>BSBK01000123.1:217500-1532063 GCA_027943335.1 Chamaecyparis obtusa | reverse complement strand
AAATCTCTTGCTTAGGTGAGCAAACATGGATGAAGTTCATGAGGAAAGTCAAAATTCTATTTTATGATTGGAATTCATGACCTCATAATTTTTACCATCTTCTATTATCAGAATAGGGGAGGAGGGAATTAGTCTTCTCTCTAGCATGGTAAGTCATAGAGTCTAGGTTTTGGAATCGTTAAGTCATTCCTAATATTTAAGATAACTTTATCTGAGTTAACAAGGTTTTTCCTCTTGAAGATATGGACACATAGCCTACCAACGTCCTCATTTTCTAGAACCACTTGAACTAAGGATACAATAAACATCGAAGGTATCTCTGTGTCGATTCTATACCTATTATCTTTAGAGAGGAATTACATGCCCAATATATGATAAACTACTTGAAAAATTAAAGGGTGCATGTTCAAACATAGTGGTTTTGAGTCTCCTTATTGAGATCCCTCCCGCCAAAGGCTATTTGAGACTTGGTACTCACTAGTTTAATAGGATTCGACATTTTTTTGGAGAGACCTCTGTGCAGATATTTGAAGGGAGGAAAAATTACTAGGTTTTTAAATAGTATTCTCATGTCTATCCATCCTTCCTAAACGGAGTTCTGAGCAACCTGGAGGTTACTTAGGGAGATAATCTTAATCATTGGAATGTAAAGTGCCTTATTGGTTTGTAACACTTCCTATTAAGAGGGGATAAGTCTTAGAAGGTAGGAATTACATAAATAGAGGAAATGCCTTCTAAAAAGGAAAGATAGAAACCTATCATACCTAGCTCTTGGTATTCCGATATAGCTTACCCAAATGCCTAGAAACTTCCTAATTTTAATTCTCTAAACCTTGTTAAAAATCCTTTTAATATAATATCCAATGTAAGAATTTAACCTAATCCTTTCTATTAATTTCTACATATTCTCAAACACTTTTGAATAAATTCCTTAATGTTTAGAATACTTAAAAGAAGAAAGATAAGAGTGTCATCAAAATACCCATAATCTATTTCTATAGAATCCCCTTTCCATATAACTAGAAATAAGCATATTCATATCATTTGTCCAAAATAATTGTTTTCTTGAGTTCTATCTTAATACACAATATAGCTAGTGGCTTTTAATAATGAGATATATAATATACTTTAAAATTCAAGGTACATTAATAGTTTCTAAGATGCTATGCTAAATAGAGGAAAATAACCTAAAAATTGACATATTTTCTATTACTATATTTTCATTATATATTTACTCCTTATTTATTATGATGTAGCTCCAAAGCTTCACCATCACAACCTCATAATGACTATGGTTTCTTCATCCTCGTCATTTTCTACAGTGTTTCGTGAGCTCTTTCTAGCTGATGGAGCAAAAATCCTTACATTTTGTATTCATCTTCGTCAAACTTCTCAGGGATATTGTATCCTTCAGCCCTCCAATAGTTCAACACCTAGTCCAACTCCACCTATTCTTTTAGTATAGTTTTTTATCAAAAATTCAAGATTCATCCGCATCTCTGGCCAATCCTCGTCAAAATTGTCTCTGTCTTCAAAAACCAACATGGGCATGGGTTGGTAATTGAGTATGGAGGGTAAGTCCATCGTCTCAATTTTCATGTAAATTTATGCCAAGAGAATGGGTCAAGCCTTCATCTATGTTGTATACTGCCTTCTCTAAGGCCAACTAGAAATTCCTTTTTAATTATAATTTTAGTTGCTGAGATGATGTTCTCTTTCTCCACACCATTGTAAGGTTGCGAGTGCTATGAAAAGTACTACTATGTGGCCATTTACACAAATAGAGAAGACATTGTCAAAATTATAATACCCTAGACCTTTTTTGAGCACTCTCTAGGCTGCATCCAAGATGGGGTTAAGGGATTCCATTCCACCTCTCTGGTTTGATTTTCCCCCTAACTCCATTTGCCTATTATTGTTGAGTGGAAAGGTTAATATCCTCGACTCCACTCTTGACGCAGGGAGACTGCTTGAATAGGTTACAACACTTATTTTGTGATTTCAAGACTAGTTAACTTACCTTTATGTTATAATTAAATACTTTTAAGTTTCGTAGTGATGTAATGTCATGAAAATCCTCACCTTCTTAATTGGTCAATCTTTTCAAATCATGCATAGTCCTTATCAAATTGAGGAGAGATTGCCAGTGATAAAGTTAATTACTCAAAGGGATATTTCCTGATATGACAGCTAAATTGGTGAATCTTCTAATTTAGTGGGAAGAAAGATTAACGATTTAGTCATAGTTCCTAAATATCTCAAGGGTAAGTGCACAAAGATGGGGGACCAAAAAGGGGTATAAGATGCCACTTTTTTCCTGAAATTAGAAAACTCTGAACTTCAACAAGAAATTAAAGATAGTGAGATTCAAATTTTAAGATGTGACAAAAACAAGAGTTGTAATACTCTGAATCTAGTTCCTAAAATACTAACTTATTTTGAAAAATGGTGTAGATTAAGGCCCTAAAAATGGGGGAGCACAAAAAGTGGTCCTATTTTTTGTCCATAAACATAACATAGTGTCTGGTGTGCTCACCCCTAAAATGTTCACTTTTTTGTTAAATTCTTTTAATCGCTCCAGTGAAAAGTTAGCTAGCACCACATAGTTTATCCCAGATTTTTTTGGTAATTTTTTGATGAATGTATAATTTTTGATGAATTTACGAAGTGCACACATCCTGAAAACATGAAATTTTTGTGTGCTCCCCCTAGAAATCATTTAAAACTAATCAAAAATCAATTTTTTTTAAAAGTGTGTAGAATGGGAGTCTAGTTTCTAAAAATGTAACTTATTGCAAAATTCGATGAACGAGCCAAAATCTATGCACAAAATACTACATGTTGGCTTTTTACAAAAAAATGGACATACACAGAAAAGAAATTAGAGTTGAAAAACTTAACATAATTAGAATTCAAAATAAATTATATGGTTAGATAGCTAATAGAGAGATCGGCAATATCACGTGGTCTGATTTTTACGTTCTTGAGCCATGAGTAAACCTGACGAGGAGCACACAAAAAAAAGATGTCATTTTTTTGTATGTCTATTAGAAAAACATGTCTTAGGCCTATTTCAATCATCCAAGCCTTTGGGTTGGATCTCCAAGGAAAATCCAAGCCTTAGGATTGGTAAATTCAAATCCTTTATAAAGCGTGCATGCCCTATAGGGCGTGGTGCACTATGTAAGACATAGATTTACATAGTGCACAATATGTAAGACATAGATTTATATAGTGATGAATTTATATATATATATATATATATATATATATATATATATATATATATATATATAAAGAGAGAGAGAGAGAGAGAGAGAGAACCCTACTGAAGGCTTGCTAAATCTTGAAATTTGGCTAAGTCTAGAATTTTTCGAATCTAGAATCTACAGCTTAACTCCTATGAAGCTAGAACCTATCCCAAACATCTTGGAAGCATTATATTTTATAATTTATACAAATATATCTTAAAGTATAAGAAATTAAATAAATCAAACTTATACTTAAATGTTATATTTTTATAAATTACTCTCTCTCTCTCTCTCTCTCTCTCTCTCTCTCTCTCTCTCTCCTCTCTCTCTCTCTCTCTCTCATCTCTCTCTCTCTTCTCTCTCTCTCTCTCTCTCTCTCTCCCTTATCTCTCTCTCTCTTTCTAGTTTTTCATAGTGCGCACAGCGCTATGTAAGAATATGGATTACACTTTTGTGGATTTTCATAGGGCGCAAGGGGGTGGAAATTTTAAGGTTTTACAAAGCGCATGCACCCTATTTGGCACATGCGCTTTGTTTTGGATTGCCCAAGCTGAAGGCTTGGGCAACCCAAGCCATAGGGCGTGCATGCTATAGGGTCCACGCTCTTTGGTGCATACACACTATGCGTGATTTGGGACCAAAAAGAAAAGTGGCATCTTTTTGGTCCCCCATCATTTTGCATATACCCTCAACTGATGTCATTTTAGTTTTTCCTTATCATTAATGGAAAAAGAAAATTTTAAAGGTTTCTTAGGATTTTTAGAGATTTAGGAGATTTCTCCAAGATCCCAATAAACTAATAGTTTCATTTAATTAGTGTACCTCCTCTTACAATCCTAATTAAAAACTTGAGGAGTTTTCTTGTCCTATTTCCTACAATGATTAAGGAGTGGGCATTACCTATCCTTATTTGTCATTGCCAGTTCTTCCTTATTGATTCTAAAAGAGGATGGCTAGTTCTTGGGCCAATTAATACATTAAATAGATTGTAATTAAAAATCTACTTACTAAAGTTGTTTTGGGCAATTGAGATTTACTAAAGGGAAACAAAAACTAAATCCTATGCTCTCTCTAAAAATATATGATTACAAATTGTTATATTTACTTTATTTTAATTGTTGTTTCTTTATTTCCTTTTTATTATATCTTTTTCATAACGGATTGCTAATTGTTGTACTTTAATTTTTATTCTTAATTCCTTTTTACTACTCATAAATAGGATTACTGTCATTCTAAGGACATCTTATAATAGCTAATATTTATTGTTGACCTTCCTCTCTTCTTATCTTGTTTTCTTTTAGAGAGACATTCCTTTAACCAAGATGTATGGCCTTGTCCTCAAGGATTTTCATACACCTAATCTAAGCTGAGGAGTTCTTTATTAATGTCATCTACTCCTTCATTTTCCAATTGATCCACTACTTTATTATCTTCTCTCTATATATATGATTAATTGTATAAAGTGGAATGGTTAATAAAATTTCTATTATTTTTTCAACCAATATGTTAAGAAGCCAATTAGGGGTAGCTCCTTTTCTTACCGTATTTACAACTAAAGTTGAGTCTCCTTCAATTTCTACTTTTTTCTAATTCGATCATATTACATAGCCTTAACCCTTCTAGTAAAGCACTAAGTTCTGCAAAATTATTTGATTTCTTCCCAAGATACAAAGATTTGGTCACTATCTTTCTACCATTCTAGTTAAAGATGCAATACCCAGCTCCTTCTTCTCCTAGGTTACCTCTTGATGCACCGTCAAAATTGAGTTTAAACCATCACTCCACTACTGGTTTCCAAATATAACATGCCCTTTTCATTTTTGCCTCCTCGCTATTATGACCCATGAAGGGAGGGATCTTTAATCCATACCAAATTTTCCTAAGGATGCTATCATGGATTGAGAAGGACCTATCTTTTCTTCCTAACAAATTTCTACTATTAACCACTTCCACTATACAAGCTTCTAATTTTGTCAAGAATAGATTTATCCTTAACCTAGAATATTTAAATATTCTTCTATTTATTTTCTTCCACATCTCCCAGATTATCATTGAGGGAGATATTTTCCATATTTTTCCATAAAGTTCATTGTTATCCTTCGTTGGCTAGCTCTTCAAAAGGCCAAATAGGTCATTTTTTGAAGAGAAGTTTGCCAATTTATTTTTGACAATAGCCATTTCTAGTATTTACTTGAAAACTCACAACCTATCAGTAAATGGTCCACATCTTCAAACTCCTTCTCACAAAGAGTGTTAGTTTTATGTCATTGATGAACATTGCTAGTGAGTGTCGTTGTCTGGTGTGTTTGTCATTGCTCAAGTGTGCGAGTCAAAGGCATGGTGTCACCACTTTCCTTACCTTGGTTGACTTTGGAAAGATGCCATATTTCTAGCTCATGTTCTACATATGTTGTGTTGTCAGTTCAAATAGTTCAAATCATCCTCTGTCACTTTCAGCAATACCAAACAGAGATGCTTGGTTATTCCTTTGCCAGTTCACATAACTGCTTGACAAGGATTTCCTTAAACTTGTATTCTATCATTGACTGCTAATCATATGCTATCACCAACTGTTACAAACATCTGGTATCATTATGTTGATTATAGAGCATACACGTATGACAAAAACTGATAATAGGAGTCAAGCTATGTAAGTTAAAAAAAGATAGAGAGCTCAGTTTTTGCATTGTAGATTTATACTTTGATGGATAACTTTAATGATACTTTGACTCTATCACCACTCCAAAGTCTACAAGGAAGAGGGCCAATTAACAAGGATCAACAATGAAATCCTCCTACACTTTGAGCCTTAATGCTCAGGTGGGTGTACCCTTGACTCACTTCTCCAAAGGAGTCTCAAAACAATATACAAATATGTCCTTTACTACCTGTCTAAAAGATTTTATCATTTAAATGTGTGTGTGTGATTGATGATGGACAACCTCCAAAGAATGGACCAATGCCTTAACCAAGGGCAAAGAGTCACCTAATAACATATATCAACTGAAGATCTTAAATCAAACACTCCTGGGTTTAGGATAAGTGCTTTCCCTATCACCCCTCTCCCTCAAACACAAGGACATCAGATTCTTATTTGGTTGTAAACTCACTGAACTCACCTAAAATATTTTAATCCTAACTTTGTTAGGAACTCAGAGATGACTTCACAATACTCTTTGTTTACCATATGCTAATACACTTTGTGACACTAACATATATGAGCTCAGAACCAAAACAAGAAGACATACACAAATGCAAGATTGGAACTCAATAGCATTCTCATTAACATATTCAGGATCAATACACTATCAAACAACAAAATGCCAAAGGAAAAGACTCAAATTCTAGGCTCTCCTTGCTCAGTAAATTAACATCAACAATCAGGGACCAAAAAGAAAGTTTTGGAACCCTCACCAAATCAAAAAAGCTACAATATATACCCCCTAGTCATCTTGGAAACCCAAAATAGGTTGCAACAAGCTACGGATGACTAGGGTTAGGGTTTCACCCACCAGACCAACTGAATTAGTCAAGAATTTAAATGCAGGGGATGAAAACTAGTCAGCCATGCCTGAGAAAGATTTGCACTTATGATAAATCTCTGGGAAAGTACTGCAAATCATGAAATTCCAAATTTTTCAACCCTTTTGGAAACTTGCAACACGCCTCGAGCACAAAAAAAAAATAGTACAGACCCCTACAGATGATCATGGAACACCCTGGACCACACTAGAATAGCAAACACCACCAAAAAAATCAAATCTAGCCATGAAAGCATTCAATTTTAGTCCTTTCTATCACTGAGAAACCCTCAGAAATTTGAATTTGAAATTAAATGGCTAGCTTCCAGCACTAGTAGTAAATTGGTGGTCAACATTTGAAATTAGATCAACATTATATCGTGACCATCAGATCCTTCCATTTCACGGGCTTTGTGTCTTTGACCCATCCAGATACCTCGGGTTAACCCTAGCGAACATGCGACAAAGCTTTTCCTATTCGCGCAATGAAAAACTTAACCCACCTTTAACTCCGCAACTTAGCGAACAAAGGAAAATCTAACTCATCTCAGCTACATCTGGCGAACTGGCGACTGAAGGCTTTTGTCAGTTCGTAAAGAACTTTATCTGTCTACCAAATAGTTTAGTGATTACATTAATACACACTCACTGAATCACTAGTCTTTTTAGAGTACCGCCATCTCATTTCGCGAACAAGTGAAAAGCATTGAAATTCATTGGGCCGCTAACCTTTTATTAGGACCGCCAAAAGACTGAGGAAATTTTAATGGGCCCGCATCAAGAAGATCGATGGTTGTCTCATCTTCGCATAGACCTCCAAGATTCCTCCAGATCATAAGACAACCATCAAATGAAGAATCTTACCTTTCTCTGACAACCTTCTGACACCAAAAGAGATCAACGGCTGTCTTAAGATCGCAAGTTGCAAAAAAAACCCATCAGATTAAATGCTGACCATCGATGCTCTGTCACTATCAAAACCCACTGAAATTTGGAAATCCTCAGCCCCACTAATAACATGCCTAGTCACACTACGTGGACCAATCAAATACCGCCAAATTAGCACACCTGGCAAGTGGACCCGCCACTTTATCCCCTCTGAAAAAGGTAGAATTGACGGTCGGCACATGATCTTAAACCTTTGACACATCCCATAAGATCATACACTCGTCGTTGATTTTCTGACAATGTTAGAGCCCTCTGATGCATCCGAAAACCAAGTCCCACTGACAACTGCCACCAAACTAATACATGGACCAATGAGAATCCATCATTTGTGCATACGTGTCACTTTGGACCCACCTGTCTGAAGCACCGTGTCATAAAGAGAATCAACGGTCGTCGCAAAAGTGCATAGCTCTGACACATCTCATGAGAATATACGACCACCGTTAGATCAAGATGGTGTCAGAGCCGGGCCCAGGAAGGAATGAAGGCTAAAACATAGGAAATATTAAAAGGCATGACTTAGGAAAATTTAATTCGTCGGGGGTTAAAGACTTAGGAAATATTAAAAGGGGCCCAAAAAACATTAGTCACAAGATCGCATAACATAAAAAAGGTCCACACGATCATGCGACAAAGGGGGTAACAATTTAGTACATGCGTTTTACAGGTTTTTAAGTGACCCAAAAAGTTAACTTGAAATTAGAACAGGGCCTGGGCATTACAAAGGGTTTTTTGAACACAACGGCTAGATTTTTGAAACTTTACCAAGGGTTTAAGGCCAGAGACCTAAAATCAATTGTAGAGACTAGGGGGAAAATGCTACAGCCATGAAAATTTTTGCACATGCTAACAGATCCAATCAAAGTGCCAATCATGACCCTAAACTACTTACTCGGAGGGCTAAACACTCTTAACATGGAAGTTCTTCCATTTTAAGACGATACATAAATATATTTCCAAATTGAGCACCCATTTTTCTTTGGGTGACCGATCTAAAATGGGCGGTCAATTTTTTAATATGGATTGGGCTCTCGAACCTAAACAGGCACCTGATTTGTAAAAATTGGTTGCCTGTTTCTTATTAAAAAATATTTTCAAAGTAGATTTTCGCAGAATTGGTACCCAACTTTTAACTTTCACCCTCTTTAAACCTTAAAGTATTTAACTCTATTTCAACTCAGTAAGATAAACTTTAGTAGTAAATTAAATTTTTCAATCAACATCTTTAATTATTCAGAAAATAACATACACAATAAACATTCCAAACATTTGACACTAGTATTTAACATGGAAACCTAGTTTGGGAAAAACCATCGGAGGAATTATCACCCACAATTAAAAATACTCTTCTAAAGTATTCTTGTTTAAGATTCAATCCCGATAAAGATTACAATGCACATTGTTAAATGTGACCCTGTTAGGGGATTTTCCTTAGATCTATTATAATCTTCACCCTATTAAGATTGGTCTAGTTAAATTTCTTTGAACACTCTTCTAGAATGTCACCTCTCTCAAAGATTTACAATAAGACTTTTAGTTCCACTCAGTTAAGATATTTTCCTACTACAAATGTTAATAAGAAATAGTATAAAATTTGCAACTACCTTTTTCTTAGTCAAATCCCTTGTGTGCTCTTTGTCTTCACTTTATTCCTTCACTATTCATTAGCATTAAAAATTCATCAATCTCTATTGTAGAATCAGATTTCCACCTTTTTCTTCTTCACGGCATCACTCGATTACACATTAATACTTCAACTAGCCAACTTGTTTTTCATTCAATTTCATCCTTTATATAGACTCTATTTTGACTGTTAATCTTCTTGATTAGGTTTTGTTCATTTTATTCTAAACCATTAGATCATCCTCTTGAACTGATTCAATGAACTTGATGCTCGATAAAGCTTGTTATCATCTACTTGGAACTTGAACTTTTCTTGGAACTTATATCTTCACTTTTTTCTGCTTAAATATTTACCATAGATCATCACTTGAATTTTTCTAATCGTAGATCTCTTTAACTAACTCTTCTTAATCCTTGGAATCTTCCATATCAGCATGGTTCATTAAATGCTATTCTAATCCTTGTATTTAATTTTTGTTGTATGCTCGATGCCATCCCATTTCCTTCAACTAAAATTGTATTTTCTTCACTCCGTAACTAACTCTTTATACTTGGTAACTTGGCTTCCTTTCTTTTTACCAAAAATTACTTTCATTTTAGAAAATGACTTCTTCCTTCTTGATAACTAAACTATTTTCTTTGCCTTGTCAACTTTCTAACCTTTCTCACTTGTCCAATCTCCTTTACTGACTTCATATCATAAAATGTAAAGTAGAAAATAACAAAACTATTATTACGTTATCATTTTGTGATTTGTATTAGCTTCCTAATTAAGTTCTTCAACTTCACTAACTTCTGCACAAATTTTCACTTCCTCTTTTTCGTTAGCTTGTTCAACTTATATCATACTCCTAATGATATGTCAACTTAATATAAGCCCGAAATCAATTTCTTGACATCAATGACAAAATAAAAACTGATATAATCCTTCTACAATCTTGTATACCTTTGACCTCAGTCTTCATCATCATCACCATCAGTTGGGGCTAAAAGGGATATTGGAGGTAATATTCTCCAAACACATGATACTTCAGTTAGTTCCTCTAGAACAATCATGAATGCCACCTGAGGCATCTAAGAAAAAATCTACCACTAGGTCCCAGCACAACAAATGTGCACACATTCACCCAAAACATCAACTATGTGGGCAACATATACCAAGATATCCTAGCATGTGAACATGGTCTTTGATGCCAAATGTAATTCCCCATGAGGGAATCCTTGGAAGATAGAGTCAAATATGGACTAATTTTTTAATATATTTTGAACATGGAATTAACTTCATGAATGTAATTGCAACCATAACCAAAAAGCGTAGAAAAAATACACAACATATTAGGATTAAACCATGATTATTGCATGATTGTGCATACGAGAAAGACTCCAACATACTTTAAGGGGTTCCAAGACAACTCATATGTAGACATGAATGGCCAAGTCAAATTCAAGCCACCATGCGAGAGTCAAGATCAGATCCATGAATCTCATCTGATAAGACCAAACCATCATGAATGGTCACTAAGAAGGAGAGAAATTAATCATCAATAAGATCCAAAATAATGTTCATTTTAAAACTTAGCTTAAAAATTTATCTAAACATAGTCATAATTGAATTTAAAATATATCCCAAAAAACACAAGGAATCTAACAATGGAACTCATTTTTAGATAGAACCAAATGGAACCATAAGCTATTACAAATGTGTCAAATCAATCTCAGTATTCATGCAGAGGAACAAAGTTCTTCCAGATCAATGCAACAAATGCATAGAAATAGAAATGACATGTGTAGGTTATTGAATGCATAGGTATTTAGCATGTATGTATGGAAAAACTACACATATGTGTAGAAATAGTTCACATATGCACAAATTACCTATAGGAGTATAAAATTTAAAAATAACAAGTGTTGGCTTTGATGCATGGCCTAAAAATGAAAAAATACATACTAAGGACTACTAGATACATGCTTTTGAGGTTATAAACACTCTATACAGACATAAAAATATAAAATAAAGATGACTTAATGGTCATAACAACATATATATGAAATAAAAAAAAATGAGGTGTAAGAGATATAAGATCAACTTCAGGCTCGAGCTATGTCACTAGAGAAAAAAACATAACCTGTACAACAATCATGAGTAATAGTAAAGTGAAATACCACCAAAATATGATACCCTTAGGCCCCTCTCACTATACTAGTGGAGATATGCTTAGAAACAACCCAAGGTACACACAACACAAGGATTGGCTAACATAAACACACACACACACACACAAACCAATTAGATGTAGAACTTAGGAAATAATATAGTTATCCCAATGTAAATGCAACGCTGATAATAATATGAAAGTAGGCCAAGATCATTACTCACTACTAGATAGGGTATGGTTCTAAGACTCAAGGATGGAATATCATTACATGTCTCATGGAAGTCTGTGTGGTCTCAAGTGATCCTTCACTTATCAAGGACACTCTACTAAGCCATATCAACATTTGTAGATTGCAAGGATAATATGTACCATATATATGTCTTCAAATGATAGAAAGTTACTATTCCATATCATTTTCCTTGGACTACAAGGCAAGGACATATCAAATCAACATCCTAATATGGAAAGATAGTCACATTAGATTGCATATTATATTTTACCCCATTTCATTATATTAAGTTATCATTTATTTAAGGAAATCCTTGATGTGTCATGTGATGAAAACTTATGGGTTTTGATCCACTGAAGGAGCCACTCCATCCCACTACTCTTCACCTACTCATCAACAATGTAATTCTCAAAAAATAAGATAAAGAAAATAATTCCATGCCATGCAATAGCGAGGAGACACAACACACTCAATTAGACTTTCCAATATCTTTGGCTACTCAGACCTTTTCATAGGAGAATATATCAAGTACATGGTTGGATTCAATATCAACATTATGCATCCCCACAATAAAAGGTCTCACTATTAAATTTGAAATTGATAATAATGCAAAAACTGACTATCAACACAATTCATGAAAACACAGGGTTTGAGTTCCCTCAACTAGCCTCTATTCCAAGAGAAAAAATTCAAAGGAAAATTATATATCTAAAAATGAGAACCAAACCTTTGCCACAATCATGGGGTTAAGTTCTACTTATTGGAAAATTTTGGTAAAGTTCAAAAATCAATAATTTAGAGGTAAATAGGTGAGATTGAATCATGATGTATAATAAACAAAATTTACTCAATCAATTTCAATTGTGAATCCCCAAAAAAATCATGTAGTACATCGAAGGAAAAAAATTCAAAACATTCCCATCATGATGACAAAAAATGATAGGGCTCACTCAAAATGGTGCACCCATAAAAATGCCCAAAAATGAAATATAGAATCTTGGGAGAAGATTAAAACCCATTTTCCCTTAAGGCATAACTAAACCAAAAATCTAATAAAATATGAAATCAAATTTTGTATGAGAAAAAACACATCCTAACATCAAAATTTTATGATAAAAAATCATTAGATACAAAGAGGCGCAAGTGAATCAGTAATCCCTGATTTCAAATACTTACAAAACATTTTTTTGATTAACTCTGTAGCATCTCGGTAATACGCAGTTCACTATTTACTAATAACAATAATTAAACTATAAAAATTTATAAATCATTCACACAAATCATTCAGAACATGTAACACCAATATCTAATGTGTAAACCAGCTTTGGGAAAAACACCATGGGACTTGTCACCCACTAAGAAAATACTCTTCTGAAGTATGCCTAATTAAGAGCCAATCTAGTTAAAGATTACTACACACTATTAGGTGTGACCCAATTAAGGGATTTTCCTCAGGTTTGTTAGGATCTTCACCCTATTAGGAGTGGTCTTGTTAGAGAGATTCAAACACTCTTTAGAATATTACCTTTTTCAAGGATTTTACAATAATACTGTTAAGTCCACTCTATTAAGAGATTTTGAGTTGTTAAAAGTACTAGTAAGAAATAGTAAATAAATTGATCTGTCGATTTGCAACTATCTTTTCTCAAACATATCCTTGTTTGCTCTTCAATCTTCACTTCAATTCTTCATTATCCATTAGCTTCAACACTTCATCAAATCTTTCTTTTACACTCATAATCTCTTTGTTCCTTCTTTACTACAACATTTAGCGACCCTTCAACTATTCAATTTTTCACTGATTTGTTCATACAAATCTATCCTTTATAGATAATTTTTTCCTCTTAATCTCCTCTATTACATTTTCCTTTAATCAATATTAATTGTCCAATTCATTATACCTTGAATCTAGATCTCGGTAACATGTTTTCTTTTCACCTAGGAACTTGAACTTTTCTTGAAACTTGTTCCATCTTCTTTAACCCTTTGGATATTTTTGTAGATCTTCACCTTGAATTTTCTTGTCTATATATCACTTGTATTTAACTCTCCTCGCCATTGTGACTATCCAACTCATCATAGCTAATCATTAAATGTTGATTCAATCTGTATTTAATATTTTTTCCTCGCTCGATGTCCTCCATTTGAATTTCGGTTAACTTTTCTCGGTGCCTAAACCTTTCCTTTTCATTCGGTGCATTCAGTTCCTTTTCCTTTACCTAGCTACTTCCTTTTGTCTTTTAACTTTATCGAGTAACATTTCCTGCTCAGTAGCCAAAATAACTTAACTTACCAAATTGACATATCTGTTAGAAACTACAATTGAAATAATTGTTATATTGTCATTGTGTTGCCAAGTGATGTTTTGAGAGCACTATGGATCTCTTGAGGGTTGTCATTTATGGAAACACTTATGTTATAGTGATCGCATATAGTAAGTATGAGTGTTGGAGAAAGTCATGAAGATGACTAAGTACAGAATCACATTTATAGTATAGTGAAGTATTGTTTTGGTTAGCGAAGATGATATATGATATGTTATGGCTTGCGAACTTAGAGGAAGACATTTTGGGATATGTATAACCTTAAGTTAAGGTTTCACATGTTTTGGTATGAATATCAGCAAGTTACAGTAATATGAAGGCATGGGAAGATAGAGGAGCAGTGAAACATGGCCTATGAACAGTCGTGATGATTAAGGGAAGCCTAGATGGAATGGAAACATGGTAAATTAGATGAAGATTATATATTTTTGAAAATTTGGTAATATAAGATCACTGACTCAGTATTTATTATTTTCATAAGTAATTATTATGTTTTGCAGTGTATTTGAGAGTCGACTGGATGACAGAATAGTTATAAATAAAGAATGTTTTATGGAGGTGATAAGTGTGAAACATATGGATGAGATATGGATGTGAATTTGGGATATCAGTAATGGTTGATACAATATGCGAGATTAGAGATTGATAGAGCTATAATTGGAACTATCAAAGAATAGAAGATGCTTGTATTGTTCACTCTTGAAGAACACCTTTTGTAATTGAATTATTGATTGTAAGAGTTGTAAGCTCAACATACCTTTAATAGGGTTTTTATATACCTTTAACAAGGTTGATATTCCTCTAACAAGGAAATTTACTATGTAATACTTAGCTCCTAACATGGCTAGATCTCCTAACAGGGATACAATATTTTAGTGCATAGTTATGGGTACCATCCCCACAGAGGTTTTCCCTTGGCCAAGGTTTCCCCAAGAAAAAAATAATGGTCTTTTGAGTTATGTGTGTATGTTCTTTTAATTTTTTCATTCATATGGTTTATTTGCAATAGGTTTACATTTGATTTAAAGTGTTGTAATACTGATTCACCCCACCTTTCAGTATTACTTAATCCTAACAATTGGTATCAGATCTATTGGCCCTTAGAGGGAAAGCCTAACAGCTTAAGGGAGATCAAAATAGATTCAAAAAGTTTGCAAGAGATCTTTGAAGCATCACTTGATGACCTAGAAAAAGAAAAGGCTAAGAATAGTGAATTAAAATTCAAGTTAAGAAGAGCAGAAGGTTTTATCAAGAAACTAAAGGAACAACTTGAACTTTCAAGAAGTCAAAGACAAGACCTTATGGAAAAGATCAAGGAGGATTCAGACAATGATACATCAGACCGAGTAACGAAGCTAGAGCAAGAAAAAGAAAAAATTAATCTTCTGATGATTAAAGAGATTCAACATGAAAAGGAAGCAAGATACAAAGTTGAAGAGAGTCTAAAAGAAGAGAATATATAGATAGGAGAGATGCAGATAGAACTTGATCACTATAAGGAAAAATGCCTAGAATTGGAGAATTATAATCAAATCATTAAAGGTGAACTCACTCAATCCAAGCTACACATTGAGAGGTTACACATGAGTAGTGATAAAATTGATGCACAAAGAGAGAGACAAAAACCTAAAGGATACATGACACAAATTGGATGCAATGAAGGAGAATGTTCTAAAACTCATGAAGAATCACATGAAGAAAAAATTAAAGATAGATCCACTTTTGAAGAACCTAAAGATCAGATTAGACCTTTAAGAGGTAGATTCTTTGGATGCAACAAACTTGGACATATGAAAAGAGATTGTAGAGCTAAAGGCCCTTTCAAACCCTTTACTAGTTATTGTTATAATTGTTATACATATGGACATAAGAAAGAAGAATGTAGAAAACCTGATCAGATAAGAAGAAGGAAAGAGAAAAGATCACATGCTACAAATGTAATAACCTTGGGCATACTGCAAGATATTGTAAGCTGTAGGTTAATTAGGATAGAAGACCACCTACATTTTGCAAATGTAGCAACCTAGGACACATAGAAAATTTTTGTAGGTATAATGGAATGGACAATAAAATTGGACAACCGCATGTGGTTATAAAGAACATTGGTGATAGTGGTAAAATTCTTGGTGAATACATAAATGAATTCAAGAATCATTTCAGGAAACCGTAAGATGAAGATGATGGAAAGATATGTAAGGTAAAAAATTTCAATAAGGCATTGGTTTAGGGAGAGAAAGTAGATTCTACTTCATCTTCGCATGATGTTAACATTCCTACATCAACCTAAAATGTTGAGCATGGCCTTACGGGGAGCATTGGATGCAGAAAAAAGATTGTATCAAATCCTTGATTATGTGGAATGAGCTCATGGATGCTTAGATATGGTCTATACAAACATCATGGAGCCTATATTTGTGATCACAAGACTTGGAGATTCATATCCTATGAGCGTGAGATTTATGTTTGACTGGACAGTGTGTGAAGTTGAGCTAATTGTGATAAATGCATTTACTCACCCATTGATGGATAAAATACCTTAAAGAATATCATTTCTTCACCATTTGATAAGTAGCAACCAAGGAGAGTAGAGTTAAGAAGCACATCAGTCACCTAGCAACCACATTATGTGAACGATTGAAGCAAAAGTTCCAAAATTCAGCATATTCAAGGTATTTTGATCAAATACTGTATCAAGAAGCTATGGATGCACTTGTGATCTATGATTTTATTGATAGGCAAAGGTATAATTTTAAAAGGCACCCTTTCAAATCTTGTGAGGATGATCCTAAAGGAGAATTTTCACAAACCCCTTATGATGTCCTTCATGTAGAAGACATTAGGGATTACATTCATTATAAGTATGAGCCTATGGGGGATGTAGAAATATATAGGGAAATAGATGAGATGATAGAATCTGATGGAAAAATGAAGGAAGATTTCAAACACCTAGAAGACCAATTAATCATAAAGCTAACCCTCTTGAATGAGTTCAGCGATACTGAATGGTTCAAGATTATACTAAGCAGAATCTATGATCAATTCATCTAGATAGGAGATTAGCCTATAAAGATATGTAGCCAGTTGATTCATGAAATAACTTGGTTGGACAATAGTGGAGCCCTCCCTGTGGTAGAGAAAAATGTCAAGAAATAAGTAGAAAACCTAACACATTCCAAATGGGACAAGCGAGCAATAACCGTTACTGATATATTTTAGCAAGATGTGAGATTGGTAGCAATGCTACTAGCATATAAGTTATACTATAGTAGCAGACCTAATTCTGCATCACCAGAGGTAATTGTGTTGGCTTACAAAATGGTAAAGGTAAACACTAGATACAGCATTAGTGTGATCCTAGTACAACAATTCTTAGATAATGTGAAGATTGTTAAGAATGATAAGTCGAAAGCATTCAGATTTGGTTCACTTCTGATTCATATGTACATCCATATTGAGCACAAATTTCCCAGAATGCACCCTAGAGCTTGAAAGGACAACATACCTACTAGCATTTATTTATAGCTGAACATGGACCTCTAATCTAGCCATAGACACAACATAGTCATTGCTCAATCATTGTATACGAAAATGAACATTAATTGTCCAATTCACACACTCAATCAAATTGACCTATTGCCTCCTATTTAGATGGGGTGTTTGAATTACTCTCAGAATGAGAGCCAACAACCATTAGACCAATTCTAAAATGGATGATTTGAAAGCTTGAAATGATCAAAATTGCAATTAATCTAAAATAAAGATACAATTGTAATCTAAGAATGAAAGTGCAGATTTAATCTATGAACCTTGAAAGAAAGGTGAGAATTAATCTAGAACATAATAAGAAAACTAATTAATATGAAAGTTCAATTATACTAGAATGATAAATTATTCTAATTATGCAATAACAAAGCTTCAAAGTATAAAAATTGAGACAAAAATCCACTATAGTTTTGGTACTCTAAAATTGCCTCTCCAAAATGAGAAAAAGAAGTTCATAATATAGAAGAGCCCTAGAGAAGAATGAAGAGTTTGTTGGAAAGAAACAACTGACTCTTCATCTCCATGGAGGAAGGTGAGACAAATTGATGAATTATTTAATTAAATGAATGAATATTGCCACATGGGTGGCTTTTCGATTTATTTTGAATAATTAAATCCAAATAAAGATGTCCATTCAAATAACCAAATATTATTTAATTTATTTGATGTGTATTGGGTAAAGGGGGTGGAATTAATTTAATTTAAAAGCACTAGGACTTTAGAATTAAATTAATTAATCATAGGGATTTTTAGCCAATAAATGTCAAATATTTAGTAATTAAATATAGTGTATGATTAATGCAAATTTAGGTTTTTTTGCATTTGACACCAAGTCAAATAAAGTCAATTAGGAGATAGAATTGCCTAGTACAATAGGACTTTGATGATGTAGAAATTCTAAGGAATGCACCAAAATTGATTAGAATTGGAAGGTGCCAATTTTGGGGTATTACATTTTGCCCCTCTTTGAATTGATGTGCGAGCAGCAACTTGATTCAAAGAATAGTCTGATGTGATAGATGATGAGGATTTCAGGATTATCTCTAGAATAGAGCTTAACCCTTAGAAGTCGAGGTTAGATTGCCAAGACACTGATCAGATCAAGATGCAAAACCAACCTCAGAACGAAGTATGATTCTCTGAAGTCTAAGTTAGATTGCAAAGACAACGATCGGATTACCACTTGAGAGTAGACTAAAATCAGGGTTAGATTGCCCCAATACCCATTGATTAAATGATAACTGATGCAGATTTAGGACAATCTCCTGAACAAAGCTTAGTCCACCAAGACCAAGGTTAGATTACCTAGATAACGGTCCAAAAGAGATTTTGAGAGCCATCTCCAAAACAAATTTTGACTTTCAGGAATTAGGGTTAGATTGCCCCAATACCTAATGAGATTTTGAGAACCATCTCCAGAACGAAGCTTGATCCTCAAGGATCTAAGTTAGATTGCTCAGGTACCTAAAAGATAGATGACCAGATGACAAGATGCCCTTAGTGAAGAGATGCCCCAAGTGATGAGGTCTTTTGATTTAGATCAAACTGATTCGAGAATTGATTCGACAAGATTTAATGATGCAATCATCCTACCCCCTCAGGAGAGAAATTGAAAGATGACACGTCAGAAAGATGATTGATAGCAATAGGTTGCAGATAGAGATAAGATCAGAGATTCAGAGGAACTCAGAACATATTACAAAAGGATTGAGGAGCTACAAAAGTGATTTGGAGCAATTTAGAAGTCACGTTGACCAAGTTTGACCATGATTGACCAAATTTGACTAGAGTTGAATTTTGATGAAAACATTGAAGATCTCGAGGAAATGATGATGAGATAAGATTTTGGCAAGAAAATGACACTAGAAGGTCGACTACACAAGTGTCTGATCCTGATGGTCCTAGAAATTTAAAACATGATTTTGAGCCATCTAGAGATGTTAGATTTTGATTTTGATTTTGATCTGAAAAAGAGATTCAGAATGGTCGATTTAGCCAAGGGTGAATTTTTTTGTGCAAAACAAAGCACTTTTGAAAATTAGGTCAAAAGCTATATAAGGCCCAGAGGGGTCACTTTCAATTCATTATTCACTTTGACTTCTAGCGATTTAAGAGCTCTAAGAGAGAGATGGAGAGTGTGCCAGTGCATACACATCATTTTGAGTGCTCTCGATGACACAACTAGCCACCGGAGTATGATGCACCTATAAGTAGTGATAAACCATCCTACATTTCAAGTTTTAATGCTTTCTAGGAGATTTAGATAGCTTTTTTAGGCATTTTAGGACTTAATTCTTCAACCTTCATGCAAGGAAATGGTTTCCTCATGCCTCAATCTCCCCTTGCGTGAGGAAACAGTTTCCTCATGAGGGTTAGCACTTCTTCACACCAGGCTTCTCTTGCAAGCTCGCATGAGATTCTTGGCAATGCCATGCAAGATTTCATCCCTAATGATGAACTCTTGTGTGAGATGAGATCTTGTCTCACACAACAGAGAAAATCTTGCACGAGAAGCTACTGCAATTTTTTAGAGTCTTCATCCAATTTTGCATAGAATCAGCCAATTAGAGTGTCCAAGAGTCATGTTTAGGATAGATGTATAGCCTCAATTACTATTATTTCTTTGAAAAACCATCATAATTAAAATAATGATCGAATGTCATTACTTTCTTTGTAGGTTCACTTTCGAGATATTGTGTTCCAGTCCCACCACCCAGTCATCAGGGAGTTAGTGCAGAGATTGAGTGATGTTGAGGGAGCCCACATAGATGGGCTAGGATTTACTTATCTACATGATCTACTAATGTAGGAGCATCCTAGGTGTAAGAGTAATCTTGCATCACCCAAAAATATTTTTGGTTTTGTTTTCAATAAGGGTTATCTTGTGCAGAGCTTCTATTTGTGGAAACTTGCTATTTTTAGTAAGTTGGTCATCTGATCTCAGAATGTTCTGATTTCTTCCCTAGAGGTTCATTTTGGTCATATTAGCCTACTAGTAAAGTTTCATTGACAGATCAAGTCTAGCTTTGTAGATATTGAAGATTTTCGGTATTGGCAACAAGGTACAGAAACTTTGAACTTAGTTTTGAAGGCTTTAGAGGCCCTGGATGAGATCAAGAATTTGGGTGACAGGTGCTTGTGTGAGTCAAGCCTATAGAGTGCTTCATGGCCTTTTTGGAATGGGGTTATAATAGTCAATCAGGTCAATTGACGATGACTTATGGTCTTTAGAAGTTGGGTCACCTGAAATGGCAGAAAATGATTTTCCTTCAAAATTTCTATTTGGGTTTCAAAATTTATTTTGAGCCGACTTTGATGTAATAAATTGTAAAATAAAATAATTCTAAGTTTGGTCGGCCTTGTTGGCTAAAATTCTGGAACCTTCCCAGGCGGTGGAAAATTGCCTATATAAGGAAGGTTGTAGTGTTGTCTTAGGCAGTTCGGGATAGTGGTCCTTGATGAAGGGTGCTTCCCTTAATACCACAAACACATAACAGAAATAGAGAAACAACAACAATATGCAAGAACAAAAAATTGGCTTCTTATTATCTCCACAAATGTGGAATTAGAAACTTTCAGAATTACAATATGCAAAGCCACTTGGGCATTCCCTTACAATATTATGTAGGACAAAGCCTCGAATCAATACCCAGATCTACTACCCAGAACCATCCTGAACTGCCTAAGACAACACTATAGCCTTCCTTACATAGGCAATTTTCCACCACTTGGGAAGGTTCTAGAATTTTAGCCAACAAGGCCAACCAAACTTAGAATTATTTTATTTTACAATTTATCACATCAAATTCGGCTCAAAATAACTTTCAAAACCCAAACAAAAATTTTGAAGGAAAATTTTTTTCTGCCATTTCAGGTGACCCAACTTCCAAAGACCATAAGTCATCACCAGTTGACCCAATTGACTATTATAACCCCATTCCAGAAACACCACAAAGCGCTCTATAGGCTTGACTCATGCAAGCGCCTGTCACCCAAATTCTCGACCTCATCTAGGGCCTCTAAAGCCTTCAAAACTGAGTTCAAAGTTTTTGTACCCTATTGCCAATACCAAAAATCTTCAATATCTACAAAGCTAGACTTGATCTGTCAATGAAACTTTACTGGTAGGCTGATATGACCAAAATGAACCTCTAGGGAAGAAATTAGAACATTCTGAGATTAGATGACAAACTTACTAAAAATAATAAGTTTCCACAAATAGCAACTCTGCATAAGATAGCCCTTATTGAAAATAAAACCAAAAATATTTTTGGGTGATGCAAGATTGCTCTTACACTTAGGATGCTCCTGCATCATTCGCTTGACATTCAGGTGAATTATGAACTACTAGGTGCATTGGTTGAGCATTTCCACTTGGAGATGAACACCTTTCACTTGCCAATGTGGGAGATGACAGTCACTCCTAAGGACATATACATGATACTGAGGATACCATTTCACGAAACCCACATGGGGTATGACATTGAGCTGAGGGTGGGCACATTAGCACTGAGGGCCATTTTATAGGATGATTTAGTGATGGGTCAGGCCATCTCATGGGATGAGCTGATAGGCTGATATGGAGCAGGACATAGATTAGCAATTATCCTAGCAATGTTCTTGAGATATTATCTAATTCTAGATCAGGGATAACATGGATTGGAGTGTGGATAGGGACACACACTAGAATAGATGTTGGAGCAACCACTAGTGTGATTTGGATAGGGTGAGTGTATGCTCGTGCAGATGTACCATGAGATGCATGAGATCATGTATCAGAGTACATGGACCATGGTCATCAGCATCTTTATTTTGTAAATATGGGCCTGGGAGCATCTCCCTATATGTAGGCTGATCTTTCATGATACTAGGCAGCTCTTAGAGCCTTATATTTATAGGTATGCAGGCCCCATGACTCAGCCAATACTGGGTAAGATAGAGCAGTGGCATGGGAAGCTGGATGACCTAGTAGCAGTCATATGGAGACCATGGGTAGCTATAGAGGTTTGGGATGATGCTCGGCATGAGCTCCCCCATATGTTCTTCTCATGTCCACTGATCGAGCGGACCATCAGTATCATTGAGTACTTCTTGCTCACACAAGTCCTACAATAGTTCGGGGGACCGTAGGATGTCTCCCAAGAGTATTGAACATATGCCTGATTCATCAATGAGATAAAAAAGGGTTGGCAGCCCAAATTAGACCAAGGTAGATGCATGATTAAGGCATAGATACCACCATCTTGGTGGGATTACATGGCAGATGTGACCAATGCAGGGGTGACACCTACATACAAAGATCATATTTTAGCATACATGTACCCCAAGTACATAGATCCTATTGGCATGGGACAAAGGGTACATAAGGTTGTGCAGCCTATACAGCAGTAGCAGGCACAACAATAGCAATAAGTAAAGTAGCATCCTGCACAGCAGCAGTTTTCTCAGTAGCACAACAGAGGGTATTGAGACCGAGGAGTGGGCAGACTGCTATCCCTCCTAGAAATGTGGGTTTAGATGTAGGTGTTGGCAATAGTGGGACCCAGCAGAGGTCCAAGAGACAAAGGATAGGTGACACATCACAATAGACACCTCCTGACAAGGAGGCTCAAGTTGATGATACTATCATCTAGGATCCACCTATGGGAGGGTAGGATGCATAGGTACAGGAGGTTTTGAGGAAGAGCTGAGAGTTGATATGGAAGGCACAGAGGAAGAGAGATGACTATCACACATAGGTCATTGTACAAGAGACCTGAGTAGCTGAGCGAGATCAAGAGATCAGAGGGCTCCAAGAGGTACTTTCTAGGTATCATCTAGAGACCAGATATGAGGTTGTGTAGTCAGCCTACTATTATGCAACATACGTGGGAGTAGTGCCAGATCTAGTAGAGCAGGTGCCACCATTTTCAAAATTTGGTGGGTCACGAAACATTCCATAGGGACTTCTGCTGTAGGGACCACCACCACAGGCACCTCCTCAGGCACCACCATAGGGTCCACCTCCACCATAGGGAACACCACCATAGGCACCTCCTCAGGCACCACTTTAGGGTCCACCTCCTCCAGGTGGTGATGGGAAAAGCTAGACTCATCTTGATATACATTGTAGCCCATTTTTTATACTGTGCTCGAGTAGCACCATTCTTTCAATGTATATTAAAATTGATTGACCGAGATATATATGAGATCATCATTTTGATATCATTGTACTTGTGTATATATTTCTTTGGATATTTATGTTTTATGAGATGTTTCCTCTATGACTAGATGCATGCATAGATAGATATGAGATTATGTATGAGAATGTAAATGAGATTGACATGGTTCCTTTATGATATGTAGATGAATATGCATATGTTTCATGTATGTAATGTGAAATGTAATTATAGATAAATGTAATTTATGATTTGATTTATGCTTATAATGAATGCACATGTATATGGATATGTAGATGTAGAATGTATCTAAATGCAATTTATGGATGCAAATGGAAATGTAATGAAAATGCAATGTATATGATACTAATCATCTCATGCAAGATGTAGAAATACATGACAGGTACTAACCAAAAGAATGTTTGTAGATCAAGAGTGAGGATCAAACACTTGTGCAGCCAAGATGAACCCATGACTGAAGATGAGAACCCTCAATGAATAGATCCAGAAGAAGACAATAAAGAGAGCACCAAAACACTATCTCAATGCAAGCCTAAGCTAGATGCAATCCCTAGGACTTGGTTTTTGGACCCATTTTATTATCATCATAGATTTTTTAGTAACGGATGGTCACAGGATGTCATACAACCCTCACTGATATTGCAATCATGAGAATATGAATATGTCATTACTCTTTGATTTTTCAGAATGAGGTGTAAGCATTAAGGCACAAGAAGCCATAATGACCTGAACACTGATTCCTTTTGATTTAGCAAGTTAACATAAGCATTAAAGCATAGTTGCTAGAATGACTTGAATGTTTCTTACGTAGAAACACACCAAACACATGAGAGTTTCTTCCTTTTCCTAAGTGAATGATAACCATATCAAAGGTGCTCGCAGTGACCCTTACATTCACTTCACAAGATGAGTGTTTGCAATTTCACTTGTAGCAAAAATAAGTCACTCAAAAAGACAAGGAGAAGAACCAACCTCACCAAAGTTTCCATATAAAAGGAGTCGAGGTACACATGGCCATCCAATAGGAGATGACGGCTCTCATAGTGGACACCCCTTTTATGTAGATTCATTGGATCATTGGAACTAAACTAACAAGTAGAAATTAAAGGAAAGATCATGCCCCCGGTCTTCACTTCTCTCGATCGAGAAAGACATCTTAGAGTTTCTCGAGGAGGAATGATAAAGAAAAAAGACAAACACACAAAAGAAAAGCTTGGCATGCTTCAGAGAGCTA
The DNA here is from genome assembly GCA_027943335.1 of Chamaecyparis obtusa. Lineage (NCBI taxonomy): Eukaryota > Viridiplantae > Streptophyta > Pinopsida > Cupressales > Cupressaceae > Chamaecyparis > Chamaecyparis obtusa. Next base: position 1,507,055 of record BSBK01000123.1, on the reverse strand, counting down.
CAAGTCCTATTTTTAGTTTTCAATTTTAGCTTAAGAAAATTTGATGTCAAATCGAAAGTATACAGCATGAGAAGTCTTAATAGGATGATGACAGTAGACAGATGTAGTGAGAACCACTGGTTACTGATGTGAGAAACAATCTCAAAGAGAAATCAGAGTACTAATGAAGTATCAGCAGGAAGACATAGTGAGAACCACTGGTGACTGATACAAGAGATCCTCAAGGAGAGAGATCTAAGAGTGAATGAAACATCAGTAGGTAGATGTAGTGAGAACCACTAGTGATTGATGTACAAGAGATCCCTGAGAAGAGAGATCTAAGCGATTGATAGGTATCAATAGGTAGGCATAGTGAGAACCATTGGTGACTGATACACAAGAGATCCTTAAGGAGAGAGATCTCAAAAGTAGCTAGGCATCAGCAGACAGACATAGTGAGAACCACTAGTGACTGATGCACGAGAAAAAGAACTCCAAAAAAGATAGGACAATGCCCCCTAGACCAGGAAGGTGCCCCCAAGTGTGACCAGTTTCAATCCATGTAGAGTCGAGAAAAATCTTGAGAGATAACTGAAAGCAAATGCATGAGCTAGCAAACTAAAATAGGAAACAAGCTAAAGCAGGAAATAGGAAAGCAAACTAAAGTAGGAAAGCAAGAGCCAAGCTGTGACACAATAGGTATAGCATTAGGGAACATGTGGCACCTGTTTACCAAGTTTTCACCATCTTGGTAGAGATTCTATTTTTGCTACCATGATGCCTTTTTACCAGGTTTTCATCAATGGCACATTTTTCTTTTTCAATTTTTTTTTTACTTTTCTCTTTTTCAATTTTTTTTGTATTTTTGAATTTTCACTTTTTTTTTGTATTTTTGAAGTTTTGAATTTTTTATTTGTATTTTTTAATTTTTTAATTTTTTTATTATTATCAAGGCACCTTTTTACTAAGTTTTCACTAGGATAATAGATACATCAAAGCACCTGTTTACCCGGTTTTCACTGAGATGATCATTTTTTTTCAGGACATTTTACAATTTTTTTGGATTTTTTCAGAATAAAGTATGTACAAGCACACATAGAGAATATCTCGGTTGTAAAATATTTTTAGGTGCAGAGCATTGATCATCTCTTTGAGCTATTCTCCTTCAGTAGTAGAGAGTTGGTAAGCACCAGACCCAAATGTTGCAGTGATAATGTACAGACCAAGCTAGTTTGGTTCAAACTTTCTATTGTCACTAGGGATTGCACCCGTGGTGGCTAAGTATAAAACTCAGCAATCCCGTGAAACATGGGAATACCCTCAAGATGTGGGACTACTTCTTGAGGATAGACCTCTGGGTTAAGGGTCGGCTTGACCGTTTGTATCAGCTGAATTATACTAACTTTGAAAGGAAAGGGAGAGAGATTACATAAAACTGAGACAATTAAAACTAACTTAGGTGATTCACCAAACTGAATAGATCCACAAACTAAAATCCAACTCACAGTACAACTTCAACACATAACAAGGATTCCACAACTTCCTCAAAGATGATTTTCTTTTAGAAAAAAAATCAGGTGCTGGATGTGAATGAGAAGGAAATATGATTTTCACAACTCAACACAATATAATGCACATAGATTTGAAAAAAACTTCCAGAACATCAACTCTTGCAAAACCATCAAATGAACATAGTACTATGCAAAGGATCAAATTCACCCACAATACACAACACTAAACTCATTAACAATCTCACAAACTACAGAAAAAGAAGGAATAATTTTGCTATTAGCTGGAATAAAAAGGAGCTACAATATTAGATTGCTTCACAAGAGCTACAAAATTTGCCTCCTGAGAATGAGGGAATGAAGAACTAAATTTCCATCATCAAAGTGGAAGGCATATATAGGAAATCTATAGAATCTACAATAAAGACCACTCCTCACCAAGAATAGAAAAGTCTCAGCCATAATCTCATCACTCTGAATCTCGGATGCCCCACTCCCGAGAAAATAGGGGAAGCGAAAAAAGTGGAGTCCCTAAAAAGACTAGTCAAAGGAAACCTATGACCCACTAAGTCATGTAGAATAATGATATTCTAACAGCGGTTTATGATAGTACCACATGTCAAAACATCTTACAATATAATTCTCGTATTGACTTACAAAAATATTCCCCTTCTATCAAACTAAAGTGGATTTTAAATACATTCTAAGATATTCTCAACTCAAAAATTGAGGAAAATATCTAGAATATTTACAATTTTAACATAATCCACATTGCAAAAAAAAATACTCAAACCTAGGACCCACCTAACACATGAATATTCTGAGAACAATATTCCCCCTACCATGATTATAATAAAACATTTATCTCTTTAAGTCAAAAATGACTAGCATGGTAAGAGCCCAAGGCAACACAAGTAATTAATATAATTACCCTAAAAGATAACCATATTAATATTTTTACATCAAAACCTATGCCTGAGAAAACAAATCAAAGGGATAAATGATCCTCAACCCTAAAAAAGGGAGACCATAGAAAAGATGCGATAATGTTGAAACCCCATTTGGGAATGGGAAAATCTACAAATGGCAACCACAACGGCACCTGGCATCTTCCTAACTTCACTGCAACTCTGAATGGAAACTTCCTCCTTGAATTGGAAACAACAATAGCATCTTGGCAACTTAATCTCGAGGTAGGTGCTCGATATGGCATTTCATTTCACTGCATTTTTTGAAAGGCTCTGTAATTGTATTCTCATTGGCGATAATGTCTTTGTCGAGGGTAATACTATTGTATTTCTTTGATTGAATTCTTTGTTTGATGATTGAATTGCTAGGGCATGGTTTATTGAGACTGTGTCTTTCCTTTGCATATGTGTTGGTTGTTGGCATTTGGACTTTGTCTCTGTCAAACTTGTTCTATCACTGTATATTTTGATTTCTCTGTTTGAACTCTGCACTTGAAATGGTTGATAACCAGGGGGCATTGAGCGCATGCTTGTTCACATTATGAATGTGTTGAACCAGACCTGCCATGTATAATTTTAGCTCACTGCATTATATTGCTGATACTCCCACTGATATTTTGGTGCCTATGTATCACGAGACATTGTGTGCATGCTTGTTTTTGAAAGCTCGAGAACTATGTTGATTGTAATCTGATGTTCATTGTTATATATGCATTTAATCATGGTTTGAGAGCATGCCACAAGCATATTACTAGCTACCATATCTTTATTAATGTTGGTACATTTATGTTGATTACCATGAGAGTCTATAGGTTTGATCATGTTGTGTACTCTCAGAGGCACATATACACCTATATTCTTGATTTTCATCATCAGCAACAGATTGCTCATGCATTATTTGTATACATGAAGGATATTATATTTAAAAGCCCTGAATATCATGCCCTGTTACTAGCTCTGATTCATTTTTATGTCATTGTGGACTCTTATCATCATGCCATGCTATCCTACCCTTTAATGTAGGTTTATCACACTCATACCATATCAAAATGTAGAATGCAGATTGAAACATATTTATGCTTTGAATGGAATGTATTGAGTCTATCTTGAACTTTATCTATTGTACCTATCTAATCACATGGATATGTGCCCTCAGCATGTTGATAATATATGCCCTGTTAACACCTATGAAATAGAGTGCCTTGTCTGATCCATAGACCTGTGTACTATGAAAATAGCTTTGTTCTGTTCTTGATATCATAAAGCCTTATGTTTCATTGCTTTATTGATTGATGTTGGATCATCTGAATGTTGAAGAGCACACGAATATACTGAGAGGGGGGTGAATCAGTATATTAATAATTTTTAACTTTTTTAAAAAAACTTTATTCAAACGTAACTTTAACAATTGTGCACATAGAAAATAATTCTCCAAATAGTTTATTTTATTTATATAATAATGTTCTTTTACAATTTATGTGAGCACCAACCCACTGGAAGCACCAACCCCCAAACGTTGTTCTGTGAGCACCAACCCACTGGAAGCACCAACCTCCGAATGTTGTTCTGTGAGCACCAACCCACTGGAAGCACCAACCTCCAAATGTTGTTCTGTGAGCACCAACCCACTATCTGAAGGCACCAACCTTGAAGCAAAGCACCTACTTCACTTCTGAATATAATTCTGAATTCCACCTTTATATAGTTGCTTATTCAACTTGATGATGGATGCAATCTGCTCTTTTAAGTCAGCCAATATCTGAATATATAGTTCTATAATTTTTCTCTCCTTTCCTCTATTGCTGTTCTTCCTTTTATTTTCAAAAAATATATCTTATGTCAATGTATATTCTGAATATATAGGCTTTGAATTTTTATATCTCTCTCTGCTCTTCTTTTCTAATTATTCCATGCTGACTTGTTTTTATTTCCACAAAAAAATGAATATATATACACCCATTTTTGGGTGAAACATTATGTCTTTTATGAAAGTATATAACCTTTTTAAAAATGAAAAGGTGTCTTTTCATAAATATTATTTACTCCCCTTTTTTTAAAAGTTAATATTATTAACTTAAAACATACTATTATTATTTATTAAAAATAATAATTAATATCCTTATATAACTAGCTTCTTTTAAATATATATTCTTAATGATATATATTGTCCTTCGATAATACTCTGCCGCTGTATCATATTAACTTTGTTAACCCCTGCAAACCTTCGATATCTAAGCAACCTTCGATACCACTGATATTTCTGAGATTATAATACATATTTTATAATCTTTATGAACTTTCGATTAATCAATATAGTCTTTTCCATATATATTCTTTTGAACCGCTGTATATCTTTGAATATATCTTTTATTCATGTTGCAAATACCGCTGAAACTTTGAATATATATTGACCGATCACTGCATAATACATAAGTCTATCGACATCTTTTGATAATCTTTGATAATTAATATATCCTGCGGCATATATTTTCAGGGTGTCATGTTCGGTATGTATAATATTAACCTGCGTCCTGTATATAATGTTCACTGTTTTAGAAACACTCGCTGCCTCTGGGGTTCTGCCACTAACTTACGACATTAACTTGCCATTCTCTGTTGCTCTTGAATCACAAACAATGTATTGAGAGTTTCATGTTTGCTGTGACATTTTTAACATCTGCAATAATATAATCTGCGATAGTCTTTTGATATAATAATATTACCATTATTCTCATTATTCTCTGCGATATACTTATCTTTTCTAATAATGATTGTTGTCAATGTTGTTCTCTGATATGTTCTCTGATGTATATGTTTGCCTTCGAAACCTCTGATGTATATGTTTTCAATAATCAACCTCCTTTCGATAATATGTAACATTCTTCCAATTTATATTAATCTTTGTTATCGAATAATAAATAGGTATGCAGTCCGTCATAATATCTTCGACTTTTAATCTTTGTTCTATGTTTGATATATATATATATATATATATATCTGAACCTTCCTATCATTTTCTTCATGCCTTTAGATATGAATGCTGTATCATACTGTCTTTGCTGTAGCTTCTCTGCTGTAGACACTTTATATATTCAATCTTTTGCATATACTTTGTCTTTGATAATATACATATATATGTGTATGTATATACTTTGTCTCTTGTAAACAGCCAATTTCTTCTCAGCTTCCTATACACAAATTTGGAATGAATTGCTTGTAATTATATTTCTGATATGATACTGATTCATATAATACTGATGAGTAATATGTTCTTATGTATGCTTTCATTAGTCTTTATGTTATAGGATCTTGACATCAACTTGACATCAATGACAATTTTCATCAATCTCCCCCTTTGTCATTGATGGCAACTAAATATATGATCTTGTTTGTGCAAGGCTCCCCCTTAGTTCACTATTCCCTTCATCTTCTATCTCTCCCCCTTTGTCATCAATGACAAAGGGTCTCCAAGGCTAGAGACTAGCTCCCCCTGAACACATGCTTCTTATGAAATCTTCAATGAATGGATGAGAGTGATAGTACTCCCAATTTTTCCCTTAGATACTCAAAAGTTTCCTTCGGAAGTGGTTTTGTGAAGATATCTGCTAACTGCTCCTTTGTGTTAATGTATTCCAACTTGACTTGCTTCTCAAGTACCTATTCTCTCAAGAAATGGTATTTGATTGAAATATGCTTTGTTTTGGAATGCATGACTGGATTTTTTGAAATGCTGATTGCACTTGTATTATCACAAAAAATGGGAATGGGATTCTCAAATTCAATCTTGATATCTCCTAGTGTTTGCTTCATCCAAAGCACTTGTGTACAACTAGCAACTGCTGCAACATACTCAGCTTCCGCGGTAGATAGTGTTACTGAACCTTGTTTCTTGCTTAACCATGAGACTAGACTGTTACCAAGAAAGAATGCTCCTCCACTCGTACTTCTTCTATCATCAATATTGCCTCCTAAATCAGCATCTGTATAGGCAGTAAGTAAAAAATCTTTTCCTCTTGGATACCATAAACCAAGATCCATAGTGCCCTTTAGGTACTTCAATATTCTCTTGACTGCTAGAACATGTGATTCTTTTGGCATTGCTTGAAATCTAGCTACAACAACAACTGCTTGCAGAATGTCAGGTCTTGTGGCTGTTAAGTACAACAACTTTCCAATCATAGATCTATATTGAGTTTGATTTACATCTGGGGATTCATCATTTTTGCTAAGCTTGCATCCTGTAATCATGGGAGTGCTGACTGGATTACAATCTTCCATCCCAAACTCTTTTAATATTTCTTTGATATACTTGCTTTGAGAAATGAATATTCCTTTACTTGTTTGCTCAATTTGTAATCCAAGAAAGAAGGATAATTCACCAAGCATGGACATCTCAAATTCTTGTTGCATATTCATTGAAAATTCTTTACACATTTTGTCATTTGCTCCTCCAAATATTATGTCATCTACATATACTACTACTACCAAAAGTTTGTTATTTTCAGATTTGATATATAGATTACTATCAGCCATACCTCTTTTGAAACCTTGATCTAGAAGATACCTGTCCAACCTTGAATACCAAGCTCTTGGAGCTTGTTTTAGCCCATAAAGAGCTTTTCTAAGTCTACATACAAGATCTTCCTTTTCTGAATATGCAAACCCTTCAGGTAATTCAACATACACTTCTTCTTCTAAGTCTCCATTTAAGAAGGCTGATTTGACATCCATTTGGTAGACCTTGAATGCTTTATGGCTTGCAAATGCTAAGAACATCCGGATTGCTTCTAATCTAGCAACTGGGGCAAATGTTTCTTCAAAATCTACTCCTTCTACTTGAGCATAGCCTTTACAAACTAGCCTAGCTTTGTTTCTTGTGACTTCTCCTTTTTCATTCATTTTATTTCGAAACACCCATTTGGTTCCTATGACGTTTTTGTCTTTTGGTCTAGGAACTATTTCCCAAGTATTATTCTTCTCAATCTGATTTAATTCTTCTTCCATTGCTTTCACCCAACACTTGTCTTCACTTGCTTCTTTGAAGTCTTTTGGTTCTATTTTGGATAAGAGACAGATATGTGCACTTTCATTAGTATTGACAAATCTCCTTCTTGTTTGGACTTCTCTATCTGGATCTCCAAGGATCAAGTCTTCAGGATGGTTTCTTTGAACAAATTTTGATGGAGTCTTTGCTGGTGTTTTTGCTCTTGAAGGGGTCTTGGAAACTTCTTGCTCTAATTCTTCTTCCTCTTCATCTTTAGGGTCTTCTATTTCTTCACAAGTGCTTGGCACTTCATTATTTATCTTCTCAAATGATTTTCCTTCATCTATCTTTACATTTGCACTTTCAACAATTTTGTGAAGTCTCTTGTTGTAGCATCTATATGCTTTACTCTTGGAAGAATATCCAAGAAAAATTCCTTCATCTGCTCTAGCTTCAAATTTTCCCAAATTATCTTCATCTCGTCTTATATAGCATGTACTTCCAAAAATTCTGAAATACCTGACTGATGCTGGTCTTCCTTTCCACAGCTCGTAAGGTGTCTTATCATGATTTATTCTTACTTGTGCTCGGTTCAAGATGTGAACTGCTGTATGTACTGCCTCCTTCCAAAAGGAATCAGCTATCTTGGATTCATTTAGCATTGCCCTTGCCATTTCTTGCACGGTTCTATTCTTTCTCTCTACAACTCCATTCTGTTGGGGAGTTCTAGGTGCTGAAAGTTGTCTTCTTATGCCATTTTTTTCACAATATTCATCAAATTCATGAGAAGTAAACTCTCCACCTCTATCCGTTCTAAGACATTTTATTTTAGCATCCATTTCATTTTCAACTAGTTCTTTGAAAGCTTTAAATTTGTCAAGAGCTTCTGATTTTTCTTTTAGGAAAGCTACCCAAGTCATTCTAGAATAGTCATCAATAAATAATATGAAATATTTTTCTCCTTGTAGGCTTTTGTCCTAGTTGGACCACAAAGATCTGAATGAATAAGCTCAAGTGGTTTTGATGTAGAATATTCCTTATTTTTAAAGGTGTTTCTTGTTTGCTTCCCTAGTTGGCATTGTTTGCAAATGATATTTGTAGGTTTTGAAATCTTAGGTATATCTCTTATAGCTCCTTTATGACTGATTTTGACAATATTATCAAAGTTCAAGTGTCCTAATCTTTTGTGCCATAGCCAATTTTCATCTTCTTGTGCAAAGAAACAATTTTCATCATTCATTTCTTGCAAAACATATAAATTGTTTGCTGTCCTACAAGCATTAGCTATTAATTTTCCATCCTTTTTAATTTCACAACCTTTAGAATAGAAAGTCACATTATGCCCTTGATCACAAAGCTGACTTACACTTAGTAAGTTTTCTTTTAAACCTTTTACATACCAAACATCAGCTATTTTTGTTTTGCCATGGTCTAGACTAAGAGTTCCCTTTCCTTTTATATAACGTTTTGAGTTGTCACCAAATCTCACTGATCCTCCATCTGCTGGTTCAAAAGAAATGAATTTGCTTTTATCTCCTGTCATGTGTCTAGAGCATCCACTATCAACGTACCACCAATCCCTTTTATTTTGAGCATGTAGAGCTACTTGAACAAATAGTGATTTCTCTTTCTTTTTCCATATTTTCTTTTTGAGAGGATCTTCTTTCTTTTCTTGATTTGTAGGAAAGATAGTTCTACAATTGTGGGCAGCATGTCCAAAGTTGTTACACTTAGAACATAAAATATCATATTTTACCAATGGAGCAAAGGGATTATGTATGCTGAAATTTTGAACATTCTTCACTTTGCTTCTGCAGTTTAGAGCTTTATGACCAAATTTGTTACAGGAGTAGCAATAACCACTAAATTTATAAGAAAAAAGCTGTCTATAATATGGCTTTTTCCATTCGTTCATATTTTGTCTAGGTATTCTACATTCTCGTGCTTTATGACCAAAACAACTGCAAGAATAGCAATAACCATGAAAATTATGACTAGTTTTATCAACTTCTTTATTTTCTTTAGGCTTGTTTTCTTTTAGTGATTCATTTATGACTGATTTGCTTCCTTCTTTTATGAAGCCTTTGAATGTATTATTAGTGTTTGAATTTCCTTCAAAACCAACACCTGTTTTGTTGAAAGAAGGTCTTTGACTATCAATGATATCATTTAGTTTTTCTGAACTTTTTTCAAACTTGAGATTATTAATGGTGCATTCCTTCAACTCTCTTTCTAATTTTTCAATTTTTAGTTTTAAATTAGTTTCAGCTTGTTTAGCTTCTTCTAATTGATTCTTCAAATCTTCAATTGTTTGTTCTGATTCTTCTACTGCTTTCGTAGCTTCCTCTTTGAGTTTTACAAGTTTTCTTTTTAGTCTTTCATTTTGTTTATATGCATAATGAAGTTCTTCTTGGAGATCAACATCTTCTTCATCATTACCTGATTCGTTTCCTCTTCTTCATAACTATCATTGGAGACTGCTTCAGCCATGAATAGAATCTCATCCTCATCATCACTTGGGCATTCTTCGCTGCTTTCATCTGAAGAGCTGTCCTTTTTTGAATAAAAACTCTTTTTATTTTTGCTTTGATATCTTTTCTTCTTATTAAACTTGTTGTTACTTTTCCATTTCTTCTTTGTGTATGCTTGTTTTTCATCTTCACTTGAGTCATCATTATTTTGAGGGCATTTTGAGGCATAGTGTCCTATCTTTCCACAATTGAAACATTTGAAAGGAAACTTCCCTTTATATTTTCCACTTCCCTTTTTCAATTTTCTTAAGAAATGAGCTTCAGCTTCATCAGTTTCACTGCTTGAACTATCACTTAAAATTTGTTTCTTGCTCTTATTATTTTTAGAAATTTTAAAGGCTATTTCCTTCTTAGGTTCCTTGTCTCCAATTCTCATTTCATAAGCGGTAAGGATTCCATGTAACTCATCTTTAGTAAGTTTATCTAGATCTTTCCTTTCTTCTATTGCTGATACTTTAGAATCAAATCTAATGGGTAGAGATCTCAAGATCTTTTCAACCACAAGTTGTTCTTCTACTTCTTCACCAAGAGCTTTTATTGAATTGACCACTTCATCAACACGAGAAAGAAATGAGGCTATGTTTTCATCTTCCTTCATTTTCAAACTTTCGAATGTGCTTCGGTGAGTTTGAAGTTTGGCCTTCTTTACATTGTCGGTCCCTTCATATATATTTTTCAACTTGTCCCATATCTCCTTTGCAGATTTACAATGCATAACTTTTGTGAATTCCGAGTCGGCTAGATTACATAGAATAGCATGTTTTGCTTTGGCATTATTTTCACTTCTCCTTTTTCCGGCTACATCTGTTGGTGGGGTTGCTGGTGGTGTATAACCATCTAGTACTGATTGCCAAACATCGAATCCAATAGCATTTAAATATGCTTCCATCTTTATACTCCAAAATGCATAATTTGTCCCATCAAAATTTGGTGCCTTGTTTTGGAAACTTTCAGCCATTTGTGCTCTTTTAGATCTACCTTCAAGCGGTTAGGCTATATAGAAGGAACCCGCTCTGATACCAATTGAAGAGCACACGAATATACTGAGAGGGGGGGTGAATCAGTATATTAATAATTTTTAACTTTTTTAAAAAAACTTTATTCAAACGTAACTTTAACAATTGTGCACATAGAAAATAATTCTCCAAATAGTTTATTTTATTTATATAATAATGTTCTTTTACAATTTATGTGAGCACCAACCCACTGGAAGCACCAACCCCCAAACGTTGTTCTGTGAGCACCAACCCACTGGAAGCACCAACCTCCGAATGTTGTTCTGTGAGCACCAACCCACTGGAAGCACCAACCTCCAAACGCTGTTCTGTGAGCACCAACCCACTATCTGAAGGCACCAACCTTGAAGCAAAGCACCTACTTCACTTCTGAATATAATTCTGAATTCCACCTTTATATAGTTGCTTATTCAACTTGATGATGGATGCAATCTGCTCTTTTAAGTCAGCCAATATCTGAATATATAGTTCTATAATTTTTCTCTCCTTTCCTCTATTGCTGTTCTTCCTTTTATTTTCAAAAAATATATCTTATGTCAATGTATATTCTGAATATATAGGCTTTGAATTTTTATATCTCTCTCTGCTCTTCTTTTCTAATTATTCCATGCTGACTTGTTTTTATTTCCACAAAAAAATGAATATATATACACCCATTTTTGGGTGAAACATTATGTCTTTTATGAAAGTATATAACCTTTTTAAAAATGAAAAGGTGTCTTTTCATAAATATTATTTACTCCCCTTTTTTTAAAAGTTAATATTATTAACTTAAAACATACTATTATTATTTATTAAAAATAATAATTAATATCCTTATATAACTAGCTTCTTTTAAATATATATTCTTAATGATATATATTGTCCTTCGATAATACTCTGCCGCTGTATCATATTAACTTTGTTAACCCCTGCAAACCTTCGATATCTAAGCAACCTTCGATACCACTGATATTTCTGAGATTATAATACATATTTTATAATCTTTATGAACTTTCGATTAATCAATATAGTCTTTTCCATATATATTCTTTTGAACCGCTGTATATCTTTGAATATATCTTTTATTCATGTTGCAAATACCGCTGAAACTTTGAATATATATTGACCGATCACTGCATAATACATAAGTCTATCGACATCTTTTGATAATCTTTGATAATTAATATATCCTGCGGCATATATTTTCAGGGTGTCATGTTCGGTATGTATAATATTAACCTGCGTCCTGTATATAATGTTCACTATTTTAGAAACACTCGCTGCCTCTGGGGTTCTGCCACTAACTTACGACATTAACTTGCCATTCTCTGTTGCTCTTGAATCACAAACAATGTATTGAGAGTTTCATGTTTGCTGTGACGTTTTTAACATCTGCAATAATATAATCTGCGATAGTCTTTTGATATAATAATATTACCATTATTCTCATTATTCTCTGCGATATACTTATCTTTTCTAATAATGATTGTTGTCAATGTTGTTCTCTGATATGTTCTCTGATGTATATGTTTGCCTTCGAAACCTCTGATGTATATGTTTTCAATAATCAACCTCCTTTCGATAATATGTAACATTCTTCCAATTTATATTAATCTTTGTTATCGAATAATAAATAGGTATGCAGTCCGTCATAATATCTTTGACTTTTAATCTTTGTTCTATGTTTGATATATATATATATATATATATATATATATATATATATATATATATATATATATATATATATATATATATATATATATATATATATATATATATATATATATATATATATATATATATCTGAACCTTCCTGTCATTTTCTTCATGCCTTTAGATATGAATGCTGTATCATACTGTCTTTGCTGTAGCTTCTCTGCTGTAGACACTTTATATATTCAATCTTTTGCATATACTTTGTCTTTGATAATATACATATATATGTGTATGTATATACTTTGTCTCTTGTAAACAGCCAATTTCTTCTCAGCTTCCTATACACAAATTTGGAATGAATTGCTTGTAATTATATTTCTGATATGATACTGATTCATATAATACTGATGATTAATATGTTCTTATGTATGCTTTCATTAGTCTTTATGTTATAGGATCTTGACATCAACTTGACATCAATGACAATTTTCATCAAATGTTCCTCCATATGTTCACACAGTGTGTGCTCTTGGCCCTTGATGCAATCACCTGATAGGAAACCTAAATTTTTCCCTATCATGATCTGCATCAAGGGCCCAGGTCATTCATAGAATCATTATGAATCAGCTCCCCTATATCTACACATGAAACAAACACGTCAGTAAAAAACAATGGTATTTCATTTATTTCCAGGGGCTCCTTGATGCACATGCCCTAAGCACAGCCTTTGTTAGAGGTGTATGGCTGAGTGTGTATATGCATTACTGTACTATGATACCAGGCATTGTTTAGATCCATTAGATCTAACCCAAATCCCCCTTCTTCTTCTTTTGCAGGCTTTGGATCATAGGAGCTTCTGGACAGGACTGGGCTTCGGACTTCAAAACTAGGCAATGTCTGGTACCCCAATGCAACATCTTTTTATGTATATTTACACTCATCTGTTCATTTCTGGTAAAGGATATGCTCATGGCCTGTGTGAGCCTAGATAGATGTTCTTTCTTTTCAGTTCCTTTACTTTCTGCTCAGTACAAAATGATACAGATAGATGTATGTGTAGATACAAATGCTATTCATTTCCTTTTCTTTTCCATGTATTGCAATGAAATGAACACAAATTTAATCCAGATCACTTAATAACACAAACTAGGTTATTGTAGCTCATCTAGTAATTAGGCTTTCAAAATGTGTCAAAAATATGACAACACTTTCCTTTCTGTATCCACTGCTATTGATTCTTGGGGTTCTCTCTCAGGACGAGGTCACCCACTTGGAATTCCCTTAGTCTGACTTTCTTATTATAGCTCTTAGACATTCTTTTATGGTATGCTCTTAGATGATTGAATTCCACTTTTTGACATTCATCCAATAGCTCTAGCCCTTGTAGCCGAGATATTCTAATGTCTTCATTAGTAATGAGGTTCTTTAGAGAGACTCGCAATGTAGGAATCTTGACCTCAATAGGAAATACAACATCTACATCATAGAGTAAGGAAAATGGTGTTTCCCATGTTGGAGTTCAAATGCTTGTTCTGTAGGCCCATAAAGCCAGATTAATTTGGAGGTGCCAATCTCTACCAGATTTGTGAATTGTTCTATGTAGGATCTTGAGGATTGCCTTGTTGGAAGCTTCTTCATGTCCATTACTATGGGGATAATAGATCAAGGACCAATGCTGAATGATTTTGAACTTAGTACATAACTCTTTTATATCCTTGTTCTTAAATTTCCCCCATTGTTAGTAATTATTGAGGAGGGTACACCATATCTATAGATGATGTAATTCAGTATGAATCTTGCTACAAACTTGCCATCAGCTATGGTGAGAGGCACTGCCTTGACCCACTTAGTAAAATAATTTGTGGCTATGATAATGAACTTGTGTCCTTTTGAGGAAGATGAATGTATCTGACCCACCAAATCAAAGGCTCATTGCTAAAATGACCAGAAATTGATGAATGGAATGAGATCCTTGGCAAGAGCATGCATCAAATTTCTATGTAATTGGCACTATTTGTAAGATTTGGCATATTGTATAGCTTCTTTTTCCATATCCAACCAATAGTAACCAGCTCTAATAAGTTTATGAGCTAATGTCAGATTGCTCGAATGAGAACCATAGATACCTTCATGCACCTCAGCTAACACACATTTGGACTCATCGGGATCTAGACACCTAAGGAGGGTATTGTCTAGACCTCATTTATACAAGTTGTTAGCTACTATAACATATCATGAAGCACTATGGATTAGGTGGCATTTTTCATTCTGAGTATAAGTGTCTAGAATAATTTGGTCCCAGAGGTAGGAGTAGATATGATGGTAGCGAGATGAATCATGTCCAATGACTGAACAGATCATCTTGGATTCAGGGGTATTGTAGGCTGGGTAGCGTAATGTCTCCACCAGGAATTCATGTCTGAAGTCATTTTCTGGCATCGGTAGCATGGAGGCAAGAGTTACCATGGTATTAGTTTCTTTATTATCCGCTCTTGGAATCTACTAGAAAGTAATGTGTGCAAAGTAATTTTTTAGATCATCCACCATCCATTTATAAGGCACCAAATTTTCACCCTTTGTTTGATAGGTATCATTAACTTGATTGATGACCAACTAAGAGTCTCCAAAGACCTTAAGTTCATCCACATGCCATTCAATAGCTATCTTCATGCCATTGATCAAAGCTTCATATTCCATGATGTTATTTGTGCAAGGGAACAACATCTTATATGCCTTTGGTAAAGAGTATCTCTGTGGTGTGAAAAACATTATTCCGGCACTCGACCCGTGTTGGGTAAATAAGCCATCAAAGAACATATTCCATGTTTGATGTGTAAGAAGCATTATACACTCGTCTAAAAATTCAATTTTCAATGGTTGATGATCCTTGAGAGGAGCTTATGCCATTTGATCTGCAAGAGCTTGTCCTTTAATAGATTTTCTCTCTACATACTCAATATCAAACTCACTGAGAATCATGACCAATTTTGCTAGTCTTCCTGTAAGAGTAGCTTTGCTAAGTAAGTACTTTAATGAGTCAATTTTAGAAATAATTCTTGTAGTGTGAGCAAGCATATAGTACCATAATTTCTATGAAGCAAGCACCAATGTTAGACAAGCCTTTTCAATGATTGAAAAGTTCATCTCATAAGAGACCAGAGTTCTATTGATGTAATAAATGGCTCTTTCCTTGTTATTTTGGTCTTCTTGAGACAAAAAAGCACCCAGAGATGTGTTTGTAGCTAAAATATAAAGGATGAGTGGCTTCCCATGAATAGGAGGCATCAATATTGATGGATTTGTACGATATTGTTTGATTTGAGTGAGCCCTTTGTTACATTCTTCATTCCACTCATAAGTCACACCTTTGTGTATAGTTTTGGTGAATGGCTGTGACTTATCAACCAGTTGTACAATGAAGCACCGAATAGATTGTAGTCTACCTTGAAGTCCTCTTATCTGATTGATGTTCTTTGGTGGAGGAATTTCCATGATAGCTTAAAGTTTCTTGAGATCTACCTCTATGCCTTTAGTAGATATGATATAACCCAACATCTTGCCAGAAGTGACACCGAATGCACACTTTTTTGGATTGAGTCTGAGACTGAATTGTTCCATTAGATCTAGTATAGGACCTAGATCTATAAGATGTATTTTCCATTGCATGCTTTTAGCCAAAGTTTCATCTACATTATATTCCATTTTTTTGTGCATCATGTCATGAAAATAGTAGTGATAGCTCCTTGATAGGTAGCTCTGGCATTTTTAAGTCTGAAGGGCTTGACATTCCAATAGAATGTTCCCCAAGCACATGTGAAGGCTTTCTTTTCTTGTTCTTCTGGCATGATTTTTATTCGATTATAACCAAAAAATCCATCCATTAGAGAATACATTCGATAGCCAGCTATCATGTCCACTATCATGTCAATATTGGGTAATAGAAAGTCATGTTTAGGACATGCTTTATTCAGGTCTCTAAATTCTATGCACACACGGATAGATTTCTCATGTTTTGTAACTAGAAAAATATTAGATATCCACTCTGCATAGTCAATAGCTCTAATGAAACCAGCTTTGAGAAGTTTTTCTAACTCTGCTTTGACTAAAAGTGCCATGTGGATGCATCGTCTAAAGCTTTTGTTTGATAGACTTAACACCTGGTGCAATAGATAGATGATGCATGATTAGATTGGGATCCAATCTAGGCGTATCAAAGTAAGTCCATGCTAATTAATTTTCTTGCTTCAAAAGAAATTGGTGAACTCTTCTTTCTCTTTTGTAGATAGTGACTATGCTAAATGAATAATCTATGGTGCAGCTTCCATACCCAAATTCACTGGTTGTGTTGGCTCAATCAATATTGATGATCTATCTTGAAAATGATTGGGAAGTGTATCAAGTATCTCATCCTTGGGCACCTCAAGGATATTTTCACCCTTGGATACGTCTTTTATTTTTACTTTTTTCAGCTTTGACACTGCCACAATGTTGTTTTCATCATCAGAGCATCTATTATTTTTTCTTTTAATTTTATGACTAAGATACTTGATATCAACTTCAGTCATGTTGATACTATCTTCATTGGTGGAGAATATTAAAGGTTTGACAACATTAAGATAACAGGAAAGACTGTAGTCATTTTGGAACATAAGAACTTCACTAGCTAGAGAGGGAGAGTTCTAGTTGATAAGTTCGGGATGGCGGAGTGAAAGAGAAGTGGCAGGTTCAAGTGCCTTCATAGTATAGCCATCAAAAGCATGGATGATTAAGTCAAGACCTAGAGAAATCTCATCCAAAGGTGTGTTTGATTCTTCTTGAGTCCTCACAGCGGAAGTAGAGGGAATGTCAACGTTAGTAAATTCACACTCAATCGTCCTAATACTAGACCCTTCACCTACTTTGAAAAGGTTTTCATACACATGAACAACATCTATATCTTTATCAAAATTTGCATCAAACAAAGAATCAAACTCATATTCATGTGAATTAGTGATGCTTGATATGAGAATTCCATCAACACTAGTTGTGTCATCTGACTCATCTTCATCTCTTGTAGTATTAATGGTTTGTTGAAGTTGATCTTGTTCAAACTACTCTTGGAAATGTGGTGGTATGTAGCATTCACCCTGAAAATTGGGATCAGACATTTGTATTTCTCTCCATTGGTCATATTTGAGTTGATGCACTAAAGTGGTGTCATCGGAATCACTATCAGTCTCTACCAGGTGGACATGTATAATAGGTTCACCTGGTTCTGCAAAGAGTGCAGAAAACTCTCGAGAAATAGGATATGGAAAATTATCCTCATTAGAATTGTTCTCTGATTTATCAGCTATGGTAATGTCCTCAAATTTTGGCTGGAATTTTGGTTCTGGTTCTGGCTCTGGTACAAACTTGTTAATCCCTAGATGAAATGGGATTTTCTTCAAGCCTAGACCTGTGGTGTCCTTGGTATGATGACTTGTGGCTTCAATTGGTTTAAGAAAACCATTATCATTCACCCCTATAGGGAAACTCCCTTTATAACCAAAGCACTTCATGATTTTGAAGGCTTCACTGTATGGTTCTTGTTCTAAGTCATGAGCAGGAGTGATATGTTCAGATTTTTCTTTTCCTTTGTAAATCCAAGTTGTAATAGCTCTTTCCTCATCTTCATCCTCTAATGGCATTGTGGCCTTGATAAAGGTGCCATCATAGATTATTTGGGGAGAACAAGCAGAAGATTTTTTGTTCTCAGAGGGTCTCCCATAATAACACTAAGATGGAGGTAGAGCCGCTAATGATAACACATGTTCAATTTGATACCCTCCCATGCTTGTATCCTTAAGCTTTAGAGTCTATTCCATTTCCTTGAGTTTAGCATCATAGAATTAAGTGGACTCTCTATTAGTTGGGACAAGACTATCTGCAGATTGCACGAGTGTGTTGCAAGAATATTTGGTATTGGTAGGTACTGTCACTTTTGCTCCATGGAATGGGAACTTGATACATTGATGATATTTGGATGGAACTACCTACATTTCATGGATCCATGGTCTACCAAATAGTATATTATATGCCAGAGGGATATCTAGAACTTAAAAAATGACATCTCTTTCAATAGGCCCAACTCAGATTGGTAGCACAACCAGACCTTTAGATTTGTGTTCTTCTTCATCATAAGCCTTAAAAGTAATTTTCTTATGGACATCTATGCAATCTTCATCATAGCCTAATTGGGTGAGTAGCTTAGCAGAGAAAATATTGAGGCTAGCACCATTGTCAATGAGGATGCAGTAGACACACTTTGTACCTATCATGACTTCTATATGCAAAGGAGCATTGTGCAGATGGCTCAGTGAATGGTCATCTTCTTCACAAAAGGTCAAATAGTGTGGCAATGTCAGGTGACCCACCATGGATTAAAACCAATCAAAATCCAAATCTTTTGGGATGTTCACCTCGGTGAGGGCTTTATCTAGAATCTCCCTATGGGCAGGCGAGATCTTCAACAACTCAAAGATAGTGATCTGAGCATTGGTACATTGTAGCTGGTCTAGAATGCTATAATTAGTCATGCTAGGTGTAGGGACTGATTTTGAGTTTTTTTTGGTAGGACCAACAATAATTTTATTCACAGGTTGCTTCAGAGCAGACGTAGAAGGGTCAGGACCCTTAATGGTGATTTTTGCATGAGAGTGAGTAACAATGTTTGCACAATCCTAAGATGATTCAGGTTTGGAAGAATGAGACCTAGGGCCTTGCAAGACAAAAGGAGTCTTATTCTTAGGAGCATCTTCACTCCCCTTAATAGTAATCACATCGCAATAATCAACCTCAATAGGTTCAACCATGTTAATGACATTGCCATTGGTAGTGTACATGTAATTGACCTTAGCATTGGTGTTCTTAGTCTTGGAAGATTCTCCTTTCTCATGAGGTGAAAAGGGATCTTTAAATTCTTCATGATCTCAATTCTTGTTATGGATGTCCACAACAATGTCACCATTGTTGATCAAATCTTGGACTTTATGGTGTAGCTTGAGACAAGTAGAAGTTTTATGACCCTTATTTTGGTGATAGTCATAGTATGCATTGTCATTCCACCAATGAGGTCACGGTTCCAGATCATAGAGATGCTTTTCCAAAGGAGTGAGTATTTGATTCTACATGAGAGTCTTATAAACCACATCAAGCAGTTCTCCTAAGGACCTGAACTCATGCTTGGGTCAAGATGCCCAAGGCTTGTTTTTAGCGAACCCCAAAGGCTTTTGAGTGTCTGTTGCAGCCTTCTCCATAGCCTTGACCACCTATATACTAGAGGAAAGATTGAAAATAGATTTTGCAGGCTTTGGGGTTACATTGTCAACCACTCCATCATTTACAACATCTCTATTCTTGTTGAAAAACTTCCCTTTATCTTTGTTTGAGGAGGAAGACCATTGTTTATTATCCTTTTGCAAAGTCAACTCTTCTTTCTTGATCATAAATGCTTCTATCTGCACAGCTTGCTTAATCATACTATCAAAAGTTAGGGGACCTTGTAATTTTACTTGATATCCAAAATCTAGGACAAGATTGTCCAAAAAGATGTCAAGTCTCTCAGACTTTGGTAGTTCGCAAGGATATTTTGTACATAGTTGTCTCCATCTCTAGAGAAATGCCAAGAAAGATTCCCCTTGTCATTTTTTTAGGTTACAAAGATCTCGAATATTAACTAGATGTTGAATATTGTGTGAGTAATGTTGGATAAATAGATAAGAAATCTTGTCAAAAGATTTAATTCCAGTGGGTAACCGAGAAAACCACTTCATAGCTGACCCACCCAAACTACGAGGAAAGAGGTGCATAAGATATGTCTAATCATGTATGAATTCCATGGATAAAGTGTCAAACTCTCTCAAGTGATCTTATGGATCGGTAGTACCCAAGTATTTTTCATATTTAGGTAGCTCGACACCTTTGGGAAAAGATGGCATGTGAAGACTCTTATCAAATGGGAAAGGATAGATGCTTTCCATTATGAATTGTTGTACAGGTTTATCTTTATCCCTTGCAAGTTGGATAATTTGGTCTTTGCATGCCTCGAATCATCTTTTGCAACTTTGCGGTCTCAGTTTCTTCTTCTTTGGCCATAAGAATTTCAACTTGATAGTCAGGGGTAATTTGGCCGCTTATTTGGCCAGCTCTAGAAAATATTTCTCCTTCTCTTCTAGAAGGAGGATCTCCATCATCTTGATAAGACTCTTGTTGGCTTTCACCACATCTATGTCATTTTGAGTTATCATCTCATTGTCGTTAACAAGAATCTCATAAATGCTTGGGATTTGATTTTGGTCACTTTGGTTTTGATTTTGGTCATATGGAGGAGGGTGATAGTGATATGGTTGTTGATTTCCTTGAGGTTTGTTTTGATATTGGTCATGATTATGATCATTTTTGGGATTGATCATAGCATTGATCATTTCGAGAGTGATCAAGACACTAATTTTTTGAGATTGCTCATGAGTTTGGTTATATTTTCCTAGTTGGAAATCTAATGGATCTCCCATCTTGTCAATGTAGGATTGGGCAGCAGCTGAAGACTTAGTAAGATTAAGTGAACAATGTCGAAAGGGCATGACTAAGGTAAATTTTGGTACTTTGATAAGATCAAAAGGATCGATAGGCTTGATAAGGCTAATAGGGTTGGTCTAAGGAATGTGGGCCTTCCAAAGTTATGAAATAATAGGTCATCCTACTCTTGAAACAATAAGTCAGCTTGTGCTTGAAACAACAGATTATTACATGCCTGGAATACTAGAGATGAGGATTGAGGTGGGTTGTCTTTCAGTGTACTCAATGAAGAGGAACTTGTGGATCCCTCACAACACTCAGATTGGATAATAGGTTTGGAACAACCAATTTCTTGATTACGAGGTTTACCCCTACCTTGTCTAATTCCATGGATGGGGAATGTGTTGCCGATTCTAGTCATAATAGGCATAGACAAAAATGTAATGAGAGAGGACTTGGGATTATTCTAGAACTTTGTCTCTAGGAATAGAAAAAAATGAAATAAGAGGCTAGAACAACCAAGATGTGAAATACAGCCAGCACGAATTGTCAAGAGTATGGCTAGAATAGTCAAGATGTGACTATCACGTCACAAGGTACAAAAGCATAGAAAGATAGGACAAATAACAGAGAGACAATACGAGTTTAAGTGGTAATCATTCAGTTCATAGCTTGAGACACTTATTTCTATATAGTGAACAATAGGAGAACAAGAAAATAGACCTCAGACAAAAATCAGGTCAAGTAGAAAATTCACCAGTCAACAGGAAATAGCTCGCTGTCTGGGGAAATCAAGGTACAACTTCACATGAGAAAGTGCTTTCTTTCATGAGAAAGTGCTTGACTACACGTGAGAGAATCAAATCTCGCATGAGGAAATGCTCAGGTTTTGAAATCTCACGTGGGAAAAGACCAAGTTTTGATAGGTTCGACATAGTTTTCAAGGTAAAATTCAAATTTTGAGACATAGCAAGGACTGTTCTCTAACATAATTTCCATTTTTTGGATAGTTTCAGGACAATTTGAATCAGCAATCTTAGTTTGAATGTTGCAAGAAATTGTTTACAAGCATGAAGTTTTAGATCAAGCAATAGTGATGCAAGTAGTCGTAAACAATTCTACCAAGGACAAAGAAAATTGACAGAATCATGGGATTCTTTGTTTAATCATGATGGACAGTTTAAGACTTGAAACAATCACTTAGTTATCCCTACAAAAAAAATGGTAGAGAAGACAAAATCTGTGCCTCACAGCTTACGTGCATGCATTCATCTCACATAGTCATGTCACCCCCTAGAGGGCACTCATGTTTTTGGTGTTTCCAAGGACTCAATAGTATATGTTAAAAGGTTACCCTTGAAGTAGGGGCTAGTGTCATATACCACCTTCAAACTTCCAGGTGCATTCCTATGGTGAGAATCTAGGGGAGAGATTCTTCAACCTCCCTGCACAAAGATTATGTCTCCTTTCGGAGGTGATCCGGGTAGGAAACTAACTAAGAAAGTTTTTAGTGGGCTTCTATTCACACTAATCTTTGATGCACCCAATATAGGGCTAGGGCCTCATAGCCACACCAACACCTAAAATTCATACACCCTTGCAAGCAGGGCTAGGAGCGGCGCCGCTTAATACAACAGACGGAGCTTTCTCAAGATGATAGTCAAAATCAAGAGAAGGAAGTTAACATGGCTTTGGAGTCTTTAGACTCAATAAATAATTCTTTATTATAGTGAGGTAGAATCATAGGCAATAGGTTTGTACTCACTTGGGTTGTTCCTAGAGGTTCAACTTTTGGTAGGCCCTCTAAAGGTGACACAGACTTTGGCTTAGATCCGGGGGTCAAATTTTCTGATTCTTTCAAAGAGAGAAGAGCATACTTCTCTACCTCTTCACCTTACCCAAACACACAAGACATGTCTATCACCAAGCTAGTTCCTCTTCAACCAATCCACAATCTTTTGGGTTTCTGGTTCTCTCAAGGAGAGAAGAGTCCCCTAACAACTAGACGTGCTAAAGATTCACTACCTTTCCCTGCTTCCCCAAGTATCTATCATGCTAGCAAGATTTGGGTCTTGGGTTCATCCATGGGTATCACTTCCATCAAATGAAGAGCCTATTACCCTAGCTCACTATCAAGACCCTTAGGAAATATTCACAAGGCCCTAGTTATACTATGTGTATAAAATAGTAAACAAGCACAATGTTTTTAAATGTCTTCGACAACCGTCCTGCAAGAAAACCATTAGCAAGTTTGTAATCTTTGGCAAGCATCCTATAGACCATTTTTATGTTGTCAAAAAAATTAGAGATACAAAAACAACAACAATTAATAAATGTCAGGAAACAGTAATAGGAAATTTGCAGAGACTGAGAAAAAATTTTAAAATTGATGGCCAGTCTCGCGTGAGGAAGTACAAGGTGTCACGCGAGAAAATGTAGACACCTACATGAGGTAGTGCTTTTTTGCAAGAGAGAATGCTGATGAAAGAAAAACTTCATGCGGTACCCTCAAAAATCTCGTGCGAGAATCCATACACAGTGAAGTACAGATGTATGACAAAGTGCTGAATTTTTACTAGAAAATTTTTGAGAGTGAGGCCAGAAATCAATTTTTTGCCCCACGGAGGGTGCCAAAATGTTTATAGCTGAATGTGGACCTTTAATCCAGCCATAGACACGACATAGTCATTGCTCAATCATTGTATATGGAAATAAACATGAATTGTCCAATTCACACACTCAATCGAATCGACATGTTGCCTCCTATTTAGACGGGGTGTTTGAATTACTCTCAGAACAAGAGCCAACAACCATTAGACCAATTCTAAAATTTGAAAGCTTGAAATGATCAAAATTGCAATTAATCTAAATTGAAGATACAATTGTAATCTAAGAATGAAAGTGCAGATTTAATCTATGAACCTTGAAAGAAAGGTGAGAATTATTCTAGAACATAATAAGCAAACTAATTAATATGAAAGTGCAATTATACTAGAATGAGAAATTATTCTAATTATGCAATAACAAAGCTTGAAAGTATGAAAATTGAGACAAAAATCAACTATAGTTTTGGTACTCTAAAATTGCCTCTCTGAAATGAGAAAAAGAGGTTCATAATATAGAAGACCCCGAGAGAAGAATGAAGAGTTTCTTGGAAAGAATTGGCTGACTCTTCATCTCCATGGAGGAAGGTGAGACAAATTGATGAATTATTTAATTAAATGAATGAATATTTCCACATTGGTGGCTTTTTGAGTTATTTTGAATAATTAAATCCAAATAAAGATGTCCATTCAAATAACCAAATATTATTTAATTCTTTTGATGTGTATTAGGTAAAGGGGGTGGAATTAATTTAATTTAAAAGCACTAGGACTTTAGAATTAAATTAATTAATCATAGGGATTTTTAGCCAATAAATTTCAAATATTTAGGAATTAAATATAGTATATGATTAATGCAAATTTAGGTTTTTTTTCATTTGACACCAAATCAAATAAAGTCAATTGGGAGATAGAATTGCCTAGTACTATAGGACTTTGATGATGTAGAAATTCAAAGGAATGCACCAAAATTGATTAGAATTGGAAGGTGCCAATTTTGGGGTATTACAACATTCAAATATCCAAAAGCTACCAGAGATAGAATGAAAATTGGGTAGATGGTGAGTTATTTTCTATGATTAAGATTCTTCAAAGGAAAATGAAGGAGAGATATAGGATTCTTGAGGAGTTAGTTGAGAGATACAAGGACACAATTTGTTTCATGGTTGAAATTGTTTGTGTATTCTTTGAAGCAATTGAGCCTAGAATGAAATGGTGCTACCCTATGGGGTATGATGTTAGTTCAGAGGTCCTTATAATGAAAATTGAACATGTACTAGCATCTAAGATAGATACATATGATGAAAGATGGGGAACTTACTTAGAGAAGTCAGCTAAGGTTAGAGAGGAACAAGATAAAGGAACAAGGAATAAGAAAATAGAAAATATGGTTAATTAAATGGTAGTGAAGGCTAGAATCACAAAGGAAGAACTAAACAAAGTAAGGACCAAGATGACAGAAGGGTCTTCTAGCATGACAATTAAAGAACCTCCTCCTTCTGAAGTAGAAAAGATACTAAGTACCACTTCTACTATAATAGACTTGTCAATCACCCCTGAGAAGATAGCAAAAGAGGATGCACCTACGAGCACTCCTAGGAGATCTACAGGATCAAACAGACCTATTATACGTAAGAAACAAAAGGTAGAAGTAGAAACAAAGAAGAAAGAGTACAAGGTAACTGAGAAGAAAGAAGAAAAGGAAGAACAAAAGTAAATAGAGAATTTGTGGAAACTAGACATAAAAATGTTACAGAAAAGAATAATAAGACATGGAGACTTGAAGACACTGAATAGGTACTATGAGAGGTATGACTCTGAAAATTAGTCAGTGATAGAGGACATAGTGATTGATCACGTACTAATTTATAAAAGGAATCTTCTAGAAATAGAAGGGAGTATACCAAAAGATCTGTATAGCAAGTTGAAAATCAGAAAATAGTTAACATAGTCAGAGGATGAAACAATAAGAAATAAACTAATTAAAGACATGTTGCCTATATTTTCTATACAAGAAAGGGAAAGAATAATTAAGGAACTCAAAGCCCTATTGAGAGCTAAGGTGAGACTTGTAAAGGTAATGGCAATAAAATGTGATGAGGTAATTGAAGACACACAAAAGGCATTGGATCAAATTATTATGAGCCACATGCTTGAGAATACTTCACCTCTTAGAGCCACCAAGCCTATACCTTTGGATATGGGAGAAATCTCTAAGACAACTGAGAAGAGCATACAAGCAAGCGAAGTTGACAAGTAACCAGACTTCTTTATTTTTGGTGTACCTGTAAAACTTGATACCTCACTTGATGTAAATGATTCTTTTGATGGAAATATGGATAGTGTAATGACAATAGAAGAGGAAGGATAGAAAGAGGAAGAATAAATAGAGGAAAAACAAGAAGAGAAAGAACACGAAAAGGAGAAACAGCAAGAGGAAGAACAAAGAGAAGAGATAGGAGAAGAAAAAGAAGAAGAGGTAAGAATTGAGCTCAAACAAGAACCTGAAACTTCCTCCACCCTATTGTCGGCAAGTATGGCCAAGCCTGTGAGCACTGATTTGGAGAGTATGGATTAGGATGAACTCATGAGATTATCCTTCATGGAATTTTCTAAGTCAAAAGAGAGGTCAGAACAAAAAGGAGATAAGAAGGTCAAGGTGATTGCTAGGACAATAGAAATTGTGAATAAAATACTCCTACACCTCTTACATTTCTAGGAAAGGATGATGCAGAGAACCTAAACATGGCACTAGACAACTTTGATATCCATTATAAGTCACTTTTGAAGATCACAAAGGATAAGACTAAGAAGAGATACCTAGAAAAGTAGTTGAAGGAAGTTTGCCAGTTTATCTCATGGGACTTGGGCATTCTGAAAGGAACTACAATTAAGGCCAAAAGTTGTGTTCCACAAGTAAGAAAAATATACAGTTATTGCATCAATGTCATTAGAAACATAAAGAACATTGAGGACATCATAGCCAAGGACAAGGTTGCATTGGATAGCATGATGGAAAATTGTGAGACCTCCTCACAAATTGTATTAGAAATGGATAAGAAGACATTCAATATCTTGGATAAAGTAAATGTTTTGGATGCATAGAAAGGGAGATCAGTGACAAGATTTGGTTTGCTAAAGAGTCTAATCACTCCTAAGCTATCAATTCTTTAAGCTCATCTCACCGAGATGGAAAATATTGAGAAATTAATGAACTATGTACCCATTGAGTTGAAGGCAATAGAGACCTTATCTTATGCACTGAATGGATTGATCCATGTTAGTGAACTATTGATTAAGTCATGGAATGATGAAGTGAAGACCTTGGAATATTCCTTCCAAGACATTCTGAATCTGGTGAGTAAGCACTAAGTCATACATGCTTAAAATTTTGAAGTTTTGTGATTACCTTTTCGATTGATGTCAAAGGTGGAGAAGAAGAGAAAAATGAGAAGAATAAAAAAATCAATAGAAGAAAAGAAAAAAGGAAAAAAAAAAATATATATATATATATATATATATATATATATATATATATATATATATATATATATATATATATATATATATATATAAGAAACATAAAGAAGAAAGAAGAGTACAATTATCATTTTGACAGTCATTTTTTGCTAAGTGTTTCCATCAATACCAAAGGGAGAGATTGTTGGCAAGTGATGTCTATGGATCACTTGAGGGTTTTCATTTATGGAAACACTTATGTTATAGTGATCGCATGTAGTAAGTATGATTTTTCAAGACACAGTCATGAAAATGACTAAGTAAAGAATCAAATTTATAGTATACTACTGTATTGTTTTGGTTAGTGAAGATGATATATGATATGTTATGGCTTGTGAACTTAGAGGAAGACATTTTGGGATATGTATGACCTTCACTTAAGGTCACACATGTTTTGGTATAGATATCAGAAAGTTATAGTAATATGAAGGCATGCGAAGATAAAGGAGCAGTGAAACATGGAATATGAACAATCGCAATGATTAAGGGAAGGCTAGATGGAATGGTAATGTTCTAAGTTAGATGGAGATTGTATATTGCTGATACTTTGGTAATATAAGATTTCCAACTCAATATTTATTATTTGCATAAGTAATTATTATGTTTTGTATTGTATTTGAGAGCCGACTGGATGACAAAATAGATATAAATAAAGAGTGTTTTGTGGAAGTGATAAGTGTGAAACATATGTATGAGATATGGATGGGAATTTGGGATCTTAGTAATGGTTGATAGCAGATGAAAGATCAGAGATTGACAGAGATATAACTGGAACTATCAAAGCATGGCAAATGCTTGTATTGTTCAGTCTTGAAGAACAGCTTTTGTAATTGAATTATTGACTATAAGAGTTGTAAGCTCAACATACCTTTAACTGGGTTTTTGTATACCTTCAATAGGTTTTATATTCCTCTAACAAGGAAATATACTATGTAATACTTAGCTCCTAATAGGGATAGATCTCCTAACAGGGGACAATATTTTAGTGCATAGTTGTGGGTACCATCCCCACCGGGGTTTTCCCCTGGCCAGGGTTTCCTCGAAAACAAATAATGGTGTTATGAGTTATGTGTTATGTTTTTATGTTCTTCTTATTTCAATATTCATATGGTTTATTTGCAATTGATTTAAGTTTGATTTAAAGAGTTGTAGTATTGATTCACCCCCCCTCTCAATATTACTTAATCCTAACACATTGATGTCAAACCTTAATTGGTAAGACAGATGCTATCTAGTAGAGTACCATATCTCTTGATTGATTGATGAAGAGGATTTTAAAAGAGGAGATAGCAAGAGGACCTGAGAAAAGGTTGAGTTATGTGATACTTCAATGGCTACTTGATTAGTTGGCACATTGACAAGGTAATGTGTTTTTTATCTTTAACAATAAGTGATAAAGAAAGACTGGAAGAGTAGGCTTAACTAAGAAAAAGTGAAGAAATTTAGTTTAAGCCAAGTGATGCTAGTGTCAACCGAATGCAATTATAAGCTGAGAAAATTTAGTGTCAACTGAGCATTAATAATTTTTGAGAAACAATAATTAACCGAGAGAAGACAATATTTTCCAAGGAAAGTTTTAGCAATGACCGAGATATTCAGTAATGACCGAGGAGATGAACATCGTATTGACCTATTGTCAGTAATTTACAATTTGTGAAGGAATTGAGAATCCCAGCTGACATAGTTGAATTTTTGGGATATGTAAAATGTGTTGTTAAAAATTATTAATGAATAATATGGAGCTTTTAATGCATGGTAAACCATTTTCTTATGGATTCAAGGATAATTTTGAAGATGTATCTAGAAGGAAAAGGAGGAAAATAAAATGATGGAAGGATTTAATGAATCTAACCTAAACCTATGATCTACAAAAGAGATTAAGAGGAAAAAGATCAATCTACCTAATCAAGGAGGTGTAAGGATAACCTAATTGTGAGTTTATAGAGAGTGTTGAAGAGGTTGATGTTATTGAGTAATAGGAATCTAAGCAGAAGGCTAAGGTGAAGTTGTGTAGAGCTCAATAGAGTTGAGGTGATTGCTTGAAGAGAATTCCAAGAATATTGGAGATGGAGTTGGAAATGAAGGTCAATCAGTAAATCAACATATGAGTGCATTGGATCTTTATTTGCAAAGTGATTTGTATATTTTAGATCAGAACCTACTATAACTTTCTAACCATTGTATCAGTCAAAATCCTTTAATCAAGGTTGACCTAATAGTCATTTTTTTAAACCCTTTAACCAAGGTGACATTCTATTGAAATATTCTTAAGCCCTCTAAGTAGGCCACTCTTGACAGGGTGACCAAATCCTATAATAGTGTCACACATAACAGTGTGTATTGTAAACCTTGAATAGGGTTGGCTTCTCATAGAGCTCACTTCAAAAGAGTGAAAATCAATAGGATGTTACAAGTGTTTTTTCCCAAATTGGGTTTCCACATTAAATCTCAGTGTTATACTTGTGTGAATCTTATTGAAAATTTTATATTCTTCAAGTTGATTACTTTTTGAGAGTGGACAACAAGTTCTATGTTATTGATATATTCTATAGAGATTGAGTGAATTGTTGATTAGATTTGAGTTTGTTGAAAAACTAGAAAGTTTAATTAGTACATATGGACATGAGGATAATTTATTCACCCCCCCCCCCCTCTCCCTCTTAGTTATTCTAAAATAATTCTAGCAATTGGTATCAGATTTGTTGGTTCTTGTAAGGAGAAAAGTTTAAAGGTACTTGAAGATAATGATCAAGCTGTACAAAAAGGAGGTACCAAAGTTTAACAAGGAGAACTTTGTTGCATGGCAGAGTTTGATGAAATTTCACCTAGTTGGTATTGGTGATTTGATGAATCACTATGTGGAAAATGACTATGTACCACGTGTTGCACCGATGACAGCTGATGAGATGAAAGAAAAGAAAGAACATAATCAAGCAATGTTGGAGATTGCATCTCCCTTAAGCTATCCTAAATTTGAAGACATCAAGAACTGTACTAATGCAAAGCAAATGTGGGACACACTAGAAGCTATCTATGGTGGGGACACAAATGTACTGAGAGCCAAATCTGAAATTTTGAGAGGTAAGTTTGATGAAATGAAAATGCAAGAAGGTGAAAATGTTGCTCAGTATTGTGGCATAATTAAGAAGGTAGTTAATGCTATTATAGGAGCTAATGGAAACACCGATGATGAAATTGTTATTAGTAAAGTGTTGAGAACCCTACTTCCTATCTATACTATTAGAGTGTCTATGATAAAAGAATCAAGATGTAATCATGGTAATGTCTTAACTTTGGAAAGTCTTTTTGGCACACTTACAACTTTTGAGTTGTCTAATTTTGATAATTTCACTATTCACAACATTGAATCTGCATTCAAGTCTCAAATGGTTCTTCATAAGCCCAAGAGAGGAAGAGAAAAATGTGTGAGTAGTGATAGTAACAATAAAAGTGATTTTGATACTTCTGATGATGATATAGCTGATCTTGAGTCACTTATGGCGAGAAGGATACTGAGAGGAAAAGGAAAATTCAAAGGAAAACTTCATATAATCAATTTTTCATGTTACAAAGCTGGCCATATTACAGCAAGATGCCCTGACAAGACTGACAAGGATGAAAGAAGGGAAAGCAAGTACAAAGACAAAATAAATGACAAATCACATAAGGTATAGAGACTAAAAAGATAAATGAGAAATCTTGTTATATTGCTGAAGAAGAAACTAACAGTGAAACTAGTGAATCTGATGATTGTGATATAGAAGTTGTTTATGTTTCTATGAAAGATGATTCTGATGAAGATGATAAAACTATACTTATTTCATATGTGAGTAAAGGTGATAAATGGATTATTGTTAGTGGTTTCTCACATCACATGACTAGTGATAAAAGTAAGTTTGAAACCTTGAACCATTACAAAGGTAGAAGTGTTAAGTTTGGTAATGATGCACCATGTCTTGTGAAAGGAAAAGGATCAATAAGATTAACTGATAAGATAAGAAGTGATAATGCTTATATGGTTGAAGCTCTTAACTATAATTTTTTTAGTGTTGCACAGTTGAACAGTACTAGTTACCAGGTTGAGTTTCATCACAAGAAGGTTGAAATATTTGATACTGCTAGTGAACTAATTGGAAATGGAGAATAGACAAGAGGTAATTTGTTCTATCTAGACCTATTAGAAGAAACATATTTGTTTGCAGCATTTGATGATCTATGTTTATCACATAAGATGTTTTGTCATTTGAATTTTGACAATTTTTTAAATATTAGTAAGGTGAAGAGAGTTAGAGGTTTTCCAATATAGAAGAAATCTGATAATGTGATGTGTAAACAGTGTCAACTGGGAAAAATGACAAAGTCTAGTTTCAAGAGAAAGACATATACTTATGATAATATTTTGGAATTGGTTCATACTGACCTTTGTGGACCTATGGGTGTGAAAAGCTACTATGGTGATAAATATTTCATTATGTTTGTTGATGATTATTCTAGAATGATGACTATGATGTTTCTAAAAGAGAAATCTAATGCATTTTGGTTGTTTAAGTGGTATTTGTAAAAAGTTGAAAAAGAAATAAGTAAAAGATTAAAATGTTTGAGATTTGACAGAGGAGGAGAGTTCATATCAAATGAGTTCAATATATTTTGCAATGATAGAGGAATAAAAAGATAAATATCCACACCAAGAACACCTCCACATAATGGTATAGTAGAGAGAAGAAATAGATTAATTATGGATTGTGCTAGAACAGTGATGATAGAGAAGAATGTTGCACAGAAAGATTGGAGAGAAGTTGTAAGTACAATTGTTTCTACTTTGAACTAAGTACAAATAAAGAAAGGTACAAATGCTACACCTTTTTAGTTATGGTATGGGAATGCACCTAATGTGAAATACTTTAAAGTATTTGGAAACAAATGTTATATATTGAAATACAATAGGAATGGAAAAATTGATGCTAAAAGTGATGAAGGCATATTCTAAGGATATTTCACTAAGAGAAAAGCTTACAAGTGTTTGAATTCTAACAATAAGAAAATTGTGGAAAGTGCAAATGTTAGAGTTGATGAATATATAGAAAAGAATGAACTTGAGTGCAAGAAAGAACCTGAAGATTACAAATCTTTTGTATACATTAAAGAAGGAGAGGTTAGTAATGTACCCAAATCAGATGTCGAGAAAAAACATGAACCTTCCGAGCCACAAAAAGAAAATGTCGAGCATCCGGAGGATGTTGCCAAGCAATCAGAAGAAGAGATAGAGAATATACAAGATTGAAGATCAAGATCAAGTAGAAACAAAATCTGAACCTACATTGGCACAATATGTAAGAAGACATCATAAGCTAGAACAAATCATTGGAGATAAAGAATCTAGAGTCATGATAAGAAGTTGAAAAATCAAACATGATTATTATGTGAATTTGAGCCTAAGATAGTAAAAGAGGATTTAGAAAATTAATATTAAATACAAGCCATGAATGAATAAATAGAGCAGATAGAGAAAAAAAAAACTTGGACACTAGTGCCGAGATCAAAAGAAAAGAATGTTATTGGAACACAATGGGTATTCAAAAATAAGCTAAATGAACATGGAGAAGTCACTAGGAACAAATCTGGATTGGTATGAAAGGGATATGCACACGAAGAAGGAATTGACTATCAGGAGATATTTTCCCTAGGTGTAAGATTGGAAGTAAGGACTCTACCTCCATATGCAACTTTTAAAGGATTCAAAGTGTATCAAACAGATGTCAAATGTGCATTTCTGAATGGAATACTAGAAGAAGAAGTATACATTGAACAACCAAAAGGATTTGTTGACCCAAGAAAGAAGAATATGGTTTGTAAAATATGTAAGGAAATGTATGGATTGAAGCAAGCCCCCAAAGAATGGTATGAGAGACTACATAATTATTTGATAAAGATTAGATTTGTAAGGAAAAATGACAACATCAATCTATATTTGAAGACTAAAAAAGGTAAAGGGATATTGTTAGCTGAAATCTTTGTTGATGATATCATATTTTAAGTAAAAGATGCCCTATGTCAAAAAATTTCAAATGAGATGCAAATTGTATTTGAAATGTCTATGTTTGGTTAGATCAAGTTCTTTGTTAGTTTGAAATTATATTAGATGAAGAAAGGTATCTATATTACTCAATCTAAGCATGTCAAAGAAATACTAAAAAATTTTGGTATGTAAGATTCCAAACCAGTAAGTACACCTATGGCTACTGGACAAAAATTATCAAAAAATGATGATACAACTAAAGTACATCAAACATTGTATAGATCTATGATTAGAAAGGTATAATATGTTGTCCATAGTAGACCCGATATTTCCCTAGTAGCTGGGTTTGTTGCAAGATTTTTTGCAAATCTTAAGGAGCGTCACATGATGGCAGTGAAAAGAATATTGAGATATCTAAAAGGACTATGGATTGTATTACAATAAGAATGATAAGTTTTAACTAAAAGTTTACACTGATGCAGATAGGGCAGGAAATGTGGACTATAGAAAGAGCACAAGTGGTGGCACATTATTTCTAGGAAAGATATTAGTCTCTTGGACAAGGAAGAAGCATAACTGCATTTCCCAATATACAACAAAAGCTGAATATGTAGTAGCAGTAGTAAATTATTCAAATTTATTGTGGATCAAGAAATTTTTAAAAGGTATAAAGGAGGAAATCACTGAGCCAGATATTATTTTTTGTGATAAAACAAGTGCTATTAACATATCAAAAAATCTTGTTATGCACACTAATACCAAGCATATTGCTATCAAGTATCATTACTTGAGAGAGCTAGTTCAAGACAAAGAAGTGAGATTGGAATATGTGAATACAAAGGAACAATTAGAAGATGTATTCACAAAATCATCACATAAAGATTCTCATGAATATATTAGAGATAAATTAGGAGTGATTCCCCTAACTGAATATACCTAGTAGCATATATGAACACTACATCAAATGTTCTAATCTGAATATTTGACAAATTGATGCAAAAGAGGTCACACTTTAGGAGTTGCCTAAAGTTGTGAGAAGTAAAGAAAAAGATGTAAATCAGTCATAAGTAAGATGACAGAGGGATCATACAAATCAAAGAACTGACATGAAGATATCTACATGGTAAAGATGCAAGTGACAAATAAAATTTTCTTTGGCATTATTGTCAAAGAGGGAGAGATTCAATAAACCTAAGGTAGAGATATAGAAAAGACCCTAAGCAAAGAGGGAGAGACTCAGTAAATTTGAATAGATAAAGCACTAGAGATCAAAATGAAGCTAAGGATATTAATGAAGATCTAATACATAGATAGTTGACAAAAGTTGCTTCATTACATATATATTTTTTGGATTGTATGGTAAATCATGTGGTGTTCATGTGGTATTTCCATCAATTCCAAAGAGGGAGGTTTTTGGAAACTTCAATTGAAATAATTTTTATATTTTCATTAATGTCAAACCTTAACTACTAAGATAGTTTCTATCTAGTAGACTACCATATCTTTTGATTAATTTATGAAGAGGATTTGAAAATAGGAGATCACAAGAGGACCTAAGGAAAGGTTGAGTTATGTGATACTTCAATGGGTACTTGATTAGTTGGCACATTGACAAGGTAATCTATTGTTTATATTTAACACTAAGTGAAGAAGAAAGAATAGAAGAGTAGGCTTAACCAATAAAAATTAAAGAAATTTAGTTTATGCCAAGTGATGCTAGTGTCGACTAAGTGCTAGTATAAGCTAATAAAATTTAGCATCAACCAACCAACAGTAATTGTTGAGAAATAGTAAATAATTGAGAGAAGACAATATTTCTGAGAAGGAAAGTTTTAGCGATGACTGAGATATTGAGTAATGGCCAAGGAGATGAACACAGTATTGACCGAGTGTCAGTAATTTACAATTTGTGAAAGAATTGAGAATCCCAGTCGACATAGTTGAATTTTTGGGATATGTAAAATGTGTTGAAATTATTAATGAATAATATGGAGCATTTAATGCATGGTACACTATTTTCTTATGGATTCAAGGAAAAGTTTGAAGATGTATCTAGAAGAAAAAGGAGAATAAAATGATGGAAGGATTTGATGAATCTAACCTAAACCAAAGATCTATGGAAGAGATTAAGCAAAAAGAGATTAATCTACTTGATCAAGGAGGTATAATGATGATCTAATTATGATTTTATAGAGAGTGTTGAAGAGGTTGATGTTATTGATTGACGAATCTAAGCAGAAGGCTAAGGTGAAGCTGTGTAGAGTTGAACAAAGTTGAGGTGATTGCTTGAAGAGAATTTTGAGAAGATCAGAGCTGGAGTTGGAAATTAAGTTCAGTCAATAAATCAGCATATGGATGCATTGGATATGTATTTTCAAAAGTGAGTTGTATATTTTAGATCAGAACCTACTGTTACTTTCTAACTATTATATTAGTCAAAATCCTCTAATCAAGGTTGACCTAACCATCATTTTTGTAAACCCTTTAACCAAGGTAACATTGTAATGGAATTTTCTTAAGCGCTCTAATCAGGCCACTCTTAACAGGGTGATTAAATCCTTTAATAGGGTCACACCTAATAGTGTGTGTTTTAAGCCTTGAACAGGGTTGGCTTCTCATAAAGATCACTCAGAAGAGTGAAAATCAGTAGCATGTTACAAGTGGATTTTTCCAAATTGGGTTTCCACATTAAATCTCGGTGTTATACTTGTGTGAATGTTGTTCAAAGTTTTATATTCTGAAAGTTGATTACTTTTGGACAGTGGACTATAAGTTTTATGTTACTAATATATTCTATAGAGACCGAGTCAATTGCTGATTAGATCTGAGTTTATTGAAAAGCTAGAAAGTTAAATTAGTACATCTAGACTTGAGGATAACTGATACACCCCTTATCTCATTTATTCTAAAATCATTCTAAAAATATTCTTATCACCATTCTTATCATATGTTAAGTAGAAAATAATTATATCAACATAATCTAATCATTATCCGATTTGTATCAGTTTCCCATTTATGTTCGTGAACTTCTCAACATCTCATTTATTCTTCTTCTTAACTCATTCAAATTATATCATATACCAAATGATATGGAAGCATAATATAAACCATAAATGAATTACTTGACATCAATGAAAAGATAATAACTTATCTAACCTTTATACTATCATGTATTCCTCTTTATCTAGGTTGTTCTTCATCATCAGCATTAGATAATCAATCCTCAACATTACTATCAGTTAAGGTAACAATCTCACTCTTTTGCATTGATGGCAACACTAACAATGTTTAGTTTTCAATTGATGATGGTATCCTTCACTCTCATTCATATTTTTTACTCACTATGATTTGTATATTTTCCTTTTATATTCTTGATCTTTCATTTGTAATTTATCTCACTTCACTATCAGTAGTAGTCTTCTTTGTTATTCTTCTTTGATAATTTATGTTTAGATCTTCTCATCTGTAATATCAGTGCATCAACAACATTCTCCTTCTTTGTATTCAGAAATTACCAAAATTTCTCTCCATCTTTAATATATTCTCCCTCTTTTGACAACAATGCCAAAGAAACATAAAAACTGAAATCATACCTCAAATGTATAGATTTTTCATTGCAGTCATAAACTTCTTATATTTTTCACAACTTTAGGGTTTACCTAAAGAGTGAACACTACCATCAAATCACAAGATAGATATTCTATTGAGTCCTTGAATTTATAAAGCATTCATCTTTCCTTAATGAATATTGAATAGGGGAAGAATGCCTAACTTACCTTGGAGATACTCAAAAGCATCCTTTGGAAATGGTTTTATAAATATATTAGCTATTTTTTCTTTAGAATTCATATACTCTAATGTCACAAGCTTATCTTGTACTATCTCTCACAAATAGTGATGCTTGATAGATATATTCTTTATTTTGGAATGCATCACTAGATCTTTGATATGTTAATAGCACGTGTATTATCACAATAAATTATAATTAGATCAGTGGTCTCTTCATGCATACCTTCCAGTAGTTGTTTGATCCATACAATATTAGAAAAATTTATAATTTCAACAACATACTCAACTTCAACAATAGATTGTGAAGTATAACCATGTTTCTTGCTTAAACATGTCACTAGTCTTTCTCCCAAAAAGAAATCTCCCCCACTAGTTCTCTTTCTATCATCAATATTTCCAGCCCATTCCCCATCAGTATATACGTTGAGATAAAAATATCCTATTTTTGTGCATGACAAACCAAAATATGTATTCCCTTTTAGATATCTAAATATCCTTTTAACTATAGACACATGTGTCTCCTTTGGGCTTGCACAAAACCTTGCAACTATACCAACATAATGTGCAATATCAAGTATATTGTGTACAACATACTATAGTTTACCAATCATGGATTAGTAAAGTATCTCATTTAATTCCTTAGTGTCATCTTCCTTTGATAATTTTCAACCAATAGCCATCAGTGTTCCAACCTATTTTGATTCTTCCATATTGAATGTTTTCGGGATCTCCTTGATATACTTAGATTGTGTTATGTAGATCCCATCCTTTACTTGTTGAATTTTAAGTCCAATCAATAATTTAATCTCACTTATCATAGACATCTCAAATTCCTTTCTCATTTCCTTAGAAAATGATTTAGACATTATCTTAATTACACCAAATATAATGTCATCAACAGATATCTCAGCAATCAGGATTTTATCAGTACTATCATATTTCAAGTATAAATTGTTGTTATTACTAGTCCTTTCAAAACCAATCTTGATTAAGTAAGACTGTAATCTTTCATTTCATGCTCAGGGTGCTTTCTTTAATCCATATAGAGATTTATGCAGTTTTCATACCATATCCTTATTTCTTTTGTCAATGAATCCATCAAGTTGTTTAATATAAGCTTCTTCTTCAAGAATTCTATTAAAAAATGTATACTTAACATCCATTTGATAAACTTTGAATCCTTTTTTAGAACATATACAAGCAATATTCTTACACCTTCTAATCTAGCAACAGGTGCAAAAGTTTCACCATAATCAATACCATCTTTTTGTGCATACCTCTTCTAGACTAATCTTGATTTGTTTCTGATCACATCTCCTTTCTCATTGAGATTATTTTTGAAAATTCATTTTTTTCCAATCACATTCTTATCCTTAGGTCTCAGTACCAGTGACCATATGTTGTTCTTTTCAATCTAATCTATCTCTTCTTTCATAGCATTAATCCAATCTTCATTTCCTAGTGAATCCTTCACTAATCTTGGCTCAAAATCATAAATCAAACATGTGTTATCATTCAAATTACTTCTTTTCATGAATCCTATGTTCTTGTCTCCAATAATAATGCTTAGTGAATGGTGTCTTCCCACATATTTTCTAATATAGGCTTGATAGACTATTCATCAGTGTTTTCATCTCTCAGTGGAGGCTCATCTTGCTCATCAGTTCCTTCTTGATATTTCTTAGTTTCTTCAACCAAATTACCTTCTTGAACATAAATAAAACTTTTTTAATCCCCAAGTTCCTTTTTACTATCCTCTTCATTCATTTCTGCAAATTCATCAATCCTTACATTTTCACTTTCAACAATTTTTTTAGTAGCCTTGATCGAACATTTATATCATTTTCTCTTTGATGAATAAATAAGAAATATACCTTCATCTCTTTTAGATTCAAACTTTCCATTTCTAGAATCTTTCAGTATAGAAAACCTACTTCAAAAAATTTTAAAGTGACTTACATTTAGTGTGTAACCAAACAACATTTCATAGGGTGACTTGTTTGTACCTTTCTTACACTGTATTTGGTTGAGAATACAAACTGTAGTACTTATGGCATCTCTATAGAATGCTTGTGCAACCTTTTTTCCAATCAAAAAAGTTCTAGCACAATCAACAATGGATCTATTCCTTCTCTCACATATCCCATTTTGATGTGGAGTCCTCGGTGCAAATACTTGTCTTTTAATTCCATGCTAATTATTGTAAAAGATAGTAGATTCATCAAAGATAAATTTACCTCCTCGATCAGAACTCAAACACTTCAATTATTTTTATGTTTCCTTCTCAACTCTTTCTTTTGATTATTCACTAGTCCCAATCAAATCTCCATCATTTTCATAGATCTTAACATTTCTATTCTAAAATTCTAGTCGGTGGCCAATTTTGTTCAATTATGCAATACTCGGCATATTATAGTTCAATCCTTTAACCCAATATGCATCATTATATTTCATCTTGTCATTCAATACAATGGATCCTTTACCTTTCACAAGTAATGGAGCATCATTTCCAAATCTAACAAATCATCCATCATATTATTCTAGATTATCAAAATTGTCAATATCACAAGTAATGTGATGTGAACATCCACTCCCAATAATCCATGGGTTAGGTTTTTTTACATGAGAAACAAGTTCTTTTTCATCTTCATATTTTTCTTCATTAGATTCTTCCTTTACTGCAACATAGAAAACTTCATATCCTTCTTCAGAATCATTAGATTCATCATCAGTTAAACCTTCCTCAGCTAGGTAGCAAGACTTCTTACCTTTTTCCTTGTAATCTCTAAATCTTCAATGTCAATTGTCTCTTTTTCCATTCTTATCATTCCTAACATTATCAAGATATCTAGATGCAATATGACCAACTTTATTGCAATTGAAACATTTCAATGGTAACTTGTCTATGTACTTTCCTTTACCTCTTGGTAGTCTTCTCGCTAGTAATGCTTCTAACTCTTGTTATTTTTCCTCATTTAAAATACTATCATATTCATTTCCATATGGACTAATATGAATCTCTTTGTATTTTCTTAATATACCAATGCTTAGAGATGACTTGAATGTAGTTTCAATGGTCAGTAGACTATTATGATAATCACTTGACTCAAATGTAGTAATCTTACCAATAGGGCTTCAAGGGTAACAACATTGTTCGGTATAGATCTCAATTCCTTAATTGTAGATATGCTTATAGCATACTTGGAAGAAAGAGTTCTAAGAATTTTACTTACCACTTCATCATTAGTTAATGTTCCACTAACACCTTTGATGGAACTTTCAACTTCTTTGATTCTACTACTATATTGTGTGATGTTTTCTTCATCTTTCATCTTCATCTCATCATACTTTCCCTTGAGACTATAAACCTTAACCTTTTGTACATGTTGATGTCCTTTATATATCAATGTAATCCTATCCCACGTCTCTCTTAAATTAACATTGTCCTTCACATCATTGAATTCAACATCGAAGAGGGAATAAAAAACCTCTATTATACCCAAGTTTTGTTCCTACTTTTCTCTCATTTGATCAATTGTAATAGGTGCGGAAGGTGGTGGAGCATAGTCATTAGTTAGAAGATTCAATACATATTCTCCAATCCTAGATAGATACAATCTCATTCTACTTTTCCATGTAGAGAAACTTTCCTTGTTCAACATAGGTACTTCTCTCCTATACATCTTCATATCTTTTACTCAAGTATTTTAAACTTATCTCTTCAAAGTACTTAGCTCTAATACCAATTGTTGGATTATGGAGAGGGGGGGTGAGTTAGTAATCCCTAATTCCAAATACCTAAAACACTTTTCTCTTATTAACTCGGTAGCAGCTCGATAATACACAACTCATTATTTATAGACAACAGTAATCAAATTATAACAATTAGTAAACCATTCACCAAATTATTTACAATATGTAACACCAGTATTTAATGTAGAAATCCATCATTTGGAAAAAACATTGTGGGACTTGTACCATCTAAGAAAATACTCTTTTGAAGTACACTCGGTTAAGAAACAATCTAGTTAAATATTATAATACACACTATTAGGTGTGACCCAGTTAGGGAATTTTCCTCAAATCTATTAGGATCTTCACCCTATTAGGAGTGACCTTGTTAGAGGGCTTCAAACAATCTTTACAATGTTACATTTTTTAATGATTTTACAATAAGATTGTTAAGTCCACTATGTTAAGAGATTTCTTTGTTACAAATGCTAGTAAGAAACAATAAATAAATTGATCTCTAGATTTGCAACTATCTTTTCCCAATCAGATCCTTATGTTATCTTCAATCTTCACTTTAATTCTTCATTATCTACTCTCTTAAAAACTTCATCAAATCTTTCTTTTCCACTCGAAATCTCTATGTTCCTTCTTCAT
Source organism: Chamaecyparis obtusa (assembly GCA_027943335.1). Lineage (NCBI taxonomy): Eukaryota > Viridiplantae > Streptophyta > Pinopsida > Cupressales > Cupressaceae > Chamaecyparis > Chamaecyparis obtusa. The sequence continues at coordinate 1,465,580 of BSBK01000123.1, read as the reverse complement.
TGCAACATTTAGTGACCTGTCAACTATTCAGTTTTTCATCTATCTGTTCATACAAATCCATCCTTTATAAAGACAATGTTTTCCTCTTAATATACTCTATTACATTTTCCTTTAATCAATCTTAACCATCCTATTCATTATACATTGAATTTGGATCTTGGAAACACATTTTCTTTTCACCTAGGAACTTGAACTTTTCTTTAAACTTGTTCCATCTTCTTTAACCGTTTAGATCTTGTCGTTCATCTTCACCTTGAATTTTTGTATCCATAGATCTCTTGTAATTAAATATCCTCATCATCATGATCATCTAGATCATCATATCTAATCATTAAATTTTGATTCAATTCTTATTTAATATTTGTTCCTCACTTGATGTCCTCCATTTGAATTTTGGTTAACTTCGCTTGGTGCCTAAACCTATCCTTTGTTACAAGTAGTGGTTGTCATTGCAGCAAAAGATCGACCTATTAAACCCGAAACAACCACTAGACTTATAGAAGACACAAGAGGCTAATAAACCATGTCACGAATCCTAAGGGGAGTGCTGACCATTTTTCCAACAATCTCCCCCTCAGTATTACTTGAGAGGATTTGAACCTATGACCAAGATCTGATACCACTTGTTACAAGTAGTGGTTGTTGTTGCATCAAAAGATCGACCAATTAATGCCCGATACAACCACTAGATTTATAGAAGACATGGGAGGCTGTTCAACCATGTCATGAATCCCGAGGGGACCGCTGACCATTTTGCCAACATCCTTGTTTTTTGGTGTCTTTAGTTCCTTTGCATTTATTGAGTTACTTCCTTTTTTATTTTTCCTTTACCGACTGAAATTTCTTATTCAGTACTCAAAACAACTTAATTGACCAAATTGACAAATATTTAATACCATACTCTACTAACTTAACATAATAATATGTTAGGTAGAAAACAATTATATCAACATAATCTAATCATTATTTGATTTTTGTCAATTGCCCATTTATGTTCTTCAACTTTTGAACATCTTATTTCTTCTTTTTCTTAACTCATTCAACTTATATCATATACCGAATGATATGACAACATAATATAAACCATAAATCAATTTCTTGACATCAATGGAAAGATAATAGTTTATCTAACCTTTCTACTAGCATGTATTCCTCTTTATCTTGGTCGGTCTTCATCATCACCATTAGATAATCAATCTTCAACATTACTATGAGTTATGTTAACAAAAAGAACATTAATCACATAAGCCTAATCAGTTGTTAAAAGAATAAGTAAATATGAAAAAACACCAATGACCATCCCCTAATGAATTCTCAAAGGATATTAAGCTAAAATAACTCAGAAAAAACTAAAATACAAAAACTCATACCTCACATGAAGTTGTATATATGAAAATGGGAAGAAAAAATTGTTAGGAATGAATGCTAAGTGTTTGGCAGCCATTCTGTAGCAATTTTTGTTGCATTCATGACTATGATTGTCATTGATGTCAACACAGTGATTTACCGAAGACTTGCAGAGAAGCAGACAAAGTTTGGATTAGCGCATGTGGGTTATTGCAGTTGGAGCTATGCGATGTTGAGGTTATACTCTTTGATATGTCATATGTCTATGACTAAGAGCAAAAAGAGTAATTCATTTATTCATGGAAGTTATGATCATTTTGGTGGAAGCAGTATTCAGGCAGTGTTCCTAAGTAGGGATTTGTAGAAATCGGATGATATCTCCTAATTGAGATGGAATCTAGTTTTGCATAGTTAAAGGGAATAGGAAGACACATTGATAGTGACATGGATGATAGCACAGACTTTGAGGTCACATGAGTGAATATTTATTGTATTTGGAAGCTAAAAGTTTTGTGTAATTTTGGTGTGGCGTGTGGAAACTTTTATTTTGTAATTGTATGTCAACTCATTTGTAATTATTTGAGTGTGGTATAAAGGAAGGAAAGTATTTTCTTGTTGTAAGGTATTTGTAATGTGAAAAGTGTGTAATTATGATATGGTAGCAGTGGTTGTGATGCTATATGCATGAAGTGAAGAAAAGAGCTAAGTATGAAAGCGAATTTTTGAAGGAAGACATGCAAAGTACAGAGATCTGAAATTGAGATCTAATGTAACAGTGAGTGCGGTTTGGCACAGTCAGAGAATAGGTAACATATTATTCTATTGAGTAATGCAAATATTATTTGGACAGTGTGTTCAGTGATCTTACCCTGAAGTTGTTTGGGCAGTGGGTCCTTCTATCTTCCATAACTCTTAACCGGGTTAGAATCTTTTAACAGGGATTCAAAATCTCCTAACAAGGATTCATATGTACTAAATGTATTTCATAATACTCCTAATAGAGTCCATCCTCTCACAAGGAATATTCATATTAGTGCATCTTTTGTGGGCATCATTCCCACCAGGGTTTACTCTTTGATCAAGAGGTTCCCTAGTCAACATATCTTGTGTCAATGTGTTATTATGTATGAATATCTTTCTATGGTTGGTAATTATATTTCTTATATGGTTTAATGTTGTTGAAGATGATAAAAGTTATAATTATCTGATAACTGATTCAACCCCCCCCCCCTCTCTTAGTTATCTTGGTGGACTTTACTTTCTAACAATTGGTATCAGAGTGGTAGGTCCTTAAAAAAGAAGTTTAATAGCTTAAGGAGATCCATGGTGAATTTTAGGAAAGAAAGTCCTAAGTTTTATGGATTAAATTTTTACAAATGGAAAGAAAAGATGAAGACACACCTATTATGTTTAGGACTAGGTTATTGGTTGATTACAAATAATAATAAGACTATCATTGAAGAGGACAATCTTGAAACATGCACTGTGGAAGAGAGCGATATATTCATGTGTAACATACTTGCAAGAGAAGCACTCTTGATAGCACTTCTAGAGAATGAGTACAGTCAAGTAAAATATTTGAAAAAATCTCATGAAATTTGGAAAGCCTTACACTCTACTTTTGAAGGTGATGAACATGCAAAAAGAGTTAGATTACATAATTGGATATGTGCATTTGAAGATATAAGAATGTTGGAAGATGAATCTATTAGAAGTTATATTGGTAGAATGTCAGAGATCATTATAGGTATAAAATATTGTGGATGAACAAAGACAGAGAATGAAGTGATATGGAAAATTCTAAGGACATGGACTCCTATATTTAAGCAGACAACACAGATGATTGAACAAGTGATACCTTGTACAACAAACTTTACAAGAGAAACTCTTCTTGGAAGATTGGAGGCAACAGAAATGAACCTGAGATTATCAGGAGACTTACCTAGAATGGAGACAACATTCAGTCCTCTTAGTGTTCACCCTACTTTGTTAAGAAGCATCAGTGTGAGTGAAGATTATGCTGGCAGTAGTAGATCTAGAAATGAAGAAGACAAGAAGATAGAAGAAGGTATTGCCTTTCTTGTGAATAGAGAACCAAACGGTAAGAAAATATTTAAATGTTGGACTTGTCAAGAATATGGTCATTTTGCATCTAAATGTCCTGAGAGAGTTAAAAAGTACAGAAGCAATTTCAAACCTAGAAGATCTAAGGAAAGTTATTATGTTAATGATGATCTTGAAGCTAGTATAGAAATAACCTTAAGTGAAAGTGATCCCAAAAATAATGATGACATAGGATTTGTAGCAATTAAAGAAGAAAATCTTGAAACTGATGTTAAGGAAGAAAAAGCCTTAGTTTCTCAAGTTGAAAAGAAATTTGATTGGATTATAGATAATGGTTGTTCACATCATATGACTGGAGACATGAAAAAGTTCATAAATTTGAATGAATATGATAGAGGAGTTGTTAGAGTTGGAAACAATGCACCTTGTTTGATTAAAGGTATAGGATCTATTACTCTTGATGGAAAGCTTAATACTGATGATGTTTATTTTGTGGATGGATTGAAACATAATCTTTTGAGTGTTGAACAGTTAGTTGATAAGGGATATTAAGTTTGGTTTATTGAGAAAACTTGTGTGATAAAGGATAAAGATGGAAATCTGATTGGAACTGGATCTAAAACTAGAGGTAATGTATTTCAGTTGAATCTGACTGAGATGACATGTTTGATTACTAAAATTGATTATAGTTGGTTATGGCATAGAAGGCTTTGTCATATAAACTTTGATAACATTGTGAAAGTAAGTACTACACTTGCAGTAAGAGATTTACCTAAAATTATGAAGCCTACTAACATGATTTGCAAAGAATGTGTAATGGCTAAACAAAAGAGAAGTTCTTTTCCTAGTAAGAAGTTTACATCTACAGAGAAGCTAGAGATTGTTCATATAGATTTGAGAGGTCCTACCAGGACTAGAGGATTCTATGGAGAAAGGTATTTTATGATTCTTGTTGATGATTTTACAAGAATGATGTGGATTGCATTTCTTAAAGAAAAATCTAAAGCATTTGATAAGTTTAAAATTGTTAAGAATAAAGTTGAGAATGAAGATTAAATGTTTGAGATCTGATAGAGGTGGAGAATTTACTTCTAGAGATTTTAACAACTTTTGTGAAGAAACTGGCATTAAAAGATAGTATTCAGCCCCTAAAACACCTAAACAAAATGGCATTGCAGAAAGAAGGAACAAATCAATGACTAGCAGCAAGAGCTATGTTGTTTGAAAATGATTTGGCAAAGATATTCTAGAGAGAAGTAGTTAACACAGCAGTGTATACAATGAATAGAGTACAAATCAGAGTAGACACAAACAAGACACCTTATGAATTATGGTTTGGACATGCACCCTCAGTTAAGTATTTAAGAATTTTTGGAAGCAAATATTATATAAAGAGAGATGATGATATTGGAAAGTTTGATCCTAGAAGTGATGAAGGTATATTTCTTAGATATTCTTTGAAGAGAAAAGCATATAGATGTTGCAATGAAAGAACTAAGACTATTGTTGAAAGCACAAATGTTAAAGTTGATGAAAAGTTCAAAATTCAGGAAAGAATGCTTGATTATGAATTTGATGAAGAAGCTCATCATAAACCTAATACTAGAACTACTGAATTGTTTTATGAAACTGACTGTGATTTGTTGAATGAAAGCCACAGTGAAGTTATTGAAGAACCTACATCTGAAGAGAGATTTGAGATAGTGACACCTAGCAAGAGTTTGTTAAGGAATCATCCTTTTGAACATATTATTGGGAGCATCAAAAGAGGAGTTCTTACTCGAAATAAGGCACAAGAATAGTTATGTTTGATTTTTCAAATTGAACCTAAGACTACTAATGAAGCTTGTGAAGATGAAAGTTGGACTAATGCTATGAAAGAACTAGATCAGATTGAAAAGAATAAGACATGGGAATTGGTCCCTAGACCTAAAGACAAGAATTTTATTGGAACTAAATGGGTATTTAGAAACAAGATGAATGAACAAGGAGAAGTAGTAAGAAACAAAGAAAGATTGGTATGTAAGGGTTACTCACAACAAGAAGGAATTGACTATGAAGAAAACTTTGCACCTATTGCAAGAATTGAAGTAGTAAGAATGTTTTTGGCATCTGCAGCTTAGAAGAAATTCAAAGTGTATCAGATGGATGTGAAGTCAGCATTTCTAAATGGAGAATTAGAAGAAGAAGTCTACATTGAGCAGCCTAAAGGTTTTCCTTTAACTCAAGAAGGAGACATGGTATGTAAATTGAAGAAAGCTTTATATGGACTTAAACAAGCACCTAGAACTTGGTACGCAAGACTGGATAATTATTTGTTAAAGTTGGGATTTATAAAAGGAATAGATGATAGCAATCTGTACACAAAAGAAATTGAAAATGGTTTGTTAGTTATAGTTATTTTTGTTGATGACATTATCTTTGGAGGAGAAGATGAAGCTAGTGACAAATTTGCTGATGAAATGAAGACTGAATTTGAAATGAGTATGATTGGTGAGATGAAATACTTTTTGGGATTACAGATAACACAAAACAATGATGGTATCTTTGTAAGTCAGACAAAGTACTTGAATGACTTGTTGAAAATATTTGGAATGGAGAATTGTAAACCAGTTGGAACACCTATGGTGATTGGACAAAAGTTATCTAGCACAAATGAGACTCCTGTAGTAGAACAGAAGAAATGCATATCTATGATTGGAGGATTGCAGTATTTGACTCATACAAGACTTGATATAGCACATTCAGTTGGAATTGTATCAATATTTCAAGCTAAACCTAGAGAATCACCTTATGCAGCAGTGAAGAGGATACTGAGATATTTAAGAGGCACAATGGACTATGGACTATGGTATGAAAAATTTGATGATGTTACCCTATGTGCATATATAGAGGCTAATTGGGGAGGTAGTGTTGATGATAAGAAAAGCACCAGTGGTGGAGCATTTTTCCTTGGAGGAAGATTAGTTTCTTGGCTAAGCAAGAAGCAGAATTGTATCTCACAAAGCATAGCAGAAGCAAAATATGTAGCAGCAACAAACAATTGTAACCAAATAATTTGGATGAAGAAAATGCTGAAGGACATTGGAAATAAAATTTGTTGAGCCTGTTGTCATACATTGTGATAATGCCAGTATAGTTAGTATGTCTAAGAATCCTGTATTACATTCTACGACAAAGCATATAGAGATTAAGTATCATGTTGTAAGAGAGAAAGTTGCTGAGAAAGAAGTCAGACTTGAGTACATAAGTACAAAGGAGAAGATAGCAGATATATTCACAAAGCCTTTGCCTAAAGATACATTTGAGTATCTGAGAGGTATGCTTGGGGTTATGCCCCAACCTACTTTTGAGAAGTGATGCAGTTGGTTGCATTCGTCTAGTGGTATATGAGCCTTATCTTTCTTCTAGACTGGATGTTGGTACTTCCTCTTTGGGGGAGTATGTGTATCTGAGCTTAGTCAAGAGGACTCTAGTAAATGTATTTTCTGAAAAGTGTCTTTTGACACTGAGTTGTTTTTGACATAGTGATGAAATTTATGTCATTGATGTCAATGGGGGAGAAGTATACATGAAAAAAAATTTGAAACATATGTTGGAGAGAATTGAATAGGATAATGAAGCAAGATTTGATTGATGAAGAGGATTTGAAGAAGCAACGTTGCAGTATTGGATTTTTGGAACATTTGATGTTTTTCATCTATGTTGCCATCAATGCCAATGGGGGAGATTGTTACGAATGAATGCTAGGTGTTTGGCAGCCATTCTATAGTATTTTTTGTTGCATTCATGACTATGATTGTCATTGATGTCAACACAGTGATTTACTGAAGAATTGCAGAGAAGCAGATAGAGTTTGGATTAGCGCACATGGGTTATTGCAGTTGGAGCTATGTGATGTTGAGGTTATACTCTTTGATATGTCATATGTCTATGAATAAGAGCACAGAGATTAATTCATTTATTCATGGAAGTTATGATCATTTTGGTGGAAGCAGTATTCAGGCAGTGTTCCTGAGTAGCAGTTTTTGGAAATCGGATGATATCTCCTAATCGGGATGGAATCTAGTTTTGTGCAGTTAAGGGGAAGAGGAAGACACATTTATAGTGATGTGGATGCTAGCACAAACTTTGAGGTCACATGAGTGAATATTTAGTTCATTTGGAAGCTAACATTTTTGTGTAATGTTGGTGTAGCGTGTGGAAACTTTTATTTTGTAATTGTATGCCGCTCATTTGTAATTATTTGAGTGTGGTATAAAGGAAGGAAAGTATTTTCTTGTTGTAAGGTAGTTTTAATGTGAAAAGTGTGTAATTATGATATGGTAGCAGTGGTTGTGATGCTATATGCATGAAGTGAAGAAAAGAGCTAAGTATGAAAGCAAATTTTTGAAGGAAGACATGCGAAGTACAGAGATCTGAAATTGAGATCTGATGTAATAGTGAGTGCGGTTTGGCATAGTCAGAGAAGAGATAACATATTATTTTTTTGATTAATGCAAAGATTATTTGGACAGTGTGTTCAGTGATCTTACCCTGAAGCTGTTTGGGCAGTGGGTCCTTCTGTCTTCCATAACTCTTAACCAGGTTAGAATCTTTTAACAAGGATTCAAAATCTCCTAACAGGGATTCATATGTACTGAATCTATTTCATAAGACTCCTAACAGAGTCCATCCTTTCACAAGGAATATTCATATTATTGCATCTTTTGTGGGCATCATTCCCACCGGGGTTTACTCTTTGATCAAGAGGTTCCCTAGTCAACATATCTTGTGTCATTGTGTTATTGTGTATGAATATCTTTCTATGGTTGGTAATTATATTGCTTATATGGTTTAATGTTGTTGAAGATGATAAAATTTATAATTATTTGATAACTGATTCACCCCCCCCTCTCAGTTATCTTGGTGGACTTTAGTTTCTAACAAAAATTAAATTCTTCATGAAAATGAGAATTACTCCAAAAATGTGGGACAAATTATAGCACAATTAGAATGAGCTTCTACCCACAAGAATCCAATGTAACTAGATCAATCACAACTAAAAGACTAATTTTTTCCAATGCAAATTGGAGAAAAATCCCAATTTCTCAAAAACCAACTGTGAAAAATAAACTCTTTTCCTAAATATAAAATCACTTTTTCAAAAATTACTTTAAATTAAATAACATAAATAAATTAAAACAAAATATAAAATTTCCCAAAAAACCCCTAGATTAAATTAATCCAATTCCAATTAAATGGAATTCAACTATGGAAAATTAGCTAGTAAGTAAAAATAAGCTTAAACTTAAAAATTAGCATTTATATTAAAACTCTTATGTGAGAACTATGGGGACTCTTAATGCATAGACACAATACTAGTCTATCACAAAATGCATATGAAGTCTAGATTCACCCACACATAGTGGAGGTATAATAAACAATAACAGACACATTTTCCGAAAAGGGATGATGTTGGATAAATCATGAATGGTTAGTGAAACTATCCCTTCTGTCATTGATGGGGAGAAGACATGTTCAAAATTGCATCTTTGATTAAATGATGTCTTGTACCTATATAGTAAAATATGAACACATCAAGTATAGCTAATTACAATATAAATAGCCAAAGAAATGGTGAATAATTAAAGCATACCTAATAGAATATTGACACTCTAGTATCACGACTAGTCATATGTATTAGAATGTTGTGATATTAGTCATTAGAATGTTGTATTAAATGAAATACCAGTATCAGTCATATTAAAGTATTAAAATAATTATCTATAGAAATATGAGCATATGTATGTCAAAAATCTCTATGAAATACTCATTAACAATAATAACACAATATAACAAGAAATCAAAGATAATCATTATAATAACATAATTCATTATTTTTCAAATATAAAATGCACTAGATATCATCATAAGGTTTCATGTCACATCCTGAAAGCATCATCATGTAGATATGATCAAAATGATAAGAAATCATATAATATAACATCTAAACATAGTCAACAATGGTAATCTAATAACCACTAAAACATACATCAATGAAACCCTTAAGTTAAAACATAAGCCATATAAACAAAATTCCATCATAACCTACATAATAATCTCAAAATTAAACACATGAATAAATTAAAGTAGACACATATGGCAATGCTAGAATACAACTATAGTATGATAATAGTCACTAAACCATCTAAAAGATTCAACCTTAAATATAATTAATCAAGGACCCCAATGAATACACATAACTCACAACATAGTCTCAGGAAGTCTAGCATCCCAATCAAGTATGCAAAAATCCAAAACGCAATGGGCATCACAACTAGGCATAAGGACATAAACATCTTCCCAAGGAAATAACACAATCCATATCATTAAAAATACACCAATACATCATGTATCCAGCATGATCATAAAACATAAGCATATATCTACCAAAGCATAAGGTAAGCTCCATTAATCACATAAAGAAACAAGGAAAAAATATGATGCATAGGGTCTAGGATGGATGGAAAATAATCAAATAAACATCAATTAGTAATCAAACAGTTGAGACACTTGATAGATCTTCAAGATTGAATAACAATGTGATAGAAGGTTACTTCATTTGAGGCCAAGGAGGGAAGCATAGTACAACTCACCACTATTGCTTGAAAAAAATTAGATCAGAATGTTTACAACCTCAAGATACTTAAAAAAACATGGAACAACCATTGACACATACCCATTACTCCATTCAAGAACACTTCCTTTGTTAAGTATAATTAGGCCTTGTAGCCTTGTTTTAAGGTTTTCTGACCATAAATTCCTAAAATTTGACCACAAACCAAAAGAAGGACCATTTAATGGTACCCTTTCAGAATTTTTTAGACATCTATCAAACATGATATGTGGTCCTTTGTAAGAGAAGGGTCAAAAATGCTTGATCATTGACTTTTGGGGGCAATTATGCCCCTTTTAAAAAGTGACTACTAAAAAATATCATCATCCATATTTTCCAATGGCTCATACATCTAGTATTCAACTCCAAAAAAAGGATTTTATAGGTTTTGGGCACCCATCATATAAGGTTTCTACCCAACACACCAATTTGTGTGTTGTAGCATCATTCTTAGGCCTGCCATATAGAGATGCTAGGCCTAGGGCATCAAATAATTTGCATCCATCAATACCAAATTCTCTAGAAAAAATGCATATCAAAGAATACTCCACAATATACCATTCCTCCAGAGATACGATTCTCCCCATGGTGGAAAGTGGATTTATTAATATTTTTGTGTTATAACCCTTGGTATGGAGGGTTTTAGACCACATTTCAAATAAATGGATGGATCTCTATCAATACAAGTGATAAAAATGAACCAAACTAGTACCAAATTAAACTAGATTAAATCCTTCATCCATCAGTGTTGTATACACCTAAAAATGGTCAAGTAGAATCAAAGTGAGCAATTAATGACTAAAAAAAGAATTAATTAAAATCAAAAGGATCAAATAATTATGTTTAATTGATTTTAATCAATTAATTGTATAGTTTAAATCAAATTGAGTCCAACCCATTCAACGGTATGTTAAGATTAACAAGGTAGAAATAACAATTACATGCAAATATAACCAATATCAGAAAACAATAAACCACATAGAAGAGAACACAAGACACAAAGATTTAACGTGATTCACCCAACCCTTGGGCTACGTCCACCAACAAGGAGTCCAATATTTTATTATCCAGTGATTACAACCTGATTACAATCTGTAATCCCTTACAGCTCAATTCCATCACAAGTACTAAAATCATACATCATGAAAAAAATCCCTAACCCTAAGCCATATTATACAATATTTTTGCCACTTTAGGGTTAGAATGAGTTACAATATATCGGCGAGGTCGAGAGGAAAAGTGTACAATACTTTCCAGGATAGTACTTTCCTGATCAGTCACCACAAGCTAACAATCTCCCACTTGGTGGCTGATCAATATCCACACTAAAAAACCTCCCACTTGGAGACTGATCCTGTAGCAATACCGCTACCATATGAGGCTCCCACTGGATCGAACCACCCTGGACTCAGCTATTTCTTTATTCTATTCATTCTAGAAGACCAACTGAAGATGAACACGAGTTCAACTTCTCCCTTATTACTACCTTTGTAAACATATTTGCTGGATTATCATCTGTATGAATCTTTTTCAGCTTTAACTTCCTATCATCCAAAACTGACCAAATGAAATGGTACCCAGGGATAACTTTAAGAAACCCCCTTTTAGGAAAAATTGTAAAGTCCTGGCAAATCATACATTATTTTAGGGGGTAATTTGTTTTAATCTAGGCAATTTTTTTTTTCAAATCCATGATTTTTCATAGTTTGTATTGGCAATTTTTTCCCCCCGGATTGAAAATTTCATAAATTGCTAGCGAATAATTTTCTTTCCAAGTAAAAAATTATAATATTTGAGGCAAATAATTTTCTTTTCAAGTAAAAAATTATAATATTTGAGGTGAATAATTTTCTTTTCAAATAAAAAATTATAATATTTGAGGCGAATCATTTTCTTTTCAAGTAAAAAATTGTAATATTTGAGGCGAATAATTTTCTTTTCAAGTAAAAAATTATAATATTTGAGGCGAATACTTTTCTTTTGAAGGGTGAAAAAATAATTGTATTGGCTAATCATTCATTAATTATGGAAAAATAAATAAATTATTGGCAATTTTCAAAAGATGGGAAATAAGTAGCCTAACTTAACATACCTAACATACATAAATTATTGGCAACTGGCAAGTGATGGTTTAAAGACGTGGTTGTTTGACCTTATATTATGGAAGCATAATGTATTATTTTCCACTACCACTGTAATTATGTTAAATGTATTATTTGAGAACTCAGACCGTCTGATGATCCAAGATCAATGGCTGAGGTTTAATTTTGGCCAACATTTCTTGAAGGAAGAAGAATTGTTGAGGTAGTCACCGGAATGTTGACACGTATGAAGGTAAGTTGTCTGCAGAGTATTAAAAGAAATTAACCCGAAAAGAATTAAATGCCATGTCAGTGACAGTGACATTCTTTGGCTACCACACACCACTTCCCAAATTGTACAGCCGATTTCAGATAGTTTTTTATCAATAGAAAAGATTTACTGCTAGATGTGAAAGATTAAGGACAAAATTTTCAATTCTCACACGCATGTATTTAGGGAAAAGATTTTCATGCAAGATTTAGAGGCATATCGAGGACAATGCATTTAATACCATTAAGATAGAAATAATTGATTGGTAAGTAACGATCAAGGATTCAAGGGCTATTAATAGACGATCTAGCTTCATTATTCATCGACATTGATTGATTGTTTGTTTAGGGTCTGCAGTGACGCATTCTACAAGTAATTTGTTTTTAAATTTTCTAGTTTTACTATTTTAAGTTTTACAGTCTGCAAGTAATCTAGGATGGACACTCCCATTCATCTTAGATGCACTTCTGAGGATGCCCAGAAGGCCTTTCTGGGTTCCTTTTCTGATGAATTTTTAGCATCAATTTGTAAGGATGGTGGGCCTTTCGTTACAGAGGCTGTCAGAATGGTGTTGGGCCGAGAGTTTCTTGACAATGAAGATAGGTACTGGGTAGCCACGGACATTATGTCCCATTTTTTGGCTTCCCTTCTGGACCTTGGAGGACCGAAGGTTGACATGGTGATGCTGCTGAGGAGGGTATTCAAAGAGGAATACCTGGGGGATGACGTTCAAGTTGTCACCTTCGCTGAATTAGGGGTGGGGATCCCTAGGGCAAGTCAAATACCCAAGCTTCTCCTCCCAGGCCAAAATGTGGCCATGCAACCTTTTCTTTTGTGCCTGACTGCTGGGCAATTGAAGCACCATAGGAAATGGGCGCTGATTGCCAGGGGTTTTCTCCATAAGTGGTTTGAGCTTGACATAGAGGAGGCTCAGGCAAGGCAATTTGTGTGGCTTGACGAATTCATGCAGCTAATCCTCTCTGCAGAATTCTACACAGAAGGGTGCAATTGATTTTTCTTTATAAAAACTTTTTTTTTGATAAATATTAAAAGCTTACCTTGTACTGGTACTGGTACTGTAGTCGTTTACAATTTTTTTTTTTTATAGACATAGTATCAAGTCGAGAATGTAAATATAATATGTTTATAGACATAGTATTAAGTCGAGTATGTTTCTTTTTGTTTATAGACATAGTATGAAGTCGAGAATGTAAATATAATTTTATGAAAAATACAATGGAAATTTTGCAAGCTTTACCTCATTTCAATTTGTGCTTTGTGTAACCGTGATTGTAATATTTTAATATTTTATACTTCTCTGTAACCGTGATTGCAAAAATGGTTTTTAATATTTTATACTTCTCTGTAACCGTGATTGCAATATTTTAATTACTTGCTTCAATGCTTTATCAGTTATTTGTAGACTTGCTTATCTATATTTATTTTAATATATATAAAATACGCTGACAAATATCCTCCTTCAGATATCTATTACAATTAAACTTCACTAATTGAAACTATAGTTTAATAATTTTTTTAAAATGGTGTCTCCCACATTTAATTTATTACATAGTCTGAAGTACAATTATATCTCTACAAATGAGATTGATATTTAAATACTTAAATAATTACTCTCCATTAAAAAATATTCACAAATTATAATATAGAATTTGAACATTAGTTTTCACATGTAATTTTTTTAACTCTTATTATGGTAAACTAACATAGTATAATTTAAACATATATAAATGAAAACAACTTATATCTTATATTTATAATTTGTAACATCATAAAATATGAAATATATTTCAACTTACATAATGATTATAATTCTTTCATTTTATTAAAAGATTAAAGTTGTCAAATTGAGTCTCTAAGTTTTTAACAATGTAAAAAATAAATCTTAAAAATATGTATAATAATAAGTATATTTTAATAAATAATCCCATAGAAAATATAAGTTTACTATAAAAAATAATATAAAGGTTATGTGCATAGTTATAAGATAATATAAGATAAATATAATGATAATATAGTTAAAAATGATATAAAAATAAAAATAACTAAAATATAATACTATCATAATGATAATATTATAATAACAATATCTATATATATGTATTTCTAAATATATTATAAAAAATTAATATTAATTAGATGATACAAAAATAAAATCAATTAAAATATAGTACTGTTAAAATGATAATATAATAACAATTCTAAAATATATGTGTTTTAAATAAAAGAATGTTTCCAAATAAAATTAAATAGTAATATTATCTTAAATTAAAAAAAATTAATCACTACAAAAAATAGTACACCAATACCATTCACTGTTGTCGTTGGATTATTATACATCAACGACCGAAGTTGAGTTTTGGGCCGAAAGGGAAAAGAAACCCCATCTTTTCAAACGCATCTCGGAATCATGACACGTGTCACTTAACACCTCGCACGGTCGTCGGTCTACCAACAAATGACATTGAACAATGTCGTTTCAATTTGGTGATGATGTGAGACTAACACATCTGACTCGTGATGTGAGTCATCCTGACTAGATTAGTTAATGGGACCCACAGTCCACACGGCCACCACACCGTTCACCATTGTCATTGGATGTTTATAGATCAACGACCGAAGTTGAGTTTCAGGCCGAAAGGAAAAAGAAACCCTGTCTTTTCAAATGCGTCTCGAAATCATTACACGTGTCACTAAACTCCTCAGTCGACCAACAAATAACAATGTCATTTCAATTTGGTGATGACGTGACACTAACACGTCTGACTCGTGATGTGAGTCATCCTAACTAGCCTAGTTAATGGGACCTACAACCCACGGGGCCACCAGTACCACACCATTCACCGTTGTTGTTGGATGTTTATAGATCAACGACTGAAGTTGAGTTTCAGGCTGAAAGGAAAAAGACACCCTATCTTTTGAAACGCGTCCCAGAATCATGACACGTGTCACTGCTCAGTTAACACATTGACATAATCACATTCCACTTACAGTTAATAGTGACATTATGAATGAGAATGACATTAATACACTATGAGTCATGATAGGTTAGTTAACAATGACATTAGCAAACCCATTCCGGATTCATGACACGTGTCTAGTAACTAGTGGTCCATGATTCCACTTGCATTTAAACTGAAAGTGACACATGACAGGGTGTGACAACTATAGAGTATAGATTGTACAATTTTGGCGCTTTAAGTTTCTTTAATTTTGCAGTTATACGTGGTCTGCAAATTTAGAAATTAGAAAGGGGTTACAATTTACAAACTTACAACGCAACAAAGTTACGGATTCTTAATTTCTAGGTTGAGGATTGAGATCTAAGGAAAGCAACAAACTAAAAAAGTCTCTCAGCTCTCTACAAAAATTGAAACTAAGGGCAACGTGAATGTCAACGGATAAGTGTAACTACTAAAATCTTGAAAATCTATGTCCCGCATTTTAAATTTTTCAAGTCTCTTGATTTACAACTTTACTATTTATATTATATAAAAAAATTTAGTCTATTAGGTTTTAATTTTGATTCACCCCTATAGGCTTGTAGCTACAAATACCAAGAATAAAACGATGGGCAAAATAATAGAATTCCACAATATGCTTAAAACACCAGGTTTCAGTGATTTATTCCATGATATACATGATCCTATTATTCATGGAAATAAGGGTATAATGGAGATTAGATTTGCACTTGAAAACAAGTGGAACCATCCAAATAAGGCTTCAAAATTTTATTCATTTAACCTTAGGGTAAATGCAACTGCAAATAAAATTGCACCATGGGAAGCTGGGTCGGCACACATGGTGTTACCTCAAGTATTCCCTTGCCCAGAAATTGTTATGCTCTGCGCCGAAAATTATGATGAAAATAGAAAAGCAATTGTGAATAAAAATACTTAGGAGGAAATTTTGTCCATAACTAAGAGTGAATTTTCTAGTCTATTGAACCTAGGGTTTCAACAACAACACTCAAACGTACACATTGACTTGGGAAAGCTACCAGAGGATTATGAAAAATTAGATGCAAAACAGAGAGATTCTTATATCAGAGGAATAACAAGTGGTTGTAGTCTAAGTCTAGATCATAGGCCTCCTTATGATTATGAAATTTTTATGCCATGGGCACAGGACAGTATTTCCTTGCTAGCATTTTGTTTGGGATTGGATAGTAACAAACAAGTGGGTGCTAGCATTCTTGAAATGCTTTATCATATTCATTTTGAAAAAGAACTAGTAAAATATTGTTTTATTGAGCACATTGTTCGTTGCATGCAAGATCAATTACTAATGATTCAAAGAGGTTCAGAGAAGACATTTAGATTCACAACCTACTTGTTCTATCTTCTCCTAGCAAAGCATCATGCATTATTTCAGGCAAACAAGGTTTGCAGTCAGACTCAAGGCCAAAATCCAATATATGAGTGGACACCTCAGATAAGGATGATTGATAATAGAAGGAACTACAACAATTTTGTAGACTTCTTTTTGGCACCAATGTACCATAAAATTATAGGCACTCCAATGCCTAGATTGCCTGTTACTTGTAGAAATTGCATTCAACTCGGAAGTCAACTATAATTGGCTGACTGGTACTTAATGGAAGAGTACACTGTGTTAAGGTTTTACGATTCATGGGTAGAACCCTACAAACTTCCAATACATGTAACAAAGAGGGGATTTGCATTGAAATATGTACGACAAATGGAGAGCACAAATGTACTCTTTAATGGTCAGCAAAAGAAAATGATATTTCCCTCCTTGCCATTCTACTTTGGAGGGTTTGCATTTGAGAGAAGAGGATTCAAAGTGGCAGAAGCCTTTTTTTCAATTTTTTGATTTGATGTTGATAGTCACTGGCAGTATGATCCACTGAACATAATTGGAGCAAGGCTTAAAGACAATGGTAACTCTACAAGAAAATATCAACATGAAAGTATGCCTTTGATTGAAAATTTTAAAAACATGGACTCCTAGGAGGAGGTCAAAAAATAGATGGAGAAATATGTTGCTGAAAATAATATGTCAATACAAGAATTGTCATCACAAATAATGGCATTACACAAATAGAAAGGAAAAGTGTAGGCCATGACATCGTCCAATTTCTACAAGAAAGCTGATAAACCATCTACAAAACGTATTCCAAAAGAGCTAATGAATGAATGTATAGATGCTAGATGGAGTCGAACCAAAATTTCTGAATTTTGGGAAATGAGGAAGAATCTCGGTGAGCCAAAGACCTCTGCAGATCTTAATGAGGTGGAAGAGGATACAATTTTTAACGAATTATGGAATAAGGAGCATCTAGCTGAAGCATATCACAATGATATTGATGATGATTACGATGACCACAATTCTTTGAATCCCTCATCCAGTACAGAAATTAAGAGAGGAGTTGATGCATCCACCAAACTTCTATATAGCAAAGGGGCAAAAATTGTAGAAAAAATGGGCTACCAAGGTTCTGGTGGTCTGGGTCCCAGTGGAGAAGGGGTTTGGTATGCACCTGAACCACCAGTTGTAGCACCAAAATGTGGTCAAAAACCAAGCCTTGGGCATGGAAATCAATCATCAACTCAGTCAATTCCACTCACATTGGTTTCAACTCAGTTAATTCCATCTATTTCTGCTTCAAATACAGTTCCACTTCCAGCTGTTCCAAGCACTCAGATTCAATCTAAATCAATTGTCACTCCCACAGCTGGCAATATCATTTGTACAACTAAAAGTAGTGGTCCGAAAAGGATATTATATTAATATGTAGATGCAAGAAAGGTTGGTCCTGAAGGTCAAGAAAGTGTAAAGAAGCAAAAGGTTATGACAAGTATTAGTAGTACTACTAGTACAATAGTGCCAATGGTGACTGTGAGTCCAACAATTGCCCATCCTTTAGGACAAAACCCTCAGAATAGTCCACAAAACCCACTTGTAATGGGTCTAGGTGTTGGTAATCCTCATGGTATTGGTGGAAGCTCGTACATCAGTGCAAGTGCTATTTCACCATTCAAACATTCAATTGTCTCACAAAATCTTGATTTTCATTACAATGAATTTGTAACTAACTATGAAAAATTAAAAAACAAGAATAGACAAAATAGTAAGACAATGAAGATGGAAGCAATTGTTGCAGCTTGTGATGCAGAACCTGCATCCAATAGGTTATTAACCACATATGACCCGAATAAAGATATGATGGAATTCATGGTTGTTATGCCCCCAACTAGAGATAACAATCCACTAGAGAGTTAGTTAGATCCATCTAAATTTCAAGTTATCACCCTCCAAATGGATTTATCCAAAATTAAAAATGTGGACAAGATAAATGTGTCCAAAATGACCAACCAAGTGGTCTACAATTTAGTGATGAAGTTGGAGAGAGAGAAAGAAAAGCTTCAGGGCACAATAGATAAGTTAAAGGCAGACCTAGCAAATGTAAAGGCAAGTGAGAAAGCAGTAGTAAACAGGTGCAAAGAATTAGAGAAAAGGATAAAAAATTCATCCTCTAGCTCTAAAGAAGCAATTGAACAGCAAGAACATATGGACGCAGAACTGAAAACTCTGAGGGAAAAATTGAAAAAAAGGGATAAAAAACTTCAGGATGAAAAAGCCTCTTCAGTAAATTTATACAAAAACTTGGAGAATGCTACATAGGTAAACAATGAGTTAAAGAAAGAATTGGGAAAAAGGGATAAAAAACTTCAGGATGAAAAAGCTTCTTCAGTAAATTTATAAAAAAACTTGGAGAATGCTGCACAGGTAAACAATGAGTTAAAGAAAGAATTGGAAAATGAGAGGGTAAAAACAAAAGAGTGGGAAGAGAAAGCAGAGCAAATAAGAAAACATAGTGAACACCAGTACTCAGAAATGAAAGAAGACCTAAAGAAGGCAAATAATACTATTAAAAATTATGAAAACTTCTTGAATGACCATGTAAATAATACAGTACAGCAAATAAAAAATTACTTCTGGGGGCAAATAAAGACTTCTGCTGATAGGTTGTGTGATTGGTTTGAACTCTATGAAGCTCTTACAGATGTTTTTGAGAATTTGAAAGAGCAACTTGAGGAGAACAAAAGTTTTGGTCAGAGATAGAAAACTGCAAAGCAGATTATGCAAGAAATCAATAGCACTACTAACAGGCAATTGGCAAGCAAGGGAATTTAGGACCGCATTGGTTCAATAATAAAGGCGACCTCTGTATTTCATAAATGTCAGAAACTGACAGAAGCAGAAGTTCTTGCTTTATTTGGGCCAAAGCTCACCAAGATGAACAATAAAACAGCCAAATTGATATCTCTTGGTTTACCGAGTCCTGGACCTAATTTTTCAACGGGTTTCATTGGAAGAGAAGCTTACAAAAAAAAATTGGAGGACACAATAACCTCTAGTTTAGGCAACCTTCCTCAGGATAGAACTCATGAAGGCATTGCAAAGTGCATCAAAACATTCACAAATTTGCATGCACTAATGGAAGGAACATTGCTTCAAACTTGCTCTTCCAAGTATGGAATTTTGATGAGAATTTAGGTCATTGACCATACCATCAAAAATTTTTCCCTTCCAACCGAAGAAGAATGGAGCATACTATAGAAACTTACAAAATCATCTTGAATCATAGTATGTGAAAGTACTTTCAGTTTCAATCATCTCTATATCTTTCATATTATCCTACATACTACAGTCTAGACTCTAGAATTGAGTTCAAAGTAACAAGTTTGAATTTTGCTTTTTGAACAGGATCAATGTTGCAGTCTTGCAGATGCTATTGCCTATGCTAATTTACTAAACCGGCCTGTCAAATGCAGAAATGTACAACTAAAGTTGTAGAGATGTTGTAGACTTTTAGTCTTGTAGTTGTCTTACTGATTTAGATTTTGAGACTTCACATTAGGCAAATCAACCTGAAGCTATTGTTGCTCCCTTGTTTCTATAAAAGGGAATTTAGGGTCATTGGCTTACTAAATTGCCAATGGGAATTGAGTCATTGACTTTTGTAAACAGAATCAAAGAGTTGTGTTCTTACTAGTATTAATCAATGAATGGATACATTGTATCATATTTGTAATTAAATTAATGAGAATCAGTATTTCTAACTCTAAGAATTGTAACATATGAATTACTATGTTGTCAAACAAAATAATGAAAAAACTAAAAGAATTGTACCATATTAGCTGAATATTGCAAATGAAAACCATTAATAATTATTAATTGTGGAATTGAATCTTGAATCTTGATGACATTATCAACCACATTCATGTTTTTGACATTGGGATATGCATGATTGATGATGAAATACAAAAACTGACAGTAGACTTCAGGGAAAAAGTTAATAAATACCTAGGACATGCTAATTCTTCAGTGCTACTTCTACAATGGTTCAATTTCAAGTTGCCACACCATATCATCATTGAGATCGTCGGATTCATCGGCATCAACTTCATAGCTTCCTTGGTTCTTTGATATGTTTTCTTCACTTTGCATACCTTCGCTTAACTGATGTTTACCGCTAGCAGTACCAGAGCCAGTACATGGGTCCCGGTCAATGACATAATTGTCTCTAGCATTCCCACTCCCACTCCCACTTTGGTTTGACATGTTGCCCACCCCTCTTCTCTAACATTTCTTCCTCCACAATTTCAGTGCCCTTTCGTAAGGAAAAGTATTGACTTCATACCTAGATGTATAGAGCCTCAAGAAATTTTCCAAATTCTTGTCAAGTTTGTTTCTTAGCTTTGACTTTAGGAATCCCAAAGCACTAAAAACTCTCTCATCCTCCACCGACCCCAATATCATGGTTAGACATAATTCAGCAAGTTTGAAATATTCTGATATTGAATCAATCAACAATTCACTCTCAGCTAGGTTTTTCCAAAACCTTGTTACCAATCCATCTTCCATAGGGTTCTCCATAAGATTAAATTGTTCCCTCATTGTCCGTGAAAAATGAGCTGATTGCTCTCTCAAATTATTTGCATCTAAAATTCTATTTAGAGTTACTCCATCTAACTCTTTGGTTTTGCAAAAATGATCTATCAAAGTTAGTAGCCTACTTTTAAAATTTTTCAGATTGTTCATATGCCAATAATGAGGAAACATAATAGCCATGGATTCAAGTAGTTTGACTGGAGAGAATCTTTCTCTAATCTATGAGGAAAGATCAAAGGCAATGTGCTTCACTGAAGCTGTTACAAACTCAATGATCTTGGTAAAGTCTTCCCTTTTAACACTTGATACTCACCTCGTGGGGTTCTTTCTTGGTTCCTCAGACTCGATCCTAGCATTGTAGTGCATTGGTATCTCAACTCCATGAACTTCTACACATAACCCCCCGTTTGAACCAATTTTTAAAAAGTTATCAGGATTGTCCAAATCTGTGATTTTCAGCCAGCTGGCAAATTTTACTTCATCAACAAATAAATGATAGAGATTATCAAGCGTCACGCATGTCAACTTACGCAACATAGCATATTCTGCAATATACATAGCTCTTTGCTGGGCCTTTTTCATTAAATTTCTCATTTCCTCAAGCATGGGGAGAAGACCTGCTTATGTTAACACTGTCTCTACATTACTTAACATTGACAGCAGCACAAGAAATTTTGGTTGCCCTGCTTCGTCACAACTTGAGTTCATTAGACCAAGCAATGATTGATATTCTAAAAAAACTCGATGTGCTAGTCCATCCAAAGAGATCCATTTGGTATCATTATCCTTAAGAAGCTTGTTCCCATCGGTTAGTCCTTCAGCAAAGTGTTGAAATTCCCTGAATCATTTCGGACTTTGACAAAAGTATTGGTAGATCTCTTTGATTAAAACTTCAATTTTTTGTACTAGAGCATGCTTGCTGACAACTCCAAAAGCTAGATTCATTCTACGGGTCATGCAGTGAATGGGAGTAACGTAGGGTGCACAAGAAGATTGTATCTTTGTGCAAAGACCACCCCTGTGGCCTTGCATTACTGAAGCTCCATCAGCTCCAACACACACCAACTTTTGGGCAATGCTCATGTCATCTATACCTCCATATTCAATTAGAGAACTCTTTACTAGTTGAAATAAATTTTCCGCTATCACATTATCCCTCATTTTAGAAAAAGTTAGTAGATGAGGTTGGCGAACAAAATTTTGTACAGTATAAACATGCATGCATACCCAGGAAGTATTGTCTACTGCTGTGACCTCGTCTAAAGACAATGCAATAAAATTTGACTCTTTACTTTTTGCCTTCAAATCCCCTTTTTCAACCTCAGCAAGACAACTTGCCCATTCCCATCCACTGTTTACTGACCAGTGACTGTTAGGATAGTTACGAACTTTCAGAAAGAGTAACAAAGCACTCAATGATGGGTAGTCTATCATTGGACGCCCTCTACTCAAAATATTAAATACAACACTTAACTGAATAGCTTTTCCCATTAGTTCTACTTCCAATGCTTTTCCAAAACAAGCTTCAATAGAGCCTTTAACTTCACCAGGCTTTGTCTTTATATTATGTTGAAATTCATATAATTCTACATTCCTAACATGCTGAGATTCCTCCTTTGTTTTCCATCTTATCACTGATTTTTTAACTCCATCTATGGTTTTCTTTTCGTAAACTTTACCAATATGCTTTTCTATGGTGTCAATTTTTAGCTGCAACCTCTTTTCCTTCTTATTTATCACACTACAAATCTTACATCTGCATTCTACCAGAGGTTCCCCTTCAATTGGATTAGGCACTGGTTCAATGAATGGATATGTTGACACCCAATCTTTTTAAAAATTCCTCGACATATCCCACAGTCTATCATTCTTTGATTTGAATTTTATTTTCTTCCCTGCAGTTGCACCATCATCTTTTCTGACATTCTCAGTCTCATCCAAGTTGATTATATCATTATGGCTACTCTGGGTATTTAACTAAAAATCTTCTTCAAGTTCATCATGATCTGAGATATTAAGTTTGCTGACTTCTTCAATATGTCGTGAAGGTTCAACCTCAAGTTCAAAATCTTCTTGTAATGAAGTAACACTAGCTTCCCTATTTTGGCCAGAAACATTTCCACGACCATGACCAAAGTACGATGATAAGGTTCTACATTTTGTTGGCCTCTCTTAGATTTTCCCATCTACCAGATCCTTACCCTTATTCTTGTTTGACATCTTGATTGGCTACCAGCCTAGTGATAAAAATATGTAAAAAAAATGTTTACTTGTTGAAGAAGTGACAAATGACAACATAACTATAATATACAATGTTTACATAGTCGTAGAAATTCAGAATAATAATCACTTACCTTTGACTCACCAAAGCAGTCGAGTCTCAATAGTGAGACAGTCTGAAATTCACTATCGATCAAATTGAACTGATCCAAGATTCCAAATTGTGTACAATAACACTGATGTATGAATGTATTTATACTAATCTCTTTTGGAAAATTGGGCGGGAGGTATTAGGTCAGTGTCCAAATATTTGGCGAAGCCCGTGTAATGATAACACATCTTGTGTTATTTCCTAGGCGATTATGGGTCACTAGTACTTTGGTATGATTAATAAAGGTGGTGATTATAGGTCACTAGTACCTTAGACGTGTTATTTCCTAGGTGATTATGGGTCACCAGTACCTTGGTATGATTAATAAAGGTGGTGAAAACCCATCAGTTTGAGACACGCATCAGTAAAATAACTGGCGAAGTTGGGGCCGCCTAAAAAATATTTATATATAACTATCGGTGAATATAGGCCATCCATTTGGGGCCACATTGAAATTATAGGAAAATTTTAAAAATATATCATGCCCAAGACGTATATGCCATTGGCAAAAATGTGCAAGAAATGGACAAAATTTAATATAGCGTTTGGCGATGGACCCGGGCAATGAACCCAATTTTCATAAATGTGGGGCGATGGGGTCAGTCCCATATGGGCAATTTATTCCCCAAATCATGGGATGCCGATGGGCGACATTCACCAAATAGCGAATAATCACCACTAAAGTTTTCTCTGATGGTACCGCAAGTGTATGTGTTCTGTCTTTGAGTGCAAAGTAGAATTCTTCGCAAGATGAATGGCACTTTGGCTATCTGTATGCAAAAAATTACCCATCTAAGGATGTCCCAATTCTTCCATGAAGAATTGAAGCCATATCATCTTCTTGGCTGCCTCTATAGCAGTAACATACTCTGCCTCTGTAGTGGATAAAGCAACCACCTTTTATAGTCAAGAAATCCAACTCACTGTTGTACCACCAATAATAAATACATAACTTGTAGTACTCCTCCTGCTATCTATATCTCCTACCAAATCTGAGTCAACATAGCCTTGTACAGTAGTAGTAGAACCCCCAAAGTGTAAACACTTACTGGATGTACCTCTCAAATATCTGAGAATCCATTTGACTGCATTCCAATGCTCAATACCAGGGTTACTCATATATGAGTTAACGACTCCCACTGCGTGTGCAATATCTGGCCTAGTACATACCATAGCATACATTAAGCTTCCTACAACTGAAGCATAAGGTACCTTAAGAATTTTAGTCTCTTCTTCTGGTGTCTTGGGACACATATCCTTAGTCAATTTCAAATGACCAGGAAAAGGTGTGCTGATAGATTTGGCATTCTCCATAGAGAAACATTGCAACACATTCTCAATATAATCAGCCTGAGATAGAGACAATTTCCTTTTTTTCCTATCTCTGCAAATTTTAATACCAAAGATTTGTTTTGTTGCCCCCAAATCCTTCATAGAAAAAGATCTTGCTAACTGTTGTTTCAACCCCTTAATATGATCCATATTAGATCCAGCTACAAGCATATCATCAACCTATAAACATAAAATAATGTAGCTGTCATCATCCAACCTCTTAAAATAAACACAATGGTTAGAATTACATCGAGTGTATCCACTCTCATTCATAAAAGTATCAAATTTAATATACCATTACCAAGGTGCTTGCTTCAAGCCATACAAACGTTTCTCCAATCTACACACCAAATTCTCCTTACCCTTGACCTCAAAACCTTGTGGTTGTACCATATATATTTCTTCATTCAAATCACCATGAAGAAAGGTTGTTTTAACATCAAGCTGCTCTAAATACAAATCTTCAGTAGCCACAATACTTAAAACAGTACGAATAGAAGTCATTTTAACAACTGGAGAAAAAATCTCATCAAAATCAATACCATGTTTCTGTGCAAATCTTTTTACGACTAATCTGACTTTAAATATTTTCTTACCTCCATCCTCTTCTTTTATCCTGTAAACTCATTTATTCTATAAAGCCCTTTTACCTGCAGGTAACTTACATAAATCTCATGTTTGATTTTTTAGCAAAGAATCTATTTCATCTGTCATTGCAAACTCCCACTAAAGCTTTGTATCCACCTGCATAGCTTCATTATAACATTCAGGTTCACCAACATTAGTTAATAAGATAGAATACAAAGAAGGTGAAAATCTATCTGGAGGTCTACTTAGCCTTGTTGACCATCTAACATTCACTGGGGTGTGTGGTATTTGTTGTTGCTATTGTTGTAGAGCATAAGGAACTACTAAAACATCAACTTTTGGAGTATCATCCAATACTACATAATCATTTTCTTTCTTCTCATGCTACTACAACAGATCTTCGTACAGTACTTTCTCATTGAATATGACATCCCTGCTTCTTACAATTTTATGATTTTCAAAATCCCAAAGCCTATAACCAAATTCAGTAATGCCATATCCAACAAATACACATTTCTTTGACTTAGCTTTCAGCTTGGTTCTATTTTTAGAATCTATAAGTGCAAAAGATTCACAACCAAAGGTTTTGAGAAAAGAATAACTCACCTTCTTACCACTCTATGCTTCCTCTAGAATACCACAGTCCAAAGGAGTAGAGGGGCCTCTATTGATTAAATAAATAACAATTTTCACAGCCTCTGCCCACATATTTTTGGGCAGCCTAGCATGTAGCCTCATACTCCTTGCATGCTCCATTATTGTCCTGTTCATGCGTTCAGCCACTCCATTTTCTTATGGAGTCCTTGGTACAATTTTCTACCTACAAATACCATTAGAGGAACAATAATCTTCAAATTATGTGCTGCAATACTCACCACCATTATCAAATCTAAGACATTTTAACCTTTTACTAGTCTCATTCTCAACCAAGCATTTCCATTTCTTAAAAGTTTGAAATACATCAGATTTTTGTCTAAGAAAATAAATCCATACTTTTATTGTTGCATCATCTATAAATGTAACATAATACAGAGAGCCACCAAGGGAAGATACTTGAGCTGGTCCCCATACATCTGTATGCACAAGCTCTAATCTCTCATTTTTCTTTTCCTTCCCACTCTTCACAAAACTAACTCTATTTTGTTTCCATAGACACAACTTTCACAAAAATCCATATTAACACATTTTAGACCAGGTAAAACTTTATTTGAATGAAGTAACTTCATACCTTTCTCACTCATGTGCCCAAGTCTATTGTACCACAGTTCTATGTCAGAATCTACAGCAAGGGTTTGATGTTCTTCCTGCTCAATTAGAGCCACTATTCCTAAACATTCATTATCTTCTGAAACAATTAAAGTAGAAGGAACAGTATGACCTATACAAAGATATAAGGTGCCTACTTTCACACATTTTTCTAATACTAAGGAACCTTTTGAAACCTTCCAATTTTTATCGTTAAAAGTAACTGTGCAACCCTCATCAGCGAGTTGCCCTGCTGAAATTAAATTTCTACTTAGCCTTGGAACATGTCTTACCTCTTGTAGTAGCCAATGATTCTCATTGTGCAATTTAATCTTAATTTTCTCTTTTCCAACAATTTGACAGGGTTCATTATCTCCTAAATAAACTAGCCCAAAATCCCCTTGGACATAATCAACAAAATAACCTCTATGGGGTGTAGCATGAAATGAAGCCTCCAAATCTAACACCCATGAATCATCAACATTTTCTAAAGACAAGAGAAAAGCATCCTCTTCAGATTTTTTACTTACCACATTTGCCTCCTTATTTCCATCATGTTTGTCTCCTTGATCTTTCTTTCGAGGCCAACAATCTTTCTTCTTATGACTTGGCTTTCCATAGTACCAGTAATCATTTGGCCCTTTCGATTCAAACCTCTATCACTTTGATTTTCCTCTTGATTTCCCATGATTTCTAGAGTTATTTCTTCTATCTCTTGTTTTACCTCTACTTTCTACGTTCAATACACTACCTAATGTGGATGCCCCTAAGCTTTTCCTATGAATTTTCTCACTCGATATAACACCAATAACATCATCAAACTTTAGGGTATTAGAACTAGAAACAAAATTACTAACAACCATTGTCAAGTCATTCTAGCTTTCTAGCAAAGAACACAAAATCAAGAGAGCCCTAACCTCTTCATCAAAAGTAATTTTAATTGAGGCTAACTAACTTGTAACTATATTAAACTCATTCAAATGATAAGTGACTGATCCACCTTCTACCATTTTCATATTAAATAAACACTTCATAAAAAATACCTTGTTTGAAGTTGAAGTCTTTTCATACAACTTTGCTAGGGTATCCATCAGATCTTTAGCTTTCATTGCTCCAATAATATTGAATGCCACCGATTATACTAGGCATAAACGAATACTCCCTAGTGCCTTCCTATCCAAAATATCTCAATCTTCCTGAGACATTGTTGCCTCTTTCTTGGCTATTCCCTCTAATGGCCACCATAGATCCTTCTGATAGAGATGGTCCTCCATTTGCATCTTGCATAACTGGAAGTTCTACCGATTAAACTTTTCAACCTTCATCCTACCCTCATCTACCATTTCTCCCACTTAACCGAGAGACTCTCCCACTCACTCGTGAGACCTACTTTAGAGAGTAGATGAAAGAACGAATGAAAGAACCTGGCTCTGATACCACTTGTTAGGATTAACAAGGCAAAAATAACAATTACATGCAAATATAATCAATATCAAAAAATAATAAACCACACAGAAGAGAACATAAGAGACAAATACTTAACGTGGTTCACCCAATCCTTGGGCTACATCCACCAATAGTGAGTCCAATATTTTATTATCCAGTGATTACAACCTGATTACAATCCATAATCCCTTACAGCTCAATTTCGCCACAAGTACTAAAATCATACATCATGAAAAAAATCCAACCCTAAGCCATATTATACAATATTTTTATTGCTTTAGGGTTAGAATGAGTTACAATATGTTGGTGAGGTTGGGAGGAAAAGTGTACAGTACTTTCCTGGATAGTACTTTCCTAATCAGTCACCACAAGCTAACATGATACACATGGCTAAGATAAATCAATTAAACTAATTATTAATTCTTATTATTCTCACCAACCACATGGAGAAAAAAATTAAATCATTCAATTAGAATCAAGGAATGAGCTCACATGGATCAAGGACATAGCAATTCTCCACCACTCATCTTGGAGATACATCTCAACCCTTCATTTTGTCTCTTTTCTCCAACCTTTGAGAAAAAATATTTACTTTGTCTCACCATTTGAAACCATCAACTTGACTCAAATTTGATTAGGGTTTAACTTTACTCTACCCCATAGCCATGTGAAAGTTTACAAACAATGATAATTAAAATAGAACATCAGCCATTAACATCCACTTTTAATTGCATCCATATTATAGGCATTTGATCTAGGTTCATCTTTGTTAATTGCATCCATATTATAGACATTTAGATTTGAAATCCTATCATAATTGATTATAATTAATCATAATTGAGTTTTATTGGTTAAATTGTATTTAGCATAGCTTCATTCTCATTCTAGATCCATCTCTAATGAATGGTAGTCTAAGAGCATTTCTTTAGCTTTTTTAGTGAGAGATCCATAGGATTCTTATAGTCATTATTTCAATTCAATTTATCTAAGTTGTTGTATTTATTGCAATTGAATTGATATTGTTGATAAATTAATCCTATGAAGGTATTTATTATATATAAATGTAAGTTGTAGATGTTCATGACATAGTATAGATCCGTATAGAATGCAAGAATTTACAAAAATAATAAATAAAAAAGAATCAAGAGAAATTTGAATTGATTTTTTCACAAAATGTTCCAACAACCTTCCTCATAGACCCAAAAAGTGTTCTTATACATTAAATTACATCAAAACAAACTACCCAAACTAAAATTCAAATAATTTGGATGTTGGAACTAAAAGTTGCAAAAATGTTACTTGATAACTTTTAAAAGTTGTCAGGCAACTTTTTCATTTTGTATGCATATGAATCCAAATCCACCTAGGACCTTCCCAACATGTAAAAAATGTCTTAAAAATATATATTACATCATTTCCACTCCTTTTTGACAACTTTGGATGGTTTGAACATGTTTTTCCAATCAAGAACATGATTGGTATGTTAGTGCTTAAAATAATTGCACATAATGAATATAAATTGGAAGTTTTGATACATAACTCTATGGACCCAATAGATGTATCTAACAACATCAAAAACTAAGGTGCTAAGGACTTATGTCCTTCTTCACTTCAAGCTTTAAGATTAGGCGGGTGTACCTCATAGATTCAGTTCTTTAAAGAATCATAACAGTCATCAATGTCCTTAACACAAACATAAACATCTATTTCTTTCAACATACATTCAAGATGAATTGTTTTTTTATTAATTGTTGATAGTGAAAAATGTAAATCAAGAAAAGACCAGTGCCAAATCCTAGGGCAAAGAGTCAAAGAGCATACATCTACAGAAATCCATCAAATTGAATATACCCAAAACCCAGATGATATGCCTTACAAATCATCCTCTCATTAACACATGAAATCATCAGATTCTTGTATAAAGCATGAATTCCCTGAAATCTCCCTTAAGATTTACCCTTCCCTTGAAAGAAACTTAAGTTTAACCTCACTATCTACATTGTAAATGATATATTAAAGATGCCTTACAAATTTAATACACAAAAAACTCAAGATCCATACAAGAAGACAACAAAATGTGCAAAAGAGTCTCAATATGTTTTTATTGATCTTTCCAGGTATCAGTACATTCAAAAGATAGAAATTCTTAGACAAAACACCAGATACAAAACTCTATTTACTAAATATATTTCTACCACCCCTTTTACAATACAAAAATTTGTTATATATATCATCACTAGCCATCTTGGAATCCTTACGAAAAGGATGTAACAAGCTTCGAATGGCTAGGATGGTGACATATACAAGAAGAGAAAAAAAATTACATCATTAATAGAAAAGGAAAGAAGAGCCAAAATATCTATTTCTAATCATTGTGAATCTTCACAGGTGGCACCTTGGTCTGCAGATGTTAAAGGAAACTACTGAAAGTTGTTACATGAATAATGACTACCTACTAGCTAACTTACATTATTCTCTTTCTAATCATTTCCCTCCCTGTAGTCAAGGATCAGGTGCCATGTGTGATTCAATATTCTTTCATTTCTTCTAAATCAATTGTATTTGGCTCCTTCTTTGTGGGCTTCATGTTCTTGTGCCATGATGCAACCTCTTCTTCTAATGGCCAAGTGTATTCTTTCAAATTTTGCAGTTGCTTCACCTGCCTATCCCACCTAGAATCAGTTATGGCCTTGGAATCATTAACAAACTTGGTGCAATAATTTTACACTTTGAATATATCATCCTGAATGTTATTGAACCTATCCATATCCAAAGTGCCATCATTATTTAGAAAGGCATCCTACCTAGTCAGCAATTGATCCATGTCTGCTTTCCACTCCTCAACACCTTTGATGTTGCCATCATCCTTGTGAATTGGAGCTATAAACTTGCTGAAATCTTGGCTGAACATATCCAATTTAGCTCTGATTTGATAGTCCTTACCTTTAAAAAAGGATCAAGTTGTACCAATGAGCTCAATCTTTTCTCCCACTTCCCCAACTGATTCCGAGATATTTGGCCTATGTGGTTGTTGTACCATCTTAAAATGGAAGCACTTCCATGTTAAGAGCATTTAGCCTTCTAAGTGAGTGGTCTTGGGTCATGTTAAGCACCTTGATTAGGTCTTTTCATGTATCTAGCTATTTCCCCCTTGTTCTTCTTCTCTCCTTATTTCTAGCCTTTTCTGGACAATTTTCTTTGAGAATCTAGAGTTTCTGAGAGTCTGGGTCAAAGATGACTTGGTAGGGTCAAGAATGACCTAGAGCCTGACCTTGGTCAAGGATGACCTAGACCCTGACCTATGGCAGTGTCTACCTCATCCCTGAGCCCAGGTCCAATTTTTAGATTCTGGGAGTTACAGGATGTCAGGCTTTAGAAAGTTTTTTTTTTCCCGCTTCTAGGTTGGCCATTTCGGGTTTTAGAATGGTAAATCCTTAAATTGCATTTAATTTGGGTCCATTTCTAGGGGTTAAGGTTAATTGGGATTTAATTCTCCAATGTCGGCCTTCTCTAGAGGTTTGTGCCCTAGATCACTATAAAAGGAAGCCTTCCTCTGTCATTTTCTCCATCAATTTTTTTGAGAACGTCAATTCGCATCAAGTTTTGCAATCAAGCATCCATCTACAATTCATGATCTAGCTCTCAATTAAGAAAGAAGGAGAAGGAAAGAAAGCAAGAATTCATCTTCAAGCCTAGCATTCAAGTCCTCAAGCATTCAAGCATTCATCAAGGAGATCCATTGTTAGCCATTGAAGGATTCAATCTCTTTAGAGCCCCCTTGAAGATTTCTCCATCCATATTCATCCAAGTCTCTTCCTATGCAAAGATCCATTCAAGATTGGTGTTGAAGATCTAGTGTGATTGATTGGAGACATCCTACATTCATTTGGAGCATCCCTACTTGTGGATTCAAGGATTTGAATCCTCCACGAGGACTTTAACATAAGCAAGGTGAATAGTTCCATTTACTTTGTTTATGCATATTACAATTTCAATTCAATTTCAAGGTTACTTCCTAAATTGGGGTGTGACCAAGGAAAACCCCCCATCCAAACAACAAAAATCCATTTTGCTTATAGGTACAGGTATAGGACTGTGAATTAGAGCTTGGATCTAGATACCCTTTTCGATAAACTTCTGAGATCCGCGAATAGATTTTTCGTCAGAGATATTTTGGGTCAAGGCCTACCTTTAGTGGGGGCTAGGATCCTACCCCGGGGTAAGACCTTGGCCTGCTATATAGGTTAAGGATGACCTACTTCCTGAAAGATTAAAAAATTTTGGGTTTTCTTCGTCTCAACATTTCTAGTACGAAATAGGTTGCAGAATTTCCCGAAACTCTGCACAGACATCAGAAATCAACATTTTCTAGATTTTCCCTATTTTGAGGTGAGTATTTGCCTTCTATTTATTTTATATTTCAAACACATACTTTCTATAGTAGATTATAGAATTTTCTCCTTTATTCATATTCTTCATTATTTGATTCTTTTGTGCATTGATCACTTCTTTGTGATTGATCCATTTGGATCTTTCCTTTTGGGAATTTGGATTAAGGATAGGTCCTATATTCCACCCCTATATCATACATCTTACCCCTATTCAAATCCAACCCTATTCATTTTGGTGAGCTACTATTTCATATCATTCATTTTGGTGAACCCGACATACTTACTCTCCTTTCTTTTGTGGAATTAGATGCCCTACTGTGTTTTATGGTGTTCAATTTCCTTTTATATTATCTTGTTGATTTTCCCTTTGTGTTAAATCTTGCATGGTTATTAGATTTCAAAAATACAAAAACAAATGCAAAAGTTCTTTCAAAATACAAAAATATTCATGCTTTATGTGTTCTTAGTTTAGTTCATTTGCATTGCATTGGTTTATGAGCTTTACTACTACTACTCCTACTTATAACATTCCAGTTAGAAGAAGTCATAGACTCATGGGTGCCCTTTATCCTGAATCTTCCTCTCCTTAGGATCCCGGATGATAATTTAATTCTTCATGATTCTAATCCTATTATGGAGAAAAAATTTCTCACTCATCTCATGACGAGGATGATGCTTTAAGAGTTCCTCCTGAAAAAGTCCAAAAACTTTCAACTAAACTTGATAAAATGGGTAATTGGCTTATGTAAGAAAACCATAATCAAGATTCTATTCAAGCTATAGAGGCTCTTAAGAAATTTCTTCGTGAAGGTGATCAAGGTGTTAATCTTCTTCATGGTATTACTCACCTCATGCATTCAAATGTTAAACCTTTAGCTCAAGAAGCTCAAGATTTAGGGTTGATTCCTCCTGTCACTAGTATAAAACCTTCTTCTAATCCTTTACATAGTGTTCCTACCTATACTCCTTCTTTGGTGACTGTGATAGTTCCCTCTATTCCTATGAGTGTTCCTCCTATGTCCTTGCCCACATCATAACCTTCTTATCATAATGTTCCTTTTACTTATTCCAATCCTCTTCCAACTGTAGTTCCAAGTGTTCCTCTAGTTGTGTCTTCTATTCCTACAGCTTCTTACACTTTACCTAGTGTTTCTAATGTTTCTATTCCTCCTATTTCCTCTAATGATTCAACAATCATCAGTTTGGCTCAAACTGAGTCATCCTTACAACAACTTGCTTCCTTAACTCAAAAGAAGTTTAAGTTTCCTACATGTGACATGGGAAGTCCTTTGTCCTGAGACATTATCCATACTCTTGTTCCTCAGCAAGTTGATATGCCTCATCTTGAGAATTATAATGGAAAAGGAGACCCTGTGCATCCTATTTAAAACATTTCAAATCCTTTGTAGTGATTATGCTCATGACCATAGGATTTTAGCCAAACTGTTTGCTAGAACTTTTCGTGACAATGCCTTACAATGCTATTTTTCCTTGCCTCCTTATTCTATTGATTCCTTCCCATAACTTGCCAATGCTTTTATTCAACAATTTCAAAACAACATTGGCCTGCAAGTGTCTTTGACTGATTTGATGCATTGTAAACAAAGTGCTAAGGAAAAATTGACTAAATTTACTGGTAGATTTAAGCATTTGCATGCTCAAATTTCCTATCCTATTCCTGATATTGATATTCAACGTATGTTTATTTCAAATTTGCAAAAGGATATTAGAGATAAGATTTTGCTTATTGAATTTACCTCTTTTCAACAACTTTGTGTAGCGCTTCTTCATTATCAATTACAAGTGAGTCAATTTGAGAGCACAACTCCAATGGCTCTTGTTCCAGCTGATAAAAGTGATGCTGCTCCTAATCCAAACAAATTAAAAAATTTAACAAGTATGTCAAGATAAACAAACAAGCGAATGCGTAGGAGGAAATTAGGAAACTAGATGACAGGAGTGGCAGAGGGAGCGAGAGCGGAAGGAAATTTGAATTCAAAGGTGGAGGGGATTCTTGGATTATAGGGTGTGGGTTCCTTGGGGGATGCCTACTGTGATGATTCCCTTCTAGATCAAGACTCTTCAGACCCAAAGAAAAAGAATGGGGTCCCACGTGAAAAGGAGAAAGACCCAGGAAAGGAAGCTGGGGTGGGGGCTGAGAACCTGGGGTTCCCTAGGCCCTCCTCAACCACAAAGACCTAGGCACATGACCAGGACGGTCTCCATCGTCGATGGTCAACACTCTTTTGTATTAAACCACTAGTACATTTGAAGTCAAATTTTGATGGCCATTTGTCAGATTTGCAATGCTCATTTGTCAGAATTTGAACACCTAAGTCCATCGCCATTTTTACATAGAAGATTGCGACAGAAGACATATCTGTCGGTTTACCAACACCATGTCATGTTGGAAACTTGCACATGACAATAGCTTCATTATGGCATTTCCTATGGTTCATCCATCAGAATTCTGATAACAAGACCTATCGGAAATATACAATCTCTGTCGGAACTAACTATCGAAAACACATTCTTTCCGACATTAGAACTATTGGAATAGCGATAGTTTGCATCAAATTCCAATAGATCTACCTGTCAGTGATATGGCCTCACTATCGAATGTTCTGTCGAAATTGTTCTATTTACGACACTTAAACTATCGAAAGAGTGACAGTTGTGCAGTATTCTCCGACAGGTTTCCCTATCAAACGTATAGCATTACTGTCGCACGAAATGTCGTAAATTATTTTTTTCTGACATTTTGTCTTTCGAATGCATAGCGCTTCTATTGGAATTAATTATAAATTATCTAAAAACTGACAGATAGGCACATTAAAGTTAACACAACTCAAGAGACCATCATAGGTTGTCTCTTTCTTCGGTCTATATTATTGATAGAATGTTTTACCTTTCATTAGCTCATCAAATTTGGGGATTTGAAAGAATTTAATAGAATATTTTCATGACAACGTATATTATTTAAGTTGACGTTGCATGAATTTATCTACTTCGCGCACTTGTAGACTATGAGGATGGTGATAAAGAAGCATGGCCATGGGAGGAGATGCTTTTTTATTGCCGTCTTCATAGTATACAAGTGCGTGAAGTAGATAAATTCGTGCAACGTCAACTTAAATAATATACATTGTCATGAAAATATTCTATTAAATTATTTCAAATCCCCAGATTTGATGAGCTAATGAAAGGAAAAACATTCTATCAATAATATAGATAAAAGAAAGAGACAACCTATGATGGTCTCTTGAGCTATGTTATCTTTAGTCCCAGCTACTTGTTGATTGTCGAGAATAATCACCACCTTACATTTATGTACACTGTACAAATTGATCAAAATCTCACAAAAACATTTTACACTTGTACATCTCATCAATATTGGAGGCCTAAAGTAATTTTATACGATCACTAGCACATTTTGTGCATGGATGAGAAACAATATCCAAAGTTTCTAGATAACCATTTTTTAGAAGAGGAATGAGTGGAGGCTAAAGAAGGGATAATTGTGAGGTTTTATAGATGTAGGTTACTAAATCATCATCTCTACACTGGTACTCAATCTGGCCTCCACTCCATATACATCTTCTCATAATCTAAAAACTCTCCATCATTGATTCTCATCATTTTTTCAGCATCTTTGTGGATTGAGACCTTAAATTATTGAGCTTCTCTTTGTTTCGAGAATAGTTTAACATTCTCTACTTAACAAGGCCAACCACGTGAAGGTGGAATCTCACCTAGCCCCTCCTAGGAGCCTCTTATGACACTTTACGACATTTTAAGACCTCTAAGATGTATTCTTAAGGATCGTAAAGGGTCATAAGGGGTCCTGGGACACAACAGTTGAGAAACATAAATGTAGGCATCATGGTCACAATTTTTTGGAGACACAACATAATTGAGTGGTTTTCTGAGATGATGCAAAGTAGTGATTGCTTTGCATCATCTGGGAATAGCACTCAATTATGTTGTGTCTCCAAAAAATTGTGACCATGATGCCTACATTTATGTTTCTCAGCTGTTGTGATATGTACATCATAGTCTGTCGTTGTTGCAGCAGCAGAACCTATATTCCACGACAAAAAGGAAGACATATTTTTAGCCTAGGTCTAGATCCTACCCCAATTGTCGAAGGATCTAAGGCCAGGCTCGAAAGATGTCTTCCCATTTTGTCTACAACATTGTGTCCATCCATGATCTCAGGAACATCATCATCTTTCCACGCTTCATTTGCCAAAATATATCGCTTCTTCAAGCTTGCAGAGTAATCTTATTAATAAAAGAACTCTTGCCAACATTAGGGTACCCACAGATCAAAATAGTTGATGTCATTGGTGCTTGTGCTCAAGGATATCGATTCACTATTTTGAAATGGCCAAATCATTTTTATTTTGACTGTAGAGAAAAGGAAAGGGAGAAAATGAGCAGGTGAAAGCTGATCGAGAGCGAGAGAAGGCATTTCATTTTATTTGATCATAAATGCTCTCTCAAATGACCAATCATGTTTTCTATTTGATTCTTTTTAGTGTTTTTTTCCCATATTCAGTAGATAAAAAT
Organism: Chamaecyparis obtusa; assembly: GCA_027943335.1. Lineage (NCBI taxonomy): Eukaryota > Viridiplantae > Streptophyta > Pinopsida > Cupressales > Cupressaceae > Chamaecyparis > Chamaecyparis obtusa. Next base: position 1,428,274 of record BSBK01000123.1, on the reverse strand, counting down.
CATGGCAGCAACCACTTAGCCATCTTTTTGATGTTCCAGGTATTTTACAAAGATACAGGTATGTGGATTTATTGTTCAATTGCTTGCAGTTATTGGTCAAATGCAAATATTTTGTCACATTGCAAGGGCAAGATATCAGTTTGGTGTTTTTGGTTTATGTTAAAAGTTGATTTGGTAAAAGCCTCAAAAAACACACTACATGTTCTAAAATGTAAAGAAGTTGAATGTTAAATGTAAGATATATATCTCATCCATAGTAATCAAAAGAATGGACATAAAACTTATAAGGAGATTTACCAAACCAAAAATATAAGTGAATAGGAAACATGGATTGGTACCTTATGAATTGGTTTTTGAGGTGTACAATCTTCATCAATCTCCTCAGAACAAGACCCCTCATGAAAAATGCATTTAACACAAAAAAACAAATCTACAAAACTGAACCAATGGCATGTTTAGAACAAAGAAATAGATTGATAATAATATGCTGAAAATTCTATTATGTTTAATACACGCAAAAGGACCAGTCCCAACAATTCTTAAACATACTTTATCTAATATGATAATAACATGCTAATTAAACTGATAAAGGTGTTATCTACATTTAATCTACTAATTACTAATTACACAAAAAACAAATTTACAAAACTGAACCAATGGCATGTTCTTCGTATGTGATTTCTTCATCTTTCGAGCCTCTGGCATCATATTCGACCGCAAATTTCAAATGCATTACATTTTATTTGATCATGAATGCTCTCTGAAATGACCACATTCTACTGGTGTCTTGCCCTAGCCCATACTTTATCTCCATTATTTGATGTTATTGGTGCTTGTGCTCAAGGATATCGATTCACTATTTTCAAATGTTTGGATCATTTTAGTCGTGATTGTTCCTCTAGTACACATTCAGGAAATGTAACTATCTAATGATTATATGTAATGTTGAATGGATTAAATGCTTTATTCTTGGTAGAAGTGAATGGAAGGAATAGTGTTGGTGTTAGGTTTCATTTATTATTGAATTCAATGGTTTCCAAGATGTGTTGAGGAGTTTGCTCCTTGTTTAATGTTAACTATTCCTGTACAATCCATTCATACAACAGTGAAATGCTATGTGATTGAAAATTTCATACAACTGGTCCTTTGGCATATATTAAATACAATCCAGTCACTTATTGAATGCTTTGGAGACTACTGGTTTGACTGTCCATGCGTTACCAGTGACTGAGATTCATTAAAGGATACAAAACCCTTCATTTTGGGGTTATTATGTGTGGATTCAAATGTAGGTTTGATTTGGTTAATGTTTAGAAGAGATCAATAAAGTATTTAAAGATAATCTTACATGTTTGGAGAGGTTTGAGAGGCACTTATAATGATTGTACCCTCACAAACAACGGCATAGACTAGTTTTACTAAGTTTCCTTTCTTTATTTTGAGGTTTCCTTTCTTTGCCGTAGGGGTACAGTCAGAGGGTTCATTGACAAAATGATCATTTGAATGGTTACTATGAATATGAATGATTTGATATAGCATATTACTCATTTTACTTGAAGTTTGGAATAGCTTGTACAAGGGTGAAAGTAGTTTTGATCATTTTGGTCGTGACTGTTCCTCTACACAGTCAGAAAATGTAACTGTCTAATGATTATATGTAATGTTGAATGGATTAAATGCTTTATTCTTGGTAGAAGTGAATGGAGTTTCCAAGATGGGTTGAGGATTTTGCTCCTTGTTTAATGTTAACTTTTCATGCACAATCCACTCATACAACAGTGAAGTTACAAAACTGAACCAATGGCATGTTTACAACAAAGAAATACAATGATAATAATATGCTGAGAATTCTATATATTTTGTTTAATACACACCAAAGGACCAGTCCCAATAATTCTTAAACATACTAGTTATCTGATATGATCAATTGTTAATAAAGGTCTAATTCTGTAGATTGCTAGCACGGAGGAAGATTTGACCTAGCCAAATTTTCCTTGTACCACACAAAAAAAATGTGTGATAACTATGTCTACTCCAACCTTAATTGTTTAAGAATTCATCATCTCAGATAAAGTATGTTTAAGAATTGTTGGGAGTTCTATTAGACCTTTGTTGTAAACATGTCATTGGTTTTCAAATGTTTGGATTCACATTTGTTGATATTACTGGCATATATGTTTAATGACGCCATTGTATATTGTTGTCACTAAAATGACCGCATTCTACTGGTGTCGTGCCCTAGCCCATGCTTTAACTCCATTATTTGATGTTATTGCTGCTTGTGCTCAAGGATATCCATTTTTTTGAAATGTTGATTGTGGTTATCAAATGGATAGCCCATGAGCTTCTAGCTAGGCATCATTTGTATTGATAGCTTAGGGCATCAAATGTATTGTATCATTGATAGTTGAGACTTTGTTAAAAGGAAATAGGACAAAGAACAATTCTAATTTAGTTTCTTTATTTTGATCTCTAAGTGGCTTACAACCCTAGAGAAGTATATGCAGATTTACAAATGCAGTTGTAGGATACATAGTAGCCGATAATTCACAAGAAATCCATGCATCCAAATTGAATAGAAATTAATACAAAGAAATAGGGTCCTCCAATGGCCCAATCATCCGGACCTTGACTGTCCCCTCAACAAGTGACCCTTCAAAACTAGGTTATCATGCAATTAGTGAATGATCCTTCATTCTCTTGGTCTACCCTACATCCAAACATATTGAAAATACACAATACAATGATAACAAGTATTTCACAATCCCCCTTCCCTCAAGGGACACTATCAACCATCCCTTCCACATAGAATTTCATTTTTGTATGATTTGATTGTGCAGGAACAGTTAACATTAAACAAGGAGCAAACTCCTCAACACATCTTTGTTGTAAACATGTCATTGGTTCAGTTTTGTAAACTTTTTTTTTGTGTTAAATGCATTTAAATGGAACATTAAGCATAGTAATAATATGCTTAATCTATTATTAATTGCATATTAAATGCCCATAACACCTTTATCAGTTTAGCATGTTATTATAAGATACTAAAGAAGACCTACTATTTGTCAGAGAAATCTTCACTGTCCCCCACAATGAAGACAATGAAGATTGACCTCCTACCCCACAACAAAGAACATTGTAATAAGAATAAGATATAATATAGTGTTAGAATAAACTTTGAACAAAGACATGTAATGCTTAAGTTAATGATCTAAAAAGCTACAAATATAGGAATTGAAAAAGAAGATAGTGCCAAGAAACATTTTCACAAATATGAAATGTGAGGAAAAGTAATAACATTAACAATGCCAAGATTCACCGCATTAAATTTCACCTGCGGATGAGTTTCTGCAGTGGGTTTCCCAGCATCAAAAATATGTTGAGTTGCATCTAAGCTGTAACTAAGAGTATCATGTGGAACAGACCCTAAACTTTAAAAGCATTCTCCAACTTGGCAATTCAAAATTCAATCTAGGCAAGCATTAGTAAGTGAAATAAATTATAGACATCAACATCATCATAATCATTAGAAATAAACTTTAAAGACATATTTTGGATAGTACTATGTTTCTTGAAAGTTCTTGTGATGCTTCTAAACTTTAAAGACATATTTTATGGCTTAATGATAACATAGATTAGTGTTTTGTTTTTTGATGGAATGTTGTTGATCATTCATGGTCTTGAAAAAACTTTTGATTGTTTTGATTCTCAAGTCTTGACATTGTTTCTCAATGTGATATAGATATAGACTGACCACAAGATGGTTCAGTTGGTCCTCTCTTTCTGTTTAATCATTTGTCTTCTTCATGGTGTAAGTGTTCATTAATATTCATTAATGGCGGGCAATGATTCCTTGGTAATAAAGGCATTGACAGCATTCATAATCATATAGCTCTTTACCTGATCTAGTCACATCATCAACATCAAGGTCAATTTGTTTGGCCTCGGCCTCAACCTCAACCTACTCATTAACAATGGCCTCTACACTCTCTACAGCTATAATACAAATTGTTACATTAATCCAAACACCAATTGCAATTAAATTTGTATTACTACACCAATCAATTTAACATGTTTACTTGTATTACTATGATGCACATCCTCATTGTCATCAACATGCACAGGTTGTGTACGGAAAGAATCAGTAGGCTCCAAAGTTTCTAGATAACCATTTTTGAGAAGAAGAAAAAGTGGAGGCCAAAGAAGGGATAATTGTGAAGTTTTTCTAGATGTAGGTTACTGAATCATCATCTCTTGTTGATATATTTCAGATTCTACTCTGGAATGAACAAACTATAGAGATCTATCACAACTAAACATAGAATAAAGTAAAAAAGAAGGGATAGAAGATACCCGAATATCAACCAAGTATACTCCAGTCTATATGCCTCCAAACTGTACTAACAAAGGTGCTAAGGAGAACCTGATTAGTACCTTAGTGTTAGTGTATTGAGGAAGAGTCCAGTCCTAATAGAGGCTTCCAGCCCTAATCAACTCGCAATTAACATAGCCAATAATTGTTGGTTGTATGGATCAGATCATAATCTGATCTTTATTCATGCTCAAACTTGTTCTTATCTATTAGCCGAATTTGCTTATCTTTCACACCGATATATGCTAATCTAAGTTTTCTTAAGGCAGAGAATCAAGGTTTCGGGGGAGGGAAGCATGTTATGTTTTTGGTGCTTCTCTCCCTAGAATCCAACACCATATATATATGAATTAAATTATCTTCAAGAGGGCTGACCTAGTCTTATTAAATATATTTAATGTTAAAGCCAAGAGGCCAACCTTGGGCCCTTAACTAATTCAACCAACACATACATATAAATGAAATAATAATCTCATTATTATAAATCACACAAGGGTATTTATTTGATTAGTTTGATCTTGGCTGAAAGGCTATAATTATTAACACTCTGCACTGGTACTCAATTTGGCCTCCACTCCATATACGTCTTCTCAGAATCTAAAAACTCTCCATCTTTGATTCCTGTCATTTTTTCAGCATCTCGATGGACTAAGACCTTAAATTATTGAGCTTCTCTTTGTTTCAAGAATAGTTAAACATTCTCTACTTAACAAGGCCAACCACGTGAAGGTGGAAGCTCATCTGGCCCCTCCTAGGAGCCTCTTATGACTCTTTATGACATTTTAAGACCTCTAAGATGTATTCTTAGGGATCGTAAATGGTCGTCAAGGGTCATAAGGGGTCCTGGGACACAACATCTGAGAAACATAATTGTAGGCATCATTGTCACAATTTTTTGGAGACAATGTAATTGAGTTGTATACCCAGACGGTGGAGAGAAACTCCTGGACCTCCGATTCCAAGTTGACTACATCTGTTGCTCATGAATACAAGGTCCTCCAACAGATGTATTCAACTTGGAATTGGGGGTGCAGAAGTTTCTCTACACCACTTGGGTACACAACTCAATTACGTTGTCTCCACAAGATTGTGACTATGATGCCTACAATTATGTTTCTCAACTATTGTGAAATCTACATTTATGTTTCTCAATTGTCATGTTTATGTGCATGTTTTTTATGTATTTTGGATAGTAAGTCTAATTTAATTTGTCCATGGACTAAGACCTTAAATCATGTAATGAGGATGCTTAGAACACTAGTATATGCAAATTTCATTATTTAATAATAAAAATCTATTAAAATGTTTATACCTTCTCCCATTTACTGGTGTAATTCCTCTTTGAGTATCCCCTTTCTCCTTTGCATCCAAAATGAACTCATTCCAATCCCTCACTGGAATAAAGGGAGGATGCTCAAACTTCAGCAAGACTTCATACACACAACGTTCATAGATTACGTTCAATGTGTTATTTACGTTTGTAAATCAGCATTGCGTACAAATCTACGAATGATGCATGGTACGAAGCCATGCTCAAGCTTGACAATGATAGTCAATCCATAGTCAAGGTCAAGGATCAAATGGAACAACCAAGAAAACACTATACGTTAAATCATGTGATTGATAGCAGATTGGGGCTCACCTGAGCCATAAACATGAAGAACTATTCTAAAAAAAGATGTAAACCATATATATGCGCACTCGAGGCAAAGAGAAGTTACGTCATATCCATATTAAAATATTAGTTACAATATGAAAATACTAAACTAACTAATTCCTGAGTTCATCTCTGCATATGGTCGCAACAAAGATATGCGATTACAATACAGAGAAGGCATCGTAAAAATATAATTTCAGAATTTTCCCTAGCCTGAAACATTTTGCACTCAAATCCATCGCGGATAAGTGGAGATGGGTGGATAGATGTAGATGAGCTGTCATTGACCTAACTAAAGTATCTGCAGCCATTATTTTCCTGTGATGCCCAGTCTACATTAGTTCTTATATTATAATGAATAGTATTTACATTAGAAACATTAAATATATACACATCAGCAACCTTTTTTCTATTTGGGCAGCACCAAAATTGTCGTCCAGGGTTGTTCAGTCTCCATGAAGTCTTCAACACACATTGCCCACCATCACATCGATAGTTTGGCACATTGACAAGAGTCATCAAGCCTATATATCAATAATGCACCGCACCATCGTTACTACATTTATTATTTTTATATGAAATACACCAAGGACTACATCAGAAATATTAACCATTTACAATAATGAAAAGTAAACCTAAATCAAATAGCTCATTTTTTTATCAGCATGTGTAGTCTCTGTGTATATAAAAAATCATTAGGACTATAGAAAAATCATTAAGACTAGAAAATCAAGTTCTAGAAAAATCATTAAGAGTATTATAGAAAAATCATTAGGACTATAGAAAAATCATTAAGACTACAAAATCAAGTTCTAGAAAAATCATTTAGACTATAAAATCAAGTTCTAGAAATGGACGGTTCTGATGCTTTGTCATTACAACAATTGAGCATTCATCATTTGGTACTTCTTGGTGTATTCCATTTAAATTTTTCAGCTGCCGTGTTTATGTGCATGTTCTTTATGTGTTTGGCTTCTCTCCCTCACAAGGGATATGTTGATAGGTAATTGTTTGAAAGCATAATGATTTGACTGTTCCAAGTAATGTTTTTAATCCTTTGAAGTTTCTCATGATCCTGATGTAAGTTGATTGGATTAAGCAATTTGGGGATCCAATAGGACTTTAGGGGAGTTCAATAAATGTTTAGGAAGACTTAGAGGAACTATTAGCATGACTGTTCCTTCATCTACAGTGAGTTAGACTGAATTTGCTAAGTTTTTCCTTTGTTTTGAAGTTTATTTTGTAATCTATTTCCTTTCCATGGACCCAAAGACCTAGGACCCATGGAAAAAGGATACTAACAATTTATTATACAACTATAATGTTCTTGACTTGTAGAGATTTGAGAAAGTAAAGAGAACACTAGCTATGTTTAATGTTAACTGTTCCTGCACAATCCACTCATACAACAGTGAAATGCTATGTGATTGATAATTTCATACAATTGGTCCTTTGGTGTGTATTAAACAGAATAGAATTTTCAGTATATTATTATCATTCTATTTCTTTGTTGTAAACATGTCATTGGTTCGGTTTTAATCTACTGGTGTCGTACCCTAGCCCATGCTTTATCTCCATTATTTGATGTTATTCACTATTTTGAAATGTTGACTGTGGTTATAAAATGGAAAAAATAGAAAAAAAAATTGTACAAAAAATTTTTTTACAAAACTGAACCAATGGCATGTTTACAACATAGAAATAGAATTATAATAATATGTTGAAAATTCTATTTTGTTTAATATACGCCAAAGGACTAGCTGTATGAAATTGTCAATCACGTAGCATTTCACTATTGTATGAGTGGATTGTGCAGGAACAGTTAACATTAAACAAGGAGAAAACTCCTCAACACATCTTGGAAACCATTGAATTCAATAATAAATGAAACCTAACACCAACACTATTCCTTCCATTCACTTCTACCAAGAATTCTAGCACAAGCACAAGCTATTCCAAACTTCAAGTACAAGCTATTCCAAACTTCAAGTAAAATGAGAAATATGCTATATCAAATCATTCATATTCATAGTAACCATTCAAAGGATCATTTTGTCAATGAACCCTCTAACTGTACCCTTGCGGCAGAGAAAGGAAACCTCAAAATAGAGAAAGGAAACTTAGTAAAACTAGTCTATGCTACTGTTTGTGAGGGTACAGTCATGATAAGTGCCTCTCAAACCTCTCCAAACATGTAAGATTATCTTTAAATACTTTATTGATCTCTTCTAAACATTAACCAAATCAAACCTACATTTGAATCCACACACAATAACCCCAAAATGAAGGGTTTTGTATCCTTTAATGAATCTCAGACACTAGTAACGCATGGACAGTCAAACCAGTAGTCTCCAAAGCATTCAATAAGTGATTGGATTGTATTTAATACACGTCAAAGGACCAGTTGTATGAAATTTTCAATCACATAGCATTCCATTGTTGTATGAGTGGACTGTGCAAGAATAGTTAACATTAAACAAGGAGCAAACTCCTCAACAGATCTTGGAAACCATTGAATTCAACAATAAATGAAACCTAACACCAACACTATTCCTTCTATTCACTTCTACCAAGAATAAAGAATTTAACCCATTCAACATTACATATAATCATTAGACAGTTACATTTTCTGACTATGTAGAGGAACAGTCACGACTAAAATGATCAAAAATACTTTCACCCTTTCACAAGCTATTCCAAACTTCAAGTAAAATGAGCAATATGCTATATCAAATCATTCATATTCATAGTAACCATTCAAAGGATCATTTTTTCAATGAACCCTCTGACTATACCCCTGTGGCAGAGAAAGGAAACCTCAAAATAGAGAAAGGAAACTTAGTAAAACCAGTCTATGCCGCTGTTTGTGAGGGTACAGTCATGATAAGTGCCTCTTAAACCTCTCCAAACATGTAAGAATGTCTTTAAATACTTCATTGATCTCTTCTAAACATTAACGCATGGACAGTCAAACCAGTAGTCTCCAAAGCATTCAATAAGTGAATATGAATGTTTGAAAACTTTCCTCTCAACTTCCCCAACCACTCCTAATCGGTTAGAGGGATTAGTTGAGTGTTTAGACACTAAAACTTCTTAAACATAATTTATCTGATATGATGAATTGTAATATCAACAAACATGAATCCAAACATTTGAAAACAGTGAATCGATATCCTTGAGCACAAGCACCAATAACATCAAATAATGGAGATAAAGCATGGGCTAGGGCACGACACCATTAGAATGCAGTCATTTCAGTGAGCATTCACGATCAAATAAAATACAATGCATTTAAAATTTGCAGTCGAATATGATGCCAGAGGCTCGAAAGACGTTGCCCGTCAAAGATACCAATCAAAGATGAAGAAATCACATACCTTCTCTCACGCTCAGCTTGCATGAAGGAAAATTTGATAGCCAAATCTTCCTTGTACCACATGAAGAACATGCCATTGGTTCTGTTTAGCATGTTATTATCATATCAGATAAAGTATGTTTAAGAATTGTTGGTAAGGATAGGAATAGTGGAGATTCTACAAATATCCCTCTAACCAATTAGGAGTGGTTGGGGAAGTTGAGAGGAAAGTTTTCAAACATTCATATTCACTTATTGAATGCTTTGGAGACTACTGGTTTGACTGTCCATGTGTTACCAATGACTGAGATTCATTAAAGGATACAAAACCCTTCATTTTGGGTTATTGTGTGTGGATTCATCCGCTTTAGCCAAGAAGATCAAGAAGATGGGGTAGGAGGACATTGTGGTAGAAGAAGTATTTAAAGAAGAAACAAGAAGTAATAGAAAAATTTTCAGGAGTTTGGAACAACATTTCAGAATCCATGAATGGTATGGGTAAGGTGACCTTCATTCTTGGTCGTGACTTCAATGAAACATTGGATATGGCTGATAAGAAGAAGGGTCACTTGTTGATAGTGTTCCTTGAGGGAAGGGGGATTGTGAAAGACTTGTTATCATTGTATTTTATATTTCCAATGTGTTTGGATGCAGGGTAGACCAGGAGAATGAAGGATCACTCACTAATTGCATGATAACCCAGTTTTGAAGGGTCACTGGTTGAGGGGACAATCAAGGTTTGGATGTTGATAGTAATTCGTTGAGGGAAGGGGGATTGTAAAAGACTTGTTATCATTGTATTGTGTATTTCCAATATGTTTGGATGCAGGGTAGACCAGGAGAATGAAGGATCACTCACTGATTGCATGATAACCCAGTTTTGAAGGGTCATTGGTTGAGGGGACGGTCAAGGTCTGGATGTTGATAGTGTTCCTTGAGGGAAGGGGATTGTGAAAGGCTTGTTATCATTGTATTGTGTATTTACAATATGTTTGGATGCAGGGAAGACCAGGAGAATGAATGATCACTCACTGATTGCATGATAACCCAGTTTTGAAGGGTCACTAGAAGAGGGGGGAATGAAGGATCACTCACTGATTGCATGATAACTGCACCAAGTATTTTTTCCTTTAAGTTTCCACAATATCTCAAAATATAATCATTATTCTTTACTTTCTTCTATATGCTATTATTTCTATGGTTTTGTTATCTCATAAATATATCAAAAATATTGCAGATGTGCATATAAAAGTAAAATATTGTCCTTCAATTGTTCCACATTGAAGAATTTCCTCTTGGGAGTATTCTCTTCGTTTGTACAATATCTATCAAAAATGGTTCCCATATTTCTTCAAGATCTTTTTTAATCTTTATACTGCAATTTTGATTAGATTTGACCAATAGTTGATTTCATTGGTATTTTATAGCATATACTCCTAATGGAAATGTGGAGAGAAAGAAAGAGACACACTAGGTATGAATTACACAATATACCCATCATCACTTCGCACTTAAATAATAAATTATGGACAGGGAACAACCCCCTAGCTTCTAGATGTTTGTTTCATGTTGGCCTCTTATTATATGCAAAGGTAGGCCTGTCTTAGGCTAACAACCATAGTGTAGAGGCCATACATTATGGATCCCAAAATAGTGCACACTTGTATTAAATTAGGTTCAATATACTACAAGGGAATGGAAACCATGCAATAGTGCCTCATGGGGATGGAAGCAATCCTTCACCAAGAAGATGATTGTGTCTACAATATTTACTAGAGGCAAAGAACATAATTTGGTTCCAGCAATTACTCCTAAAAGATAATGGCACCCACAAAACACTTGGAAAAGATAGCACTCACTATATCTTTTATCACTCTTTTAAAGCTAGGACAATAAATCTCAAAGATTGATCAATGAATTCTTGAACACAAAGAACCATTGACAGTTATGATTCATATGTACAATAGCCAACAACCAGTTGTTCCAATCATGGTGTCCAATAATTATGTTAGAAAAAACATCTACAAATCCCTTACACAACCATAATAGATTCAAACCATGAACCATAAGAACCTAACAATGGGACTAAGAAAGATACAGCCTAAACAAATCTTGATCATATTCCACCCTATTGTAAGGCCCAAGAAGTTACTCTATCTTAAAGCTACACATTCCTCTAGATGAAGCTCAAAGGTCAGGTAGCTGAAGCATAGCAATACTTGAATGACTATAGGAATAATTTGATGTAAAATCATTTGCTAGCTTGGTTTGTGGGTTTTCCACATAATATTTTCCCTTTAACCACATTTATAGTTTGAGAAAATTAGAAAAAATTGTTTCAGATTTATATTATCCTTTTGAACTAGCACACTACCATCAAAATGCATAATCATTGGTCATATCAAGAAAATTCCTATTGATTAGTAGAATATCCTTATAAAAATTTGATGCATGGCTTTCTTGTGAATTATCGACTGCTATGTATCCTGCAACTATGAAAGGAATAGTGTTGGTGTTAGGTTTCATTTATTATTAAATTCAATGGTTTCCAAGATGTGTTGAGGAGTTTTCTCCTTGTTTAATGTTAATTGTTCCTACACAATCCACTCATAAAATAGTGAAATGCTATGTGGAAAGGATGGTTGATAGTGTTCCTTGGGGGAAGGGGGATTGTGAAAGACTTTTTATCATTGTATTGTGTATTTCCAATATGTTTGGATGTAGGGCAGACCAGGAGAATCAAGGATCACTCACTGATTGCATGATAACCCAGTTTTGAAGGGTCACTCATTGAGGGGATAGTCAAGGTCTAGATGATTGGGCCATTGGAGGACCCTAGTTCTTTGTATTAATTGCTATTCAAATTGGATGCATGGATTTCTTGTGAATTATCAGCTGCTATGTATCCTGCAACTGGATCCATAAATTTGCATATACTTCTCTAGGGTTGTAAGCCACATAGGGATCAAAATAGAGAAACTAAATAAAAATCATTCTTTGTCCTATTTCCTTTTAACAAAGTCTCAACTATCAATGATACAATACGTTTGATGCCCTAAGCTATCAATACAAATGGTGCCTAGCTAGAAGCTCACGGGCTATCCATTTGATAACCACAATCAATATTTCAAAAAAATGGATATTGTTGAGAACAAGCACCAATAACAACAAATAATGGAGTTAAAGCATGGGTTAGGGCATGACACCAGTAGAATGCAGTCATTTCAGTGATAGCAATATACAATGGCATCATTAAACACATATGCCAGTAATATCAACAAACGTGAATCCAAACATTTGAATATAATGAATTGATATCCTTGAGCACAAGCACCAATAACATCAAATAATAGAGATAAAGCACTGGCTAGGGCATGACACCAGTAGAATGTGGTCATTTCAGAGAGCAACTCCCTCAACAATAAAATGAAATGCATTCAAATATGATGCCAGAGGCTCGAAAGATGAAGAAATCACATACCTTCTCCCGTGCTCAGCTTTTTCTCCTTTTCTCCTACTCTCTAATCGAAATAAAAATGATGAGGTTGTTTCACTTTTATTTTTAATGTATACCCTGAATCTATCAGAGTTCTGATAGTCAATTAAACACCCATCAGAATACTAACATCATCGGGGCCTATTACAAAAAAAAAACACCAAATTTGTAAGAAAAAGTTACCTGTCGGAAACTTCTGTCAAAATTTGGCCCCAAATGTAGCAATGAACCCATAGGCAAGTCCTCTTTCCCATCTATTAAGGACATTTCAGACAAGGAAAAAGGAAAATACGCATTAGAAATTCCTAACGAACTGGTTGACCACAATATTTCATCCATGGACAATACTCTGGTAGGCAATTTTTTTTTTCTGAACCTAACATAGACATTGTCAGGAGCTTTGCAAAAAAAAAAGGGATTTGAATGGTCAAGTCCAAGTTACAGCCATGGCTAAGGGCTTTCTGTCTTTCGAGTTCTCCTGTAAAGAGGACCTAGACAATATCCTTTGTGCTGGCTCCTAGGCCATAGGAAAGGCCACTCTAGCATTGCAAAAATGGACTCCTAAACTTGACTTCAATTATTCCTTATTTGTCCATGCCCCGATGTGGGTGAGACTACCTGAACTACCCTTGGAGTTTTGGTATGAAGATGTTTTTGACAGGATTGCTAAATATTTTGGTGCCTTTCCCTCCATTGACCCAATCACAGTGGCAAGGCATTGTCTCACCTATGCAAGGATCTACATAGGGGTGTAAGAAGGTCAAGATATGTCAAAAATCATAGAGCTTCATTCCAAACTGGGAAAGTGTGTGCAGAAACTAGACTATGAAAGCATCCCCTTTCCGTGTTTCCACTATAAGAAAGCTGGCCATAGATCTAAAACTTGTCCTATACTCCAGAACAAAGAGAAAGAAAGGAAAGCTAGACAAGCACAAAAAAATAAAAATAATGGAGTTAATAGCCAAGAAAAGGAAGAATCAACAAGAGAAAAATCTATCCCCCAGGAGGGCACCGAGCTCAAAACTTACAAAGTTTGGAAGAAAAAAGAACAACCAATGTCCACTCCTGTAGTCCTTGAAATCAAGGCTAAAAAGGAATCTATGGCTATGGAGGAGCCGCAAAGGCCTCAGCCTGAAACCCGAGCATCTAGTGGAGAGACCCTACCCCACAAGGGTTTGGATCTAGACATCACCATACAGCAAGAAACAAGTGAAGTAAACAAGAACGATGTTCAATTTGAAGGTGGTGACTCGTGCCCAGGCACCAATTTAGTTTCCTTTGTCCTAGACTCCACTTCTCCCCCTATTGCTGGTGTGAACATGTACAACTCAAAACCTAGCATCGAGATGTAGGAGTCAGGGAAGTACCAATAGACTGAAGATTTGATGGTCACAACCTCCCCACACCAATTCAACAAAATGGTAGAGCTCTTCACCAAGCATAAGGAAGAAAAGGAGGGTTGGATCTTGGTACACAAGAAGAAGAAATCAAGCAGTGGAGACCCTTCTCTCATCTCCCTTGCAACCACTAGAAGTAGGAAAAAAGAAGAAGCTAGGGGTAGTGCTAATACACCAGACAAAAAAAGGACTAGCTAGATCAAGCAAGAAGAAGCTAGCTTGATTAAAGTAGATGGAACTCAAAAACCCATCCAATCTTTTAGCACCTCCATCTAGAAATGAAAGTCATCTCTTGGAACATTCGTGGGCTAAATAGCTCATAGGAGCATGATGTCATTAGAAATATGATTGGGGATCATAGACCGGATATTTTTTGAATCCAGGAAACTAAAATGTAGAAGGAGAAGCTAGAGAGAATCAAATTCAACAAAGTTATGGAAAGTAGAGCTACTAGCTCTGATGGTGCTTCTGGTGGCCTCATCACTATGTGGAATTTGTATCACCTCAGAGCTGATGTTATCTTCGAAGGAGGTAACCTTTTTCTCTTGCAATTTACCAAAATCAAAGATAATGAAAGTTGGTTCATTTTTAATATTTATGCTCCTAACTCCAAAAAAGAAAGAAAGACCTACTAGAACAAGATCAATTCCACCTTAGCCCCTCTTAACTAGTCTAAGGGCATCATAATGGGGGACTTCAACACACCCCTAAAAGAAGGGGGAAAATAGGGAGGGATAGCCCCCAACACAAAAAGTAGACAAGACTCAATGGACTTCATCAATGACCTGGCTATGCTTGATTTTGATCTTCAAGGTGCCAATTTCACCTGGTCCAATAGGCAGGTTGGAAAGGATTGCATCCAAGTTCAATTTGATAGGGCCCTATTTTTGCTGAAGTGGTTGAATCACTATACTCTCAACCTCTATGCTTTGGTTAGAGCTAGTTCTGACCACTCTGCTATCTATCTCTCTCTGGACTAGATTGCCAAGAAAAGGAACTTTCCCTTCAGATTTGAAAAAATGTGGGTCTCCCACCCAAATCTTCTTAACAAAGTCAATGAATGGTGGAACATTGATGTTGAGGGCACTGCCATGTTTAGAGTGGTGAAAAAACTAAGGAACATCAAATATAACATCAAAAATTGTAACAAAGATGAATTCAACAACATCTTCACTTCCAAAAACAAGACACTCAATGAACTTAATCACATTCAAGCTGAAATCCAGAAGCAAGGATATGATGAAGAAAGACTAAATAAAGAAAAAACTATCCTCTCAGATTACCATAATATTAATGGGCAGGAGAAAACTTTCTAGAAGCAAAGATCAAGGTCCATTTGGCTAAGGGAAGGGGATCAAAACAATCGCTTCTTCCACCTCTCAACTATGAGACACAGAGCTGCTAACAGGATTAGTAGAATAAAGAAGGGGACCAAACCTTGAAGGAGGACAAGGATATCACAGAGGAAGATATCTCTTACTTTTCTCATCTCCTCTCTAAGGACTAGGAGCTTTCCGAGCAAGATCAGGTCAAACTCCTCAATAACATCCTGAGTATCATTACAAATAGTCAAAAAAAATCTTTATGCTCAATTTTGGATATGAATGAAATTATGAGAGCATTAGATTCTCTTCCCAATGACAAAGCCCCTCACCTGGATGGCTTCCCTATGCTCTTTTTTCATCTTTTCTAGGATGTGGTGAAGGATGATGTGGTCAAAGTTGTGCAAGAATTTTTTGGCTTGAAGAACCTCCTCAAAGAGCTCAATGCAACCTTCTCGGTGTTGATTCCAAACACTTCTGGCATGGATTCTTTTGAGAAACTCAAACCCATTATCCTTTGCAACTCTTTCCTTAAGATCATTTCCAAAGCTATCACCTCCAGGATTCTCAAAGTCCTCCCCTCCTTGATATCACAGCACCAATCTAGCTTTGTGCTTGGCAGACAGATCTTGGACTCCATTATGATGGTGCATGAAGTGATTCATTCCTTAGAAGAAGGAAAAAGAGAAGGCTTTCTTCTTAATCTTGACCTCTCCTTGGCCTACGACTGGGTAGATTGGCAGTTTCTTCTCAGAGTTCTCAAAGCTTTCGGCTTCAACTCCCATTCTTGCAAGCTCCTTCATCAAATCATCATGAACCCCTCCTTGGTGATTATGATTAATGGCTCCCTATCCTCCTTTTTCAAACCTTCTAGGGGCCTAAGGAAAGGGGACCCTCTTTCCTCTATTCTTTTCATCATTCTTGGTGAGTGCCTGAGAAGACTCATTTTGGCTTCAAAAATGGTTGGGGACCTGAAAAGCATCAATCCCTCTTCAGGAAACAATGTCTTTACACACCAGAAATTTTTGGATCACACCATTCTTGGTGGAGAGGCCTCTGTGGGAGAAGCTAGAGTGGTGAAGGTTCTTCTCAATGATTATATCAAAGCTACTATCTAATCTATTAATTGGAACAAAAGTTCTATCTTCTTTGTTAACACCCCTAAAGGTAGATAGAGGAAAATTGCAAATATTATGGGATGTGGCATTGACACTTTCCCTTCATCCTACTTGGGATTGCCCTTAGGTTTTAAACCACTAGAAGCCTTCTAGAATAAACTGATAGACAGATTCAACAGGAAGCTCGCTGGCTGGAAAGGGGTCATTCTCAACCAGGCAGGAAAGATCCAACTAGTCAAATCTACATTACAAAACCTCCCAACCTATGCCCTCAGCCTCTTCCCCATGCCAGCTAAATTTGTGGAGGCTATGGAAAGAATCTAGAGAAGATTCCTTTAGTCAAGAGCTAACAAACACAAGCATATTCCCCTTATAGCTTGGGAGAAAGTCTGCTACCCTAAAAAAGTTGGTGGCCTTGGTATAAGGAAATTAAGACCTTTCAACAAAGCCCTTCAAGAAAAATAGATCTAGAGAATCTTCAACATCAAAGGTGAGTGGCGGGATACCATTGAAGAAAAATACCTCATGCATAACTCATTAAAAAAACATTTTGATGAGATTCACCGCCCTAAAGGCTCTATCATTTGGAATGGTCTCCTCAATGCCTAGGAGCTGGCTAAATCTAGAGCTAAATGGAAAATTGGAAATAGACATTCTGTCAATTTATGGAATGACAACTAGCTTCAGATGGGCAACTTGAGAAACTTTGAGACTTTATTTTCTTGGAGACATGTTTGCACCCAAACCTATGGGTCCCAAGTAAGAAACTATAAAAGGGATGACAGTTGGGTGGATCTCTCACGGATCTCACATGACCTAAATCCTTTGATGATAGCCCTGGATGCTGTCTTTCTCTCATTCAATCAGGATAAGATTATCTTGGAGGACTCTTTGGATGGTACCTATATAGTGGCCTCTGCCTATTCTTCGCAGACCTCTCAAACCCATGAAGTGAAGCCGCTATGGGCCAAATCTTGGATCCCAGGCCTCACACCCAAAGTCAACATTTTCTTCTGGCTCCTACTCCAGAACTACATCCGCATAGTGGACAATCTCATAAAGTGTGGGTTTCAGATTCCTAACAGGTGTGTTCTCTACAAATGTCAAGAGGAATCAGTGGATCACCTATTTATTCACTGTTCCTTTGTAAGTAAAATCTAGAAATATGTTTTCTTGGTCCTAAATTTATCTTGGTGTTTTCCCTTGTCTTTCATTGACCTATTTTCCCAATGGGCTTTCAAAAGGTTTAATCAAGACTTCCGGTTAATCTACACCTGGATCCTTCCTCATCTTTACAGGGGAATCTAGAAAGAGTGTAACAATCACATTTTCATGATTGTTCCTCTCCACCCAAAATTATCTTTGAAAAACTCCAACATGTTGTTAAGGAGAACTTTTTCTATTGTGGAAGATCTAATCATCTTGTAGGAAAGTCCTAGACAGCTACCCAGGATAAAAGATAGAATTTTGTGTGGAGTAGTCCTCCAACTGGCTAGACCAAAGCCAACTTCCATGGTGCTACCAAAGGGAACCCAGGACAAGCTGGAAGTGGAGGAATCATCAAGAATTTCTTTGGCCTTGGCATTATAGTTTTTAGTCTTCCTCTGGGTGCCCAATCCAATCATTACACTGAATCTTGTGCAGCTCTCTAGGTCACCAAACTCACTCATGATATGGGGGTCAAGTGGCTCTGGCTAGAACGAGACTCGATGAACATCATCAACTTCTTAAACCTCACTCCCTCTCCCTCCTATACTATATCCAACATCATTTCTGATACTCATGCCATTCTAAAATCTTTTGGAAAGGTGTACATCTTCCATGTGTACAGGGAAGCCAACAGTGTAGCTGATTGGTTCACCAATCTGGTCATCACAAAGGAAGCTAAGTTGACTTGGCATAAAGGAGAATATTTTCCCACATAATTTAAGAGTATCCTAGACAAGGAAAGAGTCCATTGCACTAAGGGTATCATTTTACAACCACAATGATTTGTATCAATTATGATGGTTGTTCCCCTATTTTGGGCATTTACACTAAGAACAAAAAGTCACCTGCTCACCCTCTGGGATATTTTTTTATTTCCTGGGCTTTGGTATTTCTCTTGCCTAGCCTTTTCTACTTTTCTATGGCTTTTTGGCCCTAGCCTTTATGAGGCCTATCTCTTGTTTGTTCTGTTCTTGCTTCTATCTTCACTTTTAGAGCTGTGGGTTTCAAGAACCCTGTAAAACCTATTTTACTTAATAAAAAAAAAATAAGTGAATGTAGTTACTGATCAAGTTGTTGTTGCATCTCACAATGCCACTTTTGTATCCACTTCTTTTTGATTAAATCATATGTTTACTCCTCTTTCTGAATCTTTACATTCTATTATGAATATGTTGTTAACTGCTAATATGATTACTTTACCTCCTATTCAACCTCTTTTACCTTCTACGATTGCATCTAGATCTTTTGATCCTAAAGATTTTTGTCAATATCATCGTCAGAATGGTCATGATACTGAGAAGTGTTCTTCTTTAAAACATAAGGTTCAAGACTTAATTGATTCTAATGCCTTATCTGTTGATAATCTTGATGGTAGTGGGAATAAATTTGGTTCTCCTCCTAATCAAAACCTTCAAATCTATACAAATCCTTTACCCACACATGATACTAATACCATTGCTCAACCATCTTCTATGGAAATTATGTATGATTCAAAGATTGATGATCTCAATCACATTTTTAATCAAGTGGAGCATGTTGGTCAATCTGTATCTCCAACTCAACCTCAGCTTCAACCTCAAGTTCAATCTCAACCTCAACCAAAACCTAAACCTAAATTGAAAACTCAACCTAAGCCTCAACAACAACTTAAGAATAAAAGACGTCGAGAACTTTTGATTACCTCTGATGATTCTGGGACTATTAAAGCTCCTGATGGTTCCCTTTATATTTATGCTAGGATTTATCAGAAATCTACTTGTGGTTGTCTTGTTGATCCTACATCCTTAGTCAATGTTATTACTGAAGAAAATCTTTTTATGAAAAACTTGCAACATGATTCTTATGATACATCGAATGTGTGGATTCAAACTTGTAATGGTTTTCTTTATCCATCATTTGGTTCTATTAATTTACCAGTTGAACTTTGTGGAAAATCTGTGAACACTACCTTTGTTGTTCCTACTTCTAATCAGTTTCAAGTTAAGCCTGGTTTGTCCTAGTTAAATGCCATGCATGCTATTTCTTCACCTATCCATAAATGTCTTAAATTTTTTCATGATGAAGAAGTGAAGAGGGTTAATCATAGTTTATATCAACCTTCTAGGCCTAGGGATTGTGCTACTATTGACTTCTTTTGGCCTTAATTACCTAATTCATGTCCTTCTTAACCTGATAACCTATTCTGCTCATATCAAACCTATAAGCATCATAAAATTGTCAAATTAAGTGTACCTCTAGTGGATCTTAATCATGGTCTTTTTCCTACACCTTCTATACCTCCTTTATCCATGGCTTCTAGTTTTGTTAATCAAGTTCCTACTATTGTTGATAATCCTATTAAACCTCCTAAAGAACCTGTGAAGGATCCTACAATTGTTCCTCCTAGTTCTCAACATACTTCAACTAAAGAAAAATATAATCGATCTGCTAATGAACATCATGAGAAGCATCGTGCTCAAGCTAAAGCTCGCAATTCTATTCTTCAAAATTCTTTACTTTCTTCTGATAAACCTATGCATGATGAATTTGTTGTTAATAATGATGTTAAGATGCATTATTATGATGATTATATTCGTATCGTAGATCCTATTTTGATTAATCTAGATGAAGAAGATACTCTTGATGATATTGTTGATGTTAATGATGAATATGAGACTATTGTCATTGACATTGATTTACCTAATATGCTTTCATCACAATTAACACTTACACCTAGTATCGAACATTGTGATTCTCAAGAGGATCCTTGTTTGGAATTTGCTATCATTCCTACTATGTTGGATGTAGTCCCTCTTGCGAGTTACCCACCTTCTCTAAATAATATAGATTGAGATGGGGAGAGTAGGTGGAATGCTTGATCGGCTTGTCCTTTATAAAAGATTTGTTGTGTGTTTTCCTATTATACTGTGCTTCTCCCATAATGTGTTTGCTAAATGTTGTTAGATTTTTTTATACGACCCTTGTTACTCAGTTGGTA
Organism: Chamaecyparis obtusa; assembly: GCA_027943335.1. NCBI lineage: Eukaryota > Viridiplantae > Streptophyta > Pinopsida > Cupressales > Cupressaceae > Chamaecyparis > Chamaecyparis obtusa. The sequence continues at coordinate 1,407,371 of BSBK01000123.1, read as the reverse complement.
CAAGGTGATAAAGGAATTGAACCTATTGTACAATTCCTCTATATGTATCTCTATTCTTCTATATGTTGTTTCATGTTATGTTGTAAATGTGCTATCATTCGTAAATGTTTCCTTGTGTAATCTTCTTGGATCCACAATGTGGTAGCACTGATTCTTTGTGGTCTCCATGTCATGGTCTGAAAAGATTCTTATTTGTATTTCTTATGTGATCTTTCCTCCATTGTGATTGCAGTTCCACTTTATTTGGGGAGTGATATCAATTCATTTTTAATAATATTATATATATTATCTTATGATCATACAGACTCCACAGCAAGTAGATCCCTTCTATGTTCTCTATATGTTTATGTGGTATTTCCCTTGATTTGTCTTCATTTGGGGGCATTTCGTAGTGGAAACGTAATCAGTGGAGTTGTTTATGTTTTTGTTAAAGCCATTGATCCTGTTAAAGTGTTAGCAATGACTTTAACATGGGGGAATGCACTCTGCTCAACTATTGCACACATGCACTTTTCAATACACATATATTATTTGTCAAGATACCTTTTCTCTCTTTTTGGATTAGTGAGTAATCCTTAAAGAATAGATTTATATTTTAGGATCTCTTGATCCCTCCAGTTTCAAATATATTTGTGATCCCTTAAGGTCGGAGGTGTCCTTAATACTAGATCTCTTTTTTTTTTAGTTTTTCTCTTATGGAATAGAATATTCCTAAGGGTGGATCCTTGATGGGTTAACTAGTGAGTAGCCACACTCGCTATGCAGTTCAATTCCATCTTTCCAGTTGCTTCATTTCCTTATGTGGTTCATAATGGGACATAAGTTCTCATTGGGTGAGATAATCACTCTCTCTCTCTCTCTCTAGAGATGTCTCTCTTATTGTGATCATGGAGTTGATGAACACTTGAGTCCCTGGGGGATTGAGGTTTCTCTTTTTCCTCTTTGATTACGATAAGATTATCTTTTAATTATGATCTCCTTTACCAAGAGTTTGCATCGAGTCCATACTCTTGCTAAAGTGGAGGCTTAATGTATCATCTTAAAATGGAAGCACTTCCATGTTAAGAGCATTTATCCCTCCAAGTGAGTGGTCTAGGGTCATGCTAAGCACCTTGATTGGGTTTTTGCATGTATCTAGTTGTTTCCCCCTATTCTTCTTCTCTCCTTATTTCCAGCCTTTTTCGGACAGTTTTCTCTAAGAATCTAGAGTTTCTGACTGTCTGGGTCAAAGATGACCTGGTAGGGTCAAGGATGACCTAGACCCCGACCTAGGTCAGGGATGACCTCGACCCTGACCTAGGGCAGTTTCTACCTTGTCCCTGACCCCAGGTCCAATTTTTTAGATTCTAGGAGTTATGGGATGTTAAACTTTAGAAAGTTTCTTTTTACCCACTTCTGAGTTGGCCATTTCGGGTTTTGGAATGGTAAATCCTTAAATTGCATTTAATTTGGGTCCATTTCTAGGGGTTAAGGTTAATTGGGATTTAAATCTCCAATTTTGGTCTTCTCTAGAGGTTTTTTCCCTAGATCACTATAAAAGGAAGCCTTCCTCTCTCATTTTCTCCATCAAGTCTTTTGGGAACATCAATTCACATCAAGTTTTGCAATCAAGAATCCATCTACAGTTCATGATCTAGCTCTCAATAAGCAAGAAGGAGAAGGAAAGAAAGAAAGCATTCATCTTCAAGCCTATCATTCAAGTCCTCAAGCATTCAAGCATTCATCAAGGATATCCATTGTTATCCATTGAAGGATTCAATCTCTTTGGAGCCCCCTTGAATATTTCTCCATCCATATTCATCCAAGCCTCTTCCTATGCAAAGCTCCATTCAAGATTGGTGTTGAAGATCTAGTGTCATTGATTGGAGACATCCTACATTCATTTCTACATTCATTTGGAGCATCCCTACTTGTGGATTCAAGGATTTGAATCCTCCACATGGACTTTAATATAAGCAAGGTGAATAGTTCCATTTACTTTGTTTATGCATATTGAAATTTCAATTCAATTTCAAGGTTAATTCTTAAACTGGGGTTTTAACAAGGCAAATCCCTCATCCAAACAACAAAAAATCATTTTTCTTATAGGTACAGGTACATGACTGCGAATCAGAGCTTGGATTTGGATACCCTTTTCGACAAACTTCTGAGATCCATGAACAGATTTTCCATTGGAGCTATTTTGGGTCAAGGACAACCTTCAGTGGGGTGTAGGATCCTACCCTGGGGTAAGACCTTGCCTCGCTATCTGGGTCAAGGAAGACCTGCTTCCCAAAAGATAAAATTTTTTTGGGTTTTCTCTGTCTCGACATTTCGAGTCTGAAACAGGTTGCAAAATTGCCCGAAACTGTGCACAGACATCAGAAATCAGCATTTTCTAGATCTTCCCTATTTTGAGGTGAGTATTTGCCTTATATTTATTTTAGATTTCAAACACATACTTTCTATAGTAGATTATAGGATTTTCTCCTTTCTTCATATTCTCTATTATTTGACTCTTTTGTGCATTGATCACTTCTTTGTGATTGATCCATTTAGATCTTTCCTTTTGGGAATTTGGATTGAGGATAGGTCCTATATTACACCCCTATATCATACATCTTACCCCTATTCAAATCCAACCCTATTCATTTTTTTGAGCTACTATTTCATATCATTCAGTTGCATCATCTCAATTTTTTCAAAAAGTGTCCCTCTGTAAGACCATATGCTAAATAATGGCTCCAAAGTAGCCATAACATCTTTTACATTTTCATTATTCTTCTACAACATTATAAATTAATTATGGACTAGGTCCATCTTTCCTTTTATCATTTCAAACATGTGTTGTAGAAAGTTAGACAGGTAATTTAGGGTCACCTCTTGCTTATCCTTATTTGATTTTTCAGCTACCACATAAGGATCCTCTATCACTGGACGCACTACAGCTTCAATCTCTAGGACTAGAGGAGGGATGGCTTTGGATGCTTCTTCAAGTTTGATCTTCATCTCCTAAAGTTCATCCTCCAGTACTTTTATCTTCATTATCCCCTTTTCTCTATCTTTAGCCAATACAATGGCTTCATCAAATAACTTTCCATAATTTTTGGAGAGTTGTGCAGTCTTGGCCTCATTTAGGTGAGAAAAATGAGTCACAGCCTTAGAGACTTCAAGGTCACTTGTGTTCAAAAAATGCCACATGATCTTGTCTCCATCCATCTTCTCTTCAACACTGACAAGAGAAGGCTTCTAAGTCTTTGGAGCAAGAGACCACATTGCCAAAGTTTGGGATCTTGGATCATATCTGCACCCTCTTATCATTTCCCCAATCTGGGCTTCATATGAAAAATTACCTTATGGTTGTCTCCTTATTTGGTCAATTATGAATGCAAAGTTCAAGTCCCATCTTGGAACTAAGAGCATCCCACTTGATTTAACCAACTACCTAGCCTCCTCAATGGATATATTCTTTGAAGAAGGATCATATAAGACTAGGGCTTGTAGGGCCTCACTACTTGGCTCTGCACCATCAGTCACTTGACTAGAAATTTCCTACTTCTTTCTCCATATCAAGAAGTTTCTGAATTCATCACTCTCAATGAAATCATCATCATTTATGAGATCTTTTTGGTACATTTTTCTTTCATCTTTACACAGAAATAGGGGTAGCTCAACCTCCTCATGTGTGTCCACTTTCTTTCCTTTTCTTATATTTTTCCTTAGGTGATGTTAATAAGACCTATCACCTAGCACCAAGGTAGCAACCCTGTCACTCCTTTTCCCTGCATTTTTCCTTTTGCTGACCCCCCTACATCAAGTCTCTATTTATTTTGAGGAGGCTCATTTGTGTCCTCTTCATCTAGAGCACCAATTTCTTATCCTTGAGAAGGAGGCTCATCTACATTCTGACGTGGGTTGTCCTCTTCATACAACCCCTCATAGCCAGACTCATACTGTGAAGATGAATACCCCTTCTCAACTTGTAGCTTTGCATCCAATTGGGAATCTATATGATTTTACAATATGGCATACATCTCAATCATCTTGTTTATCTTGGAAATATAAGGGAGGTCTGGGAAGAATCCTCCAACGATAATCCCTACCTTTTTCAATTGTGTCCACAAATCTAGTAGGTCATGGATTTTTCCCAATCACTTTTCAATTTCTTCCTCATAAAGGATGTTTTATGATATCTCCTCATCACATCCTTCATTCTCTTTAACAACACCAATACTATGAATGAGGATTTTCTTGGAATTCTTGATAAAATCCTCTGGATCCATATATCTGTATACAACTAAACCAATTTTGAAATGGTTTAGCCACATGCTGATTTGAGGCAACTCCCTCTTTCCCACTATAAAATTTGTCAATTTTAATTGTTGGGGTGTGAATGTACCCTTCCTATGTGGAGCCAGGTGCTCTTTGTTAGTCCACATCAACTTCCAAATAAACTCCAACTAAGAAAATGTGGTGGCACATACTTGGGAAGAATGTGTGGGGGTTGTTGGAATCCATAAACCCTAATCAATGTGAAAGTTTGGCCCAAATAGAAATATCCCCAATTTTGGTCAGTTGGCCATTTATCAACATATTCTCTAGGCCTTAGAAGCCTAAGCAATTTGACTGGGGGCCTTGTGATCTTTGTTCCCATCATGTTTATAATTAGATTAACCATCCAATTCTGAAAACCATAAAAATCATTCTTATTTGATGTGTGATTCCAAACCCTCACCCAAAGTTGTACTGGGTTTGGCCTACCATGAGACATGCTCCTTGGTCTCAACATACCTATATCCATGTGCTCAATGTTGTAGAACATGATCAAATGCATCAACATGGAATAGTGCATGAACTATTTTCTTTGATTGGGTGGCCTACTATTTTCTTTGATCACCACCAAACCCTCATGCATCCTATCAATTACATATTGGATGTAATAATAGTCAGTGTTCACATGAGAATTTTTCAAGTCCAGGATAATCATTAGCGAATTAGCATGCATTCTCTCTGCATCTCCATCAATTCCTATGACTCAACACAACCCATATGCAAGGTACTTCATGTAGAAGTGGAAGGATTTGAATCCATACAAAGCCTTCTTATGGCTTGGGAGAGGGGCAACATATCTTCCAGTCTTGGGCATGTGATGGACAATTTGGGATTTTATAAGTTCTATCTGACTAACATATTTCTTCTTCTCCTTACTTAAGTCAACCTCAATTGAGGAGGAGGTATATATATTTAAAGCTCTCATAAATGACCCCCTATCTAGAGTGACCAAGGCTGACTGGTCACTTGTACATATAGATTAGAGATTGGGTCATAGTTTCAGGCCAGTTCTATCAAAAGTTTGACATCTAGGAAGATATCAAGGACTACAAGCTTTCCCATACCCAATTTCTACTCATTTCATATTGGAATCTTCTTGTCTCGGTTATTATAAATATAATTAAAGATATGAAAACTAGAAACATAGGGAGTAAGAGGGTCTCTATAGTTAGTCATTGAATCAATGAAGGTTTCATCACTAACCTTCTTTTTTTGTGTGGGTCCTAGAAGAAAGGTAATGAATTCTTCAAAGTAATTAGGCTTCCCTTTCTATTCTTCTCCTTGTTCCCTTACTCCTTCACTGGATGGAGCATGGTTTGATTCTATTTGACTCATCTTTTCTTATTAGAATTACACTTTTCTCTATAAATTTGATCTTCAAAATCACAAATTGTAACAACTCTTCTTTCATAATTTCTCTCTAAAAAATGATAAGTCTAAATGCAGGAGTGTCTTGTCTATATATCTTCGATCAATTAATGCATGGAGTTTTTCAAAATTGTATCAAATCTCTCCTTAGTCACCTCAACATTCACTATGTGTGAAACCAAATTCAAATCCAGGCTAGTCGTAAGGTGTGAGGTTAACAGGTTGCATTCAATTCTTGGAAAGAAAGCAAAAAACCAATGATTACTATTTTATGCCATAAAAAGCCTCTAAAACTATCAAAAACCCTAACTGGCATGTGATTGGCCATACCAGTTACTTTTCCATCTTAGCAAAGTACCTTTTCCACGTCAAGACTGCCTTTTCCTTCATTTCCCATGAGAACTTAACCACACATTATCTAGAGATCACGCAGAAACCTATATCTCATGATCTTTGAGTATCTTTCTTAACTATAGTTTTATCTTGAGAATAAGCGACTAAGACAAATATCACAATCTCACAACCCCTTCCTTAACCTTGGTTTTACTTGGAGAATTATAGATAAGCCTTTATCTCTAAGTCACTAGATACTTTACTTAACCTCAGAAAATTCTTCAAATTAAGCACCATCCCTTGATCTTTTTGTACGGTCGTCACCAAATCTCCAGACATTTCAAAACTTGACTGTTACTTTATGAGATTGGGAGATAACCACCTATTTTAGTTACATAAGCCTTGTCTCTAGATCTCCAAATGTTTTACAACATAGTCATTTCCTTTTGAGACTTAAAGAACACCTTATTTGCCAAGTCACTAGATGTTAAGGACTTAACATCAACCTTTATGAGATTCAGAGATGAGCACCATAGGTTATATCATTCACTTTATTTCCAAATCTCCAAAATAAACATGGTTACAACATGTCAAGTAATGAGATTCTGAGAAAACCTTTTTTGTTGAATCATTGATTGCTTTACTTAATCCAATCTTTGTCTTGAGATTCAGCGACAACCGTCGATCATGATCTTCATCAATGGTGATCACTTAAACATTGAATGCTTCATGCCTTGATTGTGAAATTGCAAGATGAAGAGATAACTACATACTACTAAGATTTTAAACCTTTTTCCCAGATCTCCAGATCCTTTAAGATTTAACCGCTAGTCATTTGGAGATTATGAGATAACCATGAGACCTGTTAAGTTTTAATCTTTTCACCCAATCTCTGAATCATTCAAGACTTAACACTTTCATTCCAAGATTAAGAGACTCAAAGGGAGAAGATAAAATCCACGTGCATAATGAGGACTTAAGTGCCCAAAAAAGGTAACTTTAAAACACAAGATCTAGGGCATGACTAAGAACATTTTCAAGAATAAAACCCTACCAAAGGAAAAAAAGACCTAGGATAGAGTCCATTATAGACATGTTTTGGCACATGAATACTATGAGACCCAGGCCACTTATAAAAATTTTACAGGAACATGAAATGAGTATATACAGGCACAACTCAAATGCCATCAAGAACAAATAATGACACTTCTCATTAAACCTAGACAATATCCCAATAGTGGCTCTATCTAAGGATGTTTGAAAGCAACTTCATAGCAAGAATTCATGAATCTCTGGGTGGCAGACCACAAAAACACTAACCTACTACAGAAAAAAAAAAACACAACAAAAGCATACACACATATACATATATTACAAAACTACTATGCATGGAGTAAATTTGAAACTTAATTGAAGAAAAACTTTAGAAATTATCCATGCACTAGCAATTCCTGTTCTTCATCATCCAGATTTTTCAAGAAATAAGAATCCTTTTCATGAATCTGATGAATTATATAAGGACCCAACCATAGTGATTCAAACTTTTTTATGTTTTCCCTTATCTTCAACCCTCCCATTCCATTGAAGGACTAAGTCTCCAAGCTGGAACTTCCTAATGCTAGCTCTTTTGTCAAAATAATATTTTTTTTGTTGTAATTTGGTATTCTCTTTTTTACTCTCTCTTCTTACCTCATCTAATTCAACCAATTGGATCATCCTGTCTTGCAAAGTTTCACAAACTTCTAAACCCCCATCTTGTATGAATTGATAAACAAGCAATAAATTATTAACATACAGTCTAGATTGAACACCATACACCAATTCAAATGGAGACTTACTAGTGGCCCTTTTCACTATAATTTTATCTACCCACAATGCAAGTTTCAACTTTGCATACCAGGTTCTATTATTCTTTTCTAATACTTTCGTCATAATCTGCAAAATGCTCTTGTTGCTTGATTCTTCTTGTCCATTGGCTTGTGGGTGGTATGGGGATGAATATGATAGAATAATTCCCATTTCAGAATAGAAATTGACAAATTCTTCTCACCTAAAGCACATGGCATTGTCCATTACTAGTTTAACAAGAACACCAAACCTAGTAACCACATTATTCATCAAAAACTCTATTACCATTATTCTTGTATATTTCTTAGTTGGAATTGCCTCAATCCATTTAGTAAAGTAATCTATGGCAACTACTATCCAACTATGTCCTCTTTTTTTGCAAATTCTCCAATGAAGTCAATACCCCACATGGAAAAAGGAGCTTCTGCAATCATAGGGTTTAATAATAATGCTTCTGATAACTTCAATTTATTTGATAATCTTTGGCATGGCTCACATTTTTTGACAAATGAATGGGTATCCTTAAACAAGGTAAGCCAATACTAACTAGCCCTAAGAATTTTGTGAGTTGTTTCCCTAGTTGAATAATGCCCTCCACATAATCCAAAGTACATTTCCTATAATATTTTCTTAGACTGCAATTTTTCTAAACATAGGATCAACATTGGGTGACCCCACAATAGTGGGTTACACTTTTTTAGACATGTTGATTTTTGCTGAAATAACACATTTTTAATAAAATATGATGATTTAAGCCTTGACAGGTTCCATTTGAAGGAATTAATTACAAATGGTTAGCTCAAAGCCTCTTAGATAAAAAAAACTTTGATATAACATGTATACTCCTCATTCATACCTACAATGGAGTCTCCTTCGCACCTATTAAAATACTAAAGAAAAATCACTTTCACTTTATCTTTTGGTAGATCAAATGAATCCATTTGAAAAACCTATCTATGTAGTAAGGTACCATTGAGAAAAATCTTTCCAATGATTATAATGTTAATATATATTAATTTTATTATGACTTTGTATTTTTAGTTTTACTAAACATAGATATTTCACGTATGTGTACCTCTATGTTTGACGCTTATGGAAAAATAGTAAATGGAGAAAAAAAATTCTAAAAAATATTTGTGTTGTAGGTATTGAAGTTATCTTTCTATCAAAAAAAAAAAAAAGAAATTGGACAAATACATGACAAGTTATAAGCTATGTAGTCAAGCTATGTCAAAATTACGGTTTAATCAACTTCAAAAGTTAATAAAATAGGAAATAATCATGATAATGTCGTCAAACCAATTGCATGCCCTATGTATGGATGTTAAAAAACTAAATTTGAAAGAATCACATTGATATCTATTTTAGAAAAAAAAATTTATGCTCTATGAAAACAATGTAACTCTTTGAAAATGATGTTTTCATAAACATACTAGTTTTCATGGGAGAAAGAAAAAACTATTCAAAAAATTTTAAAAATAAAAATAAAAAATATATTTAGAATATAGACAGAAAATCATAAAAGACTATAATTTACTTCATCTTCTGATTCCAAATGGCCTAACAACAATATGCATCTGAATCTGAAAGTTTTTTTCAAAATGTAGAGTTCAGTGTCCATTCAAGCAAAAAAGTGTAACCCACTGTATCATCAGAAATGGAAGCACTTCCATTTAGGACTGGTTTAGCCCTACGATTAAGTGTTTTGGGGTAATTTCAAGCACCTCGAATGGTTCCTCGACTTAGATTTGGCTTTTTCTCCTATTCTGCCCCATTTTTTGCTTCTTTCCTACCTGTTTTTGGCATCCCGATATGAAATTTTGAGATTCTTGACTTTTGGGTCAAGGAAGACCTTTTTGGTCAAGGGTGAACTTTTGTGTCAAGGAAAACCACAACCCTGACCTAGGTCAAATTTGACCTCAACCTTGACCCAAGGTCCAAATTTCAAGGTTCCATGATTTCCAGATGTCAGGTTTTAGAAAGAATTGTTTTCCCGCTTCCGGGTCCACTGTTTTGGTATCCAAAATGGTAAACTCTTAAATTGCATTTAATCTAAGTCCATTTCTAGGGGTATGGGCCCAATGGGAATTTATTTTTTCACATGTCGGCGTCTCTATGAGTTTGTGCCCTATATCTCTATAAAAGGAAGTCTTCCTCTCTCATTTCATCCATGACCTCACAAGATCTCTTTTCATAATTTCTCAAGGACTCAAGAAAGAGAAATCAAGAAATCAAGAAGGAAGATAGAAGGAGAAGGAAAACATTCAAGAATTCATTCAAGTATTCAAGCATTCAAGCATTCAAGATCCAATTCATCAAGGAGATCCATTGTTAGACATTGAAGGATTCAATGTCTATGGAGCCCTCTTGTTGAAGATTCCTCCATCAATTTCTATTCAATCCTCTTCCTAATAAAATATTAATTCAAGATTGGTGTTGAATATCTAAAGACAATTGATTTGAGACATCCTACATTCAATTCTACATTCATTTGGAATATCCATACTTGTGGATTCCAGGATTTGAATCCTCCACAAGGGTTTTCAACATAAGTAAGGTGAATTGTTCCATTTACTTTGTTTATCTCTACAATTTCAATTCAATTTCAAGGTTAATTTATAAATTGGGGTTTGACTAAGGAAAACCCTCCCCCCCAAAAACAAAAAACTATTTCTCTCACAGATATAGGTGCGGAACAACGAATATCAATGCAGATTTGGATACCCTTTTCGACAAACTTTCAGGATCCACAAATAGAATTTTCGTTAGATTAGTGTAGCTCAAGGTTGACATTTTTGTGTCAAGGTCGACATTTTGGGGTCAAGGTCGACTTTGTCTACCTAGGTCAAGGATGACCTTTCTTAGAAAAGAAAAAGATTTCTCAGTTTTGTAGATCTCGCATTTTCAGTTTAGCAACACTAAAATCAATAGTTTTTGAGACTGTCTAACATGGTTTTTAGCCGATTCTTTTTCAGAGGTAAGTACTTTTATTTCTTCATTTAAATATTAGTCTTCTATATTTACTTTTCGTATCATTACAATTTCATGTACGTGTAAAATATTGGTTTTGGGGTCTCTTTTAGGTGTAAACCATTGTCCTAGACCCCACCACATATTTTATATCTTACACCCACTATTGTGGGTTCACCCCATTCCATCCTTTTCCTTCCAATACAAGTCACCCTATAGAAAATAATACTTTTGGGCCTACAATCTAAGACTCCTTCTGATTGTCATTTAGGCCCTATGGGTAACTAGCATTTTTTAGAAAATACACAATATTTGAATACCATGGTTGCATCTCAATGCTTGTAACCATTCTTTCACCCATGGTAATATTATTCACTTGGTCCAAGTATAGATTTTCTTCTGTAATCAATTTTTCTATCCCCAAGCCTCTATCCAACTTGGTAATATGAAGCTCTAAATCAAACTCCTATATTCTATTAATCCACTTGCATCTTTTCCTTGTAACTTCGCTTTGAACTAAAATGTCTTTCATTGCACCATGAGGAACATATGCATTAACCTTGGCACAAACTAAATAAGGCTTAAATGATTTAACTACTTTTACCAATGCATAAGCCTATTTTTCCATTAGCTCATAATTCAGTTGAACTAACTATAGTGATTTGCTGAAGAATGCAATGGGGTGCCCAAATCCTTCCCCATCCTTTTGCAATAAAACTATTGCAATAGTATGAAAAGATGCAAAAGAAAACAAAGAAAAAGGTTTGGAATAATCAGGAGAGATTCAACTCGGGGCCTCTTGGATTATTTATTTAATTTTCTTGAAGGCCTTTTGTGCTTCCTTATTCCAATCAAATCTTGCATTCTTTTTCAAAAGCTTGAATATGGGCTTGACCATCTCTACAAAGTTAGCAATGAATCTTCTGACAAAATTAATTTGTCCAAGGAAAGATTGTACACCTTTAAGGTTCTTAGGGACATGGACCTTTTGAATTGCTTCAACTCTTTTAGGGTCAATCCTTACTCCCTCCTTAGACACTATATGCCCTAATAACTTTCCTTTTGTAATAACAAATTGGCATTTCTTGGGATTCAATGATATGCCAAACTCTAATGCTTTGACAAGGACCTTCTCCAAGTAACTACAATGGTCATCAGTTTTCTTGCAATAAGCAGTTAAATCATCCTGATATACCACCATGAGAACATTGATAAGATCCTTAAAAGCCACATCCATTGCCCTTTGAAATCACTAGTACAAAAACAACAATATATGACTAAATAAACTACTAAAAATTGTAGATAAATGACTAATTTTGATCACGTGACCATTAGTAGTTTATTGCCGGTCATTTATCTCATGACTAAATTTATGACTAAAACTACTTTAGTCATTGATTTGGTTGTTTATTTAGTCATTTATTTGGTAATTTATTTGGTCATTTATTTAGTCATTTATTTAGTTATTTATTTAGTCATTTATTTAGTCATTTATTTGGTCATTGATTTAGTCATTTTTTTAGTCGTTTATTTTGTCTTTAATTTAGTCATATATTTAGTCATTAATTTAGTCATATATTTAGTCATATTATGACACTATGGAATCGAACCACCATCCTCCTACTTATAAAGTAGGTTCTCTTCCATTGAGCTAGTACCCTTTAAAGAATAATCATACCATATATACTAATACTTTCCATTAAAGATGATTTCAAGTTTTTCCATCTATAGTTCAAGGGTAGAAAAGCCTAAAGGGAGGATGACTAGTGATACTTTAAAGTCAATGGTGAAGTTATTCAATGTGCAATATAAAGATAAAGTGAATGATGCCATTGCAAAATCCATTACATGTGCCATGTTCCCCTTATTATTATGACAAGCATCTATCTTTAGGGGAAACCAACCACATTAAATAGAGATCAAGTACATACCAATGATCATACCTTCTACATTTTCACTCCTGATTAAGCCATCAAAAAATGTACTTCTTCAAAAGTCCACACTCCTAAGATTTTATTGATGTGACTTCCTATAACTCTCTTTTCTTGATGTTGAATCTATCTCTACTATTGCCTAAAGCTTCCCTTGTAATGTTGGCCCATCATCCCTTTCTAGTTCCATGATCTATTTGTTGGGTTGATATTGGTTTCTGAGAAGAGGTCAAGAATTTGGGTAACATCAATCCATTATCTCTATTACCTATTATGGACTCTCCTATAACATAACCCCTTGGTAACTTCTTAAAATATTGGTTTTTAAAAGGATGTTTAGAGCTGCAATCAACGTGGGATATAAAGTAGACAATGCTCTTAAAGACATAGTCATAGTTGTGAAGCAGCATAACATGTTAGAAGAAGCCGTTTAAGCTATCAAATAAATCGATGCTCTTATGAAGCCCAAGAATCTTTAGACGGTGTACAACTTGATTTACACAAAGTTTAAAAAAATAAAATTATCAGTCTCAAAAGTCATCATATTGAAATAATCATGTGTTTGGATTCTGATCAGGTTAAATTTATCTGATCAAACTCATCCATTAAGTGTTTTTAACAATTTTTTAATTGCAAGGATGTGGGAGATTAGATGAACATATCATGTCACTGAAACACATGCTTGGTTTGATTAATCAGGGCTTGTTATTCCATGGGAAAGGATCAAAAATAGCTAAATCCTAAGGAAAGAAGGTTAAAATTTATATTGAACAAGAAACTTTAAGATTTCTTGGAAACTTTGGTTGGGCTTACATGCAACAGTCCAACTATATGGCTGCAGAGGTTGTTTCAAGTAGGCAAAAGTATTCAAATCATATTGTATTGACAAGACAACTTATTTTGTGTACTATTTTTGGATTCAATCGTGTGTCCTTTTGCATTAATGTTTTGGTTGAAAATATATGAACCATCATCAGAATGTTAGAGATCTTTGCAGTAGAAAGATGCGCACAATCAGATCCAAAAACAATACAAAGAAGTATAAAAGATTCTAGAAAACTTATATCTCTTATCAAAAGATGGTATTACATCATGTTTGAGAAGGAAAAGAATTGTATTTTAAGTATCATGATTTGTATTTAAGTAGAATAAAGTGTGCTAAATCAAAGAAAAATAACATTACAATAAAATGGACAAAAGTAGATAATAAATTTGTAGATAGCCAAAAGAATTGGAGTAGAGTGTGGCAACAATATCCTCATAATTATCAGAACTTACCTTAGGTTTTGCAGACCCCACATTAAGCAATAGAAATATTTACCCACAAACTTCATTGATGCAACCATCCTCATTTTAAGAGTAGGTGTATATATTCCAAAGTCAAATGGTGCATGATCTTCACTAGTCATAGGGCATTCAAAATCAAACACTTGTTTGCTAACTTGGTTCCAAGAGCTGAAGCCAGATTTGTCTTTATTTCCACAATATAAATATTCTAATTCACATCTATTATCACGCCTACATGCTTTTAGCCAACATCCATCTTCTTGCTCCACTGCACATAAATACCAGCAAGCACCAAGGACCTAGCAAAAGAAATATCATACAGATTCAATAAGATTTTTTCCCCTTTCACCATAGACAAATCAGGATTAAAATAATTATTTTTAAAATTTAAAGGATCATTACAAGTGGCCACAATTATAAACTATCTAAAACTCCATTGTAGATATTAAATCCTCTTTTTTATGCATTTCAAACCTTGTAGAACCTTTGAATGTAATTCTTTAGCAAGGAAATATAGCAATTAGTAATTGTAATGGAGCTGACCATAGAAATAGAAATAAATCTATGGAAGAGAGAGAAAAAAAATAGATAGATTTAAGTCTAATATAGACTCAATGAGGGTTTGCAGTCAAAGTCATAGGTTTGATGAGTCTATAACCTAGACACATAGACTTGGTGAGCTTGATAGAAAAGACTTGTGAGTTTACTGAAACTCATGAATTGCAACTATAAAAAAAAATCACCTTGAAAATTTGAAACAAATCCATTACAAGTATTTTTTCATAATTTTTTTCTTTGCTTGTCAAGTTTTGCCAAGTTTGCATTAATTTTGTCTTTTAATCTAGGTCCAAGTCATAAACTGGCTTGTGGAGTATATGTTGAATCGTAATCTTGATAGTAGTAAAAGATATTGTTGGGAATAAATTGACAAACCAATATATCAATTTTTTTTGTAAAAAATGCAATTTAGTTGTGAAAAAATCAAGTTAGGACTAGGTTGATTATTTTGAAAAAATAAATATTTTTAAAAAGAAAGAAAGTTATAATATTTAAAATGCATGGTGGGATACAACTTTGATTTTAAGTGTTGTAGGTAAAAATAACCTTGATCATGGAGGTACTGACATGTATGAGTGTGCTTATACAAAGGGCTCCAAGATTGTAAACCATCGAAGCTACATTTGGATTTGAGAATATTCTTTTGAATGTTGCTTTGTTTGTACCTATTGATGTGTGTTTTATGACTCACCAAACAGTAGAACAAGGTATGAGTGTGCTTATACAAAGGGCTCCAATATTGTAAACCATCGAAGCTACATTTGGATTTGAGAATATTCTTTTGAATGTTTCTTTTTTTGTACCTATTGATGTGTGTTTTATGACTCACCAAGCAGTAGAACAAAATACCGAAATATCTTATCCTCTCTTGATCAAAGTACCCTATATGATAACATTACAAAAAATATCATACGATAACTCCAAGATTCCTCAAAACATGGATAAGCTCAGTGTTGATGTGATTTTATTATGATCAAAAGGGGCCTTACATTTTCAATCCTTTATGTCATGATGAATATGGGTACTATCAAAATATTTTCAATTATTTACTATTTTTCAGGTTTTCACCGGATATGCAAAAATGAAAGGGGTTTAGGGTTCGGAGATCCTTATCTATTCTTAAGGGTAATGATAGCCAAGGAAAGTATGTTGATGAAGGAGTTCCTCGATTACCAAGTCCTACATTGCCAAGTCAACCTACAACTACATGTAGACTAGTGCAATCTTCAAAGGTTTGTACAAATGATAGAATTTAAGCATATGGATATGTGGTTCAGGCTAACTTGACACGATGGTTTAGAATCACTAAAACATCAAAAGTATGAACCATAGGAACTCATCGAAACATCATCATATTCTCCAAAACATTCATAACACTTTATCTTTTAAACTTAATCTAATTGAGAGAATTATGAAACCAAGCAAGCATTAAGAAAGTTCAAATGATCACCACACTTCAATGAAAATTATATTGTCTCAATAGCTCATAAGAAACAATCTCAAAATTCACTCCCTTTCAAATGAGAAGAAGAGACCTTAATATAGGTCCTCGAAAATAATGAAAGGCCTAGATCAAAATAATAACCAATGGCCCAGATTTTGCCACCTCAACCCTAATTAGGGTTAGGGCACAAAAAAGGGAATCTAACTTAATGCAAGGAAGAAACCACTACCGTAGTGGGTAATAAATGCCCATTATGCGTGCATGCTAAAGAAGAGAGTGAGGTATCATAAATGACCATTACATGTATGTCCACTAAGTATTAAATGCATCTACCTTTAACCTTTGCATTTGAATTCATGGAATCTACCCAATATCACCTTCGACTCATCAATGTTGACACTCAGTGTTGATTCTTGTCTGAATTTCAGCGCCACCACTGCTTGCTCTGATCTCTTCAGGGTGTCCTTGTTAGGAATAACAGTCCACAATACAACTGAGAGGGGGTGTGAATCAGTTGTAAAATAGATTATTAAACTTTAAATTTTAAGTAGCACAATATCAGATCCAATGAACATAATGAATTCCAACACAATAAAATAATATTTTGGTCTCGGGGAAACCCTGTTAAAGGTAAAAACCCTAGTGGGAATTAGCACCCACAAATGATGTACTAAGAGTATAGTTATCCTTGTTAGAAGATATAGCCCTATTAGGAGCTTATTGAAACATTATAGTACATAGTCCTTGTTATAGGATAGACCCTGTTAGGAGTCAAGAACAAAATGGAGGGCTTACTGCCCAAAGAAGGTTAAGTCCACCTTCAAAAGTCACTATTTGCAACACAAGTGTATATGAAGAAATAAACAATTTTTTGAACTATTCAGCAAAAAATGTCTTTTCTTGATCAATTCTAATGAAGTCCACCAATAAACCTCTGCTCTACATATAGAAGACACAAGCTCACAGCTTTCACAACCTCTCTATATCATACTCTACTCATACATATCTTTTCTAAAGAAAAGACCTTTCATTTATACCTTATTACAATTCTGATAAACAAGTCGGCCCATAAGGCTTTCCTAATTACAAACAATTACATAAACCATTTCTAAGATACATACAATATCTAGAACAAGCCTACAATGATTATATTACAACAATTAAGGACTGACATCCTTAATTCAAGTTTTCCATCTGTTATACATGCTACATCTCTATAGTCAGCTTCCAAATTGATCACTTTACAAAGTACAAGCCATAGCTGACATCATCCTGCATTCCATACCTTGCATAGTTCATAGAACACTCTTCAATACTCTATCTTTCACCTCTGAAGTTCACATGCACTGATTCCATATCTCATGTAAGCTATACACAAAACACAGAGACTAACTCTTTCATTTCTCACTATCACAGTCAGTGACCAGTCTTCACCAAAAAATATGTAACTCATCCAATATGAAGCAATAAATGATGAAATCTTGGATATAAGATCACAACATCCTCCTAAACTATCATTTGTCTTCACAACATCTAAAACATCCATACAGTATCTGTACACTGTGATAACCAGTTTAATTCCCTCAAAGAAACATATGTTGACATTAGTGACAAAACACAAATGACAATAGTATGAGTGCCCATTCAGTAACATAGTGATTAAACATATTAAATTTCTCAATCACCTCCCCATGCATTAGCAATATCCAACAATCTCCCCCTTTGGCATTGATGTCAACATATTGGAAAATCTTATCCCAAAGTTATATCAATCCAAAGGCCTACAGCCAAACTATCTCCCCATATAGTAGGGATTTCCTCATAGAAACACCCCACCTTTGAAAACAATGGAAAAGGGTTCCATGAGTCATCAAATCCTTTTCAATGTCTCTCTTCCATGATCACTCCCCCTGAGGAGTAGATCCCTACATCCAGTCCATATTATGATAAATCTCTAAAAACCCTTGGACTGCTGCATATCTGCATCATTTAATTATGACTAGGAGGGGCCTGAACCCCCAGCATACCTCTGAGATATTCAAAGGTATATTTTGGGAGTTTCTTTGAGAAGATTTTTGTAATATTCTCTTTTGTACTAATATATTCTAATTTGATTTCCTTTTCTTCCACCTTGTGTCTCAAGAAGCAATACTTGATAGCAATATGTTTAGTTTTTTAGTGCATCACCAGATTCGTTGACATATTCATTGTACTAGTGTTATCACAATGGATAACCACAGGTTCATCAAAATTTATTCTAATGTCTGTCAGCATTTGTTTCATCTAAACAATTTGAGTGTAGTTTATAGTAGCAGCAACATACTCTGATTCATCAGTAGATTGTGCTATACAATCTTGTTTCTTACATAGCCAATAAACCAACTTTTTTCCAAGGAAAAATGCACCACCTCTAGTACTTTTTTTGTCATCAATATTTCCTACCCAATCAAAATCAGTATAAGCATGAAGTTCAAAGCTATCATTTCTATCATACCATAAGCCATAGTCTATGGTTCCTCTTAGATACCTCAATATCCTTTTTACAACAGCTAGATGTGTTTCTTTAGGTTCTACCTGATATCTAGCCACAATCTCAATAGCATTAGCAATATCTGGTCTGGTGTGAGTCAGATATTGAATTCCTCCAACCATTGATCTATACAAGGTCTGAAAAACACACTCTGATTCATCATCAATTATTAGTTTGTTACCAATCACCATAGGTGTTCCTACTAGTTTACAATCTTCCATCTCAAATTTCTAAAGTAATTCTTTGAGATACTTGGTCTGAGAAATAAAAATACCTTTCTCATTCTAAGTTATTTATCCAACAAAGAATTTCATTTCACCTATCATAGACATCTCAAATTCACTTTCCATTTCTTTAGAAAATTTCTTACATAGATCATCATTACCTCCAAAGAGAATATCATGCATAAAGACTTCTATTATCGAGATTCCATCTTCACTAGTTCTTAAATACAAATTATTGTCCACATTACCTGAATCCAAGCCAAAGTAGATACTTGTCTAACCTTGCATACTAGGCCCTAGGAGCTTGCTTTAGCCCATATAGAGCTTTCTTCAATTTGCACACCATGTTTTTGTCTTCGCATAGGGGAAATCCATCTGGTTCTTCTACATAAAATTCTTCTTCAAGATCTCCATTCAGAAATGCAGATTTCACATCCATCTGATACACCTTGAAATTTTTATGTGCAGCATAAGCCAAGAATAATCTTACTGCCTCTATTATAGCAACAGGAGAAAATGTTTCTTCAAAGTCTATGCCTTCTTGCAGTGAGCATCCCTTACACACTAGTCTTTCTTTTTTCCTTACAACAATTCCTTCTTCATCCATCTTGTTTCTAAAAACCCATTTTGTTCCTATTACATTTTTGTTTTTAGGTCTTGGAACCAGTTGCCAAGTATTATTCTTCTTTATCTGATCTAACTCTTCTTTCATAGCATTTATCCAAGATTCATCTCTAAATGCTTCATCTGTAGTTTTTGGTTCAACTTGAGAAATCAAACAAATTTCTTCTCTAACCTTTGATCTAGTTAGCACTCCCTGACTAGTATTGCAAATAATTTGATTTTCAGGATGGTTATTCTTTACATACCTTGGTGTTTTAGGAGTCTTAGTAGCCTTACTTGTGCTAGCATCACAAGCCTCTTTTTCACTTTCTACCTCAACAAGTTCTTCTCCTTCTGCAGTAGTAGTAGTTTCTTTTATCTTTGCAATCTGATTATTAGCATACATTATTTCTTGTATCTGAAACTTCTCATCTATTCTTACATTGTTACTTTCAATCATCTTCCTCAATCTCAGATTGAAACATTTGTAAGCCTTTCTTTTAACAGAGTAACCAAGGAAAATTCCTTCATCACTTCTAGCATCAAACTTCCCCATCTCATCATCTCTCTTGGTATAACACTTACTAAATATTCTAAAATATTTTACAGTAGGAGTATGATCAAACCATAATTCATAGGGAGTCTTACTTGTACCTTCTCTGATTTGAATTATGTTCAATCTATACGTTGTTGTTCCAATAGCCTCTCTCCAATGTACATGAGATACATTTCCTTCAATCAACATTGTCCTAGAAACATCAAGTATAGTCATCTTCCTTCGCTCTGCTATCCCATTAAGTTGTGGAGTCCTAGGAGCAGATGTATGTCTCTTTATCACATGCTCTTCATAGTATGAATTAAATAAATATGAAGTAAATTCTCCACCTCTGTCTGACCTTAGACACTTAATCTTTAAACCTGATTCATTCTCTACTTTTTCTTTGAACAACTTGAATTTATCAAATGCTTCTAATTTTGCCTTCAAGTAAGTGACCCACATCATTCTAGAAAAGTCATCAATAAAAAGTATAAAATATCTTTCACCATAGTATGATTTTGTTTTTGTAGGTCCACAAAGATATGTATGTACTAGATCCAACTTTCCTTTTGATGTATATGCTTTTCTTTTGTAACTACTTCTAGTTTGTTTTCCCATAACACATTCTCTACATACAGTGTTAGATGGTTTCACAATCTTCGACAGATCTCTTATTGCATTAGCCATACTTTCCTTCACAATGTTATGAAAATTAACATGACAAAATCTCATATGCCATTACCAACTATCATCTACCTTCACAAAAAAACAAGAGGCTCCATATGTGTTTAATTCAAATACATTACCTCTAGATTTTGTACCAGTTGCAATCATCTTTCCTTCCTTACTTCTGATAAAACATTTACTAGTAAAAAAACTTAACTGAAACTCTTTATCCATTAACTATCCAAAACTCAACAAGTTATGTTTCAATCCTTCAACAAGTAGTAGATTGTCTGTATTAGTCTTTCCATCCAGAGTAATGGACCTACTCCTATAATAGATTTAGGGAGATTGTCCCCAAACCTCACAACACCTCCATCATACTTTACTAATTTAACAAACTTGTTCTTATCACCAGTCATATGATGAGAACAACCATTTTCAATTATCCATTCAATTTTCTTGTCAACTTGAGATACTAAAGATTTTTCTTCATGTACTGGTTCATCTCTAATAGCAACAAATCCGATCTCTTCACAATCTAAATCATCACATCAGATATTCCTTCACTAGCATAATAACATTCTCTGTCCCTTTTAATCTTTTCATAATTATGTTTGTACTTAGAAACTCTTGTAGGACATCTAGATGCAAAATGACCTACCTTATTGTATGAAAAAATTTCAAGGGTAACTTTCCTTCAAACTTTCCCTTACCTCTTTTTTCTCTTCTAACAATCAGTGCAACAAGTTCATCCTTCTTTCTTTCTTTTGTCATTATATGTTCCCATTCCTCAACATACACACCAAGATCTTCCTTTAGGTCTTCTTTGCTGGTGCTCAAAAGTGCAGACAATTTCTTGTGAGCGGATTCCTTAAATGCAGATTAAGCTTTATGTACAGCTTCTAATTTTGCAACTTCAAAAGTAGTTGGCTTTGCAATCAACATCTTTCTTCTAAAGTTTAGAGTTAGAGGTCTAGTTTCTTGAATAGACATAGCCTTCAACTTGTAAGCAGATGTTAGTGATCTGAGGATCTTCGCAATAACTTCTTCTTCATCATAAGTGCCTCCACAATTTATGATTCCATCTACAGCTTCTGTAACCCTTTGAACATAGGCCCTAATGCTTTCATCCTTGTTCATTTATAGCTTCTCCATCCTTGTCTTCCAGTTTTGCAACTTCACTTGTTTGGTATATTTGTCTCCTTCATATGGTACCTCTAATCTTTCCCAAATTTGGAATGTCAAATCCAATTCTTTAACTTTAGTAAACTCTCCTACAGAGAGTGCACTAATTAGTGCTTCTCTTGCAATCATGTTCAGTGAAAATATATTCTTTTCATCCTCATTAGCAGTTGTCAATTCATCTTCGGTCTTTATAGCCATCTTGTTCTTTGTAATCAACTAATAGTCGATCCCCAAAAAATAGGTGAGTTCGCATCTTGTTCTTCCAACTCTCAAAGTTTTCAGGATCAACTTTCGGACTATCCTTCCTATAGAATTCCATCTCCAAGATCACCTCAAGCTGTTAAGATTTCTCTATAACGACCACTTGCTCTGATACCAATTGTTAGGAATATCAGTCCACAATACAATTGAGAGAGGGGGTGAATCACTTGTATAACAAACTATTAAACTTTAAAACTTATGTAGCATAATATCAGATCCAATTAACACAATGAATGCCAACACAATAACACAATATTTTGGTCTCATGGAAACCCTATTAAAGGTAAAAATCCCAATGGAAATTAGCACCCACAAAAGATGTACTGAAAGTATAGTTATCCTTGTTAGAAGATATAGCCCTATTAGGAGCTTATTGAAACATTAGAGTACATAGTCCTTGTTAGAGGACAAACCCTATAAGGAGTCAAGAACAAAATGGAGGGTTCACTTCCCAAAGAAGGTTAAGTTCACCTTTAGAACTCACTTCTCGCAACACAAGTGTATATGAAGAAATACACAATCTTTTTAACTATTCAACAACAACTGTCTTTGCTTGATCAGTTCCAACGAATTCCACCAAGAAACCTCTACTCTACATACAGCAAATACAAGATCACAACTTTCACAACCTCTTTATATCATACTCTACTCATACATATCTTTTCCAAAGAAAAGACCTTTCATTTATACCTTATTATAATTCTGATAAACAGGTCGGCCCATAAGGCTTTCCTAATTACAAACAATTACATAAACCCTTGCTAAGATACACATGGTATCTAGAACAAGCCTACAATGATTATATTACAATAATTAAGGACCGACATCCTCAATTCAAGTTTTCTATCCATTATACATGCTACATCTCTGTAGTCAGCTTCCAAATAGATCACTTTCTAGAGTACATGCCACAGCTGACATCATCCTGCATTTCGTACCTTGCACAGTTCATACAACACTCTTTAATACTCTATCTTTCATCTCTAAAGTTCACATGCACTGATTCCATATCTCTTGGAAGCTATACACAAAACACAGAGACTAACTCTGTCATTTCTCACTGTCACAGTCAGTGACTAGTCTTCACCAAAACATTTGTAACTCATCCAATATGAAGCAATAAATGATGTGATCTTGGATATAAGATCACAACATCCTCTTGAACTCTCATCTATCTTCGCAGCATCTGGAACATCCACACAGTGTCCATACACTATGATAACCAGTCTGATCCCCTCACAGAAACATATGTTGACATCAGTGACAAAACACAAATGACAACAATATGAGTGCCCATTCAGTAATATAGTGATTAAACATATTAAATATCTCAATCACCTCCTCATGCATTAGCAATATCCAACAATCCTCCCATTCTGGCAATAGATCTTGAGCCTTGTGCATGTTTCTTGAGAAGGCAGTGAGGTTCTCAAAATCATCCATTATGAAAGAGTTAATCCTAAAGAACTCCAATTTCCCCTTCATGTTGTCCATCATTATTTCCTCCTCGGCCAACCTTTGCAACCATAGTGATGCAATGGTATTGGAGAGCTCCTGTCGAATATTCTCAACTATCCCCTTCAATCGAGATGACTCCTTACTAAAATGTTCAAACATGTCCTTTTCCAGGAGAACTGTACCATACCAATGAGAGAAATCATATGCTCCTTCTTTGATGACCTTGCTATCAACCAAGATTTTCCTGGGGGTTTCTATCAACTCCTGCAAGTTAGAGATTGCATCATCCTGATAAATATGCTCATCTTCCCAAGTCTCCTCTATGAAACAAATTTAGGAAAGGATGGACAATGCCTTATTGTGAATTAAAACTAACTCCTTTGCATGGATGTAGGCCTCATCCTTGATCCCCTTAATCCAAGTCTTTGCACCCTGTGCAATCCTCCTAATCTCATTGATGGCCGCAATTGACTCGATTGGAACAGCTGGTGGTGGAATGAAAGACGGATCCTCTTCTTGGACTGGGCGAGGTAACCTATCAATGTATGCACATAAATCCTTGTTCTCTTCCTTCTTCCTCTGATATTTTTATTCCAACTTCCTCATCTTATCCTTGACATCTTGTGTCGAATCATCAAATTCCTCCATGACCTGTTCTCGAGAGGCCTAACCAAGATCAACCTCTATTATGTGATACTCCTCGAGGGCGATTTTATCTTTGGTCTTATCGACTGGTGGAGTTTCTATCTATTTGAAATTTGGCCGAGTAGGATATCAATTCTATGTCATTATGGCAACATATAATCAATATGAAGATCACAATATGATAGCAAGCAGTTATGACAGAGCGCAAGTAAATTGTCTAAGTATAAACAACATTTTCCAGTCTAACTAGAGACAGTTTTGGATAGCGATGTTGATAGAAGTAATTTCAATACATGAGCACTTGAACATGGATTCTATTATGTATGTTGAAGACTCACCTCAAAGCACAATTCTATACGGCATGTACGAAATGAATTGTTATAGGATTACAGAGACAAAGTTGAAGTCGACAGGACAGAGAAAGAAGACAGAATCAGTATGATAGTTAAGGGATTTTTTTTTTTATCAAAATAATAACTTAATCATATAAGGGACGACATCCTAGATGTGAACCCCTAGGAAGAACAAGTTATTATGTATTTTGTAAAGTGTTTTATGTTTTGTAAAGCCGACTATAAAAGTTCTTATTCTTAATAACTTATATAAATGTAAGACATATGTAATGCAAAGATATAGTGTAATATATACATGCGAAAGAAATTGATGTGAAGTTGTAAATTGTAAAAGTCAAGTAAGCAAACTTTGTATATGTAAGCAAAGAGATATATCATAATAGGAAAGCTATTCAGCAACAGTGAAAGGTTATATACCTTACCCTTTTTGTAATCAGAAGTCATTGTATATTACATGTTTGGGCAATGAGCTCATCTTGTAATCAATCTATTTGTACTACCAACTCTTAGCAGGGTTGAGGCTTCTAACAAGGCCTTAAGTCCTTTAATCAGGATAGAGACACTATATGTATGTAATAGACTCCTAACAAGGTCAACATCCTTTACCAGATACTTTTTATTAGTGGATTGTTGTGGGTATCATCCCCACCGAGGTTTTCCCTTGGCCAAGGTTTCCTCGAGAATAAAACATGGTGTTATGAGTTCATTTGCTTTATTGCTATGCATGCTATTTAGTTTAATATGTTTTGCAAGTATCAAGTTAATATTTTATATCCATAATTGGGAAAAAGTAAAAGTTTGTAAAATATTGATTCACCCCGCCTCTCATTATTCCTTGTTTTTAACAATTGGTATCAGAGCTTAGTTATTGGGAAAAGAATCATTCAAAGAAAGTCTGGAAGCTTGAGTAAGATCTCTATGGATATGGATCAACTACAAAAAAAAATTGAAGAAACTCTTGAACAGATTGATATGCTTACTAAAGAAAGAGATACTCTAAAAGGGAAATATGATGATGCAAATAATATCATTGAGAAGCTAAAAGAAAATCTTGAAGAACTAAAATCAAAGAAGGAACCTACAATTCAAATTGAAGAATATGATGAAATTTCAAATATGAAGAAATAAAATGAGATCATTAAGAATGAATTGAAGATTATAGATCTGAAGTTATGTTTGAAAGATGGAAACAACAAGAATGAAACAAATCTAAAATCTGAAAATGAAGATCTAAAGTCTAAACTTTGTAAAGTGACATCTAAACTTGAGAAAACTAAATTACAGTATGTTGAACTTGAAAAGTACAATACAATTGTGAAAGGTCAACTAACTCAGTCCAAACAACATCTTGAAAGATTGTATTCCAGCAATGAAAAGATTCATGAACAAATGTCTTATCAAAAGCCATATTATGATACAACCGGTCTTGGATTTAACTGATTCAAGATAAGTGAAGAAAGCAAGGAACCAGATCTGAAAGTTTCTGAGAACAAAGATGAAAAGAAATCTGATGAAGCTAACAAATCTGAAGACATACCCAATCCACCTAAAGAAGATAATCAACCTAAAGGTACGCAAAGAGAATTCAAAGGTAGATATTTTGCATGTAATACTTTTGGACATATGAAGAAAGATTGCACATGTAAACAATTCAAACCTATCAATGGTTATTGTTATAATTTTCATAGTTTTGGACATAGAGCTATTGAATGTAAGAAGCCTAGATCTAATGATAATAATAGTAGTAGAATGTTTAGAGATACTAACCATGCAGATAAGAGCCCTACTAAAGATATGAACTAAAGAAATGGAGGTGTGTGTTATAGATGCAATGAGATTGAACACATTGCCAGGAATTGCAGATCACAAATCAATCAGACAGGACCAAAATATGGAAACAATGAAATAGTTTGTCAGATATGTAACAAATTTGGTCATACAAAAAGGTTTTTCAAAATGAACAACATGAGAAATCCCAACAACAAGAACCACACAAGAAGAAATGAGAATGCAAGAAACAGTCAAAAGGGATACGGTAGTAATTCAAAAAAAATAAAATTTGTTAAAAGTACAGATCAAGGAGATACATTCAGCACACAAGGTAATCAGACAGGTGAAGTATTTGATAGTAAGTGTGAACCTCTCCCTAACCCATCTCAAAGCACTTAAATTCATAAAGAATGCATTAGAATAGGAACTAGGATAATGTAGAAGTTAGAGTAGAATGAATTAAGTCTTGCGCAGTTAATATAAGGTAGTATGTGATGTATTAATGTTATGGTTAAGAGCGCATGAGCTAATATGAATATATGCGAGTTCACGAGAAGTATGTAGTTTTGTAGGAAAATAGGAACAACTTTTGGAAAGAAGTGGCAAAAGAATTGAATGCGATGTCAGAATTGAAAGGTCAAAATCTTATGATCGGTATTAGTTAATCATTCAAGCAACTACAAGTGATAAGGAGATCAATATAGCGATGATTGAAAGTAGTTTGCAAGATTTGGTGAAAGAATTTCATGTTGGATCTATGCAAAGCCCTAAATCGCGGATTTGAGGTATTTTACTAAGAAAATCCATAAGGTAGTTAAAGTATTTTCAGAAGTCATGGATATATCATTTATTCACAATATAAGAGATACAGTTAGACCTAGAATCAAAAGGGAACAAGTAGAGCCCTTAGAACAAGACCCTAGTCTTGCTTTATCAACCGTTCCAAACAGAGTTTTGCATTTGGAAGATGTAAAAGGTTATTTGAAATGCAAGTTTGAAACCATCAATGATAGTAGTGTGATTAATAAATGTGAAAAGATATATAATCAAGATATGTCAGTGAAAGTAGGGTTTGGACATTTAAAGGATAATGAAATTGTGAAATACTCATTGCACTATGAATTCCAAGATGATGAATGCACAAAGATAATTTTAAGCAAAATTCACAATAGGAAATTTTGGTTAGATGACAGAGTAATAGACATCACAATAGACCTAATTCATGAAGTAATTGGTTTGTCAAAATCTGGAGTTATACCTTTTAGTGAGAAGAATGTAAAGAAGACAGTACTAGACAACACCAAATCATCTTATAATGGTAGAGGAATTGTAATAAGTAAGATAATTCAAAATGATGTTAGATATGTGTGTAAGATCTTTACATCTAAATTCGGTGCTAATTCTAGAGAAGATGACATGGTAGCTGGTATGGTTCATGCAGCTTATTTGATGTGTGTAGAAAAAGTACAAGTTGATATGTGTGAAATATTAAGAATTCAGTTGTTTGAGAACCTTGAAAAGATAAAGAAAACCAAGAACTCACAATTCAAATTCTCATCTCTGATCACATACATGTTTTTTCATTTGTTGAGAATATTTCCATAAACTATTAGTGAAGATTGGAATGATAATAGGACTACGATGGACATAATCAACAAGGTGTATCTGAAGCACCCTATAGACCTTGGGTTAATGAAAGCACAACCTTGGTAATCAAAATATTCTAGAATCAAATGAGAAAAAGATCAAGGATACCTCAGGCAATAGTAGAAAAGTGAAAAGATGAAATATGTTTCATGGTTGACACTGACTTTACTTTTGTTGAAGCAGTTGAACCTAGAGTAGAATTCATAGATCCACTTGGATATGAAGTATCTAAAAATGAGATAGAATAATATGTGAAAATATTGCTTAAAAGAAAATTGGATGCAAGCAATTCCAGATTTGGAACTTATGAGGAGAACTTTAACTCCACAAAGTCTCTACAAGAAGAAAAGTTATCAAAGAAAAGAGTGGAAAGCACTATCAAGAAAATTCTTAAGGATGTAGGAATGTTAGAACAAGAATTTCTAGTGGCAAAGCAGACTGCAGTAGCAATAAGAGACATTGGACAGAAAGAAGTTTAGTTTGTTCCACCTCTATCATCAGTTGCAGCTCCAACTGAAGAAGCCCAAGTTACAGAAAAGGTAATAAAATTTGAAGAGGCATAGGAAACAAGGAAATCTACTAGATCTTTCATCACTCCACCACCAAAAAGAGTTAAGGAAATGGAAAGTGGGCCACAAAAGAGACAAAAGACTATTTTCACCCCTGTTCCAAGGTATGTATCTGAAGTAATAGATGATGAAGAAATTGGAAGTAACAAGAGAAAATGGAAACTAAAGATAGAGAAAGTAAATGCTTCAATTATTAATGATGGAGATTTTTCTAAGATGAACAAATATTATGAGTTATATAATTTTTCAGAGAAATTGAACTTGGAGAATGCATTTGTCAAGTAGATGATATTGGCTAATAAGAAATTTGATAGTATTCAAGGGAAGATTCTTGATGAATTGTTTGAGAAATTAGTGAACAGAAAGAAGAGCTGAAGAAGACAATAAGATTAGAGAAAATTTTGTGAGAAAGCTCTGTGATATTAAGGATGAAGATCATTTCAAGGAAATAATGAAAGATCTTAGTATTCACTTAAGAACAAAAAGAAGAACAATTTTGATAATGGGAGGAATTTATGAAGAAATTAACAATGAAACTGAACAGGCAGTTGTAAAGGTAATGACCACATGTGTTAGTGAGCACACAAGTGTAGTAGATCAAGCTTTGGAAGCTAAGCACCAAAAAATTCCCTCTCCACCACCATCAGTTAACATTGAAGATGAAACAATGAATGTGGAAGAAACACATATTATACTAGATAGTGATGACAATCCCTTCAGCAACCTTGGAAACATTGTTGAAAATTCAGCTATGGAAGAACATGACATGACAATTGCAGAGGAAGAAAGGAAGAAAATAAGAGAAGAAGAGAAAGAACAAGCATAGATTCAAGTAAACACAGAGATAGCAAGACAGAAAGGAGCACAAGTACAAGAAGAAATCAGTCTCACTCCTAAGATAATAGCACATAAACCACAGTTAGAATCTATTTTTGCTAATCTTGGAAAATAAGTTGATGATGATGATCAAATTGAGTTCATCTCATCCTTAAAAAAAATCATTGGTAAAAACAAGAAAGTGAAAAGCCTTGAAGGATCATTTCTTTAAGTGACAGAGAAGTTGCAAAGTGTTGTAACCAGTTAGATATTAGAGGTAGATCCGCAGATCAAAGAAAAAGAAGTTGTGAAAGCATTTGATAATGAAATAACAAACTTATCATACATAGCTACAATAAAGGCTCAAGCAACCTATGAGGCCAAAATATTTCAAGATACATGTCAGAATATCAGAAATGATATTAATAATCTGGATGTATGTATCAAGGAACTTAGAAGAAATTTGGACAGAGGAAAATCCTTGTACATTCAGTGTACAAAAATAGAGAATCATGTATCAGATTTGATAGAGAAGATAAAAGCAAAAGAAACAGAAATTCAAACAAAAGAAAATCTTTTATCCAGCCCAAATGTGAAGATATCAGATCTTGAGAAGAAAATCAGTAAATGGTATGATGAAATAAGAATTCTTAGTGAAGAAAGAGAAAAGAAATTGAGAATATTCACTCTACTAATAGAGCACGTTTCAATTAAGATAAGAATCATTGAAGGCCAATTGGAAGAAAGACTTTCATCCAAGACATCTTATGAGAAATTTAACTATGCAAACCTTCATGCATGTGAAATAGCATCTTATGATTTATGTGCACTACTTAGTGTTTCAAATACCATTAAGAAGGCACGGGAGAAGGAGATAGAGAGTATAAAAGTAAATTTTGTAGATTGTGTTGCAAGCCTACCAGCTTTGTAATTTTGAATCAAAGGTAAACATTTTTGGTTACACAATTTTGACACCCTTTTTTTCATTATTGTCAAAGGGGGAGTGATAGCCAAAAATTGAGTATGATATATAGATATATGATATGAAATATATAACTAGGGAGGGTACATATATTCAAAAGATATTTTGGAGAATATTTTTTGAATGGCCACAATTTTGAAGTTTTATACAACTTAGCCAATTTTATTATATGTTGCCACCAATGACAAAGGAGGAGAATGTTGGAAATTTTGCTGAGTAGGATATCAAGTTGTTGTCATTATGGAAACATATAATCAATATGAAGATCACAATATGATAGCAAGTAGTTATGATAGAGTGCAAGTAAATTGTCTAAGTAGCATTTTCCAGTATAACCAGAGATAGTTTTGGATAGCGATGTTGATAGAAGTAAGTTCAATGCATGCGCACTTGAACATGGATACTATTATGTATGTTGAAGACTCACCTCAAAGCACAAGTCTGGACGGCATGTACAAAATGAATTCTTGTAGGATTACAGAGACAAAGATGAAGCCGACATGACAGAGAAAGAAGACATAATTAGTATGATAGTTAAGGGATTATTTTGTTTATCAAAATAATAACTTAATCATATAAGGGACGACATCCTAAATGTTAACCCTTGGGCAGTGTAGGTTAGTGTGTATTTTGTAAAGTGTTTTATGTTTTGTAAAGCCAACTGTAAAAGTTGTTATTCTTAATAACTTGTATAAATGTAAGACATATGTAATGCAAAGATATAGTGTGATATATACATGCGAAAGAAATTGATGCAAAGTTGTAAATTGTAAAAGTCAAGCAAGAAGACTTTGTATATGTAAGCAAAGAGATAGATCAGAATAGGAAACCTATTCGGCTGCAGTGAAAGGTTATATACCTTACCCTTTTTGTAATCATAAGTCATTGTATATTACATGTTTGGGCAGTGAGCTCATCTTGTAATCATTCTATTTGTACTACCAACTCTTAGCAAGGTTGAGGCTTCTAATAAGGCCTTGAGTCCTTTAATCAGGATAGAGACACTATATGTATGTAATAGACTCCAAACATGGTCAACATCCTTTACCGGATACTTTTGATTAGTGGATCGTTGTGGGTATCATCCCCACTGGGGTTTTCCCTTTGCCAGGGTTTCCTCGAGAAAAAAACATGGTATTATGAGTTTATTTTCTTTATTTCTATGCATGCTATTTAGTTTACTCTATTTTGCAAGTATCAAGTTAATCTATTATATCCATAATTGGGCAAAAGTAAAAGTTTGTAGAATACTGCTTCACCCCCCCCCCCCCCCCTCTCAGTATTCCCTATTTCTAACACTACCTAGAGAATTTTGGATCTAGATTCTCTTCTCACAACCTTGCTGAACTTCTTGGCTTTCCCTTTTCTCTCAATCGGCCAATTTGATCGAGCATCTCTTGTAAGGCAACCGCGAGATCTATCTTCTTTTCCTGGCTTCTCTGAATCCTCTTCTTGAGCCACTCTGGAACATCTGTATTCGGATCCCTTTGCACTAGTAACTATTCTTATCCTTTCACTTCTCTCATATCAATGTCCTCGGCTCCAGGACTTTCTTCCATTGATTCTAGAGCAAGTGCTTCTTTGGTGGGAATCTCCTCCTCTGTTGATGGGGCTTCTAGTTCTACCTAAGGGATTTATTCCTCAATTATCTTTTTGAAGAAGACACCAAGACTCTCCTCTTTTGTCACATCATGTTCCCTGCTTCTCTCTGGCATGAACTTCTCATTAGCATTAATGCTTAATCTATCTTGTATTGGCCTAGTCATGTGTTTCTCCCCTTGCTACGTTATTCTTTCACTTACTTCTCCTTCCTACTGAGTGAATGCTCCTATTTCCTGGACACTTGGAGTCCGGCTAGGAAAAGATGGTGCACTCTTAGACCTCGATCTCTTTTGTTGCGGTTCTTCAACATGAAGATCCAATCTCCTCTTTATATGCATTTCCTGAGCTCCACTCTTTTCCTTTCTGTGTTCTGCACTCCCCGAAGGGATGTCCCTTTCTTCTACTCTTCCTCCAGATGGTTGCCTTGGTCTCTCATCTTGTAATTGCAGATGACCTATCAACTTGTAGGTCCAATCTTCTTTTGACATAGTCACCCTGTCAAGTTGTCGTTCTACCCACCACCTTGTGAAGTCCACAACTGGCTTTGTTAATAAATCAAGATCCACAATCTCCTTTCTTTTCCAATCGTAAGGATGAATGACCTTTTCCTTATCTGGGTTAAACCATCTTTGTATCACATTTGGATCCTCTTCCATCTGATCAGGAACGTGGACAATCTTACATGCCTTGATCAGGTCTAAGGGTAATTGAGAGAACATCCTCTTCCTGACCTCATTCCCCTCAACCGCATTTTCCCAAAAGTACTCAAGGTAAGCTTTTTGTTGATGCCTCATCCCTGCCACTACTCTAATCTAATTATATGGGTCAAAATCCATCCTTCCTAGATAGAGTGGTAGATGGAAGAATTTCAGCTTATCAGATGACATCTCAACTACTGGTAGACATGGACACACTTCAATTGCATCATTTCCAATGGAAAGTGGGAATTCTAGTCCCAACTTCTTTTTCTTCTTTAGGACTTTGTCATAGGCTGTCAATTGTCGAGTGACTTCCAATAGGATCATTTTATCGGTAAGCTATCATGGAAGATTGAACGACTAATCAAAAAATCCTTTCAATCTGATCTAGGAGAAGGTGGGAAACTGAATGAACCATGCTCCAAATTCATCCACCAGCTTCATTGCCTCAGAAGACAATCTCATATGCAATCCCTTCTACAAGGTCCTCACGATGTACTTTGGAAACGCATCATTAACTTGGGTGTAGTCATCTATGGCATGTAGATGCATCTGTGGGTAACAGTCATGGACCCTTAACCTTGGATTCCTACTTCTGAGAACTCCCTTGTATCTCAGTCCTTCATACCTCGTATTTTGTGCCATCATGTATATCACATATGAGCTCATTAAGAACTTCTTTATATGCTCCAAATTACTCAACTTCTCATCAAGGTTGTCACTAATCAACCCAGCCTAATCGATGTGATTGAACTCCTCTACTACCTGGTGAACAAAGTACCACATCCATGTCTTAAACAAGTAGGAGTGGGGTAAGCCAAATATCTTGTTGAACATCATTTTTAGGTCACTATATTCACGGTGGAAATCTATCCACACAAGCTCCTTGGGTAACTTGGAGTTTTGAGATTTATTCCTCATCCATTTTCTATTGATGATCTCATCATAGTGTTGAACTCCTATCGTGTAGACTATGTGCGCCTATTCCTTTTTCTTTGAGACCAACCTCCAAGATGAAAGGATCCCAAATGCTTTAGTAATGGCTAGTGGAGAGATATCTGCAATGATATTCTCATCTGAGTCTTTGATCGTTCTATCACTGGACTGATAATGTTTTTCACATTCCACGATCAACAAAACGTGTTGAAAGGTAGGAGGGAATCCAAATGTAGCTACAATTCCGATGTTCACAATCCTGGTAGCCAGGTGTGTCGAGTGATGATCTTTGTAGCCAAACATCCTCCTCTGGAACTTTCTCAAATTGAGGCATCCAAGATTTGTGTCCTTCACTTCAATCCACTTCGAGACAATTTTGGACTCTGGGTATAATTCTCTGTGTTCATTCTTGATCAGTTGCCTCCTACTGACGCTTGTTCCTCTAGCTCTGCCATCTGCAACATAGAAAGAAAAAACTTATAAAAGCACGGAAAAAAAGTAGAATAAAGCATTCCATCCCAAAATTCAGAGATCTACTTGAATTTCTCCATCTTGCCCAAAATAGAATTTTCTCTTTCCTCATGGAGATTTGTACCTCTCATCAACTTACTAAAGAAAATCTAAAAATTTTACCAATTTCTTCACTCTTCAAAAAAATCCTTTTCCCTCCTCTCAAGAATTCCCTCAAGTTTTCTCTTCTCGAATTGTGTGAGAATGAAATAAGAGAGGCCTTCTCTTATAGAGCTCTAAAACCCGAAACACTACTTTAATGACTGCTGGCTAATTTGGGAAATTGCTTTACTTGTCTCCCAACATTCCAATTTTGAAGAGATTCTTTTCCACTTGCTTGAGTTTTTCTTCCCGCTTTTTAGAAGTTTCCAATTTAAGCGTTTTTGTCTTCCTGAAGAAGTTTTATCCATTTCTTAATTTTCCAATTTTTTGGTTTTTATCGATTTTTTATTTTTTGGGAAGTTAATTAATTAAATATTAATAAAATTAATTTTTAACCAATTTCAATTTTTAAAACATAAAATCAAAAAAAATCTTTTAAAGCAATTTCATTTTTTGTGAATTTTCATTTTTTATTGCTTTTAGATTTTATCGATTTTTTAGTTTAAATTAAATGTCAATAAAAATAAATATTTAATTAAACAAAATTATTTAAAACCAAATCAATTTAATTCATGTTTTATTATTTCCATTTTTTTTAATTTTCGAAGATTAATTAATTAAATATTAATAAAAAAATAATATTTAATCAATTTCAAAGTTGAAACTAAAAACCAAAAATAAAACTTTATTATTTCAATTTTGGAAATCGTGCTTTGAATTGATTTATTCTCACAAATTTAACAATTAAATATAAAATATAAAATTTAATATTTAGTTAATTTTTTAAATTTAGCACCAAATGGATTTAATTTCCAATCTCAATGATAAGTTCAAATTTTATTGTTTTTCATTGATTCCATCATGGGTCGAGATTGCTTGTCATCGAATGTCCTCAAAATTCCATGATCACCAAGGTCCCAAAAAATAATTTCTTTTCAAATTTTATTTGCCTCACTCTATCATTATTTTGGGTTCCTTGTGAATGCTTAATTTTATTCTTTAGGCACATTCTGTGACCCCCTTATTTTTGCACTTGATCATACGTTAAGCAAGATTCTTGTGGGATGGTAGATTATGTCCTTTGGACTAATTCCTTGACCGCCCTTGTTTCGTGCCTAAGACAACATGCGAGCGAGATTTTGGTTGGGTGGTGGATTTAGTGCTCAACATACATTCCGTGACTCTTTTGTATATGTGCTCGAGGACAAGATTGGGCACATTTTTAATCTCCTCACTGACTTCTTATTTGGCAGTCATTCCTTTGATTGAGTTGACTTGTGATTGACGGAGGCTAAGAGTGGGATTTGGGTTGCATTGTAGACTTTGTCCTTAGGAATAAATATGTTACCCCATGTCATTTGCACTTGTAAAGAAACCAGAGCATGTTTTTTGATGAGTTGAGGACTTTTTCCTTTGCACCCATTCTGTGACCCTATGCCTCTTGCACTTGAGAGAAGACCGGAGCGGGTTTTTGAGCAAGTAATAGATTTTTTCCTTGCAGAGGAGTCTATTGACTGCGTTGACTTGCACTCGAGAAAGAGCTTGGAATGGAAAGGGATTCACGATGAATCTTTATAAATAACTCTGCAACACTATGAGCTCCATCATCAGGTTTGGGTAATTCCTTCTAGACATGACTGGTCTCTGAGTGTGATATCAATGAGTGGTTGCCTTCAAATGAATTCATTCAAAAAGATTATCAATGTCATACTTTGTAGGGTGTAACCAGAGCCTAAGGCAACACAAACTGTTAGCACTTCATGAAATATTTATGAGCCCTTCACTAAGAGCCAATGAGAACTCAACCCCAAAGGCCAAGAAAACTTGTATAGACAAAGGGGGTCCCATTGACGATCGGTGGTGTGTGAAGGTCACAACATCTGGCAACTCCACTGGTGAAATGTTGAAAACATTTAAAGGATAAAAATTTACTTTGAACTCAGATTCCTTGGTTAACAAACTTATGTTATCATGAAGAGAGAAAGCATAACTCGAAAGGGGAGGAGAATCATATATTGGATCAAGACACTCTCATCCTTTAATTACCTATGTGTGTGCAAATGCATTAATTCCCACTCAACAAGACCACTCAGAAATCCTAAGATCGGTCATGGCGAGCTATATATTCCTCTTAACCCCAAAATAATCCTGGACATTGCCCCACTGCCAATCAGGCATCCATAGCCCCGATGGAGTTGTCGTTGTAAACCAACTAAGCTTGCTCCACTTTCAGTGAATTGTTCTTTCAAACACCTATGGAGATTTTCGTGTACCCCAAGAAGCCAATTATTTCATCTTTTATTTTATTTTCTCTTTCATCCTTTTCAATTCATATTGCATTTCTTTCTTTTCTTTTGGCTCATGAGAAGTGAAGCTCATTATGGGTTTAATAATTATAGTGGTGTTGAAGCAAGATTTTAAAATTTTCACAAGCCATGACCTCTCCTAAAGAAACTAAGATGGACTCGAAGAAATATTTAGGCGTGAAATATATAGAAATATTAGAGTGTGAATGTCAAGACATAGTGCATGATTAACCTCCTGAGTCAAGTCTATGTTCCAACCTAATGGTAAACATAAGAAGGACAAACTTAGTTCCTAAGGATCTTCATAAACAGTTATCCAGAAAATGAGATAAACAAGTCACAACAGAGTCTTTAGATGAAGTTCAAAATCACACTATGCCTTTACACAAATGGGAACACCCAAACCTCCAAGCCACCTGGCAAAACCAAAATCGAAACCAAAAAACAAAAGAAAACCAAAACCACCTAAATAAACCAAGCCTGGGGAAGACAAAACCCTAAACTAATGACCAAACCATGGGAAAACTAAAACAACCTAAACTACATAAAGCCAAAATCCCACCAACAGGAAAGAAATGACGGGAAAGGAAATAGGGGAAGAAAACCAAAATGCTCTCTAAACTAGAAGCAAACCAACGAAAGAGAAAATAAAAAGGGAAACCAAAATGAAGGAACGGAATGGAAACCTAGACTAACTATGTACAAAGTAGGCTTCTAGAGGGAAATCTAAGGGCATAAATAATGCTTAAGGAATTGCCCGTTGATAGGAAATGAGACTTCCTTTCCTGTCAGAGTTCTTAGCTTGAATGCATTATTTCCCAATATCTCATAAATTTGAAAAGGCCCCATCCATAGATTATCAAACTTATCGTGATTGTCTTTCCTTTCATGGGCCTTATCCCAGAAAAGTACTAGATCTGAAATTCAAAAATCCTTAACTCTGGTCATTCTGTCGAACAATCTTTTTACCACAGCTTGATGGTTTGCAAACTTTTCCAATGCCTAATCTCTTTTCTCCTTCAGGAGAAGAAATTGTATCAATCATGTATGTGTTATGTCTTCACCTTCCATGTATTCATGCATAAACTGCAATGTTGGGATCCTCAACTGAATGGGAAAATTGGATCTTGTCCATAAACCGAATGATAGGGAGATGTCCCTATAGAGCTCTTGATTCTTATTCTATCTGCCCAAAGTGTAAATATCAACTACGTATGCCAGTCCCTAGGATTTTTGTCCAACAACTTCTTAATAGCACTTAATAGATTCTTATTTGTTGACTCAGCTAACCCATTTCCTTGAGGATTGTAATTTGATGAGAACTTCAGGGTGATCCCATAATCAAATGCCCAGTTTGAAAACTTTAGAGATTTCAATGCAGTACCATTGTCACATACAAGAGCATGTGGACATCTGAATCTTGTGACAATATTTTCTTCAAGGAACTTGATGACAACTTTCGTCGTGCAATTCTTTAGTGCTTGAGATTCTGACCAACAAGTGCAATAATCAGTAGTAGCTAGGATGTACCTGTGTCGTCCTGAAGGTGGATTGATTGGACCAATAAAGTCTAAGCCCCACTTTGCAAAAGGTCTTACTTCAATAACAGGTTGTGAAGGCATTGCGGGATTTCTCTCACGTGTCGTAGCTACTTGACAAGTGTGATAGGTTTTTACATGTTCGTAGGCATCTTTAAACAATGTGGGTTAGTAATATCCTGCCCTTGAAATCTGGTGGGCCATAGAGAAACTACTTTCGTGACTGGTCCCATACTTTCTATGAAAATGTTCAAGGATCTACTTCGCTTCTTCTTTTCTGGCACATCTCAAATAGACTCTGTCATGATTCTTTCTGTATAGAACTGCTCCTTGAAGCACAAATTGTTGACTTTTCATTCTCAAGGCACACTTTTGGACAGAATTTAGGTGCATAGGAGACTTGTGATTTAGGAGGTAGTAAACAATGTCATCATACCATTCATCTGGGGATACTTCTTCCATCACATATACTTGTTGAACCAATCTGGGACCAGTTGTTGCTATTGTTTGTTTTAGATATCGTCCTTGAACTAGATTCATAGGTTGTATCTCCATGTCATATTCTTGAATGATAGACATCCATTTTCCTCTTCTTTCTCCCAATTTGTTCTGCATCAATAATGTTTTCACTACTGCATCTAGGACAATTGCATAGACCTTTCTTCTCAAAATATAATGTCAAAATTTCTTGATTTCCTTCACCAAAGCATAGGCTTTCTTCTCTATGTTTAGATATTTCAATTTTGCATCCTTCAATGGTGACCTCATAAAGGCAATAGGATTCTCATTTTTCTCCTCCATCCTCTGAGTGAGGATAGTTGCACAGGTATGCTCTGATGCAAATGAATAGATGTAGAATGGCCTCATGTAATCTGGACTGATCAAAATAGGAGCATCCATAATTGCTTGCTTTATCTCCTCAAAATCCCTCTTTGTTGCAGGTGTCCAATCTATCTTTGCACCCTTCTTCAACATGTCGTTTAGTGGCTTGACTATTTCTGCAAACCCTGATATGAACTTCCTTACAAACTTGATTTTGTCGAAGAATTACTTTAACTATTTCTAACTAGTTGGCAGCGCCAACTTTGAAATTGCTTCGATGCGCTTAGGATCAATTGAGATTCCATGTTCTGAAATTACATGTCCTAGCAATTTTCCTTCAGTGACTGCGAACATACATTTCTTCGAGTTCAATGAAATTCCATATCTTTTGCATCTCTAAAAGATTCTTCTTAAATCCATTATATTATTCTTTCTGCACCGAGAAAACATAGTGAGATCATCCATGTATATAATAATATATTTCCCAACCAAATCCTTGAATGCATAGTCCATGGCTCTCTGAAAGGTGGCTCTGGCATTAATCAAACCAAAGGGCATTCTTTTGTATGCAAATGTGCCCCACTTAGTGGTGAATGCAGTTTTCAATCTATCTTCTTCTACCATCACCTAGTTATACCCAGAATAACCATCTAAAAATGACATCATTTGGGATCCATTCACAACTTGTAAAACTTCATCTAGCGATGGCACTAGATAATTATCCTTTTCTAAAGCTCTATTAAGATTGCGGAAATCCACACACAATCTTATTTCTCTACTCTTTTTTCTAATAGGAACCAAGTTGGCGACCCACGTTGAGTGTCTAACTGGAAATATTATTTTGGCATAAAGAAATTTCTTCACTTCTTGATGGATTAATGGCTCTAACAAGGGATTTATCGGTCTCTTCCTTTGCCAGAATGATTTACTATTTGGATTCAATGGAATTGTGTGCATGATGATGGAGGTATCATAAGTTTTCAAATCTTTGTATCCCCATGCAATCACATCAGGGTATTCCCTCATAAGCTTTAGAATACCTTCCTTTTCCTGAGGAGTATAAACTTTACCAATAAAAATATTCTTGAAATTCTCTTCAGTTCCTAAGTTCACTTTTTCACATTTCCCTCCTTCAGTTGTCTGATACTTGAGGGCACTTAATCTTTCTGAATCAAAAATCATCTCTAGATCAACCATTCCCTTAGGAATAGTATTTGTCCTTAAATTCATTATCTCATCTATTTCAAACTGAGCTTATTGTGGTTCTCCCTCATCAATGACTTGTGCTTCAAAGACCCTTGAACTTGTCAGGAAATCAAGGATATGCTTATCATCTTCAAATAATTGGAAGTTTGTTATGTTATCTGAAACAGATGGCACCAAAGTCAATTCAACTGTGAGCTTCTTCACACAATCCATGGCTAATGGTTCCAAACAACTTACAGACTAAGCCAATGAATTTGCTACCGAATTGCACGCCCGATTTATTCTTTTGATGTTGAAGGCATCGAAGCTTTCAATCAAATCCCCAACTCTGTTACGATAATGACCCAATCTATTATCATGACATGCATACTATTTTCAAACTTGTCCTACTAATATATCTAAATCTCCATGCACGTGCAAGATCTTGGCACCTTTTTGGATGGCGAGGAGCAACCCAATAACTAGTGATTCATACTCAACCACATTATTTGGGAAAGGAAACTACAATCTGTGTGTTGCGAGATAGGCTTCCCTTGTTGGGATAACAAGTTCAACGCCAGCTCCACTTCCTTTCTTTGATTTTGACCCATCAAATTATAGAGTCCAGACTTGATCGTCAGCTTGTGTACCAGAAGGTTCACCTTTTAATTGCTTGTCTTGTTTCTCATGTTCTTCTTCAAAAAAATTCTTCTCATCCCTTTTAACTTATTTATACAATGGTTCTGAGGTCGCTACTTGACTTGGATATTCCACATCAACAACTTCTTCAAAATTCCGTGCAACTAACACTTGTGGGACCATCTTTAAAACTTGTGCAACTGCAGCTCTATACATTGTGCATGATATTTCAGAATGAAAAGAATTGTGTATTCTGCACCAATTAGGCAGCAACGGATTCTGAATATGAGCATCTTTCCCTGGCTCAACTTCTTGTTTAACACTTTTCAAGACAAAATTCCTGAAATTTTCAAACATTCCTTCAGTTATTGATGATTCTGAATTATCATCAGTTGGTGCCTCTGCAAACTTGGGCATCATTTCTAGGCATCCTCCTTGGTTGTAACCTTGTAACATCAAAATTTCCCCAGTTTTAGGTGCATAAGATCCCAGACTTGTTTCCATCAACAAGATCTCATTATCCTCTCCATATTTAGTTATCAACAATCGAAGTCTTAGCATGCTCTCTATCCTTATCTAATTTGGGATTCCTCTCCATTGAAGCCACATGTGTGAAAAGTTAGTTTCTATGTATTCATTTAATTTTCTTTCCCAATCCTTGGTTAAAAGCATTCCATATCCTTTAGGAATATCCACAACTGATATGTCAATACAGCTCTGAACACGTGGATCTGAAGCCAATCGCATATAAATATTATTTAGTTCTCCCACAACTGGAACTTATGTTTTATCCAGTTAAGTCACCTTCTTATCTGTTTGTAATGGGACTAATCCCAATTTTCTACATATGTCAAGGGGCATTACATTACTTGATGCTCTAGAGTTAATTAGATAGTTATGCAACATTTTTCCAAAAATCCAGACTGACACAAGGAAAGGGGAAAACTCTTATTTTCCCTGGTACAAAACCACAGTTTTTTTTCTCTAGGGTTGAATTCCTCACTGTTCACATTCTGATGGGTGTTGCTCCCATTCTGAATAGCACTTGTCATTTTTTCTACGAGAGCAATGGGATCTCTGATTGTTTCTCCTCTTCGAAGTGAAGGGTCATATTGCAAGATTCCTTCCTCATAAAAGTTTTGCACTATCTCGATGAAGCTTGAACTTTGTGAGACATCAAGTGCACTTGTTTGTACATTTTCAACAATATTTGTGTTTTGTGCAAAACCAGATTGATGATTTCTAGGGGGACCTTTGGGTGGGTACGAGGTATTTTACAAGATGATCTTTGAAGGTGCATCATTCAGACTCCCCAAAAATGCATCCCTTATCTCAGGAATTTTTATTAGTTCATATAGTGGTAGACTTAATTTTATCTTCTTAAATTCCTCCAGTACACAAGAGCTCAACCTCTTGAATTCCTCCCTAGGAGGATTTTCTTTCTGCCCTTGTTCTTGATTATTCTTTTTTCCTCCATTTTGTATAGTAGAATGCACCAAAAGTTTCCCTTTCTAATTTTGTGGATCATTGGTTACAATAGACCGACCTCTCTCTCCTTGTGCACTACCAAGCTGTCGATACTCATATGAATCCCCAAGAGGACTTGGAGTATTACTGGCATTGGAATGTGGAGGAGTTGTAAAGTTGTTTGGAGGAGTAGATGTTGTCAATGGCTCATGATTTCTATAATTTCTCTGATAAGTCTTCAATGCAACATTTCCAAATGTCTATTAAAAAGCTTGAACTTCACTTACTCCTTCCATTAGGATATTATTGTAAAGTGGAGGGAAAATAAATCCATCCCTTTGCAGTGGCTCATTTGGAGAAATAGGTGGAGGTTGATTCTCTAGTGGAACTTGATATCGTGGCGCCTCTGTGGGACCATTTTCTGATCTAGGCAAGAATTTCTAATTAGTTTGTATACACATGTAATCTTGAGAATCAGGAGGAGTAAACTTGAAATCATCAAAGACTAGTGCCTAGTCCTATCTGGGAGTAGGTACTAGTTCATAGCCTATAGGCAGAGGATTTTCAAATGTTGTAGTGTTTCTAACTTCACCTTTGAAGATATCAGCTATGTTAGACCAATTTCCCGCCAATGCAAAAATCCTATGAAATTGGTCTTATCCTTGCAGTTTTCCTGAGGTTGTCCCACCCTACCTGCAAGCTTGTTTTAATGTGCAAAGAAGATCTTCAGTGTTTTATGGCTTGCACTCTTAACCCCATGTTCTTCAATGTGTCACCATGCTCCAATTCTAATTGCATTTGCTAAATCACAAAAACCAAGGAGATTTTTGAGTTTCAAGGTCTGTTGGAAATTGATCCTTCATATCGGGTGGTGTCAAAACTGTCTAAGCATAAAACCCTCGATGTTTTTGCATTCCTTTGTTACCTTTGTGTCAATGTGAAAACCCTGGTTGTTTTCGGCCTTTCGCCTCTTCGCAGCTAATCCCTGACATTGGCATTTCTTATGTGCGCTGCTGCGACTGTGTGGGGCCCAGTTCTTCTTGGTGTTTGGTAGTTTGGTCTCCAGTTTTCCGGGTGGTTAAGTTTTTATTCGACGATTGAGCGACTGTGTGTTCGCGGGATCTCTTGATTATGGTGGTTAAGTGCTATTCATTCCGCGACCTAGCATTTTCTTCAGTCGCATGGTCGCGTAATCCTGGCAGTTAGTTCTTTAACCTTTGCCGAACTGGCGAGCGGCTGGGGTTTTCTTCTGGCGGTTTGGTAGGATCTACGGTTGTCACATGATCATAAGGAATATTCTTTCCCTTTGCGATCATGCGACCACCGTCCAATTCATGGCTTTTCTCAGTGGGGCTAGTGTTTTCGGTGTCTGGGCGTGTTTAAAGTTCAGCTATGATCTATGGTTGTCGCATGATCGCAAAGAATATTCTTTCCCTTTGCGATCATGCGACCACCGTCTGATGGTGTGGTAAGTAAGGTGGTGGGTCTGAGGTGCCAATCATGCTGAGGTGCTCGATTTCTATTAGCTGCCGAGGTGGTGATGTGGCTCTAGACTTTTGGTGGGCGTGTTGACCGTTGTGTCAAATTTTATGGACTGCACGATCTGTTGGGAAAGATTGAGATCAACGGTCGTGTTTTAATGTTGATCGGTTAGCTGTTGCAGCTAAATTTTAAATATTTCTCGGGGTTGTCTTACCAATGTTTCCACAATAGGCCGTATGCGACAGATGGGTTGCTCAGAATTGATTTCTCCAGGATGGTAACAGT
The DNA here is from genome assembly GCA_027943335.1 of Chamaecyparis obtusa. Taxonomy (NCBI): domain Eukaryota; kingdom Viridiplantae; phylum Streptophyta; class Pinopsida; order Cupressales; family Cupressaceae; genus Chamaecyparis; species Chamaecyparis obtusa. Next base: position 1,363,502 of record BSBK01000123.1, on the reverse strand, counting down.
TGCGAAGATGATGAGAATCTAGGCGGTCGTCCTGATCTGATTTTGCTTCCTGGGATGTCATGCTGGTTTTAATGCGATGGCCTGTTTCTCTCTGCAAGCGGCTAGGGTTTGGTGTATGTCAGTAATCTCCATGCTATGTACACGTGAAGTTTCCCAAGTTGGTCCTGGCATCGAGTTTTGTTTCTCCTGCAACAAGAAGGCAGTAACTTGTGATCGCAGTTAGCCTATGGTGATGAAACCAATGCAATTGTATATCAGATTTGGTCTGATCTTCCCGAGTATCTAGGCTTCCTCTGCATTCTTTTACTTCTTGTCAGGCTGGTGGTTGTAGACCTAAATTTTGTGCTCTAAATGATCAGTAGCTTGTTGCAATCCTTGTTCCTATAAAAGGATTTTCAAGATCATTTAGAAGGGTTCCAAATCTAAAGGTTAGTTCCTTTTTGGTTCCGTTCTAGGGGTTCCTTCCCCTAGTCCTATGAATGGTTCTTCCTACAGATGTTTCCTCCTTCTCTACATATAGGGTGTTCCCTCTTTCCTTTCTGGCTATGAGAATATAATATAAGTTGTAACAATTGTCTTATGTATGAGACTTCAACATTTTTGTGCTGCTATCAGATTGTCTCCATTTGAGTTCTAGGCTTATTGATTAGAGCATCAAGGGTGTTTTAGTCTTTCTATTCGCATTTCCTAAGTGTTTTCAATAGAGTTGCTTTTGTAGAAGCAACTAAGTTTAGGACTAGTTTTCAGATGTGTATGAGCTGGGGTATCAAAGATGTCTCATGCTTGTCTTACAATGGATGTTGGTTAATGTATTACTTGTTTATAGGTCTCTTCTAAAGGGAGGGTTAAAATCCTTTGAATAGGTGATAGCATGTCTGGGTACACAAGTGGATTGTTGAAGTATGATCTGATCAGTGGTGTATGTCTGGTGCAAGGCACCAACATATTTGAATATGTTGTCCTCTTGTTTCATAGCTCTATTGCAGTGAGGTATTTGACTATGTTGCTCATTGGATAAGGCACTGGTCTATGAGAGACTTGGGGTATTTCAAGGGTCCATTCAACCCAACATCAATCATTGAAATGAAGAACCTTTCCCTTTCATGTTGGTAGTAGTAGTAGGAGGTCCTTTCTAGTTTTCAAACTCATTCCATGCAAGCAGGGTATTGCATTAGGTTTGGTTCATTGGGGTACAAGATACCTATAGGAGTCTGAAAGCTATTCCACAATAATCTATTTGCAGGCCTTTTGTTCATCAAGAAGAGTCATGAGTGTGCAGATAAGGCAATACCCGCCTGAGTGATGTGGAGCTCAAAGAAGAAGGAGGATGCCCTCGGTCCTCATCAATTGGCACTTTTTCCCTGTCAGACTTTGGAGCGGAGACTAACCAGTTTGTCATCATAGTGTAAACCTGACACTGTGTGGAAAAAGTGGGAACCAACAAGCTACTCTTTGAAACTCTTGGCATTGTAACTCAGAGTGTTGATTAGTTTCATGCAACCTGCACCATCTCGACAATGCTTCTTCTGCCAGGAAAACTTTGTTCGCAGGTCGGCTTTCAAAAGATGGTAGATTGCCTAATGGTGAAGGAACTACGCCATTGTTCAAATTTGTATTCCATGATTTTTTATGGTACCATTAATTGTTGTTTCGATACCCAGAACTGTTTTCTTGATAACCTTGATTGTTGTTCCGGTATCCTTGATTGTTATCTTAGTGATTCTCATGGTGAGCCGGAGGATTTCCTTGATACCCTTGGTTATTTCCTTGATGCGACTGACAATTCCTTTGTGAGTTCTACAATTGAATATTCTAATTTTTTGAGGTAAGTAGCCTCAATAGACAACTTCTTGACTTGTTCTATTAAGTCTTTCATTTCATCTCATTCTTCCTGAGTCCTTGTGGAAGTGGTCATATTCTGAAGATAGACCGGTTATGCGAGCGTTGCATGAGATATCAGAGCTCCCATATGTGGCACTAGCTTATTAGAAGGAGAAGAAACAGGATTAAAAGGAGCATAGCTCAACATCCCCTGATTCAATGTATTAGCATTCCCAAAGTAACCAGGTGCTCCAATAACAGTTTCTGGTGACTCTAAATTGATCTTCTCAGCTTTAGAATATGCTTGGATCAAATTGGTGCGAGCCGGATGATTTTTCTAGATGAACATAAACGTGAAACAATCCAAGGCTGCATAGTAAATAGGTCTCACAACATCATCATTTATGCGAAAAGGATCATGCAGTCGTGACTAGGCCCTCTAAAATCTGTTGTTGAAAGCCCCAATAGGTTCATGCTCTTGTCTTGATCTTATCTCAATGAATTGCCTATACAATTCAGCAGGGGTGATAGGCAATCTAAACATCCACAATACTGCCTCCTTCAACTCTTTCCATGTTCGGATTGAATTTGTGAGTAAATTAATATACCAATAAAATGCTTCTTCCCCCAACGAATATGGGAACAATCGGCATGCCACATCTTCATCTTGAACATTTCTTTTCTAGAGAGCATCTTCAAAAATCTTTACATGTTGATCACCAGTGTGGTTGACATCGTTAACAAAGAACTTAAAGTATAAATGCTCAGGATTCTTTGACATATGATTGTAAGCAGCAAATGTTGCAAGAGGTGATGCATTCTGTGGTCGCCATTGTTGTGCCATCGCTGGAACTTGTTGTTGGGTGTCTGTAGGTACAATGGCTTGTATAGGTATATGTACTATCAACTGCTGAATTTGTGTAGCTCCTTGTTGAACTCCTTGAGTGGTCCCTTGTGTCTGACGTTGTTGTGGCAGAGTTAGAAATTGTCTCGTAAAATCAGCTACACTTAGTGAGTTCTACCTTGTAGATGCTTCTTTCTTGCCTTGTCTAGGATTTGGATCAAAATTTAGTTCTTCTAGCTATTTTGCTCCCGGAGTGGATCTCAAGATTCTTCGGTGTACCTCAAGCGAGAATGAATTAATGTGCTCTAGTATGTGAAATCTACTTTAATCCATTCTTATAGGTGCCAAAGGTTGTTGATTCCTTTGAATGACCAATGCTCTTCGAATAGCTGCTTCAATCATTTCAGCTTTCTCTTCTTCTTCTAACAAAAATCTCATTCACATGTACTCAGGTGCACTTCTCTTGACTTTCCAGGCGAGAGAGTTCAATCTTGCGATGATGTCTTCTTGGTCATCTCCAAATCCAAGATTAGACTGTAAAATTGGTACGATACCTCTATGTGGAAGCACCATATCAATTCATGACATGCAAAATTATGTCTTGCAGTATAGGTCCTCCTTCTAGCACTAGTTTTTGTTGATGCATATTTTATGACTCACCAAACAGTAGAACAAAATACCGAAATATCTTATCCTCTATTGAGAAAAGTACCGCGTATGCTAAGATTGCAAAAAGATCATACGGTAACTCCAAGGTTCCTCAACTCGTGGATAAGCTCGGTGTTGATGTGATTTGCTGATGATCACAAGGGGCCTTACATTTTCAATCCTTTATGTCATGATGAATATGGGTACTATCAAAAGATTTTCAATTATATAATATTTTTTGGGTTTTTACCAGATATGCAGAAATGAAAGGGGTTTAGGGTTCAGAGATCCTAATCTATTCTTAAGGGTAATGATAGCCAAGGAAAGTATGTTGATGGACGAGTTCCTCGATTACCAAGTCCCGCTTTGCCAATTCAAGCTACAACTACATGTGGACTGGTGCAATCTTCAAAGGTTTGTACGAATGATTATATTTAAGCACATGGATAGGGGGTTCAGGCTAACTTTACACGATGATTTAGAATCACTAAAACATCAAAAGTATGAACCACAGAAACTCATCAAAACATCATCATATTCTCCAAAACATTCATAACACTTTATCTATTAAACTTAATCTAATTGAGAGAATTATGAAACCAAGCAAGCATTAAGACACATCAAATGATCACCACACTTCAATGAAAATTTTATTGTCTCAATAGCTCATAAGAAACAATCTCAAAATTCAATCCCTTTCAAATGAGAAGAGGCCTTTATATAGGTCCTCGAAAACAATGAAAGGCCTGAATCAAAACAATAATCGATGGCCCAGATTTTGCCACCTCAACCCTAATTAGGGTTAGGGCACAGAAAAGGGAATCTGACTTAATGCAAGGAATAAACCACTACCGTAGTGGGTAATAAATGTCTACTATGTGTGCATGCTCGAGAAGAGAGTGAGGTGTCATAAATGACCATTACATTTATGTCCAATATGCATTAAATGCATCTACCTTTGACCTATGTGTTTGAATTCCTAGAATCTACCCAATATGGCCTCCAACTCATCAATGTTGACACTCGATGCTAATTCCTATCTGAATTCCAGCGTCGCCACTGCTCGCTCTGATCTCTTCAGGTTGTTCTCCCATTCTGGCAATAGATCCTGAGCCATGTGCATGTTGCTTGAGAAGGCAGAGGTTCTCAAAATCATCCTTTATGAAAGAGTTAAGCCTAAAGAAATCCTCCAATTTCCCCTTCATGTTGTCCATCGTTATTTCCTCCTTGGCCAACCTTTGCAACCACAGTGATGCAATGGTATTGAAGAGCTCCTGTTGGATATTCTCAAGTATCCCCTTCAATCGAATTGACTCCTTACTGAAATGTTCAAACATGTCCTTTGCCAAGATAACTGCACCATACCAATGAAATAAATCATATGCTCCTTCTTTGATGACCTTGCTATCAACCAAGATTTGCCTAGGGGTTTCCATCAGCTCCTGCAAGTCAGAGATTGTGTTATCCTGATAAATATGCTCATCTTCCCAAGTCTTCTCTATGCAACAAATTCGGGAAAGGATGGCCAATGCCTTATCGTGAATTCAAACTAACTCCTCTGCATGGATGTAGGCCTCATCCTCGATCCCCTTAATCCAAGTCTTTGCACCCTGCATAATCTTCTTAATCTCGTCGATGGCCTCAACTAACTCAGTTGGAGCTTCTTAGTTTTCCCTTTTCTCTTGATCAACCAATTTGATCCAAAATCTCTTGTAACTTAAATGCAGGATCTATCTCTTTTTCTTGGCTTCTTTGAATCCTCTTCTTGAGCCACTCTAGAACATTTTTATTCTGATCCCTCTACATTGCTAGTTGTTCTTGTCCTTGCACTACTCTGGTATCAATCTCCTTGTCTTCAGGACTTTCTTCCATTGTTTCTGAAGCAAGTGCTTATGTGGTCGGAATCTCCACCTCTGCTGCTAGGGCTTCTTCTTCTACCTCATGGATTTCTTCCTCAATTATCTTTCTAAAGAAGACAACAAGACTCTCCTCTATTGTCACATCATGTTCCCTGCTTCTCCCTGGCATGAACTTCTCATTGCCATTAATGCTTAATCTATCTTGTATCAGCCTAGTCATGCATTGCTCCCCTTGCCGCATTATTCTTTCACTTGCTTCTCCTTCCTGTCGAGTGAATGCTCCTATTTCCTACACACTAGGAGTCTGGCTAGGCAAAGATGGTGCACTCTTAGATCACAATCTCTTTTGTTGCGGTTCTTCAACATGAAGATCCAATCTCCTCTTTATATGTATTTCTTGAGCTGCACCCTTCTCCTTTCTGTGTTCTACACTCCCCAATGGGATGTCTCTTTCTTCTACTCTTCCTCCAGGTGGCTGCCTTGGTCTCTCATCTTGCAGTTGTGGATGACCTATCAACTTGTAGGTCCAATATTCTTTTGACATAGTCATCCTGTTAAGATTTGATTCTACCCACCACCTTGTGAAGTCCACGACTGGCTTTCTTAATACATCAAGATCCACAATCTCCTTTCTTTGCCAATTGTAAGGATGAATGACTTTTTCCTTATCTAGGTTAAAACCTCTTTGTAGCATATTTGGATCCTCTTCCATCTGATCAGGAACGTGGACAATCTTACATGCTCTGATATGGTCTAAGGGTAATCGAGAGCACATCCTTTTCTTGACCTCATTTTCATCAACCGCATTTGCCCAAAGTCCTCGAGGTGAGCTTTGTGTTGATGTCCCATCCCTACCACTACTCTAATATTATTATATGGATCAAAATCCTACCTTCCTAGATAGAGTGGTAGACAGAAGAATTTCAGCTCATCAGATGACGTCTCAGCTGTTGGTAGAAAAGGACACACTTCAACTGCATCACTTCCAATGGAAAGTGGGAAGTCCAGTCTCAGCTTCTTCTTCTTTAGGACTTTGTCATAGGCTGTCAACTGTCGGGTGAATTCCTTCATGATCATTTTATCAGTAGGGTATCATAAAAGCTTGAACGGCTTCCAAAAAATCCTTGCATTCTGATATAGGAGAAGGTGGGAAACTGAATGAACTATGCTCCAAATTCCTCCACTAGCTTCATTTCCTCAGAAGAAAATCTCATATGCAATCCCTTCCACAAGGTCCTCATGATGTGCATTGCAAACACATCATTAACTCGGTTGTAGTGATCTATGGCATGTAGATGCAATTGTGGGTAACAGTCATGGACCCTTAACCTTGGATTCCCACTTCTGAGGACTCCCTTGTATCTCAGTCTTTCATACCTCATATTTTGTACCAGCATGTATATCACGTATGAGCTCATGAAGAACTTCGTATGCACCAAATTATTCCGCTCCTCATCAAAGTTGTCACTAATCAACCCGACCCAATCGATGTGATTGAACTCCTCTACTACCTGTTGAACAAAGTACCACATCCATGTCTCAAACTGGTAGGAGTGGCGTAAGCCAAATACCCTATTGAGCATCATTATTAGATCACTATATTCACGGTGGAAATCCATCCACACAAGCTCCTTGGGTAACTTGGAGTAGTGAGATTTATTTCTCCTCGTGCATTTGTTGTTGATGATCGCATCATAGTGTTGAACTCCTGCCGTGTAGACTATGTGCGCCTATTCCTTTGTCTTCGAGACCAACCTCCGAGATGAAGGGATCCCAAATGCTTCAGTAATGGCTAGTGGAAAGAGATCTGCAATGATATTCTCGTATGAGTCTTTGATCATTCTGTCACTGGACTGATAATGTTTTGCACATTCCATGATCAATTCAACATGCTAAAAGGCAAGAGGGAATCCACCTGCAGCTAAAATTTTGATGTTCACAATCCAAGCATCCAGGTGTGTCGGGTGGTGATCTTTGTATCCAAACAGCGTCTTTTGGAACTTGCTCAAATTGAGGCATCCAAGATTTGTGTCCTTCACTTCAATCCACTTCGAGACAATTTTGGACTCTGGGTAGAATTCTATTTCTTCATTCTTGATCAATTGCCTCCTACTGACACTTGTTCCTCTAGGCTCCGCCATCTGCAAAATAGAAAGAAAAAACTTATAAGAACACAGAAAAAAAAGCATTCCATCCCAAAATTCAGAGATCTGTTAGAATTTCTCCATCTTGCCCAAAATTAAATTTTCTCTCTCCTCATGGAGATTTGCACCTCTGATCAACTTACTGAAGAAAATCTGAAAATTTCACAAATTCCTTTACACTTTTCAAAAAATAATCATTTTCCCTGCTCTCAAGAATTCCCTCAAGTTTTCTCTTCTCGAATTGTGTGAGAATGAAATAAGAGAGGCCTTCTCTTAAAGAGCTATAAACCCTCAAAAGCTGCTTTAATGATTGCAGAGTAATTTGGGAAACTGCTTTACTTGTCTCCCAAGATTCCAATTTTGAAGAGATTCTCTACCACTTTCTTAAGTTTTTCATCCCACTTTTTAGAACTTTCCAATTTGAGCAATTTTGTCTTCATGAAGAAGTTTTATCCATTTTTCAATTTTCCAATTTTTTGGTTTTTATCGTTTTTTGATTTTTTGGGAAGTTAATTAATTAAATATTAATAAAATCAATATTTAACCAATTTCAATTTTTAAAACATAAAATAAAATAAAAATCTTTTAAAGCAATTTCATTTTTTCTGAATTTTCATTTTATCGATTTTTGAGTTTTAATTAAATGTCAATAAAAATCAATATTTAATTAAACAAAATTATTTAAAACCAAATCGATTTAATTCATGTTTCATTATTTCCAAATTTTTTGATTTTTGAAGATTAATTAATTAAATATTAATAAAAAATTAATATTTAACCAATTTCAAAATTGAAACTTAAAACCAAAAAAAAACTTTATTATTTCAATTTTGGAAATCGTACTACTTCAAAACAATTTATTCTTGCAAATTTAACAATTAAATATAAAATATAAAATTTAATATTTAGTTAATTTTTTAAATTTAGCACCAAATGGATTTAATTTCCAATCTCGACGAGAATTTCAAATTTTATTGTCTTTCGTTGATTCCATCATGGGTTGAGATTGCTTGTCATCGAATGTCCTCAAAATTCCATGATCACCAAGGTCCCGGAAAAAAATTTTATTTTCAAAGTTTATTTACCTCACTCTATCGTTGTTTTGGGTTCCTTGTGAATGCTTAATTTTCTTCTTTAGACACGTTCTGCAACCCCCTTATTTTTGCACTTGATCATACATTAAGCAAGATTCTTGTGGGATGGCAGATTATGTCCTTTGGACTAATTCCTTGACCGCCCTTGTGTTTCGTGCCTAAGACAACATGCGAGCAGGATTTGGGTTGGGTGGCAGATTTAGGTCTCAACACACATTCTGTGACTCTTTCATATATGCGCTCGAGGACAAGATTGGCCGCATTTTTTTATCACCTCACAAACTTCGTATTTGGCGGTCATTCCTTTGACCAAGTTGACTTGCACTTGAGGGAGGCTAACAGTGGGATTTGGGTTGGGTTGCAAACTTTGTCCTTAGGAATAAATATGTTATCTCATGCCATTTGTGCTTGCAAAGAAATCGGAGAGGGTTTTTTGATGAGTTGAGGACTTTGTCCTTTGCACCCATTCCATGACCCTATGCCTCTTGTGCTTGAGAGAAGACCGGAGCGGGTTTTTGAGCAAGTAGCCAATTTTTTCTTTGCAGAGGAGTCTGTTGACTCCACTGACTTGCGCTCAAAAAAGTGCTTGTGAATGCAAAAGGATTCACGGCGGATCTTTATAAACTGCTCCGCAACATCATGAGTTCCATCATCAGGTTTGGGTAATTCCTTCTAGACATGACTGGTCTCTGAATGTGATATGGATGAGTGGATACCTTCAAATGAATCCATTCAAAAAGATTATAAATGTTGTACTCTGTAGGGTGTAACCGGAGCCTGAGGCAACACAGACTATTAGCACTTCGTGAAATATTTACGAGCCCTGCACTAAGAGCCACTGAGAACTCAACCCCAAAGGCCAAGAAAACCTGTATAGATAAAGGGGGTCCCATTGACGATGGGTGGTGTGTGAAGGTCACAATAGTACCCATGAACAACTTCAATGTGTCCCTATGTGGCCCCCTCATTGGCAATAAAATATATTTCTCCATTAAAATTTGGGGAACAAATCAAATGGTAGGAGATGCAAGGGTGCGATTGTCATGTTCGAATGAGCTATGATGATCCTTGATTATTCTTTGCATCCGTTTGAAAAATGTTTTTGTGGTGTCATTTGCTTTACTTACTTTTGTGACCTTTAGTATTTCTTTCCTTGAGTCCATGCCATAATATCTTCCAAACACAACTAATCTATATCAAAAAACCTGATCATACTTGTGATGGGTGTTGGTGCCCAAAAACGATGGATTCACCTTTGGCCGACTAACAGATATAATGGTGATGCACCACTCATACCTCTACAATTTTGGTTTAATCTAGCCAAGGCTGGTAGGCCTAATTTCACTTTGAACTATTTAATTCTCTATGTCGCACAACTGTGTACACAAAACAAAGTTCCTCCAAAGGTGGTGAATGATCGTTTGAGGAAAGCAACAAATCCTCTGATAATCTCTACTCTATAAAACTTGACCAAAATGGATTATACTAAAGAATAAAATTAATTATTTTGATATAATAATTTAATGATCTACAAACTATAGATGAACGTAATGTGACAATTTCCAATTAAAGATTAGATCAGTGCCTTCTAAGTATTTGAGTTATAGATTCAAAACACTTTCAATCCTACGTACGATCAGAGACGGTTTTAAAAACTTGCTTTAATAAGACAAGACCATCACTTCATAAGCTTCCACTTGATTCACAATTCAAATCAATTTACACAACTAATCTTATCAAGTTTAACTCAAATTAAGAGATGAATAAGAACAATGGCGAATACACAAATCTTACTATTGATACTCGAGTTGTATATATTGACTTTGAATTACAATATTCAAAAAATAAAACGTAGTGAAACACTCTATTTAATAGAATATCCGAAAGACTAACTCAAAACATATAACTTATAACCACAAATAAAAAGAAATGACACTTATTTTTATTAATGTTGAAAAACTGGTACATAAGAGTTCATAGTTGTAATTGTTTATGAAATTATATTCTATCAAAATATATCTTGTATTATCTTCTCTATATTTTACATTATATATATATATGTGTGTGTGTGTGTGTGTGTGTGTGTTTGAGTGGCTTTCACACCTCTTTAGGGTGAAAAGACACAACCCTTATTACAAATCATTTAAAAATAATAATAAACTAACTAAAAAATAACTACCTAACTTTCAGATTTGGGTCTGGTTGAAAAACCAAAACACCTCGTGGAAAGCTAAGAATTTTACTGGAGATAGGAAATTTGATTTTCCGAACTGGGTCGTTTTAGATTTTTAAAATTCAATCATCTTCATCCTCTGTCGGCATTATCTTTGCAACAGATCGAAATTCCAACATTTTCTGAAGGCTTTGATCACAAAATTTTGATTGTTCCTGTCACAGAGCTTCCTTTCTTAATCTTTAACTTTTTAATTGAAAATTAATATAATTTTTTCATCCTATCTCATGTATTCCATCATTAATTATTTTTCATGGAGTTTAAGAGGCCATTTTTAAAGTTTTATCACTATATAAGACTCCAAATTTTGCCCAAAATTTCGAGCTGCAACAATGAGTTCATTGAAACTCAAAAGATAATCCACACAAAGTTCAATTGTCATATATGATCAATGCTTTGATCTTTTGGGCCCTCTTTGAATTTGACTGCCTCCACGCACACTAAGTTCATGGTCCGCCATGCCTCATTTCACAATTAATTTAAAGATGATTGTGTGATACAAATCGAGTCTCAACAATCTAATATGGTCTGAACAAAATAAAACAACTAAAAAAAATAGACAATGTATCAGATAATTAAAATCTAATGCCCAACTTAAAGTAAATCAGAAAAGGAAACATTAAAACTTTAGAATATTACCTTCAAATTCTACATCTCAAAGAAGAACCTAACGATGGAAATCTGAATCTTTTCAACCTTAGTGTACATTTCACTGAACCACTTGTGCCAATTTTTCTGTATCACCAAGCCGAGTGAGTGAATGGCACATGGTTTCCGCAAGATGTGCCCATATCTTCCCTCCACTGATAAACTTGTTGCTTAGCAATTTTTATCATTGTTTATGACCCAAACATTATTTTCAGCATCCACCTATTAAATTTAGACCCAGAATAGAGTTGAAACAAAGAACGAATAATTCAAAGTACAAGAAAAGAAAGACACCCAGATTTATCCTGGGCAAACCCTCCACTTGAGGGTGAAAAACCCAGCCACACCAGAAGGGAATCTTTATTGAATAATAATAGAGTCCCAAAACAAGGTTCACAACCTCTAGAGTCTGCACACTCTACAAATTATATTCAATGCTCTCTTTATAATAAACATGAATCTTGAACTAGAAAAACCATGCACATGAGAATTGCTACTTGCAGTATCAAAATAAACAACACTACTGCAGAAACAATAATGAATAATAATAATCAACAACTCCGAAGTCACAACATGATTCTACAGTAACCTCTTGCCAAAACAGTGATCATCTAGCATCCCTTCTTCATCAGAAGAATGATGATACACATACCCAGGAAGAGCAGTACCTGATTTCTTTTCCTTGTAGAATTGGACATTTACAGAATATAAACTTCTCTTTTAACCACAAACAACATAAATAAGACCTATCATATGATGATTACACACAGAATAATATCTGAAGCAGACACTGTAATCACAGTTGCAGATATGATCATTTCTCATGGACACACTGATTGCTTCTATTCACACAACACATAAAATTTTCTCTGACTTTCGCTTTATTTTAATAAACATGATACATGAAGAACTTCTGTATGACTAGACACTGTCAAGAGAATGTCTATACTGGAGGAAGATCAACGGACAACACTTGATGCACAATAAAGACTTGACGGTCCAGTTACATTTCATGTCGTTCCGAGTTCCAATAATGACACAGTCTCTATCGAACCTTTTTTGTTGCAATAACACCCGATGATAATTTAAGGCACTCACAATTAGACGATTGCTAACCAGAATGGTAATCTCAACTGAGCCAATTGCCCGACAACTCTTGCACATCATCTTCATTAAACTATGCAGTGACAGCTATGAAATAGTGTCGATACACCTACCAAATACACGATGCCTCAAGACGATGACCATCACAGCTAAGATACAATCACGGTGGCATAAATGTGGGCAGTAATAAGATAGCTGCGGTTGAGCCATAAACACAAAGTCATAAACCATAGCGGTAACAAGGAACAAGGCTGAGAAAGGTAGAATGATCAACGAACGAGACAAAGAAGAATAACATAGTTCAGCTTAGCATATTCAAACTGAGTAAGCTTGAGAACAATAGAATCAACAACAAAGGAGATAGCATCACCATCATAGGTACAAATGATGTCTCCCGTCGCTTCAATACATTAACGCTACCATCTCAATTGATCCCAGGTGGATGTTGGCAATAAAGTTTACATTCTTTACTTTCCCTTCATAATTAGTTGCTTTCAAAAACATCGCTCTTTTAGGTCACATTACGATGACATTAGTTAAGGGTAATTTTTTTGCAATCTTTCCATCCATTAGAAATGACAGCACTCCTTTTCGAGTCCATGAATCCTTGATTATCCTGAATATGTCTATACACATTGTTTTTCCTTTGCCGATAAGGTAGTGCACACCTTTTATGCTCACAAAGCACAACAACCTAAACTTAAATATGCATTGTGACCAAGTTTTTTTGCAATTGAATGCCTTTCCACCAATCAAATAAAAAACAATACATAGCTTCCATACACGGGCCAGTAATGCAAGATCAAACAATGAGAAAGTTTATACATTTCATTTCACAATTTATGGTAAGCCAGTTCAAACTATTGCTGGTAACCCCAATGATAAAATCCAGTTGATTTGAAGCATAAAGTCTGACAGAATTTTCATAACTACAATCAGAAAGCAAAGTCAAAACCTACTCAAAGCCTTATGGATTACCATGGAGATGAATTGAACCTCCACTTATTGCTCCTTGGAACCAGCAATACTAGAAATTTTCAGGATATAAGCAGGGTGTAGGTGCTGTGTGTTTCTTTCTTTCTTTTGTTAGCAAGGATGACAGGCTGGTGGATCTTTATCTTTAATTATTGCCTCCTTTTCTCTCACAGTAAATATCTCCCCCTCAGGTTTCTCCTGTAGATGATCAACTTGATAACACATGTTCTGCCAATCTTGTTGATTAACTACACATTTAGTAGCAGGGTATGTTAACAAACAGGCAGAGCCTAATTTCTTAAAACTTTCTAGCTTAGCCCCTCAATCACTATCTGAAGGTTGTTTGTGCATTTGATCATGTCACTTTAATTGTATCTTACTAACTACTAGTCCATCGGAGAGATTTGACTTGGATCTTATCTCACCAATCTCTTCATTTTCTCCTATCTTTGCAAACTCCATTGCATTCCCTTCTCCACTGGGTAAAGCATATGCTTTGGTACAGGATAATTTCATATGTGATATTCTGCACTTCCTTGTGAAAGATATCCTCATTATGTATAAGCTCTGCTAATTTGCGAACCAGATTTCCTATCACCACATAATTCTTTTCTTCTACGGCCACGGTTTTGCAAAACTGAGTGGGTTAGAGCTAGAGCCTTGGGGGACGAAGCATGAATCATTGAGTTCAGACAAAGATTGGAGATTTCTTTGGAGAATAAAGTCTCCCATTTTTTCATCTTTACCATGGGATAATAGCCAAGAATTCACATTGCAGAGGGAGAAGTTTTGTTATGAGCAATTTGAATTTAATCAAATAAAGAGGATTAAGGAGGTAAGGCTTGTAGGAAAGTGGAAAGTACTTTTTCTGGAGAACAAATTCAGTGGTGGCTGAGGAATGATAGCAAATAACTCCTATGTTCCATCAAGTTTCCAAGATAGGGGGATGTGTTTCGGGGATGGGATTTTTTAAGGCCATTTTTTGGCCGCAACAAAGGGGATATACACACACATATACACTAAGGTCAAAGTTAAATACATTTGTTCAATTAATATGACATTGTTATTCTTCTTCATGCAACACCAATTTCACATTGGTTGACCATTAATTGGATATTAACAGCATGCAACGTTCTAACTGATAGACCTATTTATTGGTTATGTCTTGTAGAGTAGAACTTATCTGCCTGTCACCCTTAATGCACAAGCTGCAGGACTTTCACTGTCATTATAGTATCTTTTGCCAGTTTCTCCAGCACCATAAAATTCTTATTGGCCTTAAAATATACTAAGCAGGGGATCCTTGTGTGTTTATGTGACAATTTTTTTAGGAGATTTTACAGTGATTGGAGGTGACAGGTGGACTTTTCATTGGTCCATAGGTGTTTTAGGTTTACAACCAGGCGAACTTAATCTGTTATTTTTGCTGATCAGACGAGTATTCCTCATTCCCATGGATTGAACTCGCCTTGAAAGTTATTGTAGATCAAAATATGATAAATTATCTTCAATTTGGAAAAGATTAGAGGTCCTGGCGTGGCTTATGGAGGAAGAAAGACCAATTTCTTTTAAAACTGTCATTAAACCCTCAAAACACAAGGTTTTGGCAAAGAATGATTGATAGCTTATAAATGAACCATTTGGAAAAAAATTGAAACTCTGGTATTTCCTATCCCTTTAAATGATCTTTCAAATTTTTTTGTCTCGGATCGAATGGATGTGTATTTGGAAAGATATTTGTTACCCCAGTCAGACTGGTTAAGTGAGATTCACTGTTTGTAACAGTTACTTCATTGTTTTGAATAATTTCATGTGATGTTTGAAGGTTCCTATTATTTGAGAGAATGGATAGAATTATAATAATGTTTAATGAACCTTTTATTACTGCACAAGAAGTATTCCCAAGTGAGTTTAAAGATCCGCTTGATAAGTCACTGTAAACAGTCCTAACCCTGTGACAGTTACAATCATAGTCAATGTGTTGATTCATTTAAAAGTTGGATTTATATTGTTAAAAGACAAGAACATTGTGAAAGAACTTGAAGTGCATGGAAGTTATTTACATGGTTGGGAGTGTGTGTTAAGGAATTTGGAATCCTTTATATGCCACTGTTATGTCATAGTCAACAGTGACAGTCCAAACTGAAAGATTTTCCTTTGTTACTATTTTCTTCTTATCTTGGGTCATGGTTATGGATATTTTGTGAATGGAAAGGCCCTGTTTAGGAATTGCTAAAGTCCTAAGAATCTGTGTTTCTTGTACTCTTGAAAGGCCATTTCAAAGTGACTGTTAAACTGCTCCATGACAGTGACAGTGACAGTACAGTTAGGGAATTCTCCTTTTGTTTAATTTCAATTGCTCTTCACTTTTTTATCACTGCATAAGCCAAGTAAATATTACTTTTCAAAGGATATTAACCTCTTCGGATTGTTAGGAATTTGTAAGGATGCTTCCTTAGAATAGAGTGATCAGACAACAAGAGGTATGGGGAAAGTTCTATTGACAACATGTTTGCCTAATGAAGTTGAGTGTGTCACGCCATCAAGAGTGTTTGGTAGTTGTTCTTGAAGTGTTGATCAGTGAGAATAAGATGTCCTTGAATAAGTTGTAAGGTTGTTATATTTCATTCCTGTGATCAATTTTCCAAGGTAATGGGTGATTGAAGTGTTGAGTTTCCATGGTTTGAGAACAACAATGTCAACTTCATTTTGTTACATCCAAACATAAACCAACTCCAAATGATTTGTTTTACCTTATATAGCATAAGGAGTGTTATTGCACACCTCTGCCTCAATGGCTGTTCCACAACTCTTACACAGTATTACATTGATTTATCAAACATAGTATTTGAGAGCACGTTGTGATAAAGACCTCATTCATCCACTTCTGCTCCAAGATAGAACTTGCTAGGTCCTCTCAATGAACACAAAATGAAATACAAATTGCCTTTAGGCAAGGAAGCTCACTGATTCAAGTATATTTGGTGGAGAGGATAATTGATGCCTTCCTAATGTGTTAAAATACTTAATGCCACCTTTGATGGGTGCGGTCATGGTGAATAAGGTTTGATCTCATGGAATGTTAATGTGTGTTAACAATAAGATAGGACTATCACAATCCTAATCAATGGTTGGAGTGTTGGAAGTGTGTGAAAGCATCATAGGGTTCCCGTTGAGCATCAGTTCTTAGAAAAGTCTTGTACATTGGTGATGATCATGTTTTTGGTCCTTTTGATATATACTTTGAGTTGCAAGATGTCAAGAAAGCAAATGGATTTGTTGAGTCCTAGAAGTCAGTTAATTTCAGTTTAATCCCTACAACAATGATTTCCTTACAAGAACAAGAGCTTGAGGAAGGATCCTATTGCGCATTACAGTCCCAACATTCCCAATGCTAGAGTAGTAAAGGCTGTCATTTTAACTAAAAGATCTCCGAATGTTGCATCTTGCATTTGTTGGGTGAGTCCTTACTTCTAAATTGAATATGTTTTATGCATGTTCTAAGCATAAGTACGTGAGGTGGGGAAAGTGCAGTTGCACCTCTAATTGTGGATGTTCCTACTAATCTATATTTTCAAGTATGTATTTATCTCATGTTTGTAGTTATCTTGGTACCCTGAGGATGTGGTGTGGACTGTTGTATATCAGTCTGTCAAATACTGGTTTAAATAGCCTCCTACTTGATGTTATCTTTAGGGATTTGGTTGCCTTGGATAAACAACTCTGGCTCGAGCAAGTCAATCACTTCCAGAAGATGGTCTATATTTTAGCACAAAGTTGTAAATCTCATGGAGTCTAATATAACAATCACTATGGAGTATTTGAAAAATAAAGGTCTATGTATGATGTCAGTTTCACTGGCAAGTGCCATATCAAGGTCAAGTGGAAAGCCTCTTATGGGAGCTAGGTCAGCAGAAATTGTGGATTCTACCAATGATAGACGAAGTTCAAGAACATAGATCACTACATTACCTATCAATAATTGCTCACCTCATGTTGTAATTGGAGTTGGTGGGTTTGGAAGTGATGGATCTTTAAATGAAGTGTCAGAAACAAAAAATTGTGAGAGATATATTCTCATGTTTCAATAAATAAATCAAAGTTTTTTACATTTAGAATTGAAGTGCATTTCCAACTTAGGAATAAAGACTAGGGGAAAGACTGAAAAGGATTGTCTAATGCAAGTTCTTTATCTCAATATGTTTATTGATTGCCATGGTTGGTTATTTTTGTTAACTACAAATATTTTTATTCTTATTTAGATATTTATGACCAGTTTCCCACATCCTTATCTTATGTGAGAAACTATTTGAATGAAGAACTTACAGCTAAAAATTCAATATCTAATCCTATAATCTCATCTGAGTCCTGTAAATAATTTCCATTCCTTAGACTTCAAGTTTAGAAAATTCAAAATTTAGCAATTGCAATATCATAGTTCACAAGTGCAATATGGAAAACATGTTATCACATGCAATGAGCGAACATGATCATTAAGTTCACAAATGGTACTACAGTTTTTGAAAATGCTTCTTACGCTGCATGCTAAAAACCAGCTAGGGAGCATGGAAAACTCAAGGAATCTATAGTGGTGATTTCCAAAGATATCTGAAAGGAAGGATGCGAGAAAAGGTTTTTTCTTTCCTAGAGGTAAGCACATTCACATTAATATATTAGATGAAGATACAACTAAACTAGTTACACTCAACAACATAAGAATTTAAAACATAATGGGCATACATAATGGATGTATCACAGCCTAATTACTTAATGGCATATAGATATATCACCACCTACTAGAAGTTTTGTACAAGGTTGACAAATTTGAGAGGTAAGACCCAGAGGAGAACTTCAAAGAGCTTGCACAACTATGTCAATAAGGATCACTCAATGCTTACATGGTTGATTGCTAGAGGATAGCACTTATAGTACATGATGTATAAATACATTTTATACTGTTCCTTTTCCTGGAACGACAAAAAGAACCCTCCAAGGGATTAATTAAGTCTCTTGAACCAAATTTTTAATTGACTGCAATTCATCATAAAAATGTCCTTGAACTTGGAAATAACTACACCTAGAAGACCTTTAGAAGAGTGAAATTAGGGGGCATCACAATAGTAGAAACAACACCTCCTCGACACAACAAACTTCAAGGAACATGTCACACAATTAAAGGTCGACATTCAAGACACATTACTAGAGATAAAATGCAGAGGAAACATTTTTTCTTCAATTGTAAAGAACCCTAAAGCCCACAACATAAGTATTTGGGAAAACTATAGGGAATTTAATTAAGGTCCAATCCAAAGACAAGGAAGGGTCCAAGGCATGTACTAAGGGGCTGTGTGGAAGAGGATGAGGTTTCACCATTCAATATAGTAACTCAAGTCTTGTAGTCAGCTAAAGAGACAATCCGACCAACTACTATTTTTTCTTTATCTGGAGCCCCATTTATACTCTTTCCAAATTAAGGGATATCAAAAAATAATGGTACTTATAGATTGAGAAGTGACTGATAACTTTAGCTGTAACAGAGAAGTAGCACTTTTTATATTGAAAGCTGAATTTTTTTAGGGTGTAAAGTGACAATATTAGATGGTTATTCATTGGCTTGCACATTGGTAGTTTACTATCATATGTAGTTTTAGATGGGCATAATATCTCCAATGAATTTTGTATCATTCCACAGAGGGAATCTCATATAATTTTAAGCATCCAATGGATATACTCGCATGGGGAGTTCACAAAGAACTACCAAACAATGACAATTATCTTTAGAAAACCTAGGTGAAAGAAAATCACGGGACAAGTTTTAAGTCACCACATAAAAATGCTTTTGAGAAGGGACAAACTCAGTTGGATGAAAAATAATTTCACCATTAATGTGATTCCTCTAGGTACCATGGACTAAAGGGAGGATGAATATCCTTCAAATATCCAAGTCTTTTTAGATAACTATGCTTATGCGTTAGATAACCATAGGTTTCTCATTTCCTGCAGCATCGAAGGGTTGAACATTTTGAACATCTAAATATATAGGAGAAGGGTTTTGATTAATGTTTCCAGCTAAAGGGTCTTAGCCCTTGTAATTTAAAACATAGAATGGCTCGAATATACAAAGCCATAGAGGTTGTTGTTGACCACCAAAAATGAAGAAATATGAGGCCCACAATTTGTGATGATGCAGAAAGCCCACAGGGTTTTGAGATACCCCGCATAATTTTTGATCTCAAAGCATCAGATTGGAATAGGGTATTGAAGCCATGGCTACATGCAGATAAATAGAGGCATTGGCATCAGACTAATAAACAACAAAATAGAAAAGCTACATAACAAGAGAGGAAAATAAAAGTTGTTTCCATTATTTTGTTGAATAAGGCCGCGTTTTGCAGGCATCAAACAACATATAACATACCTGTACAGTGGGAGTCTGCATGAAAAGGCTTCACAAGAATTTTCAACAATCTATATAAACTCCATGAAAATACCCTAACATGCTTCCGCCCAAAGCTCCAGAATAATGAAAATACAAAATGAAATGTGGTAAATCAGTTGTATGCTTTCACTACCACCGTGAGGAAAAGAAAAGGCATGTTTGCCTTTTTTTTTTTTTCCGGTAAATCATTTAAAACTAATATCATCGTAGGCTTATTAGAGGCTTTTATTCTTTTTTTATGTAATTTAAACTTTCATTGCTAAGATTTATTAAGCAAATTAAGTATATTATTTAATAGATATTAATTTAAGTTAATATCTATTAAGTAATCTATTTTATTTACTTAATAAATATTGAAATGTGAGTTTGTTATCCTTCTATATTTGTTCATTATAGGAGTAAATGAGATGAATATTACTAAGTGTTTGTTAAATATTCTCGTCATTAAGGAAATGTTATTCTCATAGTTGTCATATTTAATGTCATTAAAACTTACAAATAAACCCAAATGCATAGCTGGGAAAGAGAAAATACTTTAAAACTATGACTAGATGGAAAGCTTGTTTGGCTCAAAAAGGTTTGAGATGTCAACAAATAAAATGCCATATGTAAATTATCATTATGTTAAAAATACATCTTCAAGAAAATGGAGATTTAAGACAAAAAAACAAGTTGGACATTTAAAACTCAAATCTTATGTTGAATTCTCAACCTATTAACAAAACCTAAACCCATGTGCTTCTAGAAATAACTACTTCGAAACATTAAACCATGAGTAAACATTTGTTTGATGGTAACTATTCCTTGTGATTTTATCTCTAAATAGTGTTTATCAATCAATTTTGAAATCACCTAAAAGCCATATTTCTAGCATGAAATAGTTGTTGATGGATTTCTCATGCAATAAGCCTATTGATGAATAAGCATTACTAGTGAAATGGAGCTTCTAAGTATATAAGTCTATGATATTATCAAATGTTATTATAAAGGAGTAATAATCATTCATTTAGTCATTTTTGTTTGGATAACTAGTTATTTAGTAATTTATTTGGTCATTTATTTAGTCATTTTTATTTGGGTGACTAATTATTAGTGACTAATTGTTTAGTCATTTTTAGTTGTCTGACCTTGTGAGTTTACCCGATGACCAAATTAGTCATTTATACTTGTACAAATTGTAAATAATTAGTAGAACTTGATCAGTTTTAGTCACGTGACTAAAAGTTTTAGTCACGTTGTCATTTATTTGTCAAATTCTACTAGTGAATGTTGGTCTAGCATTTTTTAAACCAAAAGGCATACAGACATACACATACGTTCCCAAAGGATTAGTAAATGTTGTTTTAAATTGTTGTGACATTTTAAACAACACTTGGTTATACCCTGAGAAACCATCCATCATGGATAATAACTCACAACCAGTCATCTTATGGAGCATAGCCTCCATGATGGGCAATCCATAATTATCCTTCAATGAGGCAACATTCAAATTTCTAAAATCAATAAATAATCTTATGTCCCCATTCTTTTTTCTAGGTGGTACCAAATTAGAAACCCAAGATGAATGTTTATAGGTTCAATAATGTTTGCATCCCTTAAATTTGTCAACTCTATTTTCATTTTAGTAGCTAGCAAGGGATTGATAGGCCTTTGTTTTTGCCTAAAAAGTTTTGTATCTTCTTTCAAAGGGATTTCATGATGAAATAGATCTTTCCTATAAGCCTTTAGGTCATCATATGACCAGGAAAACACTTGTTTGTACTTCTTCAACAATCTTATCAAATTATTTCTCACATCCCTACTTAGCTCCTTTCCATTGTACACCAGCTGAGGGGATGTCCCTGATCCTAAATTTATTTCTTCCAAGTCCTCTACCTTGGCATTGGACTTTTGTGACATGTAATTATCATTTATTCTAAACATGCCTTCTAGCTCAACTAACCCATTAGGAATATGATTAGAAGCTAAGTGAACAACTTCATTTCCAAGGATGCAATACTTTCCATTAACAACCTCTATTGAGGCATCACAATCAATTTTTTGGCCATCATATTGATCTAGGCCATGAATAAATATGAGTATATCATTATCACCCTCAAAAACTTGCCAATTATAAATGTTATCAGGCACAACAGACCTGCTTTTTATTTCTAACATTGACACACCAGCAAGAGTGACATCATTATTTTTTAATGCAACATTTACAAAGAAATTTTCCATGATGTCATTTGACCTTTCTACCCACTGAATGTTGAAAGCATCAAACAATTCTATTCTATCCCATAGAGCATACCTGTACAATTTTAGTCTATCATCCTTGGCATCATATTTAGATCTGATTTGAGCTATGATCAATTGGGAATCTCCATGGACTTCTAAACATTTTATACCATGTTTTATAGAAATATTTAATCCCAATATCAATGCCTCATACTCAACAGTGTTATTTGTGCATTGGAAAGTCAACAAAAATGAATACTTAAATGTAATACCTAATGGGGATATAAATAATACACCAGCTCCTTATCCTTCCTCAGAGCATCCTCCATCAAAGTACATTTTCCACAACCCATCCTGCTGTAACAATAACTCATCAACTATTGGATCAATATTCCTCATTTGTGGCTTGATTTCTTCAATAATAAAATTGTCCAATCAATGTCAACACAACAATTCAAATCTTCAGGTGCTACAATCTCAACCATGATAGAAGAGTGAGGCTCTCTATACAAATTAACCTCAATACCATTTATAGGTATAGTAGCAGAGGACATGTCTAGTTGTAATTTTCCTCACACTATTGCAATCCATTGTCTTGATAACAACATGCCATAATGAGGCTTAGTATCAACTAAAACTACATCCATCTTATATGTAGGCTCAAAAAATGCAGCAATATTTACTTTCATTCCTATTAAGGTTCCTACCATAGGAACATCCCTATTATCCATGGCATAACATCTTCCATTGGAAGTGTCAACTTGAAGTCCTAGTTCTTTCATAACATGATATGGCATCACAATAGCTAGAGCACCAGAATCTATCATACAATTTTTTAACAAGAAGTTGTTGACAATCAGAGTGACATAGAAAGGATCAATTGAAGAAGGTTCTCAAGTTACAATATTTCCAACACATAAGTTAGAAATTTCCTTGCTGGCCTCATAGCCATCCATTGTATTTTCCTTTTCAGATACAATAGGAAATTCTCCTTGTTCATTTATAAGGGCCAATGTTGTTTCCTTATGCTCTTTTATCTTCAACATTTCCAACAAGGGGATTGAGACTTTCATTTGAGATAAGGCATGTCTCATGTCAAAGGTTGGAGGTTAAGTAAAGGGATCAGACAAGTATTTTCTCTTACCAACACTTTTGTTCCTTTTGTATGTGGTAACCTCATCTCTCTTGTTAGTATCTTGAACAAGAACAATTTCTTCTTTCTTTTTGTTACAACCCTTGCCTTTGATTACATCTATTTTTGTAGAAAATTTATTTTAGGAATCATCTCTCACAAAAACTGACCTAGGTACTCCTTGATCAGGTTCTACTCTTATATTCCTCAAGTTATATGAGGATCTGGCTTAAGAAATGATAGTCACAATAAGAGTCCTAATCTCTTCTTCACTGGGCTTTCTCTAGTGAGCATTACCTAGCTCTAGTCTGATCACATTTGTTGGTTTACAAACATCACTTTCATACTCATCCTGATCAGAATGGGAAAAAACATGTTGTTCATATTTTGGAAAAATTCTCCTTTTATAATCAACATCAAAAAGTATTTCTTCATCTTCTGAAGATGAAATTTCTTCCACTTTCTTAGTGGTGAACATATTAACTGCAGGCTTTTCAGATCCTTGATTATCTCTTGCATGTGGGTCTTCCACTTCTTCTCCCAAATATTGGGCCACAACACATTGATAAGGTGAGGAGGCATATTAGAAGCCACACACCATGGAGTGTTCTCCACATTACATCATGTATTCTTTTTTAAAGGATCAAGGGTATCTCTTCCTTTTTTATTCTCATGAGTATCAAAAGTAGGCTTCCCATTCTTCCAATTTGTCTTGTAGGTCTGATCATACAACCTAGGGAATCTTTATTTCCTTTGATAGAGTGGTCTATTATCCTGAAAACCTCTATCCCATTTTTCAATATAGGTTGAGAGATCTTTAACAACATTTTCCAACTTGTCAACATTATCATCTTTTTTAGTTGGTCTACCAACATGTGTTTTGGTTTCTCTCCACAATCTTCCTTCATCCCCTTTGTACATTTGACCAAATGCTTTCCTATTACTTTCAATATTAATTGATAACTTGAAAGCATCTCTCAAAGTATGTGGGCTTTTTTCTCTCAAGAGATAAGACATTTTTCCATCCAAAGAATTGAAATATGTGGTTAGGCAAACTTCATCATCTAATGTCAAGACTTGGAATAATTTGTACATTTCCTTTTGAAACCTATTATTAGATTCGTACATAACCTCATTGGGATGATTTTTTATATTATTAAATTCATTTAGCATATAACTAGAATTAACATGTTCAACATATTGCTCCTTAAAAATTTTCACAAACTCATCGCATGATGTAATATTGTTCTCAAGAAAACCCCTATACCAATCCCTAGCATCTTCAATCAATAAATAAAAACACAATTTCATTACAACATCTTCATTTTCAATTTCATAGTCATTTATTCTATCTGTAAAATACTTAAGATTCTCTTCACAAGTGACAACATTATTTCTTGTGAACTTAGGGATTTTGTCTCTTACCTCATTTGGGATAGCATTTGTTTGACCAGGGATACCATCAAATAATAATGGTCAGTATCTATCTAGATGAAAAGGCCTCCTTTGAAATTTTTATGAAGCTTGGGCTCCACCACCTCTAGCACCTTGATATAACACACCTCCTAGGAGACCACCAGCTAATGGAATTGTAGAATTGACATTTTGGACCAGTTCTTGGACTGGTTGTTTAGAGCCTGAAGCCTAAAAACTTGGCTTAGGACCACTTGGTTGGTTTTTTGGTACTGTCCCAATAGTAACTGAGACTGAGCTACTTGAATTAGTATTCATATTAGCATGTAGGAAAGCAATTTTTCTCTTCATCACATCTGCAACAGCCTCCACTTCCATTTTTTCTAATTTGATAGCCAAATCTTCCTTGGCCTTTCTTGCCTTTTCCAATTCTATATTAGCTTGAGAGACAACATCAGGAATAGTCCAGTTCAGGTTCATTTATACTTATTCCAAGCATTATTTGTTTTCCCTTGTCAAAAGCATCCCTGGTGTTATTTTTTAGATCCTCATTTCTCTTGACTTCTGATGGATGCAATTGTCTTAGAACTAGGCCCTCTCCTTCAAATTTATTTTTCTTAGAATTTGAATCATTATTATCAACTTGTTGTCTCAAGGCTCCAATATCACCAAACAAGTCTATATCTAGACCTTTGAATTCTTGATTAAGACTTTGAGCCTTAAGCTCATTGCTCTTTGTTTTTCTTATGAGTTGTTGTCTTTCCATGAGGAATTCATAAATCTCCTCCTCTCGCTTATTTATTTTATTAGAAATTTCTAGTAATTTTGCATGCTCCTTTTTTCTTAAAGCTATGACTTCATCATGCAATTTTTCAAATTCATGAGAAACAGTTTCAACAGTAGAACTTTATCCTAGTTGGTCTAGACTCTCTCATGCAGGGAAAAACCCTACATCTGTAAATTCATCATCTTGAGAAGGATTAACTACATCAGGGTCCATTCTTCTAAGAGTCTCATGATTTTTAGAGGAAGAAGAATCCTCCCTAGGGATGGGTTTTGAGATGTCTTCTTAAGAAGGTTTTGGAGAATTTGGGTTAAATAAACCTCTCCTAGACCGCTTCTTCCTACTAGGTGTAGTAATTTTGTCACCTATATTGGTGTCTAGGTGATGCCTATAATACGACCTAGTATATATTTATCAACTCAAGATATATTCAATAAAATACTCACAAATTTCTATATGCCAAACCAGTAATTGGTAAACACGGATTTCAGAGTTGCCACCCATAGAACAAGTGGGGATAAATTTTAAAACACTAGTCTCAAAAGAAACAATAGACAATCAGCAAAAAACTGTAACAAGCCTATTGCAAAACATTAAACCTCCCAAGTAGAGTTTCCAATTTTGTTAGTGCTTAAAATTATTGTAGATAATGAATATAAATTGGAAGTTCTGATACATAACTCTATGGACCCAATAGATGTATCTAACAACATCAAACACTAAGGTGCTAAGGACTTATGTCCTTCTTCACTTGGAACTTTAAGCTCAAGCAAATGTACCTGATAGATTTAGTTCGTTAAATAATCATAACAATCATCAGTATCCTTGACACAGACATAAACATCTATTTCTTTCAACATACATTCAAGATGAATTGTTTTTTTTAATTGTTGATGGTGAAAAATGTAAATCAAGCAAAGACCAGTGCCAAATCCTAGGGCAAAGAGTCAAAGAACATATATCTACACACATCCCTCAAATTGAATATAGCCAAAAACTAGATGATATGCCTTACAAATCATCCTCTCATTAACACATGAAATCATCAAATTTTTGTATAAACCATGAATTCCCTAAAATATCCCTTAAGATTAACCCTTCCTTTGAAAGAAACTTAAGGTTCACCTCACTATCTACCTTGGAAATGATATATTAAAGATGCCTTACAAATTTAATACACAAAAAACTCAAGATTTATACAAGAAGAAAACAAAATGTGAAAAGGAGTCTCAATATATTTTCATTGACCTTTCCCTGTATCAGTACATTCAAAAGACATAAATTCTTAGACAAAACACCAGATACAAAACTCTCTTTACTAAATATATTTCCACCACCCCTTTTAAAATACAAAAACTTGGTATATATATCATCACTAGCCATCTTGGAATCCTTAGGAAAAGGATGCAACAAGCTTCAAATGTCTAGGATAGTGACAGATACAAGAAGAAAAAACAAATTACATCATTAACAAAAAAGGAAAGAAGAGCCAAAATATATGTTTCTAATAATGGTGAATCTTCACAGATGGCACCTTTGTCTATAGATGTTCAAGGTAACTTTTGAAAGTTGTTACATGAATAATGACCACCTACTGGCTAACTTACATTATTCTCTTTCTAATAATTACCCTCCCTGTACTCAAGGATCAAGTGCCATGTGTGATTCAATATTCTTCCATTTCTTCTAAATCAATGGTAGCTGGCTTCTTCTTCTTGGGCTTTGTGCTCTTGTCCCATGATGCAACTGCTTCTTCTGATGGCCAGGTGTATTCTTTAAAAAATTTTAGTTGCTCCACCTGCCTATCCCACATGGAATCAGTTATGGCCTTAGCATCATTAACAAACTTGGTTGAATCATTTTCCTCTTTGCATATATCATCCAGAATGTTATTGAACCTATCCATATCCAAAGTTCCATCATTATTTATATAGGCATCATGTCTAGTCAGCAACTGATCCATGTCTTCTTTCCACTCATCAACACCTTTGATGTTTCTATCATCCTTGTGAATTGGAGGTATAAACTTGCTGAAACCTAGGTCGAACATATCCATTTTAGCTCTGATTTGATTTGCCTTACCTTTGAAAAAGGAACAAGTCAAGTACCAATGAGCTCAATCTTGTCTCCCAATTCCCCAACTAACTCTAGGATATCTGGCCTATGTGGCTACAACATCTCAAGTTTTTAAAAAAGTGCCCCTCTGCTAGACCATATGCTAAATAATGGCTCCAAAGTAGACATAGCATCTTTTACATTTTTATTAGTCTTCTTCAACATTGCAAATGAATAATGGACTAGGTCCATCTTTCCTTTTATCATTTCAAGCACGTGTTGTAGAATGTTAGATAGGGCATTTAGGGCCACCTCTTGCTTATCCTTATCTGATTTGTCAGCTACCACATCAGGATCCTCTACCACTGGAGGCACTGCAACTTCAATATCTAGGGCTGGAGAAGGGATGGTTTTGGATGCTTCTTAAAGTTTGATCTTCATCTCCTCAAGTTCATCCTCTCGTACTTTTATCATCATTAGCCACATTTCTTTGTCTTTAGCCAATACAATGGCTTCATTAAACAACTTTCCATATTTTTTGGAGAGATGTGTAGTCTTAGCCTCATTCATGTGAGCAAAATGAGTCACAGCATTAGAGACTTCAAGGTCACTTATGTTGTGAACAATCCAAATGATCTTGTCTCCATACAATTTCTCTTCAACACTAATAAGAGAAGGCTTCTGACTCTTTGGGGAAAGAGACCACATTGCCAAATTTTGGGATATTTGATTCATATCCATACCCTCTTATCATTTCCTCAATATGGGCTTCATATGACAAACCACCTTGTGGTTGTCTCCTTATTTGGTCAATTATGAATGCAGAGGTCAAGTCCCACCCTGGAACTAACAACATCCCACTTGATTTAACCAACTTCCTAGCCTCCTTAATAGATATATTCTCTGAATCAGGATCATACAAGGCTAGGGCTTGTAGGGCCTCACTGCTTGGCTCTGTACCATCAGTCACTTGACTAGAAATTTCTTGCTTCTTTCTCCATATCAAGAAGTTTCTGAATACATCACTCTTGATGAAATCATCATCATTTATGAGCTCTTCTTGGTACATTTTTGTTTCATCTCTACAAATAAATAGGGGTACATAAACCTCCTCATGTGTGTCCACTTTCTTTCTTTTTCTTATATTTTTCCTCGGGTGATGGTAATAAGACCTATCACCTCAAACTAAGGCAACAACCCTATCACTCCTTCTCCTTGCACTTTTTCCTTTTGATGGATCCCCTGCCTCAAGTCTCTGTTTCTTTTTAGGAGTCTCATTTATTTCCTTTGCCTCTAGAGAACCAATTTCTTATCCTTGAGAAGGAGGCTCATCTACATTCTGAGGTGGGATGTCCTCTTCATACAACCCCTCACTGTTAGACTCATACTCTGAGGATGAGTACCCCTTCTCAACTTGTAGCTTTGCATCCAATTGGGAATCCAACTAATTGTACAAGATGTCATACATCTCAATCATCTTTTTTATCTTGGCAATATAAGGGAGGTCTAGGAAGAATCCTCCAAAGGCAATCCCTGCCTTTTTTCAGTTGTGCCTCCAAATTGAGAAGGTCATGGATTTTGTCCAATCTCTTTTCAATTTCTTCCTCATCAATGATGTTCCTTATGATATCCTCCTCATCACATCCTTCATGCTCTTTAACAACACCAATAATAGGAATGAGAATTTTCTTGCAATTCTTTATAAAATCCTCTGAATCCACATATCTATATAGAGTTGAACCCATTTTGAAATTGTTTAGCCACATGGTTAGTTGAGGCAATGCCCTTTTTCCCACTGTAAAATTTGTCAATTTGAACTTCTGAGGTGTGAATGTACCCTTCCTATGTGGAGCCAGGTGCTCTTTTTTAGTCCACATCAACTTCCAAATAAAATCCAATTGAGAAACCCATGGTGGCATATACTTGGGAAGAATGTGTGGGGGTTGTGGGCATCCATAAACCCTAATCAATCTGAAAGTTTGGCCTAGATAGAAATCTCCTGAGTTGTGATCAATTGACCATTTAACACCATATTATCTAAGCCTTAGAAGCCTAAGAAATTTGACCAGGAGCCTTGTAATGTTTGTTCCCATCATGTTTAGAATTGGATTGACTATCTAATTTTGAAAACTACAAAACTCGTTCTCATTTGATGTGTAATTCCAAACCCTCAGCCAAAGTTGTACTAGGTTTGGCTCACCATGAGACATTCTCCTTGGTGTCCACATACCTATATCCATGTGGTCAATGTTGTAGAGCATGATTAGATGCATTAGTGAGGAATAGTGCATGAACTTGGGTGGCCTACTATTTTCTTTAATTGCCACCAAACCCTCATGCATCCTATTAATTACATATAGGATGTAATCATAGTCAATGTTCACGTGAGAATTTTGCAAGTCCAAGATGATCATTATCAAATCAACATACATTCTCTCTGCATCTCCATCAATTCCTAGGAATCCACACAACCCATATGCAAGGTACTTCATGTAAAAGTGGAAGGCTTTGAATTCATACGAAGCCTTCATATGGCTTGGGTGAGGGGAAACATATCTTCCAGTCTTGGGCATGTGATGGATAATCTGGGATTTTACAAGCTCTATTTGTTTAATATATTTTTCCTTCTCCTTCCTTAGGTCAATTTTAGTTGAGGAGGAGGTATACATATTGAAATCTCTCATAAATGATCCCCTATCTAGAGTGACCAAGGCTGACTAGTAACTTCTTATAGATTTAGAGTTTGGGTCATAGTTTCTGGCCAGTTCTATCAAAAGGTCGACATGTAGAAGACATTAGGGACTACAAGATTTCCCATTACCAATTTCTAGGAATTTCATACTAGAATATGCTTGTCTCGGTTATTATAGATATAATTAAAGATATGAAAACCTAAAAAAGAGGGAGTAAGAGGGTCTCTACATTTATCTATTGAATCAATGAAGGTCTCATCACTAACCTTGTTGATTTGTGTGGATCCTGGAAGCAAGGTAATGAATTCTTCAGAGTAATTAGGCTTCCCTTTCTATTCTTCTCCTTGTTTACTTACTCCTTCACTAGATGAAGCACAGTTGGACTCTGGTTGACTCATCTTTTCTACTCTGAATTACACTTTTCTCTGCAAATTGGCTCTTTGAAATCACAAATTGCAACAACCCTTCTTTCACAATTTCTCTCTAAAAATTGATAAGTGTAAATGTAGGAGTGTCTTGTCTATATATCTTTGATCAATGAATGCATGGAGTTTTTCAAAATTGCAGCAAATCTCTCCTTAAGTCCCCATCATTCACTCTGCATGAAACCAAATTCAAATCTAGGCTAGCCGTAAGGTGTGAGGTTGACAGGTTGCATTCAATTCTCAGAAAGAAAGCCAAAAACCAATGATTATTATTCTATTCCATAAAAGCCCTTGAAAACTGTCAAAAACCCAACTGGCATGTGATTGGACATAATAGTTACTTTTCCATCTCAACAAAGTACATTTTCCACGTCAGGACTACTTTTTCCTTCATTTCCTATGGGAACTTAACCACACATTATCTAGAGATCATGCAAAAAGCTCTATCTCATATTTTCTGAGTAAATTGCTTAACTATGGTTTTATCTTGAGAATAAGTGATTGAGACAAATCTCACAATCTCACAACCCCTTCCTTAACATTGGTTTTTCTTGGAGAATGAGATATAAGCCTTTATCTCTAAGTCACTAGATACTTTACTTCACCTCGACAAATTCTTGAGATTAAGCACCATCCCTTGATCTTTTTATCATCTACGATCATCACCAAATCTCCAGACATTTCAAAAATTGACCATTACTTTATGAGATTGGGAGATAACTGCATGTTTTAGTTACCTAAGCCTTGTCATTGGATCTCCAAATTTTTTACAACATAGTCATTTCCTTTTGAGACTTAGAGAACACCTTATTTTCTAAGTCACTAGATGTTAAGGACTTAACATCAACCTTTATGAGATTCGGAGATGACCGCCATAGGTCACATCATTCACTTTATTTCCAAATCTCCAAAAGAAAAAAGGTTGCAACATGTCTTTATGAGATTGTGAGAAAACCCTTTTCGCTGAATCATTGATTTCTTTACTTAATCCAATATTTGTCTCAAGATTCAATGAAAGTTGTAGATCATGATCTTCATCAATGGTGATTAATTAAAAGTTGAATGCTTCATTCCTTAATCGTAAAATTGTGAGACTAGGAGATAACTATGTACTATTAAGATTTTAAACCTTTTCACCAGATCTCCAGATCCTTTAAACTTTAACCACTAGTCATTTGGATATTATGAGATAACCATGAGACTTGTTAATTTTTAATTGTGTCTCCCAATCTCTAAATCATTCAAGACTTAACACTTTCATTTAGAGATTAAGAGACTCAAATGGAAAAGATTAAATCCATGTGCATAATGAGGGCTTAAGTGCCCAGAAAAGGTAACTCTAAAACACAAGATCTAGGGAATGACTAAGAACATTTTCAAGAATAAAACCCTACCAAAGGCAAACAAGACCTAGGATAGAGGATTATAGACATTTCTTGGCACATGACTACTATGAGACCTAGGCCACTTAGAAAATTTTTGCAAGCACATGATCTTAGGAATGAATGTTGAATATATCCTATGGGGGAGTATTCACATCCATTCTATAGCAGTTGTTGTTGCATTCATGAATGTGATTGTCATTGATGTCAACACAATGATCTACTGAAGTTTAGCAGAAAAGCAGATAGTGTTTGAGTTAGCGCACATAAAATATTGAAGATCAAGGTATGCAGAGTTAAGGACTTACTCTATGATGTTCTATAAGATCATGGTTAAGAGCACATACAAAGATTCATTTATTCTTGATAGTTATGTGTAATTCAGTGGAAGTAGTATTCAGGCAGTGTTCTTGAGTAGCGGTTTTTGGAAATAGGATGATATCTCCTAATCGGGATAGAATCTAAGCATGTGAAGTTGAAAAGATTATGAAGACATGAAAATTGTGACGTGGATATGATGGTAAGGTCATAGGTTGCACAAGTGAAGAGTTATCTTAATTGGAAGTCGACAGTTTTGTATAATTATGGAATTCTTATGTAACGTGTGGAAGATTTTATTTTGTAATTTGTATGCTGACTCATTTGTAATTACTTGAGTGTCATATAAACAAAGGAATTTTTTCCTTATTGTAATGTGTAATAGGAATGTAAGATTGTGAAAGTGAATTACAGAATTGTGCAATACTTATTGATAGAGGATATGCGAAGTACAAAGATTTGGTATTGAGATCTGATGAAGTAGTTGGTGCGGTTTGGCATAGTCAAAGGAGAAGTGTTAAGTTGTTGAGATTAGTAATCTTCTAATATTATTATGTTGAATAATATAGAGATTAGTTGGACAGTGTGTTCATTGATCTTGCACCTGAAGCTGTTTGGGCAGTGGGTCCTTCTGTCTTCCATAACTCCTAACAGAGTTGGAATATTTTAGCAGGGATTCAAAGTCTCCTAGTAAGGACTAATATGTATTGAATGTATTTCATAAGACTCCTAACAGATTCCATCCTCTCACAAGAAACTTTCATATTAGTGCATCTTTTGTGGGCATCATTCCCACTGGGGTTTACTCTTTGATCAAGAGGTTCCCTAGTCAACATATCTTGTGTCATTGTGTTGTTGTGTATGTATATCTTTCTATGGTTGTTGATCACATTGCTTTCTTAGTTAAAATCTATTAAAGTTGATAAAAGTTGTATTTATCTGATAAATGATTCACCCCCCACTCTCTCAGTTATCTTGGTGGACTTTACTTTCTAACACATGATTAAGGATATATAGGCACAATTCAAATGCCATCAAGAACAAATAATGACACTTCTCATTAAACCTAGACAATATCCTAACATGGTCTACAAGAGACATGATGTTACCAAGGACTTACAAAGTGACTTGATACGACTTGAAATGGTCCTTAGGACCTTATTACATCCTTAAATTACATAAAAACACAAAACCATTACAAAACATAAAAATGCCTCATTTGACCCATAGGTGTTTTTGCACCATACACCCAGGGAGAGGAAAATATCAAGTTCCATTTGAGATGAGTTCTTCAACTAATTCTCTATGGTTCTTGACATCATAGTCAATCATCCATTTTTAATCTTCATCATGCAAGACCTTCCATTTCATCGGATATTATTTATATACCTTCCTCGTTCTTCACACCTCATTAGTATTTAGGATTCTTTCAAGCTTCATGGGTTGGCTAGGGGGCAATCCCTTGACCAAATATTCATATTTAATTTTTTTTGGACTTTTATTGTTGTAATTCCTGGATCGTCCAATAGAGATAATATATATATAGTGTGGTATTGTAGAATACAATTGCCTTCGTTATTGATTGATTCTACAATAACAATAGGGTATATGTATATATTGAATAGTCATGTAATGAATAGACATGACCGTATATACTTATGGTCATGTCACTTCATTACATAACTATTAGTTAACATATCTTAACCAATAGTTTATTCATACTTTGTATTATATATATATATATATATATATATATATATATATATATATATATATATATATATAGATAAGTACACACATATGCATATTAATATATACTTACTTTTCAATTATATTATATAGTATATATATATAAATATATCTATATTTATATGCATATCATGATTGTCTTGTTGTTTATTAAACATGAACAAACAATACTTTAACATTTATCATCACCTGCAACCATATAAATCTTAAAATTATACAAATTAAATACATTAAAGATGGGAGATATGGCTACTCGAGGAGGTAACTCAATCTCATATGCATTTTGGCCAAGTTTAAGGACCACTCTGTAAGGTCCTATCTTGTTCATCATGATATTTTTGTATTTTCCTTTAGGAATCCTTTCTTTTGTTAAATATGAAAGAACTAAACCACCCTCTTTAAAGTGATCATCTTTTCCCTTCAAATATTCCCTCTCCTCGTACTTTTACACATTTTTTTGAAGGATGTCTTTCACTTGATGAATGATATCTCTCATGGAAGTGGAAAATTATTCTCCTTGAGTACTCCTATCTATTTCCTATATATCTCTCAACTCATAAATACTTCTATAATGTATCCCAAAAATAACTTCAAAGGGGCTCCTTTTAATGATTCTATTTATAAAGCTTTTAGAGGCATACTCTACTTCAAGAAAAATCATATCCTAAGTTTGAGCATGCTCCTTAGTAAGACATATTAGTAGGTTCCCCAAAGATCTATTAAGAACCTCTATTTTCCCATTTTTGTTGGCATTTTAGGAAAAATTATAGGACAAGTTTGTTCTAATATTCTTCTGCAGTGTCCTCCAAAAGTGCCTTATTAACTTGGAATCTCTATCATGGACTCTATCTTCCAAAAGGTCCAATGCTTTTATTCATGGATTCATTACATGCTATGGTCTTTTTGAGGAAAAATTAAATCCCAAGATTGACTATGCTCCTTAGTAAGACATCTCAGTAGATTCCTCATTGACCTATTAACATCATATGTTTTTCCATCTATTTGTAGATTGTAGGGAAAACTATAGGACAATTTTGTTGCAATTTTCTTCCACAAGGTCCTCTAGAAGTGGCCTATGAACTTTGAATCTCTATCAAAGACTATACTCAAGGGAAAACCATGCATCCTTACTATTTTTCTAAAAAAAACCTTTAAGGACATCAATACTAATAGTTTTTAGTTATATTTCTTGGACCATAAGTGACCTACTAATAAGGACATCTTAAAACATATTGTATATTCCTTTCTTGTTCTTAATAATAAAAGTGTATGCATGTAAATGTCAAACCCACTTCATATGACTATGATTCAACTTATCTTTCCTATTCAAGTAACTAAGTGTTTGATTGTCATTAAACACCAAATATTCCTTTGGTAACAAGTAATTACTCCACTTTTTGAGTGCTTGAACCATATAATAAATCATAGGAAGAATACTTTCTTTTAGTATCACTCAATTTTTCACTAAAGAATGAAATGGGTCTACCATATTTTCTTAGTAAAACATCTATTCCTTTGCCAAAAGCATCACATTATATTGTAATTTTTTTTAAAATCAAGAAGAGTGATAATAGGTTGTTGAGATACCTTCTTCAAGAATACAAACCATTGATTTTCCTCATTGGTCAAGAGGAACTTTCCATTCTTGGCTCCTTTTATGGTATCAATGATTAGTTTACAAAGGTAATTCCTATTTCTTATGAACTTTTAGTAGAATCTTGAAAGGCCATTAAAACTCCTCACATCTCACACTAATTGATAATGACCTCTACCTTTGATGGATCCATCTTCAAACTCTCCTTTGAGATAACAAATCCAAGATACACCAACTCCCCTTTCATGAATTCACACGTTTCCATGTCAATCATCAATTTATCTTCATGTAGCCTCCTTATAGCCTTGTTGAGATGCTCCAAATTCTCCTTCTTGGACCTACTAAAAACAATAATGTCATCAAAATAAACCACAAAAAATTTGCAAAAAAATGGTTTTAGTACCTTATTCATCAATATAATAAAGATGATGGATTTATTAGATAAAGCAAAGGGAATCACCATCCACTCATAATGATCTTCATTAGTCTTGAATACAGTCTTCCATTCATCCCCTTCTCTAATCTGAATTTGATGATACCCACTCTTCAAGTCTATTTAAAAAAAAAAAATAGGCCCCTCTGAAACAATCCATGAAATCCTGTATTCTTGGCATAGGAAACCTATATCTAATGGTTATCCTATTTATGGCTCTTGAATTAGAGCATAACCTCCATTTACCATTATCTTTATGAGATAAAATGGTGGGGACTACACAAGGTCTTTAACTTTCCCAAACTAGGCTCTTATCCAAGACATCTTGTACTTGTCTTTCTATTTCTTCATTTTGGGAAAGTGTCATCTTGTAGGAAACCTTATTGGGAAATGTAGCACCTAGAATCAGGTCTATATGATGATTGATATTTATGATTAGGGGTAGGGAAATAGGAAACTCATCCACCACAATACCCTTATACTTATTCAACAAGTTTTAGATATCACCAAGAATTATTTCTCCCTTTTTTGTAAACAAAATTTATCCAAAATTTGGCTTTACAATCAGAGAGAAACCTTGACATCCCTCTTATTATAAGGTCTTAAAAACTATTTTCCCCTACTATCATGACACTAGACCCAAGCTATCCATCTACACCTTCATCAGGTAAAGAATTCAAAGTGAATGAATTTCCATTTTTTGTTATCCAATATAAGTATTATTCTACCCATCATGATGTTGTTTGAGGTCATATTTCCAAGGATACCCTAAAATAAAATGGCAAGAATCCATGGGTATAACATCACAAAGGATTTTATCCTTGTATCCCCCAATATGAAATTCTACCCAAGATTATCAATTAACTAGGACTTGTTGTCCTTTGTTTAACCATGATACCTTATAAGGTGTGGGATGAGGGTTTCTTTTCATATTTAACTTCTCAACCATTTCTAAGGGCACTAAGTTACCAGTGGGTCACAAATCTACTATTATCGTACAAGTTTTCCCATGTAATTTCCATGATGTTGGAATTGGAAAGATAAAGTACTGAGTGTGGAGGGGTGAATGAGTACCCTAAAAAACTTTCAACACTTAAACTTTTGCAATAGTGGAACTCAATTATCCGATTGATTTCATTGTTTGTAACATACATTCATATAACTTGGAAATGTAAAGTGCATGTAAACAAAACAATAAATCATACATGAAAATAGATACTCATGAATCAGATATTTTAGTTATGCAGCAACCCTTTTTAGAAGGTAAAAGCTATGGTGGGGATGGCACCCACAAATTCTTCACTACTGCAGTAAATAAAGTATGTCGGTTAAGGCTACAAATATTGATCACTTCTAGTGATCTTACCCTATTAGGAGTAACAAAAGAACAAGTATATCTACCTTGTTAAAGGATTTTAAACAACACAAAGTATGTGTGTACTCGGTTAATAGATTTAAATGAGATAGTTAAGTCTACTATGTTAAGATATTTAAATGTGCTACAATGGTTAATTTGATAATAGGGTATGTGTAGGATCATAATATGCCAAAAAGTGGTGATATGAAAAAATAAACTTTTCACTCGTCCAAAAGTGCACTAATCCATTTCTTGAATTTTTAGTAGGCCCGGGTGTCAGTACACCTGGCCAAGCTAAAAGCCAAAGCACAGGCCTAATCGAATATCCGATATTATTGGATATCTAATTTTTTATCGGATATTTAATTTTTCCCAATAATTATATATTTACATAGCCTGGTCGTGTTCAACATTTTCACTGTGAAAATGATGCACGTGGCTAGGGTTTTCAGATATCCATTTTTATCATATATCCGATTTCGCTAAAATCTTAAGGTAAGTTAAATCTTTAATTTTTTATTGTTTTTATTGTGTTTTAATAGAAATTTGTAGTTTTTTATATAAAAATTAGCCCGTTTAAATGGGTTTTTTAATTATTTTTTTAAATTAATTATAATTATCTATTTGTTTTCTAATTGTAATTAGACATAGACTCAAATCAATCTGAAAACCCTCCCAATGATCCCATAAATAATCCAGAACCACCTCCCAACAATCCCCCACTTTCAGAAGACGAACCAGTTTCAAACCCTCACCATTTATAGGATCTCATAGGAGACAATATAAATCAACTTAGAGGATTTCAAACCATATATGCCAATATCCCCACATTGCACCCCATGTTTACCACATTGAACTCCATTATTGAAAACATGGATAAACTTAGAGAGCAACATAATATTGCACTTCTTTGGTGCAATTCCATGCATGCCCAGTTTGACGATGGGCTTGACTATGATCAAGTTATGAACCTAAACATAACAAAACATGATATATGTAATATTTTCATGCATCCCAAAACCAGTCTAAAAGTGGACCCTAAAAACCCAAGTTGTCAATTAAATGGTGCACAAATAATGTAATACGTGACAACTTTTGGGACCGATGGTGGATGGTTTTTGATAGATCACCCCACAACAATTTGGATGTCATATTTTATTTCATTAAAAAATTGTATGTTGAATTTGTGCTCGGTCACAAGGTCGATTATTGGAGTATGAGACCAAACCAGGGTGTAGGTTTAGGCACTCCTTAGGATAGGCCATGGGCACACTGGGTGAAATCCTGCACATATGTCCCCCCTCCCAAGATTTCACCACCTCCCACAGTGAAGCATCCTGATATTATTGCTGAGGCCAGCTCACAGACTATTCAAGCCATTCACACCTTGAGTGATATGTTGGTTATGTAGAGCATGACATTGTTGCCTCCTCATCCTGATGCTTCTAGCCCTTCCACATCATCCATGAGCTCACATGTTTGTCTGCCCCACACTTGCATTATGTGCAAGAATCTGTGCTTAGGTCCCCTGAATGATAGTGATGCATATAACTACATCTTCAAGGTGCACGATACTACATAGCACACTACAGGCACTAAAGCACCTCATGAAGATGTGCAATAGGGGCATATAGAGCCATGGATTCCTACTATTACGGTAAGGGTAAACAGTTCACTTTTTACATTGTATTTAATTTTTATCGTTCGTATTTTTAGTAGAATTTTCTTATAATAATTTCCCACTTATGTTTTTATATATGTTACATTTACGTTCAGTTGATGATAGAGGAGGAGATGGCACAGGTGGAGGGGTCCACGCTTTCATCCATGTCATTTGGTCTTGACACTTCCATGGTACATATTTTTTAATGTACTCATTGGTTTCCTTAAATTATTATAATAGTATATGTACATGTGTTTTTTAATTTTTAAGATCATCTTATTACATACTGATGCAGGTGTCACCAGTTGCCACCGAGGGGAAGTGTGAGGGGGTGTAGGCATCAGGTGTTGACAAGGGGAAGGTAATTAAGTAATTTAGTTTGTTTATGCATACATGTATACTTGTCAGTTGTGCATACTCATTTTTAATTTACACAATTTATTTGATAGAGAGTGGTATTTAATGATGTTGTGAGACCTTATCGCCACAATAGAGTCACAGGCATATCAATTCACAGTGATATCCCACTCATACATATATTTATAAAGTTATTTGTGTACATTTTACTATCAAGTATGTATAATATGATCAAGTTATGATAGTATGAAGTATTTGTTGACTTTTGTAGGTCACTCCTAGTTTGAGGGAGGTAGAATGCCAAGGGTTTGTATCACTAATGACTTAGCCAACATTTCTTGAAGAAAGTTCAACATGGGTAAGTTTTAATGTTAATTCAGTTATTAAATGTAAACATATATTTGC
This sequence comes from Chamaecyparis obtusa, assembly GCA_027943335.1. Classification (NCBI taxonomy): domain Eukaryota; kingdom Viridiplantae; phylum Streptophyta; class Pinopsida; order Cupressales; family Cupressaceae; genus Chamaecyparis; species Chamaecyparis obtusa. Next base: position 1,323,713 of record BSBK01000123.1, on the reverse strand, counting down.
TACCAAGGATTTAACATTAAATAGTATAACTCTTAAATCATTCTCATATTCGCAACCATATAGAAGTCGGAGTCATCATTGGTAGCATTGTTCCTTCGCTACCAAGGACATATATTAGGTCTCATGTCCACGAGAGGAGACAGAGAGGTGAGGTCTATGAGAGTTCAATTTTAGTCTAAATTTTATTTATTATTATTGACCGTGATTCTGAATTTTTATTTTTTATTTGTAGAAACCATATAAATTAAGTAATCTAACTTGGGGTTTCACTTTTGTGTTTGAATGTAGGATCCATCAGAGCCAAATAATACTTCAAAGAGGCTGCATTTTGATGATCCACCAGTAGAATAGGATGTCCTAGAAACATTTTTAGTTGAAATTCTTATTTTAATATGTCATATGACACATTTTGAGATGGTTTATACCACATTGTATCTAGATATGTTGACATATAAATATGTACAGAATTATTGTTCATTTTGATATATATGAAACTTGATATTCGATCCAATTTATTAATTGTGTGTTCATTTATTCATTGTTAGTATGTAAATATTCTTGTGTGTATGTAATCATGTGTATGATTTATACCTTAAGTATATTCATGTATATTCAAGTATATTCTTCATAACCTAAATTCATGTGTATGGGCTACATGCATGACTTAAGTGAATTCATGTGATATGCTTTATAATCTATGTGCTACATGTATACTTCACGAATTAAGAAAATTTATGTGTATGCTTTATGTGCTACATGTGTTCACATGTGCAATTCATTATTTAAGTGAATTCAAAATTTACGTGCTACATTGTATTAATGTGTATTTGATGCAGAGCCCTCTACTATCCCCTCATGGAACCCAACTCAACTTGAGGATTCTACAAGCATCTTGGAATCTACTCAAGGAGTTAGTCTCAACTCAAGGGTCAAATAGAGTTTTATAACTTTAGAGAACCAAAACATCTAACATTTTGGACAATTTCTCTTCCTCTAACCTCTCATCCCAACTTCTCTTGGCACCAAATCCATTCTAGGCCTCTCAGTTCACCTAGAGCCTCCATCTTGTAAAAAATTGAAATAGGTCTTCCACCTTGATTGTAACACCATATAACATATTAATATTGTCAATCTACTATGTTCCACCAATCTACCAATTTTGGTCAACTCATCTTCCACCAATCCACTCCAATAGCCCTTATAAGCTTGTAGCCTTCACCAGTCATAAATCAGCCTTTTTCTCCAAAATTCTCCAAACAAATCAAGAAACTAATAGTTGATCTAGACACCCTTTTGGATTACTTATATCCTCCCCAAGACTCAGGGTATACTCCTTTGGACCAAATTCTAGATCCACTACCCTAGCACCCACAAACTAGGCCTAATGTCCTCCAAATAACAAAGCAACTTATATATGCACTTACACCTTGCACCCCAAAGCATGAAAAAATATTTATTAAGTTTTCAAAATACAAGGTTTTCAAGTTTACAAGGTTTCACCACTCACCAAATTCTCTAGCCACCAAAACCTTGTTTCTAGGGTCATATACCTAGGGTCTACTCAAAAAGACCTTTGTAACTCTCTCCAAGACAACCCAGTTGGCCTAACACATTATTATGGATCCTAATATCCATATTCTATTATAAGAAAAACTCTTCTCAAGGGTATTCAACTTCCATAATGACTGGTGTGAAGATGGGCTCTCCTTCAATCAATAAACTCCATCAATTAGTGTTCTCTCAACCATCACTTCACATATCCCTGCATAAAACAATTATAATACATCAATGACTTCTCCTACCAATTAAATTGGTCATAATGGGTGGGAGAGTCAATCCCTTAAGGAGACTACAATCCCTACACACTAACTATGATCATTTGATTGACTCTAGTCACCATTTGATATCCATTATAGACCTTATAGGTCCTTAGATCAATCCAACTAACCTAGGATTAACTTAATCACCCCTAGTGACCCCTAGGTACATTAAGCCATTCCCAATGCCATTTAATGGATTACAATGCATGATCCTTTACAAAGGATTATCAATCAATCCTTTCTGGGAGATTTCAAAAAATTCAAATCTCCTAAAATGGAGAGATATTATTGTAGGCCTCAGAAATGTGGTCTTGTAGAATCTCACGGTTCACCAATACCTCTCATGGGGTTTGAGATACGAGCCTCGAGAGATCATTGCCCAATCTGCTTAGTGCACCTTGATGACACTTTGGTCCGACATGGTCTTGAATGTTCTAGTGACACAGTGGTCGAAACGGGGTTGTCACTAGTGTTTACCCAGCTAACTAAAGCCAATGGCGTAGACCATTTGGTGCTAGGATGCAATCCTTCAACACTATCCCTTCACTCCAAGGAATCACCATTTTACATTGGACACATTTGACCAATTTTGACACAATGACTCAAACTATTACATCATTTGATGATACACATATACATGGAACTAAGACAATACAAATGTAAGTGATGCAAAGGTAAGGGATCCTAGGCCTCAACTCCACAAATGAATCAAATGAAGATGCACACCCAACCATGACAGTGCTGAAAATAGTGATCTTGCTTCTCCAGATCTTGCCCTTATAGATAATAGGGCCCTTCCTACCTAGCTCCACTGATGCTACAGGGTTACCCGCTTATGGCTATGGAGAAATTGCAATGGCTTCTGCAACCCCTGCATCTACTTATGTTGTCTCTACCCCTGGCCTACCAGACTCTGGCACAGGGGATTCCCTTAGAATAGTAGGGGGCGCTTCAACCAAAAAGCTAACTGGTTGAGATGCTGCTATCTTTGCCTCTGCCTCTAATGGATAGAATAGATTCAAAAAAATGCAAGATTAATTTGAATGCTTCCTATTTAGGTTTAGAATTACCACCCCAACTCAAGCATTAGGGCTACACAGTATTTATATCCTAACAATGGAAACCTCCTCGAGTTGTGGGTGTATTCTGATTAAGGAGGAGTCTCTGGATTTTATGCCAGTTCCTATTTGATATGGGATATCACCTCCTGATTGAAAACTTGATAGGAAAAGGGAAGAAGGAAACTTTAAAACTTAAAGTAAAAGGGGTGATACACCAAAAATGGAATCAAATTCTACTTGATAAGTGAGACTACAATTCAAACTCATATATCAAAGGTTTGACACTTTAAATCTCTGTTTCACATATAGGCTAAAAGATCTCAGTACTAGGGTTGAACCACAAATAGCTTAACCAGTTAACAAACATACATTTTCCATATAAGGTTTGAATTATTGCTCACTTTGAGAAGAAATATTCATTCATTCACTTCTCTTGGATAACAACAAAATAGACACTTGCAAAGAAAGATGAAATCAAGATTTTCAAATCAAAACTCAAAATATATGGGCCAATGAATCATAAGCTTCATTCTCCTTAAAATATGACAAAGTGGTTACAAAAATGATCTCCAAGGCATCAAGGAACAATAAGTTCCCTTTTAGCCCTCTCTTTAAAACTTTCAACCCCTAAACTAATAATCAAAATCAGTTTTATACTAGCCTAAAGCCTCAAATTCAAAAATCTAAGCCTCTAAAATTTTCCCTAATTCAGCCAAAGATTGTGCCAAAAATGTAGCCTATGAAGACTACCACTACAAATGCCCTAAATGTTGGCTTATAAAGGATATAAATCCTTTTAAAATTGTAAAACCAATATTTATTTTATTTAAATTTTGAATAAAATTCAAAATTAACAAAACCTACACTACCCTAACTTAAGAAATTGATACAAGAGCATCCTGGGTGTAAGAGCAATCTTGCATCACCCAAAAATATTTCTGGTTTTGTTTTCAATAAGGGCTATCTTGTGCAGAGCTGCTATTTATGGAAACTTACTATTTTTAGTAAGTTGGTCATACAATCTCGAAATGTTTTGATTTCATAGGTGGAGGTTCATCTAAGTCATTTCAGCCTACCAGTTGAGTTTCATTGCTAGATCAAGTTTAGTTTTCAAGAAATTGAAAATTTTTGGTATTGGAAATAGGGTACATAAACTTTGAACTCAATTTTGAAGGCTTTAGAGGCCCTGAATAAGGTTGAATTTTTTATTGAATGAAACTTGATGAGGCATTATAGATCGCTTTGTGCCCTTTCCAAATTGGGGTTATAATAGCCAATCGGGTCAACAGGTGATGACTTATGGTCTCCGAAAGTTGGGTCACCTAAAATGGTGAAAAAATAAATTTTCTTCAAAATTTACGTTTGGGTTTCAAAATTTATTTTGATCTGAATTTGATGTAATAAAATGAAAAATAAAATAATTCTAAGTTTGGTCGGCCTTGGAGGCTAAATTTCTGGAACCTTCCCAAGTGGTGGAAAATTGCCTATATAAGGAAGGTTGTAGTGTTGTCTTATGTAGTTCAGAGCAATTTCAGGTAGATCTAGGAAATGATTCGAGGCTTTGTCCTACAAAATATTGTAAAGGGAATGCCCATGTGGCTTTGCATATTGTAATTCTAAATTTGTAATTCCACATTTGTGGAGATAATAAGAAGCTCATTTTCTGTTCTTGAAAATTGTTGTTGTTTCTATATTTCTATTATGTGTTTGTGGTATTAAGGGGAGCATTCTTCATCAAGTGGTATTAGAGTAGGAGTTCCTAAGTGTGTAAATAGATCACTGACTGTGAGGTAGTTTGCACCAGGACTGTGGTTAGGGTTTTAGTGCGCATCACAAAAATGCCTCCACGAAGGGAACATGGCGGAAGGGCTGGTGTTGTAACACCTGAGGTTAGAGTGCTCTAGAGACAAGTGCAAGCATTGCAAGAAGAGATTCATAGAGGAATGAATCTTAATGTCAGAGATGAAAGGGAGGATGAAGCTGAGGGAGGAGAAAATTCTGATCAAGAAGAAGGCAAAATTTTTAACCAGGAGGAAGAAAGACTTTTTCAGGCTATTTCCAAGATCGGGAAAAGACCTAAGATTGAGGTTCCTACATTTTTAGGAAATCTTAACCCAGAAGAATTGATCGACTGGATCAATGAATGTGAAGAATATTTTGAGTATGAAGATATTGAGGATCTTGATAGGGTCAAATTTGCGAAGGCTAGATTGAAGGGTCATGCGAAGATCTGGTGGCAAGAGATTCAATTGGAGTGAAATAGAAGAGGAAAGTATAAAATCACAAGATGGGATTGGATGGTGGATAAATTGAAGTGATAGTTCATTCCTCTTGATTATGAGCTTGACATACTGAAGAAAATGCAAAGTTTGAAGCAAAAGAAGGAAGATTTGTTTAGGAGTATATGAAGGAGTTCTATCGAATCCTCATTAGAACAAGCTATGCGGAAGCTGATAAGGAGAGTGTGACACATTATCTTAATGGGTTGAGGTGAAGCATTCAAGAGGAGTTGAATCTAGTTCGAATGAACACTATTGAAGAGGCATACTAGGTTTTCCTAAAAGTAGAGGAAAAGTTGAACAATAAGTTCAAGACTAGACAAAATGGAAGAGGTCGTGGTGGACGATCTGGTGGACGGTCATATGGAGGCCAAAATGAAGATCCAAAAAAGAAGGATGAGGCTAGTAGTAGTCAAAATCAGAGAGGAAACACTTCCAATCATTTTCAAGATTAGAATAATAGAGATTAGAGAGGAAGAGGAAGAGGACAAGGATCCAGAAGAGGAGGCTTCCATGGAACATGTTTTCACTCTGGAGAAGAAGGTCATAGGGCATTTGAATGTCCTCAATGCCAAGGAAGGACATATAGGAGAAACAAAGGCCAGGCTAGAGTTGCACATGTAGATGAAGATGCCAGATCATCACATTTTGAAAATGCTGAAAGAGGAGAAATGTTGATTAATAGAAGAGTACTGTTGAGTGGTGAGAATGAACCTGAGAAAAGGAGGATCCTATTTCACACTAGATGCAAGTGTGAGGGTAAGTGTTGTGATGTGATTATTGATAGTGGAAGCACTGATAATTTGGTGTCAGAAGAGATGGTGACAAATTTGAAGCTCAAGATACAAAAACACCCACATCCATACCAGATTGCCTAGGTGCAGGATGACCACAAGGTCATGGTCAATGAACAATGCCTAGTGAAGTTCAAGATTGGCGGATACCATGATGAGGTACTATGTGATATCATATCTATGGATGCATGTCATATGTTGTTGGGTAGACCATGGCAGTTTGATAGGTGTGATGTACATGATGGTCGTGTGAATACCTATTCCCTGACAAAGGATGAAGTGCAACATAAGCTAAAGCCATCAAATGACACTGAAGAAAAGGTATGTGGTAGTGCAAGAATAACTTTTGTTGATGGAAGAAAATTCCTAGATGGTATGAGGCATGAGCATGTGTGTTTTGCTTTAATTCCAAAAGTTGGTAAAGAGGAAGTAGAAGATGTACCGGTAGAAGTTGTCAATTTGTTGAATGAGTTTTAGGATATTGTATTTGATAATGTTCCTGATGGATTACCACTAGTAAGGAAGATCAGTCATCAGATGGACTTGATCCCAGGAGCCAATTTTTCAAATAAGGCATCACACAGAATGACACCAATAGAAAGTGAAGAGTTGAATAGACACGTACATGAGTTGTTACAAAAGGGGTTGATTTAGGAGAGCCTAAGTCCATGTGTTGTACCACCAGTATTAGCACCAAAGAAGAATGGAGAATAGAGGATGCGTACATATTCTAGAGAAATAAACAAGATCATAATTAAGTACAGGTTTCCATTGCCACAAATGGATGATATTATAGACTATTTGAGTGGAGCTATGTATTTCTCAAAAATAGATCTGAAGAGTGGATATCATTAGATTCGGATCAGAGAAGGAGATGAAAGGAAGACTACCTTCAAGACAAAGGAAGGACTATATGAGTGGTTAGTCATGCCTTTTGGGCTAACCAATGCACCGAGCACTTTCATGTGGCTCATGAATGAGGTTCTGAAAGAGTTTCTAGGTAAGTTTGTCATTGTTTACCTAGATGATATTTTGATCTTTAGTAAGACATTGGAAGAGCATATGATGTATATTCGTATGGTGTTTGAGAAGCTGAGAGAAGAGAAATTGTTGATAAATTTGAAGAAGTGCAGTATTGTGAAGAAAGAGTTAGTGTATTTGGGATTTGTAGTTTCAGCAGAAGGTCTAAAAATGGACCCAGAGAAAGTATAGGCTATCCTTGAATGGCCTAATCCAAAGAGTGCTACAAAGGTAAGATCTTTTCATGGTTTGGCTAGCTTTTAAAGAAATTTTATCAGAAATTTTAGTAGTATTTGTGGACCCTTAACTGAAACAATGAGAGGGGATAGAAAAGAGTTCAAGTGGACTAATGGGGCAGATAAGAGTTGTAAACTATTGAAATAGAAAGTTACAGAACAACTTGTTTTAGCACTTCCAAATTTTAATAAGGTGTTTCATGTCGACTGTAATGCTAGTGGTACTACAATAGGAGCTGTTATGAGCCAAGAAAGTAAACCTATTACTTATTTTAGTGAGAAGTTGAATGATACCAAGAGAAAATATTCTGTTTATGATCAAAAATTTTATGCTATAGTTCATGCATTGAAGAAGTGGAGACACTATCTGCTTCCTAAGGAGTTTGTTTTGTATGCTCATCATCAAGCTTTGCAATATTTGAATAGTCAAGGAAAGTTGAATTAGAGGCATTTGAAATGGGTTGAGTTTTTGTAGAGTTATACATTTATTTTGAAACAAAAGAGTGGAAAGTCTAACCGGGTTGTAGATGCTCTTAGCAGAAGGCAACTATTACTGACAGAGATATAGATTGAGGTGGTTGGGTTCAAGGAACTCAAGAATTTGTATCCAGAGGATCCTGATTTTGGTGAAACTTGAAAAGCTTGTAAAGAACCTATTACTCTAGATAGAATTAAGTGGTTGGATTTCATCATCCAGGATGATATGCTATTCAGAGGGAGTCAGTTATGCATTCCATAAAGTTCTATGAGGGAGAATCTCATCAAGGAGAAGCATAGCAGAGGATTGGCTAGACATTTTGGTTGTGATAAAACCCTTGCTTTGGTTAGTGAGAATTATTATTGGCCATAGTTGCAAAAAGATATCAAGAAGTTTGTACAAAGGTGCAGAATATGTCAGATGGTGAAAGGAGTGAAGCAAAATACAAGGGTTGTATCAGCCATTACCTGTACCAGAGAAGCCTCGGAAGGATATCAGTATGGAATTTGTTCTTGGTTTACCTTGGACTCAGCGGGGACATGATTCAATTTTTGTGGTGGTTGATAGATTTTTGAAGATGACACATTTCATTCCCTGCAAGAAAACTAATGATTTTGTTCATGTAGCAGAATTATTTTTCAAAGAAGTAGTGAGACTACATGGTTTGCCAAAGACCATAGTTTCAGATCGAGACACTAAGTTTGTTGGGTATTTCTGGCATACATTGTGGAAGAAATTAAAGACAAATTTGAAGTTTAGTTCATCACATCATCCATAGAATGATGGACAGATGGAGGTGGTGAATATGAGTTTTGGGAATTTGTTGAGATGTTTGGTTGGAGATAAGCCAACAGGATGGGATTTGACTTTGCCATAGGCAGAATCTGCATACAATAATTTTGTCAATAGGAGCACTAGTAAATCACCATTTCAGATTGTATATGGAAGTAGTCCTAGAAATGCATCTGAGTTTAGAAAGATAGATAAAAGAGAAATAAGTAGTGCTGAAGCTAAGGATTTTGAAGAACACTTGAAGAACATCCATGAGGAGGTGAGGAAGCATATTACCAAGATGAACATGTAGTATAAGGCTAAGGAACATGAGAAAAGGAGGCATAAAGAATTTTACGTTGGAGATGAAGTCATTGTTCATTTGTGGAGGAGAGATTTCCAGTTGGAACATATAAAAAGTTAAAAATGAAGAAGTTTGGGCCATGTAAGATACTAAAGAAGTATGAGTCAGGAAATGCCTATGAGGTAGAATTGCCTACTGTGCTGAATATTTCACTACTGTTTAACATTTTAGATTTGATAGAGTATCATGAAGGAGGTGTTGAAGATGAGATCACAACAACATAGTGGAGTATTCCAGCAACTAGTTTAGATACCAAAGAGATTGAGGATATACTGGATTGTCATGTTCATAGAAGCACAAGGAACATGACATATGAAGAATATCTGGTCAAATGGAAAGGATGACCTATTGAAGATTCATCATGGCTAACAAAGGAGGAGGTTAACTGTCTTGGTTTCCCTCTTTACACCTGAGTCGTGACAGGGTCACTTCTCAAATTACCTTGGGTGTCTGATGTAGGAGCATCCTGGGTGTAAGAGCAATCTTGCATCACCCAAAAATATTTATGGTTTTGTTTTCAATAAGGGCTATCTTGTGCAGAGCTACTATTTATGGAAACTTACTATTTTTAGTAAGTTGGTCATACAATCTCGAAATGTTTTGATTTTACAGGTGGAGGTTCATCTCAGTCATGTCAGCCTACCAGTTGCATTTCATTGCTAGATCAAGTTTAGTTTTGAAGATATTGAAAATTTTCATTATTGGAAATAGGGTACAAAAACTTTGAACTCAATTTTAAAGGCTTTAGAGGCCCTGGCTGAGGTTGAATTTTTGGCTAAATGAAGCTTGATGAGGTGTTGTAGAGTGGTTTGTGCCCTTACCGAATTGGGGTTATAATAGCCAATCGGGTCAACGGGTGATGACTTATGGTCTCTGGAAGTTGGGTCACCTAAAATGCTAAAAAAATGAGTTTTCTTCAAAATTTATGTTTGGGTTTCAAAAGTTATTTTGAGCTGACTTTGATGTAATAAAATGAAAAATAAAATAATTCTAAGTTTGGTCGGCCTTGGAGGGTAAATTTCTGGAACCTTCCCAGGCGGTGGAAAATTGCTTATATAAGGAAGGTTATAGTGTTGTCTTAGGTAGTTCAGAGCAGTTCTGGGTAGATCTAGGTAATGATTCAAGGCTTTGTCCTATAGAATATTGTAAAGGGAATGCCCATGTGGCTTTGCATATTGTAATTTTGAAATTTGTAATTTCACATTTGTGGAGATAATAAGAAGCCCATTTTTTGTTCTTGCAAATTGTTGTTGTTTCTCTGTTTTTGTTATGTGTTTGTGGTATTAAGGGGAGCATCCTTTATCAAGTGGTATCAAAGCAGGGGTTCTTAAGTGTGTAAATAGATCACCGACTGTGAGGCAGTTTGCACCAGGACTGTGGTTGGGGTTTCGACACGCATCGTGAAAATGCCTCCACGAAGGGAACGTGGCGTAAGGGCTGGTGTTGTAACACCTAAGGTTAGAGCACTCTAGAGACAAGTGTGAGTATTGTAAGAAGAGATTCACAGAGGAATGAATCTTAATGTCAGAGATGAAACTAAGGATGAAGCTGAGGGAGAAGGAAATTCTGATCAAGAAGAATGCAAAATTTTTAACCAGGAGGAAGAAAGATTTTTTTGGGCCATTTCCAAGATTGGGAAAAGACCTAAGATTGAGGTTCTTGCATTTTAAGGAAATCTTAACCTAGAAGAATTGATCAATTGGATCAATGAATGTGAAGAATATTTTGAGTATGAAGATATTGAGGATCTTGATAGGTTCAAATTCGTGAAGGCCAGAATGAAGGGTCATGCGAAGATCTGGTGGCAAGAGATTCAATTGGAGAAAAATAGAAAAGGAAAGGATAAAATCACAAGATGGGATAGGATGGTGGATAAATTGAAGTGACAGTTCATTCCTTTTGAGTATGAGCTTGACCTATTGAAGAAAATGCAAAGTTTGAAGCAAGAAGGAAGATCTATTCAGGAGTATATGGAGGAGTTCTATCGAATCCTCATCAGAACAGGCCATGCTGAAGCTGATAAGGAGAAAGTTACCCATTACCTTAATGGGTTGAGATTGAGAATTCAGGAGGAGTTGAATCTCGTTCGAATGAACAATATTGAAGAGGCATACCAGTTTTCACTAAAAGTAGAGGAAAAGTTGAACAAGAAGTTCTAAATTAGACAAAACAAAAGAGGTCATGGTGGACAATCTAGTGGACGGTCATATGGAGGCTGAAATGAAGATCCAAAAAAGAAAGATGAGGCCAATAGTAGTCAAAATCAGAGAGGAAACACGTCTAATCATTTCCAAGATCAAAATAATAGAGATAAGAGAGGAAGAGGAAGAGGACAAGGATCCAAAAGAGGAGGCTTTCGTGCAACATGTTTTCACTATGGAGAAGAAGGTCATAGGGCATTTGAATGTCCTCAATACCAAGGAAGGATAGATAGGAGAAATGAAGGCCAGGCCAGAGTTGCACATGTAGATGAAGATGTCAGATCATCACATTTTGAAGATGCTGAAAGAGGAGAAATGCTAATTAATAGAAGTGTCCTTCTGAGTGGTGAGAATGAACCTAAGAAAATGAGGACCCTGTTTCGCACTAGATGCAAGTGTGAGGGTAAGTTTTGTGATGTGATTATTGATAGTGGAAGCACTGATAATTTGGTGTCAGAAGAGATGGTGACAAAGTTGAAGCTCAAGATACAAAAACACCCACATTCATACCAGATTGCCTGGGTGCAGGATGACCATAAGGTCATGGTCAATGAATAATGCCTAGTGAAGTTCAAGATTCGCGGATACCATGATGAGGTACTATGTGATATCATATCTATGGATGCATGTCATATGTTGTTGGGTAGACCGTGGCAGTTTCATAGGTGTGCTATACATGATGGTCGTGCGAATACCTATTCCTTGACAAAGGATGGAGTGTGACATAAGCTAAAGCCATTGAATGACATAGAAGAAAAGGTATGTGGTAGTGCAAGAATAAATTTTGTTGATGGAAGAAAATTCCTAGATGGTATGAGGCATGAGCATGTGTGTTTTGCTTTAATTCCAAAAGTTGGTAAAGAGGAAGTAGAAGATGTACTTGTAGAAGTTGTCAGATGGTGAAAGGAGTGAAGCAAAATACAAGGGTTGTATCAGCCATTACATGTACCATAGAAGCCTTGGGAGGATATCAGTATGGACTTTGTTCTTGGTTTACCGATGACTTAGCAGGGACATGATTCAATTTTTGTGGTGGTTGATAGATTTTTGAAGATGGCACATTTCATTCCCTGCAAGAAAACTCATGATGTTGTTCATGTAGCAGAATTGTCTTTCAGAGAAGTAGTGAGATTACATGGTTTGCTAAAGACCATCGTTTCAGATTGAGACACTAAGTTTGTTGGGTATTTTTGGCATACCTTGTGGAAGAAATTAAATACAAATTTGAAGTTTAGTTCATCACATCATCCATAGACTAATGGATAGACATAGGTGGTGAATAGGAGTCTGGGGAATTTGTTGAGATGTTTGGTTGGAGATAAGCCAACAGGATGGGATTTGATTTTGCTACAGGCAGAATTTGTATACAATAATTCTGTCAATAGGAGCACTAGCAAATCACCATTTCAGATTGTATATGGAAGTAGTCCTAGAAATGCATCTGAGTTGAGAAAGATAGATAAAGGAGAAATAAGTAGTGCTGAAGCTAAGGATTTTGAAGAACACTTGAGGAACATCCATGAGGAGGTGAGGAAGCATATTATCAAGATGAACATGCAATATAAGGCTAAGGCAGATGAGAAAAGGAGGTATAAGGAATTTTAGGTTGGAGATGAAGTCATGGTTAATTTGCAGAAGGAGAGATTTCCAGTTGGAACATATAACAAGTTGAAAATGAAGAAGTTTGGGCCATGTAAGATACTTAAGAAGCATGATTCAGGAAATGCTTATGAGGTAGAATTGCCTACTGAGCTGAATATTTCACCAGTGTTTAACATTTTAGATTTGAAAGAGTATCATGAAGGAGGTATTGAAGATGAGATCATAGTAGCACAGTGGAGTATTCCAGCAACTAGTTCAGATACAAAAGAGATTGAGGATATACTAGCTAGTCGTGTTGGCAGAAGCACAAGGAACAGGACATATGAAGAATATCTGGTCAAATGGAAAGGATGACCTATTGAAGATTCATCATGGCTAACAAAGGAGGAGGTTAACCATCTTGGTTTACCTCTTTACACCTGAGTCATGATAGGGTCACTTCTCAAATTACCCCAGATGTTGGATGCAGGAGCATCCTGGGTATAAGAGCAATCTTGCATCATCCAAAAATATTTATGGTTTTATTTTCAATAAGGGCTATCTTGTGCAGAGCTGCTATTTATGGAAACTTACTAGTTTTAGTAAGTTGGTCATACAATCTTAGAATGTTTTGATTTCATAGGTGGAGGTTCATCTTAGTCATTTCAGCCTACCAGTTGAGTTTCATTGCTAGATCAAGTTTAGTTTTGAAGATATTGAAAATTTTCAGTATTGAAAATAGGATACAAAAACTTTGAACTCAATTTTGAAGGCTTTAGAGGCCCTGGATGAGGTTGAATTTTTGGTTGAATGAAGCTTGATGAGGCGTCATAGAGCGCTTCATTGCCCTTTCTGAATTGGGGTTATAATAGCCAATCAGGTCAATGGGTGATGACTTATGGTCTCTGGAAGTTTGGTCACCTGAAATGATGAAAACATGATTTTTCTTCAAAATTTATGTTTGGGTTTCAAAAGTTATTTTGAGCCAACTTTGATGTAATAAAATGAAAAATAAAATAATTCTAAGTTTGGTCAGCCTTGGCTAAATTTTTGGAACCTTCCCAGGCGGTGGAAAATTGCCTATATAAGGAAGGTTGTAGTGTTGTCTTAGGTAGTTTGGAGTAGTTCTAGGTAGTTTTGGGTAATGATTAGAGGCTTTGTCCTATAGAATATTGTAAAGGGAATGCCCATGTGGCTTTGTATATTGTAATTCTAAAATTTGTAATTCCACATTTATGGATAAGAAGCCCATTTTCTGTTCTTGCAAATTGTTGTTGTTTCTCTATTTCTGTTATGTGTTTGTGGTATTAAGGGGAGCATCCTTCATCAGAAATAAATCTCTATGTCTAAAAAATGCTAAGTGGAAGAGGGTTGACATGACCACTCTACCCACAAGCACATGATGCAGATAAGAGGTAGTGAGGTGGCAATGTTAAAATCTCGAGGCCTGCCAAGACATCGATGTTCACATTAATGATATTCAATGTTGTTTGTTGTGTTGACTCAAAAATTTCAAAACCATACAATCTCAAACTTGGCAACAATATTTAGTTTCATAGAGAAGAAACAAGAAGAAACCCTAGCTTGACAGTGAATCTCTGTGAACAACAAGGCATTCGGCTTGGGTTTTACTTGGTATCCTCAGGCTTAGTGTAATGAAGAACTCCCTGGCATCAACTACAGTTTCATCTTTGAGATTTGTGTGAATGGAGCTGTAACTGGTGTTTTCTTTTTAGTCTCAAGCTATGACTTTGGTCTGAGTTTAAGAAACTCATGACCTCAAACTGGTAAGTGATCTTGTGCTCCTCATTTGGACTATGGCTGAAACTTTGAATCTATCTTTGTTTATGGGGTTGAGATTGATGCCTTATTTATGACTCCCATTTTTGCTTGCAGTTATGAATGAATAACTCATGACCTATCACAAATTGACATCTTGGAGTAACACCTAAATAGTAACTTGGCTTTGATGTCCTTTATCATCAGTCACAGCCTATGATTGTAGCTTTCAATCTTCACTTTATGTGTGTGGTCGAGACTGTTGCTTGATTTTTAGCTTGTGGGTATTCAATTGTGACTTTTCCTTTGAGTTTAGAGTTTAAGTCGTGAGTTCCCTCATAGGTTGTAACTCAACCTTAAGCAATGAAACTGGGCTATGATTGGTGTTATTGTCTTCTCAGCTATAACTATAAATGAATAGCTCATAGGCTATGAGCATCTTTGAAAAATGAAGCTACAACGTGGCCGTAACTTGGCCTCGAGCTCATCTATTTGGTCATAGCTTAATTGTGCTTCATTCCTACCATGATCTCATCTATGACTAAAAATTTTATTCATTATGACCTCTCTCGGCTTGACTAGTAAGTTTTGACCACTTTCGACTAGCAGAGTTCATGTATGAAATTTGTTTGTTTTCCCTTTTTCTGATGTGGGTCTTCGCATCCTTGATAGTGTACCATGATTCATGGGTTTCCTTCAATTAGCTTAGCATAGCCCAAGCTATGACTAAAAGATGAGAAAAATATCATCTCAGCATAGTTATGACATCTTTCAGTCATAGCTTCAAACTTTACTGAGTTGACTAAAACTTGATGTCGAGCTTGGACAAGGAACATAAGCTATTACTACAAAAAAAATGTAGATAAGTTATTCCACTCTTCATTTGTTTTGCACTCTTGTTGGTAGCTTACAAATATTCTCTTGCATGTTTCTTTAATTCATCTTTCTTGAAGCACATGAAAATGATCCTTTGATGGCACATAAAAAGAACCCACTTTGTTATTCAGTCCATACATGAAACTTGTGCATGTTTGAACTTTTATATTCACCATTGCAATATTCCTAAATTTCTCAGTTACCATTTCATACCATTCATTACATTTTGCCTTCAAAATAGCTCAAATGATAAAAGACTGAGACTGATGCTTTACTATTTTAATATGTCTCCTACAACTTTTTTAGATGAATACATGGACACACAGCTTGAGTATATTGCATAAATGTGTTTACTGTTGAACATATTTCCTTAATCACTTTTGTTATATTTTGAATACTAGTCACTTTGTTTTTCTTTCAACATGTTCATTAGATAAAAGGTCATAAAATTCTTTGGATGAAAATGATGAATTTGTAAACTTTTAAACTCAGTCGTACTATACTGCAAACATCTTTGAAAATTTGCAAAAATTTAAAAAAACTCACAACCCGATAGAATGAACACCATGACTTGACTGTAGATGCTTATTTCAAGAAAAAACATGCTCATGTCCATTCACTTTTCAATATCCATGATTCTTACTGTTGCAATTCTTTTCATTTGTTTTCTATTGTCTCTAGTACACCAATCAACTAGTTCAGCCTAACAAAATGTACCATGAAACTCCACTATTGCAAAAAAAATAGCGCTCATGCATTTTCAAATCTTTAAAACACTAGTCACTTAATTTTGGTACATATAGCTTTGAAAATGAATCTAAGCTTCAAAAAACTCATTGACTTAGAGCTCCTATATCACAATCACTGTTTAGTGTTCTCTTGATGACACAATCACTATTGTTGTAACGCGCCAGTCATTTTATTTTTCTTCAATACCACTCATGAATAAGAAAAATCATTTTGAATTGAATTCAATACTAAAAATATAAAACATCTTAAGAGTCACTGGTACATATTACCAGGCTTGAACACAGTCCTCTTTTTTATGCTGAACTTGAAAAATGCAAAAAAATGAAAAATGTTTATTTACTGTCTAGGAGTTCGAGCACGGGCTTGTGACATCCAAAGAAATTAGAATGAAATTCAATGAAGTTTGAGCACAAGCTTGTCACATCCATTAAATACAAACTAAATTTTTTTTTATAACTCTAAAGCACAATTCTGTAGCATTTCTCTTTTTACTAGCAACAAGAATGATTTTATTGAATTTGTACCTTGAACTTAGAAATACTGTTTGAACATGGTACTTAAAGGTATGCAATACCCATAATTATGTATCTATATCTTGACATTTGATCATGATTGTTCTGTAACTTTTGGCACTTTTCTGTGATATTTTGGAATGCTTCATGCTGTGCATCTTCTTTCCTCTCTAACTGTGATGTTAAAACCAGTTAGCTTGAAACAATGCAATATATTCTGTTAAGTTCTTCAAACAACAACATTGTAAACTTGTCAAATTAGTGAACATAATAAATAATCAGTTTATGAAAAAAATGCCAAAAAGGAATGACACTTGTGAATCAAAATTCAGGTTATTATGTTCACTAATCTAACAAGAAATTTATATTTTCCGAAAAGGGTTTCTTAGTTGGAAACACTAAGTCCCTTTCATTTAGATATCTAGTTAATAAAAGGACAACATGCATCAGAATGACCATAAATAGTAAAATGTTTCATGTTTTAAAAACAAGTCCCTTTAATACTACCTTTCACTTATTGTGGATAGAAATTTCCTTATTGCATTGAATTTACTAGATAGATACACATCATTGAAAGAATTGATTGTCACTGTATGTTGTTTGTGTTTCGTGCATTTCATAGATCCAACAGGATCTAACACCACTTTCTTTCTCTCATGATGCAGGTGAAAACCCTAAAAACCTATTGGAGATGAAGACATGGACCTGAGGACCTAGGACCTGACAGACAACCAGCAATGAACAAACAAAGAGGCAATGCATGCGACCCCTACTCCATACTTCTATCATTTTTTATATTATGCAAATGTACTCTTTTATTGATAAGAAATATGAAATATGAAAAGACACTTGTATATTACATTCAATTTGAATGCACAATGTAATGATTAGTAATAAATTTTGAAATTTGAAATGTGACCAATACTTAGAGTACAATAATGAAATCTGATAATAAATGCAATAATGAAATGTTAATTAATAAATACTTGAAAGGTAGTATTAATTGGACCCCTAAAGATGCAATCTTTTCCTATTTATTTTTATTCTGTTGCATGCTATAATTTTGAGTAACATTTTTGGTGACTTCTGCTGGATGTCTATCTGCTAGACATGACCTATAGACCTTATCATTGGGCAACATAATTAGGAAACCAAAAACCATGAATGTAACCATTATTGAAATGAAAATGCATCTAATCTAGATTGATGCAACCTAGAGACTTAGTGCTTGAACAACACATATTGAAATGAAAACTAGACCTAACCTATCCCTCAAAGCAAAGCTTGAGGTGAATTCCATTAACTAGAATCTGCAAAACTTCTCCATCAGTTGTGGACAACTAAAAAGCATTATTTTCTTTGCAAGCTATAATAAAAAAAGGGTCTGACTAAAAAATGTCAAATTTATCATGTTGGCCTGGTCTGCTCTTCAACACATCCCACTTGTGTACTAAATCTCCTTCCTTGAAATCCCTAGGTGTAGCTCTCTTGTCAAAAGACATTTTAGTTTGTGCTTGTCTTAACTCCATAGTTTCCAATTCTTTTATGTGTGGAATTAAGAAAATTCTTCCTCTTTCCAATTAAGAAAACTAGTATCTGGAACATTCAGGTCCCATTATTGTTGAATCTCCTCAATAGGTATATTTTTTTGTGAATCAACTACATTTTGAACCATGAGAGCCTGATTAAGCACTCCATTAGTGAACTTTGACTGGTTATGAGGCTGACCACATGGATAACACCACTCATACTCAGTAGCAACATTATTTTGGCTAGGTACTATATCCCTAACAACATTAAGAGCTGCATGATTATAAGGTCTATAAGGCCTCTAATTCCAATTCTGCCTATTAGCGCTGTTATTTCCTTAATACTACTATTTATTACCTTGAAAGGTAGGCTAATTAGGATATTGTGATGAAGAACTAGCAAACTAATTTTGAGCTATGGGGTTTCCTTGCACTTTATTTCTCTTAAGGCTTACCAATTCATTCCCAAAGTTCTGCAATAAACTTTCAATTTTTTGTTGGCTATCCTTTATACTTTGTAGCTCATTAAGAGGGGTAACATGCACTATCTCTTGGCTTTTGAATGATGGAAAAGTAGGAAGAGGTGGGGAAATTAATGGCATATTACACTAAATTGTAGGAAAGAAGGGTATAGGTGGCCTGGGAGCTAATTTTCCCACCTGAATAAGACTCTTTTTTCCCCTAATAGCAATATCAAAAGCTTGAGGTAAAGAATTACCTCCCATTGATTAGATCATGACTGAGATATCACTATTCAAAATCTTAATAAAATACAAGAATGTATATTCAATAAAGGGTCAACTGTAGTAGGGATTTTGTTCCATGTCTTTTGGAAATGCAGATTGAAGTCATTCATCTCTTCTTGTGGAGACCTTTTGATAGTTTTCAGTTGTTCCACCAAAGATAGGTTATCAGATTTGTCTTCAAAGAACTTAGATAATCCATCTCCCAATGCATCCCATGTAGCAATAGCTACAACTGGAAGAGTTCTAAACCATTCCAATGCTTTTCCCTTCAATGATATAGCCAATAGCTTCAAAGCTACGTCCTTCTCCATGATGTGATGGACATTGCAAAGAGAAGCAATATCTCTGATATGTTCTATAGCAGTTGTTTTCTCTTCTCCAATGAAAGATGGTAACCCTTTTAAGGCTGCTAATGAAATGTTGTTGTGATTTGCAATCCTCAAAGGACTACCCTGATCAAAAGGGGAAAATGGAAGTTGCCTTGCCATTGTTGGAGGTGTTGCAGTAGAACTAGAAGGTAATGACTGATCTACCTCATGTGGCTATTTAGGAAAAACTTGACTTTGTAATGCTGGTAAATTATCAAAAACTTCTTGATCTGAAACTGGTAATTTAGTGCAGTAGGAGGGAGGAGCTGAACTTATTTTAGATCTTCTTTTCATTAGCCTTACTGCTTTGCTACCTCTTTCTACAGGCTGAAAAGAAAGTTCTCTAGGACCTCTAGGCTCTCTCTACATAGTTCTACGTCTCCTGGTGAAAGATAGTTGGAAATATTCAAACTCTTTTACACTCCTTGTTTGGATTCTATTCATGTATCAAAAGGTCCCATTGGACATGCCAAAAATTGATAAGGCCTTGAAATATAACCCTAACTCAGACATTAGGGTACACTAATATTTCATGGTAACAATGGAAACCTTCTCGAGTTGTGGGTGGACTTTGATTGAGAATGAATCTCTGGAATCTAGGTCTATTCCTATTGGATTTGGGATATCACCTTTGACTGAAAATTTGATTGGAAAAGAGAAAAGAGATAAATTAAAAACTGAATAAAAAGGGGGGTGATACATCAAAACTAGATTTAGACTTGTCAGGAACTTCAAACCAGCATCCCCAGTACACAAACTACTAAGATTTGCATTGGAAAACACTATTCAACATATAGGTTCACTTAAACTCATTATTAGGGTATGCACCGCAAAAAATGAAAATCTATCGAAAAACATACAGATTCTACAAAAGGTTTAGTTTTTTATAACTTAGAAAAGGAATTGTATTAACTTGGTTATCTTTGTTATAAAACAAATAAACACTGAAATGGAGAAAGGATTAATATGATTGAACAAAACTTATAAAATATATGGAATATGAAGAGCTTTTTATATTTTCCCTCAAAATCATAAAATGGTTACAAAAACATATGCAAAAAGAGGTAATGGAACCAAAATGTTCACAAAGCTTTCTTCTCCTTAATTCTAAAACCCTAAATCTGATTATGAAACTTAGATTTATACTCTCCTAAGCCCAAATTCAAAAATCCAAGCCCTCTAAATCATCCCTCCAGTTTAGCTAAGAAACCCTAACTAATAGCATAAAACATGCCTTACAATCAAGCCTCTAATGTTGGCATTTCAAAATAAACATCTCTTAATCATAATACCAACATATTACACTAAAATTGAGCCCTAACTTATAAGTACAATTCATATAACCCATGCCTTAACCATATAACCTAAGGTCAACATGACCAAAACTAAGAAATCAACCAACTTTTTGAAATATCACATCATAGCATATGTGAGTTGGCTGTTGTGGCATTTAGGAAACTGAGACACTATCTGTCATTCACTGTAGGTATTAAGGAATTAATTTCCCTCTATCATCAGACTTCAAAACTTATCAACAGTTGGGATTTCTTGTTTTCCCAAGGTATGAGTGCACTTGGGGAAAAATGAAGGGAAAACCCTAAACTATGGCGAGATTTCCTATAGAGAACATAGCCAGGATTCATTACTTCTCTATGTTCGATTTTGGATCTGGATTTTTTTGCTGAATAATAGGAATTAAAACTATCTCTCCTCTGCTTGTTATTTGAGCTTGAAACTTAGCCCCAACTGGAAGTTGTTATTTCTCTCAAGAGCTTGGGCTCTATAACTAGAACTTGTGACTGTGACAAATGAGTTGAAACTCATTTATGGATTTGTTGAAGCTTCTCATAGCATGTATCTTGAGCTATCTCTATGTTTTTTAATTTATCTTCAGCTATGAATGTGACTTGAGGATGAAGCTCAGATTTTAGCATGAAACTTGGGTTTTGGATCTAGAACTTGGGCTTTGATTTTTGAAGCTCAGGCTTTGACAAAATTTAGCGCCTAGCACTCCTGCAAGATCTCATCTTGAGACTTGAGATAAGTAACATCATTCCTCTTTTCTTTACTTAACTTATTGACATTACTGAAGGTTGAGTTTCATCTTCTTCACATTGCAAAGACTTTGGGGTTTTTATCCTTTGCTGAAATGATGGAAATAGTGATAGTTGTCTCCATAATAAATCATTGCTTCGAAACTCCAGTGAAGTTGTTCATTTTTTGCGGCTTGGAATGTATGAGTTGTAACAAAGATGTGTCACTTTGTTGTCACCACTCATCTTTAGTCCATCATTGTTGTATTTTGGCTGTTGATTTGAGGTTTCATACTAGAAGTTGTCTCTAACCATCCAAAGTCGACAGTGACCATTATTGTGCTTTCTTACTATGTTTAAAACTGACAGTAGCCACCATGTTTGATTTTCTTGGTTGGGCTGTGACTTTGAAATGTGATCAGGGTACAAGATATTGTCTGACTTTGAAATATGCTATGACTGTAAAATGTGCTTGCTTGTACACTCATGATGCCTGCTCTTTTACTATGCTAGAAATAACAGAGACAAGTGCAATCATACTGATGTCCCTTAAAAATATGAAATGCAATACAGTTTGTTTACTTGTTCATGGAGTTTGAGAACGGGCTCATGACACTTAGAACCATAAAAATGTTGACTCATGAAGTTTAAGCATGGGCTCGTGGCATTCACAAATACATATTGTAAAATTGAACTTTATATTTGAAAATGCATCTTTTCTTCACTCCTAGCACTGTCATTGAATATGTATCTTTAGTTATTTGATCATTTCCTTTAGCATTTTGTATTCTGCAATCCACCAGTAGTCAACTTTTAAAACATTGCAAAAATAGATATAGCTAATATCCATTTTCTCTGAACATGCACATAATCTAATACTAGTATTATTTGACCATCTTCTACTGTATCATTTGACATTCACTGAACTCAGCATTGTTGTCTCTCTTTCTTATATATGCATATCATTTTGTAAAGCATATTCATTTGATAATACTATTGTAGATCCATGATTTCTAAATGCATATAATTTGTCATTGTTTGAAAGAGAAAACCTCTTTATATTGCACATCAGTAATGAAAACTTTCCTTTGTATGCATATGCACAATCTGTAGCATTTTTCCAGTGAACACCATACTACATCTTCTTTTTCTTTTTTTAACTGTGATATGGAATACACAGTTCTTTTCTTGGAATGCATTTACTCTGTTTACTTTGAAACAAAAGAAACATCAAATCAAATATGTTAGGTTAGTGAACCTGACCAAATAATTAATTTTTTGTGTGAGAGTGCCATGTATGATGATATTCATGCATTAATGTTGGTCAACTGATGTTTTTCACTAACAAATACTATCCTGCTATTCTAAAAAAGGTTTCTCAGCTATAAGAACTAAGTCCCTTTGATTCAGATATTTTATAACACAAACATGCTTAATGATGACCATAAATAGTAAAATATTTCATGGATTCATGTCCCTTTAATACTATTATTCAGTTTATGAAGATGCATATTTTTTCTATTGCATTGATATTTTAGACAGATGTGCAACTCTAAAAGATTTGATTGTTGTATGATGCTTTTAGGTTTTCATGCATCGCTTAGATCCAATTGGATCTAACATTTTTTCACTATGATGCAAGACAAAACCCTATGACACAAAACATGAGACATGAGGACTCAGACATTGGACCTAAAGACTTGTCAGACAACCAACTCCTAAATACAGATGACTCCACAAGGAAATGCATGGGACCCTACTCATACTTCTATCATGCTTTCTATTTTGGCATTTGATCTTAGTTTCATGATGAAAGATGAAATATGAAAGAACATTTCTCTATTACATTCAGTTTGAATGCACAATGTAATGATCAATTATGAATTTGAAAATTTGGATATGATCAATACTTAGAGTACAATATAATTAATGATATGAATGTAATAGCAAAATATTTATCTTCATCACCTGAAAAGTAATGTTAAATAAATGTACCTTCATGCAATCTTTTCCTATTTATGTTTATCATCCTGCATGTAGAAAATTAGGATAATAGTATCAAAACCTTATGTATATGTATCGATTAACTCAAAAATATACTAACTCCATATATATACAAACTATATATACATTGACTCTTTTCATTTACAACCTCCCCCTTTGTGCATGCTCTCAGAGGTGTGAAGTATATAGTGGCATATACATGACTTTCCCCCTTTTTGAAATGAATGCCAATAAACAAAAATGTACGTACAACTTATAAAAATTCTTCTTTTGGGTTTTCTCCAATGATGCCAAGAGGTTTTCCCATCCTTCTCTCAAGTTGTGAAGAGCAATGTGCTCTAGACCGACTTGTGCATGCATATCAAATTTTTTTTCTAACATAGAGATCTCGGGGGTGGCAACCAAATAGTTTTCCTTCTCTACATGTCTCTCTATAATTTTTAGGTGGGGAAGAAGCTTGGCTTGTAGCTTAGTGACTTGGTCACTTATGTTATCTTCCTGCTTCCTCAGATCCGATCTCAACTGCCTAAGTTCTTGAGCTTTTAATATATTCTTGTGAAAAGCATTTGGATCGATTAGAGATAAGTCTACACTAACCTTGATCTCTTCATCCAACTTCTTAATCTTTTCATTGACCTCGACAGTGAATTGGTCAACAGTGCATAGTTGAAACAAAATTTGAATAATTTTCTGAGTAATAGATTCAAGCTCAGTTATTACCTCATATAACTTAAATTTATTAATTTCCACTTATTGGTTGATTCTCTCTGCCAGCTTCAATTGTATCTTTTCTTCGACACTTTCTTCTATTCTCTTTTTTGCATCAATGTCTAGGGTGTTTATGTGACTTGTTAGAGAAGCAAGTTGATCTAGAATGGGAATATCCTCATTAACATTGATCTTAGGAACTACTTGCTATAGGATATCTTGAACCTCATATAGAATTTGTTTACTTTTTCTCTCATTTCCCAAATTTTCTTATGCAGTCTTGCTAGTGCAAGATTTCCCATATTTTTGAACTTCCTCATGGTCTAAAGTTCTAGAGTCATATTCTGATATCTCAATTATTTCATCTAGTGTAATAGGTCCTTTACCATGTTTATTTTTACTCTTCTTCTCCTATGGTGATGATTTGATAAATGGAACTAGAGGTTTAGTCTCTATATTTGTTTGGTCAGGCTCAGTAGACACACTTTCCTCTTTATATTTCACAGTGACCTGTGTCTCGGTAGATTGTCCTAGGCTATCAGTATTGGTGTCTTTCTTTTTTTTCTCTATCGGTTTGGGTTCCTCTTATACTTGTGACACTGCCTCTGTTTGATTAGGATCATTTGTCTCTATTATTCCTTATCCATCTATTGTGCCTCTTTGTTCCTTTGTTGTGTCCTTTTGTTTCTTGAGGTTCGAGCCTTCAGGTTCCTTCTGTGATGAAATATCAACAACTTGTACTAAGATAGGTAAATCATCCGATATCTCACTTGTTTCTTCCTCGGTGGGTGCATTTTCTTCAGTTGTATCTATATTAGTATTGACATCTTCATCATCCTTGATATAATCAGGATCTCTATTTGTGATGTCTTCAATAAGAATATCATTTATCCCTGTTATTATTACTTTCTCAGGAGGATCCTGTTATTCTTCTCTATAGCCTGTCAAATAGTAATCAATGGCTATGGTAGTGTCTGGTACCTTGGTAGCTAGATCTGCATCATCTGAGTGTATACCTTTACCTTTCCTTTTGTTTTTCTTCTTGAGTACTACGACCAATGCCAATTTTTTATCTTCTACTTGGGCTTGGAGGATTGAAGTCCATAAGGGTTGACTTTTCTCATCTACCTTCTCAAGCTTTCCCACCAAACTATTCAATGCTCTACTTTTCACCAAAAATATTTTAGAATACTGTTTCATTAGATCTTCTATCTTAGGAATTGATAAGGTTGGCATAGTCAATTTATTAGTGAGAGTTCCCTCATCTTTTTCTCAGTGTGTAAGGCATATGTCCATTCATACTCTTAAGTACATATTTGGCAAATTCAACTAGTACTTTTAAAAACTTGATCATCATTTGTATGATGGCCTCTTCAATATTTTTCTAGTCCTCGGTAGACATATGTACATATCGACCCAAATTTGGGTTACCAAGGCCTCCAAGTTCTTTTATTGTTTCTACTAACTCATCAATAGATTGATTCTTATTCACAACTACCTTGAATTGATCATGGTCTTCCTCTTCATCATCATCAATATCATCCTTTTCCCTTATTATCTTTCTCCTCTTCTTTGGTAGCTCAGAGGTGGCTTGTGCACCTCTCTTTTTCTTTCGATGTGTATTTTTAGGAGTGGAACTAGAAATTTTCACAACTCCTTTCTTTAGAGGTAGAGAAGTAGTTGTAGTAGACCTTGTCCTTTCTCTTGTTTGTACTTCTTCTTGCTTCCTCTTTCCTGTGGCCTTGACGGTGTAGACTAAATGTATTTTTCTGACTTGGTTGCCTCTTCATCATGTTCACTATTACCTAGTAGTAATTGTTTCTCGGTTACTACCTCAACCAGAATATCCTTAGATGCTTCATTATCTTCTGCATCATCACTGAATTGTTTTACTAGCTTATCCATCATTTTTATCCTTTGTTTGGCCTCTTCATGGGTTCCAAACCTAGTTTCCTATGGATCTTTGGGCTAAGCTAGTAAAGCCTTTATTGAACTAGAAGTTTGGTCAACGTCAATTTCATAGCCCATTAGTGTGATCCATATTGTTCTTGGTTCAACAACCTTTATCAAAGTATTTTTGGTGTCCACTAAGAAACATATATCATCCCTATATTTCTCAACCAACTGTCCTAGTATTCTATTTCTTAGATTCATTCAGTCCTTGAATTTATCAAAATATACATCCATGATGCTAAAAAAAATATTGTCCCAAACTTTGAATAAAATCATTTATTTGTAGAGTGACCGATCAACTAGTATTCTAATCTATTAGGAATGAATGTTGAATATGTTCTATGGGGGAGTATTCGAGTAGTTCTATAGCAGTTGTATGTTGCATTCATGATTATATTTTTCATTGATGTCAACACATTGATCTACTGGAGATTAGCAATGAAGCAGACAATGTTTGAATTAGCACACATGGAGAATTGTAGATCAAGCTATGCAAATTTGAGGACTTGTTCTATTCTATGTCCTAAGATTATGGTTAAGAGCACATATGAAAATTCAATTATTCATGATAGTTATGTGTAATCTAGTGGAAACTATATTTTGACAGTGTCCTTGAGAAGCGGCTTGTGATAACTGCATTATATCTCCTAATCGGGATAGACTATGGACATGCAAATTTGAAAAGAGGTGACTTGGATGAGATAGAATAGTCAGAGGTCGCATGCGTGAATAATTATTTAGTTTGGAAGCTAACAATTTTATGTGATTATGAATATTATGTAATGTGTAACAATTTATATTTTGTATTTGGTTAAGCCTTACGGCCGACTCTATTGTTAATTATTTGAGTGAGGTATAAATGAAGGATTGTTTTCCTTGATTGTATATATGAGAATATGGAATGTTGATGCAGGGGCATTCTAGGGTACTCGGTAAATCTGCATGGTGGTGTGTTGTTTAAGTTTTTTGGTACTCGATTGTAGCTTTAACCGATTATCTTGGTTATTGAAGGAAGCTTGATCGTTGAAGGAACTTAGTGAAACCTCTTGTGCTCAGTGGAACTTGTGCTTGATGATGCTTGTGTTTCTTAGTGTTTCTTGGCTTGGTCAGTTGTTTCAATGATGCTCAATTATTTCTTTGGCGCTTGGTTGTTCTGGTTTACCGATTGGAGTTCTTGGAGATTTGGTTCACTGACTTGGTGCATTTATTACTGGTATCTTTTGTTATATTCTCCTATGTAGATCTAGAGGTCTACATGGAGAATTAAATGTTTGTAAGGCTATTTATGAGCTGACTATTATTGCATTTAATATTTATTTGTAATAGGAGCCAGCTTGGCTTAGGAGTTAATTATTTATTTTAGCTAACTTGTGGCTAAAGATTAGTATTTAAGGAGTGTTTGGGTACTTGTTTAGGGGTCAGTCATGAGGGGAAGATAGAAGATTAGATCTGGACCCTATGATATTTTGAAGATCAGATTGCTTATCTAATAGTTTGTAATAGTAGAGCTATTGGTTTGCATACTTGGAGACAAGGAGATTGCTTGGTGGCTTGCGAGCTCAAGTTCACATCTACCTTAGGGTTTCCATCAGTTGTTGATTTGTTTCAAAGTTGGACTAGCTAAGAGATTACATAAATACTTTGAATGTATTTGGCCCTAACTCAGAAGGCCTTATAATTAGGCATGTTAATGAAAATTTAGTTGAAAACATTATCTTGTTGTGTAATTCTACATTGTGGTGTTTGACTGGTTGTTTGGACTGTCCTTAATTGGATCCTCCTTACCTACCCTGTGTTAGGTGGTTCAGAGCTTGAAGATGTTGAGTGTGTAAATCGATCTCCGATTGGGGTTGTTTACACCAGGACCTTGTTGGTGACTTATTGCTTTGGGTTTTCAAAAATCTTGAAGGATGTCTCTGAGAAGATTGGATCCTAGAGAGATTGCAGATCTCTGTGATGCTATGGAATCAAAGATTACAGAGAAGCTTAAAGTTGATTTTAGATCTGAGATGGAATTGATGAAGAATGACATGATCGCTAAGGTCATGAGAGCTATTACTGGTATGTCGAGGAATCTTAGTACTAATGATATTTATGAAGAAGCTATTGAAGACTTTGAAGCTATTGGATCTAGTGGTGATAACCAGAGAGATAAATCTGGTGAAGATAGAACTGGTCGATTAAATAGATCTAGAGCTTGGTTAAGTACTAGTTACCAAATGGAAGTTTCTACTTTCTTTGGTACTTTGAGACTTGAGGAATTGATTGATTGGATTTGTGAATTAGAAGACTTCTTTGAGCTTGAAGAAATTGAAGAGCCTCTTCGAGTAAGATTGGCACAGACTAAGTTAAAAGGACATCCTACTCTTTGGTGGAAATAATTACAAAGAGATAGAGAGGATGAAGGTGAAATGAAGATCAATCGGTGGAGGTTGATGGTGACTAAATTGAAAGATAAGTTCATACATTCTGACTATGAGCTTGACATGTTTAATAACTTGTAGAATCTAAAGAAAAAATATTTGACTGTGGAAGACTATACCGAGGAGTTTTACAAGTTAACTATTTGGTCTAGACACAGAGAACTTGTTAAAGAAAACGTAGCTCGGTATGTGAATGGTTTGAGATTTAATATTTAGGATGAGCTTGGCATGATAAAGATTGATTTAGTTGAAGATGATTATCGATATGCTCTAAAGGCAGAAGATAAGTTGAAAAGGAGACAACATAGTAATTCACAAGGGAAGGAAAAGATTGATCACTCGGTGAAGGATAAATTGACTGCTGAAAATGAACCGAAACCTATGGAATTGAAAAGGAAGATAGGTAGAGTTATCTTTAAGGGTACTTGTTATAATTGTGATGAAGAAGGACACTGACCAAGCCAAGAAAAACCAAGAAACATAGGCATCATCAAGCACAAGTTCCACCGAGCACAAGATTTTTCACTGAGTTCCTTCAGCGACTAAGCTTCCTTCAATAACTGAGACCATTGGTTAAAGCTACAACTGAGTACCACATAACCAAAACAACACACCATCATGTAGATTCACAAAATACCCTAGAATGCCCTTGCATCAAATGTGAAAAAGAAGGATATATGATATTGTAAGAGGATATGTGAACTGAGAAAATCTGGTACTAAGATCTAGAAAAGCAGTTGGTATGGTTTTGGCACATAAAAATGAGTGAAGATAAGTAATTTTTGGTATTATTCTATTTGGATAATACATAGAACAGTTGGATAGTGAGTTTTGTTATCTTTCCCTTGAAGTTGTTTGGATAGTGGGTCCTTCTACCTTCTATAACTCTTAATCAGGTTAGAATCTTTTAATAGGGATTCAAAGTCTCCTAACAGGGAATGACATGTACTAAATGTATTTCATAGACTCCTGATAGAGTCCATCTTCTCACAAGGAATTTTCATATTAGTACATCTTTTGTGGGTACCATTCCCATCAGGGTTTAATCTCTGATCAAGAGGTTCCCTAGTTAACATATCTTGTGTAATTGTGTATTTTTATCTTTCTATGGTTACTATTTACATTGGTTATATGGTGGAAATCTAATAATATTATAAGTTGTTTTTATCTGATAAATGATTCACCCCCCCCTCTAAGTTATCTTGGTGGACTTTACTTTCTAACAATTGGTATCGGCAGGTCCTTGAAGGAAAATTTTAACAACTTAAGGAGATTTATGGTGAGTCATTTCAGGAAAGAAAGTCCTAAGTTTGATGGAGTTAACTATGCCAGCTAGAAGGAAAAGAGGAAGACACATCTACTATGTTTAGGACTAGGATATTGGTTGACTATAAAGAATGACAAGACTATCATTGAAGAAGATAAACTTCAAGATTGCACTGATAAGGAAAGAGATCTATTTATGTGTAACATACTTGCTAGAGAAGCACTTTTATTAGCTCTTTTAGAGAATGAATACAGTTAGGTAAAAATTCTAAGGACATCTCATGAAATTTAGTTAGCTTTAGAATCTAATTTTGAAGGTGATGTACATGCTAAGAGAGTTAGATAATAGAATTGGATATGTTTATTTGAAGATGCAAGAATGATGGAAGATGAATCTGCTACAGGTTATATTGGTAGGATATCAAAGATTATTGGAGGTATCAAAGCTTGTGAAGGAAATAAAACTAAAGATGAAATTATATGGAAGATCTTAAAGACACTAAACCTTGTGTGTAAGTAGACAACACAGATGATTGAACAAGTTATACCTTGTACTGAAAAATTTACCAAAGAAACTCTTCTTGGAAGATTAGAAGAAACATAGGTAGTCTTAAGGCAGTCTGGACACTTACCTAGAATTGAAACAACATTTAACACACTTAGTGTTCACCCTAATTTTTCAAGAAGTACAAGTGTTAGTGGAGATTATGCTAGTTGCATCAGATCTAACACTGAAGAAGATATAAATATTGAGGAAGGAATTTCATTGCTTGTGAAAAGAGAACCTAAAGGTAAGAAAATCTTTAAATGTTGGACATGTCAAGAATGTGGTCATTTCGCATCTATATTCCCTAAGAGAGTGAAGAAATATAAGAACTTTAAACCTAGAATATATAAAGATTGTTATTATGCTAATGATGAAAAATTTGAGGCTAGCATTGAGAAAATCTTAAGTGAAAGTGATAATAAAAGTGATGACATAGGATTTGTAGCAATAAAAGAAGAAATCTCTAAAATTGAAGTTAGAGAAGAAAAAGATTTAGTTTCTCAAGTAGAAAAGAAAATCGATTGTATCATAGACAGTGGTTGTTCACATCATATGACTGGAGATATGAATAAATTTATAAAATTTAATAACTATGATGAGAAATTGTTAGAGTTGGTAAAAATGCACCTTGCTTGATAAACATAATAGGATCTATTACTCTTGATGGAAAGACTAACATTGATGATGTTTACTTTGTGGATGGATTGAAACATAATCTACTAAGTGTTGGATAGTTAGTTGACAAGGTATATCTAGTTTGGTTTACTGAGAAGACTTGTGTGATCAAAGATAAGAATGGAAACATGATTGGAATTGGATCAAGAACCAGACATACTGTATTTCAGTTGAATCCTACTAAGAAGACATGTTTGATTACTAAAATTAATGACAGTTGGTTATGACACAAAAGATTCTGTCACATAAATTTTTATAACATTGTGAAAGTAAGTACTACACTTGCGGTGAGATATTTTGCCTAAGATTATGAAACCTACTAATATCATATGTAAAGAATGTGTTATGGCTAAGCAGAAAAGAAGTTCTTTTCCCAGTAAGAAGTTTACCACAAAAACAAAATTGGAAGTTGTTCATACAGATCTGAGTGGTCCTACGAGGACTAGAGGATTCTATCATGAAAGGTATTTTATGATTGTTGTTGATGACTTTACTAGAATGATGTGGATAGCATTTCTTAAAGAAAAATTTGATGCATTTCACAAGTTAAGATTGATTAAGAACAAAGTTGAGAATGAATTTAGAATGAAGATTAAATGTTTAAGGTATGATAAAGGTGGATAATTTACTTCAAAGGAATTTAATAATTTTTGTGAAGTGAATGGTATTAAGAGATAGTTTTCAGCCCCTAGAACACCTGAACAAAATGGTATTGCAGAGAGAAGGAATATATCAGTAACTAAGGCAATAAGAGCTATGTTATTTGAGAATGATCTGGAAAAGACATTCTGGAGAGAATAAGTGAATACAACACTATATATAATAAGCATAGTATAAATCCGAGTAGACACAAATAAGACAACTTATGAATTATGGTTTGCACATTCACCATCAGTTAAGTATTTCAAAATTTTTGGAAGAAATTTTTTATTAAGAGAGATGTTGACATCGGTAAGTTTGATCCCAGAAATTATGAAGGTATATTTCTTGGTTATTCATTAACAAGAAAAGATTATATATGTTTCAATAAAAGAACTAAGACTATTGTTGAGAGTGAAAATGTTAAAGTAGATGAGAAATTCAAAATTTAGGAAAGAATACTTGATTATGAATCAGATGAAGAAGTTCATCCTAGAAGTGATCAAGAAAATGTTGAATTGTTTTATGAAATTGATAGTGATTTGAAGAATGGCATTGAGGAAATAAGAGAATAATCAAGATCACAACATAGAGTTGAAGCAAGAACTGAGATAGTGACACCTAATAAGAATCTAGTGCGGAATCATCCCACTAATCAGATTATTGGGAGCATAGAAAAAGGAGTAATGACAAGAAATATGGTACAAGAACTATGTTTGATTTCTCAAATTGAACCTAAAACTACTGAGGAAGCCTGTAAAGATGATAATTGGATTTAAGCAATGAAGGAATAACTAGATTAGATTGAGAAGAATAAGAATTGGGAATTGGTCCTGTTGGGACTCCAAAATCCAGATTAATTTTAGAGTCTATACTTTGAAAGCTTTCCTAAGGCAAAGTTTGTGCCCCAAAAGACCATTTTGAGGAACCCTAGTTCAAGTGCATATAATAGAGGACCTGATGAATTTCATGAGATGGCACTTGGAACATGTGTTTCTCACCTTTCATTTGACATATGAAATTGGCTACAAATCCCAGGATTCAGTTTTGATAAGTTTTGAAGATACCCATCTGGAGGGCATTCTACAAATCTGCACTTTACATTCTATTCAGTTTCTACGAGGTCACCAACTTCGGAGGTTTCTATCTAACACCAGGATAATATTCATGATAAAAGGAATATTGAATAATATTGTAGGCATGAGAGTGTGTCTCCATGCCCACTTTGAGATTCCTAGAGATTTGTATGATCAGTTTACCAGGGCACTTCTGATTGCATTTTATTTAGTTTTATTAAATGTGGAAATGCAGTTTTTAAGTGGCCTACTTTGAGATTGTGCAAATTGCACCCAATCAATTATCAGGAGGAATAGAAGGTTGGTTTATACTATAAACATGGAAAGATTCCCCTTGATAAGTTTTAGAATGTGACCAATCTAATTAATTACTTTTCTCAGTCAAATCCAAATGCAATTTCTATAGTTTCACTACCTTTCAGTTCAGGATGTTCTAAGTGGCTAACTTTGAAGTTTATTCTTGGATAATTGGTTTATCATTCAGGAAATCTGATTACAACCTTTTTTTCTATGCATGAGAGAGATCATTTGTCCAAGGTTTCAGACCATGAGGGTTCTATTTGACATGATTGCAAGGTCAGACAAAATGTGTTTTATGATGATGAATATTGTAGATAAAATAAACTTCACAAGTGACCATTTTCCAAAATTCATAACTTGATGTCAAAGGCTTGTCTCCAAATGATGATTGATTTCTTGCATTCCTTATATGTGAGTCTTTTTCCAGTGTCAATGGTTCACCATTAGCTCATTATTTGATATTTTTAGTTCATTTCCTTTAGAGGCAGTTTCAAGTGTTTCCAATTTGCGTTAATTAAACGGATCTGAAAAGGTGTTTTCAAGTTTAAAAATCTTCTTCCCTATGCATCTTCATGAGAGTCCATCTAACAAAGTGTTTCTCTGTACTATAAATTTTCTATTCCTTGAGTGTCAATGTCAGAAGTTGAGTTTTGATCAGTGTTATAAATGGTGTAACTGGAGACATTTTATGCAATTTGGCAACTTTGGAGAAGGTTATTAAAGGTCAAATTTTTATGTGTCTATCGTTGTCCAGATTGGATCCAATTGTAGGCACCAATCATTTTGGATGTATTTGAGGTCTGGGTGTTTGAATTCAAAAAAAATTTAGGCTGAACCCACTTGGGGTCCAACCTGCCTCATTATTTTAAAGGGGAACTAAATAACAAGGTCAAGTATAATGGGGATTTGGTTCCTAAAGAGGACAATGTTGATGTGAGGTAAAGTGCAAAGGAAAATGAGCAATGCCTGATCGAGGAAGAAGGAATCTCAAAAAACATATAAATTACAAATGAGGCAATAGACAATGGAAAATGGTTTAAAGAATAAACACCAAATGAAGAGGCATATGCCATTCCAAGTGAGGGTTGCATACATCGTATAAGTGTTGGGCACACTTCCCAAACTAAGTGTTTTGATCCAAAAGTATGGACTGGGCATGCAAACAAGGTTTGTTCATATCCAACAAAGAGTTTATGCTCCAAATAAAGTGGGTTGCTCCACACTTTTCCATTCCAGGTGCTGGACATGCGCACCAGATATTGTTGAATGCTTCATCTATCTTTTTATGTGCACCATGCTAGTTTGTACACACCTTGAAGTTTCTTGCACACACCCAGTTTTATTTCTAGGTGTATTGTTTAAGCATGTGTTGAATGCACCAGGCAGTGCATGCACCCTAAGTGTGGGTTGTGTATCTTTTCATGGGGCTGGGCATGCCTCATTGGGGAGTTTCTTGCAGGCCCCATGCATTCATGCGCAACAACGAGTGTATATTGCAAAGCGGATGTGTGTGCCCTTTTTCATAGGCTATTTCATATGTTGAGATGGGGTCATACCAAATTACTTGCAGAATACACCAAGCTTGTAGGCCCAAAACAAATAAAGAAAGCAAGAGGCTGAGTGCATAAATTAGGGAGTTGCATACATCAAAGTATGCTATGCATGTTGAAGAGTGTTGGGCACACTAAAATATGAGGCTGCATTGTGCACAAATAAATGGGCATTGTGCACTTAGTTTGTAGGCCAAGAAGAAGATGATGGAGCATCCCCTCCCACACACTGAGCAATACATGATGTGCATGGGAAAGACAAAAAACTAGTGTGTACAATGCCCAGGGAAAAGGGAAAGTAAAGAATGTATTGGGTGGCCAAAGCAGAGGATGAGATATGGTGTTTAGTCCCACATTTAACCCGTTTGGTGTAGAACAGATTTTAAAAGGAAAGTTTCCCAGGTTTGTAGTAAAGAAAGAAGGAAAGAGGGCCATGTGTGTGGGGCCTCTCACACTTGCGAGGGCCCATCCAACTAGTGCATGCAAAACATATTTTGACTGAAAGTTTAATATATAAAGGGATATTTAATCCTACATTGTCTGTGCGGATTGCAATGAGGATTTTTATAAGGAAAAATTCACAAGGATAAGGTGTCCAAATGTGGATGCCTTGTTGGAAGCCACTATGCACCTACGCAGTAACTGAGGTCTAGTTGGTGATGATGTAGATGATGACATGACAACAGGTCCCACTTGGAAGGTAAGGAAATTTTGACAGAGTGTGCAGATCTGATGCATCATGATGTGTGCTAGATTTGACGGTCATCGTAGCCTCGCAAGGAGAAAGTTTCCCAGAGGTTAGTCGATGCGGGACTGCAATGTGATGACATGTGGCAGCCCGATGATGTGATGAGATGATGTAGTCTGGTGCCAAGTGGATAGCATAGAGAAAATGAGAACATGACACCTAGTAGAGGGTGATGACAAAGTAGTAGATGGGTCAACAGCTGGATGCCTCGAGATCTATGCCAAAAAGATCCAATGGTCATTGCAGCCATGCAACCTCAAAGATGCTTGGGAGTTAGCCATCATGGGACTGCGATGGGCTGACATGTATACCGAGGTGAGCTAGCAAATGGAAATGTAGAAGGATACCTAGTTAGTGATATAGACCAGTCGAAAGGTGACACATGGCATAGGTGTGATATTATAGTCCAGCATGGCAATGAGGTGGACTATCAAGAAAATCAGGTGGTGCCATGTGGCACATGGGTCCCGCATTAAATTCAAAGGTCTATGTAAAGATTTAAAAAAGAATTATATAGTCAGACTATTGTGATAAAATAAAAAATTTAAATGATGCAGGCTGTTCACGAAAATTCTTCTTGAAGGCTTCATTTTTGCCCAAATATGGACATATAATGTATTTTTGGAAACAACAGAAGATAAGGATTGCAATGGTGATGGTTGTTTTCAGATTTGATAAGTTGGGTGAGAGAAATAATGAGTGTTGTATCTGAGATCAGAGTTGGGTAAGCAGTTCACCCAAACATCACTAATTTGCAGATTCAGGCAAAGGGAAAAGACCCGAGTTCATGCAACTTGGTTGCCTTGCAGATATTTTTCTTTGATTCATGATGAAATCAGATTTTTTATTTCTTCTAAGGACTTTATTGTTGATTTGATTTTCTTAGAGGTGAAGTAGCTGATTTCCTAGGAATGTCTTGAGAGGTACAATCAGATTGGATTTCCATTCTCTTGCAAGCCTTGGGATTGTTGGTTAGGTTTAGGTTTTTCAACCTAAATGATATTTTGCTTGTTGCATCCTTGTTTCTAACAGGATTTTTTTGATAATTTAAAAGGGGTTGGCTGGAAAATCCTTGACACAGGAAGCTGAAAAGCTAAGTGTGTATCCTCAGTCCAGAGTGTAATATGTTTTGCTAGGTCTATCAATATAGTGGAAAACCTTTCAAATTCTTTTTCATGTTGTCTAAGTGGTGTATTCTGAAGTATTTCATAATACAAGAGTTTGAATCCTCATACTTAATATAGTTTTCTAGTTTCAGATCTCTCATTTTGTTGTTCTTAATGAGTTTTGGGTTTTGTGATTCACTGCATAGGATTTACTTGTGTATATGTTTTATTTCTTATCCTTGATCTAGGATCAAGTTAAAAGTCTCTGAGTAAAGCATAGATTAATTTGGTTCAACATGAAGGATGTTTTGTAAGTAATGTATGAGTCTAGTTTAGTGTGTTTATGGCTTGGAATCTTTGTTGTTGTATTATGTATCTGCTTTAGATATATCTGCCTAATGGACAAGGAACTGATAAAAAATTAGTATCTCCTGTAGTGATGCAAGTTTGGCATAGTTGTTTACATTTTGTAAGAAATCAAATTAAAATCCTTTATATCCTTTTAGTTTTATGGTTGTGATATCAGCTTCATCATAGCAATGGAGAGTCAATGAATGACTGGTTATCATTTAGTACTTTCTTTCTATTATCTACTTTGTTCAATCTAGTCTTGGTATTGTAAAGAGTATTTCATTTACTGGATTAGGTGCACCCACCTTGGTTTTGAAGAGCTAGAAGTGAAGAGGGTAGTCTTGTCCCTATAGTTGGTCTAGTTACCTAGAAATTTCCCCATATTTGGAGCTAACCATTCCCAAAATTAGTCTTAGGTATATTGGTGTCTCTTTGAGTGTAAAATCCATTTCGGGAACCAAAAAAATGGTGACTCTACTTGGGAGATTATAATCATAAGTAAATAATGTAGGTTTCAAGTTAAGTTGGACTCCTAGCCTGCTTATTTCAATCAGTTGAGAATCTTTGGTTATGCTACATACAATCAAAATTTCACTACCCAGATTGATTTAGCCCATCTGAGTCACCAAAAAAATGGTGACTCTACTAGGGAATAGAGATGCAAAGTCATGCTAAATCTAGTTGATATCTCTAGTGTTATAAATTAGTTATAAATCATGCAGGTACAAGTAGAGCTATACTCCTGGCCGACTTATTTATTTATCCAGTGGTTCCCATTGAAGTGTATAAGAGTTAGTTTTAAAAGTTTCAAATCATCTCACCAAGTTGTGAGTGGCAACCCTGAGATCCTTTGTTTGATCAGTGCAAGATTAAAGTAAAAAATATGATGTATTTTCAGTCCTGATAAATAGTTTATGTACCCTAGTGAAGATTTGTTGTGTTGATGGAAAATGATACAAAAAGAGTTTTAAATGGTTAAGGTGTTTGTCCTCTTCAAGGAGGTGGTGACTCTACAAAGTTTTCAGCAAAGAAAGCTTCATTTGTCAAAGGCTTTCCATTCAGCAAGTTGAGTTTCAACTTCAATACTTCAAGGTATTTTTGATCTTTATATGTATTTCCATAAGATCAAGCTGTAAAGTATTTTGTTCCCTATTAAGTGTTTCAACACTAGTAAGAAGGGAAGAGTGACATAGAATAGTTTAATGTTTCCATGTTGAATATTTTGTTAATGTTAAAAAACATTGAATGCTATCATAGAGGTTTAAATGTTTTGGTATACCTCTTGTAAAGACAGAATACGATGAATGGTTCTCATCTTGTTTCAAATCAAATGGATAATTAGCAAATAAGCCAACCTAGAAGGCTTTGTTTTATCAAGTTGGATAGAGCTTTAAATTGTGCTCATGTTCATGGATCCCTGAATGCTTTTGCAAGTGAGCTCATTGATTTAATTCTAGTTTTTTATGATCAGTTAGATTTAGCATTAGAACATGTTCTAGCATTCTTTAGATTTGTTGTAAAATATCATATTTATGATGAAGATGTGAACATGATATTTTTGGGAGATCCCTGAAAGGCGCTGTAGCTGATTGATATTTGACTTTACCTCCAAAATGCATCTCCTCATTGACTAATTTCAAATGGTTGTTCTTAAAAGAATTTGTTGATGATGATGAATTGAGTAAGTTACTAAAGGATCATCAACAAGAAAAGAATAAAAATAGTATTCCAGAGTAGCCCATGTTTTATGATGATAATGTTGTTAGGAATGGGAACACTGAGAGCGGGGGGGGTGAATCAGTGTTCACTGTATTTTAACTTTTCACTTTAATCTTTACGTTGAACTTAAATGCTTAAGTACTGAAATAAATATTCACATAAACATGAAACATTAAATCAACACATGACACCAATATGATTACGGGGAAACCCAAATAGGTAAAACCCCAGTGGGAATTGATACCCACTAATATACTGCACTAGTGTTTTTTGATCTTTGTTAGAAGATCCTTTACCCTATTAGGAGTAGCTTTACAATGCTTTAAGTACAGTAGACCTTGTTAAGGGTCGGACCCTGTTAGGAGTCTTTTACAATCATCCCTGTTAGGGGAGAGGATGCACTATCCAAGAGCTCATTACTCAAGTGGTGAAGGCTACAACCTTCTAAACTCAGATACACACTATATCTATAGGATGAACTGTCACTGTGACACTACTTGTCAGATCAGTTCCTTTGATGCACTGATGCTTTGACCTCTAGCAAAAATCTAATACATCTTCTAGTGTCTTCACACATTTTTTCTCTACTTATTACAAATCTCTATCAACTTCCACACCGAATACAATGGGCGCACCTTATATTTATACGCTCATACAAAATACACAATTAGGTCAGCCCTATAACTAATTACAAACAATGCTTCCAAATGAATTGGCTTAAGTGTGCTTACAATTATACATATAAACATGTCAGAAACCTAAATACAATGGGCGCATAGCCTTTACAATATTACATTACAATCGCAAACCAAAATATGGATTGTCGGCTCCATGATCTATTCACTGCTAGCACACATTGGCTGTGCAACTTCAACTGACTGTAACTTTCTCATCCTTGCACATATGATCATAAGCTCATAGACCAAGCAAGAATATAGTCTAACCAACTTAACTTCTAGGGAGCATACCATAATTTATCCGTACACATGTGCACTGATGCTTTGAGCTGTAGGAACTCTATACATTGTCCAATCTTCAATACTTAATCAAATTCTGATCTTTACATCAATTGCGCTGACTCCAAACTGCTATATGACTTTGTTTCCATAATGAAAACACTATATCTAGTCATATACCTTAGTAGAGTCAACTTGCCAACAATCTCCCACTTTGTCATTGATGGAAACAAAGGAATATGGCCAAGTTGCTAATTGTCCCTTAACACAAAAAACTTTTGTCTTCTATACATTTTTAATACATAATCTTATATCTCCCTATACATATTATACTCCATATTCTATACACAACTTCCCCTTTGACATTAATGACAAAGGTGTAGCAAAAAATTATATCTGCACATACTTACTTAGGGAAAACATCCGGATATGCTATCTTGAGATTTGAGATCTACTTCTTCCAAAAAGTTATCAAAGAGTTAACTATCTAGAGATGGGTGCATAAAGCATATTGAAGCTTCTCCATCTTCTTCAAATCTATGCTTGAACCTTGATCATAGGTTATCATGGTGGCATCAGTATCCTTTATGTTCTGATTGAGAATGTCTAGTGAGGGCGCAAGAGAATTCCTCAAGTGAGTCTGTCTAGACCTTATCTTTGCCATCTCTTTCTCTACCTTCTCAATTTTGTCCAATTGACCTTGGTAGACATTGTTGCACATGTTCACATCAGTGGATTTGTCTTTCACTAAACTCTTCACTTGTCCAATCATAGCTTCTGCATCTTGTATTATCTTAAGATGGGCATCAGTAAGCTTATCCCGATCCATGCATTCTACAATGAATTTCATTCCCTGATCAACAAATTCTTTTGAGGATGTTTGTCCAATCTTGAGTGAATTTAGAAATAGTACAAAGTTTCTCATCAACTCATTCAATCTTTTCTTCAGGTACTTCTCTTCTACAACTTTGGATGTAGATTATTCAAGGCTTGAAAAATTACTTTTGAACTGTGAGATAACTATACTCACATCATCAACCAAGTGTACCTTACTCACTTTCATGTCTGCAGGCAACAAACTGTTTAGTATGTTCACTGATTCCACAAGGAGAGGATTTCTCATTACTTGTTTCTCCTTTGCCTTCTCCATAGCTAGGACGTTGAGCTTAATCAGGTCTTCTTCTCTCAATGAGTCCAAACTAGATGTGTCAGGTGTCAAACTTGACAATAATGCTGAGGAGGGAGTGATGGGAGTGCTATCCATCACTTCTAGTTTTACCTTTGATAGATCAACAAAAGTTTCATCTTTCTCTTGTTTTCCTTCTTCTTCTACTTCTTTCTTTTCTTCCTCTTCCATTTTCTCTTCTTCTTTCTCATCTGTTATATTTTCAATTAATACCTCTTCTTGATGAGTGGGAGGTGAGTTGCTGCATAAGATTTTAGCTTCTTGTGTACTCACAAAAGCTTCCTCAAACTTGTCCAATTCTATGTCAGTGGCCGCCATTGCTATCTCCACATTATCAATGATAATGGTGTTGTCCTTGAGTGATTCTAATATGGGCATAGATTTATCTAAGTCTATTTGTACTTCCACTACAAGCACTAAATCCTGAGGACCTATAGATTGTACCTTGATAGTCTCAGCTATTTTGTCTTTCTTACTAGGTACTTGAGAGATGGGCGTAGACATAGGTTTCATGCGCTATTCTAAGAATACCTTCCCAAAGGCCTTTTCTATTTTCTTAGAGATCAGCTCATAGTCTTTGTTCATGAGGTGTAGTGTTCTCATTTTTGACCTTAAGTGTGGCTTCACCAACTTCAACAATAGTGACTTTTCTTCAATAGAACATACTGGAAGAGTGGAATCAAGAATTTGTTCCCTTATTCTGAAGTCTTATTCAGTGGCTTGTCTCTTCAAGGAATCCATTATCTCCCAAAATTTATCTAGAATTTTTTTTTTTCAATTTAAGAACTATTTTCTTGAACTTTATCATATGTTTGACAATCATATCATGTATTTTTGATTTGTCAATCTCATTGTAAGTTTCATAAAACTTCCCTACTTGATCAATTCTCCCATCATCAAC
This sequence comes from Chamaecyparis obtusa, assembly GCA_027943335.1. Classification (NCBI taxonomy): domain Eukaryota; kingdom Viridiplantae; phylum Streptophyta; class Pinopsida; order Cupressales; family Cupressaceae; genus Chamaecyparis; species Chamaecyparis obtusa. The sequence goes on along the minus strand of BSBK01000123.1, from coordinate 1,282,407 downwards.
AATTCTTGTGCTCAATACTTTAAGGCTAGGTCTGAATCCTACCTTAGGAGGTGCTTGAATGTTTTTCTTTCTCCTTGTAGCTCACGAGGATGGATGACTAGTGCTGGTTTCTTTCTTCCTTTTGATTATTGTCTTATACTCCAGAGGAGCATTAGAATCATTGGTTTCTTTGGGTGCAGAAGGAGTATTATCTTCTTTACCCTTTTGACTATCATCTAATTTAGTTTTTATCTTCTTCATCTTAGGATCTTCTTGTCCTTCTTTTTCTACTGTGCTTTTCATTTCCAAAACAATCTTCTCTTCCCTTGCCTTGTCAAGATCTGCTTGAGATACACCATGTATTCTCAAGATCTTTGATGTGACTTTAGCAACCTTTCTTTTTGTTGTTGCATTGTTAAGTTTTGCATCTACTTCTCTGGTTTTCTCTTCATATGTTCCCCACCTAGGTTCATTAGGATCTTTGGGGGCTAATAGTAATACCTATGCATATGTTTCAAGGACCTATTCCTCTACCTCATAACCAAGTGGATGAATCCACTTAGTTCTTGGCTCAACAACTTCCATACAAGTTGTATCGGTTTCAACCATAAAGCATATTGTATCCTTATACTTCTCCATAATGCTCTCTGGAATCCTATATCTCATTTGCATCTTGACCCTAAAGGTCTTCAATTCCAATGTCACATAAACTCTCAATGTGCTTTCAATGGATGCTTTGTTGGATATTTGACGCATGGTTGGAATGGACTTGTCCAAATACAAATCTGAAATCTTCCCAACAATATGAAGGTACATGTAGATGATTAATGACCCAAACTTGAATATCTTTGTCTTGTCATGTTTGATAGCTTTGATGTTATCAATCAACTATGTGCGTAAGATCTCACACAAGTTGAACTCACCATATTCCTTCACAAGTCTGATGGCTACTAGAATAGTGCCCTCAGACACACTATTCACCTTGTTGGTGTGATGAAACCTGTATCCCAGTATCATTGACATCAATTTGATGTAAGCTTGCTCAATAGGCTTGATTGTCATGCCACTCCTATCGCTCCTACACTTACATGTTTTCTCAACTATCTTTCTAACATCCTTGCCCACAGGAAGGATGATGCCTATCCTAGAAAGGCCTATTATCTCATGAATCAAGTTGCTAGTGATACTAACTGGTACATCACCAGTCCATAACAAATCATCATGAATTTTGCTCAACAAGATTTTTATCCATTTTATCTCATAGAATTCATATGTCGTAGCATACTCAAAAATTGGGTGATCATTCCATTTAGCATATTCATCCATGAATGTTTTATCTAGTTTTAGCATGGTATCCATGTGCACTCTTAGCCTATCCAATCCAACTGGTTCCTTCTTATAGTATATATCTGCCCTAATATCTTTGACATGCATGACACCCATAGGCATGTGGGAGAAAGCTCCCTCTAAATCATCTAGGGTTGACTTAAATGGATGTTTCTTGAAAACATATCTCTTCTTCTTAGTGACATCATAAACAATGGGAGTGGCCATGACTTACTTGCAAATGCTTTCCAACTGAGCTCTGAGATAATCTGAAGGCTTCTAAATCGGTGCAATGAGCTTAGGGTTTTTGCAACCAACCAAATGCACTACAAACATTGATAGATCAATCTCCAAGTCTTCACAACAACTTAAAAGGCTCTTTCTACTTTCTATCGCTCTGAATTTGAATGCAATGAGCAATCAAATAACTTCCTATGTACTTAAAGGTGAAAATTCCACCATTAATGCAAGTCATGTAAATTGGGTTGTCACTTCAAAATTTGCAACTCAAGTTCTATTCACAATCAACATGTGCGCTCTAGCACATAGGTACCTTTATACTCCAAAAGATTTAGTCCAAAGGTGCATACTCTAAGGATGAGTATACCAACTACGTAGGGGTCTAGAGCTAAATTAGCTCCCCCTATGACCCTAAGGGCCATTCATATAGATGTAGAGGGTGTGTCCACTATAGATGCATCCAATACATTCTCATTAGTCATGTCCTTTTTCTCTGACCAAATCATGCTCACATCATCTGAGGCTTTGACAAAATTAACTTCTCCTACAGGGTCCAAAACTAGTTCTTTGGCCTTTTTAGGGCTTCCCCGACCTTGTGTCCTTGATCTACAGAACCATGAGATATGTCCAGCCTTGTTGCAATAGTGACAAATGACTGGAGGTCTTATATTCCTCAGCGCATTGACATGGGTCACCATTCTGCATTGTTTTTCTATGTGACCATTATAGTTACATATTTGGCATGTAATATTCTAAGAACTTCTTACATTTGTCTGATTCTAATTTCTTTGATCTTGTTGAATCCTATTCTTCTTACTAGTCTTGCAGTTCATAGCTCTATGACCAAACTTGTTGCATGAGTAACAGTAACCATTAAAAGGTCTTACCTCTGTACAATTCCTTGCAATGTGTCCATGCTTGTTACATGCAAAAAGTGCATTCTACTTGCTTGTGCTCATTCTTAGGTGGTTCACCATTATCTTTGGTTTGATCTTTAGTCTCCTTAGCATTAGTAGAGTCTTTTTGTGAATCCTTTCTTGTTCGTATATTGTCAATCTGATTTTGTGCTTCATTGTATCCAATATAGCTAGTGTCTCCTTTGGCTCTTCTTGCATACAACCAAGATTCTACCAAATCAGAACTGGTGTGTAATTTGTTAATATGATTCTTTTCTACTTTCAATTCAGACTCCAAGCTTTCTTTTCTATTCCTTAGCTCCAAGATTTCCATGTTTTCTTGCCTTAGTTGTTCATTCAGCTGAAGGTTCTCTTTGATATGTTCATCACAGACTTTCTGATTATTAGTCAGCTTATCATCAAACTCTTCAAGTTGTTCTTTTAAGGATTTATTTTCTTCATTTAGCTTCTTGACCATTGTCCCTAGATCACTGGTAGAGCATTCTTTCAAATCTTTCCTTATCTTTTTGATGACTAATTGAGCATCACTGAGTTTATCCTTTAGTTCTTCAGATTCTCTTTCTGACTTGTCTAGGTCTTCAAGATCAGCTTCAAGATTTCTTTTCAGATGTTTCATTTTTGCTTTGTCCATGATCTCCTCAAGTGGTTAAACTTCTATGCTAAGGACCAGAGCTCCGATACCAATTGTCAAGAATGGGAACACTGAGAGGGGGGGGGGGTGAATCAATGTTCACTATATTTTAACTTTTCACTTTAATCTTTATGCTGAACTTAAATGCTTAAGTATTGAAATAAACATTCACATAAAGATGAAACATGAAATCAAAACATGACACCAATATGATTATGGGGAAACCAAAATAGGTAAAACCCCAGTGGGAATTGATACCCACTAATATTCTGCACTAGTGTTTTGTGATATTTGTTAGAAGATCCTTTACCCTGTTAGGAGTCTTTTAAAATCGTCCCTATTAGGGGAGAGGATGCACTATCCAAGAGCTCACTACTCAAGTGGTGAAGGCTACAACCTTTTGATCTTAGATAGACACTATATATGTAGGATGAATTGTCACTATGACACTGCTTGTCAGATCAGTTCCTTTGATACGCTAATGCTTTGACCTCTAGCAAAGCTCTAATACATCTTCTAGTGTCTTTTCACACTTCTGCTATGCTTATTACAACTCTCTATCAAATTCCATACTGAATACAATGGGCACACCTTATATTTATTCGCTCATACAAAATACACAATTAGGTCAGTCCTATAACTAATTACAAACAATGCTTCCAAATTAATTGGCTTAAACGTGCTTACAATTATACATATAAAAATGTCAGCAACCTAAATACAATGGGTGCATAGCCTTTACAATATTACATTACAATCACAAACCAAAATATTGACTATCAACTCCATGCTCTATTCATTGCTGGCACACACTAGTTGTGCAACTTCAACTGACTGTAAATTTATCATCCTTGCACATCTGATCATGCACTCATAGACCAAGCAAGAATATAATCTAACCAACTTAACTTCTAGGGTGCATACCATAATTCATCTGTACACACGTGTGTTGATGCTCTGAGCTGCGGTAGCTTTGTACACTATCCATTCTTCAATACTTAACTAAATTTTGATCTTTACATCAAGTGCGCTGACTCTAAACTGCTAAATGACTTTGATGCCATAATGAAAACACTATATCTATTCATATACCTTAGTATAGTGAACTTGCCAACAAATGTTTCTCAAGGTGATAAAGTTATGTCAGAAGAATATTCAGATTATAGTAGTGATCAAAAATTAGAATCATTGTATACAAGATCTTCTACTAATTCAGAGATGTCTAAATTTGAAAATGTGTAATGACCCCAATTTGGACCTTACTTGATTTGTCTTAAAATTCATAATTAGTATTTGGATTTACCTTGAGAATGGTAATTTGTAATGTTGTATACTAGGAGGATGCCAATCCCCAATAATTATAATACATCATTATATAATTTTATACTTATAATCACAAGAATTCATAATTCTTTATATAATGTATTTATTTCATATTATATATTAGTTAGTTATTTATCAATATATTTGAGTTAAATTATTTCAAATGCAAGTTTACTTCATAACAATATTACTATATTTCATAATTTATTATTTAAATTTTCATAACTTATTATTCTAAAGTTTATTTCATATTATTGTTAATATCTAATTCATACAATGCTAATAAATAAATTAACTCAAAAGATATACTTACCTTCTTTATGCCTTTATTTTTAGCTTATTCAATATTTATTTCCTTTTAATATTCTCCTACATTTCCTCCTTGATCTTCTCCTTGATTTTCTCCTTGATTTTCTCCTACATTTCTTTTCTTGTTTTCGTTGGAATTTGAATAATCACCTCTTCTTATTATTCTTCTCATTTTTATTTATTTCTTCTATGTATCTATCATCCGGGAGGAATGGATTTGATATCCATTATATACATTTGCATGTTGAAGGGTTGCCACCTTTAGATTTAGAGACATGCCTCTATATTTTTATTTATTTATAATAATAATTATTATTTATTATTTATTTATAATTTATTTTACTACTTTATAATTATACTTATTATTTATATTAATTCTATTGATTCAATTATTATTATAATAGTCTAGGTTTCATTATAGAATGAATTTAATAATAAATTATATTTATTATTATTTATTTGTCTATTAACTAATTGATTGTATATTGATCAATTATATATTTGATTAATTATTATAAATTGATTAAATAATATTGTTGATTGTTGTAATGTCCTTATACGTTTTCAAATGTATGATTATATTAAATATAGATATTATTAAAATTTATTTGTTTATTACTAATATTCATAATTATTTCAATAATATATTATTATATATTAATATTTAATAATATATTATTTTATGGAGTGATATTAATATTATTATTGAGTAATATTATTTAAGGTTAATATTCTATTAATGTTATTATTAATATTAATAATTAATAATTATTAATATTATATATAATAGTTATTCATAAGGACTCATATATTTATTATTATTCGAATAATGTTCAAATCAAGTTTACTCATTTGTATCGTCAATTACGGCTCATGACAAAATGAAAGTTATTTAAGTGGATATTTTGATGAAGATACCAAGGATGAATTGCTTCCGAATTTGTGTGAACTAGTGCTAAAAAATCAAGACAACATTTCTCATGATTCCAAAATTGACATCAGTTATGATTCTGTACCAAGTAAGGAAGTTTGTTCTTCTGATAAAACAAATGATGAGGATTCTAATATAAATTTTGCAAGTTCTTCTAGTCATGAAGATGTGATGCATATGGATGAGTTAAGCTCTCCTTTTCTCAATAGTGATAAGATCTCCAATTTATTGATAGCTAAATATAATAAATGTAGACATCTCTCAAGTCAGCAAATGTTAGACCCTGTTGATTTTTGTTTTGATACTAAAAATGTTGTAGAGGATTTGTATAAGTATGAATCCTTTGGTGAGAATGATCAGGGTATAAGTTCTTGTGATGATCATGCATTGATTGCAGATACAAAATCAGATTATGGGGGTATAACAGTAAGGTTTCCTTGTGAGAAGCCTTCTGCAAATAAAAATTATGATGCTGATAATGAGAAAAAAGATAGATATGATGCAGATGAAAGTTGTTGTAGTGATGGCTTTGCACAAGATGATACAGGCCAAGAGTTTGTAGCCCCTATTCCAAATAAGGGAGAAGTTTGCAACATCAAACAAGAGACCAAAGAGAATGAACATGAAGTTCGATATCCAACAAGTAGTGAAGAAATCTCAAGATTCTTGGCTGTTGATTTTCAAAGGTATGTCTCCAATGCAGATTTTAATTTGCAATATCTAGTTGATATGTGTTTTGACACTGATAATGAGGCATGTGCTCAAAACAATGAAGATAATGATTCATGTTTACATGAAATCTCCTCATATAATAAGTTTGTAGAAAAAGTGAATGAAGACCATGACAACATGTTGTCCTATCATGAAGATTCTAATGGTGAACAAGTTTCTTGTTTAGTTTCTTTTCCTTCTTTTGATGAATATGATGATGATTGTGATAGTGTTGAGGACATCAAATTTATTGATAAACATGCTGATATGGATCAGTTTTCCTTGTGTCACAATGAAGATGAAAAAAGTTTGCACTTGGTTCACGATCCAGATTGTGAATACATCCTTGAGGAACCAAGTTAATCAATGGCTGAAATATTTCATGAAGATAAATTTAGGGACCCTTCTCCTTCTCAGCTAGGTGAGTTCCTAGTAATGCATGTCAACTATTATGTTTTATATTCTAATGCATTACTAGATGAGTGTTGTATTTCCAGTCAACATCAAGATAGGATAAAAGATGCTCTGTATTTTCTAGAATGTTGGTTATGATTAGGAGAAGAATATGGGTCGTGGCAAGTACAAAATTACCTTCCAGCCCAAATATTTTCATATATGTTTCAAGCATGTTTGTCAAAAGTTTTTTAAGTGGCTGGTCTCATATGGGGATAAAAATCATATGTTTGATAGAGGTAAACAATGATTTCAGTTTGTGGCTTTGAGCCTTTTCAAATAATGTATATATTGTATAGTTGTTTCCTTTCAGTTGTGTGTTTCTTTCCCATTCCTAGTTTGTTTGCAAGTTTTTATGAGAAGGTTTCCCTTCTTTTTTGTGACTGGTTGGTGGTCTGCTGTACCAAAGATTCAAGATTCTCTGCATGCCCACAAGGGGAACACATCCCCAATTAGAGCCACTATTGGGACTCCAAAATATGGATTGATTTTAGATCCTATACTTTGAAAGTTTTCCTAAGGCAAAGTTTGTGCCCCAAAAGACTGTTTTGAGGAACCCTAGTTCAAGTGCATATAATAGAGGACCTGATGAATTTCATGAGATGGCACTTGGAACATGTGTTCCTTGCCTTTCAGTTAACATATAAATTTAGTTACAACTCCTAGATTTCAGTTTTGATAAGTTTTGAAGATACCCATCTAGAGGGCATTCTACAAATGAGCACTTTGCATTCTGTTCAGTTTGTACCAGGTCACCAACTTCAGAGGTTTCTATATGACACAAAGATAATAGTCATCATGAAAGGAATATTCCATCATATTGTAGGCATGACAATGTATCTCCATGCCCATTTTTAGATTCATGGAGATTTGTATGATTAGTTTACCAGGGCATTTCTGATTGCATTTTACTTAGTTTTACTGAATGTGGGAATGTTGTTTTTAAGTGGCCTACTTTGAGATTGTGCAAATTGCACCCAATTAGTTATCAGGATGAATTGAAGGTTGGTTTATACTATAAACATGGAAATGATTCCCCCTGATAAGTTTTAGACTGTGACCAATCTGATTAATTACTTTGCTCAGTCAAATCCAAATTTAATTTTTATAGTTTCACTGCCTTTTAGCTCAGGATGTTCTAAGTTGCTGACTTTGAAGTTTATTCCTGGATAATTGGTTTATCATTTTGTAAATCTGATTACAACCTTGTTTTCTATGCATGAGAGAGATCATTCATCCAGGGTTTTAGACCATGAGGGTTCCGTTTGACATGATTGCAAGGTCAGACAAAATGTGTTTTATGATGATGAATAGTGTAGATAAAATAAACTTCACAAGTGACCATTTTCCAAAATTCATAACTTGATATCCGAGGCTTGTCTCCAAATTATGATTGATTCCTTGTATTCCTTATATGTGAGTCTTCTGCCAGTGTCAATGTTTCCCCATCAGCTCATTATTTGATATTTTTAGTTCATTTCCTTTAGAGGCAGTTTCAAGTGTTTCCAGTTTGTGTCGATTAAACAGATTTGAATAGGTTTTTTCAAGTTTTAAAATCTTCTACCCTGTGCATCTTCATGGGAGCCTATCTAATAGAGTGTTTCTCTATACTACAAAGTTTGTATTCCCTGAGTGCCAATGTTAGAAGTTGAGTTTTGATCAGTGTTATAAATGGTGTAGCTGGAGACATTTTATGCAACTTGGCAACTTTGGAAAAGGTTATTAAAGGTCAAATTTTTATGTGTCTGGCATTGTCCAGGTTGGATCTAGTTGTAGGCACTGGTCATTTTGGATGTATTTGAGGTCTAGGTGTTCGAATTCAAAAAAAATTTAGGCCAGACCTGCTTGGGGTTCAGCCCGCCTCATTATTTTAAAGGGGAACTAAATAACAAGGTCAAGTATAATGGGGATTTGGTTGCTAAATAGGAAAATGTTGATGTGAAGTAAAGTGCAGAGCCAAATGAGCAATCCATGATCAAGGAAGAAGGAATTTCAAAAAACACAAAAATAAAAATGAGGCAATAGACAATGGAAAATGGTTTAAAGAATAAACACCAAATGAAGATGCATATGCCATTCCAAGCAAGGGTTGCATACATCTTATAAGTGTTGTGCGCACTTCCCAAACTAAGTGATTTGATCCCAAAGTATGGACTAGGCACACAAACAAGGTTTGTTCATATCCAACAAAGAGTTTATGCTCCAAATAAAGTGGGTTGCCCCACACTTTTCCATTCTAGGTGCTGGACATGCGCACCAGATATTGTTGAATGCTTCATCTATCTTTTTATGGGCACCATGTTGGTTTGTATGCACCTTGAATTTTCCTGTACACACCCATTTTTATTACTAGGCATACTATTTAAGCAAGTGGTAAATGCATCAGGTAGTGCGTGCACCCTAAGTGTGGGTTACATGTCTTTTCATGGGGCTGGGCGTGCTACATTACAGAGCTTCTTGTAGGCCTAATGCGTTCATGCACAATGAGTACATATTGGAAAGGGGATGTATGTGCCCTTTTTTATAGGCTTTTACATACATTGAGATGAGGGTATTCCAAATTACTTGTAGAATACACCAAGCTTGTAGGCCCAAAAAAAAGTAAAGAAAGCAAGAGGTTGAGTGCATAAATAAGGGAGCTGCATGCATCAAAGTATGCTATGCATGTTGAAGAGTCTTGGACGCACTAAAATATGCAGTTGCATTACCCACAAATGAATGGGCATTGTGCACTTAGTTTGTAGGCAAAGAAGATGATGTTGGAGCATCCCCTACCACACACCGAGCAATACATGATGTGCATTGGGAAGATAGAAAACTAGTGCGCACAATGCCCAGGGAAAAGGCAAAGTAAAGAATGTATTGGGTGGCCAGAGCAGAGGATGAGATGTGATGTTTGGTCCCACATTTGACCCGTTTGGTCTATAATAGATTTTTAAAAGGAAAGTTGCCTAGGTTTGTAGTAAAGAAAGAAGGAAAGAGGGCCATGTGTGTGGGGCCTGTCACACTTGTGTGGGCCAAGCTAGTTGGTGCATGCAAAACATATTTTGATTGAAAGTTTAATAAACAAAGGGATATTTAATCCCACATTGTTTGTGAGGAATAAAATGAAGATATTTATAAGGATAAATTCATAAGGATAAGGTGTCCAAATGTGGAAGCCTAGTTGGAAGCCACTATGCATGAGCATGAGAATTGAGGTCTAGTTGGTGGAGATGTAGATGATGACATGGTAGTAGGTCCCACTTGGAAGGTAAGGAAATTTTGACAGACTGTGACATGATGACATGTGGCATCCTAATGATGTGATGAGATGATGCAGTCTGGTGCCAAGTGGATAGCACAAAGAAATGAGAACATGACACCTGGTAGAGGGCGATGACATAGTAGTAGATGGGCCGACATCCGAATGCCTCAAGATCCATGCCAAAAAGATCTAATGGTTGTCGTAGCCCCGCAACCGTGAAGATGCTTGGGATTTGGCCAACACGGGACTGTGATGGGCTGACACGTGTCCTGCGGTGAGATGGTAGACGAAATTGTAGAAGAATGACCAGTGAGCGAGATAGACTAGTTGAAAGGTGACACATGGCATAGGTGTGATATTATAGTCTAGTAGGTCAATGAGGTGGTAAATCGAGAAAATTAGGTGGTGCCATGTGGCACATGGGTTCCGCATTAAATTCAAAGGTCTATGCAAAGATTAAAAAATGAATTATATAGTCAGACTATTGTGATAAAATACAAATTTAAATGATGTAGGATGTTCACAAAAATGCTTCCTAAAGGCTTCATTTTTGCCCAAATATTGACATATAATGTATTTTAAAAAATGATAGAAGATAAGGATAGCAATGGCGATGTTTGTTTTCAGATTTAACAAGTTGGGTGAGAGAAATCATGGCTGTTGTATCTAAGATTAGAGTTGGGTAAGAAGTTCATCCAGACATGACTGATTTGTAGATTCAGGCAAAGGAGAAGGATCTGATTTAATGAAAATTGGTTTCCTTGCAGATATTTTTCTTTGATTCATGATGAAATAAGATTTGTTGTTTCTTCCAAGGACTTTATTGTTGATTTGGTTTTCTTAGAGGTGAAGTAGCTGATTTCCTAGGAATGTCTTGTAGAGGTACAATCAGATTGGATTTTCATTCTCTTGCAAGCCTTGGCATTGTTGGTTAGGTTTAGGTTTTTCAACCTAAATGATCTTTTTCTTGTTGCATCCTTGTTTCTATAAAAGGATTTTTGTGATCATTTAGAAGGGGCTGGCTGGAAAATCCTTGACATAGGAAGCTAAAAAGCTAAGTGTGTATCCTCAGTCCAGAGTGTAATATGTTTTTCTAGTTGTGTCAATATAGTGGAAAACCTTTCAAATTATTTGGGATATTGTCTAAGTGGTGTATTTTGAAGTATATTGTAATACATGAGTTTGAATCCTCATACTTAATATAGTTTTCTAGTTTTAGATCTCTCCTTTTGTTGTTCTTGATAAGTTTTGGGTTTTTTGATTCACTGCACAGGGTTTACTTGTGTATATGTTTTATTTCTTAGCCTTGATCTAGGATCAAGTTAAAAGTCTCTGAGTAAAGCATAGATTCATTTGGTTCAACATGAAGGATATTTTGTAAGTAGTGTATGAGTCTGGTTTACTGTATTTATGGCTTGGAATCTTTGTTGCTATATTATGTATCTTCTTTAGATATATCTTCCCAATGGACAAGGCACTGATTAGAAATTAGTCTCTTGTAGTGATGCAAGTTTGACATGGTTTTTTACATTCTGCAATCAATCAAATTAGCATCCTTTATATCCTTTTAGTTTTATGGTTGTGGGTATCAATTTCATCATAGCAATGGAGAGTCAATGAAGGACTGGTTATCATTTAGTACTTTCTTTCTATTATCTTCTTTGTTCAATCTAGTCTTGGTATTGTAAAGAGTATTTCATTTACTGCATTAGGTGCACCCACCTTGGTTCTACAGAGCCAAAATTTAAGAGGGTAGTCTTGTCCCTATAGCTAGTCTAGTTACCTATATATTTCCCCATATTTGGAACTGACCATTTCCAAAATTAGTCTTAGGTATATTGGTGTCTCTTTGAGAGTAAAATCCATTTTGAGAACCAACAGGTCCCTAGATGTTGAAGACAAAAATGTTATAGGAACTAAATGGGTTTTCAGAAATAAGATGAATGAACAAGGTGAAGTTTTAAGAAAAAAAGAAAGACTAGTATGTAAGGGATACTCACAGCAAGAAGGAATTGACTATGAAGAAACTTTTGCACCTATTGCAAGAATTGAAGTAGTAAGAATGTTTTTTGGCTTATGAAGCTTATCAGAAATTCAAAGTGTATCAGATGGATGTGAGGTCAATATTTTTGAATGGAGAATTGGAAGAAGTCTACATTGAGTAGCTTGAAGGTTTTCCTATAACTCAAGAAGGAGACATGATATGTAAACTAAACAAAGTTGTATATGGACTAAAGCAAGCACCTAGAACATGGTATGCAAGATTGGACAAATATTTGATAAAATTATGATTTACTAAAGGTACTACAAACATTAATTTGTATCTGAAAGAGATTGATAAAGGTTTATTGATTGTAGTTATTTTTGTTGATGATATTATGTTTGGAGGAGAAGATGAAGCCAGTGACAAATTTGCTGATGAAATGAAGACAAAATTTGAGATGACTGTGAGTGGTGAAATGAAATATTCTCTAGGATTAAAAATTGCACAATGTTATTTTTTTTTATCTCAAACAAAATATATGAAAGTCTTAGTGCAGAGATTTGGAATGGAAAATTGTAAACTTGTTGGTACACCTATGGTAACTAGCCATAAGTTGTCTAGAACAGATGAAACTAGTGCAGTTGAACAAAAGAAATACAAATCCATGATTATAAGATTGCAATATTTAACTCATACAAGACCAAATATATCACATGCTATTGGAATTGTTGCAAGATTTCAAGATGATCTTAAAGAGTCACATTATGCGGCAGTAAAAAAATATTTAGGTATTTGAAAGGCACAATTGACTATGAGTTATGGTATGATAAATTAGATGAATTTACCCTATGTCCATATACAGACGTAGATTGGGGATGTAGCATTGATAAAAAATAGTACAAGTGGCAGAGCATTTTTTCTTGGAGGAAGATTGGTTTCTTGGCTAAGCGAGACACAAAATTACATCTCATAGAGCACAAAAGAAACAAAATATATAGCAACAACAAATAATTGTAATCAGATAATATGGATGAAACAAATTTTGAAGGATATTGGAATCAAGTTCAATGAGCCTATTATCATACGTGCTATGATAACTCTAGTATAGTAAGTATGTCTAATAACCCTGTGTTTCATTCTAAAACAAAGCATATAGAAATAAAATATCATGTTGTAAGAGAAAAAGTTGCAGAAAAAGAAGTCTGACTTGACTATATTAGTACAAAAGAGAAGATTGTAGATATATTTACAAAGTCATTACCTAAAGATACATTCAATTATTTAAGAGGTATGCTTGAATTTATGCCCCACTCTAGTCTTAAGTAGTAATGCAGAGAGTTGTATCAGTCCAGTGGTATAAGATCTCTATCCAATCTAGACTGTATGTTGACACTTCATCTATGGGGGAGTATGTGTGTTTCTAAGCTGAGTCATGAAGGACTCTTGTGAAAGCATTTTTTTGAATAGTGTCTTTTGACATTTGATCCTTTATTGAATTGACATATTGATGTTTACTTTTTCATTAATGTGAATGAGGGAGAAGGATACATGAAAAACATCTATTGGTTGATTGATTTGATTAATGAAGAGGATTTGAAAAAGTAAAGCACTGAGGAGAAGGATACATTGATTGATTGATTGATTTGATTGATGAAGAGGACTTGAAAAGATAATGCAAAACAACAATATTATAGTTTAGTATTCATGGAACTTGGATGTTTTTCATCTATGTTGCCATCAATGCCAATCGGGGAGATTTTTAGAAATGAATGATGAATATTTCCTATGGGGGAGTATTCGAGTAGTTCTATAGCATTTGTATGTTGCATTCATGACTATGTTTATCATTGATGTCAACACATTGATCTACTAGAGATTAGTAGAGAAGAAGACATTTTTTGAATTAGCACATGTGGAGAATTGCAAATCAAGCTATGCAAAGTTGAGGAATTTTTCTATATCATGTCCTATGATTATGGTTAAGAGTACATACATAAATTCAATTATTCATGACAGTTATGTATAATCTAGTGGAAACTATATTCAAACAGTATTCCTAAGAAGCGGCTTGTGATAACTAGATTATAACTCCTAATCAGGATAGAATCTGGACATGCCAAGTTGAACAGAGGTTGATGATACTTTGAAGGTGACCTAGATGAGACAACATAGTCAGAGGTCACATGTGAGAAGAATTATTTAGTTTGGAAGCTGACATTTTTATGTGATTATGAATATTATGTAATGTGTAACAATTTTTATTTTGTATTTGGTTAAGCCTTGTTGGTTGACTCTATTGTTAATTATTTGAGTGAGGTATAAAGGAAGGATTGTTTTCCTTGATTGTATATATAAGAATATGGAATGTGAAAAAGAAGGATATATGATATTGTAAGAGGATATGTAAATTGAGTAGATCTGGTACTGAGATCTGGGAAAGTAGTTGGTGCAGTGTTGGCACAGACATAGGAGTGAAGATAGGTAATTTTTGGTATTATTCTATTTGGATAATACAAAGATCAGTTGGAGAGTGAGTTCAGTGATCTTTCCCTTGAAGTTGTTTGGACAGTGGGTCCTTCTGCCTTCTATAACTCTTAATCGAGTTAGAATATTTTAACAGGGATTTAAAGTCTCCTAACAAGGACTCATATGTACTGAATGTATTTCATAGACTCCTAACAAAGTCCATCCTCTCATAAGGAATTTTCATATTAGTACATCTTTTGTGGGTACCATTCCCAGCGGGGTTTACTCTTTGATCAATAAGTTCCCTAGTTAACATATCTTATGTCATTGTGTATGTTTATCTTTCTATGGTTACTGTTTACATTGGTTATATGGTGGAAATATAATAATATTATAATTTTTTTTTATCTAATAACTTATTCACCCCCCCCTCTTAGTTATCTTGGTGGACTTTACTTTCCAACACAATCAACATTACCAACTGAGGGGAAAAAGTTTTGCACATAGAAAAATATGCAAAATAGTAGTGAACCAAAATTACATGTGTTAGACTTTACCGACTTGATGGTTCTCATGTTCTCTTCTAACTAGTTCAATAAGAGCTCAGTGAGGTCCAATTGAAAACCTTTCTTCACTATCTTATAAGTGATGTCCACAGCTTCACATGGCACTATATTAGGTCTGGTAGATTGAAATATTTTGTAGCCAATAGAGTATGCACCAAATCTAGTCTTGAGATCAA
Organism: Chamaecyparis obtusa; assembly: GCA_027943335.1. Lineage (NCBI taxonomy): Eukaryota > Viridiplantae > Streptophyta > Pinopsida > Cupressales > Cupressaceae > Chamaecyparis > Chamaecyparis obtusa. The sequence continues at coordinate 1,267,148 of BSBK01000123.1, read as the reverse complement.
TAATGGTGTTGATTCTCATGCCTCTACTATCCAATTTGGCTCTTGTATATTTTTCAATCTCAGTTCTTGGTGCACTCCCCAGTGCTTTAACCTTGTCAGTTATGGGAAAATAGGTGACTGCGCGTGTAATATATAAAAATATGTCCTTTTTAGGGGATATATTTTTATATTTGTTTTTTTGTTGAGTGGAGTTGAAGGAGTGGGATATGATGGAGAATTTTGTGGACATACAAACTTAATAAAACATGAATACTTATCTTGAAAGAGGAGTAGATTTGGAAATCACTATTTTCTAGTGTCTGTGTTTGATTTCAAGAAATTCTGCAACCGTATCTGGCTTGGAAATGTAGAAATAGAGAAAACCCATAAATCATCTATCTTTTTGAGCAACGTCATCCTTGACCCAAGATAGGGGTAAGATCTTACCCTGGGGTACAATCTTACCCCAGAAGGTCATCCTAGACCTACATAGCTCTAACAAAATTTCTCTTTGCGGATCCCAGAAGTTCACCGAAAAGGGTACTCAGATCTGAACTACAATTCGGTGTCCCACACCTATACCTAGAAGAAAAAGAGGGTTTTTTTTTTTGGATGAGGGGTTTGCCTTGATCAAACCCTAGTTTGGAATCAACCTTTAAAATAGAAACTAAATAGAGAATGCTAGCAAGTAGTAGAAGTAGATCTAACAATGAACCTATGATATTCAATAGATATGCAATCGTATTTGAAATGTAAACAAGTATGTTAATATGAAAGCTTGGATTCAACACCAAAAAATGTAAATCAAAACCTCCAAGATTGAATGCTTGGAATCCACCTTCAGGAGAGAATGAATAGATCTTGAAGATGAATAAAGGATCTTGAAGGAAGATCACACCATCATGATGGATAGATCTAGGATTTGAAAAAGGGGACCCGAGTCAAGGATGAGGTTGACTTTGACTTGACCCAGGGGTTTAGGACCCCTAGAAAATGAGATAGAAGAGGAAAACAGTTCCCGGGGAGGCCCAAACAGATCCCTAAACAAACATAAAAGATGGGAAGGGAGAAGAAAATAGAGGACAACATGATGACGGCCACACAATACCCCCTAAGGAGGGCTAAAAATTCTTAACATGGAAGTGCTTCCATTTTAAGATAATACATTAAGCCCCCACTTTAGCGAGAGTATGGAAATCGAACATGCTCATGGTAAAGGAGAAGAAAGATCCAAGTGGATTCACAATGAGATAGAATAACACTTAATTAAGGAAACACACCCCCAAACTAAGGATTCTAAATCAACATACACACATGAGGGTATGAAAACAAACATAAAACTTAAAACAAACCCAAATCAACTAGTAAAGGAAACCTTGCTAAAAAATGCCTCCTATAATAATATCATATTTGGAAAGCTATCATAAAAGCATAAATGATTACATAAGAAAGACAAGAGCAACATTATAAATAACATAGCTTCATGTTCCAGTCCTACTAGCATGAAAGTGAAAAGAGAGAAAAGAGAAGTGATTACCTCACCGAGTAAGATGCCCACCTTACTGTGAATCACCTAGGAAGGAGAGCCCAATAGGTAACAAGACCTGATAGTTCACCCAACAAACTGTGCTTGCAATTGTAGTTCATCTTCTAATGGATTTTGGAATATAAATTGATCCACCTTCTTGTATCACTATGAATATAAAATGCGTGTCCCTTCAGGATTTAGCAACTTATGTGCGTTAACTTCTTCAGATCCAACATATTGAAAATTGAAAAATGCATGTCTTTTCAGGATTTAGCAACTTATGTGCATTATCTTTAGAGGATTTAGCATATTGAAAATTGAAAAATGTGTGTCTCTTTAGGATTTAGAAACTTATGTGTGTTACCTTTAGAGGATTTAGCATATAAATAAAAAACTATAGTACAAGGGAGACCCTATATATGCCCCCTCCTTATCGTGGTTGTCTACTAGACATGATAAGGATGAGAAAGAGGATACCTACTTCACCATGTAAGGATATATCCTGCTTAACAACAATGTACACTATATTCTTAGCGAAGGGTATTGACCCCTACATCTAAGAGTATAGATAATCATGAAAAAAGATATGTCACTTATGGAAATAGTATCCTCAAAGAAAAAGATCTTATCAATAAGACCCCCACCGTTGAGCAGTGCTTTTAGATAAAATATCATCCTTCAAAGATAAACCAAGTGGGAACAAAGATTCAATCATCAAGCCCCCTACAATCAAGTGGAAGAGGAATCTTTGAATTGAGGGAAACTACTCTAATCACCAAAGCAAGGGCAAGAGTTTATAGAGAACATAATTTTCAAAATAGAGAAGAGGTGATGATCTAGGATAACAACCTCTCATATAAAAAGGATATCCATAGTCAAAACATCAGCCAGTATAATGAAATAATGTTGCAGGATAAACAAATGCCACTAAACTAGGGAAATCAGATCCCTAGACAAAGAGAAAGAAAGAAGAACCTTTCCCCCTAGGGATGAAAGCAAGGGATACCTTTGCAAAAAGTCTTTAGAAAAGATATCTTGAATAAAAAAAAGGAATCTATAGATGATTATAAACATAATACAAAACCATAGAGAGAGAGGAATAGAAAGAATACCAGTTAAGCTTAATAAAAAGCCTAATGGATCCTAGGAGACTAGATGGAAATACACCTCTTGCCCCCCAATCCAAAGACAAGAGGAGAATAAATCTATATTATATCAGAATAAGGGGTATCCCATATATCAAAATTATGAAGGAATTGTAAAATTGCATGAGAGTGAGATATAATTCCTAAAGAAGCTTTTTCTCTAACATATAACTTGAAATGCACACAATCAACAAGTAAATGTGTATTACTATAATGAAAATGACATTTATAGTTATATAGAGAATCTATCGGCATAGGTTTAAAAATTTCTTTCTTGGAATTCATTAAATGAACATACACCCTCTTAGCTACCTCTTGACAAATATCAAGGTTATCTAAGGTAGGTGTAAGGAGAAGAGGAGGATGACGATCAACATAAACAACCTTGATTTGAGTTTACCAACAACCAACACCACACATATCTTGTTTAGGGGGTATATGAACCAGATACTTAATACCATGCTCATTAACACCAAGCTCTAATCCTTTATACCCTTTTTTAGTCATCATATTATATCCCGTAGTGTACATATCATGTAAAGCTTCTACAGGAGGTGATATTTTATCATGTTCATGAGTAAAGGCTGTATAAGGTGGAATAATATGTTTAGAAGAAGTGTATTTTGTCTTCCCTTTAATATCTTTTTGGATTGGATAAGAAGGGGAAGGTAAATCCAAGAATTCTTGCACATCTGCATCATGGACTATAGTTTGAATCCCATCATAAGTATGAGAAGAACTAGGGATAGGAGATGGAGAATTAGGCTTATTAGGAATGTTAGTTATTGGATTATGATTAAGAAGATTAGGAATTATATTACAAAGTATAGGATTAGGATTAGGAAGATTAGGAGATGGTGTATCATCTACTAAATTCTTCACATAATCCAAAAGAGTAATAAGTCCTCCACATAAATCTTTAATGAAAGTTTTGAAAGTGGGAAGACTAGTATTGGTCAATCTCACAATAGCATAGGCAAGTGAAAAATGAAGAGTAACCAACATAATAAAATGAATGATACTCTCATAAACATTATAGGTATGGTAAAGAGATGCTAAGAGAAGGGTAATAAAGAAAATAATCACACACAAAAGCATCTTAAAGATCTTCATAGTAAATGAAATGCAAGAAATATTTTCATATTTTGTTGAATATATGGATTTTTTTGAATTTTTGAATATAAATACAAGAGCATAAAAGAAAGCTAATCTTAAGGAAAGAAAGAAAAGCATCTATCACCAAAAAGAAAGAGTTGTCTATTGTGGGTTCACCAAAATGTAATATATAAAAATATGTCCTTTTTAGGGGATATATTTTTATATTTGTTTTTGTGTTGAGTGGGGTTGAAGGAGTGGGATATGATGGAAAATTTTGTGGACATATAGACTTAATAAAATATGAATACTTATCTTGAAAGAGGAGCAGATTCAGAAATCACTATTTTCTGGTGTTTGTGTTCAATTTTGAGAAATTTTGCAACTGGATCTGGCCTGGAAATGCAGAAATAGAGAAAACCTAGAAATCTTCTATCTTTCTGAGAAAGGTCATCCTTGACCCAAGATAGGGGTAAGATCTTACCCTGGGGTACAATCTTACCCCAAAAGGTCATCCTTGACTTGCACAACTCTGATAGAATTTCTTTTTGTGGATCCCAGAAGTTCATGGAAAAGGGTACTTAGATCTGAACTATATTTCATTGTCCTAAACCTGTACCTACAAGAAAAAGAGGGTTTTTTTTGTTTGGATGAGGGGTTTTCCTTGGTCAAACCCCAATTTGGAATCAACCTTTAAAATAGAATTAAAATAGAGAATGCTAGCAAGTAGTAGAAGTAGATCTAACAATGAAGCTATTATATTCAATAGATATGCAATTGTATATGAAATGTAAACAAGTATGTTAATATGAAAGCTTGGATTCAACACCAATGAATGTAAATCAAAACCTCCATGATTGTATTCTTAGAATCTACCTTGAGGAGAGAATGAATAGATCTTGAAGATGAACAAAGGATCTTGAAGGAAGATCACACCATCATGATGGATAGATCTAGGGTTTGAATGATGAATCTTGAATGCTTGAACCAAATCCCTCCAAAAGCTTGAATGATTGAATCCTTGATCTTAAATGGAGAACTTGAATGCTTGAATGTAGATGATAGCTTGATTGAGATATGGAAAAGGATTGCAGAAGATGCTTGATAGTAGATGTCTCCTTGAGAGTGCTCTATGAAAAGTGGATGATTTGAACAAAGATGGATTGAAATGAGAGAGGAAGGATTCATTTTTACTAGTCTAGGGAAAAAAATTATAGAGAGGCCAACATAGGAGAATTAAATTCCAATTAATCCTTAGCCCTTATAAATAGACCTAGATTAAATACAATTTAAGATTTTACCGTTCTGAAACCTGAAACAGCCGACCCGAAAGTGGGAAAATGAACTTTTGAACTTCCCCTGCATCTACAAAACTTTCTGATGAAAAAGGGGACCTGGGTCAAGGATGAGGTTGAATTTGACCTAGGTCAAGGTCAAGGTCAACCTTGACCCAGGTGTTTAGGACCCTTGGAAAATGAGCCAGAAGAGGAAAATTATGCCCGGGGAGGCCCAAACAAAGCACAAAATAGGCACATAAGATGGCAAGGGAGTAGAAAATAGAGGACAACATGATGATGGCACCAAAACACCCCCTAATGAGGGATAAACAATCTTAACATGGAAGTGCATCCATTTTAAGATGATATAGTGTGTATTGTATCCTTGATGATTTTAATCGATTCATCCAACCATAAATTTCCCTTGTGCACATGACTCAATATGATCCTGATCAATTCATTTTTAAAAACCCTCAAGAAAGATAGGGCATTGATGAAACCCTTCACCCTCAAATGGGTGTGCTCATCTTTGAGCTTTCCATCTACATTCAACTCTTGGAAGGTGGATTGGAGCTCAAAGTCACCTATCTCTCTAATTTTACAATGTATATAGGCACATATGTCTTTGACCATCAAAACCTTAGGTGATATGCTAAAAAATGCACTAGATTTATCAATTTGGGATGCAACCTCAGGATGCAATTTAGACTTCGACTCATTATAGGTTGTAGACTTGATTAAATTAACATTCTTCTCAATTCTAGTCTTAGATTTCTCAACTTTTGATGAGGATGCCATTGTTCTTCAAATTAGGTCTTCAAGAAATAACAACAAAATAACTCAGTGAAGATGAAACATACTTATGACTATGATTAACCCTTGAAAACCTTCAAATTTGTGCTCAACTACTCTGGAAATCTTCTTCTCAAATTCTCGCTTGAAATCTCTCAGTTCTTTGTGTTCACAATGTGAAAAAATAACTAAGTCCACCATGTATTTATAGAAAAATTTCAAATTCCTACTCAAACTTTCTGCATTAAATGTATGACCTAACACAACTCGATAAGATTAGTTGTGCTTGGTGTATACTTCAAAAGATCATAAGCTCAATTAACACTAAGATATCACTTGGTTAATACCAAGGCTTGGTTAATCTTGCCAATAGTTACCATCTAGAAAGTACATAATCAGTCTTGCTTATGCCGACTGTATACATTTAAATCTCAAAACATATAAAACCATAGTGCATCCTGCTTCATGTAGATCTAGTATGTAAACACTAGATATAAGGAACTATTTGTTAGATATAACCAATTTGAAATTGCAGTTCCATACATACCTTTATAACTTAGGTGGAAGTGGTGATGTCACCCAATCTAATGGATGAGGTGTCACTGACTGTATTTCTTGATTCAACATTATCACTTGATGCTTTTCTCCACATTATGTTTCTTGTCCTCATGATATCCTCAATGGTATTTCCATTTTCATATTTTTGTGTCTCTGGTGCTCGGTCTCTGCAATTCTTACTTAATGACTGACCTTGTGAGAATGTAAATATGCCATACTAGTGTTTGTCCAATTGCAAGATCTACCTCTCCAGTTCTTTCTCATGTAGTTTTCCACAATATGTCCATACCTTCAACATGTTGTGCAATTTACCCATGTGTTGTAATCCCAAGTATATGTCTTACCTTGTCTTCTCGATTGGTAGGTTTTATTCTGTTCTTTCCGTGTCCAGACTTTCTTCATCTTAGTCCTACATTCCTGTGATATGTGTCCATGCATGTTGCAAGTGAGATAATGTTTCTCCATATAGGGTTTCTTAGGAGTCCTATTCAACTTATATGTTCACTCATGTTCCTAATGTCCATACTTGTTACAATTATAACAATAACCATTAATCTTAGGAGTGGATTTAGGAATACCTTTTTCTTTGCTCCTACAAACATTTGATGTGTGGCCTAGTTTTCCACAATGATAACATGGTAGCTTCTTTGGCCTTTGATTTGTGTAGGCATTCATTTGTTTAGCTTGTATTGATGACTCTCCCTTCTTGGTGTAGCCTAAACCAGTAGTGCTGCCAAGTCCTCTTTGACTAATCAGAAATTCATCTATTTTATTAGAACTATCTTGAACTTTCTTGATCATCTCATTATGTCGTTGTTAAATTTTGAATTCATTCTTCAATCTCTCATTTTATTTTCTAAGTTCACTGATGTCTTCTAGTTTCCTTGTAAGCTCATTGTTCACTCAGTTGACTTCATGACTTATGAAAATCATCTGATTAGAAATTTCAAAGTGACGGTCGGTAAGTCTCAATATCTTAGATTCCTTCTCTTGTAGCTTCTTAGTCATTTGTCTCTTGTATTTAATAGCCAAGTTTCTTTCTTTTTTGGATTGCCTAACATTGTTCATGACATCAATCATCCTAACCATTTGTGTTTCTTGACCGATCTGCAAGACTTTGACTTGTGTAGTAAGATGTAGATTCTTTTCAGATAAATCAGATATAGCTCCTTACAATGCATTAGATATATTGCTAGAACCAAATCCAGATGCTTCAAATGGGTGATCTATCTCTTCTTCATGATAATTAGTTTCACTGTACTGAATTTTCATATCCTTCGTTTGAATCAATAACTTCTTCAGTTCATCTTTGGGTTTCTTGAATTATTCAATGAATATTTACATCTGTATCTTTTGATTCTCAATAATCTTGTCCAACATATATCTTTCCATCCTTATATCTTTTCCTCTTCAGTGGTTAAACTTCCAAAACAAGATATCTAGCTTTGATACCAATTGTTGGGATTGGAAAGATAAAGTACTGAGAGGGGAGGGGTGAATTAGTACCATTAAAAACTTTCAACACTTAAAATTTTGCAATAGTGGAACTCAACTAACCGAATGATTTCATTGTTTGTAACATACATTCATATAACTTGGAAATGTAAAGTGCATGTAAACAAAACAATAAATCATAAATGAAAATAGATACTCATGACTCAGGTATTTTGGTTACATAGAAACCCTTATTAAAAGGTAAAAATTGTGGTGGGGATGACACCCACAAATTCTTCAATATTGTAGTAAATGAAGTATGTTGGTTAAGGCTACACATGTTGATTACTTCTAGTGATCTTACCCTATTAGGAGTAACAAAAGATCTACTAGATCTACCTTGTTAAAGGATTTTAAACAACACAAAGTATGTGTGTACTTAGTTAACAAATTTATATAAGACAGTTAAGTCTACTCTGTTAAGAGATTTAAATATGCTATAATGGTTAAAATGATAACAATAGAATATATGTAAAATGACAACTTATACTTGTATGATTTAGATCTATAAAATATCAAATAAGTATAAACTCGATGTGATGAATATAACCTTTTGTCCTTCTTGGTAGCCTTGTATGGGTTCTGATAAAATTGATTCTACCTCTGATAAACTCTCTGTCATAAAACCCTTGTCTGATCTCCTGATGTCCTTAGTGCGGCTACTACTTCATGATGCTTGATCATAATGACATCTTTACAATTATATATCAAACTAATTTGACCTAATTAGGGTTACTAGATCTTATAAAAACTAAGATCAATGCTATACAAAAATAACCTAGATCTACCATTACATAGGAATCATCACAAAAGTTAATGTTTACATCTGTATTAAATATGTCTGGATCTTGATAAATAATTTATTGATCGATGTAAACTATTTTCGTAGAGATATATGTTCCATTCCTGATTACTATGATGTTTCCTGGATAACTTGGTAATCACTGCATTCACTATTCGGTAAATTACTAATGCTCGGTGTGTATGAATGCTCAGTGATCACTAGCTTGGTACTTAGTTAATTTCTTGATGCTCGGTAAGTATACTTAATCAAACCTATATTTGGGTATCTTGAAGTTCTAATTTGTCTATTCTCAGTGTGAAGGCTTTGTATGCTTGATCAACTGACTTGCTTGTCTCCTTATTCCAACCTTTACAGACTAAATAACTTATTGATACTAATGACAATCCATTAATGCTCAAATAGAGATAACACATGAAGCCCTTAAGAGGGACATTCTTTGGGGTGGATCTTGACTAATTTGCACCTTTAAAAATGTCAATTATCATCATCAAACTTTCTATAGAATCTATATTTATAGGCTTAGAAGGTGATTTCACATATTGACAATCTTCCTCTTGTATCAATTGTGTCCTTTCTCCTCCATGTGAGCTTGATTCTTGTTTCTTTGTTCATTTGAAGGATGGATGCCCAAACTTATTAAAAGTGTAACATATACCAAAAAAAGTGTTATAATATCCTCCTATTACATTCAACCTTCCTCTACCCTTTAGCCTTCTTCCCCTAAAACCTCCTATATTGTTTGTCTCTCCTCCTAGTTAATTGTGACCAATGGTTTTACCTTTTTACGTTTGTGACTTTCCTCTTGCACCAAAATTGTTCGTAACTCTAAAATTTATTCATCTTCCCCTACCATGATGCTCACTCTTTCTTCTCAACTTATCTTCTTCCCTTAGGGCTACTAGGAAACATTCATCTATAGATTTTATTTTAATAAGACCGATTTCATATTGAATGTAGAACTTCAAGCCATTCAAGTACCTTTCTACCTTCTCCCTCTCATTCTCAATATGTCCTATCATTAGAATCAATTTTTTAAAATCCTCTATATAGACAATTGTATGTAAGTCTCTTTTTTTAAAACTTTACAACTTGCTAAACACTTGGACCTCATAATCTACTCGCAAGAATTGGTTGTTTATCTTTCTCACTATTCTCTCCCATGAATTGATCATAGATATACCCATGTTTACTCTTTCCCCTTGGGTGTAATTCCACCAAGTTAATGCACCCCCCTTCAACTTGGCTTTTTCAAATTTCACCTCCTTATCCTCTGAGACTTCCTTGTACTTGAAATAGTTATTAAGAGAACTTGTCCACTCTATGACATCCTCATCATCCATTTTACCTCCATACATAGGAATATCCATCTTGACATAAAAAATTACTCCCTTAACTAATTGTATAGCGTTAATAAGCCTTCCCTCCTTAGAAGCCATCTATCAGGTTCCTAATGCCTCTCTTGAGGGTCTTCATTTTCACCCTCCTCATCCTCTTCTTCTTCCTTAGGGTTACTCACATCTACCTCACCCATTTCTCTATTTATTTCTCATTCTTTTATCTCTTTTATATCATCCCTTAGGTCTTTCAACTCCCTAGTGTCTGCAATAGGTATACTCTTAGGAGGCATGTTCACTACACTTCAACCTCTCAAAATCTCTTTCTTTACACAATCATATATTTTTCTATGATACCACTATGATGAAGATGGTCTAGGATGGATGAAAAAAAATTAGGCAAACATCAATGACTAATCAAATAGATGAGACACTTGGTGGATCTTGAAGGTTTAATAATAATGTGATAGGAGGTTACCTCATTTTATGCCATGGAGGGAAACAATGTGAAACTCGCCACCATTTATTAAAAACACTTAAATAATAATTTTTACAACCTCAAGAGACTCAAGTAACTTGTAATAACTACTGTCACATGCCCATTACTCCATTCAAGGACACTTGGACTTTGTTAGGCCGAATTAGGCATTGTAGCCCTAATTTTAGGGTCTTCTGATCACAAATTCCTAACCTTTTACCAAAGACCAAAAAAATATCATTTTTGAATACCCTCTTGGGATATTTTAAACATATATAAAACTTGATATGGGGTCCTTTGTAAAAAAAGGGATCAAAATTGACTGATTATAGACTTTTAGGGGGTAATTATATCAATTTTAAAAAGTGACTACCAAAACATATCATCACCCAAATTTTCCAATGGCCCATACATCTATAATTCAACTCTAAACAAAGGATTTTACAGGTTTTGGGTGCCCATCATATCAATTTTTAACCTAGCACACCAATTTGTGTGTACTAGCATCATTCCTAAGATTGTCACATAGAGATGCCAGGCCTAGGGAATCAAATAAAATGCATCCATAAACACCAAATTCAATCAAACCAAATGCATATCTAAGAATAATCCAAAATATACCATTCCTCTAGAGGTATGATTTTTTCCATGTTGGGAAGTGGATTTATTAACATTTTTGTGTTAAAACCCTAGGTAAGGAGGGTTTCAGATTGCCTTGTAAAGATATGGATTGATCTTAGTCAATACGTAATAATTTAATGAACCAAAAAAGTACCAAATTAACTATATTTGATCATCCATCCTTTAATGTAAGTTGTAGGCATTGATAAGATGGTATAGATCTATACAAAATGTAGGGAGCTACATAAATAACAAATAAATAAGGAATTCAAAGAATTTTTTATCGATTTATTCACAAAATATTCCAACAATATTCCCTATTGACCCTAAAGGAATTATTAAATCTTTTTACATTAAAACCAACTACCCAAAAAAAAATCAAATTAATTGGGCATTGGAACTAAAAGTTACTAAAATATTGCTTGACAATTTTTTTAAATTGTCAAGCAACTTTTAAATTTTTTTGACAAATTTTTCCTTTTATATGCATATGACTCAAAATCCACCTACAACCTTCCCAACATGCCAAAAAATTACTAAAAACATAGATTACATAATTTCTTGTCCTTTTTGACAACTTTGGAGGGTTTGACCTATTAGAAAGTAAAGTCCACCATCCTAACTGAGAGGGGGGGTGAATCATTTATCAGATAGAAATAAATTATAATATCACTGTCAGATTTCAACCATATAAGAAATGTAAATAGTAACCATTGAAAGATAAACATAAACAATGACATAAGATATGTTAACTAGGGAACCTCTTGATCAAAGAGTAAACCCCGGTGGGGATGGTACCCACAAAAGATGTACTAATATGAAAATTCCTTGTGAGAGGATGGACTTTGTTGGAACCTTATGGAATACATTTAGTACATATCAGTCCCTATTAGGAGACTTTGAATCCCTGTTAAAAGATTCTAACCCGGTTAGGAGTTATAGAAGGCAGAAGGACCCACTGTCCAAATAGCTTCAAGGGAAAGATCACTAAACTCACTATCCAACTGATCTCTGTACTATTCAAATAGAATAATACCAAAATAAAAACTTATCTTCACTCCTCTATCTGTACCAAAACTGCACCAACTGCTTTTCTAGATCTCAGTACCAGATTTTCTCAATTCGCATATCCTCTTACAATATCATTTCATGCTCTCATTCCAATAAAGGAAAATAATCCTTCCTTTATACCTCACTAAAATAATTAAAAATAGAGTTGGCCAATTAGGCTTAACCAAATACAAAATACAAATTGTTACACATTACATAATATTTCATAACTACATAAAACTGTCAGCTTCCAAACTAAATAATTCTTCACATGTGTGACCTCTAATGATGCTATCTCATCTTGGTCACATCTAAAATGTAATCAACCTCAGTTCAACTTTGCATGTACAGATTCTGTCCTGAATAGGAGATATAATCTAGCTATCACAAACCACTTCTCAGGAACACTGCCAGAATACAGTTTCCACTAAATTACACATAACTATCATGAATAATAGAATTTATGTACATGCTCTTAACCATAATCTCAAAACAAAATATAGAACAAGTCCTCAACTTCGCATAGCTTGATCTGCAATTCTCCATGTGGACTGTCTGGTTCTCTGCTAATCTCGACTAGATCAAGGTGTTGACATCAATGAAAAATATAGTCATGAATGGAACATAAAACTACTAAAAAACTCCTCGAATAATCCCCCATAAGACATATTCATCATTCATTCCTAACAATCTTCTCATTGGTGTTCATGGTTACATAGATGAAAAACCATCCAAGTTCCATGAATACCAACTGAACTGCTATTGTTTTGTATTAAATTTTCAATTCCTCTTCATCAATCAAATATTCAACCATCAGATGTATCTTTCTCCTTGGTGCTTTACTTTTTCAAATCATCTTCATCAATCAAATCACTCAACATATGTTTTTTTATGTATCCTTCTCCCCCATTGACATCAATGACAAAGTAAGCATCAATATGCTAATCAGATACAAGCTCGAATATCAAAAGACACTATTAAGAAAATAATTTCACAAGAGTCCTTCATGATTCAGCTCAAAAACATACATACTCCCCCATAGAGGAAGTATCAACATACAGTCTAGAAAAATAGTGCTATTATACCACTAGACTGATGCAACTCTCTGCATCACTACTCAAGAGTAGGCTAGGGCATAAACCCAAGCATACCTCTCAAATACTCAAATATCTCTTTAGATAATGGCTTTGTAAATATATCTACAATCTGCTCTTTTGTACTGATATACTCAAGTCTGACTTCTTTTTCTACAACTTTTTCTCTTACAACATGATACTTGATTTCTATATGCTTTATTGCATAATGAAACACAAGGTTCTTAGACATACTATACTGGTGTTATCACAGTGTATGATAAGAGGCTCATTTAACTTGATTTGAATGTCCTTCAACATTTGTTTCATCCATATTATCTGATTATAATTATTTTCTTCTGCTACATATTCTACTTCTGTTGTACTCTATGAAATACAATTTTATTTCCTGCTTAGCCAAGAAACCAATCCTCCTTTAAGAAAAAATGCTTCACCACTTGTACTCTTTTTGTCATCAACATGACCTCCCCAATCTGTACCTATATATGCACATAGGGTAAAGTAATTTGATTTATCATACCATAAACATAGTCAATTGTGCCTTTCAGATATCTAAATACTCTTTTTATTGCTGCATAATGTGACTCTTTAGGATCAGATTGAAATATTGGAACAATTCCAACTGCATGTGATATATTAGGTCTTGTATGAGTTAAATACTGCAATCCTCCAATCATGGATTTTTATTTATTTTGCTCAATTGTGGGAGTTTCATCTGTGCTAGATAACTTATGGGGGATTACCATAGGTGTACCAACATGTTTATAATTTTCCATTCCAAATCTCTACAACAAGTCTTTCAAATATCTTATTTGAGATAAGAAAATATAATCAATTTTTTGTGCTATCTGTAATCCTAAAAAATATTTCATTTCACCAATCATGCTCATCTCAAATTCTATCTTCATTTGATCAAAAAATTTATCACTAGCTTCATCTTCTCCTCCAAAGATAATATCATCAACAAATATAACTACTATAAATAAACCATTCTTAGTCTCTTTCAGATATAAATTACTATCTGCAATGCCTTTAGTAAATCCTAATTTTATTAAATATTTATCCAATCTTGCATACCAAGCTCTAGGTTCTTTCTTTAATCCATATAGAGCTTTGTTTAGTTTACATACCATGTCTCCTTCTTGAGTTAAAGGAAAACCTTCAAGCTGTTCAATGTAGACTTCTTCCAATTCTCCATTCAGAAATGCTGATTTCACATCCATCTGATATACTTTGAATTTCTTGTAAGCTATATAAGCCAAAAACATTCCTACCACTTCAATTCTTTCAATAGGTGCAAAAGTTTCTTCATAATCAATTCCTTCCTACTGTGAGTATCCTTTACATACTAGTCTTGCTTTGTTCTTTACAACTTCACCTTGTTCATTCATCTTATTTCTGAAAACCCATTTAGTTCCTTTAACATTTCTATCTTTGGGTCTAGGGACTAGTTCCCAAGTCTTTTTCTTCTTAATATGATATATTTCTTCCTTCATTTCTTGAATCCAATTACCATCTTTACAGGCTTCCTTAGTAGTTTTATGTTCAATTTGAGAAATTAAACATAGTTCTTCTTGTACCTTATTTCTTGTCATGACTCCTCTTTCTATGCTCCCAATAAGCTAATTAGTAGGATGGTTCCTCATAAAATTCTTGTTAGGTGTCACTATCTCAGTCCTTTCTTCAACTTTGTGTTCTGATCTCTATTCTTCTCTTATTTCCTCAATGTCATTCTGCAAATCACAATCAATTTCATAAAACAATTGAACATTTTTTTGATCACTTCTAGGATGAACTTCTTCATCTAATTCATAATCAAGTATTCTTTCTTGAATTTTTAATTTCTTATCTACTTTAACATTTGCGCTCTCAACAATAGTCTTAGTTATTTTATTGAAACATCTATAAGTTTTCTTTTCAATGAATAACCAAGAAATATACCTTAACCACTTCCAGGATCAAACTTACTAATGTCATCATCTCTTAATATAACATTTACTTCCAAAATTTTTGAAATACTTAACTAATGGTGCATGTCCAAACCATAATTCATAAGGTGTCTTGTCTGTGTCTGCTCTGATTTTTACTATGTTCATTTTATATACTATTGTATTCACTTCTTCACTCCAGAATGTCTTTACCAAATCATTCTTAAATAACATAGGTCTTGCTGCCTCAGTTACTAATCTATTCCTTCTTTCTGCAATACCATTCTGTTCAGGTGTTCTAGGGGCTGAAAATTGTCTCTTAATACCATTCACTTCAAAAAAACTATTAAATTCATTAGAAGTAAATTCTCCACCTCTATCAAACCTCAAACATTTAATCTTCATTCCAGATTCATTCTTGATTTTTTATTCTTAATAAATCTAAACTTATCAAATCCTTCAGATTTTTCTTTAAGAAATGCTATCCACATAATTCTAGTAAAGACATCAACAAAAATCATAAAATACCTTTCACCATAGAATCCTCCAGTTCTTATGGGACCACTCATATCTGTATGAATAATTTCCAATTTTTCTATTGTGGTGAACTTCTTACTGGGAAAATAACATCTTTTTTCCTTAGCCATAACACATTCTTTGCATATCATGTTAGTAGGTTTCATAATCATAGGAAAATCTCTCACCGCAAGTGTAGTACTAACTTTAACAATGTTATCAAAATTTATGTGATAGAATCTTTTGTACCATAACCAACTGTCATCAATTTTAGTAATCAAACATGTCTTCTCAGCAGGATTCAACAGAAATACATTACCTTTGGTTCTTGATCGAGTTCCAGTCATATTTCCATTCTTATCTTTGACCAAACAAGTCTTCTCAGTAAAACAAACTTTATATCCCTCATCAATTAATTATTCAACACTTAAAAGATTATGTTTCAATCCATCCACAAAGTAAACATCATCAGTGTTGGTCTTTCCATCAAGAGTGATAGATCCTATTCCTTTTATCATGCAAGGTGCATTGTTTCCAACTCTAACAATTCTTCCATCATAGTTGTTAAAATTTATAATTTCCTCATATCTCCAGTCATATGATGTGAAAAACCACTGTCTATAATCCAATCAATTTTTTTTTCTAGTTGAGAAACTAAAGCTTTTTCTTCTTTAACTTTAGTTTCAGAGTTTTCTTCTCTTATTTCTACAAATCCTATGTCATCACTTTCACTTGATATTTTCTCAATGCTAGCCTCAAATTCCTCATCATTACCATAATAACATTCTTCAGATCTTCTAGGTTTAAAATTCTTCTTATATTTCCTCACTCTCTTAGGGAATTTAGATCAAAATGACCATATTATTGACATGTCCAACATTTAAATATTTTATTACCTTCACCTGTTCTCTTTTCACAATAAAGGCAATTCCTTCCTCAATCTTTCTATCTTCTTCAATATTAGATCTACTGCAATTGGCATAATCTCCACTAAAACTTGTACTTCTTGACAAAGTAGGGTGAACACTAAGTGTGTTGAATGATGTTTCAATTCTAGGTAAGTCTCCAGACTATCTTAAGCCTATCTCTGCTACTTCTAATCTTCCAAGAAGAGTTTCTCTAGTAAACTTCTTAGTACAAGGTATAACTTGTTCAATCACCTGTGCTATCTTCTTAAACATAGGGGTCAGTGTCTTTAAGATTTTCCATATGATTTCATCTTCAGTTTTGTTTCCTTCAAAGGCTTTGATACCTGCAACAATCTCTGATATCCTACCAATATAACTTCTAACAGATTCATCTTCCATCATTCTTGCATCCTCAAATAAATATATCCAATTCTGTAATTTGACTCTCTTAGCATGTACATCACCTTCAAAAGTAGATTATAAAGCTAACCAAATTTCATGAGACATCCTTAAAAGTTTTACCTAACTGTATTAATTTTCTAGAAGAGCTGACAAAAGTGATTCTCTGGCAAGGATGTTACACATAAATAGATCTCTTTCCTTATCAGTGCAATCTTCAAGTTTTTCTTCGTCAATGATAGTCTTGGAATTCTTTGTAATAATCCAATATCTTGGTCCTAAACATAGGAGATGTGTCTTCATATTTTCTTTGCAGTTGTCATAGTTAACTCCATTAAACTTAGGACTTTCTTTCCTAAAATGAGTTTCCATAGATCTCCTTAATTTGTTAAACTTTTACTTGAAGGACCTAATGCTCTGATACCAATTCTTAGAAAGTAAAGTCCACCAAGATAACTGAGAGAGGGGGGGGGGGGGGGGGTGGGGGTGGGGGGTGGGGGTTGAATCAATTATCAGATAGAAATAACTTATAATACCATTATCATATTTCAACCATATAACAAATGTAAATAGTAAACATAGAAAGATATAAACATACATAATGACACAAGATATGTTAACTAGGGATCTTCTTTATCAAAGAGTAAACCCCGGTGGGGATGGTACCCACAAAAGATGTACTAATATGAAAATTCCTTGCGAGAGGATGGACTCTATTAGGAGACTTATGAAATGCATTGAGTACATATTAGTCCCTATTAGGAGACTTTGAATCCCTATTAAAAGATTCTTACCCGATTAGGAGTTATAGAAGGCAGAAGGACCCACTGTCCAAAAAGCTTCAAGGAAAAGATCACCGAACTCACTTTCCAACTGATCTCTATACTATTCAAATAGAATAATACCAAAAGAAAAAATTATCTTCACTCCTCTATTTGTGCCAAAACCACACCAACTACTTTTCCAGATCTCAGTACCAAATTTTCTCAATTCGCATATCCTCTTACAATATCATTTCATGCTCTCATTCCAATCAAGGAAAAAAATCCTTGCTTTATATCTCACTCAAATAATTAACAATATAGTCAGTCAATAAGCCTTAACCAAATACAAAATACAAATTGTTACACGTTACATAATATTTCATAACCACATAAAACTGTCAGCTACCAAACTAAATAATTATTCACATGTGCAACCTTTGACTATGTTGTCTCATCTAGGTCACCTCTGAAATGTCATCAACCTCATTTCAACTTTGCATGCACAGATTCTATCCCGATTAGGAGAGATAATCCAGCTATCACAAACCACTTCTCAGGAACATTGCCAGAGTATAATTTCCACTAAATTACACATAACTGTCATGAATAATAGAATTTCCATATGCACTCTTAACCATAATCTCAAGACACAATATAGAACAAGTCCTAAACTTCGCATAACTTGATCTGCAATTCTCCAAATTCACTAATATAAACACTATCTACTTCTCTACTAATCTCCAATAGATCAAGGTGTTGACATCAATGATAAACAAAGTCATAAAAGCAACATACAACTGCTACAGAACTACTCAAATAATCCCCCATAGGACATATTCAACATTAATTCCTAACATGACAATGTTTGACCAATCACGAAGCTAATTGGTCAACAAGTGACAAGATGGCACTAAGGCCTTACAAAGTGACTTGGGATAATTTGAAATGGTCCTTAGGACCTTATTACATCCTTAGATAAAATAAAAACATAAACCTAACACAAAACCATTACAAAACATCAATAGGTCTTATTTGACCCATAGGTGCTCCTATGCTGACATCCTAAGAGAAATAAAGGCATCATAAGGGATAACATCCATCTGCACAGATACACTAATACAATATAATAATAAATCCACATCGATTATAATTCCATGCAGAAAGAAAGTAAGAGAGGCACTACAATGAGGATGACTAACAACTATTAACTCTTACCACTTAACTAACTAACTAATTGACTCAATAGATTATTTTTCTGAAATAATGAACTAATTTAAAATGTATTTCATAATTTCAAAGACCTTTAAACTATTTTGATAGATTAATTGTTTGAGTTTTTTAAAGCATGATTTCTTTCTTGCATTTTATTAACAATATTATTATGTACAAATACTTTATTTAAAATAATTTACATATTTGTGAGAAAAATAAATTGTTTAGATTAACTAAACCATAAGCATTATTATGTAAGTTTTATTTTAATAAAGTAGGTTACAAAAACTTTATTTGATTATTTTGATGAACGAATGTTATTGTACATTAAAATTGCAAAGGTAGTATAAAATTAGCATGGGCAAGATTTAAATTTCCATATTTTCCCCTTTTTGAAATGACATCCTAAATGAAAGAGTTAATTCCATTTCAAAGAAATTAGATACATGAATTTGGTAATAAACTATAATTTCTATATATTCAAAACATGTTAAATTGACAATATTATTGATGTTGAAATGATTTAACCTCGATATAATGTGAGTATTAGTTGAGATTGGATATGCATGATGATATCAATTTAGAATGAAATAGATTACATGGTTCCCCCTAAACAAGATAAGAAGATTTCATTCTACAAATAAAAAATACTAAATCAATAAAGTTTTAGAGGATGATGGAGTTATTTGATTATGTTGTTAAAACATGACTTATAATATTCGAATGTAAATAAGGAATATATGTTCCTTTTAAATTATATAAAGAATTCATAGATGTTGGGTATCTATGAACATATTTAAATATGTTTATACAATATTTTTAATTATGTAATATGCATCATAATATAAATACCATGATGATAATGTTGACATGTGTTGATTCCTAACATAATAATAAATTGAAAAGATAAGGAAACCTAAAGATACATATATGTATGGATGGAAAGAAATAAAAAAATATAAACATCAAATCTGTGATATTGTTTATTATGATCTAATAATTTACTTTGATGAATTTCATGATTTAATTGTTATGGTTTTGGTCGTTTATATCTCTTGGTTTCTTTTGGTTGGAGAATTGGGATAGGTTATCTAGGAGAATAGATGGGAAGTGTCTTGTAATGGGAGATGGGTCCCTAAAGTGGATTCTAAGATAAATCATTGTAAGTAGCCTAATAAGTGATAACTTAATAAATATATTTGGAGAGAAGCATTAATAAGGTAATTGTGTGCCTCACCCATTCCTTGAGTACTAGTATTGGCAAAGGAAGAGAGAGGGAGAAGATGCTTACCCATCTAGATAGAAATTTGGATATATAATAGTTGGTTTTCTTATTTGTATAAAAGGATTATTGATACCACGTATGGTCACTTGGGCACTGGGGTCCAGAGAGGCTGCCTAGATAGCTCAAGGGTTAGACATTTGTGATGAAACCTCACTATATGTGTTTTATGTTCCAAAATTATATTTGATACACAGGTGATTTGTGCCTTGATCATTTCTACATGATAACCTTATAACCATTTATTACCATTTTATCTAGTGTACCATTCAATTAGTATTTCTTGTTTGGTTGTTTATTTCAGTGAGGTCTGGTGTTATCTCCTCGACACAATGGGAGTTGACCTATGGGTTCCATGTGGTTGGCTGGTAGTGACTCTTATTACCATTGAGGTCCAATATTTTTGTTTCTTGTGCTTGGATGATATGAGATGTTTATGGTACTATGTTCATTTATTGGAGATTTTGTATTGTCATCATGAATCTTCTATCATATATTCTATGATATATTGATTTGAGATAAACTTCAGGAGATATATATGTACTTTTATTATATTTGTGACTTTATGCATTATTGTGATCCATGTAACATATGTGGTGGATAGGTGTATTATTATGTATGCCATGATTTATGATTGTAGCTTACTGTATGTACATTTTCTTATATCTATACAATGAATGTATCTTATTATCCAGTTGTAATATACATATGTTAGTTTAATGTATGATTCATATTATTTTGCATTATGTAATATTAAGTAAACAACTAGTTCACATTTTAGTTTAGATTTTGAAATGAACTCTATAAATATCATGTTATTATGTTATGGATGATCCTAGAAGTTAGTTAATGTATTTAAAAGTAAATGCATCTTGTAACCCTTGGAATTATTAACTGAGTATATGTACATTGATATAATCTTTTATCATATAACAATCATGATACTTAATCTTGTCTTTGTACTTTCTTCTGTATTTGTGTTGTATAATGTATGTTTAAAATTTAAGAAAAAAATATATTGCATCAACTTCGTACATGAAGCTAGGTTAATGTCACATGGGTTCCCTAGCGGGGCATTACTAGGACCTATGCTCCAATCTACATGCCGCTTATAAAAAAGAATCAAGGAAATAGATAAAGAAATTGAAATTATTTGCAAGCCATAAGAAAGCTCCTACAACCAAACTCATAAATTTTAATATCCCTTTGACTACCTATAGCAATTTTAATATCCCTTTGGCTACAAGGTGGAACACTAGTTCAAACCCTTAGTCACTATTTCTTATGCAACATGCCTCTCTTAAACCATCTAATATTTTACCAAAATTCATTTACTCCCTTCATAAACTTCATCCTCAGTTCTCATAAAAAAGAGAAAAATGTTCTCTTTAATGCACATAGTAATCTCCAAAGGACATATTTATACTCTCACATCTTTGAGATAAAACTAATACTTCTCAAATTAATAAATAGAAGAAACAACTTATCAAAATTGTATAATTTTCATCACTTATTCATGCTAATAGGACACTCATATATAAAAATAGATTATGGACAAATCTTCCCTTTCTAAAAAACCTTTATATTCTATACATAATTTGGTAACTATAAGAGCTCTCCCACTAGATTTTATTTGTATTAAAAAATTTACTAGGCCAATCAAATGGTTTTGACACTAATGCTAATGATTATTTGACCCATAGTGAATTTCTAAACTCTACAAATTTTCAAACTAGATATCAAAAGTCATCTATCTAATCCCATAATTTTTCCTTTTTCCTCACTACAACATCAAAATATCCCAACGAATTTCACCCGTCACCCCCTTCTCTGCATGGCACTACATGACTACTAAATATTTTCTCAAATTTAATCAATCTAAACCACATAGGATTGTCAAAGTTGAAAATAAGAAACCCTTTGTGTGTTAGTCAGTAGACACATGTCCAAAGGCAACCAATTTACAAGCAATACAAAATACTGCTTTCAACGTTAATGATTTTTTTCTCAACACTTATTGTCAATGTTAAAATTTCTATCTCTAGGTTGTAGCTTCAAACCTATTCCATCTCCTTTACTTAAAAATAAGATATATCAATTCCCTAAAATATGTTCCAAAATCTTGTACAATCATAAGGATTTTATATGTTGTCCATTTACAGAGCTCTACAGTGATGTGCCATATTAATACATGTCTCTTTTTCTTTCCTTTTCCTCTATCTGGAGGACACATGTCAAATTCTTCACAACATCATAAGATGACCTAGAGATCCAATCAACTAGCTCTAAAGCTATGAACAATTATCTTCTTAACTTTTCCTAATCATATCATAACTTTGTAACTAACTATGGCTTTCCTTTCTAACCACTGTGAAACTATGACGATACTTCATGTCACCTTTACAAAAACTATTTTGCAGCTTCATGTGACAAACTAGAAGTCAACAATAACTATTTTAAAGTTGCAGAATTAATTTATTTAAACTTTTATATAAAATATTACAACTTCACAAGTCCACCTTAATGATTTAATTGTTTTTGTGAAATCACGAAATCCATTATTTATCCATTAATTTTTCAATCACTATCTAAATGGGAAATACGTGGAATCCACTGACATTCTTGCACCCTAACATATGTTGACATCACTTTCCCATGTAACTATGTGAGAGTCGCTGATCTCTTCATTTGCCCATTTATTATACATGGCATCATCTACCCATTCTATAGGAATATCATTGTCATTATCTAAAAGGTTATGGAGGTGTAAAATCCACATAATGAAACTATTGAAAGTTTTCTCATATGTTCACAACCACTAATGAATAAAGACCTAAATTATTGTAAGGAAGTGAAAATAATTTTATGTAACCATAAAAAGACCCCTCATCACTTTGCAACCTTTTGTAGCTAGTAGACTTAACCATTGTGAAGAAGTTAGAGATATTTTCTCGAACTATGAGTATTTGTTTGGAACCCCACAACTCTAAAGGTTACCTTTAAAGACTATTGTGAGGTTGTGGAAATACTTTTATTGGTCACCAATTTGTAGCTTCATAAAACATATGACATAAAAGGGGGTCCTTCACTTAGACCTTGGGAATTAAGCAACAAAAGAACTTCCGGATCCTTAGGGAAAAATAAAATAAAGGAAATCATAGGGTCTAGTAGTCAAACCAATAATAGAAATATGGGATGGTGAATTTTAGGACCAGGAAAAAATAAATTGTAGAACTTAGGATTTGAAATTAGGTTGACTAGTCATCGAAGATTAGAAATCGAGGTAAGACCTAGAAAAACAACTAACTACAATCAAATATGAAAACGCTAGGCAATAAAATACACACTAAGACATGAAGTAATTTTTACATGTACATTTTATAGGTCCAATATGTCCAAAAATAAATTACATAGTTGATAGTAACCATAAGAGGGCCTATTTCTTCCATTCACCATCATATTTTTGCAATTACTAGCCTTATGACACCTTTTTAAAATTAAATCACTAAACATTTTGATTCATCGAGCTTTTTCATTTGACAACCTTATGTCCAAATTTATTATAGGAAATTTTATAGCCATTGAAAGAAGGATACCTTTGACCTAAAGGTTTCCTAACCATATTTTTTCTTGCATAAATTCTTTTATTTTAAAGTTTCATTCCTTTATTTCTTTATGTAGTATTTTGTTTAGTTTCAATATTCTCCATTTTAATATTTTTTAATTTAATTTTGATTTGAGCATTCACTTGTTTGAAAACCTAATCCACATTTATGTTAGCATGAATGCTGATGGTATTCCTATGGGGGAGTATCATAGTAATTATAGAGGCATGCTACATTGGTTGTGTGTTGCATTCATGACAACGTTTGTCATTGATGACAACATATGCTATTGACTAGATTGTTCAGGGGCTTGCAAAAGAGATTGCAGAGAATTGTATAGACACAAAAAAATAAATAAGAGCATGCGTACTTAAAGGGATACTACTAATGATGACTTGGATCACTATCTATGATCATACATACTTATGAGTTGATCTGATAGAGTTATGATTGTATTACCGATGAATCATTTTCAGAAGAGAGAAACTATGTTTCCATAGAGTTGATAGTAGAACTTTGTGGATAGTACTCATGGTCATTTGAGTTACAATATGACATGCAAACATAGGTTCATGTAGGACACTGGCTTGAGAGCTTAGTATGATCATATAGCGTTGTGATCGTACAGGTGACTTTAGCTATGACGTGTGCATTGGTAAAGACCTATTTGAAGGCTAACTAGAAACACGTTTCAAATAATATAATATGTGAGCTTCATCAATGGATCTGAATGATTAATTGATGTAACTACTATGTTGTAACACTGTAAGACATGTCATGTGCATCTTTGTACGGGTCCATTAGTATTTTCTAAATAGAATTTATCCTATTAAGTTAGACTTGGATATAATTATTGTAACTTGTATTTAAGGATTGAATTCCTTGGAAAATAAGTGTCAAACTATATATGCGATATGAAGAGGTAAATGTGAGCTTAAGGCTGCATTGGATATTGTTTGTAGAATAGTGGGTTTTCACTTTGGCATAAGGTAGAGCTTTCTTGACAGTGATTGAAGGCTGGAAGCAGCTTCATAACAAAATTAACTCAGACTTGAAGTTGTAAGCTATAGAGAACTTGTGGGTGGCTTTAGCTATCAAATATATTGATCAGGTTGATGTATAGTACACCCCTAATAGGGTTTGATTTCCTTTAACAAGGTGGGGCTCTTAACAGGGTCTATTCCTTAATTGGAATCACATTGTAAAGACTCCTAACATGGTCCATCCTTTAACCAGGACCTGCCTATTGTAATACTTGGCTCCTAACAGGGCCAAAACTCTTAACAGGGTTATTATACTTATAGTGTAGATATTTGTGGGCACCATTCCCACTGGGGTTTTTCCCTTAATAGGGTTTTCCTTGAAAATAAATATTAATGTTCATATGTATGTGTTTTATTTTTGCATTCATTTTTCAATTTAGTGTTTTGTTTTAAGGATTAAGTTTGAATTAAATGATTGATTATAGAGTATTTGCATCAACTGATTCAATTGCCCCCTCTCAGTTGATTGGGACACTATTATTCTAACAATTGGTATCAGAGCTTTTGGTCCTCAAGCAAGGAGCCTAATAGCTTGAGGTAAAGATTAGGATGACCTTATTCAGAAAAGAGAGTCCTAAGTTTGATGCAAAAAAAATTGACACATGGACAGGGAAGATGAAGAATGATCTAATGTGTATGGGACTAGAATATTGGCCCATTAAATGGAAAGATGTGCCAGTTATAAATGAAGAAGACCTTGAGACACTTTCTACTACTGAAGAAGAAAGAAAAAAATTTGTTTGCAATATTGTTGCAAAGGATGCCTTGGTTAATGTACTCTCTAATGGAGAGTTCACAAAGGTCAAAGATATTATAAAGGCAAGTGAGATTTGGAAAATATTAATTGCACTCTACAAAGGAGATGAATACACTAAGAGAGCCAAGTTGCATAATTGAAGAACAAAGATGGAGACAATAATAATGAAGGATGATGAAACAATATGGATGTATGTTTAGGGACTATCTGAATGTGTGATTGGAATCATAAATAATGGAGGTACTTATATAGAAGATGAAGTCATAGAAAATAGTTTTAGGTCTATGACTCCTTCCTACAAACCCAAAGTTTTGGCTTTGGAAGGGACCATACCACAATACAAAGATTTCACTAGAGAGATGTTAGTAGCCAAGCTAACTACATTTGAGACTATAGAGATGAAGGATGCACTACCTAAGGTGGAGACAACATTTTAAGAAACTTCTCATACAACTGGATCTACTGAAGCTAGATCTAGAAGAATAAGAAAGCACAACGAAGATCTTGGAGAATATGTTGAAGAATGGGAAGAGATTCAAAGGCTATACAATCAAGTAGATGAGAAGATCATGGCCCTGATCGCCAAGAGAGAAATGAAAGAAAAATGTAATTTTGAAGGAAAATTACCTTTGAAATGTTTCAATTCCATTAAAGTTGGTCATTTTGCATCTAGATGTCCAACTAGAGTACCTAAGCATAGGCCTAAATATGGTAAATATAAGAATGATAAGGAATGCTACTATGATAGTGATGGATCTAAAGATTTAGATGATGAATTCAATGAAGTATTGAGTTTTGTTGCTATCAAAGAAGAGGATCCTATCTATGAAGAAAAAGCCTTAGTTTCTCATGCTGATAGGAAAACTAATTGGATAATTGATAGTGGATGTTTACATCATATGACTAGTGACAAAGATAGATTCGTTTAGCTAAAGAATTTTTTTCGTGGTGTTGTAAGATTTGGTGATAATACTCCTAGAATGATTGTTGGTAAATGATCAATTAATTTGAATGGAAAAATAAATATTGATGATGTACTATTTGTGGATGGCTTAAAATATAACTTGTTAAGTGTTGGAAATCTTGTGGATAACAGTTATCATCTAGAATTCAAGGATGGTCATTTCTCTATTAGAGGAGATAATGGAGAATTGATCACATTTGGTTCTAAGACTAGAGGTAATATATTTCAGATAAACTCTACTGAGGTTAGTTGTTTTGTTGTAAAGACTAATGACATCTGGTTATGCCATAGAAATATTTCTCATATCAACTTCAACAACATGGTAAAAGCATTTGACAATAATGCTATCATAGATCTACCTAAGATTGTGAAACCAACCAATACTACATGCAACAAGTGTGTCTTGGGAAAGTAGACAAGAAGCAATTTTTGCTAGGAAAAAATACTCAACAAATGGAAAGTTGGAACTAATTCATATAGATCTTTGTGGACCTACTCTAACTAGGTATGGTAAGGCACACATTGTTAGTTATTTCATAATTTTTGGAAGTAAATGTTACATCAAGAGGGATGAATGTATAGGAAAATTTGATGCTAGAAGTGATGATGGATTATTCCTTGGATACTCTACTAGAAGTAAAGATTATAGATGTTACAATCTAAGAACTAGGAAGCTAATTGAAACTGCTAATGTGAGATTTTATGAAAAGTTTCAGGTTAGAGAAAAATATTGTGGTCCTAACCCCTATGAGATTTGTTTTGAAAACATGAGCACAAATCAGAACAATATGCAGATAATAGAAAGAGAGAATGGAGTATCATAGGATGTTTTGGAAATTGACAATGACATAAGTGTGGAATTAAGGGAATAAACCACACCTAAATATGTTCTAAGAAATCATCCTAATGACCATATCATTGGTGACAATAGCGAAGGAACTAGACCAATATTTCAAAATAGAGAAGAGAGATCACAATCTAAGAATTCCATCTACTTAATTTCTCAAGTAGAACCATTGTCCATAGAGGAGGCATGGAAATATAAATCATGGATCAATGCCATGAAGGATGAACTAGAGAAGATTAAAAAAAAACAACACTTGGAAATTGGTTCCAAGGCCTAAAGACAAAAATGTGATTGGCACCAAGTGGGCATACAGAAACAAGATGAATGAAGAAGGCACTATTGTTAGAAACAAAGAAAGATTGGTATGTAAAGGTTATTCATAGCAAGAAGGAATTAATTTTGAAGAAACCTTCACTCCTGTTACTAGAATTGAGGTAGTCATATTATTCCTAGCTTATGTTTCCCTTAAAAATTCTAAAGTATATCGGATGGATGTGAAATCAGCTTTCCTTAATGGAGACATGGAAGAGGAAGTATACATTGAGAAACCTGATGGATTTCCTTTATCACAGATTGAATATCTAGTTTGCAGATTGAAAAAGGATTTGCATGGATTGAAACAAGCACCAATGGCTTGGTATGAAAGATTGGATAAGTATCTGATTCAGTTGGGATTCAAGAAGGGAAATGCTAACAACAATTTGTACCTAAGAATCACTCAAGAAGGTATCTTTATTGTTGAATTTTTTTTTATGATATTATATTTGGAAGAAATGATGATATGAGAAACAAGTTTGCATAAGAGATAAAAAGTGAATTTGAAATATCTATGATTGGGGAGATGAAATTCTTCCTTGGATTATAGATTAGTCAGCTTAAATAAGGGATATTCATAGCTCAGACAAAATATCTCAAAGAACTATTGAAATTTTTTGGCATGGATGACAATAAACCTATTGGAACTCCTATGTTAACTAGAACAAAGCTGTCTTTGGAAGGTGAGGATAAAAATGTACCTCAAACAAGGTATAAATGAATGATTATAGGTCTTCAATATTTGACACATAGTAGACTTGATATAGTCAATGTTATTGGAATTGTTGCAAGATTTAAAGAAGATCCTAAATAATCTCACCTTATGGCAGTGAAAAGGATATTTAGATATCTAAAGGGAAAAATTGATTTTGGTCTATGGTATGATAGATCACATGACTTTACATTTCATTCTTTCACAGATGCTGACTGGGTAGTGAATGTAGATGACAAAAAAAGTACAAGTGGAGGAGCATTATTCCTTGGTAAAAGACTAGTTTCTTGGCTTAGCAAGAAGTAGGTCTGCATTTCTCAGTCTAATACAGAATTAGAATATGTTGTAGAAGCAATCAATTGTACATAAACTATATGGATGAAGCAGGATTGAAGGAAATTGGAGTATGTCTACAAGATTTAGTCACTATACATTGTGACAATACTAGCACAATATATATGTCAAAGAACCCTATTATGCATTCAAAGAAAAAACATATGGCAATAAAGTATTATTTCTTGAGAGATAAAGTAGCAGAGAAGGAAGTGAAGTTAGAATATGTGAGTATAAAGGAGAAAATAGAAGACATTTTCACAAAACCTCTTCCTAAGGATACATTTGAGTATCTAAGAGTTATGCTAGTAGTCATTCCCTAGCCTACCCTTGAGTAATTGATGCAGGAATTGCATTAGTCTAGAAATATTAGAGCACTCTCTCATTATATGGACTATATGCTTGATGTCTCTCCTATGGGGTAGTATATGTATTTGAGCTGAGTTATTGAGAACTCTTGGAGACACCTTTGACATTGATGTCAATGGGGGAGTGATTTGCACATGCAAAACAATATAAAAGGATAATATTTTAAAGGATTTGGTGATTGATGAAGAGGATTTGAAAAGATCTTGATCCAGATAAAATACAAGCATGTTTTTGGTATTTGTGGAACTTAGATATTTTTCATCTATGTTGCCATCAATAAAAAATGGGGGGATTGTTAGCATGAATGCTAATGGTATTCCTATGGAGGAGTATCATACTAATTATAGAGGTATGATACATTGGTTGTGTATTTCATTCATGATAGAGTTTGTCATGGATGGAAACATATGCTATTGACT
Source organism: Chamaecyparis obtusa (assembly GCA_027943335.1). Taxonomy (NCBI): domain Eukaryota; kingdom Viridiplantae; phylum Streptophyta; class Pinopsida; order Cupressales; family Cupressaceae; genus Chamaecyparis; species Chamaecyparis obtusa. Next base: position 1,237,525 of record BSBK01000123.1, on the reverse strand, counting down.
AGATTGTTCAGGAGCCTGCAAAAGAGGTTGTAAAGAATTGTACAGACATAACACAACAAATTAAGCATGTGCACACTCAAAGGGAGACTACTAATGATGTCTTGGATAACCATCTATGATCACACATTCTTATGAGTTGATCTGACAGAGTTATAATTGTATTATTGATGACTAGTTTTTAGAAGCTAGAAACTGTGTCTTCACAGAGTTGATTGCATAACTTTGTGGATAGCGCTCATGGTCATTTGAGTTATTACATGCCAACATGGGTTTGTGTAGGACACTGGCTTTAGATATTATTGCAATCATATGACATCATGATCATACAGGTGATGTCAGCTATGGTGTGTGCATTGGAAAATACCAATTTGAAGGCTGACTTGCAACACGTTTGAAGTAATATGATATGTGAGCTTAATCAATGAATCTCAATGATTAATTGATCTAAATATTATGTTGTAACACTATAAGAGATGTAGTATGCATCTTCTCATGGGCCCATTGGTATTTTGTAAATAGGATTTATCCTATTACGGCCGACTTGGATATAATTATTGTAACTTGTATTTAAGGATTGAATTCCTCAGAAAATAAGTGTGGAACTTCATATGCGATATGCACAGGTAAATGTAAGCTTAAGGATGCATTGGATACCATTTGTAGAATAGTGGTTGTGCACTTTGGCACAAGGTGGAGCTTGCTTGGTAGCGATTTAAGGCTGGAAGTAGTTTCAAAATAGAATTAACTCAGACTTGAGGTTGTAAGGCTTAGAGAGCCTGAGGGTGGCTTTAACTCACAAATCTCTTGATCATTTTGATGTATTGTACACCCCTAACAGGTTTGTATTTCCTTTAATACAATTAGAATCCTAATAGGGTCAATTCCATAATTGGAATCACATTTTAAAGACTCCTACCAAGGTTTCTCCTTTAACCAGAACTCGCCTATTATAATACTCGGTGCCTAATAGGGTCAAAAATCACAACAGAGTTATTATGCTTGTAGTTGGTGCAGGGGAACCTGAACAACATAGGGCCCTCACCATTATCAATTTTGTTGCATGACATGATCTTAGTGATATTTGTAAATGTAATAAGGGTTTGAGGACCAGTTTGTGTGTTTGGGCAATGTTAGTTAGAGGTTTAGAGGTCTTAGGAGTCCTTTGGATAGGCCTCAAGGCTAGTTGGGTACTCCATGACATAAAGTCATAATATAATCTTAGGGGTTAAATTAGGACTTTTTAAAGTTATTTGGAGTTGGAATCAAGCATTCAATACCTTGGTGTCACCTAGGACGATTCTTTAGCCTTAGGAAGCTAAAAAATAGCCTATTTGGAAAAGGTTGTAAAAGATGTAAAAGTTGCAAAGTGCAACTTTACATTTTTGCAAATGTTGCTTGACAACATTTTGCAACCACCTCCTAAAATGGTGGATTTGACCTATGGTCTGATAGAAAACCTAATGATGAAGCCCATAGACCTAAGAGATCATATATAAGACTAACAACCCCTAATATTTCCAGAAGTGTGTGTTTTTTGTACGGATAGTGTGCTGGAGAAGAAAATCTGTGTGTGTAAAGCTTGACAAAGAGATAATGAAAGCATCATTGTGTTAATTTTGTTACTATAATTATTTGGCATTTTCTTTTGGCCTTCGTAAATTAGATTGGATTCATTAGACTAGGTGTGTGTTAGTTTTTATTTCAAGTTTGTAAATACTCTTTGTTTGCTAGTTCCCTATCCTATTTCAGGCAGTTGGCTTTGTGTATCATGTAGCTCATTATCCCACCATAGAAATAGTATAGAATTTTGGGGATAGTGAGTGTAAATAATGTACTTGTCTCATGTAGGAGGAAGGGCCCTCAAAATCATCAGAGCTATGTCTAACCTCTTGCCCTAGGCAAACTAGTGGTTGCCCAGTTAGGGAAGAGTGATGTTGCAGAGCTTCTAGATCGCAAGGTTATGAAGATATGGATTAATGCAGGCATGGAGTTGATAGAGGAATGAGTTAAGATTCCTTGGTGGGAAGGAAAAGTTTCCACAAATCCTAGAAGGCATCAAACCAAGCCACAAACCAGTCAGACCTAAGAAAGGCCTATAAACCCTTGAAAACCCTCATTTTGTGTTAAGGTATTGTATGACCGTTTGGAGGCCTAAGAACTCAAAAATATTTGAGACCTAGATGAATGAATAAGAGTCTTTGAATAAATTTTGGAGTGGTTAATGGAGGGATTTTGAGTTATTCCCTAATTTCTTAGAGTAGGAGGGCTAATTGGGGCATTTTCCTTATAGCCCTATTTTGGTGCCAAATCTTGAAATTGGTAAGGAAGATCAATGCATGGGGTTGTCTTAAGAATTGGAAATAGTGTATTGGGAGGTTTTAAAGCATTTCCATGACCCTACAAGAAGCTTGGAGAGATTGGAGCAGTTAGACCTTAGAGAAAGCTAAGGAGCCTAGTGTGTTCCTCATCGAGGATGAGGACCTAGAAGTTGGAAAAGCTTGGAGTTTTCTCAAGATAGAAGAGTAGGGGCTGGATTAGGAGGTCACAAGAAGAGTGATGACCCTATAGGTCTAGTAGGTGATCTTGGAAGACACCTTAGGTCTCAAAGGAAGACTAGTAGCATGAACTAGTGATTAGTTCATCCCCTCTCCCTATCAAGTGGTATCAGAGCCTATTAAAGGTTTGGGAATAGAAAGGTGAATGCTTTCACCAACTAAATCTAGTGGATAAAGAAAAATGGTGACCAATGTAGAATTGGCCAAGAAAGTTGAAGAGCAAGAGGAGGACAAAAAATTATTGGGGGAAAGATTAGCACAACTAGAGCAGATGTTGAATGATGCCCAAGAAAAAGCAGATAGAGTCAAGGACAAGAAGGAACAAAAAGAAGAGAAAGAAGCCAAAGAAAAAGAGATTGAGTTGGAGGAAGAAGCTCCAAAACCAGACCCTATTATACCAGAGGAACCTTTCTTGAAGGAACTTAAGTAAATCAATAGCAAGGCTTTGGAAGGCATTCCTCTGTTTAGTGGCAAAATGGATCCAAATCTCATCATGGATTGGATAGAAGGTATGGAGAACCATTTTGAATGTGATGGTGTCTTTGATGCTCAAAAAGTGAAGGTGGAAAAGTCAAGGTTAATGGGCTCAGCCTTAACTTGGTGGAAGCTTGTCCAAATGGAAAGAGAGAAGGAAGGGAGGAGCCCCATAGTTACTTGGAAAGGAATGGTGGCCAAAATAAAGTAAGCTTATGTCCCTGATGATAATGAAATCTAGCTACATAGGAGAAGGCAAAATCTTAGGCAAAAGGAGATGAATGTACACTCCTACACTGAAGAATTTCAAAAACTATGCCTAAGGTCCAAGGTGGTGGAAGATAAGAGCATCAGATTGGCAAGATATTTGAATGGTCTTAAGTGGTCCATTCAAGAAGACATGAGTCTTGTCACTCCTAAAACAATCCATTAATGCTACCAAATAGCTCTAAAGGTGGAAGAGAAAGGAAAGAGGAAGCAGGACCAGACCTCAAAGAATAAAGGAAGAGGTAGAGATGGAAGAGGACATAGGGGAAGCTATGGAGGTAGAAGCAATGACAATAGACCCCAAGGTGAGTCCAAACTGACAGAACAAAGCGGAGGAACTAGTCAAAGAGGTGGTTCAAGCAGAGGTAGAGGATTTGGAGGAAGAGGTAGATCACCATGAGGAAGGGGACCATCCTAATTTCCTACTATGAAGTTTTATCACTATCAGAAGTTGGGGCATCCAACCTATAGATGTCCTGAAAAAGGATCAAGTTCACAAGGGGAGAAGAAGGTGGCATATGTGCATGAAGATACTTCAAGTGTGAAGTCTCATGATATGCAATTGGATTCAGAGAGTGGTGAGAATTTGATGGTGAAGAGGATACTGATTAGAGAACCAGTCAAGGAGGAGCCCAAGCAAAGGAGGTCACTCTTCAAGGTAAGGTGTAAGATTATGGGGAAAGTTTGCAAGGTTATCATAAACTCAGGGTCTACTAATAACATCATATCAGAAGAAGCCATAACTAAACTCAAGATCCCCAAGATACCTCATAGCACTCCCTATAAAGTCACTTGGTTAAACAAGGGGAAAAATATCTTGCTTAATGAACAAGCATGGATTGAGTTCACCATAGGAGGCTACAAAGAAAAGCTTTTATGTGATGTTTTTCCAATGGATTCCTATCACCTATTACTAGGTAGGCCATGAAAATTTTATAGGAAGGCCATGCACAATGGTGAACAAAACTCATACACCTTTCTAAAGGATGGAGTGAGTTATAAAATTTAGTCCCTTCTTGAACTAGACAATCAAGGAAGTGGGCCCAATGTGTTGATGTTGAAAGGGAAGGAGTTCATGAGAACTCTTGAGAAGGAAGGAGTGGGATATGCCATTGTGGTAAAACCCAAGGAGGAAGCAGATAATAAGAAGGAAAACATACCTCATGAAGTGTAGGATCTTTTGAAGGAGTTCAAGGAGATTGTATGAGATGGTACACTAGCAAACCTACCACCTAAGAGAGAAATCAGTCGCCAAATAGACCTGATTCTAGGGGCATCATTTCCAAACAAAGCACCTTACAAGCTGACTCCTAAATAAAATAGGGAAGTTGCAAGGCAAGTGCAAGATTTGATGGATCAAGGGTTGATAAGGAAGAGCATCATCCCATGTGTCGTGCCTCCTATTTTGGCACCCAAGAAAGGGGGAACATGGAGGTTGTGTATAGACTCCAGAGCCATCAAAAAGTTTACAATCTAGTATAGGTTCCCAATACCTAGAATTGAAGACTTAATGGACTACCTACGAGGGGCTAAATATTACACTAAGATAGACCTTAAAAGTGGCTATCACCAAATCAGAATAAAGGAGGGAGATGCATGGAAAACAACTTTCAAAACCACTGAAGGACTCTATGAATGGATAGTTATGCCATTTGGCCTCTCCAATGCTCCAAGAACATTCATGAGACTCATGAATGAGGTATTGAAAGACTTCACAAGTAAGTTTGTGGTAGTCTATTTGGATGATATTTTAATTTTCAGTATGACTAAAGAGGAACACTTAATGCATCTCAAGGTTGTGTTATCCAAGTTGAAATAGGAACACCTAACTATCAATCTAGATAAGTGTGATTTCATGAAGAAGGAACTAGTCTATTTAGGCTTTATTCTATCTCAAGGAGATCTCAAGATGGATGAATCTAAGGTTCCAGTCATACTAAGTTGGCCAACTCCCAAGAATGCAAGTGAAGTGAGGAGCTTTCATGGCCTAGCCCAATACTATAGAAAGTTCATCAGGAACTTCAGTGGGATATGTGATCCCATGATGGATACTATCAAAGGTGGATTGAAAACCAAATTTGTGTGGACACCAGCAACAGATAAGGGATTTGAAACATTGAAAAAGGAGGTAGCTACTAAGCCTATCTTAAGGTTGCCAAATTTTGATGAACTCTTTACCATAGAGTGCGATGCTAGTAATATAGCAGTAGGAGGGGTTTTAAGTCAAAGAAATAGACCAGTGGCTTTCTTTAGTGAGAAGCTAAATGTAGAAAAACAAAAATACTCTTCCTATGACTTATAATTGTGTGCCCTTGTTTAATCCCTTAGGAAATGGAGGCATTATCTTTTGCCCAAGGAATTTTTAGTGTTCACTGATAACCAAGATTTGAGCTTCCTCAACTCCCAAGATAAATTGAGTCATAGGCATGTAAAGTGGGTGGAGTACTTGCAATCATACACCTTCACCAAAAAACACAAGAAGGGGCAGCTAAATAAAGTAGCAAATGCTTTGAGTAGGAGGCTACTCACTGTTCAAGAAATCCAAATACAAAGCATAGGAGTGGATAACTTCAAGGAGCTGTATCAAACAAATGAAGATTTTATAGAGGCATATAAGGTGTACCAAGATCATGTAAATCACTTTCATGGTGAGTTTGTAGAGTTTACATTGCAAGATGGATTACTCTTTAAAGGAGGAGAGTTGTGTGTTCCTAGAGGGTCCATGAGGGAGAACCTCATCCAAGAAAAACATAATGGAAGTTTGAGTGGCCATTTTGGCTTGAAAAAGACCTTAGAGTTGGTCCAAAGGTACTACTATTGGCCTAAAATTTAGATAGATGTGATAACCTATGTAGATCAATGCATCATATGTCAAAGAGAAAAGGGAACTTCTACCAATACAAGACTTTATTAGCCTCTTCCAATACCAAGTAGACCATGGGAATGTGTAAGTATGGAATTTGTGGTTGGTTTACCTAGGACAAAGAGTGGATTTGATAGCATCTATGTGGTAGCTGATAGATTTAGTAATATGAGTCATTTTATCCCATGCAAAGTCACTCATGATGTAAGTCATATTGCTTATTTGTTTTTCAAAGAGGTTGTGAGAACTCATGGCTTGCCAAGTAGCATTGTTTCTAATAGGGATAGAAAATTTATGGGACACTTTTGGAGGTCCTTATGGCAAAGGATAGGTACAAATATAGCATTTAGTTTAGCTTACCACCCTTAGACTGATGGCCAAACTGAGGTGGTCAATAGGACACTTGGTAATTTGCTAAGGTGTTTAACCAAAGAGTATGGTTTGACTTGGGACTTAGTCATTCACCAAGAAGAATTTGCATATAATGACAACATTAATAGAACTACTGGTAAAAGTCCCTTTGAAATTGTGTATGGGATACATCCTAGGGGTGTATGTGAACTGATAAATTTGGGAAATCAAGTTCCTAATAGTGGCTATGCTGAAGATTTCAGTCAATCTATGAAAGAAGTACATGACCAAGTAAAATAGGCCCTCACTGAAAACACCAAGAAGTTGAAGGATAAAGTTGATATCAGGAGAAGAGAAGTATAGTAAGTATAGTTTGGTGTAGGGGACTTGGTCATGGTCCACTTGAAAAAGGTAAGAATGGAAAAATGAGTTCCCACAAAGCTTCAGATGAGGAGAATTGGTCCATGCCCTATACTAGCCAAGTATAGGAAGAATGCTTACAAAGTTGAGCTTCTTGATGACCTAGCAATCTATCCTATCTTCAATGTTGTAGACCTGGTCAAGTACAAGGGATCGCTTACTAAGATGGATCAAAATGTGGAGGGGGCTAAGGAAGAAGCAAAAGCAGTAACTTTGCCTCCTAAACCCAAACTACAAGCAGAGAAGATACTAGACTCCCAGGTTCAAGAAAAGACCAGGCATGGTACTTATAAAAAACACCTAATCAAGTGGAAAGACAAACCAAAATTAGAGGCCACTTGGATCCCTAAGAACCAGTTCAAGCTCAAGGGAGTGGATCTCCACCTCTTGTCTCTAGAGGGGACAACTTTTTAGGTGGGGAGTATGGTGCAGGGGCACTTGAACAGCATAGGGCCCTCACCATTATCAATTTTATTGTGGCATGCTCTTAGTGAGATTTGTAAATGTATTAAGGGTCTGAGGACCAGTTTGTGTGTTTGGGAAAAGTTTGTTAGAGGTTTAGAGGTCTTAGGAGTCCTTTGGATAGGCCTCAAGGCTAGTTAGGTACTCCATGACATAAAGTCATACTATAATGTTAGAGGTTAAATTAGGACTTTTAAAAGTTATTTGGAGTTGGAATCAAGAATTCACTACCTAGGAGTCACCTAGGAAGAGTCTTTAGCCTTAGGAAGCTAAGAAATAGCCTATTTGGCAAAAGTTGTAAAAGATATAAAAGTTGCAAAGTGCAACTTTACATTTTTGCAAATGTTGCTCAATAACATTCTACAACCACCTCCTAAAATGGTGGATTTGACCTATGGTCTAATAGAAAACCTAGTGATGAATCCCATGGACCTAGGAGATCATATATAAGCCTAATAAACCCTAATATTTCCAGAAGTGTGTGTTTTTTGTACGGACAATGTGTTGGAGAAGGAAATCTATGTGTAAAGCTTGACAGAGAGCTAATGAAAGCATCATTGTGTTAATTTTGTTACTATAATCATTTGGCATTGTCTTTTGGATTTCATAAAGTAGATTGGATTCATTAGACTTGATGTGTGTTATTTTTATTTCAAGTTTGTAAATACTCTTTTTTTGCCAGTTCCCTGTCCTATTTCAGGCAGTTGGCTTTGTGTATCATGTAGCTCACTATCCCACTGTAGAAACAGTACGACCTTTTGGTGATAGTGAGTGTACATAATGTACTTATCTCATGTAGGAGGAAGGTCCCTCAAAAGCACTGGAGCTATTTCTAACCTCTTTCCCTAAGCGAGCTAGTAGTTGCCCGGGTAGGGAAGAGTGAAGTTGCAGAGCTCCTAGATTGCAAGGTTACGAAGATATGGATGAATGCATGCATGGAGTTGATAGAGGAATGAGTTAAGATTCCTTGGTGTGAAGGAAGAGTTGCCACCAATCCTGGAAGGCATCAAACCAAGCCACAAACCAGTCAGACCTAGGAAAGGCCTAGAAACCCTTGAAAACCCTCATTTTGTGTTATGGTACTGTACGACCGTTTGGAGGCCTAAGACCTCAAAAATCTTTGAGACCTAGATGAATGAATAGGAGTCTCTAATTAAAGTTTGGAGTGGTTAATGGAGGGATTTTGAGTTATTCCCTTTTTCCCAGATTTCAACTGAGTTATTCCCTCTCATTTGATTGGGACACTATTATTGTAATAATTTATCTTTTTGATGTTCTCTACATAGCTATAATTTCATCAAGTTTCAAAGTACCTTACTTGAAATTTCATTTTGATTTTAGAATCACTATCATCTACTCCAAATTTTTACATTCCTTTGTCTTATGCTTTATTATTCCATTTAGACATTCTTTAGTTTTTTTTCTTTCTTCAACTTGTAGCTTCAAATTGATACTTGTTTCATTTTCTTTCTGCAATCCTTGCTGACCTCTTTATTCCTTTCCTTGGATTTCTTGATCTATTCGCTTACCTTTATGACACATTCATTAGCTTCCTTGGTATTTTCTTTCAAATCCTTATCTTCACTTTCCATATTCTCAAGATCTTCAAGAGTAATCTACAATTATCCATCCATATGATTTTCTTATGTATTTTCCTTAAATGTCATGTATTAAACCATCAATATATCCCTTAAGACATTATGCTAAACAATTGGACCAAGCTTTAATAACAATTGTTGAATAGTCAATTAACTAAGCAGGCGTGTGAATTAGTATTCCCTTAAACCTTTAAGATAAATGTACTTAACTCTTTGCAGATTATTCTTATTATATGCATGTAGTAGAAATGAAATATAATAAAATGAACAACTAAAGTGGAGACATCACGCATACCAATATGCGCAAGAGAACACTATATTTTTTTTATTGTGGAAAACCCAAAATGGTGAAAATCATAGAGGGGATTGACTCCAGAATTACTATAACTAGTTATATTATATTACAAGTTCTCATTACAAGGCTCACTACTAGAGGACTCATTGCCCAACACATGAAGGTCAATTGCCAAAGTTCTCATTTCCTTAAAAGAAAATAAGTAGGAAATATAAACCATTATAGTTGCATCTATCATATGTATTAATTTAGTTTCTTAGAGGCTCAATAAACGGGCTTCACACACTTCATCAATTTTTATACAATTTGCAGTGATTTGATCACTTGTCATCATATATCCATTTTCTAAATTATTCATTATACACTCTCACATTACTATATTGCCAAAGGGTTGTATTTAATATATATACCAATAGAAAGATATTTCATGTTTGACAAACATGTTGTAGCTGAGAAGTTAGCTTCTATAAATGTTTAATGAATTTCCACCAAAATTGCTTCACATGTTTCACTTACATAGTTTGATGAAGATATAAACAAATTTAATGCTATCTTATTACACCGAATGGTTAATCTTATCCCAAAACCATAGGACCAAAATCACCCAATTGATGAAAGTTGAATACCCTAGAAAACTATTATGTTATAGATAAATAGATTAATGGACAAGCTAGAATTTTTAGTTAATTATCTCATTTTCTGAAGATCCAAATCATGTACAAGCCTAAACATGGAAACATCCAGAATAGTAGAAAATATTTTTCATATTGCACACTCATTTTTGTATTTGTGAAGCAATGCATACCAAAACAAGAGGAACACAATCACTAAATTTCTAAATCAATAAAAGGATAAGTAAACATAGGCATGTTGAAATCAATGACAACCGGTAAGGAATATGTACATCATCCTCCCTTGACAAAATAGTCAATGACAAACTTTGAACAAGAAATATTGTAAACAACTTTTAAGTTTTAAATTTATGTAAATACTCAATGACAAACTTTGAACAAGGAATATTGTAAAAAAAATTCAAGTTTTAAATTTATGTAATATTTTTCACTTTCTAATTTCTTTTAAAATATATGTTTCATTAAAAACTAAAAAATCCAAATACAATTGGTGAATATAAACCAATGGAAATAGTGAAAGGGAATAAAGAGCACATACAAATGGAAATAGGATATCAAGTTGACATAAAAAATGTGGTAAATTGAAAACCATTATCAGCCCTACCATTTCAAACACTATATTATGTCATATAGATTTAGGAAAGTTATCAATAAAATTTGAGATAATTCGAATAAAATATTTGGAGAAAAAAAATGTTCATGGATAATATTCCCTTAGATTTTAAGCATTCAAATTAAAAAAAGAAGATATCTAATAATGATGTTCAACCACATAAATAATTTGAGGTCACTTGTTGTACAAGTAGAAGAATATTTCTTATTAGATGTTGATGATGATATAGTTTTATTTAATTTTAATAACATTCAATCTAAATGCAAGGATGTTGGTTTCACCCTTCATTAAGTTACTTGCAAAAATATGAAATATATTATTTTAGCACTTTTAGAAAATAAATAGAGAAATAATACACACACATGCATACATAGTTGTACACACACACACACATGTTACAAGTGCGATCGTCATTGAACCAAAAATCAACATGTCAATGCCCAATACACCAACTAGACTTATATAATCTACATGAGGTAGTCAAGCCATGCCACAAATGTGAGTGTTGTGCTAAACAACACAAGGAGACCAAAGACACACACCTTGCAACAACACATATAAACACACATATATTTATGTGTGTATATGTATATGTATATGTACATGTATATGTATATGTATATGTATATGTATATGCTTATGTATATGTATATGTATATGTTTATGTATGTATATGAGTATGGGTATGTGTGGGTATGTGTGTGGAGATATCTTCACATAATATTGAACATTTAATTATATATACACATGCATGCACACACACAATATTGAAGATTGTATTGGTTATGAATCTCTCTCTCTCTCTCTCTCTCTCATGGGAAGGACTATGGTGGTACAAAATAGATTATTTCATGGAGTATTCAAATTTTTTAGATCTTTAAAATTATATCCTTCCAAGGTCCATGAAACATCTTGATATATAATAGTGAGTACAAATTAACATGGATTATTTTTCTATTAAATCATTAGATTTGTGACTTAGGAGTATGAGGTGGAGTTAATAAGAGAACTTGGGAATTAAGATCATGCAATACACCCTTCTAAGAATTCTAAAGTAGCTTTGTTAAGTTCCACATACTTCTAGGATTACATTTTCAAAGAAAAGATGTCAAATAATATGTATTGATTTTATAATATTTTATTTTGTGAATTACAAACTTTAAGTAAGTCGTTGACCTAGTAAATTTTACATATTGTAATAAAATAATTATAATGACTCATTTATTACCTTTGTTTTTTTAAACATTGGAGGCAAGAAAAAAAAAACCTTATAAAATGGGTTGCCCCTTTACAAGGAAGATAAAAAATAATTTTGGTGAGGCCTGTAGAGTTAATCTTGGTAACTTTGGAGTTGGATTTGTTAAAATGAATGACCAATGATATATTTTCTAGGTGATCTCAATTAAGTTACTTAGAGAAACAAATAATGAATTATAATTTACTACTCTTTGGGAAGATTAAAAAGTTGTGAGGATGAGAATTTATCACATGTAGAAATCAAAAGCGATTCATAAATTGTCATCCAAGCTATATATTTGAGGAATGTTAAAGACTGAGTGGGATTAGAAATATACTATATCATTAGTATAGATAACCACCAAGAACAATAATGGAAATATTGTGATTTGATAATTTGACAACCTAAAAGATTTTCTTCTATTGGAATCTATAACCATGGAGTTTATGTTTGGCTTTGTATTGTTTGCTAAATTCTTATGAGATACTATTTATTCCATCTTTCAGTTGAAATTTCAATGCATAAAAGACAATAGAAAGTGAAACTATATCCAATTATTCTCATGCATAAAATAAATGAGAGATCTTGGCATAAATTTGCCATTTTTCCATCATTGACTTCAAGTGAGAATATTGAAGGTCAAGTATCGCTGGCAAAGAATGATGTACTTGTGTAAATCAAAATAAGCTTTCCATTTCTAATTTGTAATCACTGATCACACGCCAAACAAATTTGAACTTGTTCTTTTCTAGAGTTCCTTTTTCTTTACCCTTTATTTCAGTCCCTTCCTTGGTTGTACTAATTGCTGCTTCCCATTGCACATATTTTCTTCAAAAGTTTGACGGTGCTAATCTGGAAAACCAGTGGCGAAAACAACTGCGGCCTGTTGTTTACGTGGAGTTAGATTCAAATCAATGATATGAGTTCACGTGTCATACAGTGTTGATTAATCACATGTATTACGTGTAAAAGTTAAGCTAAGAATATGAAAGGTCAACTATCACAAGTGAGAATATTTAAGGTGAAGTATCTCTGGGAAAGAATGATATACTTGTGTAAATCAAAATAAGGTTTCCATAGGTTTAACCATGTTAATGTAGATCAATAATTGATAGTTCTGAGAATCGATTTTAGCAATACGAAATGCTAACATAGAAAACTACAATAAAGTAAGAAAATATATAGCTGAATTTTATTTGAAAGCGAGGAATAATTTTACTCAGCAATCAAATTACAAATGGCTTTTTAGTTAGAAAAGTATGATTTGAGTTTATATTTTATTTTAGAAATAGTTTTTTTTTACTATGATTGGTTAAGTTTGTTCTTCAATCTGAGATTTAAATTTAAGTGAATATGTTATAAATTAGTTTTATTTAGATTGTCTTAATTTCTTATTATTTATATTAGCAATATTTAGTTTTAAAGAGTTAACAATAAGTTTCTTGAAATAATGTCTGGGTTATTTTTTATTTTAGACACTTATATAGGTCTTTGTAGTATATTTTTCTCTTTGATCTATGAGTGATATGCACATGATTATCAGGAGTTCAATATAATTTATTTAAATTCAAGTGCATACCAATGGTAACCAATAAAGAATGCAAACACACTTTAGTTGGCTTGTGACAAGAAAATAATATGTTTTTGATATAAGTAGCAACAAGATGGTGCTGACCCGTGGCACAATAACAACACTCTAGAGGTGAGTTATTAGTAGATTAACCACAAATAGAGTAGCATACAGTTAGCAATAATCAACATTCTACCTCTATAAAAAATCAGAACAAAAAAATCACAGTACCAACAACAAATATCCACAGTCATAAAAGAAACAAAGTTCAGAGTACTAAAAATAAAAGTGTTTTCATCATGCCACACAGGGCAGGAAGATCTTAACATAAACTTAAAAAATAAACTATAATCTAAAGAAAAAACATAGCCCTGCAAGCTAGATGGAGCATCCCAAAAAACCCTAACTATAATCGACGTTAGTTTCCTTTCCATAGACGTTTGGATAGTAGCACATATGCCCACTCCTCTTGCGGGAACTTGAAAAGTTCCCTAGGGTCTTCGTCCTTAGCAACCTGTCCATCAGAGGCTTTCTCATTGAGGATACAGAGGGTGGTGGAAGAGGCCTGCATGATCTTCAGCACAAAATTTCTCATGTCCATTAGTCTCTTCCTAGTAGTTTCCAAGTTCACCTTTAATTGGGCCACAGTGCGTTCGAGTTGAGCAATTTGGAACTTGAATTTTCCTACTAGCCCAGAAGCACTTTAACCCACATCCACATTGGTCCTCTTGGTCGTGTTTGCCTCCTCCATGGTAGTGTGCCCAATGTTATCTTTCTTCTTTGTGGGGTTTTGGGTATCACCAGCTTCATCATGGATGTTGGAGTCTACAGTGACCTCCGTTGTTTTAGAATATTATTGATGGATTTTTTACCTCTATCCTTAGCCAAATAGTTAGAATGATGAGTTTGGCTGGGCTAGGGGTCTACATCCTCAAGGTTATCAAGATTGAGGATTATTCTCCTACCTTTTTTATTAGGGTGGTGGGTCTTTGGGGAGCGGTCACGTTTCAAATCCTATGGGGAATGAGGGATATGGTGACTCTTAGAGGACTTAGGACTCTCAGGAGGGGACAAATCATGTAAACCTTTTGACCCAGAATGAGTAGCAAGGCCCTTTTTCCAAAGATACCAAGGGTGAAGGATGGGGTTGCGGTAGGCCTTTAGAGACAATAGATAAAGTGGGAGGTGGGAAAAGGGCCTTGTGAAAGTTGTAGAGTCTCATCATAAGGCCTTGGTGGAGGATAAAAAGATTTTTCCCTAGTTCTTAGCTTCAGATACATCAGCCATAATAATTTCCATGGAGTGTAACAGAAAAATAAAAAAGGGGATCAAATAATTATGCCTAAGATGATTGAGAAAAGGAAAATGGTAGTAGTCGAAAACTCCAAACCTTCTTTCTAGTGTGAAGTACTTCATGATGATCTTGCACATCTTAGGCTAAAACTCAGGGAGGTCCTCAGTGCTAAAGCCACCATACTTAGGGACAAGGCTCTCCTCAAGGCTCTAAAATAATTGAGAAAGATCCATCTTGGTAGGGGTTTTACTAGTATTCTTCCATTTTATTCCGGTGGTGGCAAGGCTAGTGGCCTTACCAATGACCTCTTTATTAATCTCAAACGAGATGCTATTCACCAATACAAGCCTCTCATTCTCTGAAGAAGAAAAGTGCCTACAGACTGTCTCTTCATGCCCAGTCATACTCTCCATGTAAGGTAGGATGCCTTCCTCTTTATAGAAATACATGGTCTTATCGGGTATGAAGAAAAATCTTCCTCAATTTTGTCTAGCTCGATCCTGTGGTGATCACCACCCATCACAGAGGAAGCTAAGAAACCCATAAAATAAACCAGTAAAGGCATTCCCTAGGTCAAGAAAACATGATCCTTTGGGAAATTTTTGTTGAGTACCCATAAAACATTACGCAGACTCCAATAGTAGCCCTTCTTACCAAATTACCTCCAGCTATAAGTGAGAGGGTAAATGATTCTTTCACAAGGATAATCGATATGAAGCCCAAAAGTAATCAGCTCATAATTAATAACTTGAATAGGGTAATAAATGCAAATCCCATTGATAATCCTCGCTGGTATCATCATGAGAGAAAAAAGGTGAGAGTTACGCTGAGAAGTGCAAAAGTACTCATAAAAATTAGCTCCATACCTCTGGCAATCTTCCATATAATGAATATGCCAGCAAGCCAACTTACCAAAATGGTAGTAATTCAAATTGTTGGGGCTGATGTCATGCCAAGTACTAGCCCAATTGTATAGCATGAAATCCCCACAATTAACCATGTGGCCCATGAATTCAAAGCTAACACAAGTGGCAGTAAGGAGGGATAAAACCGTAGTGGCCCACCACTCAAAAAGACAAATTTCAAACATCATTAGGGTTATCAATTTTATCTCTCAATTCTCGTCGAAGTAGGTCCTGAGTATTCCTAAGTATTCTTAAGGAGCGGACTAATATCCATCCATCATCAAAGACAGAGAAGACTAACATCCCTCCATCATCGAAGACCGTCAGACAACAGATGAGCACCAACCAAAGAGTCTGCAAAAGATTTCCCTTCTTTATAAATATGTCTTATAGAAAATTCATCCAATCTATCAAGGAGGCCCCGAATTTCAGTTAGGAAAGGATCTACTTTTCACCTTGGCTTGAAAGTTCCTTGAACCGCTTCAACAATGATTTCAAAGTCACCCTCAATATCAAGAAATATGCAACTAATGCTGGAGGCAACCTTAAGTCCCCAAAAGAGGGCCATACCTTTCACCTGGTTAAAAATTTTATCATGAAGGGGCCCGAGAAATCAATAATAGCATTGCCCAAGTGGTCACAAGTGATACCACCACCCACCTGCTTCCCTCTACAGGAAGCCCCATCAAAATTAAGCGTAAGCTAGTGGGGTTTGGGTGAACCATTTAGTAGCCTTGCAGAAGAGGAGTTTAGCATTGTCATACCTATGAAAGCCACAATCAATTTTCCAAATCTTGGCTAAACAGTTGTCATCATCCAAGGGAAGAATAAAAGAATATGTTAGTGTTGACCAAAAATTCAAATTTCACTTTTTAGACAGCTAAGGGTACAATATGTTGTTGTAATGTTCATCTTGTGTTCGTCAAAAGAGATTTCAAAATGTAAGTAATAAAATTAAATGGATAATGTGATGCATATGATAGGTTAATTCATAAGAATAATAAAAATATAATATGAATGAATGGGTCAAAAAAATGTTTCTATGTGAATAAGGTGTGTGTGCGTGTGTATTAGGATGGGTAGATGCATAGGGAAGGGAAGCAATATTGTTCATTATTGTGCCATTTTTCAAAACTTATTCCTTGATATCACGTCATTTCAAGTAAAGTGACTTTTTTCTACATTGATTCATCAACACCTAAAATAGATGCATTATCTAATATACCAAAAAATGAGAAATGAAAAGGTCAAAAATATAAGTTGAATCAAGTTAAGGTGGAAGGGATTATAACACACTATAAATAGAGAATCACTATCACTATAATAAATCTATTAATACACTTTCTTAAAATAGACAAAAAAACTAAATGAGAAATATAATGGATATGCAAACCTCACAAGCATAATTAATTCATATTTGACATACATATGGGAAATAAAAAATATTAGTTTAATATAATAAAATAAAATAAAATAGATTACTTATAAGTTATAGATTCCTCATTCATGTGGTGGCTAGGTTTAATAGATTGTTAAATCCATATCTAGGTTTGGATGGAAATCCCATCTAGAAGGATAATTCAAGATTAACTTGATAGGGATTCTAGAAATAACCCTTGGTATATAGGAGTAAGATTAATTTTTCAGGATCATGATAAATATTTCTTTTTTTGTACTAGCAAAAAATGTAAAATAGAAAATAATAATGAAGTGAAAGCTCAAGCCATTCTTCTTGAAATTCAAACTTCCAAAATCTTTAATATAAAATGAGTATCCATTTAGCGAGAATATTTTATTACAATAAATGAAAGATATTGGAGAAAAAGTTATATTATCTAGTAATTTTTGACACTAAAGGAATATTAATTATTCTATAAATATTGTAGTAACTATATATTGAATAAAATGGTGATATAGACACATTACGAAATGTTACAATAAAAATGATGAAGCATTGTATACTCGAGCTTGCTTTGCATATGTTTAATCAAATAATGATAGCTATATCATTTAAATTCTCATGATATAGTCGTTGATTTTTTTGGTGGCCGATATTCACTAATTGGCTAATTTTTTAAATTTAAGAATCTAAAGTTAGCTAATAATTCAAGATTTAGGGCAACCTAAATTGCCACATTTTTACAAAATTTTGTTGTGGAAATATTTATATCACCAAATACTTTATATTATACAAAATTTGAACTCAAAAATTTGCCAGAATATTCGATACAGGATTATATATGATTTTCCTAAATTTTATAAGTTTTTGTAAAAAATTATATTAATTAGCCAACAATATATCATGATTATTAGTTTTTGAAATAAGTAGCAACAAAAGGGTACTGACCCATGGAACAAAAGGCAAAATATGGGAATTAACATAACATTAATTCAAACATAGAGAGCAGTAATATGAAAGAACATATGCCACAATCAAAAACAAAAAAGAAACATCACAGAGTATCACACATCCATGGAAGAGTATTGAGAATGTTTAAAATACACTAAACCAAGTGCCACGCAGGGCTAAAAACCGAAATCATAGTTTTGTGCAAATTAAAAAAACAAAAACTAACCAAAAGGGAGGTGAGGAGACAACAACATTCTCCACCCTCCCGTTCACAGATAGCCTCCAAGCTATTTTCCATTCTATAAGTGCTTCGATAGCAGGAGGTCTACCCACTCCTCATGCATGAAGTTGAAGAGTTCCTGGTTGTCCATAACAACATCCTTGTCCTCCAAGGCATTCTAGTTGAGGAAGCAGAGGGTAGTGGCAGATGCATGCATAACCTTAAGCACAAATTTGATGACATTCGTTAGCCATTTGTTGGTAGCATCCAGGTCCCAGAATAGCTTAGTCACTGAATTCTCTAGAGAGGTGAACTGGTGCATAATTTTTCCCACTAGGCCGCTTCCAATATGCACTTTGTCCATGCTGGAGTCTTTCTTCTTCACCACATCCTCTTTTATGTTGGTTTGGTTGCTAGGGTCTTTCTCCTTCATTACCTCCTCAGCCACAGTGGTTTTGATTTTTGCCTATTCAGTCTCATTGCCAGATCCCTCTTTGCTGGGAGAGTTGACGAAAACATCCTCCTGAGTAGACACATCCTCCCAACTCATGAGTTCTCTAATGGCTCTTTTCCCCTACTCTTTAGCAAGGCAGGTGGATCGACGGGACCTAGTGATTTAGGGGCCATCCAGATTAATAATGATCTTTTTGGGCTTCTTGGAAGGGGGTTGAGAGTCATCCTCAAGGTCCTGAGTGTGCTTCTAGGAGCTAGGGGTGGGATGTGTTTCAAAAGACTTGAGGCTATTAGCAAGGGTTAGAAAACCTTGGTTGAGAGACACCGAAGGTGAGAGGGGTTGGAGAGTGGGGTGCGAGACCTACAAAGGTGGCGGGGGGTAGAGGGTACGATGGAAATTGTACAGGTGAAGGATAAGGCCCTGGTGAAGATAGACAAGGGTTTTACCCAAGGAGATGGCCTCATTCATAGATTTAACATTAGCTTCTAAAGAATGCCGAAGGTAAAAAGGAAAGGAGATTAAAAACTTGTGCCTGAAATGGTTAAGAAAGGGGAGATGATAGTTAAAAATGTACCAAAATGACCCTCCAAGGTGAAGTATTTCATCACTATTTTGCACATCTTGGGCCAAAATTCTGGGAGCCCGGAGACATTGTAGCCACCATTAAGCAGAGAGGGGGTTGGCTCATCTTTGAAAAATTGTGCGAACTCAAACTTCGCCTGAGTCTTAGTAGTTTTTTTCCATTTCCTTCATGTCATAGGCATTCCTGTGGCATGGCCAATAACTTCCTCATTGATCTAGAAAGTTATGCTGTTAATGGTGACTTGCCTTTCATTCCATGTTTTGGCAACTTGTCTGGTGATCATTTCATCATGGCCCTGGAGGCATTCCATAAAAGATAGAGTACCACCCTCCTTACAAAAATACATCACCATGGGATCTGAGGAGAATTCCTCCTCAATCCTGTAAGGTTCTATTATTTTCCTATCATCACCCATATTCTTCCCCTCGAGCCGCCAACTGAAAAACCCAGACACCAGAAGACCAAGGGTAGGATTTTTCACACGAGACTCGGCTCTCCGAAAAATCACTGCGCAAAAGTTGTGAATGTCGAGAAGAAAAGCAACCAGGCAATTAGTAGTCATGTCAAGAAATAAATAATAATTAAGCCCTTGATTATCTAGGGGAACGCAAAGCCTAGCTATGGATGTCAGTAGGGTTAAAACATGGGAGGTACAAGATAACCCATAAATGTTATCAGAAAAATCTACACCATATCTTTTGAAAAACTTCATAGATTTATTATTGCACAAAACCCATTTTAAGTAATGATGTCCCTTAAAGGGAAGTCTCGTGTCCATAGGACACATCATACTTCTTTTGAAGATTGGATTGCAATCCCAATGAGCCATGTGGCTAGTAGAGGAGGTTGTGGTGGGGGTCACAAAAGTGAGATGACACCCATCCACACCCCAAAGCATCCCACAGAAGGTGCCCATTTTAAACTTCATGAGTTTCAAATTCAGCCCTCTCATTTCCCACCTAAGCAGGTCCTGATTATTCTGAGGAAGCTTACTAACAACTCTCCAACACCGAAGCCCATCAAGATGCAGACCGTGAGCAGCCATGGCATCCACAACTGCATTGTCTTCTTTGTATATGTGTGTGATAGTCACCCTGGGCATATGGTGTATAATGTCACGAATATCCCTAACAATGCTATTCACTTTCTAGCCAGCCTTACAGATACCCCTAGAAGAATTAATTATTGTTTTGGAGTCTCCTTCAATAGCAATGTTGGTGTAACCCACAGACATGGAAAAACTCAACCCCCAAAGGAGAGCCATACCCTCAGCCTACTTAACAATATGGTTATGAAGGGGTCCAGCAAAGCTGCCACTAAGCAGCCCTTGTAGTCACGAATGACATCACCACTAGCTTGGAGTTGATTGTGGATAGAGCCATCAAAATTCAATTTGTGCCAATTAGCACGGGGGAGTCCAGATAGTGGCATTTCGGTCAGCAATTTTGGAATTATCAAATTTGGAAAATCCCTTATCAATGCCCCAGTTAATGGCAACTTTGTGGCTCCAACTAGATGGTGGAAAACCAAGAGGATTCTAGTGAGGAGAAAGTAAGCTTTCTTGGAGTAATTTGAGACCAAGTTGGAACACCGTCGTGCTATCCAATTTAGTATTTCTAAAAAAAATTTATTGCGATCATTCCATAGGGACCAACAAAACATGGGCAAGGCCTACTTCCAAAGAAGCTTTATCAAAGGGTGGTGAGAAGGAGAGAGCTAGTTATGGAACCAACCATGAATATCCCTATTAGGGACCCACTGAACACTGAGATGGGTTAGAATCTGCTGCCAGACTTTAGTTGCAAAATCACAATGGATAAATAAGTGATTTATGCTTTCCTCATTTTTTTTTACATAGGTAGCACCTGTTAGCAAGATTGAAGCCCCTCCTGGTGAGGTTGTCAAGGGTGAGGATTTTACCATGAAGAACTATCCACTAGAAGAAATTGACCTTAGGGATAAGTTCTAGTTTCCAAACCCTCTTCCAGCAGGTTGTGTCAGCAACATCTGTGATGAGTTGATTATAAGCTAATTTGACCGTGAAACCACCATGTTGGGTATGATAGCATAGGACTTTATCAGGCCTTTCAAACAGGGGGATACAGATAGAATGGATCAGGGTATTGAGGTTAGTAGCCAGATTGAGGAGATTCGGTCTATCTCTTAGGAAAGGGATAATATCAATCTATCTACCATTGCTAATGAAATTGGAGACTAGGCTGCCCACCCCATGGATAAGAATGTTTCTTAATTGGGAGAAATGAGAGGAGGCAAGAATACCATCAGGTAACCATGGGTCATCCCATAACCTAATATCTCTACCATTGCCCAATTGCCAAATAGTTCCATTTTCCATAACACTTTTGTTCTTAAGGAGATTGTTCCAGATTTTGGACCCTCTCAGGTGTCCCTGCACCATGAAGAGGTTACAAAAGTGACCCCATCAAGGTATTTAGCCTCCATAATTTTGCACCAATCAATAGAATTGGAGACTAGGTTCCAAGACAATTTTGATAGCAGGGCCCGGTTGAGATTATTAATTCTCCTTAGGTTGAGGCCTCCTAGGTGTTTAGGAAGAAAATTTTTTTTCCAACTGACCAAAGGGAGCCTTCACTTTTCCTCAGAACCTAACCAAAGAAAAGTTTTCTGTATCTTTTCCAACTTGTCAGCCATGAAGCCATAACTTTTAAAAATGGAGAGGAAGTAAACATGAATACCTTGAAGAGAAGTAGTAAGGAGTTGGAGCTTCCAAGCACTACTAAGTAATTTACCTTTCCAACCAGTCAGCTTCCTCTAAGTTCATTGTAGAATGGAGTTCCAAAACTCATTCTTCACATCTTTGACAATAAGAGGGAGACCAAGGTAGGTCACAAGTAGCGAGTTTGCCTGGTAGCCAAGAATTCTTAAAATATTAATTTGAATGGACGGTTCAGTGTTGAAGAAGAATATTTGGTTTTTGTGGTAGTTGATGTGTTGACTTGACGTAGTAGCATAACTGCATAGCATATGTTTCCACACCCTAGCCTCCACAACTAAGGAAATGCTAAAGAAGAAAGTGTCATCCATGAACTGCTGCAGGACTTTAGGGGGGAGGCTAGAAGTAGGTTTGATGCCTTCTAATTCTCTTGACTATGCCAGATGCATCATATTACAACCTAAAACTTCAGCCAAAAGAATAAAGAGGTAGGGTGATAGGGGGTCTCCCTACCAGAGCCCTTTGGCATGAGCAAATTTAATTTCCCTTTTTGCCATTGAGAAACACAAAGAATTTGACAGTTTCAGTGCAGGCTTTGATCCAGGTTATGAAGTCTTGTGAAAAGCCGAAGGAGGAAAGAACCTTATAGAGGAAGGTCCAATTGACTTTATCGTAAGCTTTGGAGATGTCAAGCTTGAAAGCCATACCAGCAGCCTTACTATGGTGGATAGAGTGAAGGATTTTGTGAGTGGTGATGGCAGTGTCCAAGATTTTTCTACCACGGACAAAACCTTTCTGATTGGGATTAATGACTTTTCTAAGCAGAGGTTTGATTCTATTAAACATAATATTAGAGAAGATCTTGTATATGGTATTGTAGAGGCTGATGGGTCTGAACTTGTCCATGGTTCTGGGCTCAACACACTTGGGAACTAGGACAATAAAGGTGTCATTTAACTATTTGAGAATTTTCTTAGTCCTAAAGAAGTCCCTCGCAGCATGAGTCACATCATAACCAACAATATCTTAGAATTCTTGAAAAAAAGCTGATGGGAAGCCATCAGGTCCAGGGGCTTTGTAGGAAGCCATAGAGAACATAGCCTTGTGAACCTCATCCTCGGTGACTTTGGATAGTAGGGTATTGTTGTCAGAGTCCATAATCACCTTTCACAGAATAGAGATTAGTTGATTTTGGAGGATTTCAGAATTCCTAGTGATGGCATTTGAGAAGGAGTTAATGAAATAGTCCGTAGCTAGGTTCCCCAGCAAAGATGGATCAAAGATCTCATTCCCCCTATTATCAAAAAGAGTGCAGATTGGATTACGTCTCTTGTGCTTGCAAGCAGACTGATGGAAGAAAGAAGTATTCTGGTCTCCCTCTTTGAGCCACAAAAATCTGGACCTTTGCTTCTAGAAGACCTCCTTATTAGCAAGGGTATTTTTCTAAATTTTTTTGGTCTCTTCCTCCTCATTGATTAAGTTAGCCAATAAGTTTTGAGTAGCCATCTGTCCTTGAAGGGTATCTAATTTTTTAGCCAGGGATTTTTTCTTATGAAAGACATCTCTAAAGGTAGTTTTTCTCCACCCTTTAACAACTCCCCTCATGATCTCCAGTTTAAAGGCTACTCTAAACATAGCTGAGCCCTTGATTGGGGTAGACCACCATTATTGGATCCTATCTTAGAAGTTGGGGTGGGAATTCCACATGATCTCATTTCTGAATGGGGTAGGGTGGGGGTGCTTCCTATCCATCCATTTAAGAAAAAGAGGATTGTCATCAAAGGTGGTTCTAGGGAGGGCAGAAAGAGAGCAGGAAAGGCCCAAATCCCAAGCATAAGAGATTAGGACCCTATCCAACCACACTTGAATAAGGTGGTTTCCTTTCTTGTTGTTGGTCTAGGTAAAGAGGTTGCCTTTGAGATCCACATCGTGGAGGCCATTCAAGCTAACAAAATGGGCCAGGTCCCCCATGCTTTCAGTGAAGTCCATAATGCCTCCTTTCTTTTTCGAGGGGTAAAGAGGGGAGTTGAAGTCACCTACCATGAAAATGTTAGAGTTTTGAAGGGGGAGAAAAGAAGACGAAAGCTCCTTCAAGACCTCCTTTCTACCCTAGCAAGAGTTAGGAGCATAAATATTGAAATAGTGCCAGGAAGCTGTTGGGGATGTGAAGGAAACTACCAGATGATGGTGGGAAAAGAAAAGAGCATCCCCTTTGATTTTAGATAGGTTCCAAAGAGTATAAATCCCTCCAAAAGCCCCATTACCCTCAAAATAAAAGAACATGGCCCCAGGCCATAACTGTCCCACAAGAGCATCAAAATTATTATAGGACATTTTAACTTCTTACAAAAGGAGAATATCAACTCTCTAATCAATAATGTACTGCTTAACAACAAGCTATTTTTAGGGATTATTTAAGTCCTAAATATTCCAAGAGAAGACAATCATTTCTTATCTTTATGTGTGAGGTCGAGGGTTTGTTGCCTACTAGTAACAATCTCCTTTGTTGTGCTCCTTTTTCTTCTGACCTTATCAGATGGTCTTCCTGGCTTTGTATCCACTCCAACATCAGGTTTCTTGTTCCCATTCTTCTTGTGTTGGGTTTTCCAATCTCTATCTTCACCTTTAGAAATCTCAATAGACCTCACCGGTGTGCTATAGGCCTCTAGTTGAGAGCCAGTAACATAGGTATTAAGAACCACTTCCATCATTGGGGCACCCACCAAATCCATGGGTGGTGTTTCTAGCAACAATCCCGTAATGCTCTTGAGCATCAGGTCATCTTGGACACATTGTTTAGTATTTGATGCACTATTAGGGGAGCTAGCTCCATCCTCATTAGGAGCCCTACCCTAAGGGATTTCTCCATCCTCTAGCTAACTGCTCACAGAGACCTCCAACAAGGTGGGATTTTCCTCAGGTACGGTAACTAGAGCAAAAGCATCAGTGGTCTTAAGGGGGGAAGAAGAAACAACACATTTAAGATTTGGATCTACACCTTCGGTGACCAGAGAAACAACATCAATGGTCTTAAGGGGGTGAGAAGCAGCAACACCTTTAAGCTTTGGCTCTGCACCTTTAAGCTTCAGCTCCAAAAGTTTAGGTGCCAAACAGTCCTTCCTGGTGTGACCTTTGGTATTGCAATCTTGACAATAGAGGGTAGCGTTCTCGTAAACAATGGCCTGGGACCATTTCCCCAGTTTGGATTTGAGGAAAGCAAAATTTGGAAGTGTCTTGTTAATGTGCACATTAACACAAAAGCGAGCAAAGACTAAATGGGACTTTGAAAGGGTGATAAGGTCAGTAGATATATAATGACCAAATGAGTTCCCTATCGATTTGAGGACCTGTTCATCCCAAAACTCAAGTGGGAGACCTGGGAGACAAACCCAAACATGGGCCATCTTATTAAGGTCAGCTGATGGGTTGAAACCAAGCTTCTATTTGGCCAGAGTGAGAAGGTGCTTACCATACAACCAGGAACCCGAAAGGATAAGGGACAAGTCCTCTACTGCTATGAATCTGAAAAGGAAGAGACCACCCGACATAGAAGAAGTCACCACACATCCTTTTAACTTCTAGTTGGTTCCCACCCATTTCCTCACCATGTCAATAGTGGGTCTAAAGTTGAAGAAACATCCAACCAGGGAAAGGTGGAACTTCACCATAGTTCTATCCATAATGGAATCAGGTAGAAGGATCTTTGTGCCTTCATTGGTAATGTTTTTCACACAAAAAGGGGGTTTCACCTCAGCACTTTGTGTCCCCACTAGTGCACCTTTCCAATTTGGCTTGGGCCCAGTGGAAAGCAGGGAATCCAAGGACACTGCCTCAGGAATTGTGGCAGAGTCAGACAAGGGTTGAACGGGCAGTGTCAAAGGGGGGTCGCCAAGGGGAGGAGGAGGGGGTTCCTCCCCATAAGTGTCCGCCATGCGAGGGAATTTTTTGAAATTCAAAAGCGCGCCCAAGTTGCAGAGAAATTAGAATAGATTCATTTATCATGATTATTAGTTACTCTAGGGATCTATCACCAATTTTTAGTTGCCATTATTGATTTAAAGTATAATCTAGTGATCGCCATTATATTCTATGAGGTAAAAATATGACAATTTTGTTTGTAATGCTTACATGGGCTAAAATTTCCTTTATTGTTGATGTTAATATAAAGCAATGATCTTGAAGAAACTTTTAGGCCCATTAGAATTTAAAAATATTGATGCATTTCTCTCACATGAGACAATGAATTTATTAGATTGTATATTAACTAAATGGTAGCAACTAAAAATTATAAAGTCTATTCTTTGAACCCATCAAAGATTTCCACATTTAGCCTTAATAATTTTCTATTTTTTTTAAAGTACTTGACATGGTGATTAATGAATTTCCTTTTATTGTTTGAGATTTGCTAATATTTGATTAAAAAATAATTATGATAAAAAGTAATTACCATTAAATTATTATTATTTTTATAAAAATTGAGAGATTTGACGATAGAAATTAATTTTATTTTTCTAGAAAATAAAATATTTACAAATATTTTATATAATTTTTAGAACAAGTTTCTTAAATTTATCCGAAGATGTAGCTATTAGTATTATAATTTACTTAAATTTAGACCATTCTCATTTGTCTCAAAGAAAATAGTAAATTGAAAGAGTTAATGGAAAGTACACAATTTACCATGGATACAATCCTTAAAAATCTAATTTTGAGCTCATTAAAATTATTCACAAGATTTGAGTACTTAATGAACTGTAGATATTTGATCCAGACACTACAGTGACATTTATTTTATAGGAAACACAATTTTCTTTCCATAGAAATATATTAAAACTTTTGTTTGAAAAGTATTTTCAAGACTATGGTAGTTTTCATTCTCCATGTAGTGGGAGTCAAATTTGGTGATACTTACCATTCCATATCAAACCATTCTAGAGTTAATATTTTTTTTAATGTGTTTCCTTAACATAGATGAACTAAAGCATATCATTAGTGTTGGAAAGATGGAAAGAGACACAGTCAAATGGATAGTGTGTCATCATTCATGGAAAAAACATGATGTTAATATATTATCCTCACATATGCAATTCATGATAAGATCAAATCAAGTAGCAAATCTAATTTTGATTAAGTACGGAAAAAATGGCAGAATGTTCTTACAACGTAGTCAATTTTTAGATCGACGAAGGCTACCAATTTAATATTTTGGAGTATGCACATAAGGGAAGCATAATAAAGGTATAATCTTGTGATATTGGATAAATCGTAAATGACAACATAAAACATATAAAGGAAGTTTGAAAAAAGTTGAAAAAAAAACCAAGTGTCCCGCTTGGTAAGATATGTGTAAAATTTTTAATACCAAATTTTGACAGAAAGAGGGTTCAATCTCACATTTAGATGCTTTCTTTGCGCTCTGCTAGGGTTTTTTCTTTGCATCAAACTTTTGCATTCCTTGTCCTTCACACATTCCACAGTTATTGCGGGAAATAATATTGTATTTATGGCTCTGACCACTTCTCACCAAGCAGTTGATGGTGGTGCTGGTGTGGTTTTGGATAGCAATGGCGCCGCCAAGCAAACGTCCCCGTGAAATTTCTTCCCAAAGTGTTCCACGAGGTATGGCTTAGCCTGATATTTTTCTACCCATTAATGAGTTTAATGATGCTTGCACTTGGCTTGAAACGCATACCCTTATTGGCTATTTTCTAGGTCGCAACCCTTCTGAACATGTTATCAGGGATTGGGTTGCAAAATCTTGGATCCCTCAGGGAATCCGCCAGGATGGCATCCAAAGCCTCACCAAGGGATTTTTTTTGTTTCATTTTTGCAATCCCTCTCATTTGAACGTCATTTTTTCCAAAGGTCCCTGGAACCTCAGGGCCTCACTATTAATCTTCCAACACTGGACTCGTGACTTCTCTGTTTGTGATGACAAGAAGCTGAAAGTCCCAATTTGGGTAGAGTTTCCTGTTCTTCCCTTACCTTGTTGGCCTTTCATGCATGCCATAGCATAGAAGCTAGGTAGGGTTATATGTCACAAGCATGACCATTTTCTTAATCCACAGCCTCAAAAGAGGCTCTATGTTGAGGTTGACCTTTCTAGGGACCTCAAAGAATCTATTGAGATTCAAGTTGGTGATACCACTTTCACCCAAAAGGTGTTGTATCTCAACCTTCCCAACACTTGTTATCATTGTCAATCTGCTGAGCATAAGATTAAGGACTGCCTTCTTGTAGTGCTTCGTACCAAGACTCCTCCAAAGGATTCTGGCTCTCAGTTGGCTGAAGTTGGAAAAAAAGATGAGGGAAAAAAAGATGAATGGGTCACAGCTGGCCGCTGTAACAAGCCACACAAACTACCTACTTAGGCTTCCACTTCCCATCTACCACCTTCGAATAACGTAGTTTCTTTAGAAACCCCAGTTATCAAGGTTTCAAACCCTACTTCTCAGGTGAAAGGAGTTTCTGATTCCTATGTTACCATTCCTTCAGCCCGCATGCCCCAGATAGACATAAAGATTATTTCTTCTAATTGCTTCTGCCATTCTCGCAACCCTTCTAGGTGTTCTGAGAATATGATTGATGGCATGCAGGAAAAATGATGTAATATATCTATGGAATTTATCCTAGGTTATTTATCTAATAATTTTGATGCCCTTGGGGAAGGTGATGGAATGGACGACACTGTTATTCCATGAAGTAAATCTCATGGAATGTTCATGGGTTGACAAACCTACACAAAAAAAATTTGTCAGTGATTCGCATCGTCGTCTCGATCATCTGGATGTTTTATGCCTCCAAGAAGTTAAGATTTCTAGTTTCATGCTTGATGCTTCTTGTAAAGTTATTTGGCCTACAAGCCTTGCTCTTTGTTCTCAGGATGAGGCTGGTCGAGGTAGATTTTCTACTCTCCTTTCTCCTCATTGGTATTCATTTTTGGTTAGTCATGGCTCTAACCCCATGTAGAGAGTTGTTTGGGCCACTTTCATTATTGAAAATAATTCTTTTGGCATAGTTAATGTTTATGCTCCCAATGATGTTGTGGAGAGATCTCACCTTTGGCACTGGCTTGCAAATTCTCTACCACCTTCTACCTGGCTTGTTTGTGGTGATTTTAATATGGTGGAGATGGCATCTAACAAGGATGGCCTCTTTCCTTTTCGATGGATAGCTAGGGAAAGAGAAGCCTGGTACTACATGCGTAATAAATTAGGGCTTTTTGATCCCAATGTGGGCCGCTATAGTTCTGATGGGGTATGGAACACTTGGTCTAATTACAAGGCCTCCTCTGACATAATTCATAAAAGGCTTGATTATGCTATGATCTTGGCACAATCTTTATTCTCTTTTTTTGAAAAGAAAGTTTTACCGATCACTTCTCTTGTTGATGTGACCTTGTCAGACCACTTGCCCATATAATTTAATATTGTTTGGCAGATAGCTAAAGCTAGGCCTCCCACCACACAATTTTTATTTAATACTTTTGTCCTTCACCATCCACCTACTGTGGCCCACATTCATCAGGTTTGGAACCTCGAGCCTAGACCCGCTCAGTTGATAGGTTGGATTCAATGGTGGAATGACGCCATTGGGTGTACTACTCATTTCTTGCACATTTATGGTAGAAAGCTAGCCAAGTGTCATCGTAGAGCCTATGATGTCAACACCAAAGCCTTACATGTTGCCACCAAGGCCTTAGCCTAGGACCCCTTCAATCAAAATATGCAGCTTAATCTTGCTAATTTACGTCACCAGAAATAAGTGGCTAACAACTATTCTGCTAGAGGAGCCCAGATCAAAGCATGTCTCCACTGGTTAAAAATTTGAGACCAAGCTTCTAAAGAATTTTTTGCTTCCCTCCATTCTTTTCATACCATTACGGGCATAACCAGAATCAGAGAAGGTCACAACCTCCCCACAAAGCTTCCTGATGTTTTGCAAGCCTTTGTTCATCATTACGAACATGTTTTTGCTATTCAGGGATATTCTCCTACCAGCGAGAAAGCTCTTGCTGATTGTACCACGGTTGTGCTGTAGCATGTCTCCCCTACTCAGCATGTCTTCTATGATCAACTGCTTTCCTTTTAGGATCTTCATGAAGTAGTGTTTTCCATGGTTAATGATAAATCCTCTAGTTGTGATGGCTTCCCTTGTGAGTTTTACAAGGTCCTCTGGGATGCCATTGGTCCTGATCTTCACCAAGTCTACTTGGAAGCTTATCATACCCAATCTCTTGGGGGTATCATTAACTAGGGTAATATCAAGTTTATTCCCAAGTTTGGGGATCCTGAGGACATTTGTAACTAGAAGCCTATCACCTTGCTTAATGTCTCTTACAAGATCATTTCCAAGGCACTGTCTCTCAAGCTCTATCACATGCTTCCGTAGATTGTTCAGCCCGAGCAAACAAGATTCATTAACTCAAGATTTATTCTTGACAACATCATTTCTATGTGGGAAGGTATGGATTGGGCTTGTAAGTCTCACTAGAAAGCCCTCTTTCTTAAGATTGATTTTGCTAAAGCTTATAATCGTATTGAATGGCCTTTTATCCTTACGATGCTTCATGCTATGGGTTTTGGACCTAGATTTCTTCAATTTGTGTAGATGCTCTTCAATAATGCCTCTGCTTTCATTACCATCAATGGAAAATAGTCCTCTACCTTTGAGCTCTTCCGTTAAATTCAACAAGACTATTCTCTGGCTATGGCCTTGTATGTTTTGGTCACTGAGGGTTTCAACTACTTGATTGCTCACTCCATTTCTATGGGTAATGTTTGGGGAATCTACTTTCTGGATTCATTTCAATAGATGGTCAATGGCCATTTTGTAGATGATTCCTTCCCCACTCTGGAAGAGGATGAAGAGAATATCAAGGCAGCCTTGCAGTGTTTAGACACTTTTTTTCTTGCCTCTGGTTCAGCCATTCAATGGCACAAAACCCTCTGCTACAGACAGTCAACTCCACCCGAGCCTCCCTGGTTTTCTTAGTTTGGTTGGACCAGGATCCAGCATGGGGAAATTTTGTACTTTCTTGGCATTCCCTTTTCCTTTCAAGCTCACCCTACAGATCTACAGAATGTGATTCTTGCTAAAATTGAAAAAAAGCTTACCTACTAGATCACGAAGCCGATCTCTCTTGCAGGAAAATTCCAAATTTTCTCCAAGGTCTTGGTGGTCATGCATGTGTATTACTCCTCTTGTTGGGCTCCTTCAAAAGCATCCTACAAGAAGCTTGAGAAATTATTGCGGGACTTCCTTTTAGCTTATGGTATTGATCACTAGGGATTTCACAGAGTTGCCTAGGATTTATGTTGCCTCCCTAAAATATTAGGTGGGCTTGGTTTACTTGATACCCAGAAGTAGGGTCACACCCTTTGTGCCAAATGGGTTGTGAGGTGTCTCACAGGCAATGAGACTTGGAAAAGTTTGCTTCAACACTGCATTTCCTCAAGCTTTCCTCTTCACAAGCCTACCTAGAAGGGGATTGGAATTCAAACCCTTCTGGTTATGAAGGAACTCATTAAAATCCAAGGTATTTTTATCACCAAAAGTATTTGGAGAGCCTAGGAGTCTTTCAAGCCCTAGCTCTATTGGGATAGGAATGTTTTCTAGGATGGTCTTTCTTTCAACCAACAAAACATCTGGTGGTCCCCTCTTTTTTCTCAACAAGGGATTCATCTTTCTAGAGTTCTAGGGGTTAGTTCTCTTCAGTTTCACAAGTGTGGCATTCAAACCCTGAAGGATCTTTTCTCCAGAGCCACTATGAATCTTAGATCTTGGGATGATCTCCGGGTTGAATTCCGGCTCATCCACCCAGATCGTCAGACTTTTGACTTGCTAGTTTTGGCTATCCCACCTCATCTACTGCACAAGTTAGGAATCCAATTTGTTATACCTTAGTGGAAGGACTAGAAATGGTATCCTGCTATGCCCTTCACCAGTTACAAATGCAAGCTTGGGTATTCTTGGTTGGTGCCTCATCTTCCCATGATTGATTCGCTCAACCAATGTTGACATGTATCTTCTTCTTAGAAGAGTTGGGGCTGGTGATTTCATACTATTTGGGATTCTGTCATTGAGCCTAAAATTGCTCATTTTGCCTAGTGTTTTTTATACCAGGGCTTGCCTTTGGGAGCTAGACTCAGGAATTTGGGGGTACCTAATGCTAAATGCCCTTTTTTTGGTCATTCTGAGATGCTCATGTACATTTTTTGGTTTTTTTGTCATGCACAAAATTATTGGGTTTGGATTCATGACCTCTTTGCTCCTTTCGGGCCTGAACCTTTTTCGTGGCATATGGAACTTCTTGGTGACCCTCCTAGAATGCGTTCCCAGTACACCCAGATTTGGCATACTTTCAAGATGGAGATTTATTTACCTTATGGAAAGATTTAAATTCTATACTTTTTTCTCATAGTTCTCTGGATATTCATGTATCTCTTTATGATAAGGCATGTATTTGTAATAATGTCATGGTGGAGATTTAGGTGCAAGCAGATAAAGTGGCCTTAGAGATTTCTCATTTACAGGAGTTGCTTCAGCACTAGGGAAATGACCTATGTACTGTGGCTTGAGTGCCTCCAAATTCTCTCTCAGCTGATTGTATGCCACCTAGGGGATGACGTTGTAGCTAGAGTTCCTCTACTAGACACTCTAGGACTCTGCGTCAATGGCACCGCCACTCTACCTCTCCTCCTCCTTAGAGGGATGTGGGTTTTGGCTGGCCTCCTATGCTTTCTTCTACTACTACTACTATTTCTCATCCCTCGGCCTCTATCCCTGCCAATCAAGACAATTTCCCTCACCTAATGCTTGCTATCTCACCTAGGCGAGAGGAAGGAGAGCTAGAAAAAGAAGATCCAGAAGATGGTTGGGTCATTCCTGATCAAGCTCCTAGGCCCAATGTTTGGGGCAATCCTAATGAAAGAGATCCTCCTCCCTCTTCTGCTATTGCTCTTGTAGCCTGAGGGTTTCTCTTTTTATATGCTTTTTTGCTGAATAGTTGTATGATTTTGGCCTAAGTGTCGAGTGACTTGTGGGGTGAACTTTTTCCCCCAGCCCCTTTTTTGTGAATACTGTACTTTTATGTTTTTAATAGAAAAGGCCTCTATTCATCAAAAATTTTGACAAAAATATATTTTGGTGCATAAAGTTATACAATTCTCAGTGGTATTTTCAGGGTAGACAGTTAGAAGTCTTCTAAGTTAGAATTTAAAGATCACCTTGCATATGAAATTTAAAGATTCCACTATAAAAAGAATGGTGATACAAGAAGTAGAAGTAGTTATAGATATAGAAATTACTCCTAATAAACTCAAGGAATCTTAATAAAAGGCTAAGTAGGGCACCATGGAGAAGCCATTGGTGATATAAGGTGCAAGTTCTAAAACTCCACCCTCTACCTCTAGACAAATGAGAAGAAAAAATGTAAAACAAGAAAAGCCATCTCCACCTACTAAGAAGACAAAGAGAACACCCACTATCAGAGAGGAAAAGAGGAAAGAATAGGAGAACAATCTCACTGAGAAGAAATAAGAGGTGAAGAAGAAAGAAGTGAAGAAGACAACATAGTTGAATCCCACAGAGAAAACAAGAGTTGTGAGGATGAAGAAATATGAGAAGAAGGATGAAGAGAAAAAGAAGACTGGAGAGAAGGAGAAGATTGAAGAAAACAAAGATGAAGTTATTATTGACAATGTTGATGATGAAGTCACCAAGTCAGATAAAATAGTGAAAATGTTTAAGAGGCACAAGAAATCTACTTCATCACATCTATCACGAAACAAACCATCAAGGGATGATCCATACCAAGTAAATAAGGAAATAAAGTGTCTATCATATGAAAATGGTATTGTTCAAAATTTGTATATTGGATGTGTTTTTATTGATGTCAACATATAAGAGGAATCATACAGATGCCAACATATCTTAAATTTTAAAATAATTAACTAGAAGATCTACTTGTCAAATGATAACTAAATTGTTGAAGAATAGCTAGAAGAATAGGATGTTTAGAGGTTTGAAGATGTTCAAATATTGAAGATACATATTTGCACACATGGGAGTCATTTTATGAAGGTTAACACTTAGTTCAGTTTAATTTTGAGAGGATGACATGAAGAATCTAGCATGTTTCAAGGTTAAAATTAAGAATGTTGATGGGAAGGCAGAAAAGGGTGTGTTATTCTGAATCAAGATTGAATCTATTAGAGTAATCTTAGGAGTGTGTTTATGACATACTTAGGTGTCCTCACCTTAAAGGGTTAGTACTTCAAAGTTGTGCATGGCATAATTGTATTGTCTTAAAGGATGGAGTGAGTATTCACGAGGAACATGTGAAAAATGGATGACAAATTCAGCGCCTACGATGGATTTGTATAGATAAATTTTTTTAATTATGCTAAATGATGTTCTTGAAGTATGTTATTGATTATTTCTCTATATTCATTGATCCAAAGGATCTGATTGGTGGAATTTTCAGTCACAAATAATAGTTTTATTATTATTCATGTTATTCGTTGACTTGGTTAGTAAATTGTGTTACACAAGTGGTAATCCGTGAAATTCATGATATTTATGATTTGTAGGTGAATGCTAAGTGTTATTATTTTTATTTGACTATCAAAGATGAAATTGATCATGAAATTTGATGTATGGATTTGAAAGGAAGATGAGTTAGGGTTTGTAGACCTAATTCTTGATATAAGATGATGAATTAGGGAAAATATTGTTGTAGATCATGGGTACGAATGGTAGAGGATGCTATTAGAGGAAGAGTCTGATTAAGAGATGATTAGAAGAGGTTCAACAAGAGGTTGAATAGGGATCTGCATTACTCTAAATTAGAGTTGAATCAAACATGAGGTAGATGTCATTTTCACAGAACTCACAAAAAGGTTTTAGATCATTGTAGTGATTAGGTTGTAAGGTAGTGAGTATTTCTTAGTGTTGGAGCCCAAAGGTTTTTGTTTAAGTAGTGAGATCTAGGAAGGAACCCTAAACGAAGGTGTATTCACCATATAAATTAGAATAACTATGTACTTATAACAAGGTATTTTCTTATTATGTGAAATCAACCACACCACGGGTTTTCCCTTAGCATGGTTTCCATGATGAAAAAATTGTGTCAACTTGTGTGCATGTGTTTTATATTTGTTTATGCATGTATGATTATATTCTACTAATTCAGATCTGATTGAAGGATACACGAGGTTAAGGGTTTGAATTTTAAGGTATTGAAAACAACTAATTCACCCCCATCCCTCTTATTTTTTTACTACCATATTATCAACAAGTGTTATCAGAGCCTTTGTCTATTGAAGAAATATAAATAGCTTGAGGGAGATCTAAGGATGGAAGCCAAATGAACAGAACTGGAAAAATCATAAAATAATTGGCTAGTAGTGAAAATGAGTTGAAAATACCTTTGAAGGAACTACAAGAATAGGAAAGATAGGTCAAGATATTACAAGAAATCATTTCTAAGAGATAGCCAAAGAATCATCCTATAGTCTTAGTTAATAGATATGATGTTTCCAACATTAAAACAACTACTGATGAATTTAAGGTAGCTGCCAAAGTTAAGATAACCAATGATGCAAACTCTTCTTTTACTTTCTCTTGCATTATTGTTAATGACGAAGATACATAGGGTGGTTAAGGATAAAACAAGGACACTAATGGTAACTTCTCATACACTTTACAAAGTGATTCAATAAATCTTTGAACCATAAAAATCATATTTAGGCAGTACTGACAAGAAGGAAGAGAAACCCAAATGCAATAATTCTAAGATCAATATCTCTACTACAAGTGTTGCTAAATTTATTATGGTTGATACTAAAAGTTATTGTAATAAAACAAAAACTAGAGTTATTTCTTCTTGTATTGGTTCTACAAGTAACCATATTGATAAAGTAACTTATGAAAAAACCATAAGATGTACAAAAGAAGAAGAGAAGGTCATAGTTGCTCAACTAGATAAGAGGAACAATTAATGGTTGATAGATAGTGGACTTTCTCATCTTATGACTAGAGACATCCGTAAGTTTGTTAAGTATGAAGAGTATGATGGAAGAATTGTCAGATGGGGCAACAATAATAGAGGAACAATCAAAGGAAAATGTATTTTTTCCTTAGATAGAAAGAATACAAAAACTATTGTACTACATGTTGATGGTCCAACACACAATCATCTTAGTGTTGGATAGTTAATGGATAAAGGCTATGGTCTACATTTCAAAAACTACATGTCCAAGATCTTGAATAATTATAGAAAAGAGATTGCTACTAGAGGAAATACATTTCTCCTAGATAATGGACATAATATGCTTTTTTACCCATATAGATTGAAGTAGTTGTTGCTCAAAAGCTTGTGTTATGAGTAATTTAACAATATTGTTACTATAAGTTATATTTTTATTTCCAGACATTTGCATAAATTAAAGAAGCCAACTAATAGTTTTTGTAAAAATTATCATTTGGCTAACAAATCAAATACCCCTTTTTGTTTCAGACAAGTAAATTCAAAAGACTTTCTTGATCTTTCTCACATAGACTTTCATGGACTTAACAATTTTAAAATATTATAAGGAAATAACTAATTTATTTTACTAATTAATGATTATTCAGAAATGGTATGGGTGACCTTTTAGAAGGAGAAATCAAAATCCTCAAGCATATTAAAAAATATCAAGATAATCCTATAAAATGAGACTAGATTGACAATAAAGAAGGTGAAATCAGATAGATCCATAGTACTTGAATCCAATGAGTTTGATGCATTCTATCAAATGCATGGAATTGAAAATATCTATCTGATTATATAAACCCACAATAGAATGATATAGCCAATCAAAACAAAAAAGAAATCATGGAGACTAGTAGAACTATGATGCTTGAGAAAAATGTACCACACATGTTTTGGAGAGAAGCTATGAGCACTAGACTATACACTCTTAAACGAGTGCATGCCAATGATAAAATTGGTAAGATACCTTATAAGCTCTAGTATGGTCACACACCCAATGTTAAGTACTTCATAATATTTTTTAGTAAATGCTACATAAGAAAAGATGAAAATAGAGGAAAATTTTCTGTAAGAAATAGTAAAGGCATCTTCCTTGGATATTCTACCAAAAGTAGAGGATATAGATTCTATAATATAAGATTGGGTGAATTAATAGAAAGTAAATATGTTCAAGTGGAAGAGAATCTTGAGAAACTATATAGATCCATAAAGTATGATGTGGATAGGCAAATCAACAATGATAGTCAGAAAAAAGGAAAACTAGTTCAAGCCCATGTTTCAAGTATATTAGTGACTACAAGTTATGAAAATATTGAAGAAGATAATTTTTTTGTGTTAGAATAAATAATGCCAAGGTGTATAAGGTTAAATTAAATAAATGAATAGATCAATAGTAATAGAAATAATATATCTCAAAAAAGAAGAGAGGCTTTGTAGTATTAGATATGCTTAATGTAAAATTGTGTTTGAGAATGCTATAGAATCATATCAAGATGACTCTTGGATTGAAGGAATGGAAGAAGAGATATCAAAGATTGAGAAAAATAACAAATGGATTCTTGTCCATAGACCTAAAAAAATTGTAAATGTCACCAAATGGATATTCAAAGACAAGTCTAATAGAGAAGGAGAAGATATATTGACCAAGGAAATTTTAGTATATAATTCATAGATGGAAGAAATTGATTACATTAAGACTTTTATGCTATCAACAAGAATAAAATAAGATAAATTATTTCTTTCAT
This sequence comes from Chamaecyparis obtusa, assembly GCA_027943335.1. NCBI lineage: Eukaryota > Viridiplantae > Streptophyta > Pinopsida > Cupressales > Cupressaceae > Chamaecyparis > Chamaecyparis obtusa. The sequence continues at coordinate 1,199,907 of BSBK01000123.1, read as the reverse complement.
ATGGTACTCATGTAAGAATTTCAAGATTTATTAGATATATATCAAATCAGTCCTTCTAAATGAAGAATTTGATGGGAATTTACCTAAGCTTGTTTTCAAAAGGGACACTGGTAATAGTAATATGTACCTAAAGAATGATAATGAGAGTGTTCTCATTGAGGAGGTATTTATTGAAAGTATCATTTTTGGAGGAAATAATAATTTAAGTAAAGAATTTGTATCACAAATGTAAAAGGAATCGGAAATGCTCATGATAAAAGAAATGAAATTAATTTTGGGGCTAGAAGTCCCAAAATCTGATATAGTAATTTTTATGAGTCAAGCCAAGTATGTGAGGGAATTACTAAGGAAATTTGGCTTGGCTGATTCAAAACCATTAGGAACACCTATTGAAATAGGATGAAAACTGTCAAGAGAAGATGAGTCTCCCAAATTAAATGAGTTAATATATAGATCAATGGTTGAAGAATTATAGCATCTAACTCATACAAGGCCTAACATCATAAGTGTAGTATGTTATTCCAAAATTTCAATCTATTCCAAGACATAATATGAGGAGGAAGTTAGAAAAATATTGAGATATCTGAAAGCGACAATCGACTTTGGCTTGTGTTATTTGAATCAAAAGAATCAAAATGAAATTTCTTTGTCCATTGGAGAAGTAGGATACACTATTCCATCTAAAAGTTGTACTCAAATTACAAGGAAGAAATATATGCTATCTTATGTTGAGATTTTATTTGATGAACCTATCACTATCTAATGTGATAACTAAAGTGCAATAAAAATTTCTAAGAATATGGTACAACACTCCAACACAAAATATATCTCATTCAAGTTTGATTTCTTAAGAGAGAAGGTAAATGAGAATGAAGTAAGGCTGGAATTCATACCTACTAAAGAACAAGTTACTGATATCTTCACTAAACCATTGTCTAAGGAAAATGTCCAATATATCAAGGAAAAATAAGGGTCATGGTCCCTCCTATTCAAAGATAAGATGCAAAGGGATGCATCAATCCTAAATATTTTATGAAAATATCGTTCAAGATGGATTTATGTAAGGTGGATACTACTCAAGGGGATTAGTCATGGTAAGATAAGTTTGATTATCTTTTGAAATCGAGTAGTTGTAGAAAATATTCATGAGTCTAAAAAAGTCAATGAGCTAGGATTTTCCATGTACAATCTTGTGCAACCCCTATACTAAAGCATGTTCTTCTATTTCTAACTCCTAGAAATTGGTTTTGATGTATGTGTTGAATGGTCAATTTTCCAATGATGTATGGTTAGGATAGTGTATACAGATGGAGAGACATAGAACTAAGGAATAAATATATCAGAAAGAGTTAAGTCGATAGCATCAAATAAGAAATAGGAATCCAACATGATGGTATAATACACTCTGATGAATCCCATCGACAAGACTAACACTATCAAAAAAAGGAATTTTTTGTCTTATAGATAGTTGATGAGGCTATCAGTAACAACTATCTTGATGAATATTAAAAGGAAGAGTCTATTAGCACAAGTTTTTCCAATGAAAGTCATCAACATAGCTATAGGTAATTAGGATGAGTGCTTTTGAGTTTTATTGATGCTCGAAGAACATGATTTGGACCATTGTTATTGGGAGGACGTATGTTGATAGTAAAAAATGCAGTCATTGGGAAGATGTACACCAATGATCTCATAAGTATATATATGTCCATCATCAAAGAATATTTTGAGCTATCCTGATGCCTGATGTAATTAAATCAAGATGACTATTGGCACCTGCAAATTTTCATGGCCCTACCATTTTTCTTCCGGTCTCTGCAGCTTGTTTTTCCCTATTTTCTGGCTAAAACCCTTGTTTGAAATTAAAAACCTAGCCGTTGTGTTCAAAACCCTAATTACCCTTGGCCCTATTCTAATTTCATGTTACTTTTTGGGCCACTTAAAATTTTTATAAAGGCATGTGCATAAAATTTTATTCCCTAGCGGCCTTTATTTTCCTAAGTTTTCATGCGCCCAGTGAGGTAAATTCCCAAGTCTTTTGGCATAGTTTTCCCTAAGTCAACACCTTAATTTTTTCCTATGTCTCAGCTTAATCTTTCCTGGGCCCATCTCTCTAACAACATTCTCAATCCAATAGTTGTCGTAAAGGTGCAAGAGATTTTTCAGAGCTTTGCGGTTTTATGATAACCATTGATTCTATTTCATGACGTAATCATTTCTTTCGGCAAGTCCACTGCTACATGTGTGTGATATGGAAAGCTATGATTGGTCCATGGGTGAATGACTAGATACGCTGTCAGTGGGACCTAGTTTTCAATGTGTTAGTGGGCCCTGACATCTACAAAGAATCGACGAACGATGTAAGTTTTGATAGGTTTTGTCAGAGGATTGAGATTATGCGCCAGCCGTTGATTTCATTTCCTATCAGAGAGTTGTTAGGCCAGGGTAAGATTCTTGATCTAATGGTGAACGTGTAATCTGATGGAATCTTGAATGCCTTTGCGATCTTTAGATGGCCGTTGATCTTCTTGATGCGGGCCCAGTAGATTTCTCAGTCTTTTTGGCGGTTCTGATAAAGGTATGCTCTATTTGCTGGTTCGTGTCATATTTTGGCAAAATGTCTAAAGACTCGGCAGTTTAGCGAACAGTGTTCGCAAAATCACTAAATTTTCTAGTGATGCTCTCAAAGTTCTCGTGAATGGGTGAAGGGTTTCTTTGGTCATGTGTTCTCTAAATTGATAGAAGGTTAGGGTTAGCTGGGGACAGTGGGACTGATTACCATGTGTCACTGTGGTGTCATGTTCTTATTGGATGAGCTGGAGGATGATGACGAATACTGCAGAGTGGGGCCATTGTCAGAAGGATCAGTGATGGGGACAAAATCCACGGTCGGCATAAGTTCTCATGGAAGGTGTGATCCATGAGTTCTTACACCCACCGACCATTTTCAAAAGGCTCAGGCATGTGGGTCCTATGTCAGAGATGATCGAGCATGAGTAGCAAGTAACATGGTGACAAGTGTCATAAGGCGGGCCCAGGTGGGATCTAGGAGTCTAGCGGTTCTGACAAATTTTTTAGCGGCTCTGAAAAGTTTCAAAGTGGTTCACTCATTCATGAGGAAAAGTAGCGATGTTTTGAAAGGTTTGGTGATTCAACGAAGGAAGGTCGCGTGGTCACTAGAAGTTTTAGTGATGACTTTAAATGTCCTGTGAACTGGCGAAGACCTTTTGTCTCCAGTTTGCCAAATAAGAAACCAAGGTTAAATGTTTCCCTTTGTTCACTAGGTCATAGAGTTAAATGGTGAGTTAATTTTTCATCTCGCGAATAGGAAAAAGCCTTGTCGCGTGGTTGCTAGGGGTAACCTGGGGTATCTGGTTGAGTTAAGGACATAAAGCCTGGGAAATAAAGAGATCTAATGACCACGATATAAAGTTAACTGAAGTTTGAATATTGACTGCCAATTTGCTGCTGGCACCTAGAAATAGCCATTGAAATTTAAATTCAAATTTGTAGAGGGTTTCCCAGTGACAGAAAGGACCAAAATTTATGGATTTTGCGGAAGGATTTGATGAAGTTGTTGTACCGACTACTGCAGGGTGGTCCAAAGGGTTTGATGATTGTTTGCAGATGCCTGTACCATCATGAAATGGACATAGGTAAAGCTCAAGGTGTGTTGTAGGTGTACAAACAGACTGAAAAGACATGGTGTTTGTGTGATCTTCAGTAAAAATCAGAGGATTTTCATTGATGAAGACCAATTTTGGGTCTGTTTGTCCAGGTTGCTTGGTTTTCTCCCTTGGAATTAATTGCTATTTTATGTTGGTTGGTTTAGTGAGTGAAACCCTAACCCTGGCTATCTGAAGCTTGTTGCATCCTAACCTATTGGGATTCCAAGATAGCTAGTGGTATAAGTAGTAAAAGTCCTAATTTTGTAGTGGTTCCGAAACTTCTTGGGTCTCCTAGTTTTTTGGTTTTCCCATCTTTTTGGTTCCTAGTTCCAGTCTTTGGCAATCCAAGGGATTCTATTCTCTGGTTCCATATTCTTAATGGTTGAATCCTGATAAAATAAGCTTTGCAGAGTAGATTATTGATCCTATGATTTTGAGTAAAGAGTTTACTTGTATGTATTGATACACTCCCATGAAATACAATATAATTTCTACCTTGGTTTTGTTATTGTCTCTTTGCTTTGTGTTTATTCTTGTATGTCTCTATTTGTAAAGCATTTGGAACATACTAGTTGTAAGGCAACTATCTAATTGTTGCATGAGTTTCTTTCAAGGAGAGAATTAAATCCTTGTGTGCAATTTCAAAGAATAAATACATCTATGGAAGATCTTGATGGTAGCAAACCTAGTTTGAGAAGATAGTTTGTAAGGCATTCTATCCAAATTGTATGTGGTTTGTAAGGCATATCACTGTATTTCCTAGGAATTCCTCTATTGATTTATGTTAGACTCTTTGCTTGAAGGATTAGGCACTGATCTGATCTCTGTCATTCAAACACCTTTTAGTCATGAAACACAAAATCCATCACTACCAATACCATTTCATTTCATGTTCATGTACCTAAAAAATAGGACTGTCCCTGATGTTTTACAGTCCATTTTTGTTGATTCCTTGAAGAGTGAATCAAAGGTTAGCCTTCCTTGAGTTTTACTCATAAAAAGAAGGACTCATCACCCTTATGCCATTGTTCATGTTATCATACTAGGAGTTTCATTAGTCATATCTTGCAACAGGTTGTTCTTAGCTATTTTCAGGATTATCTCCCACAAAAGTATCTCTAATAAACTCAATAGCATGACAATGAAGACCTAATCCACCATTCCATAGTTTACTTGAAAGATAGTAATCTATTTGTAGGAAATACCCACATGAGTCCTGTGGAGATCAAAGCAAAAGGAGGATCTTATCCAATCCTCATCAATTAGGCTTTTCTTGCAAACTTGGAAACCTTTTTACTGAGAATCAAGTCAATGTCCTTGCCAAGTTTGACCCACAAGAAAAATCCCTAATAGACTGGCGACTCTGCTAGGGAGTTGTAAGAAATATTTTGCTATGTTGTAGGGATTAGTTGAGCCAAGGCTCCTACCCTATACAAATTAGCTAGTTACCATTGGTGCCTATATTTTAAAGAAGAATTTGCAAATTTTTGGTGGCGACTCTAACAATCTCTGTAGAAGTACTAGTCAAGAATCATTCACAAGATGATTTATAGAGGTACTAGGTCTCAGAGAAATAAGATTCCTGAGGACAGATTGGGAGAAGGTATTCCAATTACTTCTAGGCCTGGTCAGACAAAGAGAGGAAGAAGAAATAGAAATATGTTTCATGCTTAGAAACATAGAGAAGATACTAGACAAGAGGAACAAATCCAGTCTATGCAAATGAATCAAGAATGAAATACCTCTGAATATGAGGAGGCTGTTGATTTGGGTCTGAACCAATATGAAGATGAGGTTCAAGTAGGGGATGCTGAATCTGAGACTACTCTCCCTAAGTCAGAAGAAATTTTTGAAGATGTCTATGAGTTGGAGAGGAGAGTCCAAGAACAGATCCATTTAAGACAGAAAAGAGACAAGGAAAAAGAGGAAAAGATCAGACATGCTATGATTAGAGCTGAGCAATTGAAGAGACAATTGTTGGATCTTGAGGCCATGAATCAGGATCATGTGATAGAACAAGTAGAAGATCAGCTTGTTGTCCATAAGACCTATGAGACAAGAAATCCTGGGGACAAAGGTAAGAAAAAGGCTATAGGCATTTCAATAAATGAAACAAATCATGCAAAGAAGTCCATGGATCAGGCATCAAGATTGGAGGCTGACTTGGAAGAAGCAAAAAGAAAATAGGAATTATTGGCCAAGGAGTTGGAAAAGGCATAGCTTGAAGCCATTGCTGTGAAAATGAAGAGAAAGATAGACTTCCTTAGGAAATCTTCTGGACATGCTAATACCCTTTCCACTTCTCAAGCACAAGGAGAAAATGTGTTCAACACTGCCAATACTTCAGGTATGCCTAAGACTCCTAATGTTTCTAATACTCAAACATCTACATCTTTAGGTGGTGGCCCATCTCAAGTAGGTCCCATTCATGAGAGAATAAGCAATTGGTTTTTATTAGGATTCCTGGTTATCCAAATCCCATCCCTGATGAAATTAGGAAAAAGCTCCCAAAATTCATTGGAAGTAATGCAGTTACTTGTGAAGAGCATTTGAAAAGTTTCATTGATGTGATAGATGACTATAATATTGAGCCTGATGATGTGATCATGAAGCTTTTTGTTTAGTCTCTGACTAAAGATGCTAGAGATTGGTTTAGAAATTTACCTCATGCCAACATATGTTCATGGAATCAGTTTAGGCAGTATTTCAAGGAATAGTATGGTGATAAAACCAATGAAGGCTTCATGCTTAATGAGTTTAACAACATCAAGAAAAATTCAAATGAGGGTGTTTTTGAATCCAATGTTAGATTTCAGAAGGCCATGCATAAGTTATTGCAAGTTATCAGATTGGATGATAGAGTATGTCTTGTCACATACTTGAATTCTTTTGATTCAAAGATGGGATATCTTTTGAGGGATAAGAATCCTAGGAATCTTGCAGAGGCTTATAAATTGGCTATTAATATAGAGAGCAATTGAAGGATATCAAGGAAGTTGGGAAGGAGAGAAGATTGTTAGCCATCAGTCTCAAACAGAAGAGAGCCAGGGAAACCTAATGCAAAGCCAAAAGATGATGATGGTTTGAAACAAATCTTGAAAGAAATAAAGAATTTAAAGCCTGGTGAAGCAAGAAATAGTAGAGTGCAAGGAAATGACAGGCCATCTTTTAATAATTTTAATAAGTTACCAAGAATGCAGAACTATCCCTATAATACTCAATGGAAGGATGGGAAGCTGGTTCTTCCTGAAAGAAATGATAAACCAAATGACAAGACCCCTGACCCTTTGCACAGAAATATAGTGAATATGAATGATGATGTTCCATGGTGTATTGTTTGCCAATCATGTCATGATCCCTATTACTGTACTATTGCTCAAAGTGTTTCTGCAGATGGAGATCAAGGCAATAACAATGATGATACTTATGATGATCAGGGGTGTGGTATGACTTCTTCATACATATATGATGAGTTAGACTTTGCAGATGAAGATGAAAACCAAGATGCTAGTAGTTCCCAAATCAGAAATGAGGTTTACCATCAGCAAGATTTTTTTGATGAAGAAGATAATCACCTTGATGTAGTTCAGTGCAATACTTTAAGAAGTGATGAGTCAGTAATGTTGAGAAGACCTTCTAATGAAGAGATTGCACAAATAATAGCAGACATGGTGTCCCAAGTTAAAAGCAACTATAATTTGAGAAATAGGGTGGTAGGTAGTCCAAGTGGTAGGCCTGCTGGAATTTTCATCAAGAAAATAGAAAGTGATGAAAAGCAAGCCCAAAATAAGCAAAAGGTTACTGAGATTGTTGACAAGACCAAGTTGAAGAAGAATGCCAACTTCACAAAGCCAATTGTGGCTTACAAGGTAAAATCTAAACCTCTTGTGGATGTTGTTTCTCCTTTGCAAGAGAAAGAAAAAAGTCAGAGCAAAGATAGTCCCAATGTGGTTACACATGAAGAAGATAAAGAGATCACTGCCATTGGGTAGGATGTAGTTGACCCCAAGTATGTTCCCATTGACATGAGCAAATTTTTGTCACAAATCACTATCAAGGTCCCCTTATTAGAAATGATGAGGATAGAGGAGCATAAAGTTAAGGCTTTGAGTTGGGTAAAAGGAGCCTTTTCTTCTGATACCCAAAGTTCCACCAAGGCTAATGAAATAGCTGCAGGAGCTGATTCAGTTGAGAACTAATGTGGGGAGATCATCTCTAAGATCCCTTAGATTTATTTGGATGCTAATGCTACAAATACTATGTCAGGAATAGTTGACCCTTTCTTTTTGTCCTTAATAGTGAATGGAAAGTTGTTAAGAAATTGTATGATTGATTCAGGAGCCTCTAATACTGTTATGCCTGTAGAAATAATGAGATCCTTGGGTTTGAAAGTAGATACACCTCATGGTAGATGTCAAGCTATGGATTCAAGAGAGGTCCCTATTATTGGTACTATAAAAGCATTTCCTTATAGGTTGACAACTTTCCCTGACAAGGTGCTAACAATGAGTGTTCTAGTGGTAGATATTCCCCCTCATTATGGGATGTTGTTGTCAAGGAAGTGGAGTGCTCAGATGGGAGGTAGTATACAATGTGATCTGTCCTTTGCAACTTTCAATATTGATGGTGATGATGTGAAAGTATCTAGAGAAGGTAGAAGTTGACATATGATTGAAATAAATGATGATCATTTAAATTGTTGTGTGGATGTTGACATGGAGAATTTCAAATTAGAGGAAATTATCCCACCAATGGAGGAGGTAGATCCACTAGTTGCAGAATTAAAGAAACAACAAGATGGACTATGGAAGATGTATTTTGATGGAGCATGCTCAAAAGAAGGCTCAGGAGCTGAGGTCTTATTCATATCTCCATCAGATACTACTTTTAAGTATTCATTCTCATTGACTTTTCAATGCACAAATAATATTATTGAATATGAAGCATTGTCTTTGGGATTAAATATTGCTATCAAACATGGGATAAAATGTTTAAAGGTTTTTGGTGATTTTGAGCTTGTGGTAGCACAAGTTCGATCCAAATATGTTGTCAAGAATGATAGATTGAAATTGTATAAACATGTAATATGGGATCATATTGAAATGTTTGATGCTTTCAATATATGTTGGGTAGAAAGATCAAATAACATAATGGCTGATTTTTTGGCCAATGTTGCTCTAAAAAGGGATGATTCAACTTTGTTTGGAGTATCAATTCTTGAAGTAAAAAGTAGACCAGTTTTTGCAGACAATATTTACAATTAGTGGGTCTTTGAGGATGATCATGACATCCTGAGATTTATTCAATGTCTTGACATATATGAGGATCAACCTATAGACTGTAACACTTTGGTTGAGGAAATTGAAGGCAAGGACTTGGTCATGGGAAATGAGGTGATTCAGCTGAATTCAAATAGTATTCCTAAAGGCTTAACTAAGTTAAAAGCATTGTATAGTAGCCAAAATGATCATATGTCAAAAATAAGTAATGCTAATGTAGAAGATCTAGAGGAAGTGAATTTGGGATCACACAATGCTCCTCAAATGGTCTATATCAGAAAAGGATTAACCCCTCAATTGAAAGATAATTTGATAAAGTTGTTGAGGAGGTACAAGCATGTGTTTGCATGGTCTTATGATTACCTAAAAGCCTATAAAGAGGACCTTTTCCAACATGAAATCCCATTAAAGCAAGATGTCAAACCATTCAGATAAAATCAAAGGCCCATTAACCCATTGTTGGCTCCTAAGATGCAGCAGGAGCTAGTCAAGTTGAGTGATGCAAGAATAATTCAACCTATAAGGCATTCAACTTGGGTGTCTAATTTAGTCCCAGTTAGAAAGAAGAAAGGTGAAATTAGGTTGCGTGTAGATTTCAAGAATTTGAATGTTGCATCATTGAAAGATAATTATTCACTGCCTAACATGGAGGCAATGTTGCACAAGGTCACTGGTTGTGAGTTATTGTCTATGATGGATGGATTTTCTGGATATAACCAGGTGCTGGTGAAGGAATCTGAACAATTTAAAACTGCATTCACAACACCTTGGGGAACATATGTGTATGTCAGAATGCCATTTGGTCTCAGAAATGCTGGAGCAATTTTCCAAAGGGCCATGGATGTTGCTTTCAAAGAGTACATAGACTTTTTTATGGTTGTGTATCAGGATGACCTAACTGCTTATTCCAAAAAGGCTCATGATCATTGTTCACACCTAGAGAAGATTTTTGTCAAAGCTTTGGAGTATGGTGTGTCCCTGAATCCTAAAAAATGTAATTTTGCAGTCAAAGAGGGAAAGCTTCTAGGACACATTGTATCAAAAGATGGAATAAGAATTGATCCAGAGAGGGTTGAAGCAATTAGGAAGGTCTCTACACCAAAAAATCTCAAAGGGGTGCAGTCCTTTCTAGGGAAGATCAATTTTGTTAGGAGATTCATTGCAAATTTTGTTGAAGTTGTCAAGCCTATAGTAAAGTTGTTAAAAAAGGATGTGAAGTTTCAATGGACTGTAGAGGCTCAGGCTACATTTGAGAAAATTAAAGATGTGGTCCAACAGGCACCTATGCTTAGATCTCCTAATTATACCAAGCCTTTTTCATTGTTTTCTTTTGCATCATTTCACACCATTGCTATTGTTTTGTTGCAAAAGGACAATGAGGGTTTTGAACATCCAATTGCATTTTTTAGCAAATCCTTGTAGGCTGCTGAGTTGAATTATGAGATGATGGAGAAGTAAGCATATGCATTGGTAAAAGCAGTCAAATCTTTCAGGCATTATCTAGTGTGTGCGAAGGTTGTTGCATATGTCCCACATTCAGTAGTAAAGGATGCTCTTACTCAATTTGAAGTCACTGGTAAGAGATGCAAGTGGATTACTAGAATTCAAGAATTCAATTTGGAAATTCATATCACTAAGCTTGTGAGAGGACAAGGTCTGGCAAAATTGACGACTGAAGAGAATATAGACTTAGTCCAAGTAAATAATGAAGGAACTCCAGATATGACAATCACAAGTATTGAATTGCAACCAGAATATGCTGATATTGTCTATTTCATAAAGAATGCTAGATGCCCAGACTATATGATAGATAATAAAAAGAGGTCTTTGAAATTTCAAGCTTAGAAGTATACATTGTTGCAAGGAGACTTGTATTGGAAAAATAGAGATGAAGTCTTGTTGTTCTATCTTGACAGATATCAGGCAGAGAAGGTTTTAAATGAAATGCATGCTGGTGTTTATGGAGGTCATTTTTCAGCAAGGACTACTACTCACAAGGTTTTAAGGGTAGGTTATTATTGGCCTATAGTGTTTAAGGATTCATTTCAGTATGTCAGGAAATGTGAAGCTTGCCAGAGGTTTGCTTCAAAATTAAAGTACTCAGGAGCATTGTCATTAAATCCAATAATTGTTGAAGCACCATTTGCCATGTGGGGCTTGGATTTCATAGGTGAGTTTGCTAAGAAATCTAGTGGAGGACATAGTTATATACTTGTTGCAACTGAATATTTCACAAAGTGGATAGAGGCTATTCCTACAAAGAGGGCAACAAGTAAAATGGTGATTGATTTCTTACTTGATAATATTTTGACCAGATTTGGTGTTCCTATGAAGTTGATTACAGATAATGCAATGTGTTTTAGATCAGATGAGTTTAAGGATTTTTGCAATGATAATGGAATCATAAATTCCTATTCCTCTCCTTATCATCCTCAAGCAAATGGACAGGCTGAGTCTAGCAATAAAAGCATCTTGACAATCCTGAAGAAGACACTTGAAAAGAATAAGAGAGCTTGGCATTCCAAGTTGAGATTGGCTTTATGGGCAGACATGATTGCAGTGAAAAGAGCCACTGGGAAGTCTCCCTTTGAGCTTGTGTATGGTTTTCACTCAAGGCTACCTATAAATAATCTAATTCTAGTTTATCAGTTTATTCAGGATGAGGAGTTGGATGTCACAGAGCCAATGCAGAATAGAATTATGCAGCTGACTGAGTTAGATGAACAGAGAAAAGAGAGTCAAATGAGTAATATCAAGTTGCAATAGAAGATGAAGTACTTATTTGACAAAAGAGAAACTACCTGAAAATTCAAGGTTGATGATTTGGTACTTCAATGGAATGTGAGGGCAGAAGATAAAGGGAAGCATAAGAAATTTGAATCACTGTGGCTTGGTCCTTTTGTGATTCATGATAGTTTTGGGAAGGATTCCTACGTACTAAAGAATATAGATGGTGAAGTTTTTGAATTTCCAATGCATGGGAAATTATTGAAGCCCTTCTTTAGTTAAGTTTTTTATTATCATGCATGTGTAAATACTCTGTAAATTTTTGTACTAGTTTGTTTCCTTTCAGGTTGTGTGTTTCTTTCCCTATCTTAGGTTAGCAGTTTTTGGTCTGCATCCCAGAGTCCTATGGTTCTTGTTAAAACTTGCATTTCAACATCCTCAAATAGAGCCACTATTGGCACCTACAAATTTTCATGGCCCCACCATTTTTCTTCTGGTCTCTGCAGCTTGTTTTTCCCTATTTTCTAGCTAAAACCCTTGTTTGAAATTCAAAAACTAGCTGTTGTGTTCAAAACCCTAATTTCCCTTGGCCTTGTTCTAATTTCATGTTACTTTTTGGGCCACTTAAAATTTTTATAAAGGCATGTGCATAAAATTTTATTCCCTAGCGGCCTTTATTTTCCTAAGTTTTCATGCGCCCAGCAAGGTATATTCCTAAGTATTTTGGCGTAGTTTTCCCTAAGTCAGTGCCTTAATTTTTTCCTATGTCCCGACTTAAAATTTCCTGGGCCTATCTCTCGGACAACATTCTTAATCCGATGGTTGTCGTAAAGGTGCAAGAGATTTGTCAGAGCTTTGCGGTTTTACGATAACTGTTGATTCTGCTTCATGATGTAATCGTTTCTTTTGGTGGGTCCACTACTATGTGTGCGTGATATGGCAAGCTATGATTGGTCCATGGGTGAATGACTGGATATGTTGTCAGTGGGACCTAGTTTTTGGTGTGTCAGTGGGCCCTAACATCTGTAGAGAATCGATGAATGGCGTAAGTTCTAATAGGTTTTGTCAGAGGCTTGAGATTATGCATCGGTCGTTGATTTCATTTCCTGTCAGAGAGTTGTCAGGCCAGGGTAAGATTCTCGATCTAAAGGTGAGCATGTAATCTGATGGAATATTGAATGCCTTTGCAATCTTTAGATGGTCATTGATCTTCTTGATGTGGGCCCAGTAGATTCCTCAGTCTTTTTGGCAGTTCTGATAAAGGTATGCTTTGTTCACTAGTTCCCATGATATTTTGGTGAAATGTCTAAAGACTCAGCGATTTGGCAAACAGTGTTTGTGAAATAGCTAAATTTTCTAGTGATGCTCTCAAAGTTCTCGTGAATGGGCAAAGGGTTTCTTTGGTCACATGTTCGCCAAATTGATAGAAGGTTAAGGTTAGTTGGGGATAGTGGGACCGATTTCCATGTGTCACTGTGGTGTCGTGTTCTTATTGGATGAGCTGGAGGATGATGAGGAATACTGCAAAGTGGGGCCGTTGTCAGAAGGATCGGTGATGGGGACAAAATCCATGGTTGGTGTAAGTTCTCATGGAAGGTGTTAGAGCCATGAGATCTTATACCCACCATCCATTTTCAAAAGGCTCAGGCATGTGGGTCTTGTGTCAGAGATGATAGAGCATGAGCATCAAGTAACATGGTGACAAGTGTCATAAGGCAGGCCTAGGTGGGGTCTAGGAGTCTAGTGGTTCTGAAAAATTTCTTAGCGGCTCTGACAAGTTTTATAGTGGTTTACTCATTCATGAGGAAAATTAGTGGAGTTCTGAAAGGTTTGGTGATTCAGTGAAGGAAGGCCACATGGTCGCTAGAAGTTTTAGTGATGACTTTAAATGTCCTGCGAACTGGCGAAGACCTTTTGTCTCCAGTTTTCCAAATAAGAAACCAAGGTTAAATGTTTCCCTTTGTTCGCTAGGTCACAGAGTTAAATGGTGAGTTAAGTTTTCATCTCGTGAACAGGAAAAACCCTTGTCGCATGGTCGCTAGGGGTAACCTGGGGTATCTGGTTGAGTTAAGGACATAAAGCTCAGGAAATAAAGAGATCTAACAGTCACGATATAAAGTTAACTCAGGTTTGAATATTGACCGCTGATTTTTTGTTGGCACCTAGAAATAGCCATTGAAATTCAAATTCAAATTTGCGGAGGGTTTCCTAGCGACAGAAAGGACCAGAATTTATGGTTTTTGCGGCAGGATTTGATGAAGTTGTTGTACTGATTGCTGTAGGGTGGTCGAGAGGGTTTGATGATTTTTTGCAGACACTTGTAACATCATGAAATGGACATAGGTAAAGCTCAAGGTGTGTTGTAGGTGTACAAATAGACTGAAAAGGCATGGTGTTTGTGTGATCTTCATTAAAAATCAGAGGATTTTCATTGATGAAGATCAATTTTGGGTCTGTTTGTCCAGGTTGCTTGGTTTTCTCCTCTGGAATTAATTATTGTTTGATGTTGGTTGGTTTAGTGGGTGAAACCCTAACCCTAGCTATCTGAAGCTTATTACATCCTAACCTATTGGGATTCCAAGATAGCTAATGGTATATGTTGTAAAAGTCTTGATTTTGTAGTGGTTCTGAAACTTCTTGGGTCTCCTAGTTTTTTGGTTTTCCCATCTTTTTGGTTCCTAGTTCCAGTCTTTGGAAATCTAAGGGATTCTATTCTCTAGTTCCATATTCTTGATGGTTGAATGCTGATAATACAAGCTTTGCAGAGCAGATTATTGATCCTATGATTTTGAGTAAAGAGTTTACTTGTGTGTATTGATACACTCCCATGAAATACAATACAATTTCTACCTTGGTTCTGTTATTGTCTCTTTTCTTTGTGTTTATTCTTGTATGTCTCTATTTGTAAAGCATTTGGAACATACTAGTTGTAAGGCAACTATCTAATTGTTGCATGAGTTTCTTTCAAGGAGAGAATTAAATCCTTGTGTGCAATTTCAAAGAATAAATACATCTATGGAAGATCTTGATGGTAGCAAACCTAGTTTGAGAAGATAGTTTGTAAGGCATTCTATCCAAATTGTATGTGGTTTGTAAGGCATATCACTGTATTTCCTAGGAATTCCTCTATTGATTTATGTTAGACTCTTTGCTTGAAGGATTAGGCATTGATCTGATCTCTGTCATTCAAACACCTTTTAGTCATGAAACACAAAATGCATCACTACCAATACCATTTCATTTCATGTTCATGTACCTAAAAAATAGGACTGTCGCTGATGTTTTACAGTCCATAATTGTTGATTCCTTGAAGAGTGAATCAAAGGTTAGCCTTCCTTGAGTTTTACTCATAAAAAGAAGAAGAAATCATCACCCTTATGCCATTGTTCATGTTATCATACTAGGAGTTTCATTAGTTATATCTTGCAACAGGTTGTTCTCAGCTATTTTTAGGATTATCTCCGACAAAATTATCTCTAATAAACTCAATAGCATGACAATGAAGACCTAATCCACCATTCCATAGTTTACTTGAAAGATAGTAATCTATTTGTAGGCAATACTCGCCTGAGTCCTGTGGAGCTCAAAGTAGATGGAGGATCTTATCCAATCCTCATCAATTAGGCTTTTCTTGTAAAATTGGAAACCTTTTTACTGAGAATCAAGTCAATGTCCTTGCCAAGTTTGACGCACAAGAAAAATCCCTAACAATGACCTATACCAATGAAGAGAAAATAGAGACTATTAGCTTATAGATAAAATTGTTACCATGATGGATAGAGCGAAAATGAAGTTACTAAAGTCATCAGATAAAAATTTACTGATGCAACTAGTAGTATGAGGTACCCCAATGAATGTCATTGGTGTAAAAATTGACATCAGTATAATATTTTAAATTCTACTGATCCCTGATGAGTTAATTAGTGTTTCTTATGTCGATGAACATTATGAGAAAATCCTTGAAGAAGAAAAAGATAGTTATACTGATGAAACAAAAGGTAAATATTTATCAACAATACCTACCCTGATAAGGGACCATCATTACAACAATTTGATTTTTAAAATCCAAAATAAAGAATGTTATTAATTCTCGAGTCGGATGAAGCGATACATTGTATGTGGAAAATTCATTTTGAAATCACATTAGATATTGTAAAAAGAAAATACATTCCACGTGTTTCTATAAGAAAGTGAATGTTTGGTAGTTTTACACGAATCTTTGAATAGATTAACTATGTCATCGACATACTAAAATGGAACTTCCTGTAATCATTGGCCCTAAGAACAAAGAACCAAAATATGTTCAACAATCTAGTCTAAATGGGGTAGTAGAAGACCAATTGGGCATTGTTACTAGCCTCCTCTCTACCACCTTGGATCTTAGGAAAAGCTATGTTGCATACCATAGTGATGTGCTAGAGTTGGAAGTGGAATAGGACACAATTGAGTTGCACAAGATTTTCTGATAGGTCTAGGAAAATGATGGAGGTGTGCTCCAGTCGACTTTTAGGGTGAGCTAATGGAATTGATTAGCTTGATTCCAATTAATAGTGTCCCTTTTATCCCATGAGATTGTTATAATTTCTTGTTTATTTTTTAATTAGGTATTTGAGATTACCACTATGAAAACTCATTTTTTAATCATCTGAAGCTAATCCTTCATCCCTTCATTGTTTATAAGAATGGATGCCAGGACCAAAATGAGGTAGGATATAAAACAATATACTATAGTTTTAAGGAAATGTTCTATTTCCAAATTTTTGTTTTGAATATGTATAATTAAATACCAAAGTTGAAAAGTTTGTACTTAATTAGACATGATTGTTTCTACTTTTAATATGATACCATTTTCCTTGTTAACCTACAACTGATTGAATATCATGATGAAGATTTAGGAGGTCACCGAGCTGTTAATGCGATATGTAAGATGATTAAATCAATCAATATGTTGTCATTTTTGTCAACTAGTTTTGACTATACTTATCATGATACTTACAAAAATCTAAACATCTATAGAAGGTAGAAATGGTGAAGAAATAATATATCTACATAAGGACAAGATGGATATGACAGATATGGATAAGGAATACATTGGATAACTTATTGATGAGTCTATAGCATTATGTTGTTGACTTGAGCATGTTACATTATTATATTATGAAGAAGATATTAAAATTGAACAAGTTAATGTGGTCAGTAATTGAAGATTTAAGTATACACTGAGTCAATCTTGTGTATATCGAGTGACAGTATTAACCGAGTTAGTGATCACCGACACATTCTATATTAACTGAGTAAAGGATAATTAAATGTTTATAATAGCCAACTAAAATTGATGAGCTGGAAGATTCTTATGATTTTGAGGTAAGAGATATAGTTTGTTACAAAGATCAAACAACTGACAAAATTCAAAGAAGATCTAAGGGAAGATATTGAAACATGTTAATGTTATAATTGTCGAGGAAGCTTGAAGTGACAAAATGAATGATGGAGATTAAGAGGAAAAATCTAATGGCTGGAATGAAAATGGTTTACACATGTTAGAGTAATAAAGTGTTTATTGATTAATTGAATCATATTGATTTAATTATTTAGTCACTTATTACCTCTTTCTACTTAAGCTAAACTTTAGGCATATAATAATTAATTATTTTATTAATTATTATTATGCAACCTAGGGTTTTACATTTTTAGGTTTTCTAATCTCCTTTTATAAGGATTGATCTCATAACACTTTGTAACCTTTTCTGAGATTTCATTATTGATTGCAACTTTTGTTTTTGCACATCAAGGATTTTTCCTCTCTCATGGATCAATGCGTTCAGGCCTCCATAGTTGTTTGCTTCTCTCTCTTTCTATGATAGGTGTTTGCTTGTAGGTGTTCATGGGAGATGTGGGTTGTTTTTCATCAACTCCAACATGGTATCAGAGCTTCAGATCTACTTGCCCCTATCCTCTTTCTGAGAGATTTGACTGTGTTCATCAGATCTGGGGGGACCTATTTTTCTAGTCATCTTGGCTTCAAATAGACCTCACGGTTGTATTCAAAGCATCCAAGAACCCCAAGATCCATATAAAATTTGTCTAATTTGGACAAAGTTTGAATCTGTGAGAAAAAAAATTTGCAATCGGCCCTGGCACAGATTCCAAGGTGATCACTATTTTTGGAGCACTTTTGGCCCAAATAGACCTCATGATTTCATCTAGAAGGCTCGAGATAGTAAAAAATCATATAAGACTTGTCAATTTTTGACAAGTTGGCCTCTAACGCAAATTTTTTTTGCATACCAGGGCCGTACGGCTCTAGCACACATCTCGAGGTGGGTACAATTCTCAAAAAAAAAGAAGATTTTAGATGGCCACCTAGTGGTGACCAAGCTCCTCTATATTTAGCTCTGTGTAGTCAGCTCCTCTGCAGTCAGCTCTGCCACTGCCACCGCAATCAACTCCTCCGCCGCTACCACCGAGCTCCTCTGCCGCCGCAATCACTGCCAGTGGCGGTTTCACCGTCGATCGTCACAATGATTTCCAGCATTACCATGTGGTCAACCAGTGGTCTTCTGACCACCCACATGTTCAGACCCCTTCTGTAGCACACCTGGTCACATGGGGTACCAGCCTCCAGGCCTTTCGAGCCCTAATTTATAGCCCCTAGTCACCCACGTGACCAGGCCCTTTTTTTTAAGCCCTAGGGGGTTTTTCCCTATGACAGCCATTAGGACATCAAATTTAGGGTCGGTGTTTGCCAATGTCACCAGGAGTTTGCCCTTTTTGAAGCTTTTTGGAGGTACCTATGATTTTTTGCGAATATCTCGAGCATCTGGGATCGAAATTGGGCGTGCGATATATCATCAGAAAGCTGGTTCTAAGCTCGATCCTTTTTTGCTGGTATGGTTTTTTGATTTTTCCATTTTGATGCCATTTTTTTCTATCAAAGTTAGATGTTCTCTATGATCGTGGCGTTTCAAACCTCCTACATTCTGGAATCCATTTCTCTTGCATCTGGGCTCCATTTTCAGAAACCAAGATATTGTCGAAAAGCTCTTTCTGAGATTTTATCAGATCTGATGGTTTCATGTGTGATTTTGTCCTTTTTTTGATGTCACCCATCCTCAGATCCTTGTAGACACCTTCTTTGGGCCCTCGAGCGTAGTTGTTGGTTTTTTGCTCATATCTTGAGCATACGGTGTCGAAATTTGGCAAATGAGATCTCGTCCGAAAGCTGATTCTGAGATCTTTCCAGATTTGGAGGTTATTGTTTCTGGTTTTATTTTTCTAATGGTGTTTTTTTTTCTGTCAAAGCCATATCTTTAGTTCTGCACTCTGGGAGCTCTATCTTGCACATCCAGACTCCATTTTCAGAAAATGATATATCAATGGAAAGCTTGTTCAGAGAGATTTTCGGTGCTATGAGTCATTTTTCTAGATTCTACTCCAGGTTCATTTTATTTAGATTCTTTCATTTTTGCAATCTAGTAGATATCTTGGTTGTTTCAGGTCCCGAGATCTCTTCCCTTTGAGAGATGGATCATCTTAGGCTGTTCTTTTGTTTCAACAGCCTTCGCTCTTCTTTGAGCAGTGTATACTTTACTTTTGTAGCATTCTTTTATGCACACGCATGAGATAAAGTGTCATTCTATTACTTTGATGGGATCTTGCACATGTTCATGCTATTTGTACTTGCACTCCATTATAAAGTGTTGGGGGGTTTGATGTTTGCCTTTGTCTGCCATCTTCTTTTGTCATGTGAGCATTCCTCCACCAAAATTAGCCTTTGGTATCTTTATTTGTGTTTGTCCTCTCTCTGCACATTAGATGTTTCAGATTCATCTTCATCAAGAAGTTCATATTGGATGATCTTTTCAGTGTACCTATCATTACTCCCTTTTCGGCAATATGGGGGGGTTTCTACTGTTGGTTCTACTGCCTCCTTGGTTCTATTGTGTGAGCTCTGTATTCAGTATTTGATCCTATGTACTAGGCGATTGCAGTGGCTGGGTACCTATGCATTCCGGTGAGATGGATTTGTTAGCTATTTTTCTTGCAAAGGTAAATAACTAGATCATAAACTTGATCTCTCCCTTTTGATGCTCTTTTCCTGGCAAGAGAAATGCTAATTAACAAGGATAAATTCTTTCTTCACTTTGGGCTCCATAGACCCAGGCGGGTGTACCTAATCCCTAATTATTCCAACTAATACAAAACATTCTACAAATACTCAACAAGTAGGTTAACAGGTGGATTTGATAGAACAAACATGTCCTGCAACAGGATTCATAACTAAGATGAATCTCTAATATGGGAAGCCTACCCACCTACTCAATATATCTTCCAAGCTCATCAACAGAAAGGGAAAGTTGATTGATTAAATTGATGCTAGTTTGGCAAATGACTTCTAACAGTAAAGATTAGTGCCTTCAATTTGGGCATGGAGTCAAAACCAGTAAATATAAACCCAAACTACAAACCATGTTTCATTGATTAATATCCCTGCATTAATGCCTTACATTAATACATTTCCATCACTCAATATGAAGAATCATACACATTCATAGCACCGATTAATTTCCCATCTGCATTTAAGGATTTTACAATCATTCCTTGAAGGATATCCAAATACAAATAGATACATTCTCCCTTGGAGAAGACAAACTCAATATCCCTTGAACACTGAATTCATACTGAAATTGAAACTCAATACAATGAAGACAATTCTTCGAAAACCATACATGCCTTACATGTATTTCGATTTGCAATCAAGTTTACAAATGCTTGCATTTAATCTATGACAGAAAAATGAAGAACACAAACCATTACACTTAGACAATCATGAACCAAAATTGAACTTCTATTTGGAGCCTCTTCTTGGAGAACCCCCTGCTGGAATCACCACAGACCTGGAACCATTCAATGGATGTTTACCTAGAATCTGGAACCTAGACCAGAGTTCTTCCAAAATTGGAACCATTGACCCCCCTCAGAAATCAGAATAAGAAGGCAAAGAGGAAATTCAGGAGGCATTACAAAGAGACACTTGTCTTTCTCTTATCTACTCATAGGATGAATCATCTGCCTTCAAACTGAAAATGGAACTTGCTATCAACTCTGGAAAGCACCTGTCATCTCTTCAAACAAACTGTGAATCACCAGATTGAACAAAATAGATATTTTCAAAATATCTTCCCGGCCCCCTATTTTGTTCAACTGCAAATATCTTGAAACTGGCTAGACCTACACTGAAATTGATCCCAAAAATGGAATCCTCATGTCGAGACCTTTCTCGCGGTATATAATACTTGATATTTTAGATAAAAATTGCCCCTCCAGTATCAGTTTGAAAAATCAGGCCCTGGCCTGTAAAAATGTGCACTAAATGACATTTTGAAGAAATTAAAATCTTCTATATTCTAAACTATAGAAAATTATCATTTAAATTTGATTTTCAAATTTGAGAATTGACCGTATGCACAAATAAAATATTATTATAAAAATATTTTATTTCTCCTTATATCTCCCAAGGGCTCCAACCGTGCGTCATGTGTCACCATTTGACTGGATGCATAGAAAAACCTTAGGTAACCCACTGATTGGGAGATCTAGCGACCATGTGCATTCTCGTGATCTCCAAATGATGTCTTTAACTGCGGTTAACACTGGCGATTCGACGAAATAACCATTCTTAGAATCTTGGAATAAGACTTTAACCCTGATTACCATTTGGAGAATGGGCGACTAAGCCCATTCTCCAATTCTCTAAATGTCATGGACTAACCGCTAGAAATTAGGAGAACTAGCAAATAGCTTATCTCTGATTCTCTAGATTATTTGGGTTAACCACCAGCTAACTGGTGAACTGGAAAATGCAATCAACAAACCACCACCGCTGAGTCATGAAATCTTTGTTTGACCACTGGTTTAATCCCGCGAACTGGCGAATGGTCACCACGTGTCCACTTTGACCGCCACATGTCTCCTACATCGCTGACCTAGGTGTCACCTCACTGGCCAGCTGCCATGTGTCAGCCTGGCGCATGATCGCATGGGCCAAAAATGGCCCATGAGATCATGCGACCACCATTGGATATTGCACGTATCTTGAGGTTAGCAACCCTACACAAACCACAACTTGTCAAAACTATTTTTTCTTTCCTTGAGGCCCACCTACCATGTGGCAGGCCCAGATTGGCCGGCCTGCCACCCCACCACTACCAACTCATCAAGTGCTGAATCGCTGAATGAATTTTTACCTTACCAGAGTGCCACATGGCAACCTGGCGCATGATCGCAAGACAATATTGCTGGTCTTGCGATCATGCGACCAGCCTTCTTTGCCCTGTTGTTGACCTTCCCCACCTTCCGCAGGGCTTCTCAATGCCTTGTCGCATGATCGCAAGGCATTTCTCTCCTCTCTTGTGATCATGCAACCTCAATAAATGCCCACCATTTTTGTTTTCCATCCACGCATATTCATAGGCTTGTTTTTTGTGTGGGGCCCTCTCCTTTCACCTTTTTACATGATCGCATAACTCTTATTTGGTTTATGCGATCATGCGACAACCTTAAAACTTTTGCTATCACAGCCAATGCACATGGGTCCCCTCTAATGCTCTCATCGCATGATCGCATGGGCCAGAAATGGCCCATGTGATCATGCGACTACTCTGCAAAATTTACTTCCATTTTGGCGCGGGCATGGAAACCAAGGCCAGCGACAAGAGGTCACATGGGCAGAGCCTCCACTGCTTCAACTTACTTTTATTGGGCGTGGATTTGGTTATATTCATCTTGAAGGCCTATTTTCGGATCAACGTGGGACATTCTTTTTCCAGTTTTAAAGACTTTCATAGTGCCTTCCTCCAAAATATGGGGCCCACCAACAGGTCGCAACTGCGTAGATAGGAAATGTTGATAAAGAGGAAAAAGTGCGAGGTCAAAAACACATAGGGTTTTCGGTGAGAGATCGAAAACATCCAGGGTTTTCATGCAGACAAAAAGGTAGTAGGGAGACTGAAAACATCATGGGTTTTCAAAAACATTGTGGGTTTTCGACACTTTGGCAGATTCTGAGACTATTTCCTACACACCTTGGAACTTGAATATATCCCTGGGTTTTACGATTTAGCTCATGTGATCTAAACTGGAGCAAGGTGATAGATTAAAGAGAATGGGGCTAAGAGCACAAGCTATGAAATATTGTGGATTTTCTTCGCACATTAAAACAAGCTTGCAGCAGGGTGGGACAACTTCAAAATTAGCAGGGAAGAGGCCATTTTCATAGGATTTTGCATTGACTAGAAAATGGACTAACAGGATCATTTACCATATGGACACTCTTTTCTTTCGTATTTTTGGATGCACTCTTCCAGCTTTGATTGATCAGCTCTTCGGGCTTTTGGTGTTTATGCCATTTGTATCTTTGAGTTCAAGTGTATGCCTTTGTTTACCTCCTGATTCGAGTAGTGTCATTTGAGGGCACTTATGCAGATTACAGTCTTCTCTACCTGGTCATATTTCAGTGGAGGATCTTTAGATCATTAGTTTCTTCTTGACAGAGTTTGCAGTTTCTTGCTTTAGTGATGTACATGCTCATCCTTGTTCCTATTTTCTAGAACATTCCTAGTTTTGGAGGCTTCTTCAGTCCTTCAGACTAGTCTTTGTCTCTTTTTGGAGTAGAGTTTTTCCCATGTGATTTTCTCTATTTCTCTATTTTGTAGAGACTCTCTTTTGTACTTGGGTACCTGATCAGGCATTTGCTGCCGAGACCCATTTGCTTTCAGTTGTTCTTTCTAGGTTTTTAGCTTCTCCCAAGTGTATCTTAAGGGGGGGTGTTAGAGTAATAAAGTGTTTACTGATTAATTAAATCATGTTGATTTAATTATTCAGTCACTTATTACCTCTTTCTACTTAAGCTAAACTTTAGGCATATAATAATTAATTGTTTTATTAATTATTATTATGCAAACTAGGGTTTTACCTTTTTATGCTTTTTGATCTCCTTTTATAAGGATTGATCTAATAACACTTTGTAACCTTTTCTGAGATTTCATTATTGATTGCAACTTTTGTTTTTTCACATAAAGGATTTCTCCTCTCTCGTGGATCAATGTGTTTAGGCCTCCATAGCTATTTGCTTCTCTCTCTTTCTATGACATGTGTTTACGTGCAGGTGTTCTTGGGAGATGTGGGTTGTTTTTCATTAACTCCAACAACACGTCTATATAAGGGACATAAGATTTATTGATGAATCATGTCAGATGAATAGAAGTTGTAGAAGATTTTATATGAAGACATTTTTCATGCATACCTGATCAAACTGGTTACAGATAGAACCGAGCTGAACTGCAAACATAACCGAGTGTTAGAGATATACACTGAGTGAAGTAAGTTGGAGGATATGATGGAGTGAATTAATTAATGATCAAAAGAGGTTTATGAGCTTAGCATAGATCTGAATACTTGGAAATTGATTTGTATTTGAATCAGATCACTACTGTATCAATTTAACCATTGTTACAACTAAATCTCCTAATCAAGTGGACTTAACAGTCTTGATTGTATTTCAATATGACATTTAAGGAATGTTAATTGTTTTCTTGTTGACCCCATAGTAAATGTTGGTCAAGGGAGAATTGTTAGTGATAAATCCTCTAACAAGGTCACACCTAACAATGTGTTTTGAAACCTTTAACAGGGTTGACTCCTAACTGAGCTCACTTCAGAAGAGTGAAATATTTTGGATTACCTATCCCAGGTGGTTTTTCCCTTTGCATGGGTTTCACGCTAAATCTTTGTGTTATGTATTATTTGTTATGATTGTTTTTCTATCATACTTTAAATGTTTCATATTTGATTAATCATTAAAGATAGTTTTGGGAATTACTGGTATTTGGTAAATGAATAGAAAGATATTAAGAATTTCTTATCGAGTTGATTAATTTATTGAAAAAGTCTGATAATGTACATATGGGAGATTGAGACTATAGGATTATTGATTTAACTAATTCACTCCCCTCTTAGTTATCTAACAATTGGTATCAAAGCACATTGGTTGCTTGGAGGAAATTTTTAAGGACTTGAGCTAAAGATCACAAGATGTATAAAAGGGAGGTTCCTAAGCTGAACAAAGATAACTTCTCTACATGACAAAGTAGGATGAGGCTACATACAACTGACTATTGGACCTTTGATAGTTGATCAGTTGAGAGACATACATGAACACATCATGACAATGATATAGATTGTTGCTACCCTATCAGATGCCAAATTTGAAGATTTCAAGGCATGCACTACAACAAAATAAATGTGGGACAAGCTTGCACTAGTTCATGGTGGAGATGTAAATGTACTAAGAGTCAGAGTTGAAAGACTTAGAGGAATATTTGATGATATGAAGATGACAAAAGGTGAGAATATCACACAGAACAGTAACCAAATCAAAGAGGTCATTAATGCTATTAGAGGAGAAGGAGGTATTATTGAAGAGGACACAATTGTGAATAAAATTCTTAGAACCTTGCTACCTATCTATGCTATTAGAATCTCTAATATTCATGAAATGAGATATGCAATGGGTAATGTTCTTACACATGATAGTCTAATTAGTGAATTGACTACTTTTGAGATGAATAAGTATGATAAAAATATTCTACGAAGTGTTGAATCTGCTTTTATGTCATCCTTGAAGATTGGTAAGTCTAGCAGTAAACATAACATAAGAAATGAAAGTGGCAATGACAATGAAGATGATTTTGATGAGCCTAAAGCACTTATGACTAGGAGACTTCAGAAATGTAAAGGACGGTATAGGGGAAATTTACCTTTAGCATATTTTAACTATAAATGAATTGGCCATATTTCTACTAGATGTCCTAACAAGAAAGATGAAGATAAAGATGATGATCGATCTGGTGAAAGAAAGTCTGACAAAAGAGATGACTGAGAACATAAAAGATATGACAAGACAAACACCTGAGACTACAAAGATAAAGGAAAGAAGGCTTGTTACCTAGTCAGAGATGATGATGTTGACACCAACATCGACAATGATAAAGACATTGAAGTGGTATTTGTTGCAATGAAAGACGATTCAGAAGAAGAAGAAAGGTATGTTAAACCATCACTTATATCTAAAGTTAGGAAGAATGACACATGGATTATTGATAGTGGTTGTACACATCATAAAACTGGTAATGAGGAAAAATTTGAATATCTTGAATATTACAATGGAGGATATGTTAAAATAGGAAATGATACACCTTGTTTAGTGAAAGGAAAAGGATCTATCTTGTTGAACAATAAGATTAGATGTGAGAATGCATATTGGGTGAAAGGACTTAACTATGATCTATTAAGTGTTGCATAATTGAATAAATTTGGTCTGCAAGTTGCATTTGAAAGTAGAAAGGTGAAGATCTATGATGCAATTGGAAATTTGGTCGGTATTGGTGAACAATCCAAAGGTAATCTATTTTATCTTGACAATGGTGAAACTTCTTGTTTGTTGGCTAGAAATGAAGATGTTTAGTTGTGGCATAAGAGACTATGTCATGTGAATTTTGACAACATGGTTAAGATCAGTTAAAAGAGAAGAGTTAGAGGTTTACCGAGTCTAACTAAGCCTGACCATGTCATGTGCAATCAATTTCAGAAAGGGAAAATGAATAAATCTAGTTTTAAGAGCAATAAATAGTCATCTATAGGAATTTTGGAGTTGGTACATACCAACTTATGTGGTCCTATGAGAACTCAGAGTTATTATGGTGACAAATATTTCATTTTATTTGTTGATGAATACTCTAGGATGATGACAGTAATGTTTTTAAAAGAGAAATTTGAAGCTTTAAAATTGTTTAAGTGGTATAAAGATAAAGTTGAGAAGGAAACCGGAAAATATTTAAAATGCTTAAGATCAAATAGAGGAGGTGAGTTTATTTTTGATGAATTCACTAACTTTTGCAATGAGCATGGAATTAAGAGGTGGGTTTTTGCACCGAGGACACCACAACAAAATGGTATTCTTGAAAGAAGAAATCGATCAATAGTTGACTGTGCCAGAATACTGATGATTGAAAAGGATGTTTCACAAAGGTATTGGAGAGAAGTTGTTAGCATTGTAGTTTAAGACACAAATAAGACACCTTATGAGCTATGGTTTGGCTACACACCTAATGCAAGTTATTTTAGAATTTTTGGAAGCAAATGTTACATTCTGAAAAATGATAGAAATGGTAAATTTGATACTAAAGGTGATGAACAAATATTTCTTGTATATTCTACTAAGAGAAAAGCATACAAATGTTTGAACAATGTCACTAAAAAAATGATTGAGAGTGCTAATGTGAAAGTTTATGAGTTTTCTAAGAAAAATGATGAAGAGAGCAGGAAGGAACTGGAAGACTATGGTAGATTTACATATATTAAGAATCTAGACTACCTACCTAAGCTAGAGGCTGAGTCTATCAAGAATCTAGAAAATACTACCGACAGGCAGCAATTGAAAATAGAGAACCAAGAAGATTTTAGCGAGGAGGAAATTGAACCTAAACTGAATGATGAACAAAGAAGAGAACAAGTACTAGTGAGATTTGTGAGAAGACACCATCCATTGAATCAGATTATTGGAGATAAGCAAGCCAACATGATGACACAAACTAAGTTAAGACAACACACATGCTTAGTTTGTGAATTTGAGCCTAAGAATGTTAAAGATGCACTTGAGAATGATGAATGGATTAAAGCTATGAATTAAGAAATTGAGAAAATAGAGAAAAAAAACATGGACATTGGTACCTAGATCAGGTGATAAAAATGTGATTGGTACTAAATGGATTTTTAGAAACAAGTTGAATGAGAATGGTGAACTAGAAACAAAGCAAGACTAGTATGTAAGGGATATGCACAATAAGAAGGAATTGACTACGGTGAAACTTTTGCACCAATAGAAAGACTTAAAGGAGTTAGAATATTTCTTGCATATGTTACTTATAAAGGAATTAAAGTTTATCAAATAGATATTAAATCTATATTTTTGAATGTAATTCTTGAGGAAGAATTTTACATAGAACAACTTGAATATTTTGTTGATTAGGATAAGAAGAACATGGTTTGTAAACTACATAAAGAAATGTATGGACTAAAACAAGCACCAAGAGCATGGTATGAAATATTGCATTGATATCTTATCAGTATTGGATTTGTGAGAACAAGTGACAATAAAAATTTATATTTGAAAGATGGAACTGATGACAATATACTTATTGCTGAAATTTTTGTTTATGATATTATATTTGGAGCTCATGATAACCTTTGTGAATAATTTTATGCTGAAATGAGAAAAGTGTTTGAGATGTCAATGTTTGTAGATATTAATTTCTTTCGTGCATTCCAAATTCTACAAGAGAATGAAGACATATTCATAACTCAATCAAAATACATCAAGGAAGTATTGAAGACATTTGGAATGGAAGATTCTAAACCAGTTGGAACACCTATGGTTACCAGATGCAAATTGACAAAAGATGATGAATAAATTGAGGTAAATGAGACACTGTATAGATCAATGATTGGAAAATTGATGTATGTTGTACACAGTAGACCTGATATAGAACATGCAGTTGGGATTGTAGGGTATGTGCAAGATCATGATATGCTAAACTAGGCCCTTAAGTGGCAATAACAATTCAGAAAATCAAGTTTAGGCAAGTTGACATAAACATTTGAACAAGTTATAAATATTATATAAAAAAATATTTAAGAAGAGAATCTATAGAAAATTGAATTTAGTTTCTAAGATACTAGGCCCTTTTTGAAAAACAATTATTTTATATGTTGAGAATTTCAAATTTAAATGTAGCAGTATGAAAATTTTAGGAAAAAAATAAGAATTAGGTGTATGTCTAACCACCTTAAACACAATCAAATGATACCTTTTTTTTACAAGATTCTAGATATAAGTAGTAGACTCATGTCTAGATGTCACACATATTTTTTTGAAATTTTTTCCAAGTAAAGAATTAATTATGGTTTTTCTTTTACAACTTTTCCAGAATACAAAAACTCTTGTGTCTGATCATGTTAACTTAGTCTAAACTTTATCAAATTAAAAAAAAAATTTCTTGTAGTAGGAAAATCATCAAATGTGAGACATATTTTGGATTTAAAAAATGTTATACAGTTTGAAAGTTATAGATATTTTTCAATAAGTCTATCAATCAAGACTAGAAAGATAAAAAGTAGGTGTATGTCTGATTAGATTAAACAAAATCAAATGATAATATTTTTTTATAAGATTGTAGAGATAAAAGTAGTAGACTCATGTCCAAATGTGATTTATATTTTTATGTATTTTTTTTCTAAATAAATAATTAATTATGATTTTTATGCTACAAATTTTCCTGAATATAAAAACTCTCATGTTTGACCAACTTAACTTAGTCTAAAATTCAACAAATTGAAAGAATTATTTATTATTATTGTATTAGGTGAAGCATAGAATGTGATGTATATTTTAGAGCTCAAAAATGTTAAATACCGTTTGAAAGTTATAGTTTTTTTCAAAGAGTTTATCAATCAGGACTTCTTTTTCACATCAACACTTTTTGGCATACCATGATCCTGCAAATATCCTGTAGCAAGATTTTATGCTAATCCTAAGGAATCACATATGACTACTATTGAGAGAATCTTGAGATACTTGAAGAACACTGAGCATTATTGATTATGGTATAAAAAAGGAAGGCAATTTTGAACTACAAGTTTATACAGATGCAGATTGGGCTAGAAATATAGATGACCAGGAGAGTACTACCAATGGAGCATTATTTTTGGGAGAAAGAATTGTAACATGGATAAGAAAGAAACATGATTATATTTCTTAGTCAACTGTTGAAGCAGAGTATGTGGCTGCTGCTACTAACTGCTCAAATATTGCATGGATAAAACAATTGTTGAAAGGAATGAATGAGGAGATCATTGATCCAATGATTATATATTGTGATAACACAAGTGCCATAAATATTTCAAAGAATCCAATGATGCATGCAAAGGAAAAGCACATATCAATTAAGTATCACTATTTGAGGGAGCAAGTACAAGAAAATCAAGTAGAGCTGGAGTTTGTGAAGTCTAAGGAACAACTTTAGATATATTTACAAAACCCTTACTGAAGGAAACTTTTGAGTACTTGAGGAATAGACTAGGGGTCCATCCCCTAGCTATTGGTCACTAAGGTGATCAGGAGGTTGCATCAACCTATATTTTATTAATAAATTATTCATGTTGATGCATGTAGCTCAAACTTTAGGATTCTTAAGGTTGTGAAAGATTATGAAAAAGGTAGAATAGGGAATTGCACATTAGTATATGAAGATACTTGATCTAGACTGAATAACAGAAAAATAATTTGGTTACTAAAGAGCTGACTGTATATTTTTCTTTTGGCATTATTGTCAAAGGGAGAGATATTTCTATGAAATATAAGGAAGAGGGATATCAATGAAATATTTTTTTATAAGAATATAAGGAGAGAAACATTCGAAGAAATGAAGATGACCAAATCCGCAGGGAGAGTCTGCATGAAATGCTGATGTAGTGATTAAACATATTAAATATCAAGCTAGGGAGAGCTTAGCGAGCTACAACATTTATCTATATAGTTGTAGAACTCAGGTTTGGTATTCTATGGCATATTTCATATTATTTTTGTTGTCATCAATGCCAAAGGGAGAGATTGATAACCTATAACTGATTGAATATCCTGATGAAGATTTAAGAGGTCACCAAGCTATTAATGTGATACGTAAGATGATTAAATCAATCAGTATATTGTCATTGATGTCAACTAGTTTTGACTATACTTATGATGATAGTTACAAATATCTAAACATCCGTAGAAGGTAGAAATGACGAAGAAATAAAATATCTACATAAGGAAAAGATAGATATAACAGATATGGATAAGGAATACATTGGGTAACTTATTGATCATTCTATGGCATTATGTTGTTGACTTGAGCATGTTACATTATTATATTATGAAGAAGAGATCAGAATTGAACAAGTTAATGTGGTCGGTAATTGAAGATTTCAATATACACTGAGTCAGTCTTGTGTATACCGAGTGATAGTATTAATCGAGTTAGTGATCACTAACACATTTTGTATTAATCAAGTAAAGGATAATTAAACGTTTATAACAGCCTGTTGGTGTCCAAATCAACAGATTGGATAATTGATTAAGAATGATTTCTTAATCTGTAAATATCCATCTGAATTAGCCAATGAATGAGAGTGATTGATTATGGTCCTCCTCCCCTGCACTTCTGGCTCTGTAGAACCAAGGTGGGTTAACCTAATCCTCAGAATTAGTCTTGAAGTCTAGGCTTTTTATAGAAGATATATATATATATATATATATATATATATATATATATATGGGTATGTGCAAGATCATGAGGTGCCAAAAAGTGGCGATGTGAAAAATATTCACTTTTCACTCGTCCAAAAGTGCATGAAAGCGCTTGTTGACTTTTTAGTAGGCTCGGGTGTCAGTACACCTGGGAAAACCTAACACCAAAGCACGAGCTTAATCGGGTACCCGATTTTTTTGAGTATGAAAAAATGGTGGGATTATATGAAAAATTTGAACTTTTAAAAATCGGGGAAATCGGGTACCCGATTTTCCCAAGTATGAAAAAATGGCGGGAGGGCGGGAGTATATGAAAAAATTGAACTTTTGTATATAATGTTTAAATATGTATTATATATATAATTATATATTAATTTATATATTTTATATTATAATATCTTAAGGGTTTTAAATTGTATGTCATATATATTTTATATTATAATATTTTATAACTTAATATATTTTTTATATATTAATATGTATTGTATATAATTATATTTAAAGTTTATATTATAAAAATATATGTACAAATTATATATATATTATATATATAACGTTTAAGGTGTATTACGTAAATATTTTATATATTTTTAAATATGTATTATAGATATAATTATATATTAATATATATTTTATATAATAATATATATATATATATATATATATATATATATATGTAAACTTTATGATCATAATATTTAAATTGTATGTTGAAAGGGGTTACCGAGACTTCCTAGGGGTCCTAGTATGCCTTATCACATGTTAGGACCCCTAGGAAGTCCCCACGACCCCTTTTGAAACATTGGAATGCTCGAGTGTGTCGGAAGGGGTCCCTTCCGACACACTCGAGCATTCCAATGTGTCAAAAGGGGCCGTGGGGACTTCCTAGGGGTCCTAACGTGTGATAAAGCATACTAGGACCACTAGAAAGTCCCCATGACCCCTTTTGACACTTGTGAACTTTCCAGTGTGTCTAAAGGGGTCCTAGGAAGTCCCCATGACCCCTTCAGACACACTGGAGGGTTCACATGTGTCAAAAGGGGTCATGGGGACTTTCTAGTGGTCCTAGTATGCCTCACCACGCGTTAGGACCCGTAGGAAGTCCCCATGACCCCTTTTGACACATTGGAATGCTTGAGTGTGTCAATAGGGGTCATGGGGACTTCCTAGGGGTCCTAACTTGTGATAATGCATACTAGTACCCCTAGGAAGTCCACATGACCCCTTTTGAAACATTTGAATGCTCAAGTCTATCTGAAGGGGTCGTAGGACCCCTTATGACACACTTGAGCATTCCAATGTGTCAATATGGGTCATGGAGACTTCCTAGGGGTCCTAACATGTGATAATGCATACTAGGACCCCTAGAAAGTCCCCATGACCCCTTTTGACACATGAGAACACTCAAGTGTGTCATAAGGGGTCATAAGACCCTTTGGGACACACTTGCGTGTTGAAATATGTCAAAAGGGGTCATGGGGACTTCGTACGGGTCCTAGTGCACCTTATCATGTGTTAGGACCCCTAGGAAGTCCCCATGACTCATTTTCACACATTAGAACCTAAAGTGTGTCCCAAGGGATCGTAGGACCCCTTTGGAAACACTTGAGGGTTCATATATGTCAAAATGGTTCATGGGGACTTCCTAGCAGTCCTAGTATGCCTTGTCATGTGTTAGGGCCCCTAGGAAGTCCCCATGACCCCTTTTGAAACATTTGAACACACAACTATGTCTAAAGGGGTCATAGGACCCCTTAGGACACACTTGAGCATTCAAATGTGTCAATAGGGGTCATGGGGACTTCCTAGGGATCCTAACGTGTGATAAGGCATACTAGTACCCACAGGAAGTCTCATGACTCCTTTTGAAAGATTTGAATTCTCAAGTGTGTCTGAAGGGGTCGTAGGACCCCTTAGGACACACTTGAGCATTCCAATGTGTCAATAGGGGTCATGGGGACTTCCTAGGGGTCCTAACATGTGATAAGGCATACTAGGACCCCTAGGAAGTCCCCATGTCCCCTTTTGACACATGAGAATTCTCAAGTGTGTCATAACGGGTCATACGACCCCTTGGGAGATATTTGAGTGTTGAAATGTGTCAAAAGGGGCTATGGGGCCTTCATACAGGTCCTAGTACGCCTTATCACATGTTAGGACCCCTAGGAAGTCCTCATGATTCCTTTTGACACATTAGAACCCTCAAGTATGTCCTAAGGGGTCATAAAACCCCTTCAAACACACTTGAGGGTTCAAATATGTCAAAATGGTTCATGGGGACTTGCTAGGGGTCCTAGTATGCCTTATCATGTGTTAGGACACCTAGGAAGTCCCCATAACCCATTTTAAAACATCTGAATGCACAACTATGTCTGAAGGTGTTGTAAGACCCCTTAGGACACACTTGACCATTCCAATGTGTCAATAGGGGTCATGGGGACTTTCTAAGGGTCCTAACATGTGATAATGCATACTAGTAACCCTAGGAAGTCCTCATGACCCCTTTTGAAACATTTGAATGCTCAAGTATGTCTGAAGAGGTCGTAGGACCCCTTAGGAAACATTTGATCATTCCAATATGTCAATAGGGGTCATGGAGACTTCTTAGGGGTCCTAACACATGATAAGGTGTACTAGGAGCCCTAGGAAGTTCCCATGACCCCTTTTCACACATGAGAACACCCAAGTGTGTCATAAGGGGTCATACAACCCCTTGGGACACACTTGAGTGTTGAAATGTGTCAAAAGGGGTCATGGGGACTTCTTAGGGGTCCTAGTATGCCTTATCATGTGTTAGGACCCCTAGGAAGTCTCCATGACCCCTATTGACAAATTGGAATGCTCAAGTGTTTCATGTGCCAAAAAGGGTTGTGTGCACTTCCAAGGGGTCCTAGTACACCTTATCACACGTTAGGAACCCTAGGGAGTCCCCATGACCCCTTTTGACACATTGGAATGCTCAAGTGTGTCTTAAGGGGTCGTAGCACCCCTTAAGACACACTTGAGCATTCCAATGTGTCTTAAGTGGTCGTGGGGAATCTCTAGGGGTCCTAAGATGTGATAAGGTGTACTAGGACCCCTA
The DNA here is from genome assembly GCA_027943335.1 of Chamaecyparis obtusa. Classification (NCBI taxonomy): domain Eukaryota; kingdom Viridiplantae; phylum Streptophyta; class Pinopsida; order Cupressales; family Cupressaceae; genus Chamaecyparis; species Chamaecyparis obtusa. Next base: position 1,165,746 of record BSBK01000123.1, on the reverse strand, counting down.
GGGAGTCCCCATGAGCCCTTTTGACACATTGGAACACTCAAGTGTGTCTTAAAGGGTCTTACGACCCCTTAAGACATACTTGAGCATTCCAATGTGTCTTAAGGGGTCATGGAGAATCTCTAGGGGTCCTAAGGTGTGATAAGATGTACTAGGACCCCTAGGGAGTCCCCATGACCCCTTTTGAGACATTGAAATGCTCAAGTGTGTCTTAAGGGGTTGTAGGACCTCTTAAGACACACTTGAGCATTCCAATGTGTCAAAAGGGGTCATGGGGACTCCCTAGGGGTCCTAAGGTGTGATAAGACATACTAGGACCCCTAGGGAGTCCCCATGACCCCTTAAGAGACATTGGAACTCTTTAGTATTTCAATGTGTCTTAAGGGGTCATGGGGACTCCCTAGGGGTCCTAACGCGTGATAAGACATACTAGGACCCCTAGGGAGCCCCCATGACCTCTTTTGACACATTGGAACACTTAAGTGTGTCTTAAGGGGTCTTAATACCCCTTAAGACACACTTGAGTGTTTCAATGTGTCAAAAGGGGTCATGGGGACTCCCTAGGGGTCCTAAGGCATACTAGGACCCCTAGGGAGTCTCCATGACCCCTTAAGACACATTGGAATGCTCAAGTGTCTCTTAAGGGGTCCTCTGAGCTCTTAAGACACACTTGAAAATTCCAATGTGTCTTAAGGGGTCATGGGGACTCTATAGAGTTCCTAACGCATGATAAGGCTTACTAGGACCTCTAGGGAGTCCCCATGACCCCTTTTGACACATTGGAATGCTCAAGTGTGTCTTAAGGGGTCCTATGACCCCTTAAGACACACTTGAGCATTCCAATGTGTCTTAAGGGGTCATGGGGACTGTCTAGGGGTCCTAATATGTGATAAGGCATACTAGGACCCCTAGGGAGTCTCCATGACCCCTTAAGACACACTTGAGCATTCCAATGTGTCTTAAGGGTTTATGGAGACTCTCTAGGGGTCCTAATGTGTGATAAGGCATTCTAGAGGATCCCTAGGGAGTCCCCATGACCCCTTTTGACACATTGGAATGCTCAAGTGTGTCTTAAGGGGTGCTAATACCCCTTAAGACACACTTGAGCATTCCAATGTGTCAAAAGGGGTCATGGGCATTTCCTAGGGGTCCTAACATATGATAAGACATACTAGGACCCTTTTTGACACACTTGAGAGTTTTAATATGTCAAAAGGGGTTATGGGGACTTCTTAGGGGTCCTAGAATGCCTTATCACACATTAGGACCCCTAGAGAGTCTCCATGACCTCTTAAGATACATTGGAATGCTCAAGTGTGTCTTAAGGGCTCATAGAACCACTTAATACACACTTGAGTATTCCAATGTGTCTTAAGGGGTCATGGGGACTCCCTAGGGGTCCTAGTACACCTTATAATGTGTTAGGACCTCTATAGAGTCCCCATGACCCCTTAAGACACATTAGAATGCTCAAGTGTGTCTTAAGAGGTCATAGCACCCCTTAAGACACACTTGAGCATTCCAATGTGTCTTAAGGGGTCATGGGGACTCCCTAGGGGTCCTAAGGCGTACTAGGACCCTAGGGAGTCCCCATGACCCCTTAAGACACATTGGAATGCTCAAGTGTGTCTTAAGGGGTCCTATGACCTCTTAAGACACACTTGAGCATTCCAATGTGTCTTAAGGGGTCATGGGGACTCTATAGAGGTCCTAACATGTTATAAGGCATACTAGGACCCCTAGGGAGTCCCCATGACCCCTTTTGACACATTGGAATGCTCAAGTGTGTCTTAAGGGGTCCTAGTATGTCTTATCATGCGTTAGGACCCCTAGAGAGTCCCCATGACCCCTTTTGACACATTGGAATGATTAAGTGTGTCTTTAGGGGTCCTAATACCCCTTAAGACACACTTGAACATTACAATGTGTCAAAAGGGGTCATGGGGACTCTCTAGGGGTTCTAATGCTCAAGTGTGAGTTAAGAGGTCCTACAACCCATTAAGACACACTTGAGAGTTCCAATGCATCAAAAGGGGCCATGGGGACTCCCTAAGGGTCCTAATATGTCTTATCACATGTGATAAGGCCTAGTAGGACCCCTTAAGACATACTTGAGAATTCTAATATGTCAAAAGGGGTCCTGGGGACTCCCTAGGGATCCTAAGGCATGATAAGGCGTATTAGGACCCCTAGGGAGTCCCCATAACCCCTTTTAACACATTGGAATGCTCAAGTGTGTCTTAAGGGGCATTAGGACCCCTTAAGACACACTTGAGTGTTCCAATGTGTCAAAAGGGGTCATGGGGACTCCCTAGGGGTCCTAGAATGCTTTATCATGCGTTAAGACCCCTAGGGAGTCCCAATGACCCCTTTTGACACATTGAAATGCTCAAGTGTGTCTTAAGGGGTCCCAATGACCCCTTTTGACACATTGGAATGCTCAAGTGTGTCTTAAGGGGTCCTAGGACCTCTTAAGACACACTTGAGCATTACAATATGTCAAAAGGGGTCATTGGGACTCCTTAAGGGTCCTAGTATGCCTTATCACGCCTTAAGACCCCTAGGGAGTCCCCATGACCCCTTTTGACAAATTGGAACGCTCAAGTGTGTCTTAAGAGGTCCTAAGACTCCTTAAGACGCACTTGAACATTACAATGTATCAAAAGGGGTCATGGAGACTCCCTACAGGACTTAGTAAGCCTTATCATGCGTTAGGACCCCTAGAGAGTCCCCATGACCCCTTTTGACACATTGGAACCCTCAAGTGTGTCCTAAGGGGTCATAGGACCCCTTAGGACACACTTGAGGGTTCCAATGTGTCAAAAGGGGTCATGGGGACTCTCTAGGGGTTCTAGTACACCTTATCACACATTAAGATCCCTAGAGAGTCCCGATGACCACTTTTGACGCATTGGAATGCTCAAGTCTATCTTAAGGGGTCGTAGGACCCCTTAAGATAGACTTGAGCATTCCAATGCGTGAAAAGGGATCATGGGGGCTCCCTAGGGGTCATAGTACACCTTATCATGCTCAAGTGTGTCTTAAGGGGTCCTCTGACATGTCATAATACATTCTAAAAGGTCATCATTCCATCGAAGTTTCATTTGAAACTCTAATGACCCCTTAACAGGCCTGCTGACCCCGATTCGACATGTGGTGTCTCGAGACCACCCCATGGACCCCTTTCGAGTTCTACTAGGAAAAAGTCATCTAAATTTGGTACGTAGGTCCTCTGACATGTCTTAATGCATTGCAAAGTGTCCTCATTCTATTGAAGTTTCATTTGGAACCCTAATGACCCCTTAACATGCCTGCCAATCCTGATTCGACATGTGGTGTCCCGAGAGCACCCCATGGGTCCCTTTTGAGCTCTACTAGGAAAAAGTCCTCCAAATTTGGTATGTAGGTCCTCTGACATGTCTTAATGGGTTCCAAAGGGTCACCATTTCATGGAAGTTGCATTTGGGACCTTAATGACTCTTTAACAGGTTTACCGACCCCGATTTGACATGTGGTATCCCGAGAGCACCCCATGGACCCCTTTTGAGTTCTACTATGAAAAAATCATCCAAATTTGGTACGTAGGTCCTCTAACATGTCCTAATATGATCCAAAGGGTCGCCATTCTATGAAAGTTGCATTTGGAACCCTAATGACCCCTCAACAGGCCTGTCGACCCTGATTCAACATGTGGTGTCCCGAGAGCACCCCAAGGACCCCTTTCGAGTTCTACTATGCAAAAGTCATCCAAATTTGGTATGCAGGTCCTATGACATGTCCTAATGTATTCTAAAGGGTCACTATTCCATGGAAGTTGCATTTGGAACCTTAATGACCCCTTAACATGCCTTCTGACCCCGATTCGACATGTGTCCCGAGAGCACCCCATGGACCCCTTTTGAGTTCTACTAGGCAAAAGTCATCTAGATTTTGTACATAGGTCCTCTGACATGTCCTAATGTGTTGCAAAAGGTTTTCATTCCATTGAAGTTGCATTTGAAATCTTAATGACCCCTTCATAGGCCTACCGACCCCGATTCGACATGTGGTGTCCTGAGAGCATCCCATGGACCCCTTTCAAGTTCTACTAGGCAAAAGTCATCCAAATTTGGTATATAGGTCCTCTAACATGTTCTAATGTGTTCCAAAGGGTCGTTGTTCAATGAAAGTTTCATTTGGAACCCTAATGACCCCTTACAGGCCTGCTGACCCTGATTCGACATGTGGTGTTCCGAGAGCACTCCAAGGACCCCTTTCAAGTTCTACTAGGTAAAAGTCATCCAAATTTGGTATGTAGGTCCTTTGACATGTCCTAATGCATTTTAGAGGGTCATCATTCCATTGAAGTTACATTTGGAATCCTAATGACCCCTTAACAGGCCTGCTAACCCCGATTCGACATGTGGTCTCCTGAGAGCACCCCATGGACCCCTTTCGAGTTCTACTAGGAAAAAGTCATCCAAATTTGGTAGTAGGTCCTATGACATGTCCTAATGTATTCCAAAGGGTCACTATTCCATCAAAGTTGCATTTGGAACCCTAATGACCCCTTAACAAGCCTACCAACCCCGATTCGATATGTGGTCTCCCGAGAGCACCCCATGGACCCCTTTCGAGTTCTACTAAGAAAAAGTCATTTGAATCAAGAAATTAGGTCCTCTAACATGTCATAATGTGTTCCAAATGGTCACTATTCTATCAAAGTTGCATTTGGAACCATAATGACCTCTTAATAGGCCTACTATGCTTGATTCGACATGTGGTCTCCTGAGAGCACCCCATGGACCCCTTTCGAGTTCTACTAGGAAAAAGTCATCCAAATTTGGTACATAGGTCCTCTAACATGATCTAATGCATTCCATAGGGTCACTATTCCATAAAAGTTTCATTTTGAACCCTATTGAGCCCTTAACAGGCCTACTGACCCCGATTCGACATGAGATCTCCCGAGAGCACCCCATGGACCCCTTTTGAGTTCTACTAGGAAAAAGTCATCCAAATTTGGTATGTAGGTCATCTGACATGTCTTAATGCATTCCAAAGGATCACTATTCCATAAAAGTTTCATTTGGAACCCTAATAACCCCTTAACAGGCCTACCGACCCTGATTTGACATGTGGTCTCCCAAGAGCACCACATGGACCCCTTTCAAGTTCTACTAGGGAAAAGTCATCTGAATCATGGAATTAGGTCCTTTGACATTTCCTAATGTGTTCCAAAGGGTCACCATTCTATCAAACTTTCATTTCAAATGCTATTGACCCCTTAACAGGCCTACCGGCCTAATTTCGACATGTAGTCTCCCAAGAGCACCCCATTAACCCCTTTTGAGTTCTACTAGGAAAAAGTCATCCAAGTTCGGTAAATAGGTCCTATGACATGTTCTAATGTGTTACAATGGGTCATTGTTTGGTACATAGATCCTATGACATATCCTAATGTGTTCCAAAGGGTCACATTCCATCAAAGTTTCATTTGGAACCCTAATGACACCTTAACAGGCCTCTCGACCCTGATTCGACATGTGGTCTCCCGAGAGCACCCCATGGACCCCTTTCGAGTTCTACTAGGAAAATGTCATCCAAATTTGGTAGGTAGGTCCTTTGACATGTCCTAATGCATTCCAAGGGGTCATTTTTCATCAAAGTTGCATTTGGAACCCTAATGACCCCTTTACAGGCCTACCGACCCTGATTCGACATGAGGTCTCCCAAGAGCACGCCGTGGACCCCTTTCGAGTTCTACTAGGAAAAAGTCATCCAAATTTGGTATGTAGGTCCTATGACATGTCATAATATGTTCCAAAGGGTCACTATTCCATTGAAGTTGCATTTCAAACCCTAATGACCCCTTAACAGGCCAATCCACCCCGATTCGACATGTGGTCTCCCGAGAGCACCCCATGGACCCCTTTTGAGTTCTACTAGGCAAAAGTCATCCAAATTTGGTACGTAGTTCCTATGACATGTTCTAATGCATTCTAAAGGGTCACCGTTCCATCAAAGTTGCATTTGTAACCCTAATGACCCCTTAACAGGCCTACCAACCCCAATTCGACATGAGGTCTCCCGAGAGCAACCCATGGACCGCTTTCGAGTTATTTTGGAAAAAAGTCATATGAATCATGGAATTAGGTCCTCTTACATGTCCTAATGTGTTCCAAAGGGTCACCATTCCATCAAAGTTTCATTTCAAACCCTAATGCCCCCTTAATAGGCCTACCAACCCCGATTCGACATGAGGTTTCCTGAGAGCACCCCATGGACCCCTTTCGAGTTCTACTAGAAAAAAGTCATCCAAATTTGGTATGTAGGTCCTATGACATGTCCTAATGCATTCCAAAGGGTCACCATTCTATCAAAGTTTTATTTGGAACCCTAATGACCCCTTAATAGGCCTACTGACCCCATTTCGACATGTGGTCTCCCGAGAGCACACCATGGACCCCTTTCGAGTTTTATTAGGAAAAAGTCATCCAAATTTGGTGCATAGGTCCTATCACATATCCTAATGTGTTCCAAAGGGTGACCGTTCCATCGAAGTTTCATTTGGAACCCTAATGACCTCTTAACAGGCAGGTACCGACCCTGATTCGACATGTGGTCTCCCGAGAGCACCCCATGGACCCCTTTCAAGTTCTACTAAGAAAAAGTTATCCAAATTTGGTACGTAGGTCATCTGATATGTCCTAATGCATTCCAAAGGATCACCGTTCATCGAAAGTTTCATTTGGAACCCCGATGACCCCTTAAGTCACCTATCGACCCCGAATCGCAATGGTCTCCCAAGAGCACCCCATGGACCCTTTTCAAGTTTGACTAATCAAAATTCATCTAAATTGTAGAGTTAGGTCCTCTGACATGTCCTAATGCGTTCCAAATGGTCACTGTGCATCAAAGGTTGTCTCACGAGCCCTAATGACCCTTTAAGACACCTAGCGACACTGATTGGACATGTGGTCTCCTGAGAGCACCCCATAGACCCTTTTCGAGTTGGACTAGGAAAAAGTCATTAAAATTTGGTATGTTGGTACTCAGACATGCCCTATTGCCTTCCAAATGGTCACTGTACATCCAAAGTTTCCACACAAACCCTAATTACCCCTTAAGACGTCTAGCGACCCTGATTCGACTTGTTGTCTCATGAGAGGATCTGTTATAACTTAAATTAAATATTAAAATAATATATAAAATATTTGAAAAAATACAATATTTAATAGACTAAATATATAATATATATATTATAAGATATATTAGATATTACATTTAATATATATTATCAAATATACAATATATTAATGTCCTATTCATTTTATATATTATATATATTAGACATTATATTATATTTTATTATATTATATACACAACAATATTTAAAAAATAATTTATAATATATACATATATATATTATGTAACATTTATATTATAATATAAAAATATTGCATTTAATATAAATCTAAACGAACTATATACTTAGGTCGTTTCAATTGATATTATCAAATATATAATATAAATAAATAATATATAATATATATACTATATAATATAAAATATAAAACCTAAAATATAAAACCTAAATATAAAAGATATAAATTATTCATTGTCAGGGTGAAAGAAAAAAACATCAAAATTAAATGGAAATAAAAAAAGAGTGGGAGGGGGAAACTTTTCAAATTTGAAATTAAAGCAAAATCGGGTACATGAAAAAATCAAGTACCCAATTTTTTCATGTACCCGATTAGGCTTGGTAATAGCTTTGGAAACCAAAGCTCCATGGTCAAAGCTGAAGGTGTGCAAAAAACATATTTTTTCTCTATTTTTCTTATGTCGACACTTCGACCATTAGGTTGACGACTTTTTTTCCACCCAATTTCGATAAAACAAAATGGGTTTCTTCAGATGATTGTCAGCTTTCCATCGATATAAGTGCTGTCAGATTTTGAATCCATTAAGTATTTATTAGTTATTTTCTAGTTCACTTACGTCTAAAGTCCTGATTGACATACTGTTGGAAAAATAGCTATAACTTTCAAACCGTATAACATTTTTGAAATCTGAAAGATGCGTCACATTCTATGCTTCATCTAGTATAAGAAAAAATTAAAAAAAAATTAATTATGATAAGTTTTCAATGAGTTAAGGTGGTCAGACATGAGAGTTTTTAAATTCTAAAAGCGCTGTAGCAAAAAAATCATAATTAATTATCTATTTGGAATAAAAATACCAAAAAATATGTATCACATCCGAGCATGAGTCAGCTACTTATATATAGAATATTATAAAAAAATATTATCATTTACTTTTGATTAGGGTGGTCAGACATACACGTACTTATTATTTTTTTGCTAAAATGTTTATAGTGCTGCATTGCAATCTATACTTTTTACCAATCATATTAATTTTTTTCAAAAAAGGCCTAGTAGTTTAGAAACTACATTCAATTTCCTACAAATTATATTCTTACAACTTTTTGATATTAGGTTGATAACTAGTTCATTTTTTCACACCAAGTTGACTAATCCTGATTGTCTGATTTTTCATTGCCACTTAAGGGCATAGTTTGGCCCCTCATGATCTTGCACATACCCGGGGACTCTCTAGGTGCCCTAATGCGTGATAAGGTGTACTAGTACCCCTAGGGAGTCCTTGGAACCCCTTTTGATACATTAGAATGCTCAAGTGTGTCTTAAGTGGTATTAGGATCCCTTAAGACACACTTGAGCATTCTAATGTGTCGAAAAGGGTCATGGGGACTCCCTAGGGGTCCTAGTACGCCTTATCACATGTTAGGACCCCTGGAGAGTCTCCATGACCCCTTTTGACACATTGGTATGTTCAAGTGTGTTTTAAGGGGTATTAGGACCCCTTAAGACACACTTGAGTGTTCTAATGCGTCAAAAGGGGTCATGGGACTCCCTGGATGTCCTAATGCATGATAAGGTGCATTAGGACACCTAGGGAGTCCCCATGACCCCTTTTGATGAATTAGAATGCTCAAGTGTGTCTTAAGGGGTCCTAATACCCCTTAAGACACACTTGAACATTCTAATGTGTCAAATGGGGTCATGGGGACTACCTAGAGGTCCTAGTATGCCTTATCATGCATTAGAACATCTAGGGTGTTCCCATGATCCCTTTTGACACATTGGAATGCTCAATTGTGTCTTAAGGGGTCCTAAGACCCCTTAAGACACACTACAACATTGTAATGTGTCAAAAGGGTTCATGGGGACTCTCTATGGATTCTAATGCGTGATAAGGCATACTGGGACCCCTAGGGAGTCCCAATGACCCCTTTTGACACATTAGAATGCTCAAGTGTGTCTTAAGGGGTCGTAGGACCCTTTAAGACACACTTGAGCATTCCAATGTGTCAAAAGGGGTCATGAGGACTCTCTAGGGGTCCTAACACGTGATAAGGCATACTAGGACCCCTAGGGAGTCCCAATGACCCCTTTTGACACATTGGCACACTTAAGTGTGTCTTAAGGGGTCGTAGGACCCTTTAAGACACACTTGAGCATTTCAATGTGTCAAAAGGGGTCATGAGGACTCTCTAGGGGTCCTAACGCATGATAAGGCATACTAGGACCCCTAGGGAGTCCCAGTGACCCCTTTTGACACATTGGAATGCTCAAGTCTGTCTTAAGGGGTTGTAGGACCCCTTAAGACACACTTGAGTGTTCCAATGTGTCATAAGGGGTCATGGGGACTCCCTATGGATCTTAATGCGTGATAAGGCATACTAGGACCCCTAGGGAGTCCCCATGACCCCTTTTGACACATTGGAATGCTCAAGTGTGTCTTAAAGGGTTGTAGGACCCCTTAAGACACACTTGAGCATTCCAATGTGTCAAAAGCAGTCATGGGGTCTCCCTAGGGGTCCTAACGCATGATAAGACATAATAGAACCCTTAGGGAGTCCCAATGACCCCTTTTGACACATTGGAATGTTCAAGTGTGTTTGAAGGGGTCCTAAGATCTCTTAAGGACACATTTGAGCATTCCAATGTGTCATAAGGGGTCATGGGGACTCCCTAGGGGTCCGAACGTGTGATATCTCAATCCCAATCCCTAGGGGTAATAATGTGCCCACAATCCCTGCCATATTTCAGAGTACTGATGAGAAGCAATGGTGAAAGTCTGAGACAGAGGTGGTTCTAGGATTGAAGCGGTAAGACATTCTTCATAATATCACGGGGGGGGGGGGGGGGGGGGGGGGGGGGTCACCATCGAAATGGCAAGGCTTTCCTCATAATGTCGTGTCACCACTGATCTCTTCTTTAAATTTATTAATGCAGTCAGTTCTATGGCACGTGCATCATTTCTAGTACAACTGCTCATTTTACCAAACCCTTCCCCGCTCTCCATAATCTTTGACCGGTTCAAAGATCCATCTGGTTGTTCTTGTTTAACCTCCCAATGACTCTGTTCAGCTACCAGATTATCAATAGGCGTGGTACAATGTCTGGCATGACTAGAATCTATTTCGAGAACCTTTACAATTTAGCATTTCGGTTGAAAAAGCGGGGAAAGATACCATTTCATAGCCACAAGTGGTGGAAATAGAGTGATTCTCTTGCCCTCTACTTCTATAATCCGCCTCAGTGAACTATTCTTCAAAGCCTCCATTTCTGCGTAGCTAGGGTTTTTGGCACCTGTAAAAGGCACTACTATGCCACTGTAGGGACTCATGCTCGTGCTCTGAATCATATTAAATAATATTTAAAATGTAAAATGTATATTATATAATATATAATATATAATATTATATATAATATATAATCTAATATATAGTTTTTAATATTAAATATATATTAAATAATATTAAATATAACATTTAATATATAATTCATATTATATAATATTTAATATATAACTAATAAATATCAAATATATATCAAATATATAACTATCAATTATATAACTATAATTGATAAAGTGGAACCAAATTTTGAAATTAGAAATTAGAGAAAGTGTAGGCAAAGCAAAAATTTGAAATTCTGCCGCCAGATTCGGGTACCCAATTAGGCTCGGTATTGGTCTGTGCACCAAACCTACCTGGTCAACTCTTCAAGTGTCACAAAAATGTGTTTTTATTCTGTTTCTCTCAGTTCCAGACTTCAACCATGTAGCTGACGACTTTTTTTTCACCTGAATTTGATAAAACGAAAAGGGTATCTTAAGGAGATTATCAACTTTCTATCGATATAATTGCTGTCAAATTTTGAATTCGTTAAGTAATTATTAGTTATTTTCTAATCGAGCTACCTCTAAAGTGCTGATTTAGATACTAATTGAAAAATGACTATATCTTTCAAACGGTATAACATTTTTCAAATCTGAAAGATGCGTCACATTCTATGCTTCATTTAGTATAAGAAAAAATTAAAAATAATTGAATTATGATAAGTTTTCAATGAATTAAGGTGGTCAGACATGAGAGTTTTTAAATTCTGAAAGCGCTGTAGCAAAAAAATCATAATTAATTATCTGTTTGGAATAAAAATACCAAAAAATATGCGTCACATCCAGACATGAGTCAGCTACTTATATATAGGATATTATAAAAAAATATTATCGTTTGCTTTTGATTAGGGTGGTCAAACATACACGTACTTGTTATTTTTTTGCTGAAATATTTGTAGTGCTGCATTGCAATCTATACTTTTTACCATCATATTAATTTTTTTCAGAAAAGGCCTAGTAGTTTAGAAACTACATTCAATTTTCTACAAATTATATTCTTACAACTTTTTGATATTAGGTTGATAACTAGTTCATTTTTTCACGCCAAGTTGACTAATCCTGATTGTCTGATTTTTCTTTGCACTTAAGGGCATAGTTTGGCCCCTCATGATCTTGCACATACCCATATATATTAAATTGATTCACTTCAATATAACACATAAATTTTAAAAGAACCTAAACTAAAAATTAAATGCTTCTATAAACTTTGAGATAAACAGAGTATGTCAAAACAATGTACTTATGTATGAAAATAAAATTTGATGCTTGGCCTATAAATTCTAAATAAGAAATAAAACAACAATCTATCAGAGCAAGATAGAACATTTTCAAATAATTAAATCTAATCAATAAAAATAGACCACTGTCTTGTTCCAGACTAGGCAATAGAGTCAGATCTATCCAATTACCATGTGCAACTCTAGAAATGGAATGCAACTAGTATTACTCCTAATACATGTGACTAATCCCTATAAAATTGGAATGAAATCAAAGTATTCTTGTTGAATTTAACTTTTCTCAAAAAGGTCAATAAGACAGAATTGAAATATGACAACCAATCTTTCAATCAAGTTTTTCTATCTGGAAATCAACTAAAATTATGATCTATCTGAACAATAAAATAGGGCATACATTTGAAAATATTTTTTATCCAAAGGACCAATTGAGAAAAAAATGTAAATGATTTCCTTATCAATGAAACAAAATAATTAGCACTTTTATTGATTAGAAAATGGTAAAAAATGTTCATGTTCCGGTGTTGATTCAAATTCTTTTTATCTCCTAAAATATATCATAGTTCCCCCTGTTCATTGTTCTTGGTATCCCTATAAATATGTGATCCAAGGGATGCATACAAGCCCAGACCAACACACTGTTTGAAAAAAAGTAACTAATCCCTAAAATCGGCAACCGAAACATTATAAACTATTACAATAAAACATTAAACATTTGAGGGTTAATAAATCAATTTTAATAAAGTTTTTACTTTAAATGCTCCTTGTGAAATATTCTTTCATGTCATTTCTAAAAATTCTTTATAACATCTTTCTCTTGAAAAATTCCCGCACATGAATTAAATTAATCAGGAACTATAATAAATTAATTAGGGCTTAACGTGATTTATATTTTATTTATATCCCCTTTAGAATACATTTTATCTTTGCAATGTATATATTAATTAATAAATATTATTTCAAAGGAATAATAATTACCCAAATATTATTTATCAATATTAACCCTAGGGTGAAAATATTATGTTTCCAAGACATATAAACATTATACACCTTTTGAAATATCAATATAATCTCAAAAGGAAATGTATTTATGTGTTGCAAAGCAATTACATTTCCTTGGGAAATATAATATTTTTACTCAAATCATTCTTTTGAGAAATAATATTTTACTTTTTTAAAGATTTCCAACTATGAACATAGGGAAAGAATAGAAAATCTCACCTCAAAGTAAAACTAAAAACACATTCTTAGAATATAATAAAATATCATTTTACATTTTGAGGTAATTACTTTCACTCAAATAAAAATATCTAATTAACCATATTAGTTTTCCCTAATTGAAATTGATTTAAAAGAATTTTGAATAATCAATAAAAAAATATGTATTCCTTTTAACAAAGCAAATCCTACCCCAATATATCAACAATTTATAATCTTTCATTGCTAAAATATTATATAGATTTGACCCTAGTGAAATTATTCACAAAACATTACCTTTGCATGATTTAAAAGAAAGAATATAAAACCTTGGTTAATTAAATAAAACACTTTCATGCAAAATAAAAATTTGAAAAGTATGTAAATAAATGATGTCATTTATTATAACATTCTTTTCACGTGTTAATTAATATGCAATTAGGGTACTTCAAGAAAATTTATATTTTTTTAAAAATACACCCCTAAAGTATTATGTACTTTTTTTTTTTGAATAAAGGTGGCTAGGCCACTTGATATATTATATATTTAATTTTTAAATATTTTACAAAACTGGTTCAAAAAGCACTCAGAGAAAAGAACTAGGAAGAAAAACACTGATCATTGCTAAAAAGACATGAGAATGTCAAAGTTACTATGTATAAGGAGCCTCCCCTAGCTGAAGCTAGTTACAAACATAGAGGTGAGAAGCCCTCCCAAAACATGTAATCCTAGCTATTACAAAAGCCCTTGGGCTATATACAAGGGATCCCAAGGATCTAATTTGAAGAATAGAAGGACCTTAGATCACATAATGTACAAAAAAGTAGATACATATTACATGATAGTAGGTGTAGAAAATTTATGCTTTCTATTGATATTATCTTCCATGATGTCGACTATGAAAAAGAGTGAAAGATCTGCAAAAGAAGACCTTATAGAACCTGCAAAATGTTAGAAGGTTGTGCTTTATCTTTTTATCCTTCCATGAAACAAGGACCAGCATCACCCGAGCCAAGTTTCAAGTTGAGATTTGGGATGGGTTGGTCAAATGAAGGCACAGAAGGGGGTAAAGCAATGGAGGAAGAATCTTGTTCAAGAAGATCTAAGAGGGCAAAAACCACCTGGTGGACACCAGTAATGCATTTCTTGGTTATTAAACCACTGAATTTATGCAGATATGTCTTAATAGGCCTAAAAGACTGTCATTCCACATACCTTTTTATGCTCTCAAGAATCATATAAACCCCATGTTTATTAAGGACAACATGATGATGAAAAATACCACCAATAAGGGTTATGCCACCCCAAAGATCATATTTCTGGATAGCTCTTGCTAATTTATTGCCAGCAAGAAACTCAGGCTTCAAATATTGGGATGCAGGTAACTCCAAGTGAACAGGGATTGAAGTAAATCACATGCATTAGATAAAAAAATTGAGAGGAGTTGGGAGGGAAAAATAATACATTTACCAGAAGGGAAAATGATCTCATTACCCACAATTCTTTTAGTGCCGCATTGAATGTGAGTGCAATCACAAAAGAAAACTGATGCCAACATTTCATCTTTGATGAAACTGACAAATAGTTTTTCCCAATCTTCCACTTCCAGAAAGATCATGTAGTTATGTGGATAATGTACTTTTACAAATTGCATACTTAATTAAAATATATTTTTCTTTTATATTAAATTAATGTTTACAATAATTACATAAAACCTAAAAGAAAACACAAAATTTACTATAGCAAGAATATGCAATATTTATATAAGGTGAAATGTATATTTTTAAAAATAAATAAGAGAGAAGGGGCCAAGTTATATATATTTATTTCAACAATTAGTACTGAAGAAATAAAGTAGAGCTATTGGTAAAGGGGTGTTGTGACACAGTCGAGGATGGTGGATCCAATGAAGGACAGTCCAAACCTTGCGGCCAACAGAATTACACATCATAATACTCAACCCAACAGATAACACAACAATTGTTTCAAGTAATTTGCATTAACATGCCTGGCTGTAAGGCCTTCCGGGTTAGGGCCAATTACAATTAGAAATAATTCTGCAAGATCCACAAATAGATCCAATACAATTGCAACTAGTTTAGCTCTGAAGACAATTAGAAGCTGATGGAAACTCTAAGGAAGATCTAAACTTGAGCTCCCAGGCCTCCAAGCAAACTCCTTATCTCCAAGTGTGCAAACCACTAGCTTTGCTACAAACAACTATCAGATAACAATCTGATCTGCAAGATCATGCAAGATCTTTCCAAAACTTTTCCAACTCCAGCTTTTAGAAAATAAGATTTGATTCGCTAATTCTTCCAAGTCATCTAGATCTGTGACCCCTAAGTCTTCCCTTAAACAACTACCCCAAACATCCTATAAATACTAATCATTAGCCACAAGTCATATGGATATAACCATTAAATCCCCCCAACAAATAATTAAAGGCCATACAAGTCAGATTACAATTGTATACAAACATTTAATTCAGCATGTCGGCCTATAACAATAGCTACCAACAATAACTAGACCAAGTTGGCCCAACAAATCACACAGACTCCAGTCAGTAAGATAGAACTACCGAGTGACAATGACTAGACCAAGAACACGAGGCATCGCCAAGCACTAGTGTCAATTGAGCACCATAGGCATAACCGCATAACACTTTCAACGAGTGCCAAAGACTATCAAGTTCCTTCAGTGACTGAGCTTCCTTCAATTACTAAGGCCATTGGTCAAGGCTGCAACCGAGTAGCACTGACCAAAATACAATCACCCCATGCAGTTTCACCGAGGACAAGAATAGCCCTTCCTTAACCTTGGATGCCCCTATATTAGACACCCCAAGTTCCAGAAGATGTCCATATGTGAGAAGAACATCTTCTATGATTTAGCATGCAAATCCTGAACTAGTTCTTCACATACAAGTCCTCCACCTTTTCTGCTTGCAGATTCTTCCACTTTAGTTTCCTCTGTCTCTTAGAGTCTTTTCTTGAAAACATATAGGATGGTTCTCCAAATTGATCATTCATTTTCTTTGGATCCACAATCTCAACTTGGCTACCAATACTTAGGCTTCTCCTACCGAGCATTGTATCCAGCAAAGGTATCAGGGAAAACTTCTTGTTATCCTTCTCAACAGTAAACACATTTCAGACACAGTCATACATAGCTCTGCAATCATATTGCCAAGGTCTACCTAGTAATATATCAAAACTATTCATCTTCATGATGTCACATAACAGAAGATCCTTATACTAGCTAATCTGAACATCAATAAAGCATTGTTCTCTTACTTCTAGAGCATGAACATCTTGTAACCAGCCAATCCTATAAGGACAAGGATGCTTCATTATATTCAATCCAAGTTTCTGAACCATGTCCTCAATAATAAGGTTATCATTACTACCACTATCAACAATAACATCACAGAGTTTACCTCCAGACTTGCATCGAGTCCTAAACAAATTCCTCCTCTGACAGGGTTCCTCCTTTGTACCAAGAAATGTTTGTTGAAGCAGCAAGTTATCAGATTCAGGTTCATTCTCATTCACCATAGCATTTCATCAGTCACCAAGCTTCTTCTGTGTACACTCAAAAGAATGGTGTCCTTCCTCTCTACAGTTATAATAGGTACCCTTAAAGATAACTCTACCCATCTTCTTCTTCGGTTCCATAGGTTTCTACTCATCTTTGGCATTAGTTGGTTTATCCTTCATCGAGTGATCAATCTTTTCCTTCCCTTGGGGATTACTATGTTGTTTCCTCTTCAACTTATCTTCTACCTTTAGAGCATACTAATAAGCATCTTCCATAGAATTAATCTTCAACATACCAAGCTCATCTTGAATATTGAATCTTAGACCATTCACATATTGAGCTACCTTTTCCTTACCAAGCTCTCAGTGTCCAAACCAAACAGTAAGTTTGTAGAACTCCTTAGTATAATCTTCCACAGATAGATCCTTCTGTTTCAGATTCTGCAACTTCTTAAACAAAACAAGCTCATAGTCAGAAGGTATGAACATAGCTTTCAACTTAGTCACCATCAACCTCCACTGATTGATCTTTGTTTCACTTTCATCTTCTCTATCTATTTGTAGTTCTTTCCACCAAACAGCAGCATGTCCTTTCAACTTTGTCTATGCTAATCTCACCCGAAGAGGATCTTCAATTTCTTCTAGCTCAAAGAAATCTTCAAGTTCACCAATCCAATCAGTCAGATTGTTGGGCTTCAAAGTACCAGAGAAAGTAGAAACTTCCATTCTGTAACTGCTACTAAACCAAGCTCCAGATCTATGCAACCGAGCAGTTTTGTCTTCACTAGATCTATCCCTCTGGTCATCACCACTAGATCCAACAGGTTCAAAGTTGTCAATAGCTTCCTCATAACCATCTTCAGTACCAACATTCTGAGGTATACTAGCAATAGCTCTCATGATCTCGGTGACCATGTCATTCTTCATCAATTCTATCTCAGATCTAACATCTGATTTGACTTTATCAGAAATATTTGATTCCACAGCATCAAAAATATTTGCAATAGCTCTAGGGTCCAATCTTCTTGGAGGCATCCTTAAAGATATGAAAAACCCCTCTGCAACAAACCCTCACCAACCACCTTGTGGAAATCTCCAAGTTGTGTACAAGTCAGATCTCAACCTACCACCTTGAACAAACAACTAGGGAAAGATCCACAAGTTCAATGCTTCGGATATGTAATCTAGATTGTGCTCAATCTTTGATCCAATAGGATCAACTTCACAAGATCAGCCTTACTAGGTCAACCTTCACTCTACAAGATCAACTATCAGCTTCAACAAGAACAACCTTCACTCTGATACCACCTGACATAGTCAAGGATGGTGGATGCAATGAAGGATAGTCCAAACCTTGCAGCCAATAGAATTACACAGTGGAATAATCAATACCACATATAACACAATAATTATTTCAAGTAATTTTCATTAACATGCCCGGCTATAAGGCCTTCTGGGTTAGGGCTAATTACAATCAGAAACAATTTTGCAAGATCCACAAATAGATCCAATACAATCTTAGCTAGTTCAACTTTGAAGAAAATCAAAAGATGATGGAAACTCTAAGGTAGATCTAAACTTGAGCTCGCAAGCCTCCAAGCAATCTCCTTGTCTCCAAGTGTGCAAACCACTAGCTCTGCTACAAACAACTATCAGATAACAATTTGATCTGCAAGATCATGCAAGATCTTTACACAGCTTCGCCAACTCCAGCTTTCAGAATCTTAGATCTGATCCACTAAGTCTTCCATGTCATCTAGATCCATGACCCCTAAGTCTTCCCTTAAAAAACTACCCCAAACATCCTATAAATACTAATCATCATCTACAAGTCAGCTAGATGAAACCATTAACTCCCCCCAATAAATAATTAAATGCCATACAAGTCAGCTTAAAATTGTATACAAACATTTAATTCAGTATGTTGGCCTATAACAATAGCTACCAACAATAAATGCACCAAGTCAGCCCAACAAATCACATACAACTCTGGTCGGTAAGATAGAACTACCGAGTGATAGTGAATTAATTGAGCACACTGGGCATCGCCGAGCACCAGTGTCAACCGAACACCGTAGGCATAACTATGTAACACTTTCACTGAGTGCCAAAGACTACTAAGTTCCTTCAGTGACCGAGCTTCCTTCAATGACTGAGGCCATTGTTCAAGGCTGCAACCGAGTAACACCTACCAAAATATAAACACCCCATGCAGTTTCACCAAGGACAAGAATGCCCCTACCTTAACCTTGGATGCCCCTGCATCAGGTTGGGTAGTTAGGATAGAAAAAGGGGTGGCTTGAGAGGTTGAGTGTTCAACTCTTGATCATCATCCTTTTTACAATTATATATTTCTTTAAACTATTTTTATTTTGGAGAAAATAAAAGCATTTCCAATATTTAGTTTTTTTCCAATTAATTTAATTTTTTTAAAGAAACATGAATAGAGAGAAAACAGATTAATTTCAAAATAAGGAAATGCAAAATGATACTTCCCTAAATAATTTGAAATTAATTTTTCATTTTGTGGGCTTGAATTTCAATGTGTCCATAGTGGCTCCAATTGGGGACGCACATTCATACCTAGCTGCAACGAGGATCCAACTATTTCTGGAGAAGTAGACCACACATTTGAGAAATTAATAATATATATAATGCAAGAATTTAGAAAGTGTTTTAATATTAATTGCTTAAAAGAAAAATCTCTTCAGATATTGCCCATGTGTAGGAAATTCTTTAATGTCTCCCTCCGTATCTTATAAGAAATAATAATTTTCACTGTTATTATCAATTATGACATATGGTCCAAGCCACGAGGCCTCAAATTTTCCATGTTTCCAATTATCCTGATCCTTAGCATTCCATTTTAGAACCCAATCTCCCTTCTCACAATATATGTTTTATGTCTTCTTATCATATAGTAGTTTGACCTTTTGTTGACTTCTAATATTCTGATTCATAGATTCTCTTCTATCTTCATTTAATTCTGTCAATGCATAGATTCTTTCTTTGATTAGATCATTCTCTTCCAACTCTTCAGGATCAATGAATTTGTAGACAGACAAAGAAATATGGATAGGCAATCTTTCTTCTTTCCCATGTACTAATTCATATGGTGAATGGTTAGTGGATCTCTTCTTACTTATCCTATCTTACCATACAACCCATTTCAGTTGTGAATCCCAAGCTCTTTTTTTTTTTCTCCAAGCATCCTTTTGATAATTTTCAACACATTCTTGTTACTAGATTTAGCTTGTCCATTACCTTGTGGATGGTATGGTGATGAATAGGATGTAATAATTCCATATGTTTCACAAAATCTACTAAACTCCTGAGATCTGAAACACATTGCATTATCTACCACAATTTTATGTCTTACTCTGAATCTAGTTAAGATATGATCCATTAGGAACTGGATAACAACTTTACTAGTAGCCTATCTTGTTGGAATCACCTCCACCCACTTGGTGAAATAGTCAGTAGCCACTAAAATCTACATGTGTCCATCACTATATTTGTCATTGATCTCTCCTATAAAATCCAATCCCCACATTTGGAATAGTTCTTCAGTATGCTAAGTTCTTAGAGGCAACATCCCATTGTGCTTCAACTTACTAGAAAACCTTTGACCCTCCAACCATTTTCTGACATAGTCATAACTATCTCTGAACATACTAGCCCAATAGCACCCTTCCCTCCAAATTTTTTGTGCAATATTTTTAGCAGAAAAATGGCCCCCACTTACTCCCTGATGCATTTATTTTAATACCATCTAAGATTGATATGGGTATAAACATAGTAATAGAATGACTTCCTTATTCTTCCAATACAAATCTTCTCATGTAATAACATATTTATCTTCTTGAAGCTTTAAAGTTCTTTTTTGGCTATCTGGCATCTCATCATTAAAACTCATATTTTTTAGATAATAAATAATATCAGAATACCAAGGGAAATTCTCTATACTCATTACATCATTTCCTGATTCCACATGTAATACTTGTGCCTCTTCTAAGTTTGATTCAGCCATTAGCTTTGCAAGACCTTGATCCCTCACTGAATTGGTTATTTTAATATCTATATTAAACTCCTATATTTAGTTTATACATCTACATCTTTTACTTATACTCTTTGATTGTCTAAATATATCTTTTGCTGTAGCATTTGGTACATATGCACTTATGCTCGATCCTACCAAGTAAGATCTGAAAGATTTAACTTCCTTCACTAATGCATATGCATGTTTTTCCATTTTGTCATACTTTAGTTCTGAAGCTTGTAGGGTTTTGCTAAAAAATGTGACAGGTTTTTCATATCCATCATTGTTCTTTTGCAATAAAACTGTTGCTATAGTATGGTAAGATGCAAAGGAAAAGAGGTGAAATGGTCTAGAAAAGTTAGGAAATTTTAAAATGGGAGCTTCCTTGATATCCTTCTTTATACTTTGAAAAGCTTCAATATATTCATTTGTCCATTTGATTTCAAATCCTTTCTTCAACATTCTTGCAATACGCATTACAATCTCTCCAAAATTTGACATGAATCTTCTAACAAAGTTAATTTATCCAAAAAAAGATTTTATTGCTTTGATTGTCCTAGGGATCTAAATTTTTTCAATTGCCATTATTCATTTAGGATCAATTCTAACTCCTTATTTCAAAACAATATGTCCTAAAATCTTTCCTTCTTTCACTCCAAAATGACATTTCTTAGGATTCAGTGAAATACCAAATTCAAGGGCTCTTTAAAAGATTTTCTCCAAATGCTTGCAATGATCTTCCTCACATTTTGAATAGGCTATCAACTCATATTGATATACCACCATGATGATATCAATGAGATCCTCGAAAGCCACATCCATAGCCCTCTGAAAGTTTCTCATGCATTGGTAAGCCCAAAAGGCATTCAGGCATATACATTTGTGCCCCAAGGTGTAGTGAATGTTGTCTTTTACTATTTTTCTTCTTTTACTTTGACTTGGTTGTACCCTGAAAAACCATCCATCATGGATGGTAATTCATTTCACATTACCTTTTGTAACAATGCTTCCATATTCAGTAGAGGATAATTATCTTTAAGTGAAGATACATTTAGATTTCTAAAATCAACACATAACCTAAAATCTCCATTCTTTTTCTAGACTGGGACTAAGTTTGAAACCCAAGTTGAATTCTTTATTGGCTTGATAATACTAGCATCTCTCAGCTTGATTAGTTCTTTTTTTTTTTTGGGTGTCAATGTTTGGTTGATAGGCCTTTGTCTCTGCCTGAATGGTTTAGCATCAAGTTTCAAAGGTATCTCATGTTGAAAAAGGTCCTCTCTATATTCCTTGAGGTCTTTGTAACACCATGCAAAAACATGTCTATATTTCCTTAATAATGATATAATCTGTGTCTTTATCCTAGGGGTGAGATTCTTCCCTATATATACTTCCTTTAGAGTAAACTCATTTCCTAAGTTTATCTTTTCGACATCTCTATCATCTGTATGTCTTGGATTCTCCTCCATTTTGTCTTTATTATAAAAAATCCTTTCAAGGGCTACTAAACCTTTAGGGATCTTATTAGTTTTCAACTACACCACTTCTTTTCCAAATATAAACCCCTTTTCATTATTACTTTCCACATGTGCATTGAGATCAATCATTTCATCTTCGTATTTCTCTTCACACACTAAAAATTTTACCAGCTCCCTATCATTTTCAAAGATTTGCCAATTATGTATATTATCAGGAATTGAGGGTGTAGTTTTTATCTCTACTTGTGATATATCTTCAAAATAAATGTTATTATGTTTAATAGCCAAGTTAGCCATAAAATCTGCTACAATATTTTCATATCGCTCAATCCATAATATGTTAAAGGCGTCAAAGAATTCCATATAAAAACATACTTCATTTCTATAATCCCTTAATCTAGAATTTTTTGTAGAAAACTTACTTCTGATTTGTGATATGATTAACTCAGAATCACCTAAAACTTTTATCATTTTAATTCCATGTTTATAAGCAATTTTGAGACCTATCAAGAGAGCCTCATATTGTGCAACATTGTTATTACATTCAAATGACAATAAAAAGGAACATTTGAAATTTTTATTATTAGGTGCTATGAATATTACTCCTGGACCATTTCCATCCTTGCTACATGCACCATCAAAATACATGGTCCAAACTATGTTATTACTTTATTTGGCATAAGTTTCAATCAGGTTAGTTTTAAACATATCATTTTTAGAAATACTTACCTTAAAATTATCCATGTTTGAATGGAAAATGCATGTGAGCTGGCTTGAATCCACTTCTTCCATGATGTAGGATGACCTTGATTCCCTGTCAATTCTTATTTCCCTGCCATTCACTGGAATAGAAGAATAAGAAAGATCTAATTGAATGTTTCCTCCTACTAAGTTAGACCATTGCCTTGAAAAAAGCATTCCATAACCAGCAGGCACATCAATTATAGTAACATCCATTTTATAAGATATTTTAGGGCATGCAAGGAATCCGAATTCCACATTTTTCATTATTCCAACTACGGGAATAGATCTATTATCCATAGCATAAAATTTACCATATGTAGTATCAAGTTTCATTCCTAATTCTTTTATGACATCATTTGACATTATATTAACAACTGCACCAGAGTCTATCATGCAGTTTTTAACTAATTTATTGTTTATTTGTAATGTTAAGTAAAAAGGTTCAACTTGAGTTCCATTTTTATTTAATGTAGTTACCAAATAAATAACTAGAGGATCCTTCATTTCTGGTTTGAGTTCCTCTTTATTACCTACATTAGACAATATTTTCAAAGCTTCATTCTTACATTCAAGTATTTTAACTATTTCAAGCAAAGGGACATATATCTTGACTTGAGATAATACATTAGACATAAAAGTAGTTTCATTTAGTGATGATTTACTTACCTATTTCTCCTTTGCTAATCTTGGGAAATCATGAGCATATATTTTCACCTCTGGAGGAACACTCTTTGGGTCATTTCTCTGACTGGTCTTGTTTACTTTATGAAACATTCCCTCTAGTTTCCCTTGTTTTGCATTTATTGTCCTGTTCCTTAGCTGATAATTGCTCTTCACTTCCTCAACAACAACCATCGTGTAAGCTCATTTTTCTTCTTCTATTAACCTTCTTAATATTGGAGTCTTCTCTTGGTGGTTTTTATATTGGTATGTCCTATTGATTTCATTTTTATGACAATAATATTCCTCTGAAGAACTAGCATCATCTTCCCCCCACATAGGATCTACTGATAAAGCACATACAATGGGTTGATGATTAACATATTCTTCTCTTGGTTCTATAATAGCTTGTGCTACCATAAACTATTTCATTGCATGAGGTAACCTGCACATGTCACACCATGTAATTTCCTCTATCATATGGTTTTCTCTTGATAATGGATCAGGGGTGTGCATTTCCTTTCTTAATAGTTTCCCATCTTTCCATTTCATGTTGTAATGCATGTCTTGCAATCTATATTTGTCATTTTTGAATTGTGGTTGGCCATTTTTATTTCTTTTGTAATGATCTCTTGTTTGAAAATTCCTCATCATACTCATCAACTTATCCAATTTATCTTCTTCTTTGTGTTTCTTAGGACCCTTAGGATTAAAAAATCGAGGATCATCCCTTTTAGAAAATTCTTCTAGATGCTTTCCTATCATTTTCAATAGTTATAGAAATTTTGAAAGAATGTGCTAGAGTAGATAGCTTATGTGATCTAATTTTGTAATTGGTTTTATTATCAAAATCTCCCATGTAGAAATTAATCACAAAAGCATCAATGGGTCTAATATCTCTCAGAATTCTATTTAACAACTTATTAAATTTTTTATTGAATTTAGAAATAGACTTATTCTGATTCTTCTTTATACTTGTTAATTTGTGAGATACAAATGAGGTATCATTATGGTCACGAAACTATTCTATAAACTGGTTAACGAAGTCTTTCCAACTTGATATGGATTCATTTGGTAAACTTCTAAACCACTTTGTCACGTCCTTTGTAAGAGATTGAACACAAAATTACATATATATATATCTTCATTATATTCTTCAAAATCTTGGATAACATTCTTTAGGTTTATATAATGAGTTTCAGTAGATTCCAACCCATTCTTAAAGAACTTGGGAATCACATCTCTCAGCTCATCTGTTATCCAAGTTCATAAGACAAATTATTGGCACATGAGACCGAACTAGGGTGCAGGCTTAGGCACTCCTCAGGACAGGCCATGGGCACACCAAGTGAAATCTTTCACATATGTACCCCCTCCTAAGATTTCACCACCTCCTACAATGCATCATCATGATATTATTATTGAGGCCGACTCATAGACTATTCAAGTCATTCATACCTTGAGTTATCTAGTGGTTACATAGAGCATGATATTGTTTCCTCCTTGTGCTGATGCTTCTAGCCCTTCCACATCCTCCATGAGATCACATGTTTGTGTGCCCCACACTTGCATTATGTGCAATAATCTATGCTTAGGTCCCCTAAATGATAGTGATACATATAACTACATCTTCAAGGTGGACGATACTACACAACACACTATAGGTATTGAAACACCTCATAGAGATGTGCATTAGGGGCATACAAAGCCATGGAATCCAACAATTATGGTAAGGGTAAAAAGTTCACTTTTTACATTGTATTTAATTTTAAATGTTCGTATGTTTAGTATAATTTTCTTATAATGATTTCCTACTTATGTTTTTTTTATGTTTTATATTTATGTTTAGTTGATGACAAAGGAGATGGCACATGTGGAGGGGTCTAGGCTTTCAACTATATCATTTGGCCTTGACACTTCCATGGTACATGTGTTTTAATGTACTCATTGGTTTCCCTTTATTATAATAGTATATGTACATATATTTTCTAATTTTTATGATCATCTTATTACATGTTGATGTAGGTGTCACCACTTGCCACTGGGGGAAATGTGAGGGGGTTCAAGCATATGGCATTGACAAGAGGAAGGTAATTAAGTAATTTAGATTATTTATGCATACATGTATACTTGTTAGTTGTGCGTACTCATTTTTAATTTACATAGTTTATTTAATAGAGGGTAGTGCCTGATAATGTTGTGAGACCCTTTCACCATGATAGAGTCACATGCATCTCAATTCATAGTGATAGCCCCATGGTATGTATATTTATAAATTTTCTTTTGTGTATTTTACTATCAAGTATATATAATATGATAAAGTCATGATTATATGACTTGTATATGTTTGACATTTTTAGGTCGCCCCTAGTTTGAGGGAGGTAGAATGCCAAGGGTTTGTATTGTTGATGACTTCACTGACATTTCCTATAGAAAGTTCAATATAGGTAATTTTTAGTGTTAATTCAGTTATTTTGTAAACATATATTTTCTACCAAGGATTTAACATTAAATAGTATAACTCATAGATCAATCTCATTTTCACAAACATATACAAGTCAGAGTCAACATTGGTGGCATTTTCCCTTCGTACCAAGGAGATATATTAGGTCCCTTGTCCGCATAAGGAGACAAAGAGGTGAGGTACATGATAGTTCAATTTTAGTTTATTTATTTATTATTGTTGACTATAATTTTGAATTTTTATTTTTAATTTTTAGAAACCATATAAATTAAGTAATCTAACTTGGGGTTTCACTTTTGTGTTTGAATGCAAGATCCATTAGAGCCAAAGAGTACTTCAAAGAGGCTACATTTTGATGATCCACCAGTAGAATAGGATATCCTAGAAACATTTGTAGTTGAACTTCTTATTTTAAGATGTCATATGACACATTTTGAGATGGCGTATGCCACATTGGATCTAGATATGTTGATTTTGTAAATATGAATAGAATTATTATTCATTTTGATATATATGAAACTTAATATTCGATCCAATTTATTAATTGTGTGTTCATTTATTCATTGTTAGTATGTAAATATGCTTGTGTGTATGTACTCATGTGTAGGATTTATGCCTTAAGTATATTCATGTATATTCAAGTACATTCTTCATAACCTAAATTCATGTGTATGGGCTATGTGCATGATTGAAGTGAATTCATGTGTATGCTTTATAATCTATGTGCTACATGTATGCTTCATGACTTAAGAAAATTTATGTGTATGCTTTATGTGCTACATGTGTTCACATGTGTAATTCATCATTTAAGTGAATTCAAAATTTATGTGCTACATTGTATTCATGTGTATCTAATGCTCTCAACCAAATAAATCCTTCAAAGTTCACTTCAAAAATCCATTGATCACCTTGTCCACTGAACTCTTATGCAATGTATCATGTTAGAAATCTATTATACATGTCAAAGACACATAATTCCATGAGAATAAGTAGGCACATTCATGGAATGATTCTTCTACATCAAGATTTTGTCAAATTGTTATTGAGAAAATAATGACCTATCATTCTAGGTACCAAACCCTCCTTTCTAGGGTCTGTACGTCGGGAATTATTCAAAAATACTCTTGAAAATCTCTCTAGATCCCCCCAATAGATCTAACACATCACTATGGACCCCAATAGCATAGATGCATCACAAAATATACTTATCCATTGGAGTATATGGTATCAACAATGACTGGTGTTGCTTCATGCACCTTCAATGAACATTTACCACCATTTGTGGTCTCTCCACCACCAAATATCCTACATATCCTTGCAACCAAATGCTATTGTAGAAGGCACTAGTTAATTCATTTCCTTCAAATGCCAATGAAATGATGCAATACAGACATGGAAGTGATAAAAAGACAATAGAAAATCAATTTACTCCATTTCAAATCACAGACACATTCCACAATGCATTCAAATGACCATCCTTGGTCTCTTTACATTTTTCAATAACCTCATATGGTCATGTCCCCATCTCCCTTGGAGAAGAAACATCTATTCATTATGGGAACAAAAAGATGCTTCCATCATGTCTGGCTAGGTAGGTTTACCCTAAGAATGGTCCTACTTTGCCTCTTGACATAGAAGAACGCTCACCAACATACACAATGGTGCTTAGTGCACCTTGGGGAAACTTTGGTCTAGTAAGGTCGTGAATGTTCTACTCAATTCATGTTCAAAATGAGGTTGGCACTAGTCTTTACCCACCCAATGAGAGCTAATGGCATAGACCATTCAGTGCCAGGATGAACGGTTTGGAAGATACCCAGTGGTGCAACTTTCAACTTACCCTCACTACAAGTTTTTACATCAAGCGAGATTGACGTGCCAAATTCAAAAAAATCTCAATCTCCTAGAAATGAGAGAGGTTACTGTAGGCCTTAGAAACATGGTCTTGTAGCATCTAACGGTTCACCAATACCTATCATAGGGTCCCAGATATAAGACTCAAAAGATCGCTCCCCAATCATGCTTAGTGCACCTTGGGGACACTTTGGTCTGGCATGGTCATGAATGTTCAAGTGACTCTATGGTCAAAAAAGGGTTGTCACTAATCTTTATGTGCCTAACCAGAGCTAATGGCGTAGACCATTCAATGCTAGGATGAACGGTTTGGAAGAAACCTAGTGGTGTAACTTTCAACTGACCCTCAGTACAAGTTTTTGCATCAAGTGAGATTGGCTTTCCAAATTCAAAAAAATTTGAATCTCTCAAAAAGGAGAGAGGTTATTGTAGGCATAAAAAACATAGTCCTATAGCATCTCACAATTCACTAATACCTCTCACAAGGTCTGAGCTACAAGCCTTAAAAGATCAATGTCCAATCATGCTTAGTGCACCTAGGGGACACTTTGGTCTGACATGGTCAGGAATGTTCTAGTGAGACTCTAGAAAAAACAAGGTTATCACTAACAGTTATCTACCCAAACAAAGCTAATGGCATAGACCATTTGGTGCCAAGATGAATGGTTTCGAAGAAACCCAGTGGTGCAACTTTCAACTAACCCTCACTGTAAGTATTAACATCAAGCGAGATTGGCATGCCAAATTCAAACAAATTCGAATCTCCAAAAAAGGAGGGAGGTTATTGTAGGCCTTAGAAACATGGTTCTATAGCATCTCATGGTTCCCCTATAACTCTCACAAGGTCTGAGATACGAGCCTCAAAAGATCATTTCCCAATCGTGCTTAGTGCACCTTGGGGACACTTTGGTCTGGCATGGTCATGAATGTTCTAGTAACTTAGTAGTCAAAATGGGTTTTTCACTAGTGTTTAACCACCCAACCAGAGCTAATGGCATAGATAATTTGGTGCCAGGATGAACGGTTTGGAAGAAACCTAGTGGTATAACTTTCAATTGACCTTCACTACATGTTTTGGCATCAAGAAATATTGGCATGATAAATTCAAACAAATTCAAATATCTTAGAATGGAGAGAGGTTATTGTAGGCCTCAGAAATATAGTCATGTAGCATCTCCTGGTTCACTGATACCTCTCACGTGGTCTGAGATATGAGCCTTGAAAGATCGGTGCCCAATCTTGCTTAGTGCACCTTGGGAACATTTTGTCCATCATGGAAATGAATGTTCTAGTGACTCAGTGGTGAAAATTGAGTTTTCACTGACCCAACTAAAGCTAATAGCATAGACCATTCAGTGTGAGGACAAACAGTTTGGAAGAAACACAATGGTGCAACTTTCAACTGACCTTCACTGCAAGTTTTGGCATCAAATGATATTGGTGTACCCAATTCAAATAAATTGAAATCTTGCTGAAAGGAAAGAGGTTATTGTAGGCCTAAAAAACATGGTCATGTAGCATCTTAGGGTTCATCGATAACTTTCATGAGGTGTGAGAGATGAGCCTCAAAATATCGCTGCCCAATCATGCTTAGTGCACCATGGGGACACTTTGGTCCGACATGATCATGAACATTATAGTGACTCCATGGTCAAAAAGGGGTTGTCACTAGCATTTACCTACCCAATCAAGCTAATGGCATAGACCATTTGGTGCCAAGACAAACACTTTTGAAGAAACCTAATGGTGCAACTTTTAACTAAACCTCACTACAAGTTTTGGCATCAAGCGAGATAGGCATGCCAAATTCTAAAAAATTGAAATCTCCTAGAAAGGAGAGAGGTTATTGTAGGCCTCAAAGACATGGTCTTGTATCATCTCACAGTTGACCGGTACCTCTCACAGGGTCTAAGATACGAGCCTCAAAAGATCGCTGCCTAATTGTGCTTAGTGCACCATGGGGACACTTTGGTGTGACATGGTCACGAACATTCTACTGACTTAGTGGTCAAAATAGGGTTGTCACTAGTGTTTACCTGCCCAACCATAGCTAATGGTGCAAACCATTTTGTGCCAGGATGAATGATTTGGAAGAAACCTAGTGGTGCAACTTTCAACTGACCCTCATTGCAAGTTTTGGCATCAAGCAATATTGGTGTGCCAAATTCAAACAAATTTGAATCTCCCAGAAAAGAGAGAGGTTATTGTAGGCCTCAAAAAAATGGTCTTGTAGCATCTCATAGTTTGTCGATACCTCTCACAGGGTTGGATATGTGATCCTTGAAAGATCATTGCCCAATCGTTGTTAGTGCACCTTGGGGACACTTTGGTCCGGTATGGTTACAAACATTTTAGTGACTCCGTGGTTGAAATGAAATTGTCACTAGCATTTACCCACCCAACTGGAGCTAATGACACAAGTCATTTTGTTCTAGGATGCAATCATTCAACACTATCCCTTCACCCCAGGAAATCACCATTTTACTTTGGACACATTTGACCAATTTTGACTCAATGACTCCAACTATTACATCACTTAACGATAAAAATTTACATGGAATGGAGACAATAAAAATGTAAGGATACAAACTTAAGATGATACAAATATAAGGATACAAGATTCATAGTAAGGAATCACAATTTTTGCACTTTACATGGCATTAAGATGATACAAATGTGGACTCTTAGTATTTGCAAATCAACCCCATGGGCACTTTTTATATTTGAAATTATTTATCTAATACACATGATGAAGCTCATATATATATATATATATATACATACATATATATACATATATATATATATATATATATATATATATATATATATATACATATATATATATATATATATATATATATATACATATATATATATATATATATATATATATATATATATATATATATATATATATATATATATATATATATATATATATATATATATAAAATTTTTCATCTAAATATACACATTACATTCGATTGTTATTTTTATATACAAAATTTGGCATCTAAATATGCACATTACAGTCGATTATTTTTTTATATACAAAATCTTAGATACACAACTATATATAAAAAATAAGTGTCCTTTTCTCTCGTAAAGTGTATAAGTTTAACACATGGCACTTGATGAAATCTAGATTCCAATCCCTACATTTGGAAGGTAGAAGAAAAGTTAATAGAGAATATAAGAAGTTTATATAGGTTGAGAAAAATATTATGAATGTATAAGTTACTAAACAAACCAAAGAACATGACTAGCTAATTCATAGTGAAGTTTACCATAAAAAAAGATGGGCTAATCAAATGCACACCTCAATCTTCTATATCTATCATATATGTATCTGTGTGTGTGAAAATTGTACCTAATCTATAGACACAACACTTCAGTAAAACATTAGAGGTTAGTGATAATCAAAATCGTGCAAAATTGAAAACTATCTAACCAAATGATTTACTGCCTTCTAATAGGTGTGAGATTAATGTTCTCAGATTTTAATCGAGATCAGTGACCTAGATGACACCTAAATGAAGGATTTGAATGCAATTGATCTAGATATGAGATTGAATGCAATTAAACTATTTTTTTTTAATATTTTCTATGCAATAAGGAATGAAAACTTGATATGAATCTATGCCAGATGAAATTGATATGCTATGAGTGCTATTGAAAATTGATATGCAATGCTAATCTAACAATGATATGCAATATGAATGCAAAAATAAGATTGATCTCACAAAGATGTCGATTCGCAAGAGCTTTGATTTCTTCAATTTCAATTCTCCAATGTGATTGTGCAAAAATATGAGATGAATTATGAAGAGCTGAAGCCTTGATTTTATAGAAATCCAAGGCTTTGGAGGTGCATGAAAAAAAGCCATAAATCACTCAAATAACTCAGGTTGATTTTTGAGTTATTTTTAAATACAAAATAATTAACTCACAAAAATATGCAAAAGCTAAGTTTTAACTCAAAATAGAGTTTAGCTTTAATTGATAATTGATAGTTGTCTGCTTTTATGATTGTGCATGTTTTATTTATGAATTAATTTAATAATAAAGTGATTTATTCTCAACTTAACTGCTTTTCAAAATAAAACAATTGATTTATGGGTTAATCAATTATTTAATCAAACTTTTATTAAAAACTATATTATTAAATAATGACAACTTGCTTTAATTAATTAAATAAGAATTTAATCAATTATTCATAGGAATTTTGATTTATTGTCAAAATTAAATAATACAATTAATAATAGATAGAATTAAATTTAATTAAACAATTAAGTGGCAAATATTAAATCTAATTAATTAAATATGAAAATATTCAATTAATCAAACTTTAGGATAAATGTAATTTATTGTGAAATAATCATTAAATTAAAGATAATTAAGATAATTTAGGAATATTGTTAGGAATATTCCTCGATGCAGAATTTAAGATAATCAATTATGATTTGATGATGTTCAGATGTGCCTTAGGTTAGGACTTCGATGTCAATTTTATTTGATTTGTCAATGTAGGAGGTTAATGAATTTATAGCCCATTTTTGGGGTATTACATTTTGCCCCTCTTTGAATTACTGTGCGAAACACAGTGGTTCAAAGATAGTCTGTGTTTGATAAAGATATGAAACTGATTCAAAAGATAAACCGATCTCAAGATAGAAACCGATTGAAAGATATTGAGATAGGAGTTGATTGATATTGAATTTGATATGAAGATAATAGGTCCTGAATGACCAAAGATAATGTTCACTATAATAGAAAATGAACCTATGATTGCGAAAAATTGTCCAAAACGCCTGATTCTAAACCTTAGGATTGCAAAGAAGTGAGTGACCCATTCTAGACTCGATTGTCTTAGCAGAACTAGCAGGTATCACATCCAAACCCTTCAGTTGCCGAAGAACCAAGGAAAGAACACTATGATCTGATGGTTGCAAAAATTGATACGGATTACAAGATTAAGAGAATACAAGATTGATATGGATCGATGAATCTGATATGCCCCAAGTGATGATAGATTTGCCCTGAGTGATGAGGTCTTTTTTTTTGATGAATCAGTAACTAGACGTGATTGTTTGTCTTGATTAGTGATGAAAGATATTGATAGATTTGGTTGACAAACTTTGAATGATGTGCAATACCATGCCCCCTTCAGGATTAAAATTGAAATCTAACAAGAAAAGTCAGCGTTATAGTTTAGAAGCATGTTAATTGATTTGAGAAGTGTGGTGAAACACATTCAAGAACACATTCTGCATCGTTGGAAGGTCCCAAAAGACCAAGTTTGACTAGGTTTGACCATGAGTTGACCATGGTTGACCAAGTTGAAATTTTGATAGTTTGATGTAAGATAATTAGTTAAGTTGAATACTAGATTTCTGTGATGATTGAAGGTTGATTATGCAAGCAATTAATAATATGAATGATCTCAGATTTGAATTTTGATCCCGAAAAAGGATTCTACTTGCTATTTCATTGGAGGAACCTTCATGTGAGATTCAGTTCTTGTTAGACTTGAAGATGCGATTTGAAGAATCATTTAAGCATTGAAGTTTGTTTAATCATTGTGAGATCATGCAAACATGCAAAATGCAATGAGACATGCAAAATGAAATGAGACATGCAAAATGAAATGCAACCTAAGACCTAGGACCTAGTCATTGATCATATGTTGATTTGTTATCATCGTTGAACTTTTAGGTAATCAGATAAATCAATACAATGCCCACTAGCTATGAAACCATAGACATATGAATATCAATTTGTATGTGCCTGAATCAATACAACACCCACTAGTGAATAACCATGGATATATGAATATTGATTTTATTTTCAGAATGTCAGATTAGATATAAGCATCAAAGCATAAACGCCAGGATGACCTGAATATCATGTCCATTTTGATATAGCAATTTGTACAAGCATCAAAACATAAACGTCGTGATGACCTGAGTATGCCTTGCATTGCAAACACATCAAATAGTCAAGAGATCATTCTAAATCCAATGTGAATTATCCGTAGTGACCCTTTATTGTTCACATCCTTAGGCAAGATTGCGTTCCACAGTAGGAGAAAGAACTTACTCAAAAAGACAATAGTTAGATCAAACTTCCTTGAATTGTCTGGGTATCAATGGTCGAGGTACGCATGGCCATCCAATTCGAGATAGAGGCTCTTATAGTCGGACACCATTTCAATCCAGAATTTCCAAAGATGTTAGATTTTCACATACAAGCAAAAAATAAAGAAAAGATTATGCCCCTAGTCATCACTCTCTAAATCCTATAAAGGACATCATCGAAGAGCTCGAAGGGACACAATATGAAAAAATCTTAATGCGAATCAGTAAGCATACAAGGAGATAAAAGCATGAAGCATAGATTGTTTTCAATTTGTTTTGATATTTGATTGTTGTAGATGCAAAATCCTTTCTAGAGACAAGACTGACTGACTGACTCACATGAAGCTTCAAAGGACTCTGACTAGATATGATCCATCTAAGATACATGGGAGACCATAGGATATGACATTGATTGCCCCCAAGTGTTAAACATTGATAGGATACAGACGCTTGAGCTGGTTGGTGTACAGACCGACTTATTGAAACAAGGATATATACAGACTAAAGCAGACTGAAAGCTGGGAAAGACCAAGATTGCACTGATAGATGGAGCATTTTGAAACAAGTGGCACCTGTTTGTAGGTTTTCACCATCTTGGTAGAGATTCTATTTTTGCTACCAAGGTGCCTGTTTCCAGGTTTTCACCAAGGCACTTTTTATTTTATTTATAATTTATAATTTTTCTCTTTTTTGTACTTTTGATATTTTTTTGATATTTTTTTGAATCATCAAGGTGCCTATTGCTAGGTTTTTACCAAGATGTTCATTTTTTCAAGATGTTTTCTGATTTTTAAGATTTTTTTAGGACATTTTACCAAGCACTGAATGCCTTAGGCATAGAATTTCTTCAGATGGAGAACGTTGATTGGTTCTCGGAGCTGTTCTCCATCAGTCATTGAGAGTTGATAGGCACCAGAGCCAAAAGTAGCAGTGATGAAAAAGGGACCCAACCAGTTGGGTTCGAACTTCCCCTTGCATTCTCGATGTGATTGATTTTTAGGATTTTCTCTCAAGACTAGATTGCCAACCTGAAATTATCTGTGTCTGACTTTCTTGTTGTAGCCTCTAGACATTCTCTTCTGATATACTCTGAGATGATCATATGCTGCTTGTCTGTGCTCATCTAGTAGTTTCAGTTCTTGTAACCTAGACACTCTATAGTCATCATCAGTTACTAGACCATGCATTCTAATTCTGAGTGATGGGATTTCAACCTCAATAGGTAGTACCGCTTCAGACCCATAAACTAAAGTGAAAGGTGTAGCCCCAGTAGGTGTTTTGATACTTGTTCTGTAGGCCCATTCTGATACTTGTTCTGATACTGGTTCTGATACTGGTTCTGATACTGATTCTGATAATTGTTCTGATACTGGTTCTGATACTGATTCTAATACTGATTCTGATAATTGTTCTAATACTGGTTCTAATATTGATTCTGATACTGATTCTGATAATTGTTCTGATACTTGGTATACTTGATAGCATCTTTTTCCATTTGCAAACTCCCAAGCAAGATCATATCGTGCAATCCCAATGTCTAGCAAGGTGGAGAACAAGAGGGATTAGCAAGCTGGTGGAAGAGATGGAAGACAAGAGAATGAAGGAGAATGAAGGGAAGAAATCTTCAAGGGAAAACTCCTCAAGAATACTCAAGCTAGGTAAAAATCATCTTGTAAAGCATATTTGGATAAGTAGGGAAAGGCTAGTATAGGATAAGTCACAAAAGCGTAGTGCAAGAGCAGGAAAGAATGCAATCCAAAGGAGTAGACATGTCAAGAGGCTTCATAGCACTATGTTTTACTCTTTCTTTCTTTTTTTATTAGATCAAGACCAAAGGGGAAAAGGATAGCAATAGGCAAAAATGAATAGAGGAAGATGGATATGAAGGCTAAACATGGAAGGAATGAAAGCAAGATCACCGTAAGATAGCTCACAAAATAGCCAAATATTCATGTATAGATCAACATTGTCAAGATCAAAGAGAGAAGATGGAATTGATGAAATATGTAGAAGAACTACGCATGATGTCTGATTGCTAGGTTTTCATCATGGTACCATAAGGAAGTGGTTT
Organism: Chamaecyparis obtusa; assembly: GCA_027943335.1. Classification (NCBI taxonomy): domain Eukaryota; kingdom Viridiplantae; phylum Streptophyta; class Pinopsida; order Cupressales; family Cupressaceae; genus Chamaecyparis; species Chamaecyparis obtusa. The sequence goes on along the minus strand of BSBK01000123.1, from coordinate 1,129,579 downwards.
TCACCATAGGACAAATTTATTTCTCTTTACTTTTGCTACCAAGGTGCCTGTTTCCAGTTTTTCACCAAGGCATATTTTCAATTTTATTTTATTTTTTTTTGGAAGAAGGCAAGCTTTTTAGATAATGCTCCTTGAAAGGATAAACCATGATATGCCAAGGATTCAAAATGATATGCTCAAAGATGCTGATAGGGAAAGGAACATGGAAGAGAAAAATGGAGGATAGGGTTTTATGTAAAGCAAGTGAGGTTGGAAGATAGGAGGAATAGGCAAATGAGGAAAAAGGATAGAAGGTAGAAGGTTAATGAATGGAAGGATTGTGAAAGGGTAGATGGAAAGGAAGGAAAGATCAACATAAACACACACCTTGAAGGGTGGCGAGAGGGTGGAGGAAACGTGAATGAAGGAATACGTGAAGGAATATGGTGAATGGATAGCAGAGGTTGAGGTTTGGGCGCATGAAATGGAAGAATATTTTTGGAAGGAGATGTAGTGGAAGCCTTTGGAAGCTTGAATGTCAATTTCACTTTTTGCTCAACACCAGACTCTTTCAAGAGAGACTTTGGAATCCATATAGCCGTAGGACTTTTATTTCCTTTTGATGATCTAGAGAGAATATCTTGAATGATGGATTTTGGAACCCATACTTGTCTTGTAGTTTTTTTCTTAGATATCTCTTTTGACTTTATATTTCCATGTCTATTAGAGGAGACATGGTGATCATTTTTTGATGGATTCTTGTATTGATTCTTTTTCTTGTATTGAACATTCAAGTTACTTCTAAAAGACTTGGGACTTGTTGAAGAAGGAGGATATGACTGGTTTAGATGGGTGGGTGGATGAAAAGGATTCAAGGGTATGCATCTATGTTGATCTTGAGGAAAGATGGGAGATGGAGGGATGTAAGGACCCAAGATAGATGTCAAATTAGGAGAGTTAGGAGGGGAAAGTGAAGGGACATAAGGACCCAAGATGGAAGGAAGGTGTGAAGCTCTTAGTAGTGGTGGAAGAGGTCCAAGGATGGAAGTGGAAGATGCAAAAGGATAATCAATAATTTCATCATCATCTATATGACAACCAAGGATATTAGCATCTTTAGAGTGAGCATTAGAATTTTCAATAGAATCAAGTACATCTTGAATAGGAGCACCTTCTTTGATAAGATTGTTCAAAGCTTGCAAAGACTTAGGAAGAGTAGAAAGTGGAAGTGAACATGGAGTGGTAGAACAAGAATATGGAAGACTTTGATCTTGACAAGAATCTTCGAATAGCATAAGCACATATTTTTTTTCTTGATTTTCAATAGGCTTAACATTGGAAGTAGCAACATCATTTTTACCAACTTTAATGGAAGTATTATCTTTGGAAAGTGCAAGTGTAGTAAGGTTATTTTGATTATCAATAAGCTCAACAGTGTAAGTAGTAGCTTGATCTTGCTTAGGAGAAGACTTAAGACATAGTGGAATGCATGAAAAAGGGTGTGTAGGATCAAAAGAACCATGGAACGGATAGGAGACATCATGAAAAGGATTGGATGACATGGAGGTTTCTTGATCTTGATCTTTCTTTATGTTCTTTTTTTTATCATTTTTAGAGTCCTCTTGACATGGAGCCACTTCTAAGGACAAGGAAGCATGTTGGGATTGTATGGAAGACTTTGGAAGAGATGGTGGAGTACTAGCTGCAGTAGGAATTATAGCATATGAAGGCTTAGGCTCTTTAGGTTTAGCATTATTGAAAGTATTGGTAGCCAAGTGAAGGTTAGCTTGAGTTTCTTTAAGAGGTAGCCCTAGAGGATAACTATAGGGAGCCACATGAAAGTTATCAGGGCTTGTGTTGGATGAAGGTTTTGTGAAAGATTTGAAAGACTCAGAAGCTTTAGAAAATGTACGGGTATTGGAGGAAGTAGGTGATGGAAGGGAACCATCACTAGACAAAGGTTCAACATTAACATGACCTTGCTTGAGAAGATACTCTTTATTTTCAGCAGGAGAGTTCTTAGAGGAGAGATCCTTATAGTATTGATGTTTCAAGCTAGCACAATATATTTTATAGTCCTCAACAGTAGTAGATGGATCATCATCAAGGTATTGTCCAAAAAAGCCATCAAAATCTCTTTCAAAATCAGAATTATATGGATCACCATCACGATCTATCCAATGTGATGGCCCATTTGTAGTAAGTAGGAATGGACGATGAGGAGGACTCTTAGGAATAGAGGTGTCATAGGTATCATTACATTGTTTGTCGTCATAGTCATCATAGTCTCCAAAGCTAGATGTGTCACTCTCTATGGAAGAGGTATCATAAGGATTGTCACATTGCTCACATTCTATCCGGGGGCATGGTGACATGTACAAGTTTTTATCAAATGGAAAAGAGTATAGAGATTTCATGGAGAACTCTTTAGGTTCCTTTTCTTTCTCAAGTTTGTCAAGCTGGACTTGCATAGCTTGCAGCTGCTTCATCATAGTGGTGATTAGAGCTTCTTCCTCATGTGTACTGATTCTTTGAGACATGTGTACTAATTCTTGATAGCTATTGATATGTTCTTGACATAGTGATTTTGTTCGATAGATTCTGGAACTAGGCTGAAAACATTGGATATCTTGTAATTTTGACAACTTTCTCAAATTTTTCCAAATGACACTCTGCAGACTCGTACGACACTGGGAAGTCTATGAAATGACAGTTTCTAAACTCGTACGATAGTTGGGTAGCAATGAAATGATAGTTGTCAATATCATACGACAGTTGCTAACAGGGTTTTGACTTTCTTGAATTTGCTGGTTTGAAAACTCATACGACACTGGGTTCTCAATCATACCACAGATGGGCAATACTGAAATGACACTTGACAAAACTCATATGACTTTTGACTTCCTGAAATGACTTTTGACTCCAGAAAGAATTTTACGTCAAATTTTGCAAAACTTAAGGTTTTTAGTTTTGGATTGTTTGCAAATTGTACTATCTAGATTTTGAAGGTTATACCAGATTTGATAATTTTTAATAGCCAAGCAGATAAACAAGCACACAGAATAGCAAGCAAGTGATTCCAAGCACGTCTGAAAATAATGAACAAGGGAAAAAGCAACCTTGTGCATGAACAATCAAGTGACCAAATTGTGCTAATCCCTGAGAGTACTAATTGTGTATGTTCTGAAAAGTTTTGCAATAACACACATATACCTGAAAGTGAAAAAGTGGCCTCTCTAGGGTTTTTAGTAATGGTTTGACTCTGCAACTTTTATGATTCAAAAGGGTGAACTCCAATCCCGGTGCACTAGGGTTTTGACACAGTCCGAGAACTTAATCTTCAAGAGCTGCTAGGGAGATCTAACAACCCAACAATGAGCCATACCCGTGGAGATTTCTTCCACAAGGACATTTATATAGCAGCTGTCACTACCATGGTGAAAATGGCTATTACCACTTGAGGTTCTGTCAACGCAATTTTCCCTATGAAGAGATTGTTCGCTATGGTTAACCCTCTTTAAAGGTGACTCATAGATTTATACCACAAGGGGACTTGGCTCTAGATCCAAGGTTTTTGACACTTTTTCACTTTTAACCCAAACAAAGCAAGCAGATTAATTCGACATGCTAAGACAAAGTTTTATTCCACCAAGGTCTGTGATATCAACTCCACATGATCTATCAACCTCTCCAGGGAGAGAATGTATCAATCAATAAGAGAAGATGCACTAACTAATTTTGATTCACCAAAGCTCATGATATCAACCCCACGTGATCTATCAACCTCTCCGGAGAGAGAATGTGTTGATCAATAAGAGAAGATGCACTAACCAAGTTGAATGTGAAACGCACTAAGTATCCTCCCTACCTACAAGGATTCTATCATCAAGAAAGATTTTGCTAGGAATCCAATCTCTCAAGAATCACGAATAGTGTTCATAGGGCCTAATTACTATGTGAGCATAGATATATTCCCGAAAGCAAATCTACCAAAAAGTACCCAAAAAGCAGAAAAAGGAACACTTAACATTTAAAGCAAATATGAGATGAGTCCACAAGGTGGAACACTTAACACCTCACACAAGCTGAAAATGAGTCCCCAACTTAGAAAATAAGTGAGTTCCTAAAAGCACAAAAGGGTTGCCAAGTGGAACACTTAACACTTCTGTCCTATTGACCCCTCCCCTTTATGGCGCTGAGATTGCAACCACAGGGCAGAAATGAGGGGCCGGTGGATTAGCGAGTCCAATAACCCAAGATAGCAATCAAGATCAATCACAAGTATTCTAAGACTACTTAATGAATCCTTAAGGGATCACAACCTAGTATCAAATTATGCAAGTGTGTAGAAATAGATCAAAAGCATGAAAAGATGCACACAAGCCAGACACATAAGAGATTTATTTTAAGTCCAAATCAAAATGTTACTAGATGAAGGAGAATACTTGGGATCCTCACAACATGCTTAGTACATTTTACCTGATTTTTAGCAATTCTTGTTGAGCTTTTCCATGCAAGCAAGTGACGAACTCTCCAACAAGCAAACAAGCAAACAAGATATGCAAAATATATTCAACTTATGAAAACCATAGGGTTAGCTCTAAAAATCAATTATTATCAGTAATAATAACCAGCAATTAACCCAAATGACAAATCATATCATTCATTGAATCATATGAAAAATAAGTGCATACCCATCACAAAATTTTAATTTTTTTGCACTGCATTTGACCTAGTCAACAAGATCTAATTTTTTTGATATGATTTTGGCCACAAAAATAGAAATTTAGAATAGCAACCCCTGCTAAAAAATAGAGAGCTTTCCAAAAATGCAAAAATTTGAGAAAAATCTCTTCATTTGTGCCCTAAAGACCCATTTTATCAAAATAGACTAGTTTTTGTAAATTGACTATTTGAGCTACTAAAATGGATAAAAATTTATAATACAAAGAATAGATTCCCTATATAATTTGAAGAGATTTTCGAAAATGTAAAAATTTTCAAAAAATATTCTGATTTGCACCAAAAATTAATTTTTTATGAAAAATTGAAAAAAAATTATTAAAAATTCAAAATATTTTAAAAAATTCTTAATTTTTTATTGAAGCTTCCCTGATATGTCACCAACTTGAAAAAAAAATTTCAGACCAAAAATCTAAGCCGTTTGGGAGATAAAATTAAATATTTGAAACTTTGGGGTTTTAGCTCCCAAAAAAAATTAAAACTAGCATGCAAAGGTGGGTTCTCCACGGTGGGTGCCAGAAATGGGTGTGTGAAAATTTTACCTGATCTGTAGACACAACACTTCAATAAAACATTAGAGGTTAGTGATAATCAAAATCGTGCAAAATTGAAAACTATCTAACCAAGCGATTTACTGCCTTCTAATAGGTGCGAGATTAATGTTCTCAGATTGTAATCGAGATCAGTGACCTAGATGACACCTAAATAAAGGATTTGAATGCAATTGATCTAGATATGAGATTGAATGCAATGAAGCTATTTTTTTTTGATATTTTCTATGCAATAAGGAATGAAAACTTGATATGAATCTATGCTAGATGAAATTGATATGCTATGAATGCTATTGAAAATTGATATGCAATGCTAATCTAACAATGATATGCAGTATGAATGCAAAAATAAGATTGATCTCACAAAGATGTCGATTCGCAAGAGCTTTGATTTCTTCAATTCCAATTCTCCAACATGATTGTGCAAAAATATGAGATGAATTATGAAGAGCTGAAGCCTTGATTTTATAGAAATCCAGGGCTTTGGAGGTGCATGAAAAAAAGCCATAAATCACTCAAATAACTCAGGTTGATTTTTGAGTTATTTTTAAATACAAAATAATTAACTCACAAAAACATGCAAAAGCTAAGTTTTAACTCAAAATAGAGTTTAGCTTTAATTGATAATTGATAGTTGTCTACTTTTATGATTGTGCATGTTTTAGTTATGAATTAATTTAATAATAAAGTGATTTATTCTCAACTTAACTGCTTTTCAAAATAAAACAATTGATTTATGGGTTAATCAATTATTTAATCAAACTTTTATTAAAAACTATATTATTAAATAATGACAACTTGCTTTAATTAATTAAATAAGAATTTAATCAATTATTCATAGGAATTTTGATTTATTGTCAAAATTAAATAATACAATTAATAATAGATAGAATTTAATTTAATTAAACAATTAAGTGGCAAATATTAAATCTAATTAATTAAATATGAAAATATTCAATTAATCAAACTTTAGGATAAATGTAATTTATTGCGAAATAATCATTAAATTAAAGATAATTAAGATAATTTAGGAATATTGTTAGGAATACTCCTCGATGCAGAATTTAAGATAATCAATTATAATTTGATGATGTTCAGATGTGCCTTAGGTTAGGACTTCGATGTCGATTTTGTTTGATTTGTCGATGTAGGAGGTTAATGAACTTATAGCTCATTTTTGGGGTATTACAGTATCCAACTACATTTATAATCCACATACAAAACCAAGTTTATTGGCTCAAAAAAATAAAGAAGAAAACTACAATTAATTTATTAAATGTAATCATAATAAACATGAAAAACCTTACAGCGAGTTGAAATTACCTACTGAAGTGTGCCTAAAGTGTCATCTCTCTGCTTGAGGGTATTTTTAATATTTCTTCATGATTATTAGTACTAATAGTCCAAATCTCTTTTGTCTTTTATTTTCCTTGATGTTTCAACAACTTAACATTGGCTACTATAACAAGGTGTGAATACATGAGAATGGTTTTGTGCTTCTCGTAGTCTTCAAACACAGGAATGCCATTATTTATGATCATATATGTGCACAACCATGTTCTTGCAATAACATGTGATCCTGTTGGATATGTGAACATATCATCATCTATCGTCAATTGTGAAAATTTATGCTTTCCTCATACACAACGTACTAACCATTAATTCGATCTCTCATAATTCCGTTGTGGTGCAACCAATGCAAAAACATGTCTTGGCTCTAGAAGATCTAAAAGATGGTTGTAGTGAAGTGAACAATCCATGTCATCATTTACTACAGAGATTGTAATAGATAAAGGAGTTAGATAATGTAGAACCCATGTATCAACCCACTCACTTGACTCACATTGATCCCAATCACACTGAAGACACCTTAGACAGTAACAAACCAACTCTCATGTCCAAAAGGTCAATGTACTAGCATCTGAGCTTCAAAATGAATGCATTTTTGAAGAGTCTTTCATGGTTTGACAATCCAACCTATTGTGCCCAACTCAACCAACCAAAATAATCTACGAACGTTTGAATCAAGAGTCCCCCCTATGACAATGTTGAAGTTCACCAATCAATAATAAAAAAAGCATCAAGGAGTTCTGCACCTAAAATTCTCAATTTCTCCTTAAGTATATCTCTCTTTATGCATGCACCAACCTAAAAAACACTCTAAATATGAGGTACACCTCTTGCTACATGCATTCTACATAACCAATAAAACATACGAGCATTTTTGAATTGACCTGTGTAGTTATCTAACAAAATGAGATGTCTATCCCTAACAATATTGTTTTCTTGCATCCACTCAAAATAATTATCAAATAAATGTTGGGCATACTCATGAGAGTGAGATCTATCATTGCTCATATAAAAATGGTACTCTCTGATTATCTTCTAGTCATCTTTTGTACTATTAGAGGAATGTCTATATGTTATATGCACAAAAATAACAACTTGAATAGAATTGTAATATTGAGCTTGCAACTCATTTTAGGGCTGCAATGTATAGTTCTCTACAAATTGAATGACCAATATAATAGTTCCAATCAGGAAAGTGTCCTTACACACCCTAAATTTTTGATCCAACTAGTGAGACATGTGACTATGCCTTGCATACTTGTAAAAAATATTCTTCCTAAAATTTGAAAATAAAATTAGCTACATTACATTCTTTTGTAACCAACTCACATCTAGAACCTTCACCTCCACTTTTCAATGTATATTTAATGGTTTCATATACCTTTTTGTGGACAATTATCTTTCCAAAATCATGTTCGCATCCCCCATGAAAACTTTCAATAAAATTCACTAGCCCACCACACTCTGAGCACTTTTCATTTAAGCAATATTTTGTACAAAAGAAACATCCATCATCTCTAGGACATAAAAATTGATCTAAAAAGTCTCTTGATGATTTTGGAAGAGCACTTGCACCACACTCCAACATTTCACTAGTATGCAAAGTAGAATGAAGGGATCATAACAGTTCACGGTGCATTGAAAAATCCACATGATATTTGTAACAACAAGTATTTTGAATCTTAAGAGGCACACAAAAAAAAGGCTTGAGGGCTTCAAAAGCTCTTTGTGATAGTTGAAATGTTGGATGTGTCTCAATTTTTTTTTTGAACAACATTGTTTGCCTCACCTCCAAATAATGTTTGGGATGTGGGGTTGGTCTTGAATGCCAATTCTCAACTTCAAGACATCCTTCACATTTGGTGACACTTTTGAGTTAGATTGCCAAAATAGCTGAATTTTATCCTTCCCACCATCAATAAGCTTCTTATCGCAATGCAAAAGTCTCCCACCATAAGCCCATGTATCATTATGAAGAGGATCATCAAGTCTTTCTCTTCTCGAAAATGCTCTATCCAATGTTTTATGATTTAGATTCAAGTCAACATAAGTTTGTCTCATCAAACTTTTTCTCAAATGATGACTTACTAAGGAGGTTGTAATATCCCTCCTAGAAGCTCTCTTATATTTTTACTTGATATTCTTCCCATTGGAATTGAGAGCATGAAAAATATTTCTCACAATAATAGCATTCCTCTCCTTTTTCTTAGTCACACTAATCTTTAATTTGACTGGTATACGTCTCATCTTATGCATCTTTAAAAATTGCACAAACATTTGACATTGCTCAACCAACATCTTGTGGCTAAAAAATTTATCAATAAGTCTTGAAACCCACAACCAAACGGTTCTTTCTAATCTCTTTCCATTGAAATTGGTGGGTATGTTCTCATCAATTTCAAGTAACCATTTTGGTGTCCTTGAAGGTCTCAATTTTGAATTTTTTCTTTCTTCCTCCCAAGGGACTTCATTTCTCATATAATTTGGAGATGTATTGGATTTATTTGGTTCTTTTTCACCTTTACCATTGTCAATTCCTTCATATTCAATTGGTGGATTGTCATTATCAATGTCCACACTTCTATTGTCCAAATCTACATGTTCATTTTCAAAAATTACATTTTCATCTTTAATCGCTACATTCTCATTTTCAATATTATTGTCATAAATCATTTCAAATTAATATTCTTCTTCACTTGAAACCACATTTAAGGGTGGGCTTATGCCCACATCTTCATTAATATTTAACATACTTTATCTCTTGTTCTAATGGGAAACCCTTTCTATTTCTCTATACATTACAATCTCTTCATTTGTGAGTTTCCTCTTCCATTTATGATTTAGATGACTACTACTCCCCATAGTGAGACCAAAAAGGTGATACAAAAACCTTTGGTAATAGAAAAATTCCAACCAAGAAGGGGGAAAAAGTAATTTTTTGTCATCTACAACTGCAATCTTATGATATTCTCTATATAAAAATGTGCTTCTCACACTGAGGGACCCAGAGAGTAAAATTTTTATTTTCAATGCCAGTAAAAACAATCAGATATCCAAAAATATCAGATATCCAAAACTATCAGATATCTGATATTATCGGATATCCAAAATCTCCTAGTCAAATTTTGCCAGAATCTCTCTCTCTCTCTCTCTCTCTCTCTCTCTCTCTCTCTCTCTCTCCCTCTCTCTCCCTTAGGTATTATTGAACATATAATATAAATATTTAATACTAATATTATGCTATTATACAATACATAAATAAATAATAATAATCATATAATACAATATTAATATAATTTAAATTTCTATAATACTAATGCTAAGCTATTATCATTTAATATTAATATATAAAAAAAGTTTTAATATATAACTTCAATGAAAAAAGTAGTCAAGATGAAATGTTGAACTGGGTGGGAGATATCAGATATCCAATATTATCAGATATCCAAAATTGTCAAAAATTCTTGATTAGGCTTGGTATTTTCCTCGAGCAATGCCAAACATGAATGGTCAACCCAAAAGACATGTTCACCATATTTGCTTTGATCTCCAGACTTTGACCATGTAGCTGACGACCTTTTTTCACCCAAAATTGATGAAATGAAAAGGGTTTCTTAAATACATTATCATCTTTCTATCAATATAATTGTTGTCAAATTTTGAGTCCAGTAAGTAATTATTACTTATTTTTTAATTGAGTTATCTTTAAAGTCTTAATTGATAGATTGATTGAAAAATAACTATAACTTTCAAATAGTTTAACCTTTTTGAAATCCAAAATATGCATCACATTCTATGCTCTACCTACTATAAGATTTTTTTTTTTCAATTTTGTAAAGTTTAGAATTAGTTAAGGTGCTCAAACACAAGATTTTTTTAATTCTGAATAAGTTGTAAAGGAAAATTCATAATTAATTATTTATCTGGGAAAAAATTACTCAAAAATATACGTCACATCCGGGCATGAGTCTACTACTTATATCTAAAATCTTGTGAAAATATATCATCATTTGATTGTGATTAAGGTGGTCAGACATACACGTACTTTTAATCCTTTTTCTGAAATTTTCATACTACAGCATTGAAATCTAAAATTTTGAGCAATTAGATTTTTTTATTTTTTTTTTCAGAAAATGGCTAGTATTTTAGAAACTAGATTCAATTTCCTATAGATTCTATTCTTACAACTTTTTCACATAAGGTTGATAAGATGTTCAACTTTTTACTTCAAGTTGACTAACCCTGATTTTTTAAATTTTCATTGCCACTTAAGGCCATAGCTTGGTATATCATGGTCCTGCACATACCTATGATATTGGAGTATGTGAATTCAAAGGAGCAAATAGAAGATATATTCACCAAGTCACTACCAAAGGATTCTTTTGAGTATCTTAAAGGTAAATTAATGGTTCTTCCCCTATCCAATATTCACTAAAGAAAAATGCATGTTACATCAATTCAAGTTTTCATTAGATATCTATTTTGTGAGTTGATGCCAGTATTTACTCTTTAGGTGATGCTTGAAGTTGTGAAAAGTGATTATGTATGAAATGAGATATCGATATATGCTAGGTTTGATCCACTTCCTGAAATTTCTTTTCAGGAGTATGTATCTTTGGCATCATTGTGAAAGAAGGAGAATAAGCTATTGATGATTATAGATAAATAAATATTATTGATTATCACAAAGAGGGAGAAGATGGAGAATTGAAAATCAAAAGAAAATAAATATGGAAAGTAAGAATAAGTAGCTAAGAGGGAGAACACGGATTAAAGAACATATGCTAAGAAGATAGAGTTTCAGACAAGCACTGATGATAAAGTTTAGAGGAAACAAACGATAGAACATAGTGACTGAGAAGACTGAAAAAGAGGGAGATAAAATAAGAACAAAATAGAGATATCAAAGTATTTCCATCATCAATTGATAGTTTTTCCATCAATTCCAAAGAGGGATATTCTTAACCCTAACTGATGGTGATGATGATGAAGATCAAGATTAGAGGTATACAATATTCTAGAAGGATTCGACTAGTTGTTATTTTTTCATTGATGTTAAGTAATTGATTTTTGGTTTACATTGACTTTCCATATCATTATGAGTATGATATAAGTTGAGTGAGTTAAGGAAATAGAGGAAGTGAAAATTTATGAAGGAGTTAGTGAAGTTGAAGAAAATAGTTGGGAAGCTAATATAGATCAGAAAATGATAAGGTAATAATGATCTAGTTGTTTTCTACATTACATTTGATGATATCAAGTTGGAAAAGGAGATTGACTAGGTGATAAAGGTTAGAAAGTTGAAAAGGAAAAGAAAATAATTTAGTTGTCAAGTAGGAAGAAGTCATTCGGTAAAAAGAAAGCAATTTTTGGTAAAGAGAAAGGAAGTTGAGACACTGAGTGCAAGGAATTAGTTACCAAGCGAAGAAAATAAAATTTTGGTTTAAGGAAAAGGATGGACACAAAGCATGGAATAAAAATTAAACACAAGGATCATAATGACATTTAATGAAGAGCCATAGTGATTTGGAAGAATCCAAGGATGAATAAGAGTTAGTTAAAGAGATCTACAATTAGGAAAATTCAAGGTGATGATCTATGGTAAAGATTTAAGAAGAAAAAAGTGAGGGTACAAGTTCCAAGAAAATTTCAAGTTCCGAGGTGATGATAAATTTTTTTACTGAGTGCCAAGTTTATTGAATCATTTCAAGAGAATGATATGATAGTTTATAATAAAAAGAGGAAAACCTAATCAAGAAGATTAAGAGGCAAAAAAAAGTCTATATAAAGGATGAAATTGAATGAAAAATAATTTAGCTAGTTGAAGTGTTGATGTGTAACAAAGTGATGCGGTGAAAAATAAAAATTTGAAAATGTTGGAATGGAGAGATAAGGGACTGAGAGGGGAGTGGTGAATTAGTTCCCTCAAATTTTTTTAACCAAATACTTAATCTGCTAATAGTAGTAACTAACTAACCAACTGAATCCATTATATCCAACATTCATTTAAATGAATTTTTAATGTAAAATGCATGGAATCAAACAATAGATCAATCATGAAATGTAACACATAACACCAATATTTTGGTTATGTAGAAACCATTGTTAGAAGGTAAAAACTGTGGCGGGGATGACATCCACAAATTTTTCACTACTGAAAATAATAAAGTATGTCAATTAAGGCTACACATTGTGATCACTTCTGGTGATCTTACTGTTAGTAGTAATAATCAGATCGACTAGATCTACCTTGTGAAAGGGTTTAAACAACACTACTTGAGTGTGCACTCAGTTAATATATTTATCAATAGACTTTTAAGTATACTCTATTAAGAGATTTTACAAACTCTGTTACAATGATTAGAGAACAACAAAAAGTATTTGCAATTGAAAACTACAATTTATCAGAATCATATCTATGATATACTGAATAAATATCATCTATATGTGTAGTAATTTGTCATATGTTCTTCTTGGTTGCCTTGATTGCTTTTGAATAAACTAAATTGAATCTTTGTTTTTGATAACTACTCTTTCATGAAAACCTTGTTTGAATTCTAATGTCTTGAAGGTAGCTACTACTTCAAGATCTCCTTCTTCGTATATGCTTAATTCACTTTCTTTCCCTATGTCAAAATGATATCAATTACAAATATAGAGAAAATTGCTATGATTGCCATGACCTCATTAGGTTTACAATATCTTAGAAAATGAAATATCTACGGTGTACAAAATTAACCTACATCTAACTATTACATAGGAATCATCATTACATTTAATGATTACATCCATAATAAATGAGCTTCGATCTTGGTAAAACATTTTATGAATTCGTGTAACCATTTGCATAGATAAATGTGCTTTTCTTGATTACTATGATGTTTCCTAAACTACTCGGTAAAAAAAACCTTAATGTTCGGTGAATACACTGGTGCTTAGTGTTTACTGACTCTCGGTGCTCGGTTAACTTGATGCTCAGTAAATATGCTCTAGTTCCCAATTAAAGTTGTTTCCTTTTAGCTCTTGGTACTGTCTAGTGAATACTCGGTATGAAGGCTTATTTATTTAACCAACTGACATAATGTAGCTTGTTGTATCACCTTTTACTGACTGATCAACTTAGATAACCAAATGATCCAATTTGATACTAATGACAACATCTAATGCTCAAATAGAGATAAAAATCTCCCCCTTTGGCATTAGTATCAAAACTTGTAATGTATATAAACTGATATATCTCAAATTGTTCTTACACTTCATATATACATAAAAAAACTAAATTTTTATACAAAAATTGTTCAAAAATGTCAAAAAATCCCCCTCGGTGCATGCTCATGGTATGTATGTAGTACACTTAGCATATATTTATACATTTGGAAAATACATTAGTTTCCCCCTTTTTGAGATTAATGCCAAAATAAAAAATTTGTACTTACATCTTGTAGAAAATGTGCTTATGGGTTTTCATTAGAGAATCTAAGAGGTTTTCCAATTCCTCTTTCAAGTTTATGAGAGCGATGTGCTCAAGAACGACTTGTGCATGCATGTCAAAGATGTTCACCAACACTGAAATCTCAAGTGTTGCAACTAAGGCTTGTGCCCTCACAATGTGTCGCTCAATTATTTTGAGGTGAGGAAGCGGCTTGGTGACTTGGTCACTTATCTTATCTTCATTGTTTCTCATATATGCTCTCAACCACCCGATTTCTTGTACTTTTAGTATATGCTTATGAAAAGCATATGGCTTGGTTAGGGACAAATTTTCACTGGCTAGGATATCAACATCCAACTTCTTTATCTTCTCACTAACCTTGGGAGTGAAAGTCTCCACAGTGTATAGCTGGAATAAAATTTGAATTATTTTTCGAGTAAAGGTTTGTAGGTCTATGATTACCTCAGAAAGGTTGACTTTATTTATTCCCACTTCTTTGCTAACTTATTTTGTATCTTTTCTTTTTCCCTTTCTTCAATTTTTTTCTTAGCATCTATGTCTGGGGCATTTATTTCATTTGCAAGAGTTGCAAGTTGGTCCAAAATAGGGGTATCTTCATTAATTTGGACATCAAGGACAACTTGCTGTAAGATGTCTCTCACATCTTGAAGTATCTTCTTTCTCTTTCTCTCTTTCCTCAGCTTCTCCTATGTTTCCTTCCTTGTGCATAACTCCCCATATTTTCTCAATTCCTCAGGGTCCAAAGTCCTCAGGTCACAATCAGGAATCTCAATCACTTCATCAAGTGTGACTAGCTCTTTGCCATGCTTTTGCTTATTCTTCTTGGACTCTTCGGGCAATGATTTAACAAAAGGAAATCTATCCTTTACCTTAACACTCACATTTTCCTACTTGGTAGAAACTGTATCTTCCTTCTTTGGGCCTCGGAGACCTGGGTCTCCGTCGACTAAGATGTAGTGTCTATTTGGGTGGTCTCAGTAGGCTTGGGGTCTACTTGTTCCTATGTATCTGCTTCTTTTTCCTTAGGAATTTTTGTCTTTGCAGTGTTTTTTTTCTTGTTCCATGTTCCCCGTATGTGATGCAGGAGCATCCTGGGTGTAAGAGCAATCTTGCATGACCCAAAAAATATTTCTATTTTTATATTCCATAAGGGCTATTTTGTGCAGAGCTACTATTTATGGAAAGTTACTATTTTTTGGTAATTTTCATATGTGCTCAGAATGATCTGATTTCTTTCTTGGAGGTTCATTTTGGTCATATAAGTCTTCCAGCAAAGTTTCATGGCTAGATCAGGTGTAGTTTTGAAGATATTGAAGATTTTCGGTATTGGCAGCAGGGTACAGAAACTTCAAACTCAATTTTGAAGGCTTTAGAGGCCCCAGATGAGGTCAAAAATTTGGGTGACAGATGCTTGCGCCGGTCAAGCCTGTAGAGCGCTTCGTGGCATTTTTGAAATGGGGTTATAATAGTCAATCGGGTCAACTGGTGATGACTTATGATCTTCGGAAGTCGGGTCACCTGAAATGGGGAAAATAATTTTCCTTCAAAATTTCTGTTCGGGTTTCAAAAGTTATTTTGAGCTGACTTTGATGTAATAAATTGAAAAATAAAATAATTCTAAGTTTGGTCGGCCCTTAGGGCTAAATTTCTGGAACCTTCTCAGGCGGTGGAAATTGCCTATATAAGGAAGGCTGTATTATTGTCTTAGGCAGTTCAGAATAGTTCTGGGTAATAGTTCGAGGCTTTGTCCTACAGAATATTGTAAGGGAATGCCCATGTGGCTTTGCATATTGTAATTCTGAAAGTTTGTAATTCCACATTTGTGGAGATAATAAGAAGCCAAATTTTCTGTTCTTGCATATTATTGTTGTTGTTTCTCTCTTTCTGTTATGTGTTTGTGGTATTAAGGGGAGCACCCTTCATCAAGTGGTATCAGAGCAGGTTTTCTTGAGTGTGTAAACAGATCGCTGACTGTGAGGCAGTTTGCACCAGGACCGTGGCTAGGGTTTCAGCGCGCATCGTGAAAATGCCTCCACGAAGGGAACGTGGTGGAAGAGCTGGTGTCGTAACACCTGAGGTTAGAGAGCTGCAGAGACAAGTGTGAGCATTGCAAGAAGAGATTCGTAGAGGAATGAATCTTAATGTCAGAGATGAAAGCGAGGATGAAGCCGAAGAAGAATATCAAGCAGGAGAAGTTGAAATTGTGAACCAGGAGGAAGAAAGACTTTTTCGGGCCATTTCCAAGATTGGGAAAAGACCTAAGATTGAGGTTCCTACATTTTCTGGAAATCTTAACCCAGAGGAATTGATTGACTGGATCAATGAATGTAAGAAATATTTTGAGTACGAAGATGTTGACGATCCTGATAGAGTCAAATTTGTGAAGGCCAGACTGAAAGGTCATGCGAAGATCTGGTGGCAAGAAATTCAATAGGAGCGAAATAGAAGAGGGAAAGATAAAATCACAAGATGGGATCGGATGGTGGATAAATTGAAGCGGCAGTTCATTCCTGTTGATTATGAGCTTGACCTACTGAAGAAAATGTAGAGTTTGAAGCAAGCAGGAAGATCTGTTCAAGAGTATACAGAAGAGTTCTATCGACTTCTCATCAGAACAGGCCATGCAAAAGCTGATAAGGAGAAAGTTGCCCGATACCTTAATGGGTTAAGGCCAAGCATTCAGGAGGAGCTGAATCTGGTTTGAATGAACAGTATTGAGGAGACATACCAATTTGCCCTAAAAGTAGAGGAAAAGCTGAACAAGAAGTTCGAAAGCAGACAAAATGGAAGAGGTTGCGGTGGACGATCTGGTGGGCGGTCATATGGTGGCCGAAATGAAGATCTGAAAAAGAAGGATGAGGCCAGTAGCAGTCAGAATCAGCGTGGAAATAATTCCAATCGCTTCCAGGATCAGAATAATAGAGATCAGAGAGGAAGAGGAAGAGGACAAGGATCTGGAAGAGGAGGCTTCCGTGGAACATGTTTTCACTGTGGAGAAGAAGGTCATAGGGCATTTGAATGTCCTCAGCGCCAAGGCAGAACAGACAGGAGAAATGAAGGCCAGGCCAGAGTTGCACATGTAGATGAAGATGCCAGATCATCAAATTCTGAAGATGCTGAAAGAGGAGAAACGTTGATTAACAGAAGAGTCCTGTTGAGTGGTGAGAATGAACCTGAGCAAAGGAGGAGCCTGTTTCGCACCAGGTGCAAGTGTGAAGGTAAATGTTGTGATGTGATTATTGATAGTGGAAGCACTGACAATTTGGTGTCAGAAGAGATGGTGACAAAGTTGAAACTCAAGAGACAGAAACACCCACATCCATATCGGATTGCCTGGGTACAGGATGACCACAAGGTCATGGTCAATGAACAATGCCTAGTGAAGTTCAAGATCGGCGGGTACCAAGATGAGGTACTATGTGATATCATCTCTATGGATGCATGTCATATGTTATTGGGTAGACCGTGGCAGTTTGACAGATGTGCTGTACACGATGGTCGTGCGAATACCTATTCCCTGACAAAGGATGGAGTGCGACATAAGCTAAAGCCATTGAAGGAGACCGAAGAAAAGGTATGTGGTAATGCAAGAATAACATTTGTTGATGGAAGGAAATTCCTAGATGGTATGAGGCATGAGCATGTATGTTTTGCTTTAATTCCAAAAGCTGGTAAAGAGGAAGTAGAAGATGTTCCTGTAGAAGTTGCAGATTTGTTGAATGAGTTTCAGGATATTGTGTCCGATAACGTGCCTGATGGATTACCACCAGTCAGGAAGATCAGTCATCAGATGGACTTGATCCCAGGAGCGAGTTTGCTGAATAAGGCAGCACATAGAATGACACCTGCAGAAAGTGAGGAGTTGAACAGACAAGTGCATGAACTGTTACAGAAAGGATTGATTCGAGAGAGTCTGAGTCCCTGTGCTGTACCAGCGGTATTAGCACCAAAGAAGAATGGAGAATGGAGGATGTGTATAGATTCTAGGGCAATAAACAAGATCACGATCAAGTACAGGTTTTCATTGCCACGAATGGATGATATTATGGACTGTTTGAGTGGAGCTGTGTATTTTTCAAAGATAGATCTGAGGAGTGGATATCATCAGATTCGGATCAGAGAAGGAGATGAATGGAAGACTGCATTCAAGACAAAGGAAGGACTATATGAGTGGTTAGTCATGCCTTTTGGGCTAACCAATGCACCGAGCACTTTCATGCGGCTCATGAACGAGGTTCTGAAAGAATTTCTGGGTAAGTTTGTCATTGTTTACCTAGATGATATTTTGATTTTTAGCAAGACATTGGAGGAACATATGATGCATATTCGTATGGTGTTTGAGAAGTTGAGAGAAGAGAAATTGTTGATTAATTTGAAGAAGTGCAGTTTTGTGAACAAAGAGTTAGTGTATTTGGGATTTGTAGTTTCAGCAGAAGGTCTAAAAATGGACCCAGAGAAGGTACAGGCTATCCTTGAATGGCCTACTCCAAGGAGTGCTACTGAGGTAAGATCTTTTCATGGTCTAGCTAGCTTTTACAGAAAGTTTATCAGAAATTTTAGCAGTATTTGTGGACCCTTGACTGAAACAATGAGAGGGGATAGAAAAGAGTTTAAGTGGACTAATGGGGTAGAAAAGAGTTTTCAATTGTTGAAACAAAAAGTTACAAAACAACCTGTTTTAGCACTTCCGGATTTTAATAAGGTGTTTCAAGTAGATTGTGATGCTAGTGGTACTACAATAGGAGCTATTATGAGCCAAGAAGGTAAACCTATTGCTTATTTCAGTGAGAAGTTAAATGATGCCAAGAGGAAGTATTCTGTTTATGATCAGGAATTTTATGCTATAGTTCAGGCATTAAAGAAGTGGAGACATTATCTACTTCCTAAGGAGTTTGTTTTGTATACTGATCATCAAGCTTTGCAATATTTGAATAGTCAAGGAAAATTGAATCAAAGGCATTTGAAATGGGTTGAGTTTTTGTAGAGTTATACATTTGTTTTGAAACACAGGAGTGGAAAGTCTAATAGGGTTGCAGATGCTCTTAGCAGAAGGCAACTATTGCTGACAGAAATGCAGATTGAAGTGGTTGGGTTCAAGGAACTCAAGAATTTGTATCCAGAGGATCCTGATTTTGGTGAAGCTTGGAAAGCTTGTACAGAACCTGTTACTCTAGACAGGACGAAATGGTTGGATTTCATCATCCAGGATGATATGCTATTCAGAGGGAGTCAGTTGTGCATTCCACGAAGTTCTATGAGGGAGAATCTCATCAAGGAGAAGCATAGCGGAGGATTGGCTAGACATTTTGGTCGTGATAAAACCCTTGGTTTGGTTAGTGAGAGTTATTACTGGCCACAGTTGCAGCAAGATGTGAAGAAGTTTGTATAGACTTGTAGAGTATGTCAGATGGCGAAAGGAGTGGAGCAGAATACAGGATTGTATCAGCCATTACCCGTACCAGAGAAGCCTTGGGAGGATATCAGCATGGACTTTGTTCTTGGTTTACCGAGGACACAGCGGGGACACGATTCAATTTTTGTGGTGGTTGACAGATTTTGAAAGATGACACATTTCATTCCCTGCAAGAAGACTAATGATGTTGTTCATGTAGCAAAATTGTTTTTCAGAGAAGTAGTGAGACTTCATGGTTTGCCAAAGACCATAGTTTCAGATCGGGACACTAAGTTTGTTGGATATTTCTGGCGTACATTGTGGAAGAAGTTGAAGACAGATTTGAAGTTTAGTTCATCACATCATCCACAGACTGATGGACAGACAGAGGTGGTGAATAGAAGTTTGGGAAATTTGCTGAGATGTTTGGTTGGAGATAAGCCAGCAGGATGGGATTTGATTTTACCACAGGCGAAATTTGCATACAATAATTCTGTCAACAGGAGCACTGGTAAATCACCATTCCAGATTGTATATGGAAGTAGTCCAAGAAATGCATCTGAATTGAGAAAGATAGATAAAGGAGAAATAAGTAGTGCTGAAGCTGAGGATTTTGCAGAACACTTGAAGAACATCCATGGGGAGGTGAGGAAGCATATTACCAAGATGAATGCACAGTATAAGGCTAAGGCAGATGAGAAAAGGAGGTATAAGAAATTTCAGGTTGGTGATGAAGTCATGGTTCATTTGCGGAAGGAG
Organism: Chamaecyparis obtusa; assembly: GCA_027943335.1. Taxonomy (NCBI): domain Eukaryota; kingdom Viridiplantae; phylum Streptophyta; class Pinopsida; order Cupressales; family Cupressaceae; genus Chamaecyparis; species Chamaecyparis obtusa. The sequence goes on along the minus strand of BSBK01000123.1, from coordinate 1,109,352 downwards.
CGGTTTCCAGTTGGTACATATAACAAGCTGAAAATGAAGAAGTTTGGACCATGTAAGATACTGAAGAAACATGATTCAGGAAACGCATATGAGGTAGAATTGCCTACTGAGCTAAATATTTCACCAGTGTTTAACATTTCAGATCTGACAGAGTATCATGAAGGAGGTGTTGAAGATGAGATCATAGCAGCACAGTGGAGTATTCCAGCAACTAGTTCAGATATCAAGGAGATTGAAGACATACTGGACAGTCGTGTTGGCAGAAGCACAAGGAATAGGACATATGAAAAATATTTGGTCAAATGGAAAGGACGACCTGTTGAAGATTCATCATGGCTAACAAAGGAGGAGGTTAACCGTCTTGGTTTTCCTCTGCACGCCTGAGTCGTGACAGGGTCACTTCTCAAATTACCCCGAGTGTCTGATGCAGGAGCATCCTGGGTGTAAGAGCAATCTTGCATCACCCAAAAAATATTTCTATTTTTATATTCCATAAGGGCTATTTTGTGAAGAGCTACTATTTATGGAAAGTTACTATTTTTTAGTAATTTTCATATGTGCTCAGAATGATCTGATTTCTTTCTTGGAGGTTCATTTTGGTCATATAAGTCTGCCAGCAAAGTTTCATGGCTAGATCAGGTGTAGTTTTGAAGATATTGAAGATTTTCGGTATTGGCAGCAGGGTACAGAAACTTCGAACTCAATTTTGAAGGCTTTAGAGGCCCCGGATGAGGTCGAAAATTTGGGCGACGGGCGCTTGCGCCAGTCAAGCCTGTAGAGCGCTTTGTGGCGTTTCCGAAATGGGGTTATAATAGTCAATCGGGTCAACTGGTGATGACTTATGATCTTCGGAAGTTGGGTCACCTGAAATGGGGAAAATAATTTTCCTTCAAAATTTCTGTTCGGGTTTCAAAAGTTATTTTGAGCCGACTTTGATGTAATAAATTGAAAAATAAAATAATTCTAAGTTTGGTCGGCCCTTAGGGCTAAATTTCTGGAACCTTCTCGGGCGGTGGAAATTGCCTATATAAGGAAGGCTGTATTATTGTCTTAGGCAGTTCAGAATAGTTCTGGGTAATAGTTCGAGGCTTTGTCCTACAGAATATTGTAAGGGAATGCCCATGTGGCTTTGCATATTGTAATTCTGAAAGTTTGTAATTCCACATTTGTGGAGATAATAAGAAGCCAAATTTTCTGTTCTTGCATATTATTGTTGTTGTTTCTCTCTTTCTGTTATGTGTTTGTGGTATTAAGGGGAGCACCCTTCATCAGTATGTTTCCTTAGATTTCTCTGGGATCGAGCCTTCGGGTTCTTCTTGTGAGAGTATCTCAACAACTTTCATCAAAATTGGAAGATCACTTGGTATAGAACTTACAAATGGCTCGGTAGAGGCTTTCACTTCTGGTTAAGCTCTAGAAATTGCGACATCCTCATCATCTTTGATGTCATTAGGATCCGCATTGGTGATTTCCTCAATGAGTACATAATATGAATCATTATTGATTCCTTGTATTTCTACCTGCTCCTGTGAGTCTTGGATTACACTTACTTCCTCGCTGGCATTAGTAGTATCAAGTGCCTCAATGTTTGATAACTCAATGTTTTTCTTTGGTGCCAGGTCTGCATCATCAGAATGTATTCCTTTCCCTTTCCTCTTGACCTTCCTTTTGAGGATTATGGATAAAGCCATCTTTTCTGATTCAACTCGGGCTTGAAGTATGGAAGTCCAAATAAGTTGACTATTCTCATCAATGTCTACTAGATTTTCATCAAGTATCTGTAGTGCCTAGTTCTTTACTAATAATCTCTTTAAATATGTTTTCATCAATTCCTCAACTTTAGAAATTGTCAGTGTTGACATTGCCAAAACTAGAGATTGTTCCCTCATTCTCTTTTCGGTGCTCAATGCATATGTCCATATTTTTGAAATTTTGTCATATAGTTTCTTAGGTACATACTTAGATAATTCAATTGGTACCTTCCTGGATTTAATCATCATCTGAATTATAGCTTCTTTAATCTTATTTTGGTCTTCGATTGACAAATGTTCAAACCGACTGATTTTAGGATCACATAATTCTCCATTTTCTATTATGTCTTCATCTACTTCATCAATAGAATGGTTTTTATTAACAACAATGGTTTTCAATGTCATCTTCATCATTATCTATATCATCTTTCCCACTAATTAATTTTCTTCTTTTCTTAGGGGCCTTGGTAGTAATTTTTGTACCTTTCATCTTATAGGTCTTCATCTGTGAAGTTGCAGTAGGCCTTGATATTTTCACAACTCCTTTCTTCAATGGAGGTGAAGCTAAAATAGATGTCCTTGTGCATTCCCTTGTTTTCACTTCTGACTGCATCTTCTTTGGAGTGGGTGAAGGTGAAACCAGTGTAGAATCTGCATCTTTATCAGACTTAGTTTCTTCACTATCATGTGATTTGTCAAAAAGAAGTAAATGACCTTCAGTTTCTACCTCAACCAGTATGCTCTTGGATGATCTAGCATGATCACCAAATTGCTTAACCAAAATTTTCATCATTTTCCTAGATTTCTTAGTTATTTTACCAATGACTAGGTCTATTTTTATCCTTGTCTTGGCCTCTTCATAAGTGCCAAACCTTTAAGATTTAGGGTCCTTGGGCCCAATCAATAAAGCTGTTATTAATTTTGAAGAAAAATCAATATCTAATTCATAACCCATGGGGGATAGCCATTTTTTCTTTGGGTCTACAGCCTTAATCAAAGTAAAATCAGTGTCAACTAGAATTTTGTTTTCATGTTCATACTCTTCAACTAGTTGCCTTAATTATGCTCCATGAATTCATTCTCTCATTGAATTGTTCAAAATAACTATCTACTAAGCTGTTAAAATTATCTCCCAAACTATTAATCAAATCTATAATCTTGAGTGTAACTGTCTTGTCGATAGACCAATCTACATTACCAACCGAAGGGAAAACATTTTCCTCATAAGATGATATGCAAAATATCAAGGTTCCAAACTTATAGGTGTTGGAATTGGATGAACGGATAGTCTTCATGTTTTCCTCAGCTTGCTTCAGTAGTAGCTCGATGAGGTCCAATTGAAATCCCTTCTTAACTTGATGCAGGAGCATCTTGGGTAATTGGAAATCCTGTATCACCAAAAACAAGTTTGAGTTTTTTGTTTTGCTAGGTTCCTTCGTTAACTGACTTGGTCAATTAATTCCATGGTGCTCGGTTATCCTTTCTTGGCTCTCGGTTATCCTTTCTTACCAAGTTGTTTGTTTTAGTTTTTCTGTTGAGGCTGACTTGTGCGCTTAGTGATGGTCATAGATTTAATGTTGGTATCTATCATTGGGAAGCATGTGAACCTAGATCTGGTCATTCCTTTTGTTAATGGTGGATCTAAAGGCTGAATTGTTTGGTAGCCTCTTGTATATATTGTAGTTGTTGGTTGTAGTTTAGGAGGGATCTTTTCAACAGGAGATAGAAGTTAGAAGATTGAAGATAATTTTTGAATCCTCACATGTTTGAGTACTATTGTAGTTGAATTGTAATAAATGGACCTAATTGGGAAGGCCTTACACCTCGACATGTATGAATATATTTCATGAAATATAAGGATCAATCCTATAATATCTCTCTCAGTTTGTGTATTGTTGGTTCTAAGTGTGAGCTCTACAAGGTAGATCTGGATTAGGGTGTTTCATTGGCCCCTCTTCCTAATATACCCTGCGTCAGGTGATATCAGACTAAAGGTTAGATATGGATCTAGATTTGTGAATCTAGGTTTGAGGGTTCCTTCTTGTTAAGACCTAGTTGATTTGTTGTGGGGTAGAAGATTGTGATCTAGCCTACAATTGCATAGGGTTTCAAGATGGTTTGTGGGAGGTGAGATGCAGATCCAAGATTGGCATACATGTTGAGACAACTTGTTGCTAGATTAGAAGCTGTTGAGATAGCCTAGTTTAGGTGCTATTTTATGAAGCTGGGAGAAGACATCTTGAAGATGTTAGTGATGATGAAAATGAGGGAGAACAAGGTGATGTAGAAACTACACCGGTGATGGATCAAGGTGAGGAAAGATTGTTGAAATCTTTGACAAATCTAAAGTCTACATCACATTTCAATCCTCCTGAGTATAGTGGAAAGCTTGATTTAGATGAATTGATGGACTGGATCACCAAGATGGAAAATTAATTTGAATATGAAAATGTCCCTAAGGAAAAGAAGGTGAAAATTGCAAGCACAAAGTTGAAGAGTCATGCATCCTTATGGTGGGATCATCTACAATTTGACAAAAAGAGGAAAGGAAGAGACAAAATTAAGGTATGGAATAAGATGGTAAATAAGTTGAAAGGAAAGTTTTTACCTTGTGATTATCAGATTAACCTAGTTAGGCAAATGAAAAGTTTGAGGTAGAAAGATAGCTTGGTAAAAGATTATACTGAGGAATTCTATAGATTATATATCAGATCTAGACATGATGAAGATGAAGTGGAAAGAGTTGCTAGGTATCTGAATGGATTGAGAGTTTCCATCCAAGAAGAAATCAGTTTGGTCAAGTTGGAAAATATTGAAGAAGCTTATCAGTTTTCCTTGAAAGATGAGGAGAAATTAAATAAAAGACATGAGTAAAGATAAAGAGGTAGAGGTGGTATATTCCCTAGAGGAAGAGGTAGACCTTATGGTGAAAACAATAGATTTGATCTATAAAAGACAAATCTGGACAAAGGAAAAACTGAGTGGAAAGGTAAAAGTTCATCTAGAGGAAGAGGAAATAACTACCGAGGTGGTTATAACAGAGGTGGATTATGAGGAATTTGTTACAATTGTGGAGAAGGACATAGATCATTAAAGTGTACACATGCAAGTAAGAAGGTTGGTAGTAGTAGAAATGCTTTGGTGCAAGAAGCTTCACCGAATGAACCTAAGAAGGAAAAGAACTTGATGGTAAGGAGAGCACTTTGGAGTAAAAGTAATAAGGAAGATCTGGTAAGGAAATTTTTTTTCAAGACTAGATGTAAAATTTCTGATGAGGTATGGAAGGTAGTCATTGATAGTGGAAGCTTAGAGAACTTTTCATATGAGGAAATGGTTATAGGGTTGCAGTTGGAAAGGCTAAAACACCCGAAGCCCTATCAAATTTCATGGATCAAGGATGAGCATACACTCTTGGTAAGTGAACAATATTATGTGAATTTAAAAATTGGAAAGTACTATGATAAGGTTCCATGTGATATCATGCCTATGGATTGTTGTCATATTTTGTTGGATAGACCTTGGAAATATGATAGACATGCTATATATGATGGGAGATAGCATAAATATACTATCTGAGCTGATGGGAGAAGAAAAATCTTGTTACCTTTGATTGAAGAAGCTTTTAGTAGTGTTTGTACATTTGTGAAAGTTTTCTTGATGGAAGGAAGAAAGTTTGTTAAGGATTTGAAGAAGAATGATGTATGTTTTTTTCTAATTCCTAACAAAATGAATAAGAAAATAGAGGATAGCATCCCTGAAGAGATTGACAAGATACTCACTAAGTATAGAGATATCATTTTTGATAATGTACCTGATGGTTTTCCACTAAAGATAATCATTGATCATTTCATGGATTTAATCCTTGGAGCTTGTTTACTGAATAAGGCACCACATCGGTTGACACCTACTGAGAATCAGGAATTGAACTGATAGATTCAAGAATTGTTGCAGAAAGGTTTGAACTGAGAAAGTTTAAGTCCTCATGTAGTACCAGTTGTATTAGCACCTAAGAAGAATGGAGAATGGAGAATGTGTATAGATTACTGAGAAATAAAAAAGATAATAGTGAAATATAGGTTTCCTATACCGAGAATGGATGACATAATGGATAGTTTGACTGGAGAAAAGTATTTTACCAAAATTGATTTGAAAAGTGGATATCATCATATCAAAATCATGGAAGGTGATGAGTGGAAGACTTCTTTTAAGACAAATGAAGGTTTCTATGAGTGGTTGGTTATGCCTTTTGGTTTAACTAATGCACCGGGTACTTTTATGAGATTGATGAATGAAGTTTTGATGAAATTCTTGGGTAAATTTGTGATTGTATACCTAGATGATATTCTGATATTTAGTAAGACTAGAGAAGAGAATTTGTTGCATGTTAAACAAGTATTGCAGAGATTGAAAGAAGAAAATTTGTTGATAAATTGGAAAAAGTGTTATTTCATGCAAGAGGAGTTTGTGCATTTGGGATTTGTGATTTCACCTGATGGTTTGGAAATGGATCCTGAAAAGGTTGAAGCTATTTTTAATTGACCTACACCCAAGAATTCTAGTGAGGTAAGATCATTTCATGGTTTATCAAGTTTTTACCAAAAGTTCATTAGGAATTTTAGTTCAATTTTTAATGCTATGACTGAGACTATGAGAGGAGATAAAAGAGAATTCAAGTGGACACATGGAGTTGATAAAAGTTTTGACACTCAAAGAAAAAGGTTGTTGAATTTCCTATGTTAGAATTGCCTAATTTCAATAAGGTATTTCAAGTGGAATGTGATGCAAGTGGTAGTGTAATAGGAGATGTGTTGAGTCAAGAACGTAAACTGATTGCTTTCTTTAGTGAAAAGTTGAATGATGCAAAAAGGACATATTCTGTGTATGATCAAGAATTCTATGCTATTGTTCAAGCCCTAAAGAAATGGAGACATTATTTGATACTGAGTAAATTTGTGTTGCATACCGATCATAAAGATTTACAATATATGGGTAGTCAGAATAAGTTGAATCAAAGACATATGAAATGGGTTGAATATTTGAAAAGTTATAAATTTGTGATAAAACATAAGAGTAGAGTCACTAACCAAGTTGTTGATGCATTGAGTAGAAGAAAATATTTGATGATTGAGATGAGAATTGAAGTTCTTGGTTTTGATGACATGAGAGATTCATATGAATTTGATCCTAATTTTCCTGAGCCATGTAGAAAGTAAAGACCACCTATTCAAGATCAACTAAGTACTAAATGGGAAGACTATTTCATTCAAGGAGGTATGTTTTTTCAATGTATTTAGTTGTGTATACCAAGAGGATTAATGAGAACTAATTTGATAAAGGAGAAACATAGTAGTGGTTTGGCTGGACACTTTGGTGTTGACAAGACATTTAATTTTCTTAAGGAGAAATAATTTTGGCCACAATTGTATAAGGATGTTCATAAATTTATGAAAAGTTATGGAATTTGTCAAGTTACAAAGGGAGTAAGTCAGAATATTGGATTGTATATACTGATTTCTGTTCATGAGAAACCTTGGATTGATATCAGTATAGATTTTGTTCTTGGCTTACCAAAGATAGTGAGAGGTAATGATTCTATATTTTTTGTTGTGGATAGATTTTCTAAGATGGCACATTCTATACCATGTAGAAAGATGTCAAATGCAATACATATATCAGATCTTTTCTTTAAGGAAATTGTCAAATTGCATGGATTAACGAGGAGTATCATCTCTGACCGAGATAATAAGTTTGTTGGATAATTTTGGAAGACTCTTTGGAGAAAGTTTGACACTGAGTTGAGGTATAGTTGTACATTTCACCCACAGGCTGATGGACAAATAGAAGTTGTGAATAGAAGTTTGGGTAATCTTTTGAGATGTTTAGTTGGAGATACACCAAGTAATTTGGATTCTATGTTGGCACAAGAAAATTTTGCATATAATAATTCAATGAATAGGAGTACTGGAAAAACACCTTTTGAGATTGTAAATGGCATACAACCAAGAGGTATATTAGATTTAGGAGATATTGTTGATGAAGAAAAGAGAAGTGTTGAAGCAATAAAGTTTGTTGAATTCATGAAGACATTGCATGAAGATGTGAAACATAAGTTAGAGAAAATTAATCATAAATACAAAGCCATAGCAGATAGATCAAGAAGACACAAGGCTTTTGTAGTTGGTGATGAAGTAATGGTTCATTTGAAGAAAGATAGATTTCCTGTTGGAACATATGGAAAGCTGAAAATGAAGTTTGGTCCTTACAATATTTTGAGAAAATTTGATAGTGGAAATTCTTATGAGATTAAGTTACCTGATGACATGGATATATCACCTATATTGAAAATTTCTGATTTATATGAGTACCATGAATCAGATGAAGAAATGATAGTACCAAATGATTATCCCAAGAGACAGACATAAGAAGTTGAGAGGATATTGGAACAAAGAGTTGGCAGAAGTACAAGAGGAAAACAATATATGTAATATTTGGTAAAGTGGAAGAACATACTGATTGAAGATAGTTCATGGATTTCACAATCTAAGTTGGATTCAACTTGGGTTGTACCTCCTGCATGATTTGGAGAATCATTTTAAATAACCCTAGGTGTCTAATGCAGGAGCATCTTGGGTCCTTGGCAATCTTGTGTCACCAAAAAAAAAGTTTGATTTTTCTATGTTTCTTGGTTCCTTCTTTGACCAACTTGGCTCGGTAGTTGCTTGGTTCCTTCATTAATTGGGTTGGTTGATTAATTCCTTGGCACTCGGTTATCCTTGCTTACCAAGTTGTTTGTTTTAGTTTTTCTATTGAGGCTGACTTGTGCACTTAATGATGGTCACAGATTTAATGTTGGTATCTATCATTGGGAAGCATGTGGACCTACATCTGGTTGTTCCTTCTATTAATGGTGGATCTAAAGGCCAACTTTTTTGGTAGCCTCTTGTGTATATTGTAGTTGTTGGTTGTAGTTTAGGAGGGATTTTTTCAGTAGGAGATAGAAGTTAGAAGATTGAAGATAATTTCTGAATGCTCACATGTTGGAGGAATGTTGTAATTGATTTGTAATATCTGGCCCTAATGCAGAAGGCCTTACAGCTTGACATGTATGAATCTATTTAATGAAATATAAGGATTAGTTCTGCATTCTCTCTCTCTCACTTTGTGTGTGATCTCTGCAAGGTAGATCTAGATTAGGGCGTGCCTTTGGCCCCTCTTCCTACTATAACCTATGTCATAACTATCTTGTAAGATATGTTGTTGGAAATTTGGCTGAGTTGATTACATAGATGTTGTCATTATGGAAACATATGATCCACATGAAGATCGCACAGGTCAGAGAGCTAGTCTGACAGAGTGCATTGCAAATTTGTCTAAGTGTGAGACAATATTTTTACTAGTGAACTTGGACACAATTTTTGTTTGTGATGTTGATTGGAGTAATTTCAGTGCTTGCACACTTGAACATAGATTCTATGATGACTATTGATCACCCATCTCAGAGTGCAAGTTAGTACAACATGTACAGAAGAAGTTATGACAGTTTTAATGATGACAGTGTCAAGCCGATAGGACAGAATATGAAGACAAAATTAGTAAAGAGTTAAGGGATTATTTTGTTTATCAAAATAATGACTTAACAATATAAAGGGACAACATCCTAGATGTTAAATCTTGGATAAAGTTATTTGTATAAATGTAATTGTAATTGTAAGAAAAGATAGATGTATGATGAAGTAATGAAATGTAATGAAGTAGTGACATGATGCGAAATATATGATGCATATGTAATAGCGACAGTGAAAGAACAACAAAGAGATATTGATACAAGTAGTATAAGGTTATGTACCTTAACCTTCCTTTGTAATCAATGCATATTGTACATTACTTGTTTGGGCAGTGGGCTCATTTGGTAATCACATTTTGTACTACCAACTCCTAATAGGGTTGAGGCTTCTAACAAGGCCTATAGTCCCTTAATCAGGACTGATACACTATATGGTTGTAATAGACTCCTAACAGGATCAACATCCTTAACAAGACACTTTTTATTAGTGGATCTTTGTGGGTACCATCCCCACTGGGGTTTTCCCTTTGCCAAGGTTTCCTCAAGAACAAATAATGTGTTATGAGTTCTTTAGTTTTATTGCTATGCATGTTGTTTAGCTTCTTATGTTATGCATGTATAAAGATAATATGTTATATCCATATTTGGGAAAAAGATAAAGTTTGTAGAATAATGATTCACCCACCCCCTCTTAGTATTCCCTATTTCTAACAATTGGTATCAGATCAAATTTGTGAAGGAAGACATGCGAGGTATAGCGATCTGAAATTGAGATCTGATGTAACAGTGAGTGCAGTTTGGCACAGTCAGAGAAGAGGTAACATATTATTCTATTGAGTAATGCAAAGATTATTTGGACAGTGTGTTCAGTGATCTTACCCTGAAGCTGTTTGGGCAATGGGTCCTTCTGTCTTCCATACCTCTTAACAGGGTTAGAATCTTTTAACAGGGATTCAAAATCTCCTAATAGGGATTCATATGTATTGAATGTATTTCCTTATTGTAGTGTGGTCATGATATGGAAGTAGTGGTTGTGTGTTATGCTGTTTGCATGAAGTGAAGAAAAGAGCTAAGTATGAAAGTGAATTTGTGAAGGTATTTGATGTTGAGAAGAAAATTCAGAAGCTATATGATAAAATCAAAGTTTTGCAAGATGAGAGAGACAGAAAAATGAAAAGATTCACTCTTTTGAGAGAGCACACTTCTATGAATTTAAGCATTATTGAAGAGCAGTTGGTTGAAATTAGAAGTTTAACTTTGAGAACCTCCAAGCATGTGAAATTGCATCTTATGGACCGAGTGCACTACTTAATGTGGTAGATTCCATTAGGAAATCATGGGAGAAGGAGTTAGGAGCTATGAAGATTGATTTTGCAGATTGTTTTGCAAGCCTACCAGCTTTTCAATAATTCAATTGAGGTATAATATTTATGTGATAAAATTTTGTAACCCTCCTTACCTTTATTTTGTCATTGTTGTCAAAGGGGGAGAGATATATAGCAAAAAATTGATAGTATATGATAAGGATTGATACTCTTAGGGGGAGTACTATATTAGTGATAATATTTTTTGAGGAGTTATAAGGATAGTATATATTTTATACTATGGCCACAATTTTGAGATTTTGAAGTTGTACACTTAGCCAATTTTCTCATATGTTGCCACCAATGACAAAGGGGGACATTGTTGGCAATTTGGCTGAGTTGATTACATATATGTTGTCATTATGGCAACATATGATCCACATGAAGATCACACAGGTTAGAGAGCTAGTATGACAGAGTGCATTGCAAATTTGTCTAAGTGTGAGACAATATTTTTACCAGTGAACCTGGACACAGTTTTTGTTTGCGATGTTGATTGGAGTAAGTTTAGTGTGTTAGAACTTAAACCTACAGATGTTTGAAATATTCAAAAATTTATTGAACTCATGACTCATGCACTCCCAATAGCTGCATCTAGCAAAATTTAAATGCTAAGGTATTAAGGCTTTGAGCCTTCTTCACTTTGAGTGTAAAACTCAGGTAGGTTTACCTTTCAAATGCTTCTACAAAGCATAATAGAATTGATCTATGTACTTGACATAGTCAATGCATCTCACAACATACAAATAAAAGTAAATGGATATAGTTTCTTGATCAAATGATGGTGAAAAGATGCAAATCAAACTAAACCAATGCCCTATCCATTGGGTTAGAGTCAAAATTGAACATCTATAGAATCCTATTAACATAAAGATACTAAAATTCAAATAAATTGCCTAATAATTCATTCTCCCAATTCCCAACCCTACCATTAGATTCATGTATTGACTTTCAAATCCTAGAGACCTCCCTGAAGGTTTTACTCTCTCCTTGAGAGAAACTCGAGTTCAACCCCTATATTCACCTTGTGAACAATGCATTAAACTAGCCTTACTAATTAATACATAAGAAATTCAAAGCATCCATACACAAAGACAACCAGAAATGGCAATGAAACTTTAGTACATTTGTATTAATTTTCAGCTGTATCCATTACAATTTTAGCAAAAACATCAAAGAAACTCGGGATCTATATTTAGTCTTCTTTACAAAAAACTTTGACCATTTTTACAAAGGAGAAAAAGTTGCTATATATACCTCTAACCATCTTGGAATCCTTGAAAGGATGCAACAAGCTTCAGATGGCTATGAAAATGACTTGCACTAAAGACAAAAAGTACAAAATCAAAAGGCAGTGATTACAACAACATAAAGTAGTTAACAACTACTAACATCTTCACATGTGGCACCTTCATCTGGAGATATTTCAGAGTAGTTAGTTTGATTTATAGCATGAATGATGACCACCATTATAGGCTAACTTACATCATCCTATGTTTAAAACATGCTCTCCCTCAAATTCTGGATCAGGTGCCATGTGTATTCTATTCTTCTTCCTCTGCCTCTAGCTCTTGGACAGCTGGCTTCTTCTTCTTCTTCTTTGTCATTTTGTCCCATGTTGCCACATCATCATAAAATGGCCAGTTGTATGCCTATGGTTCCTATAGTGATTTGATCTATAGGTCCCATGTGGAATCAGTTAGGCCTTTAGCCTCTGTTACAAACCGTATGCAATCACTTTCAACTTTGAATAAACTATCAATTGTACTATTGCACCTTTCCAAGTCTAAGGCACTGTCACTACCTAGGAAAGCATCATGTTTAATTACCAACTAATCCATTGATGCCTTCCACTCATCTATACTAACTACCTTTCCATCATCATCTTATACTGAAGGCAAGTGCCTACTATAGTTCTTATCAAACATAGCCAACTTAGCCTTTATTTGGTTAGACTTACCTTTAAAAAACTTTGACATAGCGCTTACCAAACCAATTTTCTCAAATACCTCTGTTACTATTTCAAGAATATCAAGCCTACTTTCCTGCAGAGCATCCAATTTATCAAACAACAAGCCTCTACCTAACCATATACTGTAAAGTGGCTCCAAGGTGGCCAGTGACTCATTTACTTTTTCATTTGCCCTGTGCAATAGACCAACTGATTGATGGACTGAGTCCATGTTCTCCTTGATTTTGCTTTTCCTATATTGCACAATCTTTGTTATAGTACCTAGAGATGCATCCAATCTTATTTTCTCCAAGTCCTCAATGGGCTTATCAGGGATCTCAACCTTAGGTTGAGGAGGGGCTTCAATTTGCAAAGGTAGGGGAGGCACTATTTTAACTACTTCAAGTTTTTCCCTTAAATCCTCCAATTCACCTTCCATCTTCTTGATCAACATAAGTTTTAAATCCATATCCTTTGCAACCCTAATTGAGTTCTCAAACAATTTATTATACCTCTTTAACAATTGGATAGTTTTAGCTTCATTGAGGAGAGCCAAATGGGTTATTTCCTTTGACACATCTAGGTTAGTGGTATTTTGGATGGTCCAGACAATCTTGTTACCTTCCATTTTGTCTTCAATGCTTACTAGAGATGGTTTCTGAGTTCTTGGGGCTAGAGACCAAAGTGCAACATCTTGTGACTTAGGGTCATAACCACTCCCTCTGATCATGTCATCAATATGCACTTCATATGACAAGCTTCCCTCTGGTTGCTTTCTTATTTGGTCAATGATAAAGGTAGAAGTCAAATCCCATCTAGGAGTCAGAAGCATGCCACTTGTTTTAATCATTTCCCTTTCTTCCTCCATAGTGATCTTTTCAAGACCGGGATCATACAATGTAAGAGCCCTAAGAGTCTCTTCACTTGGTTCCATACCTCCAGGCAAGGACGTCTTCACTTCCTCATGCTTCCTCCAAATTAGGAAATCTTTGAATTCTTTTCTTTGGATAAACTAGTCATCAATGAGAAATTATTCTTGGTATAATTCTCTTTCATCCTGTCCCATCAATAAGGTCAAGTCCCATATTTCTTGTGTTTCCATCTTCTTTCCTTCCCTGATAGCCTTTCTCAATTGATGGTGATAGGCCCTCTTACCAAGCACAACAACTAAAGCACTATCTAATACCTTCTTCTGTTTCTTCTTCTCAAAAGGTTCACCAACCTCAATTTTCTATTTTTTCAATGGTGGCTCTAAGATAGTCTCCACCTCTATTGAATCTTGGGTTAGGTCAATAATTGGTCCTTCCCCTACTGGAGGTGGACTGCTATCTTCTTGTTATTCATCGGTGAACTCTTCATTTTTTGAGGTGGAATAGTTCCTCGGCACCTCCAACTTCTCCTCAATTAGCCCTTCGAACTAGCTAGATAGGGGACCATGCATTCCTATCATTTTTTCCATTCTTTGCAAGTATGAGAGTTCAGGGAAAAAACCACCAAAAGGAATTCTAGCATTCTTCAATTGAGTCTCCAAATCTAGTAAATCAAAATACTTACTCCATCTTCTCTTTTGTTCATCAAAGTCTAGCACATTTCTTATTACATCCTCCTCATCAAGGGCCTCATGGTCTCTAATTGTTCCAATGCTATGAATCAAAGTCATCCTAACCATTCTGATGAAACCCTCAGAATTAGCATACTGATAGGTACCTGCAGTCATCCTAAAATTATTGAGCCAGCCACTAACTTGATCCATTGCCCTTTTTTGAATAAAAAAGCTATCAATCTTGAATTGCCTGGGTGTGACAGTACCTTACCTATGAGGCTGTAGGTGCTCTTTATCAATCCATATTAATTTCCAAATAAAATCCATCATGGCTACCCTAGGAGGAACATATCTTGGAAACAGGTGTGGTGGCTAAGGGCACCCATATACTCTGATAACTATGGAATTGTCCCCCAAGTAGAAATCTCTCCAATTGTGGTTTCCTGGCCAATTGTCCTCATATTGCAATGGTCTTAAAACCCTCAACACCCTAGTTGGAAACCTCACAACATTTGTGCCTAACATTTCAAGTATTGGATGGACAAAGTAATTCTGAAAAATGGAGAAGTCACACTCATTGGATGTGATATTCCAAACCCTCGACCAATACTGCACTATGTTGGGAGTGCCCTTCAAATGGGTATTAATCTTCAATACCCTTGCATCAAAATCATCAATATGGTGGTACAGAATCAAATGCATAAGAAGGGAGTAATGGATGAACCTAATAGGCCTTTTCTTCTCCTTGACAGACACAAACCCTTCATGCATCCTGTCGATTATATACTGGATATAATCATAATCAGTGTTGGTGTAATAATTTTGAATGTCTAAGATTATAATTAAAAGATCAAAATGCAATTTATCATCATCCCCATCTATTCCCAGAACCCTACACAACCCATGACACAAGAGTTTCATATAAAGATTGAGGGATGCAAAAGAATAAGGGGCATTCATACATGGCGGGAGAGGGGCTATATATTTATCATGCTTGGGCATATGCCTGACTATTTGGCTCTTTACTGACCCTACATTACTAGCATATTTTTCCCTTTCCTTCTTTAAGTCAATTTCAGTGTAGGAGGAGGAATAGAAATTGAAGGTTCTCATGAAAGACCCCCTATCTAAAGAGATAAAAATAGACTAGTCTTCACAACTAATGCATCTAGAAATGGGGTCATACAACCTAGCCAGGTCAATGATTAAATCAACATCTAAAAACACATTAGGCACAATTAACTTTGCCATTCCCAACACCCAGACATTGTAAATGGGTATAGGTCTACTCCTATTATTGTAAAAAGATGAGAGCAAGGAAAAACCAGAACCTGCAAGAGTAATAGGGTCACTACATTTATCCATGAGATCCTCAAATGCCATGTCGATGGCCTTCTTGTTTTGATTTGAACCAGGAAGTAGCTTGATGAACTCATCTGAGTAATTTGGCTTTCCTTTATCCTCTCCACTCTATTCTTTTACAGCCCCACTGGATGATCCTCCACTTGTCGCAAGATGACTCATCTTGATAGAACAAGAAATTCTCAGCTCTGCAGCTTTTGCACTACTTAATCTCTGCTACGACACCAACAATCTTAACTATCTTTAGAAAAACTTTGAGCACAAAAAGCAATGCAGTCCTGTCTATATACTCTAAAATTCTCATGCATGCGATTGCCAAATCATAACAAATCCATCCTAAGTCACTTCTGCATTCAATTCTGCATATTGCCAACCTTCAAATTAAAGCTAGCCATGGTGTGGATGTTGATAGGATGATTTAAAAATTAAAAAATAGGGCGCGAGAGCAATGATCATGGATTTTTTGCATTAAAACCCTTAATTAATTATGTAAACCCTTGTTAAAACTTGATTGGTCGACTTTCTACTTTTTTCAAGCTTGGCACGGTACTTGTTCCACATTGCAATGACTCATAACATTGACTCGCATGTAAAATAAACCAGATAGAATTTAGCGACTACGCGAACAAAGGATCTCATGATCTTGGAAAGAAATGCTAACCCGAGGTTAAGTCAGGAGATCACACGACAATACTATTCGCTTAATCTTAGAAGGATTTCATAACTTGCGGCTTTACTTCAAGATTTCATGACCACCGTGGATCCCAGAGATGATCAACAGTCCAAGAGCAACCCAAAAAACTAACACTAAGCCCTACCCAACTCAGAGATTCAGCAACTAAAGACTTCACTAGTTCTTGGAACTATTTCTCTAACTCAACACTTACCTAGAGAATCAACGAACAAGGCTATCTCACATTCTTAGGAAGAAATGCTTAACCACAGTCAAGCTTCAAGAATGAGTGAATGCCATCTACTTCCAGTTCACTGAACACTTTTTATACCATGGGTTACATTCTAAGATTATGTGTTGACCGTTGATCTTCAACACAATAAGTGGCTATCGCTGAATTACCCAAAGACTTTGACCATCACCTTTTTATTATGAGAATCAGTGACCATTGAAAACACACTTATCTTTTCCTTTGTTTTCCAAGTCACTGAATCATGTAGAACCTCACTAATTAACTCTGAGATCCTGTGAACACTTCATTCACTTACTCACTAAATAACTTAGGGCACCACCACCTTTTCTTGAGATTAAGCAACAAATGAAAACTTAAACTATCCATTAAATTTTATTGTCAAAGACGCCAAACTTAGAGAGTATGAAACCATGAATCAGTCGCTAGTTCGCTAAATGATTTTGAGTAGGACCCAGTCTTTGTGAGATTAAAACATAGCCATCGGATGAAGAGACAATCAATGGCGTTCACTAGTTCACTAAGGAAACTTGAACATAACTGCCCGATTTAGAGAACCAGAGATAAATGCTACACCAAGTTGCTAAAGGTTAACATGAAACCGCCAGATATCAAGCAAAGAGGAGACCACATAGTCACTGGATCACTAGATGAGAACCTAACTACTGGCCAGACTTGGAGACTTAGTGACAAACATGAAAAATGGAAAGGGCAAACAACATTCGGTAGTTTGCTAAATGAAAAAGAAACATGAAACAATGTTAAGCGATTCAACGAACACCTTAGAGGGAAATAATCACGTGACACATATGGCTTAAGTGGGAAAAAAGGTAACACAGAAACATAAGGATTAGGGCACACTCAAAACCAACCAAGGAAATAACCATTTCAGAACAAAAATGTCAAAGGCAAGGGTTTCTCTCATAGAATTATTACAATATTTTTAGGGAAACCTAAACCCTAAACCAGACATTTTCATAGGCCAGGACATTGAAACAAGACCAAAAAGCAAAGACCTTAGAAAACCTAAAATGTACCCAGTAGTGGCTCTATCTGAGGATGCTTGAATGCAAGTTCATAGAAAGAAACCACGAATATCTGGGAGGTAGACCACAAAACCCTAACCTAAAATAGGAAAGCAAACACACCTATACATATATACAAAGCTACTGCGCATGGAAAGATAGAATCAGTTGAAGAAATATTTTAGGAATTGTCCATGCACTGGCAACTCGTGTTCCTCACCATCTATATTTCTAAGGAAGTATGAATCCTTTCCATGAATTTGATGAATAATGAAAGGTCCTAACCATAAGGATTCAAACTTTTTATGTTTTCCTTTGTCCTCAGCCCTGGCATTCCATTGCAAAACCATATCATTTGGTTGAAGCTTTCTAGTAGTATCTCTTTTGTCAAAGAGATACTTCATTTTTTACTGTAGTTTTATATTCTCCTTTTGACCTTCTCTTCTAATCTCATCCAACTCCACTAGTTGGATCATCCTATCTTGCAATGGATCAGTGACTTCTATCTCTTCTTCTCTCATGAACTAGTAGATAGGCAACCAATTATTTATAGGGAGTCTAGACTTTATACCATATACCATTTTGAAAGGAGATTTTCCTATTCCTTTCTTTTCACTAATTTTGTCAGCCCATAGTTCCAACTTTAATTTCACATGCCACATCCTTTTATTCTTTTCTAGGGTCTTTTTTAGAACTTGCAGAATGCTCTTGTTACTAGATTTTGCTTGCCCATTTGCTTGTGGATGGTATGGGGATGAATAGGACATAACTATTCCCATTTCAGCACAAAAATTAGTGAATTCTTGTGACCTAAATCTCATAGCATTATCCATTACTAGTTTCATGGGAACACCAAACTTGGTAATAACGTTATTCATCAAGAATTCAACAACTACTATACTAGTTGCCTTTTTAGTTGGGATGGCCTCTATCCATTTAGTAAAATAATCGGTTGCCACCAAAATGTGACTATGTCCACCACTGGATTTCTTTAAGAATTCCCCTATGAAATCCATGTCCCACATAGCAAAAGGGGCCTCTGCAACCACAAGGTTTAACAACAAAGCACCTAAAAATTTTAGTTCCTTTGAAAACCTCTGGCATGATTCACATTTTCTGACATATGAGTGGGTATCCTTAAATAAGACCGGCCAGTAATATCCAACTCTCAAAATTTTATGAGCTGTAGACCTAGCTGAATGATGCCCTCCACACATCCCAAAGTGCATTTCCTTTAAAACCTTCTCATATTGACACTTATCTAAGAAAAAGAGCAATAATCCATCATTATCTTTCCAAAATAAATCACCTTGTATTAAAACATACTTGTGAGCCTACAACCTCAAACTCCTCTTTTGATTGTCATTCAAATCTTGTGAATAAGCAGCATTTTTGAGAAAATGAACAATATTGGCATACCATGGTTGAATTTCTATACTTGTCATTTTTTTATCACCAATGGCTACATTGTTTACTTGTACCAGGTCCATGTTTTCCTCTGTCATGAGCTTAGATAATCCCAGACCTCTCACAAGCTTGGTTATGTGGAGTTCAATGTCAAACTCTTAAATCCTATTGATCCATTTACACCTCTTCCTAGTAACCTCACTTTGACTCAAAATACCTTTTACTGCTGCATGTGGAACATATGCATTTACTTTTGCACATACCAGATAAGGTCTAAAAGCCTTAACTACCTTTACTAGTGCATATGCCTATTTCTCCATTAGTTCATAATTAAGTTTAGTAGATTGTAGAGATTTATTGAAAAAAGCAATAGGATGCTCAAACCCTTCTTCATCCTTTTGTAACAAAATAGCAGAAATCGTATGAAAAGATGCAAAGGAAAATAGAGAAAATGGTTTTGAATAGTTAGGGGATATTAAAATAGGAGCCTCTTGGATTGCTTGTTTGATTTTATCAAAGGCCTACTGAGTTTCACCATTCCAATCAAACTTGACATCTTTCTTCAAAAGCTTCACAATGGGTTTAACCAACTCTATAAAATTGGCAATAAATCTCCTGAAAAAATTAATCTGTCCAAGAAAAGATTGCACACCTTTGACATTTTTTGGGGGAAGGACCTTTCTGATGGCTTCCACTCTTTTTAGATCAATCCTAACCCCCTCTTTGGATACTATATGACCAAGAAATTTTCCCTTAGTTACAGAAAATTGGTATTTCTTGGGATTTAGTGAGATGCCAAACTCCAGAGCCTTGACAATGACCTTTTCCAGATGTCTGCAATGATCTTTAGCTTTCTTAGAATAAGCAGTCAGATCATCTTGATACACAACCATCAAGACATTTATCAATTCTTTAAAAGAAACATCCATTGCTCTTTGAAAGGTTGCCCCCGCATTCTTCAGGCCAAAAGGCATGCAGACATATACATAAGTTCCCCAAGGGGTAGTGAACGTTGTTTTGAATTGCTCAGACTCTTTAACCAAAACCTGGTTGTATCCTGAAAACCCATCCATCATAGACAATAACTCACAACCAGTAACTCTATGTAACATAGCCTCCATGTTAGGCTATCCATAATTGTCTTTGAGAGATGCAACATTTAAATTCTTGAAGTCAACACAGAGTCTAATGTCACCATTCTTTTTTATTACTGGTACAAGGTTAGAGACCCAAGAAGAATGCCTAATGGGCTCAATGATGATAGCATCTCTCAGCTTTGTCAATTCAGCCTACATCTTTGTTGCTAATAAAGGGTGTATAGGTCTCTACTTTAGTCTGAATGGCTTGGTTTCTTCCTTTAGAGGGATCTCATGTTGAAACAAGTAATCTCTATATGCCTTAAGATCATCATAGGATCAATAAAAAACTTTCTTGTATCTCTTCAGAAGTCTTATCAGATTTCCTTTGACTTCTCTACTTAAATTTTTTCCAATGCACACCATCTAAGGGGAAGTTTCAGATCCTAAGTTTATCTCCTCTAAGTCTTCCATCTTAGTGTTAGAATTTTGAGATAAGTAACCATCATTTATTTTAAACATTCCTTCTAACTCCACCAACCCCTTTGGGATGTGATTAGAAGGTAATTTTACTATCTCATTTCCCACAATACACTCTTTCCCCTCAACACACTATTGTGCCTCATTAAAATCTATTTGTTGCCCATAATACTGATCTAGACCTTGAAGAAACCTAAGGATATCAAAATCATCCTCAAAAACTTGCCAATTATATACATTGTCAGGCACTGCAGGCCTACTTTTGATTTCTAACATGGACAGACCAGTGAGGGTAATATAATTATTTTTAAGGGAAACATTAGCAAGAAAATCTACCATGATATTATTGGACATTTCTACCCAAATGAGATTGAAAGCCTCAAATAATTCTAGTCTATCCCAGACAACATGTTTATACAATTTCAATCTCTCATCCTTGGCAGCATATTTAGATCTTACTTTAGCCACAACTAATTGGGAATCACCATGGACCTTTAAACATTTGATACCATGCTTTATAGAAACATCTAATCCCAATAACAAAGCCTCACATTAGTAGTATTATTAGTGCATTCAAAGGTCAACAAGAAAGAGTAGTTAAATGTAATACTTGATGGGGAAATGAAGACAACACTAGCCCCTGATCCCTCCTTGGAGCACCCACCATCAAAGAACATTTGCCAAAGTCCATTTTGCTGCAGTATTAACTCATCAACTATTGGATCTATGTTTTTCATCGGAGGTACTATTTATTCAATCATGAAATTATTCATGTCAATGTCCACAAAGCAATTCAAGTCCTCTGGTGCAACCATTTCAATCATGACTAAAGAATGGGGCTCCCTATACAACTTTACCTCAGTCCCATTGACTGGGATAGTAGCATATGATAGATCCAATTGAAACTTCCTGCCTACTGCTATAGCCCATTGCCTTGACAGTAGCATGCCATAATGAGGTTTTGTATCAACAACAACCACATCCATTTTGTAAGTGGCCTCCGAGAAAGCAACAATATTTACTTCAATTAATATTAGAGTTCCTACAATAGGTACCACCCTATTATCCATAGCATAGCATCTTCCATTAGATGTGTTAACTTGTAATCCTAATTCTTTCATCACATGATAGGGCATTACAATTGTAGAAACACCAGAATCAATCATACAATTTTTAAGCAAAAAATTGTTCACAATTAATGTAACATAGAAAGGGTCAATAGAAGAAGGCACTTGTGTCACAATACTTCCAACACATACATTAGAAATGTTAGCAATTGAAATAGGCTCTTCTATTGAAGTCCCCTTTCCCTACCTAATAGGAGATACCCCTTGCTCACTTATGAGAGCCATGGCTGCTGTCTTGTGCTCCTCAATTTTCAACATTTCAAGTAAAGGGATGGAAACCTTCATTTGGGATAGGGCATGTCTCATATCGAAAGTAGGAGGATCAGCAGCAATATCAGGATAATCTTTTGGCCTACCAACTTTCCTTTTACCCTTGTTAACAATAATTTCCTCATTCCTTTTCTTTTCATTCACAAGCCCTTCTTTCTTATTATTTACAACATTAGGCTTTGGGGAGTCCTTAATCTGAAGGTTATCCTTAACAAATACTGACCTAGGGACTCCTTGATCAATATCCACCTTTCTATTTCTCAAATTGTATGAGGATTTGGCTTGAGCTATAGCAGCCATAGTTAAAGTTCTAATTTCCTCATCATTAGGTTTTCTCCACTACTTTTCATCTGACCCTGATTCCACCATATGAGCTTTACAACTCTCATTGTCAGACTCATCCTAATCAGAGTGAGTAAATAGTTGTTGTTCATAGTGTATCATCTTAAAATGGAAGCACCTCCATGTTAAGAGTGTTTAGCCCTTTGAGTAGGTGGTTTGGGGTCATGTTAAGCACCTTGATCAAGTCTTTGCATGTATTTGGCTTTTCTCCCCGCTTTCCACTTCTTCCCTGCACTTGATTTCTTTATTCTAGGTGAAATTAGGGTTAGGATCTTAAGGATTCTCCTAAATTTATCTCTTCCATGGCTCTATTTTCTAGGTAGGATTTAGAAATGGATCCTCCTAGCCTTCATCTTGGTAATCATAGGATTTTATGTCTATTCATGACATTCTATCCTATTCTGGCATCAATTTTTAGGTTTCTGGACATCCCGGGGACCTCTTAACTTGATTCTGAGTCAAACTTAGGATTAGGGTCAATGTCTTAGGTCAACCCTAACTAGGTCAAGGTTGACCTTGACATTGATCCCTTTCTCCAAATTTTCAAGATCTTTAATTTTCGGGCTTTAGACTTTTGGGAAATTTATTTTCCCGCCTCCAGGTCAGCCATTTCGGGTTTTGGGATGGTAAATCCTTTAATTGCATTTAATCTAGGTATATTTTCTAAAGGTGAAGACCTAATTGAGATTTAATTCTCCAAGGTATTCCATCTAGAGGAGTGTGCCCTAGATCACTATAAAAGGAGGCCTTCCTCTCTCATTTTGACATCAAGTTTTCATATCTCATCTCAAGCAATTGCAAGCTCTCAAGCTCTCAAGTGCAAGAAAGTCTTCAAGCATTCAAGTGTTCAAGAATTCATCCATCAAGGAGATCCATTGTTAGCTATTGAAGGATTCAATCTCTTTGGAGCCCCCTTGAAGATCCATCCTTGTCCATTCATTCAAGCCTTCTCATATGCAAAGATCAAGTCAAGATTGGTGTTGAAGATCAAATAGCATTGATTGGAGACATCCTACATCCATTGAAGCATTCCTACTTATGGATTTGAGGATTTGAATCCTCTATAAGGACTTCAACATAAGCGAGGTGATTTGTTTCAATTACTTTATTTATACACAATACATTTCAATTCAATTTCAAGGTTAATTCCTAAATTGGGATTTGACCAAGGCAAACCCCCCATACAAAAAAAACCCCCATTTTCTTGCAAGTATAGGTGCAAAGTTTTGGATCTAAGAGAAAATTTGGATACCCTTTTCATTGAGCTTCTGGGATCTGTGAACATAATTTGAATCAGACTTCAAATAAAGAATGTAGTATTTGACCTTTTATGAGGGTCAAACCCAACCTGAGCCATCTTGAGGATAGATTTCTGGGTTTTCTCTGTCTTGACATTTCCAATCCAGGACAAGTTTTAGATTTTCTTGAAAGTACACACAGACACTAGAATTCAACATTTTCTAGATCTGCGCTAATTTTGAGGTTAGTATTTGTATTTCAATTATTTCATATTCCAAGCATAAATTCCATTCATAGGGAAATATTGGATTTACTCTCTCTCTTCTTGCTCTTTTCCATAAAATTGATTCGATTGTGCATTAAAATTTTGGTTGATCAAATCAGATCTCTTCTTTGGGGAATTTGGGTTTTGAGAATAGATCTCATATTTCCCCCTTTACATTTGAATAGAGGTGAATCCATTTACATCTATTCATTTTGGTGAACCCGACTAGCTTACTCTCTTTCTTTTTGGTGTTAGATTTCCCTTTTCCTTATTGTGTTTTCCTTTTATCTTGTTAGTATTAAATTTTTCCTTTGTGAATGATCTTGCATGCTAATTAGATTTCATATTCATGCTTTATGTGTTCTTAGTTTAGTTCATTTTCATTACATTAGTTTATGAGCTTTACTACCACTAGTCCTACTTATAACATTCCAGTTAGAAGAAGTCGTAGACTCATGGGTGCCTTTGATCCTAAATCTTCTTCTCCTTTCCTTAGGATCCCAAATGATAACTTGATTCTTCATGATTCTAATCCTACTATGGAGCAAAACTCTTCTCACTCATCTCATGATGAGGATGATGCTTTAAGAGTTCCTCCTGAAGAAGTCCAGAAAATTTCCACTGAACTTGATAAAATGGGTAATTGGCTTCTTCAAGAAAACCATAATCAAGATTCCATTCAAGCTATAGAGGCTCTTAAGAAAGTTCTCCATGATAGTGATCAAGGTATTAACTTCTTGCATGGTATTACTCATCTTGTGCATTCCAATGTTAAACCTTTAGCTCAAGAAGCTCAAGAAGCTCAAGATTTAGGGTTAACTCCTCCTATCACTAGTGTTGAACCTCCTTCTAATCCTTTACCTAGTATTCCTATCTATACTCCTTTGGTGATTGTGATGGTTCCCTTTGTTCCTATGAGTGTTCCTCCTATGTCCCTTCTTGTATCACAACCTTCATATCATAATGTTCCTTTTACTTATTCCAATCCACTTCCAATTGTAGTTCCTAGTGTTCCTCTAGTTGTGTCTTCTATTCCTGCATCTTCTTACACTTTACCTAGTGTGTCTAATGTTGTTACTCCTCCTATTTCCTCTAATGATTCAACAATCATCAGTTTGGGTCAGACTATGTCATCCTTACAACAACAACTTGCTTCCTTAACTCAAAACAAGTTTAGTATTCCTACATGTGACATGGGAAGTCCATTATCCCAGGATATTATTCATACTCATGTTCCTCAGCAAGGTGAGATGCCTCATATTGAGAATTATACTGGAAAAGGAGACCCTGTTCATCATGTTAAAACATTCCAAATCCTTTGTAGTGATTATGCTCATGACCATAGGATTTTAGCCAAACTGTTTGCTAGAACCTTTCATGACAAGGCCTTACAATGGTATTGTTCCTTGCCTCCCTATTTAATTGATTCCTTCCCACAACTTGCTAATGCCTTTATTCAACAATTTCAAAATAGTATTGGCCCGCAAGTGTCATTGAATGATTTAATGCATTGTAAACAGAGTGCTAAAGAAAAATTGACTGAATTTATTGGTAGATTTAAGCATTTGCATGCTCAGATTTCCTATCCTATTCCTGATATTGATATTCAACATATGTTTATTTCAAATTTGCAAAAGGATATTAGAGATAAGATTATGCTTACTAAATTTACCTCTTTTCAACAACTTTGTGTAGCACTTCATCATTATCAATTACAAGTGAGTCAATTTGAGAGCACCACTCCAATGGCTCTTGTTCCAGTTGATACGAGTGATGCTACTACTAATCCAAACAAGTTTCAAAAATTCAATAATTATGTCAAGATAAACAAACAAGTGAATGCATTTGCTGATCAGGTTGCTATTGCATCTCATAATGCCACTTCTGCATCCACTACTTTTTGATTAAATTGTACATTTACTCCTCTTTCTAAAACTTTACATGCTATTATGAATAGGTTGTTAGCTACTAATATGATTACTTTACCTCCTATTCGACCTCTTTTACCTACTATGATTGCATCTAAATCTTTTGATCAAAATGCTTTTTGTCAATATCATCATCAAAATGGTCGTGATACTGAGAGATGTTATTCTTTAAAACATAAGGTTCAAGATCTAATCGATTCTAAGGTTTTATCTGTTGATAATCTAGATAGTAATGGGAATCAATCTTTCTCTCCTCCTAATCAAAACCTTCAAATATATATGAACCCTTTACCTATGCATGATACTACTACTATTGCTCAACCATTTGCTATGGAAATTATGTATGATTCAAAGATGGATGATTTCAATCATGTCGTTAATCAAGTGGAGCATGTTGATAAGTCTATATCTCCACCTCCACCTTCACCTCAAGCTCAATCTCAACCTCAAGTTAAACCTAAACCTAAAGTGAAACCTCAACCTAAAGCTCGACAACAATTCAAGAATAAAAGACCTCGGGAACTTTTGATTAGCTTTGATGACTCTGAGACTATTAAAGCTCCTAATGGTCCCCTTTACATTTTTTCTAGGATTTCTTAGATACCTACTACAATAGTTTCCTTTATCCATCATTTGGTTCTATTACCTTGCCGGTTGAACTTTTTGGAAAACTTGTGAACACTACCTTTGTTATTGTTCCTACTTCTGATCAATTTCAAGTTAAGCTAGGTTTACCTTGGTTGAATGCCATGCATGCTATTTCTTCCCCTACCCATAAGTGTCTTAAGCTCATTCATGATGGTGAAGTGAAGATGATCAATCATAGTCTATATCAACCTTCTAGGCCTAGAGATTGTGCTGCTCTAGATTTCTTTTGGCCTTCCTTACCTAATTCATGTCCTCCTAGACCTGATAATCTTTTTTGATCATATCAAGCTTATAATCATCATTAAATCCTTGAATTAAGTTCACCTCCTATGGATCTTAATCTTGGTCTTTTACCTACACCTTTGATACCTCCTTTAACTATGGCTTCTAGTTCTGTTAATCAAGTTCCTTCTACCAAATCTATTAAAGATCCTGTGATTGTTTCTCCTATGGTTGATAATCCTATTAATCTTCCTAAAGAACCTATGAAGGATCCTATGATTGTTCCTCCTAGTTCTCAACCTATTTCAAATAAATCAAAATCTAATCGATCTACTAATGAACATCGTAAAAAGTGTCGTGCTCATGCTAAAGCTAAAAGATCTCTAACTTCTTCAGATAAAACTATGCATAATGTATTAGAAGATGTTAATACTAATAATGATGTTGACATGCATGATTATGATGATTCTATTCATATCTTAGATCCTATTTTAATTAACTTGGATGAAGAAGATACTCTTTTTGATACTGATGATGTTAATGATGAATATAAGACTATTGACATTGACATTGATTCACCTAATATGATTTCATCACAATTAACTCTTACACCTAGTGTTGAACATCGTGATTCTCAAGAGGATCCTTGTTTGGAACTAGCTATCATTCCTACTATGTTGGATATAGTCCCTCTTGCAAGTTACCCACCTTCCCTAAATGATATACAATGAGATGGGGAAAGTAGGCGGCACGCTCGATCGACTTGTCCTTCATGGTAGCTTTGTTGTGTGTTTGCCTGCTACATTGTGCTTTTCCTATAATGTGTTTGCTAAATGTTGTTAGATTCTTTTATATGATCCTTGTTACTTAGTTGGTGCAAGGTGATGAAGGAATCAAAACTATTGTTCAAATTATTCTATATGTATCTCTATTCTTCTATGCATTGTTCAATGTTATGTCATAAATGTGATATTGTTTGTAAATGTTTCCTTGTGTAATCTACTTGGATTCGAGATATGGTAGCACTAATTATTTTTGGTCTCCATGTCATGGTCGAAAAAGATACTCCTTCGTATATCTTATGTGATCTTTCCTCCTTTGTGATTGTAGTTCTACTATCTTTGGGGAATGATGTCAATTCATTTGCAATAATATCATATATATATTATCTTATGATCATAGTGACCCCATGGTAGGTAGATCCCTTTCGTGTTCTTTTTATGTTTTTGTGATATTTCCCTTGATTTGTCTTTGTCTTGGGGCATCTCAACATGGAAACATAATTAGTGGAGTTGTTTATGTTTCTGTTAAAGCCATTGCTCCTGTTAAAGTGTCAACAATGACTTTAACATGGGGGCATACACTCTGCTCACCTATCGCACAAACACACTTTTCAATACACACATATTTTTCAAGATACTTCTTTTCCCTTTTTGGATTAGTAACTAATCCTTAAAGCATGAATTTATATTTTAGGATCTCTTGATCCCTCCAGTTTCAAATACACATATATTGTGATCCCTTAAGGTCATAAGTGTCCTTAAGATTGGATCTCTTTTGTTTTTATTTTTGGTTTTATTCTTATGGAATAGAATATTCCTAAGGATAAATCCTTGATGGGTTGATCAGTGAGTAGCTACATTCACTAGGCGGTTCAATTCCATCTTTCCAGTTGCACCATTTTCCTGTGTGGTTCACAAAGGGACATAAGTTCTCATTGGGTGAGGTAATCACACCTTCTTTCTCTCTCTAAAGATGTCTCACTTATTGTGATCTACGAGTCAATGAAGACTTGATTCCCTGGGGGCTTAAGGTTTCTCTCTATCCTTTGGATGACGATAAGATTATCTTTTTATTCTAATCTCCTTTACCAAGAGTTTGCATCGAGTCCATACTCTTGCTAAAGTGGAGGCTTAATGTATCATCTTAAAATGGAAGTACTTCCATGTTAAGAGAATTTAGCCCTCTGAGTAGGTGGTTTGGGGTCATGTTAAGCACCTTTATTGGGTCTTTGCATGTATTTGGCTTTTCTCCCTGCTTTCCACTTCTTCCCCGCACTTGATTTCTTCATTCTAGGTGAAATTAGGGTTAGGATCTTAAGGATTGTCCTGAATTTCTCTCTTCCATGGCTCTATTTTCTAGGTAGGATTTAGAAATAGATCCTCCCAGCCTTCATATTGGTAATCATAGGATTCTGTGTCTATTCCTGACATTCTGTCCTATTATGGCATCAATTTTTAGGTTTCTAGACATCCTTGGGACCTCTTGACTTGATTCTGAGTCAAACTTAGGATCAAGGTCAATGTCTTAGGTCAACCCTGACTAGGTTAAGGTCTTAGGTTGACCCTAACTAGGTCAAGGTCAACCTCGACATTGACCCCTTTCTCCAAATTTTCAAGATCTTTAATTTTTGGGCTTCGGGCTTTTGGGAAATTTATTTTCTCGCCTCTAGGTCGGCCATTTCAGGTTTTGGGATGGTAAATCCTTTAATTTAATTTAATCTAGGTATATTTTCTAAAGGTGAGGACCTAATTGGGATTTAATTCTCCAAGGTGGCCCATCTAAAGGAGTGTGTCCTAGATCACTATAAAAGGAGGCCTTCCTCTCTCATTTTGACATCAAGTTTTCATATCTCATCTCAAGAAATTGCAAGCTCTCAAGCTCTCAAGTGCAAGAAAGTCTTCATGCTTTCAAGTGTTCAAGCATTCATCCATCAAGGAGATCCATTGTTAGCTATTGAAGGATTCAATCTCTTTGGAGCCCCCTTGAAGATCCATCCTTGTCCATTCATTCAAGCCTTCTCATATGCAAAGATCAAGTCAAGATTGGTGTTGAAGATCAAATAGCATTGATTGGAGACATCCTACATCCATTGAAGCATTCCTACTTGTGGATTTGAGGATTCAAATCCTCTATAAGGACTTCAACATAAGCAAGGTGATTTGTTTCAATTACTTTGTTTATGCACAATACATTTCAATTCAATTTCAAGGTTAATTCCTAAACTGGGGTTTGACCAAGGCAAACCCCCCATACAAAGAAAACCCCCATTTTCTTGTAGGTATAGGTGTAGAGTTTTAGATCTGAGAGTGAATTTGGATACCCTTTTCATCGAACTTCTAGGATCTATGAACATAATTTGAATCAGACTTCAAATAAAGAAAGTGGTATTTGACCTTTTATGAGGGTCAAACCTGAGCTGAGCCATCTTGAGGAAATATTTCTGGGTTTTCTCTATCTTGGCATGTCTAGTCCAGGACAGGTTTTAGATTTTCTTGAAAGTACACACAGACACCAAAATTCAACATTTTCTAGATCTACCCTAATTTTGAGGTTAGTAGTTGTATTTCAATTATTTCATATTCCAAGCATAAATTCCATTCATAGAGAAATATTGGATTTACTCTCTCTCTTCCTACTCTTTTCCATAAAATTGATTTGATTATGCATTAACCTTTTGGTTGATCAAATCGGATCTCTTCTTTGGGGAATTTGGGTTTTGAGAATAGATCTCATATTTCCCCCTTTACATTTGAATAGAGGTGAATCCATTTACATCTATTCACATAGTCTGAGAGGAACCTCCTTTTATGATCAACATCAAAACATATCTCTTCATCTTCTAAAGATAAGAGATCCCCAATTACTTTAGTAGTAAACATGTTAATAGTAGGCTTTTTAGATTCTTCATAATCTGTTGCATATGAATCACTAGCCTCTTCTCCCAAGGCCTGAGCCACAACACATTGGAAGGGTGAATGAGGCATATTACAAGCCATACACCAAGGGGTATTTTCCAAATTGTGTGCTATGTTTTTCTTCAAAGGATCTAGTGTATCTCTCCCTTTTTGAGGTTCATTATTATCAGGGATAGGCCTCCCATCTTTCCAATTTGTCTTATATGGCATATCTCACAAATTGAGGAGTCTATCCTACCTTTGGTAAGGTGGTCTTGCATCTTGAAAATTTCTACCACCCTTTTCAGACCTTGTTGGGAAGTCTTTGGTAATACCAACTCCTTTGTCCATTTTATCATCATCTCTGGATGGTCTTGCAGGTTGTGGCTTTGTTTCCTTCCACAATCTACCCTCATCTCTTTTATACATCTGACCAGATGCCTTCCGGTTGCTTTCAATATTTATGGCTAATTTAAAGGCATCCCTTAGGGTATGAGGATTCTTATCTCTCCGGAGATAAGACATCTTACCATCCATAGAATTAAAATAAGTGGTCATGCAAATAACATCATCTAACCTCAATACTTGAGAAAATTTGTACATAGCCTTTTGGAATTTGCTATTAAACTCTAACATGCTCTCATTGTAATGTTTTTTGATATTGTTAAACTCATTGAGCATGTAACTTGAGTTCACATGTTTTGCATACTACTCCTTGAAACATTTAACAAACTCATCCCAAGATGCAATACTTTTCTCAAGCAAACCCCTATACCAATCCCTGGCATCTTCAATCAATGACTGAACAAAGAGCTTCATTATGACATCTTCATGGTCAATCTCATAATCATCAATTTTATAAATGAAAAATTTTAGATGTTCTTCATAGGTAATCACATTGTTTCCAGTGAATAATGGGATTTTCTTTCTAATCTCATTAGGGATAGCATTAGGTTGACCAGGGATGCCATCAAAGAATAAAGGCCTATACCTATCTAGATGAACTGGTCTCCTTTGGAAATTTGGTTGAACTAGAGGGGTTGCCCCAAAATTTTGACAAGATAAATTTCCCATCATACCACCAGCTATGAGGGGAACTTGATTAGTATTCAAAATTGGTCCAGGTACATTTTGTCCAGGATGAGAGGCTTGATGATTTGGAAGTGAAATACAAGGCTGATTGGGTGGGATCATTCCTAAAATGACAAGGACAAAGCTACTAGTAGATGTGTTTATATTGGCATGCAAGAAAGAAATCTTTCTCTTCATCTCATCTACAACAGCCTCCAATTCTAATTTCTCAAGCTAGAGAGCCAAATCATCTTTAGCCTTTCCAGCCTTTTCCAAATCTATGCTTGTTTGGGAGGGTACACTAGGAATAATGACAATTTTCTTAGGCTCATTAATATTCACACCCACCACCTTTTGTTTTCCCTTATCAGGGATTTCTTTTGTGGCTTTTTTAATGTCCTCATTCCTTAGGATTTCAAATGGGTGCAATTGCTGGAGAACATGTCCTGTTCCCTCAAACTCATCATGGTTAGGTTTAACACCTTCAACCTGATTTCTGAGAACCTCCATGTCACTGAACAATTCTCTATCTAAACCCCGAACATCTTTTCTTAGATCCTTAGCTTGAATCTCATTTTTCTTGGTTTTTTTGATAAGTTTTTGCCTTTCCAAAAGCAATTCATAAATTTGTTATTCCCTTATCTTCACTCTATTAGCAATCTCTTCCAATTGTTCATGCTCCTTTTTCTTAAAGCAATCACTTCCTCTCTTAATTTTTCTGAATCATATGAGGTAGTTTCAGCATTAGAAGTTTCTCCCAGTTGCTCTAGGGTTTCTCTCATAGGGAAATAACCTACTTCTATGATCTCTTCTTCTTGGATAAAGTGTGCACTAGGAATGAATTTCTTAACATGTTTAGGGTCATTAGAAGAGGAGGAAGCTTCATGGGGGAGTGGTTTAGGGATTCTATCTCTCGAAGGTCCTAGGGAGTTAGCAGTAATGTGATTTCTCCTAGACCACTACTTTCTACTAGGTGTACGAAGCTCATCACCCATATTATTCTCTGGGTGGTCCTTGAAATAAGATCTAGTGAACCTCGACTGACTCATGGTATGTCACAACAAGATATATCAAAATTTACAAATACCGGCGACTGGTAAACATAGATTATCAGAGTCACCACCCACTAACAAGAAGGAATCAAATTATTATGTTGGCCTACAAAAACATAATAGACAGTATTGCACAAATCTATTATACATTCTTATTCAAGTGTCCCCAGTAGAGTCACCAATTTTGTTAGCACTTAATCCTACAGATGGTTGAAATATTCAAAAATTTATTGAACTCATGACTCATGCACTCCCAAAAGATGCATCTAGCAAAATTTAAATGCTAAGGTATTAAGTCTTTGAGCCTTCTTCACTTTGAGTGTAAAACTCAGGTGGGTTTACCTTTCAAATGCTTCTACAAAGCATAATAGAATTGATCTATGTACTTGACATAGTCAATGCAGCTCACAACATACAAATAAAAGTAAATGGATATAGTTTCTTGATGAAATGATGGTGAGCAGATGCAAATCAAACTAAACCAGTGCCCTATCCATTGGGTTAGAGTCAAAATTGAACATCTACAGAATCCTATTAACATAAAGATACTGAAATTCAAATAAATTGCCTAAAAATTCATTCTCCCAATTCCCAACCCTGCCATCAGATTCATGTATTGACTTTCAAATCCTAGAGACCTCCCTAAAGGTTTTACTCTCTCCTTGAGAGAAACTCAAGTTCAACCCCTCTATTCACCTTGTCAACAATGCATTAAAATAGCCTTACTAATTAATGCATAAGAAATTCAAAGCATCCATACACAAAGACAACCAGAAATGGCAATGAAACTTTAGTATATTTTTATTAATTTTCAACTGTATCCATTACAATTTTAGCAAAAACATCAAAGAAAGTCAGGATCTATATTTAGTCTTCTTTACAAAAAACTTTGACCACCCTTAAAAAGGAGAAAAAATTTCTATTTATACCTCTAACCATCTTGGAATCCTTGAAAGGATGCAAAAAGCTTCGGATGGCTAGGAAAATGACTTGCACTAAAGACAAAAAGTACAAAATCAAAAGGTAGTGATTACAACAATAGAAAGTAGTTAACAACTACTAACATCTTCACAGGTGGCACCTTCGTCTAGAGATATTTCAGAGTAGTTACTTTGATTTATAGCATGAATGATGACCACCATTATAGGCTAACTTAAATCATCCTATGTTTAAAACATGGTCTCCCTCAAATTCTAGATCAGGTGCCATGTGTATTCTATTCTTCTTCCTCTGCCTCTAGCTCCTAGACAACTGACTTCTTCTTCTTCTTTTTTGTCATTTTGTCCCATGCTACCACATCATGATCAGATGGCCAGTTGTATGCCTATAGTTCCTATAGTGATTTGATCTATAGGTCCCACATGGAATTAGTTACCCCTTTAGCCTCTGTTACAAACCATATGCAATCACTTTCAACTTTGAATAAACTATCAATTGTACTATTGCACCTTTCCAAGTCTTGTACACACTAAAATATGCACTTCTATGAACCATTACATGCAAGGTTACTCAAGAGTGAGGCCTCACAAAGCGGCTCATAGCTCTCTATGCATGGAGTTGCAAGGGACTATGAGTTTTGCTCTCAGCTAGAGCTATAAGAAAGTGACCTTGCTAGTCAACCATACAATGAGAGATTCACAATGAAGACAAGGGCAACAATGCCAATATCTCCAAGAATCCAATATGAAATGCAATGCAATGCAACTAAGATGAAGATGCAAATGTGCAAGCTATGCTATGAAAATGGAAGTACAATGCAACTAATCTATGAAAGGAAATAGCAATGGATTACAAATCCTTCCTATTTAGACTATGTGAGATTGCATAAAAGGAAATCTACACTAAGAATGCCATGAATGCAACTATGAAAGCAAAACTATTATGAAATGCAACTAAGAATGTCAAGGTTTCAAAGCTTGAGTGTCTTCAAAGAGAGCTCCAAAACCTGCAGCATAACAATAGCATAAAACAAGGATATGCAAATGAAGGAGAGAGCTCTCCTTTTATAAGAAATGCAAAGGAATGGACCATGGAGATTAAGAGGCAAAAAGATCTTAATCAGCGGTGGAGGTTGAAAGAGGAGCAATCCATGTGCACAAGTATCCTCCAATGAGAGTGAAGTGTTGACTTTTGAGCCTCATGTGAGACAAAAAGTATTTTTTTCCTTTTTATAAAATAGGAATAATGTTTTATTTGTGCAACTTAGGATAAGAGGAAAGTGGGGCTTTTTATTTAATTGAAAGGGGAGGAAATATTCCTTTTAATTAAATAAAGACTTAGGATAAATGGTTAGCCCATAGGATAAAAATCCAATATATGATCGAAATTAAGATTTGATTAAGAAATTGATAATGTTGAAAATATTGATTAATGATCAAAATGATTCAGGATTGATAAATCAAATAAATGGGGCCCAAAGTCTAGGCGACCATTTTTGGGTGCATACATTTGCCCCTCTTTGACTAATGTGTGATCGATTTGGGAACACATGTAGTCAAAGAATGAAGTTGCAATGTGAGATCGATTTGGGATCACAAAACAACTCAGATATGAGGTCGATTCGGGATCATATCCGGACAAACATAAGCAAAAGCTTAGACCAACACCGTCGCTGCTAGGTGCAAATCAAGCTTTAGACAAAACTATCACCGTCGCTGCTAGGCAATAATCAAGTCTAAAAATGAGAGATAAGAATCTCAAATTTTGAGCAAAAAGCTCACAAAAGATGTCTGAATCAGGAAAATCAAAGAATCGGGGATGAGAATCCCATAAATACTGCCCCCTCGGAATCGAAATTGAAATCAAGTAGAGGAGAGACAGCAAATCGATAAAGATTTGATCAAATCAGAAGGAAGTCATAATCGAATGTAAAGGTCAAGAGGTTAACCATCAGGAAATGAAAACATGCCCCAGTGAGGAAGTAGAAGAATAGAAATAGAAGACTAGAAATAGAGTGGATGAAAGACTAGAAAATTTGAGAGACATGAAAAGGAAGAAATTCCACCGAAAATCAAATTATGCCTCAAAAGGTCAGTCAACTGCTCAGAAGAAGGAAAAATTTGAAATGCGATTTTGACTATGAAGATGACCTCAGATTTCGATTTTGAGTCCGAAAATGGATCCAGGACGTCGAAATTAGCTAGGGGTGCAATTTTCGCGCAATTCTGAGGTGTTTTGAAAATTAGGTCAAAAAGTCAAAATGCTATAAAAGGGGTCAAAATGTCATTTTTAAAAATCATTTGTCTTTTAGTGATTTGAGAATTTCAGAGATTTAGAGAGAGAAAATGGCTCAGCAAGCAGGAGTTCCCGTCCACATGCATCGATTCGAGCGCGCCCGGTTGCATAACCGGCCACCACACTATCCTGCCCCGGTATGTTTTTGAAAAACTCGAACTTTTTGATCATTTCTAGCATTTAATAGATTTTTTAGCACTTTTTTTTCAAATTTTAAATTTCAAAATTTTTCTGTTGTGCGAAATATCGCGCGATACTTTAGAAGTATCGCGCGCTTTGACGAGAAGTATCGCGCGATACTTCGTGTGCCCCAAAAGTATCGCGCGCTTTAGGCACCAGTATCGCACGATACTGGGCGAAAGATCGCGCGATAGCGGGCAAAGTATCGCTTGACATAAGGTTTATCGCCCTACTATAGGGAGAAGTATCGCACGATACTTCTCCAAAAAAGAATATCGCCCATTTGAAAAATTTGATATTTAATGCATTTTTGAGCAAAAATGACATGGGTCTAGACAATGTTACGTTTTTAAGATATTTTATACTGAGTTTTTTGGACATCCATCATGATATGTACTAACAACGGGTTTGGTTTTGGCTTGTAGGAGGTTTTTCCGGCGCTCATTATCAGAGCGCCGAAGGTGACTGGGTTGCGGTGTGTCCGAGATCTGGATGATCCGGGCAATGCCGATATCAGGGCTATGGGATTCCGGTATCTGTTGAGGTACCCCTATATCCGAGCAGACCATGGGTTGTTGACTGCGCTGGCTGAGAGATGGCACAGCGAGCACAACACCTTCCACCTTCCTACAGGTGAAGCATCCATCACACTAGAGGATGTCTATAGGATCCTCCGAGTTCCATGCCACGGAGAGCCTGTAAGTATAATCATGTTTTTGAGATAGTCATTTAAAATGTAATGTTTCCAGAGGATGAAAACTAACATGATTTATGTGTTGTCACAGGTATACTATGATCAGGACGTCACTGAGGGGCGTCGGTTGATTCAGGAGATGTTTCAGGATGTGACCATCCTAGACAAGCATGTCAGCTGGGAGCGACTGCTTGATGACTTCGGCCGAGACTATCCGGTGCCATGTATTGTGGCATCGATTATTTCACAGATCCTGATGACTGATCGCAGTCAGAAGGGATTCCCGCTCGGATGGGGCAGACTACTGGTAGACTTGGTAGGCAGGCCCCGACGGATGGCATGGGGGCCTGCGATCTTGGCAGAGATGTATCATGAGCTGCACGAGATCATCTACAGGGACAGTCGGATATGGGCATGTGGTGCCATCCTGGCACAGGTATGGGCATGGGAGCACATTGCTGTGGTGCGCCCCAGGGTTCAGCCGAGGGAGAGGAGGCACCCCTTTATTTACAGGTACATAAGGTTTATATCACATGCCCATTCAGGGGATGTGACCTATTATCGGTGGATTCTGGATGAGATAGCCTCATTCACATGGAGGCCGTACAGGGAGGTTGAGGTTTGGGGGATGCCGCAGAGGAGCTGAGTTATATGCTATGCAGTCGACCACTGGTGGGTCGATATGCGGATATCATAGAGAGGTTTTGCATCAGTCGGGTGTGGCGGCAGTTCGGGAGGCAGCAGCGAGTCTCGACAGAGACTACCACATATGCCAGGGCCAGAGACGAGGAGGGGCATGGGTGGCTACCCATGCTGGATTATCAGCAGGCTGTCGCAGAGATAGCAGCTATCAGGAGCGAGCCTTGGGATTATTTCCCAGATGTGGCAGATGCAGGGGCTGATGGAGCCTACAGAGCAGAGCGGCGGAGGGTACCATTCCCTCGATTTATAGTACCAGATGCTCAGGTGCTAGCGCCGGGAGGAGAGGGAGGAGACGGAGGGGACAGAGGGGACGGAGGAGAGGAGGGAGGAGATGGAGGAGATGGCGGGAGGGGGAGAGGGAGGAGGATGGAGAGAGGAGAGGGGTCGGGATCAGGTGGCTGGAAACGGTCACGAGGACAAAGATCAGCCACTCCTGAGGAGGAGGTGAGACCAGCTCACCGGCAGGCAGAGGTACAGCAGGAGCAGCCCGCGGGGGGAGAGGACCTGAGAGCCCAGATATAGGCTCGGGAGACCGAGATACAGCAGCTGCGGACCACCATAGCTGTGAGAGATCAGCAGCTCTTGGATCTGAGGGCAGAGCGAGATTAGCAGATAGCTGATCTCAGAGCAGAGATAGCACGTCGTGAGGCGATGGCACAGGCCGAGGCATTGGAGCTCCGACGGGAGTCAGCGAGAGCTGCTTACTATCACGGGTTATATCTGCAGGCCGTCCCAGAGGGTGAGAGAGCACCATCATACTCTCAGCGGGCAGGGGTATCAGACGTGGTACTCGATAGGAGAGCCATGCCTCCTCCACCACCACGAGTTCC
This sequence comes from Chamaecyparis obtusa, assembly GCA_027943335.1. Taxonomy (NCBI): domain Eukaryota; kingdom Viridiplantae; phylum Streptophyta; class Pinopsida; order Cupressales; family Cupressaceae; genus Chamaecyparis; species Chamaecyparis obtusa. Next base: position 1,071,425 of record BSBK01000123.1, on the reverse strand, counting down.
TCATGAGGGTGGTAGCGAGTCTTAGGTTTAGGTTTTAGATGTTTGGACATATTTTGAGACTTTTGATCCAGATTTTGGGATCTCATATTGTATATCATGACATTTATTGATTTATGAGATTACTGGATGTTCGATGTATCATGTGTATTTGTCTCACTTGTGATGGATGTATCAGTTTATGTATATTGTCTTGTCATTTTGCTCAAAAATGCTTATGTATGTGCTTATGTATGTTCTCTCTCATAGTTGTATGTTTAATTCTCATATGTATGATGTGGACTTATGTTTTTTAAAAATGACGATTTGTAATATAGATATGATGATGTGATTAACCCCTTGTGATGAACAGGAACAGGTTCGAGATGAAAAAGACAAGGAGCGAAAGACATGATCAAGAAGGAGAGAAAGTGAGCGCAGTTGACTAACAGGTCCATGTAGGATGAAAAGGAGAGCTCTCTCCATGTGCAAGATGCAAGACTAGACTAACATGACCCTAAAAATGCAAGCTACTATGAAAGTGGTTGACTTGCAAGGTCACAACGCTTATAGACATCTAATTATCATCATCGAGCGTTATTGGTAGCGTCGTAAGATCATACAATGCACACTAGCATTACTATGTGGATATGAATATGATCTTTATCAGATAGAAATGTGGAAATCTTACCTAGGCATCAAAGACATATAGGTCAAGATGACTAATGCAGTAAGACTACCTAAGTTTGATATGGCGAGATTATGCTTGTATCAAGACATATGAAAGTCAGGATAGCTAAAAGCATGCACTTGCAAAACAGTCAAGGATAATACCTTGTCAATCCATAGTGTCAAGTAGGATCAGCATAAATGCTCATGACAGTTAGGATCAACAAAATATACCCACAAGCAGATAAAGAAAGAAAACATGTTCTCATTCCCTCAGTCTTCTAGCTATGCATCATCGAAAACTTCTCAGGGAGAGATCACTCATCAAAGAAATTCTCATAGACAGCACACAAAGAAAAATAAAGTCATCATATCGTCAGCGAGTTGATTGTTTAAGTGCGTGTGTGTTGGTCATAGAGTCAAATTCTGAGTATCATATCTGCTTAGTGAGAAATATCACATCATGCGAGACTGTTGGGTAAGACACCTGATAAGTGTTAAGAAACACTCGACACAATGGTAGTGTTAAAAACACTGTTTGGGGTGGTGTTGAAAAACACCTGTTGTGAAATGCCCCAAGAGACAAACGCGCCAAAAGGACCTATGCGAACAGTTATGCCCCCTAGACAAAGACAAAGACCAATTCCAGACTAGGCCAAATAAGGTCAAGGCATGATGGAAAGTGGTTAAGTGTCGAGGACGCATGCTAACAAATAGGGGTACAAAGGTCTCAAGTAGCGCCTGTTTCTAGGTTTTCACCACTTGGATTCTTTTTTCATTTTTTCATTTTTTTTTTTTTTTTTTTTGCTACCAAGGCACCTATTGCTAGGTTTTCACCAAGGTACTTTTTCTATTTTTTTGATTTTTTGAATATTTTAATTTTTTTGTATTTTTTCAAGACTTTTTATGCTTTTTAGGATTTTTTCAGCATCATATATCAATTTTTTTAGTATTTTTTCAGGATCAATAAATATGTACAAAGGATGCCCCCAGATAGAACGGGCATCAAGGATAGAACTTCTTAAGGTGCACAATGTTGATGGGATCAGGGAGCTATTCTCCATCAGGATCTGACAGTAAATACGCACCAGTACCAAAAGCAGCTGTGATGACATATGGTCCAAGCCAGTTAGGTTCAAACTTGCCCTTTTGCTCTCTATTTTGTTGGTTTTTAGGGTTTTCTCATAAAACAAGATCACCTATTTGAAATTCTCTAGGGCGAACCTTCTTGTTGAATGCCTTGGACATACGCTTTTGATACGCTCTCATATGATCAAAGGAAGCCTTACGCTTCTCATCTAGAAGTTCTAGTTCCTGCAACCTCATGGCGCGGTAATCCTCATCTGTAATCAAACCTTTGAGTGAGACTCTGAGGGATGGTATCTCGACTTCTAAAGGTAATATTGCTTCAGCGCCATAGGTGAGAGAGAAAGGAGTGGCTCCTGTAGGTGTGCGAATACTTGTTCGGTAAGCCCATAGTGCTGGATTGATTTGTAAGTGCCAATCCCTACCATTCTTGTGTACTGTTCTATGAAGAATCTTAAGAATGGTTTTGTTAGAAGCTTCTGCCTGTCCGTTTCCTTGTGGGAAATATATGGAGGACCAATGTTGCTTGATTTTAAACTTTTTGCATAGGTGCTTTAGGTCTTTATTCTTAAATTGACCTCCATTGTCAGTAATGATCTCAGAAGGCACTCCAAATCGGCAAATGATATGGTTCAAGATGAACAAAGAAATGGTCCTTCCTGAAGCAACAGAAAGTGGTACGGCCTCCACCCATTTTGTGAAGTAGTCAGTGGCAGTAATAATGAACTTGTGTCCGCCTGATGAGTTGGGGTGAATTTGCCCAACCAGATCAAAGGCCCAGCACTGAAATGGCCAATGAGAGATAGAAGGAATCAGCTCCCTACCCGGAGCATGAATCAGGTTGCCGTGTTTCTGACATTTTTCACATGACTTAGCAAAGGTGACTGCGTCCATCTGCATTGTGGGCCAATAATATCCCGCCCTAAGCAACCTTCGGGCCATGGCCAGACCATTAGAATGCCCACCACAAATGCCCTCGTGGATGTCAGCTAACGCTTGGTTGGATTCCTCCTTTTCCAAGCAACTAAGGAGTGTCCCATCTAAACCCCTTCTATATAAGTCACCAGAGATGAGGGTGTGGCGAGAGGCGTTACGGATGAGGTTTCGGCATTCGGAGCGGGTGAATGTGTCAGGGATGATGCCATCACGAAGATATGAATAGATAGCACCATATCGGGAAGACTCGTGTGTGGTAATGGCACAAATGACACGGCTTTCAGATGAGTCAAAGATGGGATGGTGTAGCTCTTCCACCAGGAATTCAAATCTGGATTCATGTGTCTCCAACTGAAGAAGTGAAGCTAATGTGGCCATGGCGTCTGCAGCTTTGTTCTCTATCTTAGGGATTTGTTGAAACGTCACAAAGGTGAAATAGCGTTTCAAAGAATCAACCATCTTTTTATAGGGTATCAATTTGTCATCCTTGGTTTGATACTCTTCATTGACTTGGTTGATGATTAGCTAAGAATCCCCAAAGACATGTAATTCTGTGATATTCCATTCTATAGCCATTAGTTAAAGCTTCATATTCTGCAATATTATTGGTACATGGGAATAATAGTTTATAAGACTTTGGAATGTTGTACCCATGTGGAGAAACAAATAACACTCCAGCACTTGATCCATTTTGCATGCGGGAGCCATCAAAGAACATTGTCCAAGTGCGAGTAGTGGTATATAAGATGTGTTCATCTGGGAATTCCACTTGGACTGGTATATTATCCTGGATTGGAAAATCAGCTAATTGGTCAGCAATAGCTTGTCCTTTGATTGCCTTTCTTTCAACATACTCTATGTCAAATTCAGTGAGGACCATCATCCATTTAGCAAGTCTACCTGTCAGGGCAGCCTTACCAAGCAAGTATTTAAGGGGATCAATTTTGGCAATCAAGTGTATGGTATGAGCAAGCATGTAGTGGCGCAACTTTTGAGAAGCAAACACCACCGCGAGACAAGACTTCTCAATATTATTGTAATTGATCTCATAAGAGACTAGAGTACGGCTGATATAGTAGATGGCCCGTTCTTTCCCAGTATCATCTGTTTGAGCCAATAATGCCCCCAGGGAAGTGTCTGTAGCTGAGATATATAGGATCAATGGTTTCCCTGGAATAGGAGGCATTAAGATCGGAGGATTAGCCAAGTATTGTTTGATCTGATCTAGGCTCTTTTGACAATCTTCGTTCCAAACACAAGAAGCACCCTTATGCAATGTCTTGTTGAAGGGTTGCGCTCTATCTGCAAGCTGAGAAATAAACCTCCTAATGGATTGAAGACATCCTTGAAGACTTCTCATTTGGCTGATATTTCGAGGAGGTGGCATATCTAGGATTGCTTGGACTTTTTCGGGATCAACCTTGATACCTTTTGCTGATATTATGAATCCTAAAAGTTTGCCTGAGGTGACGCCAAATGCGCACTTCTTTGGATTCAATCTGAGTTGAAATTGTTCCATATGATCTAGAATTACTTCCAGATCATTGAGGTGTGTGTCCCTTTTTCTTGATTTTGCTAGGGTATCATCCACATAATCTTCCATATTTTTGTGCATCATATCATGAAAGATAGTTGTCATAGCTCTTTGGTAGGTTGCTCCTGCATTCTTTAACCCGAATGGCATGACGTTCCAACAGTAGGTTCCCCATGCACATGTGAATGTTGTTTTCTCTTGGTCTTCAGGGGCTATTTTGATTTGATTATACCCCGAGAAACCATCCATTAGGGAATATATGTCATAGCCCACCGTCATGTCCACTATCATGTCAATGTTTGGAAGTGGAAAGTCATCCTTTGGGCATGCTTTGTTTAGATCTCTAAAATCTGTGCAGACACGAATGGACCCATCATGTTTGGAGACCGGTACTATGTTTGAGATCCATTCTGCATAATCGATGGCTCTAATAAATCCAGCTTTCAAAAGCTTTTCTAATTCTCCTTTGACAAGTAGAGCTATATGTGGATGCATTTTTCTTAGTCTCTGTTTGACTGGCTTGACTCCTGGAGCTATAGATAAGTGATGCATTATGAGATTTGTGTCAAGCCCTGGCATGTCTGAGTAGGTCCATGCAAAATTAATTTTCTTTTTCTGTAAAAACTGTACATATGCCTTGGTCTCTTCCTCTGATAAAGACTGAGCAAGATGGACTATCTGAGGATTTTCTTCTATGTTTAGATTGACCGGCTTTGTTGGTTCAATCAATATTGATGATCTATCCTAGAAATAACTCGGCAAGTTATTAAGTACCCCATCCTTAGGTGCCTCAAAGAGGTTTTCACCTTTGGATGCGTCATTTCTTTTTACTATTTTTGGTTCTGACACCGCCACAAAGTGGTTTTCACCATCAGACCTATTTTTCTTTCTCTTTTGTTTTGAGACAGAGGTACTTAATATTAGGCTCCGTCATGCTGGTTGTTGGTTCACTGGTGGAAGAAGCCATGGGTTCGAGAGCATTCAGATAGCAAGCAATTTCGTAATCATTGCGAAATGTGAGGAATGTGGGCTCGTGGTGGCGCTGGGGCCAGTCAATCAGGTCAAAGTGAACAAGGGGCAAGTCAATGGTAGGTTCGATGTTGTTAATGCGAAAGGTGTCATCTCTGGTGACCATATAATCAGAGCTCATCAAGTCTTCTCCTAAAATACCTGAATTGGGGCTCATCCTATCAAACGAAGCGTCATCTACTAAGGCGATGTGAGGAGGGCAATCCTCTAGTCTGACACTAGGATCGTTAATTGCATCGGGTTGGGTACTATAGGTATGGATAATATCCACATCTAGATCAATTGTTGCGTCTGAAAGCGAATCCCATTCATATTCATGGGAGTCTGTCTCTGAGTCATCATTTAGGCCTCGTGATGTAGAAGCCTCAAGGTTAGGAAGGTTTTCCCCCTCTCTAGTGCTAGTATTGGTACTATCCGTCGTAGCTAGGACAGTAACACTTTCCTTTGTCGATCTAGAAGTCACACAATCACTATCCGTCGTAGCTGGGATAATAGGACTATTAAGCATCAAATCTGTGGAATCTCCCCAAAGGAGATTCGTTGAGGGTACCCAATCATCAGACACATCTTGTTGGTTGGAGAGATCAGGTGTATAATCTGCATCACTATCACTGTCCGTTGCAGCTGGGACAGGGATACCTTTCTGCTTCTTATTGTCAAAACCTAAGCCAATCGTGGACTTATTTTTGCGTCCAAAAAGAGCATGATCAAGAGGCTCAGCTTTAGCGTCCAGCCTATGACTAAGGGGACCAAATCCCGGATATCCCATATTTTTAACCAGTGTATATCCTTTCCCATAAGTTTCAGGTGAAGGAGCAAAATTCTCATTATGTTTGTATTTCTCCTCGTGATATATCCAGTTCCTTACAACAACTTCCTCTTTCTCTTCTTGAATGGGGACCGAAGACTCAATAAATTTCCCAAATAACGTCATTGCTGATGACGAAGGCTTCACATTTGGGGAGGGTCTCCCATAAGACCTAGGAGAGATTGGCATTTTTGTAAAAGAATCAATCTTATAATCTCCCATCCCAAGGTCCATGGTCTTGAATTTCTGCTTGCATTGTTCAAGTGAACTACTAGGACTGTCAGCTTCTCTATTCAAAGGTACATGTGATCCCGCAGAAATGTTATTAACTGATAGAGCACTGTCTCTCGGGATGCAAATTTCTACACCATTATGGGGGAACTTAACACACTAGTGATATGTCGATGGGACTGCCTGCATTTCATGGATCCATGGCCTACCTAGAAAAATGTTGTAGGTGAGAGGTCCAACATCAACAATTTGGAATAATATGTCTCTTTCTACAGGACCAATACGAATAGGCAAAACAGCCAATCCCTTAGAACTTCTTTCTGCTTCGTCATATGCTTTGATTGTGATTCTTTTCTTTGTGTCAATGACGTTCTCAGAATACCCTAGAGCTAGCAGCAAACTCAGAGTACAAATATTGAGCCCCGCACCCCCATCTATCAGTACACGCCTAACACGGGTTTTATGAATCATGACCTCGATGTGTAAGGCCAAATTATGTGGGTGACTAATGGATTTGTCATCTTCTTCTGAGAAGGTGAGGAAATGAGGGCTAGCCAAATGGTTGACCATGTTTTGGAATTGGTCGATATCTAAGTTATTAGGGACATTGGCTGCTCGCAAAGCATCCTCGAGGACGCGCTTGTGTTTAGGAGATAATTCTAAAAGCTCAAAAATGGATATCTGAGCGGGTGTACGTTGTAGTTGGTCAATAAGGTTATAATTGGAATCAGGACCAATGACAGATTTTGGAGGAGCACCTTTGGACACGGGCTGTTTAGACTTGCTAGTGCTAGGACCTTTGATGATAATGGGTGTTTGGGCCTGACCCCTAGTGACCGCATTGAGGGACTGGGGCATTCTTTGTGAGTGAGGACCTCTTATCACCACAGCGGGTCTTTCATTAGTCATAGGAACTGAGTCCACATTATGTCCATGAGGATCTTTCTTTCTCACCATGTTGATATTATCGTCAGCCACTTCAAGCATGTTAATCACATTATCAGCATGTGTGTATGTATAGTTAATAGCCGCCTTGCCATTCTTACTGCTAGAATTCTCTCCTTTTTCATATTTAGGCAAGGGCTCTTTAAAGGCTTTATGGTCTGCATTAGTAGTTAACCCATCCACTTGTAATTGTCCTTTCTCAATAAGGTCTTGGACAAGATGCTTGAGTTTAAAACAATTTTCTATGTCGTGTCCAATCCCATTATGGAAAATGCAAAAAGCCTTAGCATCCCACCAATGAGGTAAAGGATCTGGTATTCGATGTTTTGTAGGATCCTGTGGGTGCGCCAGATTATGAGCGACTAGTGTCTTAAAAACATCTGCATAGGATTCTCCCAATTTAGTGAATTGTCTTTTCTCCGTTTTAGATCTCTTTTGATACTGAGGTTTGTCTTGTTGCGTTGACGATGTTTGCAACTTCATAGCTTGAACTGCATGAGAGAGATTAAGAACTCCTTCATTTTTGACCTGAGATGAATCAACAACTCCGTCGTTGACGACTTGCTTATTTTTGTTCCAATAAGAGTTCTTTTTGTCCTTGTTACCATTAGTATTGTTATTTTGGCTATTGTTGTTATTTGTTGGTTTAGCCAAAATTCCTTGTTCTTTTAGGACATCCTCAATGCGACATGCCACCTCTATCATAGTATCAAAGGAATTAAATGGGATTTTCTTGACTTCATATTTGAGTTCTGGTATTAGATTGTTCACAATGATATCAATTCTCTCTTCTTCAGGGATTGTCCTTGGGTATTTCGAACACAATCGCCTCCATCGTTGCAAAAAGGTGACAAAAGATTCCCCTTGATTTTGCTTAAGTTTACACAAATCAAGCATGGTGACCGACCTAGATAAATTGTAAGCAAAATGTTGCACAAATCTTTGGACAAGTTCTCTAAATGTCCTTACTGGAGGGGAAAGGTTGGTGAACCACTCCATGGCTTGACCTTTTAAACTCCTTGGGAATAATCTTAGCAAGTAGGAGTCTTCGTGGTGAAAGGAAAAGCTCATTATGTAGAATTGTCGAACATGGTCATGAGGGTCACCCGTGCCATCATATTTGTCGTATGTTGGGAATTCAACTTTCTTAGGAAATTCTACCATCACCACACTTTTGTCAATGGGATTAGGACATATGGAGTCCAAATGAAATGTACTCTTGGGAGCCTTCATTCTGTCTATATCCTTTTGCATTTGTAAGATTAACTCATCAGTTGAAGGATTCTGTTTCTTGATTTTTTGGTGAACATCAAAGTTATATGGAACTTTAGCGCCTTTGTTGATAAGACTTTCCAAAAATTGGTCTTTGTTTTGTTCCACGTATTGCTCCACATAGGCTTGAAAGGATGGTTCTTGTTGCATAGTCATGAAGTCCATATGATCAGATTTAGCATAACTGCCTCGATGTTGTGAGCCATGATGTGCTCGTTGGGAGGGTTGCTTTGAATGTCTATGAGACGATTGTCTCCTATGATGGTCATATCTTGAAGTCCTTCTTCCTCTAGGACTTGGGGATCGTGAGGGTGTCTTTGATCTTCTTCGAGGGCTAGGGGAAGGGGTAGATGGGGGCGAGTTGATCCCACTATTGGCTCCCCTCCCGTTAAATCGACTTTGGAGTTGTTGTGCATAGAGTCTATCTTCTTCTTCTTGGGTGACTCTTTTCTGTATATCCAACAATGCACGTTCCTCTTCCTCTAGTTGTCGGAATTTTTCCTTTTTTGCAGCTTGTTCATCTAAGTAGGCTTGCTTCTCTCTCTCAATGCTTCTTAATCTTGTATTTGCATATCGAGAAGTGTCCTTAAGTGGGGAGGTTTGTCTTGAATGCCTTATTGCATTAGTTGCGTTGATATGGTGATCACTAGATTCATTGTTCTGGTCTTCGTGTTGTGACCCTGAATCTGAGTGGGCTGACTTATGCTGTCTTTCAGCTCGTTGATGAGCATCAAAATACCTCACATTGTTAGGAGGTGACCCGGGTGGACTGGCATGAGAAGAACCACCATACTCTCTTCTGTGTCATTGAAAGATATCCTCGAGAGTTTGATTCATGGCTTCTCTTTGTTGTCGGGTGAAAGTGTAACTCATGTCCATACTTGATGAAAGTGGTATGAAAGAGGTGCTCACTTCACTAGGGTTAGCTCCCGGATTAAAACAAACCTCAGATTCACTCTTAGGAGATTGGTCAAAAAGGGGTCCTTTTCCCTTAGGTTGTCGACGGGTCTTGATAGGTGGTAACTAGCTAAAGGCAACAGGGGGTCGCTTCCCTTGATTAACTTGGTACCTTGTCGTAACTGACATGAAAGAGAGATATTCTCAATGATAAGGTGACCTTTCAAAGTGTCAACACCAAACTAGGATAATCGAAATCCTCTATTGTCCAAAGAAAGATGAAAAAAAGAAAAGAAAGGGGGCTTTACCAACACTGTCAAAGAGGTGCTTCAAATCAAAGGGTGACTACCCTTGCACTTTTGAATCAGGAGGTTGGACTAGGCCAAAAGATAATTGAAAATGAAAGCGATTTGGACAATAAGAGAACTGAAATTTTTCCAGAATATAGCTAACAATTTTAAAGATGAACCTTGGCACCAAGAATGGCTTTCTAACTTGACAATTATTCCAAAGTGACTTTGTAAATCAAATGATGCTATCCCGTAAGAACCAGAGATTTGGAGTCAAGACAGATCTCAAACGTCAGGGTGAGAAGCCTGTTCTAAGACCTGGCCTAATTGACAGCAACTGAAACTGACCAAAATTTAAGCACGATAAAAATGAACCAGGCGATATACTCCAGGCTACTGGGGCGATAAACCTATACCCGTGCGATACTTCGCCCTAAGACAGGTGATACTTCTTAACACTAGCGGGCGATATACTCCAGGCAGGCAGGGCGATAGTCCTTCAGGGGCGAACTATCGCGCGATATTTCTCTTCAAAGGGGGCGATATTTATAGCATGTGCGAAGTATCGCACGATACTTCGCCTTACAGGGCGCGATACTGTTGCAAAATTATTCAACTCTTGACCAGAATTGTGTGAAATTTGCGTTTTTGGGTCTGTTTGGTCAAAATTTTCAGTCTGAGGGTTGATGTCTTTGATTTCAGTAACGGTATCAGCAAAATTTTGGTAGGTTTGCAAACAGCAAGGGATCAAACATGTCTTCAAACACTTGAAACAAGGGCAAAAGCAACCTTGCCAAGGCAAACACTTGTGATATCAAAATTGAAAAAGCACCTTATGAATGCTACCGATTGTTTGTATGTTGAGAACGTTTACACTGGTATCACACAATCGAAGACAATTCAAGCAATTACTACCTACAAGACAAGGCTCAATACTTACCAACTTAGCCCACAACTTGATGCCCCCTTGCCTCACACCAAGTGGTTGCCCACAAGAGATATTGGCTTTGTCATGGAAATGTCAAAATGACACAACCAAAGGGACACATATGGTGAGTATCTTAAGGTGATCCGGGTAAACCACTTGGATCAATCCTTGCACTAAGAAGATAAGCAGCTAAAAGAGGGTGGCTTCTATCTAATGGTTCTTAATAAGGATTTCCGTTCACAACACCCCTCTTGCTCCTCATAAAGGACTAGGACCTCGTGGCCTCAAGAGTACCTTAAGCATTCTTGTTCAATGTTTTCCTCATGGTCGCAATCCCATGAGCTACTCACATCAAACGAAGACAAGTGTTATGTCTATCAAGGTTTTTGGTGTCCTTGATAGCCTTGAGATTATAGTGAGTTGGAATCACTTGCCACCAAGGAAAATGATGACAAGGTTGTCCCCACTTGAGTCATTCCTCTTGATTGCTCAAGAGCAGGCCCTCTAAAGGATTCCTAAACTAAACAAAAATGGATCAAATCTTGAGGTTCAAGGTTTTTGATTCACCACAAGGGTGAAGAGCATACTCCCCTATCTCAAGAATCTCTCCCAAACACACCAAGCAAAGAGATCAATTACCCCCTTGCTTCCAAAACCTTAAAATGGGTCAAGATTTTCTGATTCACCTAAAGGTGAAGAGCATACTTCTCCTACCACCTCAAAATCCCTTTCACAAGGTATTAAGATTCCTAATATAATTAGTGAATGCCACAAATGAAAGAAAAATAACAATAAGCAAGAAATGGAAATTTTTTTTTTGTTTTTATGCTTGGGCAGCCCTGCAAAAACTGTTAGTAGCCCTCTTTGACATGCATTTTTAGCAATTTTTAAGCAAAGGAGAGCACCTACAAACACAACTTGTTAGGCCCACAATGTTAGCAAAATCAAAATCCAAATGTAAATGTGCAATAATCTAATGGATTCAAGCTAAAAAATGCAGGTTAGACCTATTTAAACAAAGTAAAACAAAACAGCAAGCTAAAATAGTCGAATTCGGACAAAAAAACTGAAAGCGCAAGTCCCTGCCAGACCAGGCGATGTTTCTCAGTCTCCAACAGTATCGCGCGATACAGTTTCCTATAGTCGGGCGATACTTCCCCAGTCGAGCGATACTTCGCACGATGCCAGGCGATACTTCGCCCTATGCCAGGTGATAGACTTCGATATATTCGTGCGATACTTTTTCCGAGCGAAGTATCGCGCCAAGATAGGAAGTATATCGCGCGATATTTCTGAGAAGTGTTGCGCGATAATCTGAGACAAAAAAATAGAGACGCAGATTTTTCTGAAAATTAATCCGAAAATGATGAAAAATGCATCAAATAAAAGGACAAAGCTATCTACTCTGCCCCACGGTGGGTGCCAGAAATGTACACACTAAAATATGCACTTCTATGAACCATTACATGCAAGGTTACTCAAGAGTGAGGCCTCACAAAGTGGCTCATAGCTCTCTATGCATGGAGTTGCAAGGGACTATGAGTTTTGCTCTCAGCTAGAGCTATAAGAAAGTGACCTTGCTAGTCAACCATACAATGAGAGATTCACAATGAAGACAAGGGCAACAATGCCAATATCTCCAAGAATCCAATATGAAATGCAATGCAATGCAACTAAGATGAAGATGCAAATGTGCAAGCTATGCTATGAAAATGGAAGTACAATGCAACTAATCTATGAAAGGAAATAGCAATGGATTACAAATCCTTCCTATTTAGACTATGTGAGATTGCATAAAAGGAAATCTACACTAAGAATTCCATGAATGCAACTATGAAAGCAAAACTATTATGAAATGCAACTAAGAATGTCAAGGCTTCAAAGCTTGAGTGTCTTCAAAGAGAGCTCCAAAACCTGCAGCATAACAATAGCATAAAACAAGGATATGCAAATGAAGGAGAGAGCTCTCCTTTTATAAGAAATGCAAAGGAATGGACCATGGAGATTAAGAGGCAAAAAGATCTTAATCAGCGGTGGAGGTTGAAAGAGGAGCAATCCATGTGTACAAGTATCCTCCAATGAGAGTGAAGTGTTGACTTTTGAGCCTCATGTGAGACAAAAAGTGTTTTTTTCCTTTTTATAAAATAGGAATAATGTTTTATTTGTGCAACTTAGGATAAGAGGAAAGTGGGGCTTTTTATTTAATTGAAAGGGGAGGAAATATTCCTTTTAATTAAATAAAGACTTAGGATAAATGGTTAGCCCATAGGATAAAAATCCAATATATGATCGAAATTAAGATTTGATTAAGAAATTGATAATGTTGAAAATATTGATTAATGATCAAAATGATTCAGGATTGATAGATCAAATAAATGTGGCCCAAAGTCTAGGCGACCATTTTTGGTTGCATACAAGTCTAAGGCACTGTCACTACCTAGGAAAGCATCCTATTTAATTACCAACTGATCCATCGATGCCTTTCACTTAGATATACTGACTACCTTTCCATCATCACCATATATTGAAGGAAAGTGCCTACTGTAGTTCTTATCAAACATAGCCAACTTAGCCTTTATTTGGTTAGACTTACCTTTAAAAAACTTTGACATAGCGCTTACCAAACCAATTTTCTCAAATACTTCTATTACTATTTCTGGAATATCAGGCCTACTTTCCTGCAGAGAATCCAATTTATCAAACAACAAGCCTCTACCTGACCATATACTGTAAAGTGGCTCCAAGGTGGCCAGTGACTCATTTAATTTTTCATTTGCCTTGTGGAATAGACAAACTGATTGATGGACTGAGTCCATCTTCTCCTTGATTCTGCTCTGCCTATATTGCACAATCTTTGTTATAGTACCCAAAGATGCATCCAATCTTATTTTCTCCAAGTCCTCAATGGGCTTATTAGGGATCTCAACCTCAAGTTGAGGAGGGGCTTCAATTTGCAAAGGTAGGCGAGGCACTTTTTTAAATGCTTCTTCAAGTTTTTCCGTTAACTCCTCCAATTCATGTTCCATCTTCTTGATCAACATAAGTTTTAAATCCCTATCCTTTGCAACCCTCATTGAGTTCTCAAACAATTTATCATACCTCTTCGACAACTGGATAGTTTTAGTTTCATTGAGGTGAGCCAAATGGGTTATTGTCTTTGACATGTCTAGGACAGTGGTATTTTGGACGGTCTAGAAAATCTTGTTACCTTCCATTTTGTCTTCAATGCTTACTAGAGATGGTTTCTGAGTTCTTGGGGCTAGAGACCGAAGTGCAAAAGGTTGTGACTTAGGGTCATAACCACTCCCTCTCATCATGCCATGAATATATGACAAGATCCCATCTAGTTTCTTTCTAATTTGGTCAATGATAAAGGCAAAAGTCAAATCCCATCCAGGAGTCAGAGGCATGCCACTTGTTTTAACCATTTCCCTTGCTTCCTCCACAATCATCTTTTCAAGACTAGGATCACACAATGTAAGAGCCCTAAGATTCTATTCACTTGGTTCCATACCTTCAGGAAAGGACCTCTTCACTTCCTCATGCTTCCTCTAGATAAGGAAATCTTTGAATTCTTTGCTTTGGATAAGCTGGTCATCACTTAGAAATTCTTCTTGGTATAATTCTCTTTCATCCTGTCCCAACAATAAGGCCAAGTCCCTTGTTTCTTGTGTCACCATCTTCTTTCCTCCCCTAATAGCCTTTTTCAATTGATGGTGATAGGCTCTCTTACCAAGCACAAGGACTAAAGCACTGTCCAATACCTTCTTTTGTTTCTTCTTCTTAGAAGGTTCACCAACCTCAATTTTCTACTTTTTCAGTGGTGCCTCTGAGATAGCCTCCACCTCTGTTGAATCTTGGGTTAGGTGAATAATTGGTCCTTCCCCTACTGGAGGTGGACTGCTACCTTCCTATGATTCATCAGTGAATTCTTCATTTTCAGAGGTGGAATAGTTCCTCGACACCTCCAACTTCTCCTCAATTAGCCCTTCCAACTGGCTAGACAGGGGACCATGCATTCCTTTCATTTTTTCCTTTCTTTGCAAGTATGAGAGTTTAGGGAAAAAACCATCAAAAGGAATTGTAGCATTCTTTAATTGAGTCTCCAAGTCTAGTAAATCAAAATACTTACTCCATCTTCTCTTTTGTTCATCATAGTCCAGCACATTTCTTATTAAATCCTCCTCATCAAGGACCTCATGCTCTCTAATTGTTCCAATGCTAGGAATCAAAGTCATCCTAGCCATTCTGATGAAACCCTCAGAATCAACATACTGGTAGGTACCTGCAGTCATCTTGAAATGATTGAGCTAGCCACTGACTTGATCCATTGCCCCTTTTATAATTAAAAATTTATCTATCCTAAATTTCCTGGGTGTGAAAGTACCTTTCCTATGAGGCCCTAGGTGCTCTTTGTCAGTCCACATTAATTGCCAAATAAACTCCATCATGGCTACCCTAGGAGGTAAATATCTTGGAAATAGGTGTGGGGGTTGAGGGCACCATATACTATGATAACTGTGGAATTGTCCCCCAGGTAGAAATCTCCCCAATTGTGGTTTCCTAGCCAATTGTCCTCATATTGAAATGGTCTTAAAACCCTCAACACGCTAGTTGGCAACTTCACAACATTTGTGCCTAATGGACAAAGTAATACTACACTGGGTTGGGAGTGCCCTTCAAATGGGTCTTAATCTTCAATACCCTTGCATCAAAATCATTAACATGGTGGTACAAAATCAAATGCATAAGAAGGGAGTAATGCATGAACCTAATAGGCCTTTTCTTCTCCTTGACAAACACAAACCCTTCATACATCCTATCGATTATATACTAGATATAATCATAATCAATGTTGGTGTGAGAATTATGAATGTCCAAGATTATCATTAAAAGATCAACAGATAATTTCTCATCATCCCCATCTATTCCCAGAACCCTACACAACCCATGACACAAGAGTTTCATATAAAGATTGAGGGATGCAAAAGAATGAGGGGCATTCGTACATGGTGGGAGAGGGGCTATATATTTATCATGCTTGGGCATATGCTTGACTATTTGGCTCTTTACTGACCCTACATTACTAGCATATTTTTCCCTTTCCTTCTTTAACTCAATTTCAGTGGAGGAGGAGGAATAGAAATTGAAGGTTCTCATGAAAGACCCCCTATCTAAAGAGATAAAAACAGACTAGTCTTCACACCTAATGCATCTAGAAATGGGGTCATACAACCTAGCCAGCTCAATGATTAAATCAACATCTAAAAACACATCAGGCATAATTAACTTTTCCATTCCCAACACCCAGGCATTGCAAACAGGTATAGGTCTACTCCTATTATTGTAAAAATATGAGAACAAGGAAAAACCAAAACCTATAGGAGTAATAGGGTCCCTACATTTATCCATGAGATCCTCAAATGCCATGTCAATGGCCTTCTTATTTTGATTTGAACCAGGAAGCAGCTTGACAAACTCCTTTGAGTAATTCAACTTTCCTTTATCCTCTCCACTCTATTCTTTTATAGCCTCACTGGATGATGCTTCACTCGTTGCAAGATGACTCATCTTGATAGAATAGGAAATTCTTAGCTTTGCAACTTTCACACTACTCAATCTTCGCTACGAGACCAACAATCTCAACTATCTTCAGAACAACTTTGAGCAGAAAAAGAAATGCAGGCCTGTCTATATACTCCAAAATTCTCGTGCATGCGATTGCCAAATCATAGCAAATCCAGTCTAAGTCTCTTCTGCATTCAATTCTACATATTGCCAACCTTCAAATCAGAGCTAGCCATGGCGTGGATGCTGATAGGATGAGTCAAAAAATAAAAAATATGGCACGAGAGCAATGATCATGGCTTTTTTTCATTAAAACCCTTAATTAATGATGTAAACCCTTGTTAAAACCTGATTGGATGACTTTCTACCCTTTTCCAGCTTGGCACATTACTTGTTCCATGTTGCAATGACTCATAACACTGATTGGCATGGAAACTTAACCAGATAGAATTCAGCAACTATGTGAACAAAGGATCTCATGATGTCAGAAGGAAATGCTAACCTGAGGTTAAGTCAAGAGATCACATGACAAGACTATTCGCTTAATCTCATAAGGATTTCATAACTCATGACTTTACTTTGAGATTTGGAAACCACTGTTGATCCCAGAGATGATCAATGGTCCAAGGGAAACCCAAGAAACTCACACTAAGCCCCTCCCAACTCAAAGATTCAGTGGCTAAAGACTTCGCCAGTTCTCAAAACTATTTCTCTAACTCAACACTTATCTGGAGAATTAGCAAACAAGGCTATCTCGCATTCTCAAGAAGAAACACTTAACCACAGTCAAGCTTTGAGAATGAGGGACTGACATCTACCTCTAGTTCATTGAACACTTTTTATATCATGGGTTACATTTTGAGATTATGTGCTGACCATTGATCTTCAACACAATCAGTGGCTATCACTGAATCACCCGAAGACTTTGACCATCACCTTTTTATTACGAGAATCGATGACCATTGAAAACACACTTATCTTTTCCTTTGTTTTCCAAGTCACTGAATCATTTAGAACCTCACTAATTAACTTTGAGATCCCATGAAAACTTCATTCACTTAAGCACTAAATAACTTAGGGCACCGCCACCTTTTCTTGAGATTAAGTGACAAATGAAAACTTAAACCATCCACCAAATTTTATTATCAAAGCTGTCAAACTTAGAGAGTATGAAATCATGACTCAGTTGCTAGATTGCCAAATGATTTTGAGTAGGACCCAGTCTTTGCGAGATTAAAACATAGCCACTGAATGAAGAGACAATCAATGGCATTCACTAGTTCACTAAGGAAAATTGAACATAATCGCCCAATTTAGAGAACCAGAGATAACTGTTGCACCAAGTCACTGAAGGTTAACAGGAAACCGCTAGATATCAAGCGAAGAGGATACCACATAGTCGCTGGATCGCCTGATGAGAATCTAACTGCTAGCTAGACTTGGAGACTTAGCAACAAACATGAAAAATGGCAAGGGCAGACAACATTTGCTAGTTTTCTAAATGAAAAAGAAACATGAAACAATGTTAAGTGATTCAACAAACACCTTAGAGGGAGATAATCACATGCACACATATGACTTAAGTGGCCAAAAAGGTAATGCGGAAACATAAATATTAGGGCACACTCAAAACCAACCAAGGAAATAACCATTTCAGAAGAAAAATGTCAAAGGCAAGGGTTTCTCTCGCAACATTATTACAACATTTTTAGGGAAACCTAAACCCTAAACCAGACATTTTCATAGGCCAGGACATTGAAACAAGACCAAAAAGAAAAGACCTCAAAAAACCTAAAATGTACCCAACATAGTGCTTGTGCACTTGAAAATAGACTCTATGATGACTATTGATCACCCATCTCAGAGTGCAAGTTAGTATGGCATGTACGGAAGAAGTTATGATAGTTTTACCCAAGACAGTGTCAAGCCGATAGGACAGAATATGAAGACAAAATTAGTAAAGAGTTAAGGGATTATTTTGTTTATCAAAATAATGACTTAGCAATATAAAGGGATGACATCCTAGATGTTAAATCTTGGCTAAAGTTATTTGTATAAATGTAATTATAATTGTAAGAAAAGATAGATGTATGATGAAGTAATGAAATGTAATGAAATAGTGACATGATGCAAAATATATGATGCACATGTAATAGCGATAGTAAAAGAGCAGCGAAGAGATATTGATGCAAGCAATATAAGGTTATGTACCTTAACCTTCTTTTTTAATCAGTGTATATTGTACATTACTTGTTTGGGCAGTGGGCTCATCTAGTAATCACATTTTGTATTGCCAACTCCTAACAGGGTTGAGGATTCTAACAAGGCCTATAGTCCCTTAATCAAGACTGATACACTATATGGTTGTAATAGAATCCTAATAGGGTCAACATCCTTAACAAGATACTTTTGATTAATGGATCTTTGTGGGTACCATCCCCACTGGGGTTTTCCCTTGGCCAGGGTTTCCTCAAGAACAAATAATGTGGTATGAGTTCTTTAGTTTTATTGCTATGCATGTTGTTTAGGTTCTTATGTTATGCATGTATAAAGATAATATGTTATATCCATATTTGGGAAAAAGATAAAGTTTGTAGAATACTGATTCACCCCCCTATCAATATTCCCTATTTCTAACATATGTCAATATTTCCACATGGTACACTATTCGGCCTACTCAATTGAAATATCTTATATCTAATGACATAAGCTCTGAATCTTGTCTCGGGATCTTTGATTGTGCTTACTTTCAATGCTCTATCATCCCATTTGGATCCAATGTTCTTCTCTATCTTAGTTCAGGGTGCATTCCTTATTGCCTTGAATTTATCAGAAGTAGGGTATCTGGTTACCACTTTTATGATGTTCTTAGTGATCTTAATGGGCTCATCCAACCATAACTTTCCATCATGATATTGACTTAACATGATCCTTATCCATTCATTTTTGAAATTTTTTGGGAAATTTAGGGCATTAACTAGACCTTTCTCTCTTAGGTGTTCATGATCAGGTTTCAACTTTTCATCTTCACTAGACAACTTGTGATAACTTGCAAACATATCAAAATCTCTAATTTCCCCAATTTTTAAATGCATGTACAAACCAATGTCTTCTAGCAGAAAAACCCTAGGTGGTATGCTTGAGAAAGCTCCCATTTTATTGATTTGCGATGCCACTTCTAGATGAAGTTTGTATTTAGGCTCGTTGCAAGTAGCAGGAACAATTAGATTGACTTCATCCTCCTCTACATACTTGGACTTGTTCACATTAGATGTAGACTGTATAGTTTCTCATTTAGGGTTCCGATAAGTAACAAATGAATAGCTCAACGATGATAGTAATTACTTAGAATGATGATGAGAACACTCAGAATACTTTGAATCTATGCTTAAATGCTCTAGAAAATACTTTTCTTAAAATTGCTCTGAAAACTCTTTGTTTTTCGTAATCGCTGTGTGAAAAATGAACTAAGTTCACCATATATTTATAGCTTTTTCAAATTCCTGCTCAAACCTTTTTGCAATAAATTCTTGACCTAGTCACACCTCAATGAAAACTATCAAACTCGATGTATACCACAAAATACCATAAGCTCAATTAACATGTAAATTTCCACTCAGTTAATACTGACACTTGGTGAACCTTGCATAATAGTTACCGACTGGCAACTTCTCACTCGGTCTAACACATACTGACTGTAACAAATTTAAGGCTCAAAACTTACGAAACCATAATGCATCTCAATTCATCCAGATTTGGTATGTGCACATCTAATATAAGGAACTGTATGATAAATATGACCATTTTGAATTGTCAGTTCCATACATACCTTTTTTAGCTTAGGTGGAGGTACCGATGTCACCCAGTCCAATGGATGAGGTTTCACCAATCACATTAATTGACTCAACATTATCATTTTATGCCTTTCTCCACATATTGTTTCTTATCATCATGATATCTTCAATTGTGTTTCCATTTTCAAAAACTTGTGTTTTTGGTTCTCGGTCTCTGCAATCTTTACTTAGGTGATTGACTTTGTGACAATGTAAGCATGCCATACTAGTGCTTGTCCAGCTGTGAGATCTTCCTATCCATCTCTTCCTCATACAGTTAGCTACAATATGTCCATATATCTTCCACATGCTATGTAGTTAACCCATGTGTTATAGTCCCAAGTATAGGCATTACCTTGTCTTCTCAGTTGATAGGTCTTGTTTTGTCCTTTCGGTGTCCAGACTTGCTTCATCTTTGTTCTGCATTCTTGTGAGGTGTGTCCATGCATGTTGCAAGTGCGATAGTGTTTCTCCATGTAGGGGTTTTTAGGAGACCTATTCAACTTAGATCTACATTCATATGCTTGATGTCCATACTTGTTACAACTATAACAATGACCATTGAACTTAGGAGTGGTTTTAGGTTTACCTTGTGCTTTACTCTTGCAAACATTTTAAGTGTGGCCTAGTTTACCCAAGTGATAGAATGACAGTGTCATGGGTCTTTGAATCTTGTAGTTATTTATCTATTCAAGTTTCTTAGATGATTCTCCTTGCTTGGTGTAGCCTGATCTAGTAGTGCTTCCAAGTCCTCTTTGACTAATTAGAAAATCATCAATTTTCTTGGAGCTATCTTCAGCCTTTTTCATCATCTCATTATGTTGTTGTTGTATTTTCACTTCATTTCTAAGTTTTTCATTTTCATACCTAATTAATCTTTGGCTCTTGTAGTTATTCATCTATTCAAGTTTCTTAGATGATTCTCCTTACTCGGTGTAGGCTGATCCAGTAGTACTTCCAAGTCCTCTTTGACTAATCAGAAAATCATCAATTTTCTTAGAGCTATCTTTAGCCTTTTTCATCATCTCATTATGTTGTTGTTGTATTTTCACTTCATTTCTAAGTTTTTCATTTTTATCCCTAATTACTCCAATGTCTTCAAGTTTTCTTGATAACTCATTATTTAATCGGTTGATCTCCTAGCTTACAACAACCATCTAATCGGATATCTCAAATTGATGCTCGGTAAGTATCAGTATATCAGATTCCTTCACTTGTAACTATTCAATTATTTGTCTTCTATCTTCAACAACCAAATTTCCCTCTTGTTCAGCTTGTCTAGCATTATTCATCACATCAATCATTCTTACCATTTGTGTTTCTTGACCGATCTGCAGGGCTTTCACTTGTTCAGTTAAATCAAGATTTTTCTCACATAAATTAGAAATTGCACTTTCAGATATGTCATATATATTGTTTGAACTTGATCCAATATTCTTAAATAGATCATCAATTTCTTCCTCATGATAATCAGTCTCATATTGCCAAATATCCATGTCCTTTCTCTGAACTAGTAACTTTTTCAACTCATCCTTAGCTTTCTTATATTTCTCAATGAAGATCTACATCTGAATCTTTTGATTCACAATAGTCTTGTCCAACTTGTATCTCTCTATCTTGAGATCTTTACTCTTTAGTGATTAAACTTCCAAACAAGAGATCAAGCTCTGATATCAATTTTTGGAATGGAAAGATAAGGGACTTAGAGGGGAGGGGTGAATCAGTACCCTCAAAAACTTTTAACTAAATACTCAATCTACAAATAGTAACTAACTAACTAACTAAATCCATTGTATGCAACATTCATTCAAATGACTTTGTAATGTAAAGTGCATGAAATCAAACAATAGATCAATTGTGAAGTGTAACACACAACACCAATATTTTTGTTACGCAGAAACTCTTTTTAAAAGGTAAAAATTGCGGTGGGGATGACACCCACAAACTCTTCACTACTGCAGATAATAAAGTATGTTGATTAAGGCTATAAGTTGTGATCACTTTTGGTGATCTTACCCTATTAGGAGTAATAATCAGATCGACTAGATCTACCTTGTGAAAGGATTTGAACAACACTACTTGATTGTGCACTTGGTTAAGAGATTTGTAAATAGACTATTAAGTCTACTCTATTAATAGATTTTAAAAACTCCGTTACAATGATTAGAGAATAAAAGAAAGTATCTGTAAATGAAAAATATACCTTTTTAGAATCAAATCTATGATATACTGAATAAATATCACCTCTATGTGTAGTAATCTATCGTCTATTCTTCTCGGTAGCCTTGATTTCTTCTGAATAAACTGAATTGAATCTCCATTTTTTATAACTACTTTTTCATGCAAACCTTGTCTGAATTCTAATGTCTTGAAGGTAGCTACTATTTCAAGATCTCCTTCTTTGTATATTCTCAATTCACTTTCTTACCCTATGTCAAAATGACTTCAATTACAAATATATAGAAAACTGCTACAATTTGCATGACCTAATTACGTTTACAACATCTTAGAAAACCTAAGATCTACTGTGTAAAAAATTAACCTAGATCTAAATATTACATAGGAATCATCACTACATTTAATAATTACATCCATAATAAATGAGATTCGATCTTGGTAAAACATTTTATGAATCTGTCCAACCATTTTCATAGATAAATATGACTTTCCTGATTACTATGTTATTTCTTGAACAACTCAGTAAACACAACCTTTTCTATTCGGTGAATACATTGGTACTTAGTGTTTACTGATGCTCGGTAAATATGCCCTAATGCCCGGTTAAAGTTGTTTCCTTTTAGCTCTTGGTATTGTCTAGTGAATACTCGGTATGAAGGCTTATTTATTTAACCGACTGGCATAATGTAGCTTTTTGTATCACCTTTTACTGATTGATTAGCTTAGATAATTGACTAATCCAATTTGATACTAATGACAACATCTAATGCTCAAATAGAGATAATAAAAAATTTGAGTCCATATATAGTAGAGATTGATGAAGTTTTGAGGCCAGTGAATAGTGAAGGAATGAAGTGAAGACAAAGAGTGCACAATGGATCTGACTAAGAAAGAGGTAGTTGCAGATTTATAGATCAATTTTTATAATTTTTCTTTGTAACATTTTTAGTAGTAAAATATCTTAACCAAATAAACTTAATAGTCTTATTGTAAATCCTTGAGAGAGGTGACATTTTAGAAGAGGGTTCAAAGCCCTTTAACCAGGCTACTCATAATAGGGTGAAGATCCTAATAGATCTTAGGAAAATCCCCTAATAGGGTCATATTTAACAATGTTAAATGTAATATTTAATAGGATTTCCTCTTAATTGATCATACTTTAGAAGAGTATTTTGATTTATGGATGACAATTCCCACAGTGGTTTTTCCCAAATTTGGTTTCCACGTTAAATACTGGTGTCAAATGTGTTGAATTCTTATTGTGCATGTTATTTGGTGATTACATAAAGATGCTAATTGAAAAAGTTAATTTACTACTGAACTTTATCTTATTGAGTTGAATTAGAGTTAAAGTTTTTTAAGGTTTAAAGAATCACTAATTACTGATTCACCCCCCTCTTAATAATCCAACAATCCTTGCACCCATTAGGTGTGGATAATACCTCTACATGAGAACCTCTTTTGAATATTTTCTACCTATTATTTGGTTTGTTTCTCCCTACTTGTGAGTTTTTAGAGACCCTTGTATGCTCTAAGTGTGTGGATGTCGTAGGTACCATGGTTTTATTGCCATTTTTTATAGCCTAATTGTTGAAATATATTAATTCCTAGTTGCTTCAGATGCTTAGTAACCCTTGAGTACCTTGTTTTTCTAATGTAACCCTACTAGGTCAAAATAACTTATTGATGTCCATGAATGACCTTGAGTGCCTATTATTAGCATTCAATGGAGAATAGTGCTTTTAATATGGTGATTATTATATTACAAGTCAAAGAAACTAAATTGATTCATGCTAATTATGTTGGCATCTTGGTAATTGTATTGAAAATAAATTCCATTTATGAAAGTGAGTTATGCATTCTTGTTGTATGAGAGGAAGTATTCATTCATAAAGAGTAGTAAATTATCATTATGTAATAGATCATTTGTGTTAAGGAATTATGTCCCCAAAATGAATGGTTGCTTTGATCCTATAAGAAATTATATATTTATTATTATGGACCATCCTATAGAAATTGTTCCATTTTATTATATCATGTGATGAGAATTTTTTTCATTGTAACATAGTATCTACTTTTTACTAAATGTAATGGGGCCATAAAATTTCTATATATTAATCTTCTCTTGTGTAATGTTGAGATTATGACCATATCCTTGTGATATATGTGGATGTTACAATTTTGTGGCCTAGATTGTAACCCAAGAGGTATGTTACACATGTCCCTTGTTTGAGAAGGAGCCTATGTGATTGTGTGCTTATCATTCCCTATCCCATCATTATGTGATGACCCTAGTGTGAGTGTTGAGAACCCCTATGAAAGATCAAAGTGTTGTACTATGACCTTGCATATGTATTACCTTCTAATTTAAATTACCCTCATGAATGTTGTTCTCTTGGTGAGCTTTACTTGCATATTTAGTATATGCTTAGAGGATGTTTGTAGACCTCCTTCTGATTGAAACCCTTCATAGTGACATTATTGCATTGCATGGGAGAGGGTAAATGAATTCTAATTGAGATAGAAAATTGTTGTATTTATTACTATTATAGTGTTGCATATGATTAGAATCTTATATGGTTCACTATTTGGCATGTTGTATTATGTTCTCTAATGCTACTAAGATGTTATGTTCCTTAGTATTGTACAAGGATTACTCCCTCTTACATGACTAATATTAGTGGAAATTTATGTAAATGTATCTCACATGTGGTGATTCTTTTTTATTTTCTTGGTGGATTATTCCATATGTTGTGTGGGCTAACATTGAATTTTTGTATTTTCTTATGCTTGGACTAGTTGCCAAAAATGTTCCATCTATCTATTTATGACATTCTTCACACTTGATTTATTGTTAAAATTACATGCAATTTCGGGATTTAATTTTTTGAATTGATGGTCCCCCCATCTGGCATTTTTCCTTTTTAGTGTCATGGTGACTATCCTAAATGTTTGGTATTATTTTCCTTATTTTGTGTTTACTATGTTATCATGTTTAATATGGGATTATAATAGTATGTACAAGGGAGAGTATCACAGAGGACATGAGAATATGTTTCTATGGATGAATAGGATAATGTTAATTTCAAGCTCTTCCTATTTGAATTATGAGAAATTCTTTTTTTTCTTGAATGAAAAGAAGTGCAATATGTCAATGATGTATATACATGTTAGCATTGTTTTTATTTAAGGATGCACAAAATAGTAAATAATCCTTTTTAAGGATGTTAATAGATGAATTGTGCAATTGATTTATATATGTGTACAATTTTAATGACATTATAGTTGCACAATATTTATGTGTATGGTTAATAAATGAATAATTGGTCTTTTATAGTTCTTAATTTGAGAATTAGTTAGAATGGAAACCTGATTTGGATACCCTTTTGGAAGTTTTAAAACTTTCATTAAGGGTTCTGGGTCTGAAAGTGATCGTACAGTGGGTTCTTATAAACAAGGACAAGAGGCCTATTTTAAGGTCTCTACATGATGAATTGATGAAGCTGATAGGAAGATGATTCAAGTGTTAGAAAGTTAAGATCCCCAAGATAACTGAGAGGGGGGGGGTGAATCAATTATCTAATAATTTATCCATTCAACTACTTTAAACAATGTAACCAATGTACTGATCAACTATAGAAAGATAATCATACACAATTGCACAATAACACAAGATATGTTGACTAGGGAACCTCTTGAAAAGAGTAAACCCTGGTGGGAATGATGCCCACAAAATGATGCACTAATATGAAAGTTCCTTGTTAGAGGATGGACCCTGTTAGGAGTCTTATGAAATACATTTAGTACATATAAATCCCTGTTAGGAGATTTTGAATCCCTGTTAAAAGATTCTAACCCGTTTAAGAGTTTATGGAAGACAGAAGGACCCACTGCCCAAATAGCTTCAAGGAAAGATCTCTGAACCCATTGTCCAAAAGATCTTAGAATTATTCAATAGAATAATATGAAATATATTACCTCCTTCACACTGTGCCAAAACCTCACTCTTTGCTACACAAGATCACAATTCCAGATCTCTGTACTCACAAGTCTTCCTTCATTACTGAATTAGCTCTTTTCTTCACTTCATGCATATATTCACATCTCAATCTTCATAGTACACATTACAACAAATAAAAAATTCCTTCTTATATACCAAACTCAAATAATTACAAATGAGTCAGTCCTCAATTACAAAATAATAAATTCTACACGCTACACACATAATTCACATAAAACTGTCAGTTTCCAGATACTGTAACTTTCTCCAAACTTATCCTCAAAGTTTTTTCTATGAACCAAATCATCATTAATGAGTCTCCAACATCCCTTTAACTACACAAAATCAGATTCCATCCCAGCTAAGAGATATCCTCCAATTTTTGAACATCGCTTCACAGAAACACTGTCTAAACACTGCTTTCACCAAAATGCTCATAACTCTCACAAATGAATGAATTTATTTTTGTGCTGTTAACCATAGGTTAATAACACACCAAAGAACATACCATAAAATGTGTAAAAGCCAATATGCAATACAACATGTGTGCAAAACAAAACTATACCTGCTTTCCTGCTAATATCTAGAATATCACTATGTTGACATCAATGACAATCCAAGTCATGAATGCAACAACAACTGCTACAAAATGACTGCCAAAATACTTTGCATTCATTCCTAAAAATCTCTCCTATTGGCATTGATGGAAACATAGATGAAAAACATCCAATGTTCCAAAAATCCAATACTGCAACATCACTGCAAAATATCAAATTAAATCTTGCTTCATTTTCCTATTCAGCTCTCTCATACAATCCATAATGTTTTTCATATATATCTCTCCCCCATTGACATCAATGATAGAAATTCCATCACTAAGTCAACAAAAACTTAATGTCAAAAGATACTTTTTAGAAAAAAAATACAATAACAAGAGTCCTCATGACTCAACTCATAAACTCCCCCATAGAGGAAGTTCCAACATCCAATCCAGAAGAAAGATAGGGCTCATATACCACTGGACAGATGTAATCATCTACATCAATTCTCAAAAATAGGTTAGGGCATAACCCCAAGCATACCTCTCAGATACACAAATGTATCTTTAGGTAAAGGCTTTGTAAATATATCTGCTATCTACTCCTTTGTACTTATGTACTCCAATCTTACTTCTTTTTCTGCAACTTTCTCTCTTACAACATGATACTTGATCTCAATATGTTTAGTCTTAGAATGTAAAACAAGATTTTTTGACATACTCACTATACTAGTGTTATCACAATGTATAACAACAGGCTCATCAAACTTTATTCCAATATCCTTCAACATCTGTTTCATCTAAATAATCTGATTACAATTATTTGCTGCTGCAACATATTCTGCTTCTGCTATGCTTTGTGAAGTATAATTCTGCTTCTTACTTAGCCAAGAGACCAATTTTCCTCCAAGAAAAAAGGCTCCACCACTGGTGCTTTTCTTGTCATCAATGCTGCCTCCCCAATCTGCATTAGTATAGGCACATAAAGTAAAATCAACAAAATTCTCACACCATAATCCATAATCTATTGTTCCTTTCAGATATCTCAGTATCCTCTTTACTGCTGCATAATGTGATTCTCTAGGTTCTGCTTGAAATCTTGCTACAATCCCCACTGAATGTGCTATATCAGGTCTTGTATGTGTCAAGTACTGCAATCCTCCAATCATAGATCTGTACTTTTTTTGATCAACTGCTGGTGTCTCATCTTTGCTACATAACTTATGTTTGGTTACCATAGGTGTTCCAACGGGTTTAGAATCTTCCATTCCAAATCTTTTCAATAAGTCACTCAAATACTTAGTCTGACTTACAAATATACCTTCCTTGCTTTGTGTTATTTGTAATCCCAAAAAATATTTCATTTCTCCAATCATGCTCATCTCAAATTTAGTCTTCATTTCATCTGCAAATTTGTCACTAGCTTCATCTTCTCCTCCAAAGATAATATCATCAACAAATATAACTATAACCAACAAACCATTCTCAATTTCTATTGTGTATAAGTTACTATCTACTATTCCTTTTATAAATCCCAACTTCAATAAATACTTATCCAATCTTGCATACCAGGTTCTAGGTGCTTGTTTTAATCCATATAAAGCTTTCTTTAACTTACATACCATATCTCCTTCTTGTGTCAAAGGAAAACCTTCAGGCTGCTCAATGTAGACTTCTTCTTCCAATTCACCATTCAAAAATACTGACTTCACATCCATCTGATACACTCTGAATTTCTTGTAAGTTACATATGCTAGAAACATTCTCACTACTTCAAGTCTAGCCACAGGTGCAAAAGTTTCTTCATAGTCAATTCCTTCTTGTTGTGAATATCCTTTACATACCAATCTTGCTTTGTTTCTTATCACTTCTCCTTGTTCATTCATCTTGTTTCTGAATAACCACTTTGTTCCAATCACATTCTTGTCTTCAGGTCTAGGGACCAATTCCCATGTCTTGTTTTTTTCAATCTGCTCTAGTTCTTCTTTCATAGCATTAATCCAATGTTCATCTTCATAAGATTCATTACTAGTCTTAGGTTCAATTTGAGAAATCAAACATAAAAGTACCTTATTTTGAGTCAAAACTCCTCTATCTAAACTTCCAATAACTTGCTCAACAGGGTGATGTCTTGAAGTATACCTGTTAGGTGTCATAGTTATTGATCTTGTTCCGACTGTAGATTCTTCTCTACTTTCTTCTTTGTTTTCTTCTCTATTTTCTTCTCTATTTTCTTCTTTGTTTTCTTCAGTATGACTTTCATTCAACAAATCACTGTTAGTTTCAAAAAATAATTCTGCATTTTTAATGTTAGGCTGAGGTTGTGCTTCTCCATCAGATTCATAATCAAGCATTCTTTCCTAAATTTTAAACTTCTCATCAACTTTTACATTTGCACTTTCAACAATAGTCTTAGTTCTTTTGTTATAACATCTATATGCTTTGCTTTTTAAAGAATATCCAAGAAATACTCCTTCATCACTTCTATGATCAAACTTTCCTATATCATCATCTCTCTTTATATAACATTTACTTCCAAAAATTCTAAAATACTTAACTGAGGGTGTATGTCCAAACCATAATTCATAAGGTGTCTTATTTGTATCTTCTTTGATTTGTACTCTGTTCATAGTGTATACTGCTGTGTTCACTGCTTCTCTCCAAAAAGTCTTAGCCAAATCATTTTCAAACAACATAGCTCTTGTTGCTTCAGTTATTGATCTGTTCCTTCTTTCTGCAATACCATTTTATTCTGGTGTTCTAGGGGCTGAAAGTTGTCTCTTAATACCATTCATTTCACAAAAGGTGTTAAACTCTCTACATGTAAATTTACCACCTCTATCAGATCTTAGACACTTAATCTTCATTCCAGATTCATTCTCAATTTTTCTTTTCATGATCTTAAATTTATCAAATGCTTTAGATTTTTCTTTCAAAAATGCAATCCACATCATTCTTGTAAAATCATCAACAAGAATCATAAAATACCTTTCTCCATAGAATCCTCTAGTCCTAGTAGGACCACTCAAGTCTGTATGAACAATCTCTAGCTTCTCTGTCGATATGAACTTCTTATTGGGAAATGAACTCCTTTTATGCTTTTCCATCATACATTCTTTGCAAATCATGTTAGTAGGTTTCATAATTCTAGGTAAATCTCTTACCGTAAGTGTAGTGCTCACCTTGACAATATTATCAAAGTTTATATGACAAAACCTTTTATGCCATAACCAACTGTCATCAATCCTAGTTATCAAACATGTCATCTCAGTGGGATTCAATTGAAATACATTACCTTTGGTTCTGGATCCTTTTCCAATCAGATTTCCATCTTTATCTTTTATCACACAAGTTTTCTCAGAAAACCAAACTTGATAACCCTTATCAGCCAATTGTCCAACGCTTAGTAGATTGTCTCAATCCATCAACAAAGTAAACATCATCAGTTTTAGTCTTTCCATCAAGAGTAATAGATCCTATACCCTTAATCAAACAAGGTGCATTGTTACCAACCCTAACAATTCCTCCATCATAATTATCTAACTTAACAAACTTTCTTTTATCTCCAGTCATATGATGTGAACAACCACTGTCTATAATCCAATCAGATTTCTTTTCAACTTGTGAAACTAATGCTTTTTCTTCCCTTTTATCAGATTCAAAACTTTCTTCTTTAATTGCTACAAATCCTATTTCCTCAAATTTATCATTATCACTCACTTAAATGTTTTTCAATTCCTACTTCAAGATCTTCATCATTTGCATAATAACATTCTTTAGATTTCCTAGGTTTAAAGTTGCTTCTATACTTCTTAACTCTTTTAGGACATTTAGATGCAAAATGACCATATTCTTGACAAGTCCAACATTTAAAGATTTTCTTACCATCTGGTTCTCTTTTTACAAGTAATGCAATACCTTCTTCAATCTTCTTATCTTCCTCAGATCTGCTACTGCTAGCATAATCTCCATTCACACTAGTACTTCTTGTAGGTCTAATGTTAAGAGCACTGAATGTTGTTTCCATTCTAGGTAGCTCTCTTGATAATCTCAAGTTCATTTTTACTATTTCTAATCTTCCAAGAAGAGTCTCTCTTGAAAAGTTTGATGTACAAGGTATCACTTGTTCAATCATCTGTGTTGTCTACTTGAATACTGGTGTCAAAGTTCTCAGAATTTTCCATATCACTTCATTCTCTATCTTATCACCTCCACAAGACTTTATTCCTGTTACAATCTCAGACATCCTACCAATATAGCTTCTAATAGATTCATCTTCCATCATTCTAATATCTTCAAATGCACAAATCCAATTATGTAATCTAGCCTTCTTTGCATGTTCATCACCTTCAAAAGTAGAATGTAAAGCTTTCCAAATTGCATGAGATGTTTTCAAACATCTTACCTGACTATATTCATTCTCCGATAGTGCTGACAAAATTGCTTCTCTTGCAAGTATGTTACACATGAATAGATCTAGTTCATCTTTAGTTCCTACCTCTAGATTGTCTTCCTCAATGATAGTCTTCTCATTCTTTGTAATCAACCAATAACTTGGTCCTAAACACAATAGATGTGTCTTCATCTTTTCTTTCCAGCTGTCAAAATTTACTCCATCAAACTTAGGGCTTTCTTTTCTGAAATTCACCATGGATCTCCTTAAGTTGTTAAACTTTTCTTTCAAGGACCTGCTACTCTGATACCAATTGTTGGAAAGTAAAGATCCCCAAGATAACTGAGAGGGGGGGGTGAATCAGTTATCTAATAATTCATCCATTCAACTACTTTAAACAATGTAATCAATGTACTGATCAACCATAGAAAGATAATCATACACAATTGCACAATAACACAAGATATGTTGACTAGGGAACCTCTTGAAAAGAGTAAACCCCGGTGGGAATGATGCCCACAAAATGATGCACTAATATGAAAGTTCCTTGTTAGAGGATGGACCCTGTTAGGATTTTTATGAAATACATGTAGTACATATAAATCCCTGTTAGGAGATTTTGAATCCCTGTTAAAAGATTCTAACCCGATTAAGAGTTTATGGAAGACAGAAGGACCCACAGCCCAAACAGCTTCAAGGCAAGATCTCTGAACCCACTGTCCAAAAGATCTTAGAATTATTCAATAGAATAATATGAAATATATTACCTCCTTCACACTGTGCCAAAACTACACTCTCTGCTACACAAGATCACAATTCCAGATCCCTGTACTCACAAGTCTTCCTTCATTACTGAATTAGCTCTTTTCTTCACTTCATGCATATATTGTCATCTCAATCTTCATAGTACACATTAAAACAAGGAAAAAATTCCTTCTTATATACCAAACTCAAATAATTACAAATGAGTCGGTCCTCAATTATAAAATAATAA
Source organism: Chamaecyparis obtusa (assembly GCA_027943335.1). Lineage (NCBI taxonomy): Eukaryota > Viridiplantae > Streptophyta > Pinopsida > Cupressales > Cupressaceae > Chamaecyparis > Chamaecyparis obtusa. Next base: position 1,039,320 of record BSBK01000123.1, on the reverse strand, counting down.
ATTCTACACGCTACACATAGAATTCACATAAAACTGTCAGCTTCTAGATACTATAACTTTCTCCAAACATATCCTCAAAGTTTGTGCTATGAACCATGTCATCATTAATGAGTCTCCAACATCCCTTTAACTGCACAAAATCAGATTCCATCCCAGCTAAGAGATATCCTTTGATTTCCAAACATCACTTCACAGAAACACTGTCTAAACACTGCTTTCACCAAAATGCTCATAACTCTCACAAATGAATGAATTTATTTTTGTGCTGTTAACCATAGGTTAATAACACACCAAAGAACATACCATCAACTACACAAAATCCAATCTACAATACAACATGTGTGTAAAACAAAATTGTACCTACTTTCCTACTAATATCCAGAATATCATTGTGTTGACATCAATGACAATCCAAGTCATGAAAGCAACAACAACTGCTACAGAATGACTGCCAAAATACTTTTCATTCATTCCTAACATGAAGATCCTTCCAAAATGGTTCAAATGGAAAATATTATGATTGGTTACATGATGGAGAAAATCTTTCCAATGTTGGAGCATGTTTATAGAGATTTAGCACTTAGAGCCTTCTAAGTGAGTGTGGAGAAGTGAATCAAAACTAGGGTGGTGATCATTCAAGGTGAAGTTTTCAGAGATTGACTCTTATAGAAGAGTTTGAATAAGTCTTAGTTAATGATCTAAGCTTATTGGAAGATCCTATAGAAGAATAGGATACTAGGAGGAAAGTGAAGTCTCTTGGAGGGTGTGAAAACAAGCCTTGGAGTTTTATCATACACCATATTGGTATCAGAGCTTGGTTGATCAAGCTTGTGGTTAATATTGTAATCTTTTGAATCAGTAGGAGAGAATACACTAGATAAAGCAATGGTTAATAATGCTGAACTAGCAAAGAAGGTTGAGGAACAAGAAGAGGATAACAAATTGTTAAGGCAAAGACTAGCTCAAATGGAGCAACTCTTGGATGAAGTCCAAGACAAAGATGATAAGGTCAAGGAGAAGATTGATCTTAAAGAAGTTGAAGCAAAAGAGAAGGAATTAGAGTTGGAAGAAGAAGCACCAACTCTGACCTTGTTCTTCCTGAAGCGCCATTCTTAAAAGCATTGAAGGCATTGAGTGGCAAGGCTTTAGAAGGTGTCCCACTTTTTAGTGGACAAATGGATCCAAATTCAGTTGTGGATTGGATAGACAACATTGAGAACCATTTTTAATGTGATGGTATCTTTGAAGCACAAAAGGTAATGGTGGCCAAGTCTAGACTAAGAGGTTCAACTCTTACTTTGTGGAAGTTTGTGCAAACCGAGAGGGAAAAGGATGGTAAAGGTCCTATTGTGACATGGAAGGGTATGGTATCCAAAGTGAAGCAAACCTACCTTCCTGATGATTATGAAGCTCAACTTCATAGGAGGAGACACAATCTAAGGCAAAAGGAGCTAGATGTCCAAGCCTACACTAAGGAATTTCAAAAACTATGTTTGAGATCCAAGGTAGTTGAAGATGAGAGTATCAAGCTTGCAAGATACTTGAATGGCCTCAAATGGTCAATTCAAGAAGAGATGAGCCTAGTGAACTTCAAATCCATTAGGCAATGCTATCAAATGGCCTTGAAGATAGAGGAGAAGAGAAAGAGAAAGCAAGAAAGCTCCAAAGGTAAAGGAAAATGAAAAGATACCAAAGGTCAAAGAGGTGGCTATGGTGGAAGAAGTTCTGATTCAAGAGCTCAAGGTGAGGTAAAATTTAGTGAGTAGAAAGAAGGAAGCTCAAGTAGAGGTGGTAGAGGAAGAAATTCTAACTCTAGCTTTAGAGGAAGAAGTGGTGGTTCATCACAAGGAGGAAGAGGCAATTATTTTTTCAATATGAAGTGCTACCATTGCAATCAAATGGGGCACCCTGCCTATAGATGCCCTGAGAAAGGTGGTTCATCACAAGGAGGTGATAAGAGAGCTAACCTTGTTCATGAAGACACAAATGTAGTAGAAAAGCATTCTAAGATTCCATTAAATTTAGAGGAAGGAGAGAACCTCATGATGAGGTGGACTCTAATCAAGGAACCAGTGAAGGAGGAGCCAAGCCAAAGGAGATATTTGTTTAGGATCAAATGCAAGATAATGGGGAAAGTATGTAGGGTCATCATTGATTTAGGCTCTATTGATAATATATTGTCAGAGGAGGTAGTCAGCAAGCTCAAGCTGACAAGGATACCTCATACCAATCCTTACAAGGTCACTTGGCTTAACAAAGGCCAACATGTGTTAGTGAATGAGCAAGCATGTGTGGAGTTCTCCATTGGAAGGTACAAAGACAAAGTTTTATGTGATGTGTTGCCTATGGATGCATGCCATTTTCTCCTAGGTAGACCTTGGCAATTTGACTACCAAGCCATGCATGATGGAGGAAAGAATTCCTATTCTTTCAAGAAGGATAATACAACCTTCAAAATTCATTCATTGTTGGAGGATGCTGAAGTAAAGACAACAGGTCCAAATGTTCTTATGGTAGGTGAAAAAGAGTTCCTACAAACCATGGAAGAGAGTGAAGGCATAGGGTATGCATTGGTGTTGAAACCAAGAGAAGGAGGTGAAGACAAGGTGACTAAGAAGACTAAATTACCAAAGGAGATTCAAGGTATGTTGTAGACTTACCCCCTCAAAGAGCCATAAGTCATAGGATAGACCTTATCCGAGGAGCTACCCTACCCAACAAAACAGCCTATAAGATGACCCCTCAACAAAATGAGGAAATAGCAAGGCAAATACAAGAGCTCCTAGACCAAGGCCTAATTAGAAAGAGTATTAGTCCATGTGTTGTACCCACCATACTTGTAGCTAAGAAGGGAGGAACTTGGAGGCTATGTACTGACTCAAGGGCTATTAATAGGATAACCATAAGGTATAGGTTCCCCATCCTTAGGATTGAAGACTTAATGGACTGTTTAGGTGAAGAAAAGTACTATAGCAAGATAGACTTGAAGAGTGGCTATCACCAAATAAGAATCCATGAAGGTGATGAATGGAAGATAGCCTTCAAGGCCAATGAAGGGTTGTATGAATGTCTTGTCATGCCATTTGGATTGTCAAATGCCCCCTCTACATTCACGAGGCTCATGAATGAAGTACTCAAGGACTACATAGGCAAGTTTGTAGTTGTATATCTAGATGATATACTGATTTTTAGCAAGACAAAGAATGAGCATTTGGAGCACCTTAACATTGTCTTCAAGAAGCTACATGAAGAGAGGTTGATGATCAATTTGGAGAAGTGTGAGTTCATAAAATCAGAATTAGTATATCTTGGGTTTGTCTTATCTCATGGAAATCTAAAAATGGATAAGAGAAAGGTAGAGGCTATCATAGATTGGCCTACTCCAAGGTCAGAAACTAAGGTAAGGAGTTTTCATGGTCTTGCACAATACTATAGAAAGTTCATAAGAAAATTTATTGTAATTTGTACTCCTAAGTTAGACACTATCAAAGGAGGAATGAAAACTAAGTTTGTGTGGAATGAAGATGCTAACAAGAGTCTTGAGTTGTTGAAGGAGAGGATAGCTACCCAGCCTATTTTGGTGCTGCCAAGCTTTGAGAAGCTATTCACCATTGAATGTGATGCTAGCAATGTAGCAATTGGGGCTGTTCTAAGCCAAGAGGGTAGACCGGTGGCTTTCCATTCTAAAAAGTTAAGTGAGGCTAAGAGGAAGTACTCCTCATATGACTTAGAGATGTATGAATTGTTCCAAGCTCTAAGAAAGTGGAGGAATTACTTGCTTCCAAAAGAATTCATTGTGTATTTAGACAATCAAGCACTTAGTTTCTTGAATTCACAAGAGAAGTTGAGTCACAAGCACATGAAGTGGGTTGAGTACCTACAAGATTACACCTTCAATATCAAGCACAAGAAGGGTGTACTAAAAAAAGTGGCTGATGCATTGTCAAGAAGAGCCCTCACACTCCAAGAAATTCAATTGAAAAGCATGGAGATAGATCATTTCAAGGATCTATATGCAGATGATGAGGACTTTGCTGACATCTACAAGGTATGTGCTAAATACAAGAATCATTTTCATAGTAAATATTATGATTATACTTTGCAAAGTGATCTCTTGTTCAAAGGGAATCAATTGTGTGTTCCTAGAGGCTCCATTAGAGAGAATTTGATTGAAAAAAATCATAATGGTGCTTTGAGTGGTCACTTTGGGATCACTAAGACTCAAGACCTTGTTTCAAGGTTTTACTTTTGGCCTAGATTGAATCTTGATGTTAGGAGGTATGTGGAGAGTTGTGTAGTATGTCAAAAGGCCAAGGGTACTTCTACAAATGCTGGTCTTTATCAACCACTACCTATTCCTACTAGGCCATGGGAATGCTTAAGCATGGATTTTGTAGTTGGGATACCCAAGAAAGGACAAGGAATGGACAGTGCTTATGTTGTTGTTGATAGGTTTAGTAAGATGGTTCACTTTGTGCCATGCAAGACTATAAATGATGAAAGTTAAATAGCATATCTATTCTTCAAAGAGATAGTAAGAATACATGGACTACCTATCAGCATTGTATCAGATAGAGACACAAAATTTATGAGTCATTTTTGGAAGACTCTTTGGAAAAGATTGGGCACTAACTTATCTTTTGGGTCAGCCTACCATCCCCAAACTGATGGTCAAATTGAGGTTTTTAATAGGAGCCTTGGAAATCTTCTAAGATGCCTAACTAAGGAGTATGGTTAGCAATGGGATCAGTTGATTGGGAAAGCTGAATATGCCTATAATGACACCATAAATAGATCCATAGGGAAGAGTCCATTTGAAATAGTATATGGCCTACATCCTAGAGGTGTCTATGAATTGAGAGATTTTAAGGATGGAGTGAAAGGAAGTGGATATGCTGATGACTTTGCATATGCTATGCAAGAGATTCATGAAACAATGAGGAAGACATTGACAGAGAACACCATAAAACATAAAGCCAAAGTGGATGAAAGTAGAAGGATAGTTGAGTTTAATGTTGGTGACTTGGTTATGGTGCATCTCAACAAGTCAAGACTACAAAAAGGAGTCCCCCACAAGCTGCAAATGAGAAGGATAGGACCCTATCCTATATTGGCTAAGTATGGTGACAATGCATTCAAGGTTGAACTGCCAGAAAATAGTGGGTTGTCACCCATTTTTAGTATTTCTGACTTAGTCCATTATAGAGGACCACAAAAAGACATGGATTAGACTCTTCATGAAGTGATCAGAGATGTGGAGGATCTCCAATTACCTACTACTACAGTCACAGGCCCAGACAACATACTAGATACAAGAGTCTATAAAAAGACAAGGACTAAAGAGTACAAGGAGTATCTCATTAAAAGGCATGGAAAGAATGATGCTGATGCTGTTTGGATAAAAGAATCAGAGTTAAAGAAGATGGGAGTTGATCCTACCATCATAAATCCAAGGGTGGATTGATCTTCTTATTTTGGGGAGGATGGTGTAGGAGCACCTAGGCTAGCCTCTATTGTTTATAAGTTTTTGGCTTGTACTTGACTCTAGCCAAGTCAAGAGGTTAGATTTGTTTGTTTGAAGACCTTAGAAGGTCATTTTCAATGTTATTTAGGTGAATTAGTCACTAGGACTAAGGTCACTAATTAACCTTTGTTTGTTGTTATTTCAATTTCCTAGTGTTAGGAGCTTAGCTTAAGTTGGAGTCTTAAATGTGTTCTAAACACATAATGGTTGTTGTAAAGATGCCATAAGGTCATAAATGACCTTGGATCCATGAAAAATAGGTGGTTATGAGTTCTAGAATATAGGATTGAGGCACATGACAAAGTTTCCAAGTGTTGAGAAGAAGTTGTCTTTAATTTTGTAATTATTGCAAAAGAATGCATGCCATTCGGGTATCTTTGGATTCCCTAAGTTATAGGATGGTTATGCTATGTAAAAAAATCCCTAAAAGGAAGTAAATGGAATCTAATGAGACCCAAGACTCAAACACAAAGTATTATGGAAGCATTGTAATAGTTTAGAAAAAAGTTAAGAGAGCTTTGCAAGCATTTTTAGCAGATTTTTACTGGTGTTTGTGTTGACAGTCATACTTAATGGACTGAAAGACTAAATATAATGCTATATTAGTGTTTTATAGGTTTTTTATGAACTTTTTAATTTGAATAGAAGGTCATTTTGAGTTCATCTAAGTACTGGTTTTGGGCGTTTTAGTTCAGGCAGTCTATTTTCAGCTTGTTTTGAGTAGTTTAAAGAGTCATGGCTCCTCCATGAAATCTAACAATGGATAATCATTCATGATAGATGGAAATGGTAGAGGAGTCATTTTTGTACATATTTTTGGGAGTTATGAGTTTTTAAAGCATGAAGAACTATATATTATGCTAGGCCTTAGGCGAGTTTGTGCAGCCTAGTTAGAGGTCTAGAGGTGAAAAGAGTGAAGAAACATTATGTGGTTGTACGTATCCGTACTGCTCCAAGAATTTTTTGTGAAGGTAAACATCATATATATCCATTATAAGCATATAGGAGTCATACCAATCGTTTAGGATTTGGTTTGCGCAAGTTTTCTATCAAAACCACAGTTCAGTCCTAGAAATTAGGCCTATTAGGCCTCTTGTCCTTGTTTATAGGAACCCACTGTAGGGTCACTTTTAGACCCAGAACCCTTAATGAAAGTTTTAAAAATTCCAAAAGGGTATCCAAATAAAGTTTTATTTTTCTGATTTGTTTGGGAAAATTTAACTAAAAAAGGGGAAAAATGGACTGGTGAAGGCTACAAGGAAATAGGCCTATTTTAAGGTCTCTACATGATGAATTGATGAAGCTAATAGGAAGATGATTCAAGATCCTTCCAAAATGGTTAAAATAGAAAATATTATGATTTTTTACATGATGGAGAACATCCCTACAATGTTCAAGCATGTTTATGGAGATTTGGCACTTAGAGCCTTCTAAGTGAGTGTGGAGAAGTGAATCAAAACTAGGGTGGTGATCATTCAAGGTGAAGTTTTCAGAGATTGAATCTTATAGAAAAGTTTGAATAGGTCTTAGTTAATGATATAAGCCTATTCGAAGATCCTATAGAGGAATAGGATACTAGGAGGCAAGTGAAGTCTCTTGGAGGGTGTGAAAACAAGCCTTGGAGTTTTATCATACACCATATATATATATATATATATATATATATATATATATATATATATGTATGTATGTATGTATGTATGTATGTATGTATTTATGTATGTATGTATGTATGTCTATATATATATATATGTATGTATGTATGTATGAATGTCTACATACATACATACATACATACATACATACATACATACATACATATATATATATATATATATATATATATATATATGTCTATATATATATATGTCTATATATATATATATGTCTATATATATATATATGTCTATGTCTATATATATAGACATATATATATATATATACACACACACACATACATACATACATACATACATACATACATACATACATACATACATACATATATATATATATATATATATATATATATATATATATATATATATATATATATATAGACACACACACACACACACAGAGATATATATATATATATATATATATATATCTATATACATATATACATACATACATACACACACACACATACACATAGATATATATATATCTATATACATATATATATACATACACACACACACACACACACACACACACACACATATCTGTGTGTGTGTGTGTGTGTGTGTGTGTGTGTGTATGTATGTATGTGTTATTATATTACTTGTTTTATTCCTCTTTGTGAGACTCCATGTTAGCAATTGGTTTTTCTAGATGAATTCCAAGTTTCATGTTGTCCCTAACATCAAGCTAGAATGATATGGTGTTGGTGCACTTATTGTACCATCTTGGTCTTGGTTATGGATTTGAGTGTACGATGATGTTTTCCATCATGATTCATTTCCACCTTGTTCAAGGAGAGAGCATGGTCTAGTTGGATTGGGTAACCCTTTTTTCAAGCTATATTTTATCTATTAAAGGTAGAGAAACTATATTTCTCTTATGCTTGGTGGTTAGTTATCAATTTCTTATTCCTTCATGTGAATAGTGTCTATTGTTCAACTTCCATAGTTTAAGTAGTCTCAAATGTGAGAGGAAGATTTTTATGTTTGTAACTCTTGGTACCCCAAGATGGATGTAGTATCCCTTAGAGAAGTCCATTTTGGAAAAGAATCCTCACCTTTTAAAATTTTAGAGTGAGCGAGTGAGAGTTTGGTTGGATTAAAGTGTGCTCTGTATGAGAATGGTAGTTCTTTTTAGTCTTTAGAGATGATATTTACCTTTTTATCAAGTTGTTGAACTTATATTTTGGTTCCTTGGTCTTAGAGGAGACCCAAGAGGGCACTATTTTTTGTTTGTATGCCTTAGGATGAGTTAGTGTGGATAGTGCATACCTCATTTTGGTAGAGACCATGACTAGACATAGTTTTTAATCACATATATCATGATCTATTTTATAGGACTTTGAGAGTGTTGATTCTCTTTTTAGCATGTGTTTGTCCTTTTAGTAGTTGTGTGAATGGATAGTAAGGATTTTCCATGATTGGATTCAAGAACTATTTTATGATTGGATTAGATAGTGGATCTTGTACTTTGTGTCCTTTGTTGTGTGACTTGTAGGATTGTAGGATGAAGCCTAATATTTGGGGGGAATGATGTAGTGCCTCTCCCTTTTTCTATTTACATTGCACTGTAATGGATGTCACTTTGGTATTATGTGATATTAGTGACTTTATGTAGATCTCTTGTGATGTATTGTTTTGGCTCATGACATTTTCTTTGTTGCTTTATGTGATTGATTGAGCTTACCCTATGGTTAGATAGATATATTCTTATATTTATGATGATATTGAATCCATTATGCGTTGGTGCATTTTTTATGATATGAAAAGAGATATTTCTTTGGAAAGTTGTTTATGTCATTGTACCTTTTTATGACAACCATTTTGTTGTAGCTTTTTTCATACTTGATTAGGATGGTAAACCATTTAAGACTGTGTCCTATATTATGTGCATTCATTTGAGTCTTTGGTAAATTGGATTGGAGCTTGACTCTTTTAGGTGATTTGGTGACTGATCTTATGTTGTGATTGTATACTAGCATTATAAGATGCACTTGGTTCAATTTATTCTTGCATTCATTCCTAAAGATTGGTGTGGAGGTTATGATGGTACTTGGTTTTATATGGCTTAGGATGTGGCTTGAAGGTTTCACTAATGTATGTGCTAGTGGTCACTAGATTACAATTTTTTATCATGTTTAAATGTTATATTATTTTGTTTCTTACCATTTCAGTAATTTTTGAATGATGATGCTTTTAGGAGGTGACATGATTCCATATGATGATATCTAGTGTGATAACTAGGAGAAATTTTCCACAGCAAGTCAAATTGTGATATTGCTATCATGATTCAACTATGTAGTTTTTTTGAGTCAAATTCATTGACCCATGATTCATGAGTAGTGGTTCACACGAATCCATCTCTCATGAGAATGAAATGGAACACTTAGCACTCATTGGATCTAGGTGATGCTCATAGAGGTGAAGCACCGAGACTTCTTGAGAGGTCACCCATCCCAGTACTACTCTAGCTCGAGTGCGCTTAACTATGAAGTTTCCTCCATGGTTAAACCCACTCTACTTGCATCCTCATTTGCAAAACCTTCACCAAGTGTTGTGCCTTATGAACCATTCATTAGAAAGAACCTTAATCTCATCAATTGATAAGTAGGAGAAATTTTCCACAACAAGTCAAATTGTGATATTTCTATCAGGATTCAACTATGTAGTTTTGTTGAATCAAACTCATTGACCCATGATCCATGAGGAGTGATTCACATGAACCCATCTCTCATGAGAATGAAATGGAATACTTAGCACTCATTGGATCTAGGTGATGCTCATAGAGGTGAAGCACTGGGACTTCCCAGGAGGTCACCCATCCCAGTACTACTCCAGCTTGAGTGCGCTTAACTATGGAGTTTCCTCCATGGTTAAACCCACTCTACTTGCATCCTCATTTGCAAAACCTTCACCAGGTGTTTTTCCTTATGAACCATTCATTATAAATCCCCTTAAGCTCATCAATTGATAATTAGGAGAAATGAGGATACAAGTAGAGTGGGTTTAACCATGGAGGAAACTTTGTAGTTAAGCACGCTTGAGCTAGAGTAGTACTGGGATGGGTGACCTCCCAGGAAGTCTTGGTGCTTCACCTTTGTGAGCATCACCTAGATCCAATGAGTGCTAAGTGTTCCATTTCATTCTCATGAGAGATGGGTTCGTGTGAACCACTACTCATGAATCATGGGTCAATGAGTTTTACTCAAAAAAACTACACAGTTGAATCCTGATAGCAATATCACAATTTGCTATGGAAAATTTCTCCTAATTATCAATTGATGAGCTTAACGGGATTTATAATTAATGGTTCATAAGGCACAACACTTGGTGAAGGTTTTTCAAATGACAATGCTAGTAGAGTGGGTTTAACCATGGAGGAAACTCCGTAGTTTAGTGCGCTCGAGATGGAGTAGTACTGGGATGGGTGACCTCTCGGGAAGTCACGGTGCTTCACCTCTATGAGCATCACCTAGATCCAATGAGTGCTAAGTTTTCCATTTCATTCTCATGAGAGATGGGTTCATGTGAACCACTACTCATGAATCATGGGTCAATGCGTTTGACTCAAAAAAACTACACAGTTGAATCTTGATAGCAATATCATGATATCTAGTGTATTTTATATTAAAAAAATAATGGATTAGGTATTATGATGATTATCTTTGATTTATTGTTATATTGGGTCATTATTGTTGATGGGTATTTCATTGTGTTTTTTATTAATATATATTTGTACTATCATAAATGATTATTTAATACTTTAATATTTAATGTAAAATATAATGTATAGTGGGGATTAAATATGGAATGAGCAGTGCTACGATATTCTAATATATATGATTGTTCATGTTACTAGAGTGCCATGTTGTTCCATTAGGCATACTTTTATTATTCATTGTTTCTTCATATATTTATATTGTGAGAAGTTCCACTTGATCTATGCATGTTTTAGAGAGGAGGTACCAAACATCATTCTACCCAAGCTATAAGTTTAAGCATGTCTTACCCCTAGGAGTGACATAGGAGGTACTTTCATTGACCTTTCATGATTTAGCAAATATTTTTCCTCTATGGATTATATATCCATTATTTTTTATTATACTTGAACGGTATGTGTGGGTAAATTTGGACTTCATATGTATTTTTTGATAAACTCTAGTATTGTTTTTTGTGAATTTAGAGTACCCATAATTGTTGTGGAAGAATTTTTTTTTAAATGTTTTGTTTTATGTTAGTTATTGGCCAATCTATTGCAATTGACTTCCATTTAATTATAACTGGATTGATTTAATCTAGTGGGATTTTAAGAGAGACTATAGAGATTTTTTAAATATTTATTTAGGTGATTTAATTTAAAGTCTTTTCTGAAAAGTTGACTTTATATTTGAAAAAGAGTTTGTTTTCCTCAGTTGTTTTTTGAGAAATTGGGATTTTTCTCTAATTTGCATTAGATAAGACTAGTCTTTTGCTTATTGTGATTGATCCTCTTGTTAGATTCTCATAGGTAGTGGCTCTTTGGAATCATGTTGCAATTTCTCCAACTTTGAAAGAGCCATTTTTTAGTTTTACAACTTGAATTTATTTCCTTCTTCCCATATTTTTATCCGCAACTAGGTGTGAGGTAGAGCTTATTGTATTTTAGTTATCTCTCAGTTATTTTAGCTAATTTTGATTAGTAAATACATGGTGGAATGCTCATTAGTATTTTCCCAATATTTCCTTATGTTTTTAATGCTTGATTGAGCTTGTGTGACCAATGAGGTTTTTTATTGGAAAATTTTCTTCATTAGGCTATCTATATCTCCCACAGAGTCAAATTTCATACTTTCATAGAATTTTGGTTAGTTGGGCCTCAACGGAAAATAAGATTTAATTTTATTCAAAGCTTCCAAGTTTTATTTATGGGCATTTTTGTGTGTGCATTATTTTGTGTGAGCCCTAGAATTATTTGTCACCATGTTGGGCATGTTTTGAATGTTGGTGTTCGATGTGCTTCATGATTATGCTAGGGATGTGCAATCTGAATGGATTGATGACATTTTGGTTATTAAATATCATGATCCAAAATGATGCAAGGTAGGGAGCAAGAGGGGCCAAACAATGGTGCACCCAACACATATGGAAGCAACAAACAACAAGAGTGAGAGAGAGAATGTCAAATCTTTCATATATTATCATCAATAGGAATCATGTAGGCCAGGCTATAAGGCCTTCCTGATTAGGGCCAGATATTACAATGAATTACAAAAGTCCTCAAACATGTGAGGATCTGGTACAAATCTCCAACCTTATCTCTACTATCTTCTATAAAAAATAACTCCCTAAACTACCACCAAACATCTACATTTATACAAGAAGCTACCGAGCTGAGTCGGCCTTCAGATCAACAATTAATAGAAGTAATGGTCAAATCTAGGACCACACACTTCCCAATGATGGATTCCAACATTAATTCCACAATCCAATATAAATGCACAAGTCGGCCACAACAAGAAACAAAATTGAACCCATCGGTAAGCAAGATAACCAAGTAGCAAACAGACAATGCCGAGCGCCAATGAAATAACCGACCGCCTAGGAGATAAACAACCACCCTCGATAACCAAAGGAAACCGACCAACTACCAACCAACTCGGTTAAAGAAGAAATTGAGAAACAAAGACAAAACTCCAAATTCTTTTTGGTGACATAGGATTTCCAAGGACTCAAGATGCTCCTGCATCAGACACCTGGGGTTATTTTGAAATGATTCTTAGAATCAATTGGTAGGTCTGGTCCCAGCTACATCCAACTCAGACTATGAAATCCATGAACTGTCTTCCATCGGTCTATTCTTCCACTTAACTAGATATTCCATATATTGTTTTCCTCTTGTACTTTTTCCCATTCTTTCCTTCAAAATCTGTTCAACTTCATCATTCTGCTTCTTAGGATATTCTGTTGGTACTGTCACTTCTTCATCAGGTTCATGATACTCATACAAATCAGCAATGTTGAAAATCAGTGATATGTCCATGTCATCAGGTAACTCAATTTCATATGCATTTCCACTATCAGATTTCCTCAAAATTTTGCAAGGTCCAAACTTCTTCATCTTTTTCTTTCCATATGTTCCAACATGAAATCGACCTTTCTTCAAATCAACCATCACTTCATCACTAACATCAAAAGTCTTATGTCTTCTTGATCTATTAGCTCTATCTTTGTAGTTCTGATTACTGTCTTCTAGCTTTAGCTTCACATCTTCATGCAATGTCTTCATGTATTCAACAAACTTTACTCCTTCAGCACTTTTCTTATTCTCATCAGCAATGTCTCTCAAATCAGATATTCCTCTCAGTTGGATGCCATTCACAATCTCAAATGGTGTCTTTCCAGTACTCCTATTCATTTAATTATTATATGAAAACTCTTCTTGTGCCGACATAGAATCCCAATTGCTTGGTGTGTCTCCAACTAAACATCTCAAAAGAATTCCCAAACTTCTGTTCACAACCTCAGTCTATCCATTGGTTTGTGGGTTAAATGTAGAACTATATTTCAACTTAGTGCCAAATTTCTTCCAAAGTGTTTTCAAAAAATATCCAACAAATTTACTATCTCGGTCAGAGATAATAATCCTCGGTAATCCATAGAATCTGACAATTTCCTTAAAGAAAAGATCTGCTACATATACTACATTTGATGTCTTTCTACATGGTATAAAATGTGCCATCTTAGAAAATCTATCCACAACAACAAATATAGAATCATTACCTCTTACTGTCTTTGGTAAGCCAAGAACAAAGTCCATACTGATGTCAATCCAAGGTTTCTCAGGAACAACAATCGGTGTCTACAATCCAGTATTCTAACTTACTCCTTTTGCAACTTGACAAATACCACAACTTTTCACAAATTTTTGAACATCTTTATACAACTGCAGCCAATAGTACTACTCCTTAAGCAAATTCCATGTTTTATCAATGCCAAAAATGTCCAGCCAAACCACTACTATGTTTCTCTTTTATCAAATTAGTTCTCATTACTCCTCTCAGTATACACAATTGAATACCTTTAAAAAACATACCTTCCTGAATAAAATATTCATCCCATTTAGTATCTTGTTGATCTTGAATAGGTGCTTTGCACTTTCTCCATGGCTCAGAAAAATTAGGGTCATTTTCATACAAACCTCTCATCTCATCAAAACCAAGAACTTCAATTTTCATCTCAGTCATCAAAGATCTTCTACTCAATGCATCAACAACTCGGTTAGTGACTCCACTCTTATGCTTTATCACAAATGTATAACTCTGCAAATACTCAACCCATTTCATATGTCTCTGATTCAACTTATTCTGACTACCCAAATATTGTAAAGCCTTATGATCAGTATACAACACAAATTCACTTGGTATCAAATAATATCTCCATTTCTTCAGTGCTTGAACAATAGCATAGAATTCTTGATCATACACAAAATATTTCCTTCTAGCATCATTCAACTTTTCACTAAAGAAAGCAACAAGTTTACCTTCTTGACTCAACATAGCTCCAATTGCACTTCCACTTGCATCAAATTCTACTTGAAATACCTTACTAAAATCAAGTAATGCCAAAATAGGTAATTCAACAACCTTCCGCTTCAAAGTCTCAAAACTTTTGTCAGCTCCATCTGTCCACTTGAATTCTCTTTTGTCTCCTCTCATAGTCTTAGTCATAGCATTACAAATTGAACTAAAATTCCTTATGAACTTTCAGTAAAAACTTGCCAAACCATTAAATGATCTTACCTCACTAACATTCACAGGTGTAGGCCAATTCAAAATAGCTTGAACCTTTTTAGGATCCATCTTCAAACCATCAACTGAAATAACAAATCCCAAATACACAATCTCTTCTTTCATGAACAAACACTTTTTCAGATTTATCAGCAACTTTTCCTCTTTCAATCTCTGCAAAACTTGTCTAAAATGCAACAAATGTTCTTCTCTAGTCTTACTAAATATCAAAATATCATCAGGATATACAATCACAAATTTACCCAAAAATTTCTTGAAAACTTCATTCATCAACCTCATAAAAGTACTCGGTGCATTAGTTAAACCAAAAGGCATAACCAACCACTCATACAAACCTTCTTTTGTCTTGAAAGTAGTCTTCCATTCATCACCTTCTCTGATTCTGATCTGATGATACCCACTTTTCAAATCAATCTTTGTGAAATACTTTTCTCTAATCAAACTGTCCATTATGTCATCCATTCTCGGTATAGGAAACTTATACTTCACTGTTATCTTATTGATTGCTCTGGAATTAGTACACATTATCCATTCTCCATTCTTCTTTGGTGCCAATACAATAGGTACTACACAAGGACTCAAACTTTCTCTGATCAAACCTTTCTCCAGCAACTCTTGAATCTATCGGTTCAATTCCTGATTCTCAGTAGCTGTGAACCGATGAGGTTCCTTATTCGATAAACTAGATCCAGGGATTAGATCCATACAATGATCAATGCTTCTTTTTGGTGGAAAACCATCAACTACATTATCAGAAATGATATCACTATACTCGATGAGTAACTTATCAATCTCCTTAGGGACATTATCCTCTATTTTATTACTTGGCTTATTAGGAATCACATCAAAACATACATCATTCCTCTTCAATGAGCTAACAAACTTCCTTCCTTCCATCAAACAAACTTTCATAGATGTGCAAACATTACTAACAGGTTCTTCCATTAATGGTAACAAGATTTGTTTCTTTCCATAAGCCACAATATTATACTTATGCAATCTCCCATCATATATAGCATGTCTATCATATTGCCAAGGTCTACCCAACAAAATATGACAACAATCCATAGGCATGATATCACATAACACCTTATCATAGTATTTTCCAATCTTCAAATTCACATAACATTGTTCACTTACCAAGAGTGTATGCTCATCTTTGATCCATGAAATCTGATAGGGCTTCGGATGTACCAACCTTTACAACTACAATTTTGTGACCATTTCTTTAGATGCCAGGTTCTCCAAGCTACCACTATCAATGATTACCTTCCAAACTTTGTTAGAAACTCTACATCTGGTCTTGAACAAACTTTTGCTTACTAGATCTTCCCTCTTTCTTTCATTCCATAGTGCTCTCCTTACCATCAAGTTATTTTCTTTCTCAAGTTCATTTGGTGACTCTTCTTGCACCAAAGCATTTCTACTGCTACCGACCTTCTTACTAGCCTGTGTACATTCAAAAGATCTATGTCCTTCTTCTCCAAAATTATAACAAGTTCCTTAGAAAATTCCTCTGCTATAACCACCTTGGTAGTTACTGCCTCTACCTCTAGAACTTTCACCTTTCCACTTGGTCTTGCCTTTGTCCAGATTTATCTTTTCTAGTTCAGATCTACCATTTTCACCATTAGATCTACCTCTTCCTCTAGGAAATCTACCACCTCAACCTCTCTGTCTCTGTTCATGTCTCTTGTTCAATTTCTCCTTGGCTTTCAAAGAAAATTGATAAGCCTCTTCAATGTTCTCCAATTTGACCATACTAATCTCCTCTTGGATGGAAACCCTCAAACCATTCAGGTATCTACCGATTCTTTCCACATCATCTTCATCATGTCCAAATTTGATATCTAATCTATAGAATTCCTCGGTATACTCTTTTACCAAGCTATCCTTCTGTCTCAAACTTTGCATTCGCCGAACTAGGTTAATCTGATAATCACAAGGTAAGAACTTTCCTTTCAACTTATTGACCATTTTACTCCATACCTTGATTTTTCCTTTTCCTTTCCTCTTCCTATCCAATTATAGATGTTCCCACCATAAGGATGCATGACTTTTCAACTTTGTGCTTGCAATCTTTACCTTCTTATCCTTAGGAATGTTTTCATATTCAAAATATTTTTCCATCTCGGTAATCCAGTCCACCAATTCATTAGAATCTAGCTTTCCACCATACTTAGGGGGATTGAAATGTGGTGTTGACTTCAGACTTGTCAAAGCCTTCAAGAATCTTTCTTCACCTTGATCCATAACAGGTGCAAGTTTTGAATTCGCTTGTTCTTCTTCAATTTCATCATCACTAACATCTTCAAGATGTCTACCTCTTCTATAGGCTGTTTCCACTCCTTCTAACCTAGTAGCAATCTATCTTAGCATATCTGCCAATCCTAGATCTGTATCTCACCTCCCATGAACTATCTTGAAAACCCTCTGTAATTGCAGGACAGATCGTAATCTGCTACCCCACAATAATTCAACTAGGGCTTCAAGAGGAACCTACAAACCTAGATCTATAGAAGTAGATCAAGATGTAACCTCGCAACCACCTGATACCACCTGACGCAAGGCAGGGAGCAAGAGGTGCCAAACAATGGTGCACCCTAATGATCCAAGCTTGCAACACACATATTGATGCAGGAGCATCCTAGGTGTAAGAGCAATCTTGCATCACCAAAAAAAAATATTTCTATTTTTATATTCAATAAGGGCTATTTTGTGCAGAGCTGCTATTTATGGAAAGTTGCTATTTTTGGTAATTTTTGTATGTGCTCAGAATGATCTGATTTCTTTCTTGGAGGTTCATTTTGGTCATATAAGTCTGCGAGCAAAGTTTCATGGCTAGATCAGGTGTAGTTTTGAAGATATTGAAGATTTTCAGTATTGGCAGCAGGGTACAGAAACTTTGAACTTAGTTTTGAAGGCTTTAAAGGCCCCGGATGAGGTCAAAAATTTGGGTGATGGGCGCTTGCGTGGGTCAAGCCTGTAGAGCACTTTGTGGCATTTCTGAAATGGGGTTATAATAGTCAATCGTGTCAACTGGTGATGACTTATGGTTTCCGGAAGTCGGGTCACCTGAAATGGTGGAAAATAATTTTCCTTCAAAATTTCTGTTCGGGTTTCAAAAGTTATTTTGAGTCGGCTTTGATGTAATAAATTAAAAAATAAAATAATTCTAAGTTTGGTCGGCCCTCAGAGCTAAATTTATGGAACCTTCTCGGGCGGTGGAAATTGCCTATATAAGGAAGGCTGTATTATTGTCTTAGGCAGTTCAAAATAGTTCTGGGTAGTAGATCTAGGTAATAGTTCAAAGCTTTGTCCTACAAAATATTGTAAGGGAATGCCCATGTGACTTTGCATATTGTAATTCTGAAAGTTTGTAATTCCACATTTGTGGAGATAATAAGAAGCCAATTTTTTGTTCTTGCATATTGTTGTTGTTTCTCTATATCTGTTATGTGTTTGAGGTATTAAGGGGAGCACCCTTCATCAAGTGGTATTAGAGCAGGAGTTCTTGAGTGTGTAAATAGATCACCGAATGTGAGGTAGTTTGCACCAGGACCGTGGTTAGGGTTTCAGCGCGCATCGCGAAAATGCCTCCACGAAGAGAACGTGGTGGAAGAGCTGGTGCTGTGACACTTGAGGTTAGAGAGCTGCAGAGACAAGTGCGAGCATTGCAAGAAGAGATTCACAGAGGGATGAATCTTAATGTCAGAGATGAAAGCGAGGATGAAGCTGAAGAAGAATATCAAGAAGGAGAAGTCAAAATTGTAAACCAGGAGGAAGAAAGACTTTTTCAGGCCATTTCTAAGATTGGGAAAAGACCTAAAATTGAGGTTCCTACATTTTCTGGAAATCTTAACCTAGAAGAATTGATCGACTAGATCAATGAATGTGAGGAATATTTTGAGTATGAAGATGTTGAGGATCCTAATAGGGTCAAATTTGCGAAGGCCAGACTAAAACATCATGCGAAGATATGGTGGCAAGAGATTCAGTTGGAGCGAAATAGAAGGGGAAAGGAGAAAATCATGAGATGGGATCGAATGGTGGATAAATTGAAGCGACAATTCATTCTTGTTGATTATGAGCTTGACCTACTGAAGAAAATGCAGAGTTTGAAGCAAGCAGGAAGATCTGTTCAGGAGTATACAAAGGAGTTCTATCAACTTCTCATCAGAACAGGCCATGCAGAAGCTGATAAAGAGAAAGTTACCCGATACCTTAATGGGTTAAGGCCAAGCATTCAGGAGGAGCTGAATCTGGTTCGAATGAACAGTATTGAAGAGGCATACCAGTTTTCCCTAAAAGTAGAGGAAAAGCTGAACAAGAAGTTTGAGAGCAGACAAAATGGAAGAGGTCGTGGTGGATGATCTAGTGCACGGTCATATGGTGGCCGAAATGAAGATCCGAAAAAGAAGGATGAGGTCAGTAGCAGTCAGAATCACTGAGGAAATAATTCCAATCGCTTCTAGGATCAGAATAATAGAGATCAGAGAGGAAGAGGAAGAGGACAAGGATCTGGAAGAGGTGGCTTCCGTGGAACATGTTTTCACTGTGGAGAAGAAGGTCATAGGGCATTTGAATGTCCTCAGTGCCAAGGTAGAACAGACAAGAGAAATGAAGGCCAGGCCAGAGTTGCACATGTCAATGAAGATGCTAGATCATCAAATTTTGAGGATGCTGAAAGAGGAGAAACGCTAATTAACAGAAGAGTCTTGCTGAGCGGTGAGAATGAACCTGAACAAAGGAGGAGCCTATTTCACACTAGATGCAAGTGTGAGGGTAAATGTTGTGATGTAATTATCGATAGTGGAAGCACTAACAATTTGGTGTTAGAAGAGATGGTGACAAAGTTGAAGCTCAAGAGACAGAAACACCCACATCCATATTGGATTGCCTGGGTGCAGAATGACCACAAGGTCATGGTCAGTGAACAGTGCCTGGTAAAGTTTAAGATCGGCGGGTACCAAGATGAGGTACTATGTGATATCATCTCTATGGATGCATGTCATATGTTATTGGGTAGATCATGGCAGTTTGACAGATGTGCTGTACACGATGGTCATGCGAATACCTATTCCCTGATAAAGGATGGAGTGCGACATAAGCTAAAGCCATTGAAGGAGACTGAAGAAAAGGTATGTGGTAATCCAAGAATAACATTTTTTGATGGAAGGAAATTCCTAGATGGTATGAGGCATGAGCATGTGTGTTTTTCTTTAATTCCAAAAGTTGGTAAAGAAGAAGTGGAGGATGTACCTGTAGAGGTTGTAGATTTATTGAATGAGTTTCAAGATATTGTATTTGATAATGTACCTGATAGATTACCACCAGTAAGAAAGATCAGTCATTAGATGGATTTGATTCTAGGAGCCAGTTTGCCAAACAAGGCAGCACACAAAATGACACCAGCAGAAAGTGAAGAGTTGAACAGACAAGTACATGAGTTGTTACAGAAGGTGTTGATTCGAGAGAGTCTGAGTCCCTGTGCTGTACTAGCGGTATTAGCACCAAAGAAGAATGGAGAGTGGAGGATATGTACAGATTCCAGAGCAATAAACAAGATCACAATCAAGTATAGGTTTCCATTGCCACGAATGGATGATATTATGGACTGTTTGAGTGGGGTTGTGTATTTCTCAAAGATAGATCTGAAGAGTGGATATCACCAGATTCAGATCAGAGAAGGAAATGAATGGAAGACTGCCTTCAAAACAAAGGAAGGACTATATGAGTGGTTAGTCATGCCTTTTGGGCTAACCAATGCACCAAGCACTTTCATGCGGTTTATGACCGAGGTTCTGAAAGAATTTTTGGGTAAGTTTGTCATTGTTTACCTAGATGATATTTTGATTTTTAGCAAGACATTGGAGGAACATATGATGCATATTCGTATGGTGTTCGAGAAGTTGAGAGATGATAAATTGTTGATTAATTTGAAGAAGTGCAGTTTTGTGAAGAAAGAGTTAGTGTATTTGGGATTTGTAGTTTCAGTAGAAGGTCTAAAAATGGACCCAGAGAAGGTACAAGCTATCCTTGAATGGCCTACTCCAAGGAGTGCTACTGAGGTAAGATCTTTTCATGGTCTAGCTAGTTTTTATAGAAAGTTTATCAAAAATTTTAGCAGTATTTGTGGTCCCTTGATTGAGATAATGAGAGGGGATAGAAAAGAGTTTAAGTGGACTAAAGGAGCAGAAAAGAGTTTTCAATTATTGAAACAAAAAGTTACAGAACAACCTATTTTAGCACTTCCAGATTTTAATAAGGTGTTTCAAGGAGATTGTGATGCTAGTGGTACTGCAATAGGAGCTGTTATGAGCTAAGAAGGTAAACCTGTTCCGTATTTCAGTGAGAAGTTAAATGATGCCAAGAGGAAGTATTCTATTTATGATAAAAAATTTTATGCTATAGTTTAGGCATTGAAGAAGTGGAGACATTATCTGCTTCCTAAAGAGTTTGTTTTGTATACTGATCATCAAGCTTTGCAATATTTGAATAGTCAAGGAAAATTGAATCAAAGGCATTTGAAATGGGTTGAGTTTTTGCAGAGTTATACATTTGTTTTGAAACACAAAAGTGGAAAGTCTAACAGGGTTGCAGATGCTCTTAGCAAAAGGCAACTATTGCTGACAGAGATGTAGATTGAGGTGGTTGGGTTCAAGGAACTCAAGAATTTGTATCTAGAGGATCCTGATTTTGGTGAAGCTTGAAAAGCTTGTACAAAACCTGTTACTCTAGACAGGACGAAATAGTTGGATTTCATCGTCTAGGATGATATGCTATTCAGAGGGAGTCAGTTGTGCATTCCACGAAGTTCTATGAGGGAGAATCTCATCAAGGAGAAGCATAGCGGAGGATTGGCTGGACATTTTGGTCATGATAAAACCCTTGCTTTGGTTGGTGAGAATTATTATTGGCCACAATTGCAGCAAGATGTGAAGAAGTTTGTACAGAGTTGCAGAGTATGTCAGATGGTGAAAGGAGTGAAGCAAAATATAGGGATGTATCAGCCATTACCTATACCAGAGAAGCCTTGGGAGGATATCAGTATGGACTTTGTTCTTGGTTTACCGAGGACACAGTGGGGACATGATTCAATTTTTGTAGTAGTTGACAGATTTTCGAAGATGGCACATTTCATTCCCTGCAAGAAGACTAATGATGCTGTTCATGTAGCAGGATTGTTTTTCAGAGAAGTGGTGAGACTACATGGTTTGCCAAAGACCATAGTTTCAGATCGAGATACTAAGTTTGTTGGATATTTCTGGCGGACATTGTGGAAGAAGTTGAAGACAGATTTGAAGTTCAGTTCATCACATCATCCACAGACTGATGGACAGACAGAGGTGGTGAATAGAAGTTTGGGAAATTTGTTGAGATGTTTGGTTGGAGATAAGCCAACAGGATGGGATTTGATTTTACCACAGGTGAAATTTGCATATAATAATTCTATCAACAGGAGCACTGGTAAATCACCATTCTAGATTGTATATGGAAGTAGTCCAAGAAATGCATCTGAATTGAGGAAGATAGATAAAGGAGAAATAAGTAGTGCTGAAGCTGAGGATTTTGCAGAACATTTGAAGAACATCCATGAGGAGGTGAGGAAGCATATTGCCAAGATGAATGCACAGTATAAGACTAAGGCAGATGTGAAAAGGAGGCATAAGGAATTTCAGGTTGGAGATGAAGTCATGGTTCATTTGCGGAAGGAGCGGTTTCTAGTTGGTACATATAACAAGTTGAAAATGAAGAAGTTTGGGCCATGTAAGATACTGAAGAAGCATGATTCAGGAAATGCATATGAGGTAGAATTGCCTACTGGGCTGAATATTTCACCAGTGTTTAACATTTCAGATTTGACAGAGTTTCAGCAAGGAGGTGTTGAATATTTCACCAGTGTTTATCCTGAAGGAGGTGTTGAAGATGAGGTTGCAGCAACACAGTGGAATATTCCAGCAACCAGTTCAGATATCAAGGAGATTAAAGACATACTGGACAGTCGTGTTGGCAGAAGCACAAGGAATAGGACATATGAAGAGTATTTGGTCAAATGGAAAGGATAACCTATTGAAGATTCATCATGGCTAACAAAGGAGGAGGTTAACAGTCTTGGTTTTCCTTTGCACACCTGAGTCGTGATAGGGTCACTTCTCAAATTACCCTGGGTGTCTGATGCAGGAGCATCCTAGGTGTAAGAGCAATCTTGCATCACCAAAAAAAAATATTTTTATTTTTATATTCAATAAGGGCTATTTTGTGCAGAGCTACTATTTATGGAAAGTTGCTATTTTTGGTAATTTTCGTATGTGCTCAGAATGATCTGATTTCTTTCTTGGAGGTTCATTTTGGTCATATAAGTCTGCCAGCAAAGTTTCATGGCTAGATCAGGTGTAGTTTTGAAGATATTGAAGATTTTCGGTATTGGCAGTAGGGTATAGAAACTTTGAACTCAGTTTTGAAGGCTTTAGAGGCCCCGGATGAGGTCAAAAATTTAGGTGACGGGCGCTTGCACAAGTCAAGCCTGTAGAGCGCTTCGTGGCGTTTCCAAAATGGGGTTATAATAGTCAATCGGGTCAACTGGTGATGACTTATGGTCTCCGGAAGTCAGGTCACCTGAAATGGTGGAAAATAATTTTCCTTCAAAATTTCTATTCGGGTTTCAAAAGTTATTTTGAGCCGACTTTGATGTAATAAATTGAAAAATAAAATAATTCTAAGTTTGGTCGGCCCTGAGGGCTAAATTTATGGAACCTTCTCGGGCGGTGGAAATTGCCTATATAAGGAAGGCTGTATTATTGTCTTAGGCAGTTCATAATAGTTCTGGGTAGTAGATCTGGGTAATAGTTCGAGGCTTTCTCCTATAGAATATTGTAAGGGAATGCCCATGTGGCTTTGCATATTGTAATTCGGAAAGTTTGTAATTCCACATTTGTGGAGATAATAAGAAGCCAATTTTCTGTTCTTGCATATTGTTGTTGTTTCTCTATATTTGTCATGTGTTTGTGGTATTAAGGGGAGCACCCTTAATCACATATAGAAGCAACAAACAACAAGAGTGAGAGAGAGAATGTCAAATTTTTCATATATTATCATCAATAGGAATCATACATGCTGGGATGTAAGGCATTCCCTGTTAGGGCCAAATATTACAATGAATTACAAAAGTCCTCAAACATACAAGGATCTAGTACAAATCTCCAATCTTATCTCTACTATCTTCTATCAAAACTAAGTCCCTAAACTACCACCAAACATCTACATTTATACAAGAAGCTATCGAGCTGAGTCGGCCTTCAGATCCACAATTAATGGAAGTAACGGTCAAATCTGGGACCACACAATTCCCAATGATGGATTCCAACATTAATTCCATGATCCAATATAAATGCACAAGTCAGCCACAATAGGCAACAAAACTGAACCCGTCAGTAAGAAAGATAACTGAGTAGTAGATAGACAACGCCGAGCGCCAGTGAAATAACCAACTACCTAGGAGATAACCGACCACCCTCAGTAACCAAAGGAAATTGACCAACTACCAACCAACTCGGTTAAAGCAAAAATTGAGTAACACAGAAAAAACTCCAAATTCTTTTTGGTGACATAGGATTACCAAGGACCCAAGATGCTCCTGCATCACAAACTCACCCATTTACCTCCAAATTGTTAATATTTTCTCTTTGTTGGATTTTGCTAAAATTTGGGAATTAACCTTGTGAATAGGAAAAATGTTTGATTTCTCTTTATGGATATTATATTTTCCTTGGAATTCACACTCCTTGCAAAGAGGCCAGTTGAGCTAACTTAATCCTTGTGTTTTCTTGCCTCATGTTTATAGCCATTTCTTGTATTTTTTTGAATTTTCCATTTGAGTCTAAGACCTTTTGTTGTGTTAATGCACATTCTTGAGATCACATCTAGGAATGCAATTTAGATTTTATCCTATGTCGACATCCAAGTGATCCAAGCTCTTAGCAAATCCAATTGACTGTACCTTATCTCATCAATATTGTATGACATGGAATTTATTATTTTATGTTATACATAGATGATTGTATGGTTGATCAGTAGGTGAAGAGTAGTGTGATGGAGTTTCTCCTTGCATGGATCCCAATCCATAAGTGGCCAACATAAGACATGTAAAGGAATTCCTTAAATAAATGACAACATAATAAAATAAAGTGTGGTAAAACATAACATAAGATTTAATGCGATGACCTTGTTTGTTCTGAACACTGATATGGTATGTCCTTGCCTTACTATCCAAGGACATTGATATGGAATAGTGCCTTACTATCTATTGACATTGATATTGAACAATACCTTGTCATCATTTGAAGATGTTGATATGGTAAAAATTAGCCTTGTCATCTATAGATATTGACATGTGTCATCATAGCATCCTTGATCATTGAAAGATCACTCAAGACCACATGAGCTTCCATGAGACGTGGCATTATATTTCATCCTTCAGTCTTGATACCATACCTTGTCTAATACTGAGTAGTGACCTTGACCTAGTGCATACTATTACATGCATTGTGTTTGCATTGTGATCACTATACTATTCCACAAGTTCTAGATCTAATAAGTGTGGATGTTAGTCAGTCCTTGCATGCGTGTGTATCTTTAGTTTATGGCCAAGTGACTATCTTCACTAGCATGATGGGGTGGACCTAAGGGTACTGTGTAGTTGAGTGACATTTCACTTTACTATTGGGGACCGGTGTATAGGTGGTGGACATTTTTGAGTGATAAATCTCAAGCATGATGTTCTTATCTTGTCTCTTGCATCTCTTTTTGTGATTTCTTATATATATTTTTACGATCATTAAATTAGCTTGATTTTAGATGTTTAAGATTGTGAAGTTTTTACAACCTCAAAATCATGTATCTGATACTCCCCAGTGTGGAGTTGTATATTTTTAGGCCATGCATTAGAGCTAGCACTTCTTATTTTGTAGTTTCATGCCCATACAAGTAACTTGTGCATATGTCCACGGTTCGTATGAATCTGCATAGTAATTTTGTCCATACATATTGAATATCAATGTATTGGTTATATGATGCAGGGGCATTCTAGGGTACTTGGTGAATCTGCATGAAAGGTGTATGTTTGGCCGGTGTTACTCGGTTGTAGCCTTGACCGACAACCTCGGTCATTGAAGGAAGCTCATTCATTGAAGGAACTCGGTAATCTTTGGCACTCAGTAAAAGTGTTACTTGGTGATGTCTATGGTGCTTGGTCGACACTGGTGCTTGGTGATGCCTGGAATGCTCGATTATTTCACTATTGCTCAGTAGTTCTGGTTTACCGATTGGAGTTCTATGTGATTTGTTGGGTTGATTTGGTGCATTTATTATTGGTAGCTGTTATTATAGGCCGACATGTTGGATTAAATGTTTTTAAGGCTATTTTGATGCTGACTTATATTGCATTTAATAATTGTTAGGGGAGTTAATTGTTTCATCCAGCTGACTTGTGTCTGATGATTAGTATTTAAGGGGCATTTGGGGTAGATGTTTAGGCATCATCATAGGATCATTAGGAGATCATAGAATTTAATAACTTGGAAGACTTAATGAATTAGATATGAGGTTCTGAAAGTTGGAGTTTGCGAAGTTGTAGAAAAGATCTTGCATGATCTTGCAAATCAGATTGTTATCTGATAGTTTTTAGTTACAGAGCTAGTGGTTTGCACACTTGGAGACAAGGAGATTTCTTGGAGGCTTGCGAGCTCAAGTTTAGATCGGCCTTAGGGTTTCCATCAACTTTTGATTGTCTTCAGAGCTAAACTAGATGAGATTGTATTGGATCTGTTTGGATCTTGCAGAATTGTTTCTAATTTTAATTGGACCTAACCCGGAAGGCCTTACAACCGGGCATGTTAATGAAAATCTAAGTTAAACAATTTTTTTGTTGTTGTGTTGTTGAGTATTCCGCTATGTTTTTATGAACCTGCAAGGTTTGGACTATCCTTAATTGGATCCACCATCCTTGATTGCATCAGGTGGTATTAGAGCTGAGAGTTGATCTTGTGGAGTGAAGGTTAACCTAGCAAGGTTGATCTTGCGAAGTTGATCTTGTTTGTGAAGAGATCATATGTTCTGGATTGCAGATCCGGAGCACTAAACTTGTGGATCTTGCCCTAGTTGTTTGCGGGTTGAGATTTGACTTGCATACAACTTGGAGATTGCCACAAGGTGGTCGGTGAGGGTTTGTTACAGAGGGTTTTTGCATATCTTTAAGGATGCCTCCAAGAAGATTGGACCCTAGAGTTATTTCTAATCTTTATGATACTGTTGAATCCTGGACCATAGAGAAGGTGAAATCAGATTTCAGATTTGAGATGGAGTTGATGAAGAATGACATGGTCGCCGAGATCATGAGAGTTGTTACTGGTATACCTCAGAATGTTGGTACTGAAGATGGTTATGAGGAAGCTTCTAAGGACTTTGAACCTACTGGATCTAGTGGTGATGACTTGAGGGATAGATCTGGTGAAGACAAAACTGCTCAGTTGCCTAGATCTGGAGCTCGGTTAAGTAGTAGTTACTAAATTGAAGTTTCTACTTTCTCTGGTACTTTGAAGCCTGACAACTTGATTGATTGGATTGGTGAACTTGAGATTTCTTTGAGCTGGAAGAAATTGAAGATCCTCTTCAGGTGAGATTAGCACTCACAAAGTTGAAAGGACATGCTGCTCTTTGGTGGAAGGAACTACAAAGAGATAGAGAAGATGAAGGTGAAATGAAGATCAATCGGTGGAGGTTGATGGTGACTAAGTTGAAAGATAAATTCATACCTTCTGACTATGAGCTTGACTTGTTTAAGAAGTTGCAAAATTTGAAATAGAAGGTTCTGTCTATTGAAGATTGTACCAAGGAGTTCTACAAACTTACTATTCAATCTGGACACCAAGAGCTTGGTAAGGAAAAGGTAGCTCGGTATGTGAATGGTTTAAGATTCAATAGTCAGGATGAGCTTGGTATGTTGAAGATTGATTCTGTTGAAGATGCTTATCAGTATGCTCTGAAGGAAGAAGATAAGTTGAAGAGGAAACAACATAGTAATCCCCTAGGGAAGGAGAAGATTGATCACTCGGTGAAGGATAAACCCACTAATGCAGAAGATGAATATAAACATGTGGAACTGAAGAAGAAGACAGGTAGAGTTATCTTTAAGGGTACTTTCTATAACTGTGGAGAGGAAGGACACTATTCTTTTGAGTATACATAGAAGAATCTTGGTGATCGATGAACTGCTGTGGTGAATGAGAATGAACCTGAATATGAGAACTTGCAGCTTCGGCAAACATTTCTTGGTACAAAGGAGAAACCTTGTCAGAGGAGTAACTTGTTTAGGACCCGATGCAAGTCTGGAGGTAAACTTTTTGATGTTATTGTTGATAGTGGTAGTATTGATAACCTTGTTGCCGAGGACATGGTTCAGAAACTTGGGTTGAATAGAATGAAGCATCCTTGTCCTTATAGGATTGGCTGGTTACAAGATGTTCATGCTCTAGAAATAAGAGAACAATGCTTTATTGATGTTCAAATTGACCAATATAAAGATCTTGTGTTATGTGACATTGTGAAGATGAATAATTGTGATATATTGCTTGGTAGACCTTGGCAATATGATTGTAGAGCTATTTATGACTGTGTAAGAAATGTGTTCAATATTAAGAAGGGCGACATGAAGTTTTCCCTCATGCCTTTGTTGGATACAACACTCGATAGGAGAATCCTAAATATTGGTAGCTGAGTTGAGATTGCCAATCTAGAGAAAATGAATGATCAGTATGGAGGAGAAACCTGTGTGTTGTCAAGGAAAGACTTGAAGAGACAGAGGAAACAAAAGTGGAAGAGTATTCAAGCTAAAAAGGTCAAGGACTTGTATGTGAAGAACCAGTTCGAGGTTTATGTGCTAAATCTAGGATGATGTTCTTCTCACATATGAACATCTTTTCGAACCTGGGGTGTCTGATGCAGGGGCATTCTAGTGTACTCAGTGAATTTGCATGGGAGGTGTATGTTTGGTCGGTGTTACTTGGTTGTAGCCTTGACCAACGGCCTTAGTCATTGAAGGAAGCTCAGTCGCTGAAGGAACTTGGTAATCTCTGGCACTCGGTGAAAGTGGTACTCGGCGATGCCTGTGGTGCTCGGTCAACACTGATGCTCTACGATGCCTGACATGCTCAGTTATTTCATTGTTGCTCGGTAGTTCTGGTTTACCGATTGGAGTTCTGTGTGATTTGTTGGGATGACTTGGTGCATTTATTATTGGTAGCTATTGTTATAGGCCAACATGTTGGATTAAATATTTGTAAGGCTATTTTTATGCTGACTTATATTGCATTTAATAATTGTTAGGGGAGTTAATGGTTTCATCTAGCTGACTTGTGGCTGATGATTAGTATTTAAGGGGTGTTTGGGGTAGATGTTTAGGCATCATCATATGATCATTAGGAGATCATAAAAGTTGATGACTTGGAAGACTTGACGAATCAGATATGAGGTTCTGAAAGTTGGAGTTGGCGAAGTTGTGGAAAAGATCTTGCATGATCTTGCAAATCAGATTGTTATTTGATAGTTTGTATTTGTAGAGCTAGTGGTTTGTACACTTGGAGACAAGGAGATTTCTTGGAGACTTGTGAGCTCAAGTTTAGATCTACCTTAGGGTTTCCATCAGCTTTTGATTGTCTTCAGAGCTGAACTAGCTGAGATTGTGTTGGATATGTTTGGATCTTGTAGAATTGTTTATGATTGTAATTGGCCCTAACTTGGAAGGCCTTATAGTCGGGAATGTTAATGAAAATCAGAGTTAAACAATTGTTTTGTTGTTGTGTTGTTGAGTATTGTGTTGTGTTGTTCTGAAGCTACAAGGTTTGGACTGTCCTTAATTGGATCCACCATCCTTGACTGCGCCATTATACCTAGGCATGTTTTGTCTATCTTTGTGCATCTATTATTGCATTGTCCTAGATGATCCATGTACTTATGCATTCATTCTAAAATTGATTCAATGGAAATTTGTAATAGCTTATGGTTCTCTTAGGTCTGTGTAAAAATAAATTGCATAGTTAGATTCCATGTGTTTTTCAGGATCTATTTCATGTACCAATACCTTATTTTTCTTTTTTTTATTCTTTTCAATTTGTGTTATAAAAAAGAACCCAATTTTCTATCTTGTTGAGGATGAATTTGTTTCCTCCTTAGTGACCGTTGATGATGGTTTTGTCTTATCCAATGAGGTTTGTGGACGTGGTTCAGACTCTCACATGATAGCTTTAAAGTGACTTGGCTATTCATGCTTGTATTGGGGTTGTCTTGGAACCCTTGGAATTATGTCTAAGTCTTCTGCTTGTGCATGACCATACGACAATCATGTTTCTCTTCTGATATGTTGCATCTATGCTTATGCTTTATGGTTATAGTTGCACTTATGAACATGAAGTTAATACCGTGTTCAAAAAAGAAATGTTTAGTGCATTTGGTTGTATGTTTCGTGGGTTCAGTGATAGGGTATTACACTCATCCTCAACCATAGCACCTTATATGGGATAACTTTTCAATCAAAAATAAATCATAACCATCTATCCATATCCACAAAACACTATAAATTGTGATCAAACTATTTACTTTTAAAATTCATGAGATTAGCTTGATAACAAAGATTTTATTGACACAAGAAACAAACATAGAATGCACTAAAGAGCATATCCATAATCCAATATTAGAGGTATATATATTTATAATTTTTAAATTTAAGTTAGTTTTACAATGACTAATACCTAATCTTCTATATTATTCTCAAAAAAGCATCTTGTCTCATAACATTATTTTATAAGTCGGTTTATTACAATGACTAATACCTAATCTTCCATGTGATTTTGAAAAATACGACCTTTCTCATCACATTATTGAAAAAGTCAGATTATTACTAATACCCAGAGAAATGGAGGTGCTTACCGACACAAATACGGAGGTGCTTACCGACACAAATATGCAGGTGCTTACCGACACAAATACGATTACTTTGATAAATTATTTGTCAAAGACTTTTAAATGGCGGACAGATCGAGATGATAAATGAAAGAAATAATAAAGTAATGTCGATTCTTTTCACAGAAAATATGAGTGGTTTTTCCACTCAGTGTAGGAATCTTGCTTTTTAGTCACCCTTACATTTTTGTCGCATGAAAACTACTTTTCCTCTGCAAAAAATGTTATGAATAAGATTGCGAGTCCGATTATTTACATATATGTTAAATAGAATAGTTTGGTACGTGTTCTAAAATTGTTACTAAATTGTCAGCCACTTATCAAAGGAAGACCAAAACCCCTCGATGAGTTGCAGTTTTAAGAAAAATTGGCTAAAAATCATGATGGTCAGTAGAAGTGATTAGATAATAATAACAAATTTGCATGTTTGAAACGAACTAGTTGAGTCTTGTACAGCTGAGCCGCATTATGAACACACTTTCAAGGAAATGCACATGTTTTTATGTAGTTGCTAAGTTAATGACCTGTTTTGATGAAGTTTTTAAAGAGGTATCCCATCTGGGTAACCTCGAGAAAAGTTTAACTTCATGAAATGACGAAAGAGAGCGACGAGTTTGTCAAGCGTTGAGAGATTAAAAAAAATGGTATCCTGTTTGGCCTGCTGTAGTGAAAGAAACGTTTAGAACAATGTGATTTGGTTTCCCAATTTCTTCCAAATGATCCAAACAAATTTGCAATTGTAAAGAGCTTTTCGAACCGTCCAATAAGTGATTCAAGTTTTTTGTTACAATACAGCATTTTTTCATTGCCCAAATGCTTTTGCTCGGTTTGATAAATGTCCAAGAAACGCCACATCATGGTCAAGGAAAATATATCATGTATTAGGTGGTGATATCAAGTTATTTGTAAGATATCATCTGGAGGAAAATGAGGAGCCTAAACACATTTTTCTGAACGTTTCTTGCATTGTAGTAGTATCTTTCTTTCCTCTGACAAATAAGGCTCAGAATACGTGAGACAGTGGAAGGAAGAGTTGATATATATGTCAACTACTGGAACTCGAAGCAAACTTGGGGAAGAAGGTAAAGGGAAATAAGCCACCCAACCAGAATACCCTAAAGTTGGAGAAAAGCTCAGGTGCGTATGCATATCTCTATTTCTGTTTTCTTCAATTATAAATCTGATATTTCGTTGCAGGGCTTTAGAAATCCATGTAGAAGAGAATTTTTGCATGAATACTCAACGTGGCAAAACAAGTTCAAGCTTCGCTCCATGGACAGTGCAGACATCTTATAATGTACAACGTGTCAATCTCCGAACAGTAACATTGGAAGATAACATTTTACTATTTTTGTTTTATAGTGTCATAATTTTGTATTCGTTGATGAACGTTAATGGTTGAATGTGATGTTTATCAATGTTTTTAAGATTCTGTATTTAGGAGTCTTCAGTTAGGCGTTATGATTTGTGCATTGGAGAAAACGTTTCCATTTTACTTGCTATTATTTAGGATTGGGATCTCTATAAAGGATTCCTTAGATTGTTTTGTAAAACAGTTTTGTGCTGGCGATAATTAATGAGAAGACCTTAATATTGAAGGATAATGTAATCCACTTTCGCAAGTAGAATGAATAAAAGAAATCGAGTTAAGATTGTTGAAGCAATCTCTTATTTATTGTCTAATTTTAGATTAACAAACTATTATGATTGTAGGAAGATCAACTAAGGAGGAAGTCAAAGCTACTATCTTATATTAAAGCTCTTAGGCTTGATGACTTGCCTTGACTTCTTTAAAAAAAATTGGGAGATCATAAAAAATGATCTTCTTTGTTGCTAATGATTTCGTTAATTGTAGATAGATCCTAAATACAACTTATATCACTTTTATATTCTTGGTGCATTAAAGAAGAACAAGTTGATAATGTGATGGATTCTAGATTATTTATGACTACAACTAACCCTATCCCCTCTTGGTCATTCCTTATTGGCGCTTTAAGAAGTACGTTATCCAAAGTTAGAATCCTTAAGTGGATCAACTAATGTTTTCTCTCTTTTAAGTTTTTTGCGCTTGTAATTGATATATCTAGAGGGTTCTTGCACTAAAAAGGGGCTTAGACAAAGTGTAATGATCGCACCTTACCTATTTATTATTGTTGTTCCTGGTTTGCGAAACTATAGCTTATTCTTTAAAGGGCACTCAAAAGTCTTAAATATGCTTATTCTTTTATCCCCTTCCTCTCACAAACAATCTGTCAATGATATTATTTTATTTATGTACTCTTTAGTTGAGGAAGCAAAGAAGAGAAATATTTATTTCGATATTATTTGGATATGTATGCATAGTTCTAACATCAACATATTAATTTTAATGTTATTTTTCTTTTTTAATTCAATATTAAAGTAAACTAAAAAATATTATGTATATTTTAATCTAGTAAAAGGATGATGTTCCTACCATTAACCTTGGTTTACCTTTGGTTACAAATAAACTCACACATTATTACTATAATATTATTATGGAAAACAATCCCTTAAATATCCTTAAATCTTCACTTTAAAAGATCCCTATTTTTCCAAAATCCAAAAAAGATATCTCTTTAAAGGTATGGAGAAAAAGGGATAATTCCTCTTGTTCATTGGGATATTTTTTGTACAAAGCTTTATTCTTGAAAAGACTAAAACCTTTCAATAAGGCACTTTTATAAAAAAAAATATTTGAATTTTCTTATATTTGGCATGAGGAAAGTGATCACGTTGTTTGGCTTAACTTTTTTTACCTTTCCAACCACATTTTCTAGCAAATCAATTAATGAGGGATTGTAGGCGAGGTTTGAGGGGATGGCCTACTTGTTGGAGGGTCAGGGTTAGAGCTCACCATAAGGGTTTGGAGAAGCACCCTAGTCAAAGATTCTGAAGGATAGTCTGCCCAATAAGGGATTTTTAGGGGTAATGCCTCCAAAGAAAAACTTTCCTATTATTTATTAAAGAATGCATCCATTGTTTTTCCATGTAATCTGGTCTTTGTAAACTATCTCAAAGAGCTATTAATACATGTATTAGTAATGTGAAAGATATCATATTGTAATTAAATCTTCAATAGATAATAAAATAGATTGGATAGTTATTTCTCTAGTAGATGTAATCCACATTAGGTGAAAAAATAAAATCTATATGTTAAAGTATATATTTTTTTTCCACTATTACATTGTACTTTGTCTTAATATAGCTTATTCCTCTACTCCGCCTTAAAATGCTAACATTTTTCAATGAAATGTATAGGGTTAGGACTGCCAAAGCTAAATAAATTGAAAATGATGATGGAAATAGTTTCTTACCTCCCATTCCATCTCTTTAATTATATAAAAAATAAATAAAATAAGGATCTTTCTTAGAGAATAGATCTAGTATCATGTGGGTAATAAGAAAGAGATCAATTTTTTTGGATAACATTAATTGTAACAATTCTAATGTTTATACTATCTCCCACTTCCCTAAATCACAAGATCCTTTAATTAGACTATATGGTACAAATCTATATATTTATATCGATTGGTAGGATAGGAAACAAAATTTCAAGGATATTTCTCTTCTAAATATAAAGAATAGTGGTCTTAAAAATATAATTTTGAAGAATTTAGGAGACTACTTTTTTGTCTATTTAGAGAAAATAAATTTATCTTGTGTCCCAATCCCTCCATTAGCTTCTTAGTTGGTAGATGATCTAGAACCAAAAGGTTATTCCAAAAGTAAATTCATTTAGTGGATTGTAGTGTACATTTATAAATTATAGTCCTAATCAATTTCACACTATAGTTGGCTACTACTAAAAGTAAATCATTGTCAAATTTAAAATGAAATGTATAAGATCTTATATTTAGTTTCGAGTACTTTTTAGACTCTTTCTCGGTCTCTTATTTCTTGATCATATCTCTTTTTTTTCCCTTTTTAATTTGTTGGCCTATATTTGAAAAATAAACCTTGTCATCCCTATATAGAAAATATATTCTATCATTCATAATGCTTAATGAAAATATATAAAAGATTAAATTTACAAACTACAAAAAATTAACAACTACGGATGATGGTCAAATCATTCAAGGACTTAAATTTATTTCTTACATAAGCTTTAAAGTAAGTATGATCACTAGGATTAACTTCTAGTGTATGTTATAACAATGCAAAATAATTATGTAAGTTCTTAAGACTTTATCAACTAGAAGTATAGATCACAACTATCTCACAAATAATATAGTAGTCTCTTTCTCTTGGATGTACCTATTCAAATTGTTATTGTTTGAGGTGTTAAAATTCATGTTTTGTCATTGATGTGAACATACATTTTAGTTGTTTGCATCAGGAGTCTCAAACATACTGATTATGATAGGAACATGCAGATCTGACAGGGTTGTATGGATAGTGTACTATGTTCCAGAGTACACAAGATTATATTTGTAAAGGAGGTGTGTAGACCTTATGTCTAAGTTTTCATATCATTATCTAGTTCTTTCCATGAGTTATGGCTGATTTGGTGGAGATTGGTTACATTAAAGTGACACAAGATTATGATAGAGATGGTCTTTGAGTTTTTAGTATACCTTGGATGCGAGCATAGATTGTGGTATGCGAGCTTAAGGATTGAAAAAACATACATGAGAGAATATTCTATGAAATTATTGCATCATCAGGATCATGGGGATGTTAGATATGGCATGTGATCTTACGAACACCTATTTGGAGAAGACCAAATGATAACGTGTTCAGAGGGTTTATAGCATAGATTACACATCTTGGCACATATTTAATAAATTATATTTGTCATATATCATTTTTTAAGATACCGTGTGTATCTTAGAAAGGGTCTATGTACTCATTTGTGCATTGGGGAAGTCCTAACAAGATGACCTAATTTATCGTTATAACATGTATAAAGGAAATTCATTCCATGAGTGTTGTAAGGATGTTGTTAGGTGATACAAGCTTGTGGTTAAAAGGTTTTCTTGATGTAGAGTATACATCATTCATTGAGAACTTCATTAGAATTGTATAGGCAAGGATGGTTATTTTAAGTCAATTTATTATTGTTATTGTATGCTCTTATACATTTATTTGGATAGTGGATCCAAAAGTTGGGTTTAATCTTCACTTTGGGTAGAATGCTTAGGCAGTGAACCTACCTTTTTACTCAACTCCTAATAGGATTTTAAAGACTCATAATAGGGTTTTTCCTTTATAAAGCACATGTATTGGATATAATAATCAGCTCCTAATAGGGTTAGATCTCCTATCAAGGACATAATATTTCTAATGCATTATTTGTGGCTTCCATCCCCACTAAGGTTTTTCCCTTAATAGAGTTTTCCTCGACAACAAATCCTTGTGTTATGATGTTCTTTTTATTATATTATTGTTTTAGTTTATTTAAAGTAATCAATTTAAAAGGATTTAAGTTTTAGATTTGGTACACAACTAATTCAACCCCACCTCTTAGTTGTGTTAGTACATTTTTATTGCTAACAATTGGTATCAGAGCTTCTGCTCCTTATATAGAAATCTTAATTGCTCGAGGAGATCCTAAGATGGCTTACTACAAGAAGGAGAGCCCCATGTTTTATGCTGAAAATTTTTCCAGCTAGAAAAAAAAGATGAGTACTCATCCGATCTACATGGAAATTGCTTACTTGATGATTATCAAGTAGGAGGAAGGGATCAAGATAGAATTCGAGATAACTGATTCTACTAAAGAATAGAAGAAACTATTTAATTTCAACATGGTTGCAAGGGAAGCATTGATCAATATACTTTTAAAATAAAAATTCATAGAGGTTAAGGAACTCGATTCAATGCACAAGATCTAGACAAGGTTAGATGCTTTCTATGAAAGAGACAACTATACTAAGAGGGAAAAATTACAAAACTATAAAGTGAAGATGGAAAAATGAGGATACAAGATGATGAGAATGTCAGAGCATATGTATAGAGGATAACTGAGATTGTTACAAGAATCAAAAACTCTGGAGGCACATACACTAAAGAAGAAGTGATCGCAAAGATTATAAGATCTTTGACACCATTTTATAAGATAAAGGTTCTGGAAATTGAGGAGATCATTCCACTTTCTGAGAGCTTCAACAGAGAGATGTGGATTACTAAATTTACCACCTTTGAGACCACAAAGTTACATGAGACATTACCTAAAGTATAAAATGCATTCAAGGCTACTGTTCACAATGAAAAAAGTTCATTATCAATCCTTGTGAGAACTAGTAAAGGTATCAAAGATGAATAACTTGGAGAGTAAACATATGATTGGGCTGAAATAGAGGAAGAAGAGAGAAAGTTGGATGATCTTGTAGCTATGATTGCAAAGATGGAAAAGAGAGGAAAGGGTATGTTTCAAGTTAAGTTACCCATAATATATATATATTTTTTAGTAAAATTGGTCACTTTGCATCCAGATGTGTCCTACTAGGGTTGCTAATTACAAACCTAAGTTTAACAAGTTGAAGAAAGGATAAGGAATCTTAAGGATTATGAACCTATTCATGAAGAGAAATATTTAGTTTCACATGTTGAGAAGAAATCATAATCCATTATAGATAATGGTTTCTCTCATCACATGACTAGTGATAAAGACAAGTTTACTTAGATGAACAAATATGATGATGAAGTGGTTAGATTTAGTGATAACACTCCTAGTTTGATCATTGGTAGAGAATCAATATCTCTTCATAGAAAAACTAATATTGATGATGTCTTGTTTGTTGACGACCTTAAACATAACTTATTAAGTTTTGGATAACTTGTAGAAAAGGGTTACCACTTGTAGTTCAATGATGGGAAATGTACTATGAGAAGTGGGATAGAGGACTTGATCACATCAGGTACCAAAAAAGAGGTAATTTGTTTCAATTGAATACTGTTGAGGCTAGTTATTTTGTAGAAAATGTAGATGATAGGTGGATATGGCATAGAAGATTCTTTCATATCAATTTTGACAACATTGAGAAGACCTATAAAAAAAAATGTAATCAAAGATCTACCAAAGATTTTCAAAGCTACCTATACTATATGCAGAGAGTGTGTGATGGGAAAAAAATATAAAGTTGCTTTCATAGTAAATCATTTTCAGAAAAGGATAAGTTATATCTAGTGCACAAAGTTCTATTTGGTCTTACAAAGACAAGGTCATACTATGGTGAAAGGTATTTTGTTCTTTTGTTGATGATTATTCCAGGATGATATGGGTTTCTTTCCTTAGAGAAAAGTCTAAAGCTTTTGATAAGTTCAATATTTTTAACGTGTTGATAAAGTTGACAATTAGTCAGGTCTAAACATAAAATGTTTGAGGTTAGATACAGGTGGATAGTTTACATCTGATGCATTTAATTCATATTGTGAAGAACATGGCATATATAGATAGAGTTTGACACCTAGGACTCCATAGCAGAATATGATAGCAGGGAGAAGGAACATAACTATATTGGAGTTTGTGAGGACTATTTTGATTGAAGGAAATGTGGTACACATGCATTTGAGGGAAGCATTTTTATGTTGTCTACACTTTAAACAAGATTCGGATCAGAGAGGGTACTGGTAAGAATCTTTATGGATTATGGTTTGGTCACACTCCTATTGTAAAGTATTTCAAAAATTTTGGTAACAAGTGTTATATCAAAAGAGATGATGAAATGGGAAATTTTGATGTAAGGAGTGATGAAGGTATATTTCATGGGTATTCCACTAAAATTAAGGAATACAAGTATTTCAATCTGATATTGAGGAAGATAATTAAAAGTGTTAATGTGAAGATTGATGAGAGGTTTCATATTCAAGAAAGGATGTATGAATGCGATCCAATCCTTGTGACTGAGAACAAGATGGAGAAAAAATAGGAAAGATAGATTTTTGAGATTAACAATGTTATACGTATTTTCTTGAGTTAACAAAAGGAATCTCCTAGAACACCAAAGTGTGTGTTTTGTTGAACCATCCTAAAAATTAGATTATTGGTCATGCTAATAAATGTATGATGATAAGGTGTAAGGGTAGAAATGTGCACTATTTAATCTTGTAGGTTGAACCTAAGACTACTGATGAGACTTGTAAAGATGAGTCATGGATTAAGGAAATGCATGAAGACATGGATCAAGTAAAGAAAAATAACACTTGGTAGTTAGTTCATAGGCCTAAGAACAAAACTATGATTGAAACCAAATGGGTTTTCATAAAATAAATGAATGAAGAAGGCTTATTTGTGAGGAATAAGACTAGACTGGTATGCAAGGGCTATTCACAACAAGAATGCATAGACTTTTAAGATATATTTGTACCTCTTTCAAGGTTAGAGGCAATAAGATTATTCATTTCTTATGTGGCACATAAATATTTCAAGGTATATCAGATGGATGTAAAGTATGCATTCATGAATATTGACCTTGAGGAAGAAGTATACATAGAGAAGCATGATGGATTTTCCTTGATAAAAAATGGTGATATGGTTTGTTGGTTGAAGAAGGCTTTATATAGACTAAAGAAGGAACCAAGGGCATAGTATGATTGGAGTGATAGGTATTTATTACATCTTGGTGTTATAAAAGGTACTGCAAATAGTAATTTGTATTTGAGAACTAGTACATATGGTATTTTGATTGTTGAAGTGTTTGTCGATGAAATTATCTTTGGAGGTAATGATGAAATGAGAAATCAATTATTTGAATAAAAGAAAAGTGAGTTTGAAATGTCAATGATTGGTTAAATGAGATTCTTCCTTGGTCTACAAATAACTGAAAATAAAGATGGTATTTTCATCTCACAAACCAAGTATCTTATGGAGTTTCTAAAGAAGTTTGGAATGGAGGATTGTAAACTTGTTGGGACACATACATGGAAAATGGGTGTACAAGCTCCTCTAATGATGAATTTAAAAGTGTTTTTCAGACTAAGTATAGGTCCATGATTGGAGGCTTGTAGTACTTGACACACACTAGGCCAGATATAGAAAGTGCAGCTTGAATTGTTGCGAGGTTCCAAGATGATCCTATGGAGAATCATTTTTATTTTATTAAAAGGATATTTAGATATCTAAAAGGAATAGAAGAATATGGTTTATGGTATGATAAATATAATTATTTCACATTGCTTTATTATACTCATGGGAAGGAAGTGTGGATGACAAGAAGAGCACTAGTGGAGGAGCCATTTTTCTTGGGAAAAGGTTGGTCTCTTAGTTGAGGGAAAAATAGGATTATATAGCTCATTATAATGTTGAGTCAAAGTATATGGCTTCTACCATAAATTATATAGAGATTATGTGGATGAGGAAAATGATAAAGGACATTGGGATAATCTTTGAAGAGCCTATTGTAATACATTGTGGTAATAAAAGTATAGTAAACATGTCAAAATATCCAGTGATACATTCTAAAACCAAATGTATATTTCAATCAAATATCATTTCCTAAGGGAAAAGGTTGTAGAAAAGGAGGTTTGGTTGGAATACATTAGTACAAAGGACTTGATAGAAGATGTATTCACTGAACCCTTTCCAAAAGATTCTTTTGAGTACCTCAGAGGTATATTTGGGGTTAAAAACCCTCTTTTTGAGAACAAGATTATGCAGGGATGCATTTGGCCAGTGGCTATCATAGCTCTATAAATTTCTTGAGTGGATGCTTGGATCTACTCCTCAGGGGGAGTGATCATTGGTACAAATAGAGCATATTTGGGTGATCAAGCACCTAATTTTTTGCAAGCATGAATATTTTAAAAAGCTACACCTTGGAGTGGTGGGATGTGTAGAAATGGAGAAGAAGAAGACCTTTGGAACCCTTTTCCATTGATGGAAAAGGTAGAGTGTTATAGGTGAAAAACCCTTACTATGTTAGCAGGTGCATGAAAGAGGATATTGAGGTCATATTAAAAGGGATATTTTTGGGTTGATGGTTTTTCACATATGTTTCCATCAATTCCAAAGGGGAGATTGTTAGATTTGTTTTTGTTTGAGGTGTTGACATTCATTTTTTTTCATTGATGTCAATATATATTTCAGTTTTATTTATCAGGAGTCTCAAACATACTGATTATGATAGGAAGAGGAAGATCTGACAGGGAGGTACGAATAATGTACATCATTCTAGAGTACAAGAGCTTATATTTGTGAAGTAGGAGATGTTTGAACCATTTTTCTAATGTAACAAATTATTCTATAGTTATTTTCATGAGTTGTGGCAGATTTGGTAGAGACTGATTAAAGTGCAATGACATAGGATTATGATAGAGATGGTTATTGAGTTTTTAGTACAGCTTGGATGATAGCATGGATTATGGTATGTGATCTTGAGGATTAAAAAAATACACATGGGAGAATATTCTTTGAGATTATTGGATTGCTAGAATTGTGGTGATGTCAGATGTGGTAAGTGATCTTGCGAAGGCCTATTTAGAGCTGACCAAAGATGATAACATGTTTAGAGTGTTTCTAGTGTGGATTGAAAATCTTGGTGTGCATTTGATGGCTTCTTTTTTGTATAAATTTTTAAGATACCATGTGTATCTTAGCAAGGGTCTATTTACTCATTTGTGCATTGGGGAAGTCCTAACAAGCCAAAATTATTGCTTGTTGCAACTTGTATAAAAGAAATTTATTCCTTCAAGAGTGTTGTAAAGATGTTGTTAGGTCTTGTGAGCTTGTGGTTAATATTTTTTCTAGATGTAGAGCAGAGATTATTCATTGAGAACTTCATTGGAACTGTATAAGGAAAGGGTAGTTTTTGTGAATCAGTTCCTTACTATTATTGTATACTCTTATACATTTATTTGGAGAGTGAATCCATAAGTTGGGTATAACCTTTATAAGGTGGATATAACATTCACTTTGGGAAGTATGTTCAATCAGTGAGCCTAACTTTGTACTCAACTCCTAACAGGATTGGAAAGACTCCTAATTGGTTCTTTCCTTTAATAGGTACATATACTCTATGTAATTATCAGCTCCTAACAAAGCGAGATCTCCTAACAGGGACATAATAATTATAGTGCATTATTTATGGATTCCATCCCCACTAGGGTTTTCCCCTTAACAAGTTTTTCCTTGAAAAAGAATCCTTGTGTTATGGTGTTTTGATTTTGTGGTGTTCTTTTGATTATATTATTATTTAAATTTAATTAAAGTAATGATTTTAAAAGGATTTAAGTTTTAGATTTGGCACACAAGTGACTCAACCCCCTCTTACTTGTTTTGGTTCATTTTTATTACTAATAGTGCCTATGAAAAATATGCAAGTACAAGATTATAGTATTCTATATGTACAAACAATAGAAAGTTACACAAAATATAAAAATTGATATCCATAATATTTTTAATATAGAAAACCATAAAGTATGAATAGATGTCAAGCTAAGGTGATTGAGATGAACAAATGCATAAAACTTAATGATTTAAATGTGAAAGGATGGCTTACATATCAAAAAAATACCATGCCAACTCACAAACATGTATCTAGGAGTTTCTTCAACTACACTAAAAGTTGGAAGACAAAATAAATTTGTTTCATGGATGTGTGAAGGTTTTACTCAGTCAAAATCCTACTTTGGTATTTCTACCTCATGGATAGAAAGGATAAATATTATTATATAGTAGAGAAATTTTTAAAAATGAATAATATGCAATGACAATATTAAGATTATACACTCCACAAAATCTTACCAAGATACGCCTCCTCAAGAATAGAGGTTGATTATCCTACTAATGTAAAGAATAAATAATAATGTAGTCTAGAAGATGAGAATAGTTTTATTCAAGTAATAGTAATGAGCATCAAGATATAACCATAGTAATTATCACAATGGGAATAATGCAATGTTTCATTAAAAAGAGAGAGAGCTATTGTAAGAATGAGAGTATTATAAACGTGAAAAAGACTATTATATAATAGTAGAAAGAAAGAATACAATTAAAAATATGGAATCAAATATAAAATAGAGGAATTTTGGAAAAGATGGACAATTACATGACCACTGTAATTTATCCCAAATAATAGCATAGTTGTGTGATTTTAGTGAATACTAGTGTAGACACCTAAATTTGAACACTAGCATTAGTTTATTTATCTATATTATTTGTCTATCCTCACTATCCCCAATATCATGACTCAATGTTATTCTTATAAAGTGATACGTATTCACTATTGGATAGAGAAACATATTCTTTAGTGTTGCAAGTATTTGGAGGATCCCTCAACTCTATTGTTCTAGAAGGTTCTTTCACATTTATTGGTTCACTAGTAGGAAATAGGTCTCTTCAGGAGTGTAAAAATTTTAACATCTTAGAGCTATTTAGGGATCATGTAATATTTGGTTGAGGTGTTCCATACATTCTCTTTTGACATGTTATCATTTCTTGGTCCAGGTGATATATGGATTAGATTATATTTTCTTTCATGTAATGTTTCACTCTTCAATATTATATGATACATTATTCTTAAGACCATGTTATGCTTATTTTCCTAATTCTATTGTTAGAGATTTGAAAGTGATCTTGTTTGGTTCTCTGTGTACTGAGTACATGATTATTTTATTGATTACTTCACTATTGTACTATGTTGTATTTGGATTTTGGCATGTATTTAATGGTTATAGGTCTTGATGGGCACATGATGACATGTGTGATGTTGCAACTATCTTATGACTATAAACATGTTCTAAGATGGTTGATGTAGGAGCACCCTTCTAAGGGCTCCCACCATCTAGTTTTGTTGTGTTGAACTTCTTTAATGAAGCATGTAAATAAAAAAAGAGCCTTAGCTCATGTTTGTGTGCCTAGGCCTAGGTGAGATCCTAGTGGTTCAACTAGTTTTCCTTAATGGCACAATGATTCAGGGAAAGTTGTCATCCTGAGATCATTGTCTAGCTATGTGAGTAGAGGTCTTAGGTTGTGTGTTTGGTAGAGTTATGAGCACAAGAGTTCCTTAGAAAGACCTAGCAATGTTCTTGGTGATGTAAGAGCAAAAGTTGCTCAAGCAACCAAAAGTTGCTTAAAAGTTGCTAGCAAATTTACCTATGAAGACCTTAACCTTGCCTACATGGCTAAAGAGCCCTAAAAATACACTCACACTGAGGAGAAGGATATAAAAGACCTGACAAACCCTAATATAGAGGTTGGATGTCATTTGGTACGATTCTGTACAGAAATACTAGACTGAACTATGAAATCTGTGAACAGTCAAGGCTATTTTGGCTTGTTTTAATGTGAACAGGAAGAACACTATTGAATCTTTGTAGTGTATGATGTAATTAGTGTTTTA
Organism: Chamaecyparis obtusa; assembly: GCA_027943335.1. Lineage (NCBI taxonomy): Eukaryota > Viridiplantae > Streptophyta > Pinopsida > Cupressales > Cupressaceae > Chamaecyparis > Chamaecyparis obtusa. The sequence goes on along the minus strand of BSBK01000123.1, from coordinate 995,009 downwards.
TCTTTCATATATATGTGTGTGGTTTGAGTCTTTCAAGCTTTATTAGACTATTTTGTTCATTTCTTGTTTGTAACTAGTTCTCTGCCAGTTTGGAGAGACATGTACATATAGGTCTATAAATTTGGTTTCCATCATGGGAATTCCATGGAACCTTGGATTCTAAAGGTACAAACCCTACTTTGTAAAACTATGTCTGCAGGGCCCTTGAATGTAAGTGCAAATATTTATTTGACCTTGCCCTAGGTGAGCTAAGGCTTAGCCCAGTTAGGAGAGGTCAGCAGAGTTTGTGCTCTCATTGATAGAGGAAAGAGTTCCAAGCCTAGGCCTTTGGAGGGAGTCAAGGTACATGTCTGAAGATTAAATTTTGAGAAGGAGGGAGTCTAAACAATTTTGGAGAGGTGCTGTTGTAGACCAGTTTTCCCTGTGACCTTGACAAGCCTTAAAACCCTCATTTTTGGTAGAGGTGTTGTATGGCCTATTGGAAGCCTAAGACCCCAAAAATCCTTGATAATGGGTCATAAGGAGCAGGTTTTATTTAGAATAGGTGTGTTGAATCTTTGAGGAAAGCGTGTCAAATTCCCAATAAAATCGGAAGGAGGGCTAATTAGGCCTCTTCCTTGTAGCCCTTGTTTGCAAAGGAACCCTCAAATCGGGGTGATGACCCAACCATGCCACTATAATGAAAAGGTTTCAAATTCCCTAAAAACATCTTGGAACTCATGAAATCCTTTGTTGGAGCTTGGGAAAGGAGTTGAATCTCAGAAGACCCTTATAAGACTATGTAAGGGATAGTAGCTAGAGATCAAAGCTTGTGATGTTGGAAGATGAAATAGCTTAACTTGGTGGGTAGGTTAGGTCAAGTTAGGGGATCCTTGGAGGAATAAGGAATCCTATAGACCATCAGAGGTGTCAGAAGAACACTTGGATCCTAGAGAGGATCGGGGGCATAGACTAGCTAGTCTACCCTAGCCTCCCCATCAATGGTAGATGGTTTTAGCCATTAATAATAAGGATATATTATGTGGTAACTGGTATGTACCTGAGAAAATATTATTCTTGGATGAGTCATGATGACTTTGTGAGCATTCAAATTCCACACCCTTTTTGTAGTCTATGGACTAAAACTTGAAAAATATTGTCAATTATTCCTTTTCAATGCATTATATTTTATTCTTATATTTACAAAATATGAATGCTAAGCTATGGATAGTGTTGATCCCTAGGTTTTGTTGTCTATTAGTGTCTAGAACTTAGTAATTTTCTAGGCAATGTTGGTCGGTCATCACTGCGACTAAGCCATCTTATAAAGGCCGATTCATGAATAAACTTGTATAGTTACCAAGCAGTAGTTACTGTGGAGCAAGTTAGAGGTCATTGAGTACTTCAGTATTCATTGAGAACTTTATGACAAGTTGTATAGAAGAGTTAGTTTTGAGCTCCAGTATATGAAGAATAGTAAATATTGAGCATCAAAGACTTCATATATCGAGAAAGCTAGTTTGGACTTATGTGTTTGTTATGGCACAAACACCAAGGTAAACCATTTTGGCCAACTTATATGCAAGATTTAATGTTTATTGAAGTAATCAAGGAGTTGATTATGCCTTGTATTTCTAATCATTAATCCCTATGTAAGCTATGTAACCTATCAGAAAAATGAAATGCTTAAGCAGAATAAGTAGAGAATCTAGATCATTGATCTTGACCTAAGAGGTTGATTAGATGTTCGTATAAGATGATATCTAAGCCCTAAAATGATGTATGGATGGATGTAATGAAGGATATCTCATGTACACAAAATAGAGAATTATTTTGATTATCATATGTAGAGATCAAGCAAAGTGACCGAGAAAAGTAGTGAAGGACAGAACATAGATACATTTGATTTTTAGATCAGATAACTAGTGGAAAGAGGAGATCTTTTATCAACATTTTTAGTTCAAACTGAAGGATCAGGTAATGATATATTTTAGTAGGTGAATCAGGGTAAATCTCTTAACAAAGTAGTCCTAATAGGGTTTCATAAATCTCTCATCTGAGTTCTTACTTAGCTGTTAGTTTCACATCCTTTAATCAAGGTAGATTGTATAAGTCTGTAAGCTCTTAACAAGGAAGACCCCTCATAGGGTAGATCATCTAAAGTGATCAAATATCGTAGCCCTTACATGAAAACCTTATATTGTAGGAGTAAATATTTGTGGGTGTCATCCCACCCCAGTTTCACTTTTCAAGGGTTTTAGGGTAACCAAAATTTATGTGTTATGTGTTTCATTTGGTGGTTGAAGTTAGAATGTTAGATCTATTTCAATATTAAAATTCATGTTTATGATATGCATATGAAATTTGAGAAAAGAAGTGAACAATTGAGGGTATCTGATTCACCCCCTCCCCTCTCAGTATCTCAGTTCCCTTATTAGATTTCCAGTAGTTGGTATCAGAGATTTGGTCTCTTAAAAGGAGTCTAATCACTTGAGAGTCAAGGTCTTAGAAATGGAGGTCTATATGTTGGGAAAGATCATAGAGAATCAAAAAATTGTCATTCAACTTGTATTATACTAGCTTGAATAAACGAGGGGGGAATTGAAGAAATCCTTAAGTAGAAGGAAAGAATTGGCAATTCAACAGAATGATCAATACACAATATCAAGAAGAAGACACTAAAAGTATATTTCACAATGGAAACTCAACTAAAAGTGATGTAGCTATAGTAGATCTATTAGAAAGAAACAACATACTAAATGAAGATATCAGAAGTCTGAAGAGAGAATGAAGGAAATTCAATTAGTAAGACTATGTGAAGTAATTGAACAGAAAAAAAAAAAAAAAAGCTGAAGAAGACAAAAGAAAAATGTCTATAATACTTAATGAAAGGACATGTGATATATAGAGGATGACAAAAAATCAATTGGACATGGTAAATCAACTACTAATTTCTAATCAAGAGTTGAGAAAAAAAGATATGGAAAGCACAAATTTGAGATCAAAGAATAGTCAAGTGAAGAATGAGTTGAGATCTGAAAAGGAACTCAATGAAATGATGAACAAACCAAATGAAGTTGTGAAATACTTTGAATAACTATTGAGGTCACCAAGAAGATCCAGTGATACTTCTGGACTTGGACATAATGAGTACCTATCATCCATTGAAGAAGGTGAATCATCAAATAATGGTGAACAAAGGAATGAAAAGTCAAAGAACAAAAACCCTACATGCCATCATTGTGGAAAGCTAGTACACACAATAAACATCTATAGAATAAAGAATGGTAAGTCCAATACTAAACCAAAGTTTAATGGAAATTGTTTTAAATGTAGGAAGCATGGACATGAGGCACATGAATGGAGGTCAAAAGTCAGTAATCTACCTACTAAACCTAGATTTCAAGGACATTGTTTTAACTATCAGAAATATGGTCATAGAGAACAAGAATGTAGATCCAATGTGAACTGAACATCCAAAAAGAAGAATAAAGAACCTAGGAAAGGTAACACATTCAAGTGGGATTACAATACATGGTATAGTTGTCATTATTATGGAGAATATGGTCATATTGGAGAAAAATATGTAAAGACACATTTTAGAGGTAAATCCAAGAGTTGAATGAGTGGAAGTTTGGTCTGTTACAAATGCGACAAGATTGGTCACATAAAAATAGATTGTAGAGGACATGCCCCAAGCAATGAACAATTCAAAAATGAAGAAACTGTTGAATCGATTAGGAATTATATGAACAAGACATGGAAGAAGAAAGAGGGAGAAAGAAGCAGTGGAGCCAGTGAATCTGAGCTCACCCAATCCAATGTATCAGGTGATCACACTAATTTCAAACTAAGCAAAGAAGGTATGTGAGGAACTGAATTTTCTAGTTTCATAGTTTACACCAGTTCCTAACATTTGGTATGTTAAAGTCCATATTTCCATGAATTGAGATGCCCTAGGACATATTTAAGAAAAGAGTTATATTTCATATTTGATGTCGAGCATCAGTATTTAAGTCTATAGTGACCAAGTCACTCACTATGTACCAAGCTCCTGTAATAGATGAGATGTCATATGTAACAAGCAAAACTAAATGGTAGTATTGACCGAGTTATGGTTTCAATCGAGTATGAGTACATGATAACCAAGTTTTTGTATGAAGGCTGAGACAACCATATTCACCGACAAAGTGTACAGATCATTTAATGAAGCCCTAAAATTTATCATTTGACTCTATAAAATGAAAAATTAATGTTCATCCTTATTTAACCTAGTGATTTGAGAATTTGTAGAGCAATGTTAAGAAACTTAGAAGAGCTATCTATGCTAAGTTAATTTTGTGAAGATCATTACAACATTTTTTTAGCAAACATTGTGAAGAACTGATTGAAACAAGGAATTACCGAGCTACTTTAACTCATAATTTGAACCCTAAATTTGAAAGTATGGCATGTACCTCATCTGTAGCATTTAGGAAACAAGGGAAATAATTTTTGAATTTCCAACTTTGTAAGGAGTGATGCATGTAAGCCACCTAAATTCCAAGTCATTCCAGAAAGTGTAGTGAAGAGAGATTCCACCAAGGGTTTTGATGATACATGATGTGCATGCATGCTAAATGTGAAAAGTTGGAGAGATTGGTGATTATGAGCTGAGGGAGGCATTTAAAAAGTTATGTATCAATGGAGTGTTAAAGGAATAACATCAACAAGCTGTCAAGAAAGGGTTAGTGCGTTCCCTAGATTTATCACATAATTTCAAGGTTGAATGGATTCAAATCATCTTGTGAAGAGTTCATAACATGAAAATATGGTCGGAGAATGGATGAGTCAAGATCACCAAGGATATGATTCATCGAGTCACTAGATATCCTAGTCTTACCAGGAAGAAAACAATGATATGCTAGAGTAAAGAGATCATTCAAACAAATGCATAGGCAACATGGAATAAAAGGGGAATGAAAATATCCATGATCATAGATCTTAAGATAGATTTTTCTATGAGAGTGATTGCTCACAAATTTTATCAGTCAAGAAGGTTAGATAGTGTTACTTTCATCATATTTGATCAACAATGGAAGATGGTAAAGAAAGATCATACTTATAATCTTGTCGAGCTACAGTTGACCCAACTTGTCAAGAACCTAACTTCAATCAGGAAGGTCAAGAATTCTATGTGTAAGTTTGGCTCCCTGATCATTTGTTTATTCTTCTATGTGCAAAATAGTTTTCCTGCCATAGGAGATGTTGTATGAATTAAGGACCGACCAGTAACCTAGCAAATCGATGTGTTCATTCATCAGTTAGGAGATAATTTTTATAGTATAATAGAAAGCTACTTTGTTAAATTAAAGAAAAAGATGAGGAAAATAATTAGAATTCTCGTATCCCTAGTAGATAAGCACTAAAATGACATATGATTTCTAGTGGATACCGACCACACTTATGCTTAGGCTATTATGCCTAGGGTAGAATGGCTAAGGCTATTACCTTATGAGGTGAATGTAGATGAGACTTTAGCTGCAATAACCACTTTACTAGAAGAGGAGATAGATAAGAAAGCTAAACCTTTTGGAAACTATGAAGAAGAAAAGTCCAAAATAACTATGGGATTAAAGTATGAAACCCTTGAGAGAAAAAGAAAGAAAATAGTCAAGGACCCAGAGAAGATGCTAGGAGAAGGTGAAGATGAAAATGCACCTCTTTAAATAACACAAGGTTTGGGAGGAGAAAAATCTAGTGAGTCTGAAGGAAGTGATGAGGAGGAAATTGGAATTCAAAAGAAGGACAAGGAGGTATCAGTTGTTGAGCCTAGTAAAAGGAAGCTACATACACAAAAGCCCACTCCTCCTACAGCACTTAAACTGATGACCAGGGAAGCTTCAACTTCCATAGCTTTTCAATCCCCAGAGAAAGATACTAGCAAAGAAAATAGAAGGGGAAGGGTCAGGTAAAAGAAAACAAGTTCAAACCAATGTTTTGTTGAGTCATACCAGGAAGAAACTGAGAAGGAAGTTAGTCTTGGAAAAGGATGATGATGATGAATAAAAGATAGACACATATGATAATACAGAGATGAAAGTGGCATCATATAGATGTCCAATGACTTTGGATGACATATGCCACAATATCAAAATAACAGCTGGATTAGTAGGTTTCAAGCTTTTCAAATTTGAAAAATTGAGTAACGATGACAAATAGAAAGTTGAAGAGGCTATGCTAGAAATACAATGCACCTTTAAGATGAAACCTCTGTAGAATTGGAATCTCATCCCTAAAGAACTTTATAATAGAATTGATAAAAAATGGTAGTATACCATCATGATACAAAAGAAAATAAGGGAAAGTACTTTAGCTTAAATGATGCCTGATTTATCACCATAGCAAATAAAGGCCTATATGGAGAAATACGGAAATAGGTTTTTACTTGAGCTCAGGGCCTAATCCATTTTTAAACACAAGGTTGAAGAATTTGTTGAGAAAATAAAAATGTTGTGGAAAATCATTTTTGGACTATTAATTGATAAAAGTGCACCACAAGGAGAAGGTACATCAAACCAGGTAGAACTAGATAACAAAGAAGACATAAATGAGCCTCAAAATATTGAGGAAGAAGAAGGACAAAAGGTAGAAGTGAGTGCATCACATGATTTGATCACTCTTGAGGATATCCTTGAGGATACACAAGTAAATTAAAAAACATTGACTAAGGAAGAAATAAAAGCCAAATACTTTTCGAGGCAGCCACAAATCCTTTTCTACCAAGGACCAATCCTATTTTAATTCAAGTACATGACTATCCAAGGATTGAGGGTACTTCAACTATTGAAATTGCACCTTCAAGATCTCATACAGTCATGTTGAACCATAAGTCTCACAAAGTAGCAGTTCTAATAAGAAAGTGCACAAGAAAAAGGAGAAGTCTCGTGTCACTCAGGTAACACTTGATGAAGTTAAAGTAATTCTGAAGTGGGAAAATGATAACTTGACATATGAGAAGATGCAAATATTGTAAGATATTTTGAAAAAGAAAAGAAAGAAAGAAGAATTAAGAAGAAAGCATCAGCAGAAACAAGTACTGCATGAAATCAAAGGTATATTCATAGAAGCCTTTGGAATGGATGATGTGAATGAAACCTTACCTATTTTGGAACAAATGGTTTAAATTGTTAGGAAGGTGAATAGCAATGACAGTGAAGCCAATGAGAATCTTATGCAGTGGCCAGAATGAAAGTTCCAGACAAAGGTACTGGAAAAGGTCTCAACTGAGATTGCAGTCAAATAGGTAGAACTTTTTGCCTTAGTGAATAATTTAGAATTTGTGCAGAATGTTCATTCTATGTTCAAGAAACTTTGTAATGTAGAAACCTTCACTAAGGATAATCAAGAATGGATTGATAAAATACAAATAGACTTGAAGTCTAGTGGTCATTCACTGAGCATTGATGCAAGCACCAACTCCATACATTTCACAAGGTTACTTCATCTACAACAGAGATTAGCCAGGTTGAAAGATAATCATGGGTGAATAAGACCCAAAATAATCTCCATACAAACAATGTTAACATCTCATCTAGAGATTATGCAGAAATAATTGGCATTGGAAAAGGGGTTAGCACATAGAGATCCTCATCTCTCTATTACAAAGAGTTTAGTTGATCTAGCTGTCCAACTAGAAATCAAGATTCAGGTTTTGGAGTTTGTAAGGTCAAGATGGGACAATGCCTTAGCAATGGTAATGTAGCTCCACAAACCTTTTTTGGATAAGTATTTTCTCACCCATACACATTAGCAGCTTCAAGTGATAAAATAAGGGGGAAATGAAATGACATAAGGGGGAATGACATGAGCACTAAATGAGGATTGTATATATAGTAAACAATATAGAAAGGTATGACATACTATTTTTTGATCTAGATTTATATTCAGTTTATGTTAAAGATTCATGTGTATATATATCTATAATATTTTGAAGACTAAGTCAAATTATTAGGGGGAGTACTCATCAAACTACTAAGTACTATTTTATATTCTAAAAGTCATGAAAAAATGTTTTCTCCACTAATGTCAAAGGGGGAGATTTTTGATGCCTAATTTTTGTTGTCTATTAGTGTCTAGCACTTAGTCACTTGCTAGGAAATGTTGGTCAATCATCACTACAATCGATCCATCTTTTAAAGTTTGAGTCATGAATAAACTTGTATAGTTACCAAGTAGTAGTTACTGCTGAGAAAGTCAAAGGTCATTGAGTACTTTAGTACTCATCAATAATTTTATGCCAAGTTGTATAGAAGAGTCAATGTCAGGCACCGGTATATGAAGAATAGTAAATGTTGATCTTTAGAGACTTCATATGTCGAGAAAGCCAATTTTGACATATGTGTTTGTTATGGCACAAACACCAAGGTAAACCATTTTGGCTGACTTCTATGCAAGATTTGATGTTTGTTGAGGGAATCAAGGAGTTGATTATGCCTTTTATTTCTAATCATTAATCCCTATGTAAGCCATGTAACCTATTAGAAAAAGGGAATGCTTAAGAGGCATAAGTAGAGAATCTAGATTGTTGATCTTGATCTAGGAGGTTGATTAGATATTTATATAAGATGAGATCTAAACCCTAAAATGATGTATGGATGGATGTAATGAAGGAGATCTCATGTATGCAGAATAAATAACTGGTTTGATTATCAGATGGAGAGATCAAGAAAAGTGACCAAGCAAAGAAGTGAAGGAAAAAACAAAAATACATTTGATTCTGAGATCATATAACTAGTGGAAAGAGGAGATATTGTTGGAAATATTCAGGAATTAACCAAGTTACTGAGAGGGGAGGGGTGAATCAGTAACTCCAAATTTTCTTCTAATTTTAACATGTATTTTACTTTTTAACCTTTGCATATAGAAAGCACGAAACTTGAAAGCATTCACAATAATGACACATAGATTTGGTTACCCAGAAACCTTCCAAAAGAAAGTAAAACTGGGGTGGGGATGAAACCCACAAAGCTTTAATACTGCAGAATAAAGTTGGCCGGTTAAGGCTTACAATTTGATCACTTCTGATGATCTGCCCTGTTAGGAGCAATAAGGATTGCTAAATCCACCCTGTTAAAGGATTTACAAACATACAGTGAAGTATGCACTCGGTAAAGAGATTTTTACAAAGACTGTTAAGTCTACCCAGTTAAAGGATTTGGTACTGATTCACCTGTTAGAATGAAACAGTAGATCTCTGCTTTGCAACTGGATTGCTGATTGAGATTCTCTGATGTACTGATCACCTTCTGTGATGAATTTGTCTTTGCTGTACCTTATACTTCTGAAGCCTTCTGCAATTCGCTTATTTCTGCCTTTCTTTTTCTTTCACATATATTCTGCTTCATATATTTTACTACATCTTTTATTTTTACAACATTGTTTATATACAAGTCTCAAACAATTAATTACAATTAACACAGTCGGCTTGACAAATAAATATAAGTGCTACTAAGTCGGCCCAAATATGGTTACTCGGTTCCTTCAAACTGACTCAGTGACTTTTTGATACTCGGCGTCCATTGCATTACTCGGCATCGTCATGCACTCGGTAGAAGTGAAGGCACGGTTCATACTGATCACTCAGTAGGTTTTGAACTCGGTAAGTACTGGTGACTCGGTAGACAAGATGTTACTCGGTTTACATTGTCCTGATCGGTTTGTACTAACTTGCTCGGTTTCCACTGTCTGCTCGGTTTGCACTGTCTGCTCGGTTTGCACTGTCTACTCGGTTTGCACTGTCTGCTCAGTTTGCACTGTCTGCTCGGTTTGCACTATCTGCTCGGTTTGCACTGTCTGCTCAGTTTGCACTGTCTGCTCGGTTTGCACTGGTCTGCTCGGTTTATATCCAGAATGCAAATAAGAGTTGTCACTAGTGGCAATTTTGCTTAATGCCAACAATCTCCCCCTTTGGCATTAGTGACAAAAACACTTATTGGCCAAAATTTATATACACGAATCATGCTGAGTTTTATTTTGATTTTTCAAAATTTGTCTTTGTTATAGGGCTTTATACATTGTCTCCCCCTTTCAATGTGCTAACTGTTCCTTATACAAATCTATAACTGTATACATTTACATATCTCTCCTTCTATACATATCTCCCCCTTTTTGACGATAATGCCAAAGGTGCATATACAAGTTATTTATGGAGAGAATCCAAAATTTGATAAGAAATCAGAATGTACCTTCATTATTAGTGCCAGGGTTCTGTCCCAACTTTCTTGCATGATCTTACATGTTTGTATAGCGATTTGGACTTCTGCAGAGAGTTCAATCATGTGATCTGCTATAGAGAACTGATTGTCATGAATCAATGTTCTGGAATGTTCAATGTGCTTATACATTGTATTCATGATGGGAAGGATCATGTGTTGGATGTCTAGCAGTGTGGACCGGATCCTTGAGTCTTCTTTCAGTAGATCAGACTGCATATTAGATAGGTGTGAAATTTTCATGTGATGAGCAGAGCTTGAACTTGGTTCAAGTTGCAGCTTCTGTATGCTAATCTTCATATCCTCATCCATTTTATTCATTTTATCTTTAACATCCTTTGTGAACTCGGAAAAATTGCATAGTTTGGCCAAAAGAGAGGTAGCATTTGAATAAATAGACTCTATGTTAGACAAAACTGAAGACAATTCCACTTGGTTAATAGCTATGTGCTGAGCAATGTGCTCAAGCACTTTATTGTTGAATCTCTTCTCGGCTCTTTCAACTAACTTTTCTATCCCGGATGAGTCCTCATTGTATTTCTCAACTGCTTCTGCTAATTGTAACAAAACATGCTGGGAGGAGTCTACTTTAATGCCTAATGCATCAGACAAAATGTCCTTAGCATCCTTGATGATTTGATACTCCTTGTCTCTCTCCTCTTTAAGCTTCTTTTGTTTTGCTTTCCTTTGGAGGATCTCACCTATATTCTGCATCTGGTCTGCTGAGAGATTTGCAAAATCTAATGTAGGAATCTCTATCTCTTCATCTAGGTCTATATCCTCAACTATATTTTTACCCAAAAATTTTATACTCGGTAGAGCCTTAGGCTTATCTGTACTTAATGCTTTTGTAGTAGTGACAGTAGATAAAGTAGGGCTGGCTATTGATACTGGTATACTTTCTACTGGAGAACTTAAAATATTTACACTTGAAGATTCAAAAGCTGGAAAACTTACTGGTACAGGAGACTGCAGCTCGATAGAAGAAATGGTAGCTGCCTCTGATGTTGCTAGAGATGATTGGACAAATGTGGAAGTTGTCATAACCATGCTTAAAGGTGTCTCTGGGCTGGATGTAGAAACTTTCACTGGAGAGGTAGGAAGGGATGCAATGACTTCTACTGCTATCCTTACAGTATCATCTACCTCGGTGTCTTCTTCTTGTTCATCGCTGTCATCTTCAATATCTTTTATTATTACAGTTTCAATGCTCGGTTGGTGAAGGTGGTATATGTTCTTCCATGTGGCTTTTGCAGCCTTCACAACCGATTCAATATTGTTGATCAAAATCAAACAAGTATTGAACTTCAATGTCATCTTATTTTCATTTTCTTTTAGTGCCTTCTTTACTTCATCATTATTCAAGCTCGGCATCAACTGTCTCAGGTTTTGATCAAATATGTCTATCACAGTTTGCCTTGCATTGCTCCATCTCATTTTTATTGGATTCAATAGAACTGCTGGAATCTGTGGGGTAATTTCTTCAGGAGAGTATTTCCACTGTCCCATCTTCTCAACAACAGCATCTTCTATTTCCTTCTGTTCTACTTCCGATCTGGTTTCATATCTCAAGGATTTTATGTTACTTACTCCAGATCCTGATCCATCTCTAAAGAGTTTGAGCTTTTCTTGAAGGGTTAGAGGAGGCCTTTTGAATACTATGTCTTTATCTGCCTTTTCTACCTTGCCTCTTGTATTTCTCCTTGTAAACACAGCAGTGGGAGGCACAGATGCCTTAGTGATGAAAACTTTTCCTTTCTTCTTTGCAGGTTCTGGTTCCTCTATTTTCTCATCCTTTTCTCCTTCTTTTTCATCTATTTCTTCTTTGTCCTCGGTTATCATTTGCATTTTGGCTATCCTCTTCTTTCCTTTGTTTACCGCCTGTGGAAGCTTTATGCTTAGTTCAATTCTCACCTTAGCTTCATCATATGTTCCAAAATATGGAGTTTTGGGATTGATAGGCTGATTTAGAAGAGCTTCAATGATATTCTTGGTTTCATCAATATTTACCTCATAAGGAAGAGATTTTACATATACAGTTCTCGGTTTAACTGCTTGAATATACACATTATCACAATCTACCATAAAACAGATGTCATCTTTGTAATCTTCCACCAACTTCTGTGGAATCTGGAATCTATCATTCATTTTCTCTTTGAAAGACTCAAAATAATTATCCATGATGCTTTCAAAGTTTTCACCCATTTCTGCGATGTATTCATTTATTTCATAGAGTACTGGCACATCTTTTCTCCATACAACTTTTCCTTTAGAAGGGAAGAATTTCTGAACATAGAAGAATAAACAGACTAACAAGGATCCAAACTTACATGGATTGTTTTTGGAAGTTTTGATGCTTTCCATGTTCTTGTTGAACTGTTTCAACAATAAGTCTGCTAGGTCAAATGTCAAGTTGTTTTTGACCACTTTGTATGCTAGGTCAACAGCTTCACAGGAGACACTGTTCTGTCGACTAGAACTGTAAATCTTGTGGGCAATGATATGTGTACCAAACTTTAGTTCGGCGTCGGTAATGCTGCTAACTTTCATGCCTCTACCATCCCACTCGGCTAGGGTTTTCTTCTCTAGTTCCGTCCGACCTAGGGTTTTGGTAGTTTTAGCTTTGTTCAACATGGGAAGACCGGTGACTTGTTGAATCATTTTCTTTGTGATCTCAATAGGTTGCTCAAGCCAAATCTTGCCATCATGTACTCGGCTGAGAATGTACCTAACCCATTTATCTCAAAAGTTTCGAGGAAGATGTGCAATGTGAACTAAACCCTTATCTTCCAGATGTTTGTGCTCGGGCTTCAAAATACCATCCACACATAGTTCCTCATGCACAATGTCTAGTTCTAGGTTTCCCATTTCTTGAATTGAACAGTTAAAATGATTACGGATATCGTTGATAAGCAGTACCTTAGGAGGAATCTGAGATTGAGCTCCGTTCGGATCTAGGGCTGCTGCAATTGCGGGCACGATCTTAAAATCTGGTGCTTTCCACTCCCCTTGGACTAACATATCAGATCCTTTCTTCGCTGAAGTGCTGGATGATGCCATGGTAGCTCACAGAAAATTCTTTTCGCAAAAGTATTAAATCACCGGGTTGCCCTTGAAGTTTTCTGCTCTCAAAGTGCTAAAGATTTGCGGTGAAGAATGAGTTTGATTACTTGCTTTTTGTTTACAATTCTGTCATTAATGCTCATTTCAAATTAGGGTAGGAATTCTAACAGACTGTCACCCACTAAGAATTAATTGCTCGGAAAAGACTTCGCAGCTCGGTGAACTCGAGAATTCATAATGCTCCGACCTCGCTCGGTAAAGACAGGTACCGACCTTGCTCGGTGAAGACTATACCGACCTTGCTCGGTGAAGACTATACCGACCTTGCTGTGATCTCACTGCATCTTGCATGTTGATTTAGACTTTTCTTTTAATTTAGGTTCTGGAACTGCTTGAGATTGATCTATGAGAATACAGTTCCAGTGCTTCCTTGGAAATTTAGTTTGAGTTGGTAGAGCCATCCATTCCATTACTTGGACTGGATTGCTCGGTAGCTTTAGGAATCCATTTTTGTCTTATCTGTTTCCTGACCTTAGTTGCTTCATTCTTCTTTCCTTCTTCAATTTCACTAGCATTCATGCAGTTTCTGGCTATGTGACCGAGTTTAGTGCATTTGAAACATCTTATGGTAGTATCTCTTTTCCTTAGATGATGTTTTATGCAATTCATGCCAATGTGTCCATATTCTCCACAGTAATGACATCTACACCAGGTGTTGTAGTCCCATCCAAACATTGCTTTCACAATTTGTTCTGCTGGATTAAATGTCTTGGATCTGCACTCGGATGCCTTGTGACCTTGTTTGTTGCACTTGTGACAATTACCTCTGAATCTAGGTTTTTCCCTGCATTCATTTGCTTTGTGACCGGGTTGATTGCAGCTATAGCATTTTCCATTGAATTCTACTTTTTCATTGTTCCAACATTTATTTGAAGTATGTCCTATTTTACCACAATGATTACAAGTAGGTTTTTGATTTCTTTGAGTACCTTTCTTAGAGGATTCGCCTTCTTCTTTGTATCCAAGTCCGGCTTTTCCTTTTTGCCTATGAAGATTTCGTTCATACAGCTGATTCAAGTATTCTTGACTTTTCAGCATTCCTTCATTGATTTGTTTTTCAGCGTTTAGGTCATCCATCAATCTTAGATTGGTTTCCTTTTCAGATCTTAGTTCTTCTCTTGTGTTTTCTATTTCTGATCTTAGATTTAGAATTTCTTCATTTGTATGAGAGATCTGATCAATTAGATTTTCTAGCTGAAGGGTTTTGTTTTGGACTTCAATGTTTCTTCCATCTAATTCATCTTTCAACTTGTTTCTTTGTTCCAAGATCTCACAGAATCTTGTAGAGTGTAGTTCTTGTTCTCTTTTCAATTTTCTCACTTCTTCCTGCAGAGACCCATTCTTTTCTAGGAGTTCTTTGATAGCATTGTTTGCTTCATCTGAGTTATTTGAGGGAAGAAGATCTTCAATCTTTTCTTCAATGTAATTCTGATCATTCATGTGATTTGCAAGTTCCTTCCTTCTCCTTAGGGATTGGGAAAGATGTTCTTTTGTTTCTTTGAGTTTAGCTATGGCCATTTCCAGATCTAGCTTTTCATTTTCAATCACCTTGTTCAGTTTGAATACCTCCATTGTCCTGGATCTTTGCTCAAGCTAGTTAAGCTTTGTCTTGAGAACCAATGCAGCTCTGATACCAATTGTTGGAAATATTCAGGAATTAACCAAGTTACTGAGAGGGGAGGGGTGAATCAGTAACTCCAAATTTTCTTCTAATTTTAACATGTATTTTACTTTTTAACCTTTGCATATAGAAAGCATGAAACTTGAAAGCATTCACAATAATGACACATAGATTTGGTTACCCAGAAACCTTCCAAAAGAAAGTAAAACTGGGGTGGGGATGAAACCCACAAAGCTTTAATACTGCAGAATAAAGTTGGCCGGTTAAGGCTTACAATTTGATCACTTCTGATGATCTGCCCTGTTAGGAGCAATAAGGATTGCTAAATCCACCCTGTTAAAGGATTTACAAACATACAGTGAAGTATGCACTCGGTAAAGAGATTTTTACAAAGACTGTTAAGTCTACCCGGTTAAAGGATTTGGTACTGATTCACCTGTTAGAATGAAACAGTAGATCTCTGCTTTGCAACTGGATTGCTGATTGAGATTCTCTGATGTACTGATCACCTTCTGTGATGAATTTGTCTTTGCTGTACCTTATACTTCTGAAGCCTTCTGCAATTCGCTTATTTCTGCCTTTCTTTTTCTTTCACATATATTCTGCTTCATATATTTTACTACATCTTTTATTTTTACAACATTGTTTATATACAAGTCTCAAACAATTAATTACAATTACAATTACACAGTCGGCTTGAAAAATAAACATAAGTGCTACTAAGTCGGCCCAAATATGGTTACTCGGTTCCTTCAAACTGACTCGGTGACTTTCTGATACTCGGCGTCCACTGCATTACTCGGCATCGTCATGCACTCGGTAGAAGTGAAGGCACGGTTCATACTGATCACTCGGTAGGTTTTGAACTCGGTAAGTACTGGTGACTCGGTAGACAAGATGTTACTCGGTTTACATTGTCTTGATCGGTTTGTACTAACTTGCTCGGTTTCCATTGTCTGCTCGGTTTGCACTGTCTGCTCGGTTTGCACTGTCTGCTCGGTTTGCACTGTCTGCTCAGTTTGCACTATCTGCTCGGTTTGCACTGTCTGCTTGGTTTGCACTGGTCTGCTCGATTTATATCCAGAATGTAAATAAGTGTTGTCACTAGTGGAAATTCTGCTTAATGCCAACAGATATATTATCATCCTTTTCAATGCAAATCAAAGGATCATGTACTAATACATTTTAGTAGGTGAATTAGGGTAAATCTCTTAATAGAGTAGTCCTAATAGGCTTTCATAAATCTCTTAACCAAGTACTTAGTTGTAAGTTTCAAATCCATTAATCAAGGTAGATTATATAAGTCTATAAGTTCTTAATAGGGCACACCCCTCATAGGGTAGATCATCTGAAGTGATCAAACATTGTAGCTCTAACAAGAAAACTTTATACTGCAGTAGTGAAGATTTGTGGGTGTCATCCCCACCCCATTTTTACCTTTCAAGGGTTTTTGGATAACCAAACTTTATGTGTTATGTATTTCATTTGGTTGTTGAAATTATAATGTTAGATCTATTTCAGTACTAAAATTCATGTTTATGATGTGCATGCATAAAATTTGTGAAAAGATGTAACGCCCGCGAGGGAACCCAAAAGAGATTAACCTAAAACATGATACTAAGTTTGGTGATTAATTTTTTTCCCTAAAGTTTAACATAACAAGATCACACTCATGCTAAAGCAATAACCATTTACTCACATTGACACAACAAGAAACATAGATTACAAAACTCATGGGTCCCATGATGTAGAATTACTTAAAAAAACTCATCTAAATACCATCATCAAAATATTCCATAATATAAATTAAACAATTACATCATAGAAAAATAATTACAATCCTCAAGGATATCCATGAATCCTAAATAAACTCACATCCACTGCACATGTCACAGGGTATGTGGTAATCACTCTAACAATAATAGTACAATATGTAGATTAGGTATCATAGGTGATACTCTAATACAAGATTACAATAAAAGAAGATAAGAATAAAACAACCAATGAAGAATCATAAGGAATCCAATTGTAGAAACACCTTCAAGCACTAGATCTAGGATGTCAAATCTCAAATGGTAAATAGTCACTACCACCCATCCATGTAGATTCACAAAGGCCTACCCCACCATGTTGAGGAGGTAACAAGAGACCCAACTCAGATAAAAAATACCAAAGCAAGATCAAACCACTAAGCAAGAGAATCCTTAAAGCTCTCTAACTCATGCTGAACAAATATAGTGATAGGTAAGACTCACTAATATAGAGGCAACTGACACATGTAGGATAAGTAGACTATGTATAGGAAGGTTTCATCATGTACGTCTAACCCTTGAGTCTCATCCTGGTAATCACTCTAGATCCCAACACTCAAGTGACCATACACGGTATCAATGACCTCTTGTATAGATGAAGCCATTAACTATGCTAGACACACACCTCTCAAAGACAACAAGCATCATTTCATCCTCCATCTTAGTCTATACTAGCACTCAAGCATGGGTTATGAAACATATCTTATTAGGTTCATTTTAATATCTCTCAATGTTATATTAGGTTATCACTTTATTATAAATACTTACAATAAGTGATCTTGGCAGGCACTTGTGGGCCCCAATGCTTGTTGCAAGCCACTATCTACTAAATATCTAGGTAAACTACCCTAGGCTCATAGATCTCTCCTAGATCTAACACAGATAAAAAAATTAGGTAGTCTCATATCCAGAAATGTACACAAGAATCAAGAGTGACTACATATACTTGTTTACAAAATTTATTATTACTTCAACCTATATGGTCAAATAGGGTAACAGAACACATCACACTCATGCCATATCATAAAGTAGAACACATGTTCATAAAACCTATACCCCAACCTCTGTACTTTCCCTAGGTCATCTAATGCCCTTCTAGTACATAAAGGAGAAGAAAACATCCCAAGAAGATAGTATAGAAAAGAATTGAAAAAGATTCAATATGCAATTAAGTTTAATAACCACATTTAGTTATAGTTATTTTCCTTAACCTATAACTTCATCAAGTAATTTAGTGCACAATAATCCTAGTGTAAAAATGCTCAAAAGTGCTCCTAAGTGACATGTTTGCATTTAGTCCAAATGTGTACTTTAATGCTTAAATGTTTCCTACATTAGAAAAGCACAAATGGACTAGTTTAATTCATTTACATTTAATAAAGAGCCAATTACAAATGTAAATGTGCACTACTAAATATGAAATTAATCATATATTTAAATAATTTGTAAAACAACTATAAAATTAAATATATGTATTACACAAAGAAATAAC
This sequence comes from Chamaecyparis obtusa, assembly GCA_027943335.1. Classification (NCBI taxonomy): domain Eukaryota; kingdom Viridiplantae; phylum Streptophyta; class Pinopsida; order Cupressales; family Cupressaceae; genus Chamaecyparis; species Chamaecyparis obtusa. The sequence goes on along the minus strand of BSBK01000123.1, from coordinate 976,730 downwards.
TAAATAAAATAGATATGAGTCTCAGAATCTTGATGTGTCCTCCCAAGTTGCTGATGATCATCATTTGGGTCCCATTGGACCCTTACCTGGCCAATCCTTCAACCTCTAAGGATTAAATCCTACCGCTGAAGGTTACGAATGGGCTCCAAAGCCAGCTACCCATCCTCCACCTACAAAGCATTCCAACCAAGAACATGCACAATATCTAGAATATAGCATCTAAGTATCAAAACATGGAAAACATCATGAACACAAGATAGGCTAGGCAATAAAGAAAGATGGTAAGCAACTAGTCCTATCCTCTCTAGGATCTCAAAAGGCCCAACAAAGAGAGGTGCCAACTTTGAACCCTTTCCATAACAGATTGAACTCTTCTGCGGGATAATTTTCAAAAACACTCTATCCCCAACTAAAAACTGTCTATCCACCCTATGATCATTTGGATACTTCTTATGTCTATCCTGTGTAGTGACCAAATGCTCATGAATACACACTACCTATTACTCCATATCTCGAAGCATCCCTGGACCAATAAGAAGGTTGTTGTCCAATCTGTCCCAACTCAAAGGTGTATGACAAGGATGACCATACAAAGCATGGAAAGGTGGCATGCCAATGGAGCTGTGAAATCCATTATTATATGAAAACTTGACTAAATACAATTATTCCTCCCAGTGATTCTGTCTATCCATGACATACATCCTCAACATATGCTCTAGCACCTGATTAACCCTTGCTTTCTATCCTCCGGTATTGGGATGGTATGCTAAACTGAGATTCAGCTGAGCACCAAGATCACGTGTAATGAAGTCCAAAATGCAGAATTAAATATAGGATCTTGATCTGAGATAATCCTATGTGGAATACCATGAAGTCTCATAATATCCTACATAAAGACACTGGCTACAAAAGCTATTGTATAGGATGAACTTATAGGGGAGAAGTGTGCTACCTTATTCAACTAGACAATAGTCATCATGATAGCATCATGTCTACAAGAAGTCAAAGGAAAACCAATAATGAAATCCATCAAAATGATATCCTACTTCCAAGATGGAATGAGATTTGGCTATAAAAGTCCTACTAGATACTAGTGTTCTTCATTAACCCTCTGACATTCTAAGCATCTAGCCACATAATTTTCAATGTCACGCTTCATACTAAACTAATGATAGAGTTGTCAAAGATTTGTGTGCATCTTCTTGACACCAGGATGTGTCGAATAGGGTGCACAGTGAGCCTCTCATAGAACTAATGTATGCAAATCATCTAATTGTGGTACATAAATATGGCTCATGTGTCACATAAGACCATCTAACTCTAAGAAAAAACCTAAGAATCTACCCTCCAAAGGTCTTCCTCGCTCAATCTTTGACTTCACCTCCTGATATGAAGTATCTGTAGGATGTGCCTGGAGAATCCTACTCCATAAATCCACACTAAGAGTTAATGCTAAAAAAACATCCTCCTTTCCCTGAATATACTTGATCTCAAAGTCATACTCACAAAGGAACTCCATCCACCTTCTCTACCTAACATTCAAACTAGGCTGAGTAAATATGTACTGAAGACTACAATGATCATTGTGTAGCTCAAAATGATGCCCTAACAAGAAATGCCTTCATTGGACTAAAGCATGAACCATAGCTAGCAACTCAAGATCATGCATAGGATAATTTAGCTCATGATCCTTGAGTTTGCGAGACTCATACACAATCACATATCCTTCTTGCATAAGGAATGCTCCAATTCCCTCTAATGAAGCATCAACACACACAACAAAATATCCAATTGGATCAAGCACTGCTAAGATAGGTGCACTAGTCAAACACCCCTTAAGTTTCTGGAAAGCCTCCTCACACTTTTCTATCCAAATGAACTTCTTCCCTTTCCTCTGCAATCAGGTGATAGGATGAGAAACTCTAGACAAGTCCTTCACAAACTGATAGGGGGATATTCTTTCTACAAGCCCCACTTACTCTAGGACTTCACTAGGTCTTCTCTTGACCAATTCTAGGGTTCCTAAGACCCTTCAAATAGAGGGATTATTCCTAATCTCCTCTACTCCTCAAGATCTCTCTAGCAAGGTTGCAAACTCACTCTAGTTCCCACAACTCCTTCAATGAATTAAACTAAGGAATTCATCCCTTACTCCAACTTCATGAATCCAATTTATAGACATGGGAGAGGACTCTTATAGTCTTTTTTTAACTCAATTTTGGGTGCTTTACCTTGTGGTATCCTTCTCCTAATACATGATCTCCAATTTTAGCCTAAAAAGGGCTATTAGGCCTTGTAGGTCTCTTAACACACAAATTAGTGTTTAATTATGCATCTATCCACACAATTGGTTGAAAGGATTGTATTTTTAGACACCCTTTTCAAAGTTGTAAAGGATTCAATGACCCTTAAACCTCCAACTCTTCTGTATAGGTCTTTCCTACTTTCTAGCCTTATTTTTAGGTGTATTTAGCCCTCACTAGTTCACAGTGAGGGTTTTCTTTTTCCACCCCTTGAAAAGTTTTTCATGATCTCTCCTTCATAGGATTGAGTCTTTGAACATGGTATCATACACTCTAGGTCCTAGATTGGCTTTCCTGATCCCCAATCTCTCTCCCAAACACTCGATCAATACAGGCTCCCTAACAAGGCTTGTCTTTGCTTGCCTAGGGCCTGCTATTTCAAATAATTCCCCTACATTTCAATCCACACAAATACATATTTACATTGGCCTAACATATTCCAAGTGGCTATAAAGAACCTACCATGGAATCCTAAGGTAGAGCCATTCTAATGTCCTCTACTCTGAACAGTCTAGCAAGCTGGCCTTAGAGGAGGAATTTAATTGCAAAGCTTGAAAGGAATCTAAAAACCTTAAAAAAAATCTTAAAACTAAAAACTAAAACATAAAGCATAAGATAAACAAGGTTATTTCTCTAGTTCAATCCATGAGATTGGATAACCAACTTCCTATTCAATTCATTGACGGGTACAGTCTGCCAGTCATGAAATCTTAAAATAGTGCTTAAAATTATGAGTCTCCAATCTTTTTTCTCGATGAAAGAAAGCCATAAATAGGATTAGATCCTCAATCTTGGTTGGTATGAGCCCTATAACTAACTCATAGGCTTGGATAGGCTTTAGACCAAATTTTTTCATGACAACTTTCAAAGTTGTCATGACAACTTTTACATTTTCTTGACAACTTTGTCAAGGTTGAGCCATGAGGTCTCAATAGACTCTCTCAACTATTATAAACCTTCTATGACCATTCTTCTAATGAATTAAACTCATTTAGTTCCATTTCATAGTCAAGATACACCTCTGATTGATTTACAACTCCCAATGGCATAACAAGCCATATGCTTGGGTCTTTGCCAAGACTTATTAAGACCAACACTAGGACTAAGAACAACTACTTAAGAACTTAATAGGACTTCTAACACACTTCCAAATTAAGACACAAAAACCAAAAGTCCATAAGGATAGTGACTTGGCCAATAGTCACTACAAGCCAAAAAATTAGGTGTCTAGGAGCTATCCTAGGTGGTCCTACACCATACTCCCCTGTAAAAAATAACCTAAGTCCCATTAGGAGACAAGAGTGCCACATCAATGCTCAGCTTCTTAACATTGTTCTCTTCAATCTATTGAGCCTCTAATTTAGGGAGAGACTTCCACTTCACAAGGTGCTCCATGTACACTCCATGTATAGTCTTCTTCTTGATCCTTGAGTCTAGGATCTTCTCAGCTTAAGGCTTCACTTGGGCTGGTAATTTGAGATATTTCATACCAGTATGAACATTAGGGTTGTGCTCTTCATCCTCCACATTAGGTCTTTTGTATTTCACCAAGTCTTGGACATTGAAAACTGGTGAGATAGATAGGTCACTAGGTAAGCCAATCTTATAAGCATTAGAGCCATACTTGGCTAGAACCTTACAAGGTCCAACTTTCCTCATTTGAAGCTTACTAGGTATACCTTTTTGAAGCCTTTATTTATTCAGGTGTTCCATCACCCAATCTCCCACTTCAAACTCAAATTCTTTTCTCGTTTCATCAACTCTAGCCTTCACCTTTTGATTGGCTTCCACAAGTGTTCTCCTAACCTTCTCATGGACTTCTTGCATGGATTTGGAAAAATCATCAGCATGTCCACTCACTCCACCTTGATTACCAAGTTCTCTTAACTCAAACACACCTCTTGGGTTCATGCCATACACCACTTCAAATGGGCTCTTTCTGGTAGAGCTGTTTATGCTATCATTATAAGAAAATTTAGATTATGGTAATACCTAGTCCCACACTTGTCCATAATCCTTGGTAAGACACCTTATGAGATTTACCAACACTCTATTGATAACCTATGTTTGTCCATCCATTTGAAGATGATAGGCTGACCCAAAAGAAAGGTTGGTTCCCAATCTCTTTCACAATGTCTTCCAAAAATGCCCCATGAATTTGACATCTCTATCTAAGACTATGTTGATTGGTAGGCCATGAATCCTTACCACTTCCTTAAAGAATAGATGTGCTATGTAGATGGCATCATGTGATGTCTTACATGGTATAAAATGGCTCATTTTTCTAAATCTATCTACCACCACATAGATACTATCAAAACTAGTAATTGTCTTTGGCAAAAAATCTACAAAGTCCATACTTAGACACTCCCATGGCCTCTTAGGGATTGGTAAAGGCTAGTATAACCCTACATTTGAAGATGTGCCCTTAGCCTTTTGACAAAAAATACATTGTTCTACATATCTTATTACACCTCTTGGCACCTTGGGCTAATAGTAGAACCTTTGCACTAAGTCTAGTGTCTTGTTCAAGCCAAAGTGTCCACTAAGGCTACCATTATGCTTCTGTTAGATTAGGTTCTCCCTCATGGAACCTGTAGGTACACATAGTTGGTTACCCTTAAATAACAATCCATTTTGTAATGTACAATTAGAAAAATCACTATGAATGTGTTTTTAAAAATCTTCACATACCTTGTAGGCCTTGGAGAAATCTTTATCTTCCTTGTAGAGTCCTTTGAATCCTTCCAAACTAATGCTTTGAAGTTGGATTTCTTGGAGAGTAAGCAATCTTCTACTTAAGGCATCAAAAACCTTGTTGTTAAGGCCCTTCTTGTGCTTGATAGTAAAATTATAGGCTTGGTGGAACTCCATCCACTTGATGTGCCTATGATGCAAGGGCATCTAAGGTTAAGGCAGGGGTATTCTGTGTCCTCAGTAAACTACATGGATTGTTTGTGTTTTGGCCGGTTTTAATCGGTTTAAGCCTTGACCAGTAGTCTCAGTCATTGAAGGAAGCTTGGTCACTGAAGGAACTCAGTAGTCTCTGACGCTCGGTGAAATTGTTGCTCAGTCATGCCTGTGGTGCTTGGTCGATACTGGTGCTCGGTGATGCCTAGTGTGCTCGGTGATTTTACTATCGCTCAAGAGATCTAACTTACCAACTGGAGTTCTATGTGATTTGTTGAGCCGACTTGGTGAATTAATTGTTGGTAGCCATTGTCTTTGGCTGACATGTAGAACTAAATGTTTGTATAGATTTGTAAGCTGACTTGTATGACATTTAATTATTTTTTTGGGGAGTTAAGGGTTTCATCTAGCTAACTTATGGTTGATGATTAGTATTTCAGGAGGGCTTGGGTAGATGTTTAAGGAGAGATTTTGGGAGATCAAAACTAGGAGAACTTAGTAGATTTGGAATTCAGATGCAAAGCTGAAGTTGGCAAAGTTGTGGAAAAGTTCTTGATGTTCTTCCAGATCAGATTGTACTCTAATAGTCCTTTGTAGTAGAGCTAGGAGTTTTCATACTTGGGAACAAGGAGATTGATTGGAGGCTTGCGAGCTCAAGTTTAGATCTACCTTATGGTTTCCATTAGCTTCTAATCATCTTCAGAGCTAAACTAGCTAAGATTGTATTGGATCTAGTTGTGGATCTTGTAGAATTGTTTCATTTTGTAATTGGCCCTAGCCCAGAAGGCCTTATAGCTAGGCATGTTAATGAAAATTGCTTGAAACATTTATGGTGTTTTCTATTGTGTTGAGTATTCCACTATCTAATCCTTTTGGTTGCAAGGTTTGGACTATTCTTCATTGGATCCACCATCCTTGACTGTATAAGGTGGTATCAGAGTGAGAGTTTGTTCCTATTGGAGTGAAAGTTTGATCTTGTTGAAGCAGAAGTTTGACCTAGCAAGGCTGATCTTGTGAAGTTGATCTTAGTGAAACAGAGATTGTGTGCAATCTAAATTGCAGATCCAAAGCACTAAACTTGTGAAATTGTGCCCTAGTTGTTTACAAGGTTGCAGGTTGAGATCTGACTTGTTGCAATTTGGAAATTGTCACAAGGTGGTCAATGAGGGTTTGTTGCAGAGGGTTTCTCTTATATTTAAGGCTACCTCTGAGAAGATTGGACCCTAGAGTTATTTCATATCTTTGTGATACTGTTGAATCTGGGATCACAGAAAAGGTGAAATCAGATTTTAGATCTGAGATGGAATTGATGAAGAATGATATGGTCACCCAGATCATGAGAACTGTTGCTGGTATACCTCAGAATGTTGGTACTGAGGATGGCTATGAAGAAGCTGCTGAAGAATTTGAGACTACTAGATCTAGTGGTGATGACCCGAGGAACAAATCTACTAAAGATATAATTGCTCGGTTGGCTATATCTGCTGCTCAATTTAGTAATTACCAAATGGAAGTTTCTACTTTCTCTAGTACTCTAAAGCCTAATAATCTGATTGATTGGATTGGTGAACTTGAAGATTTCTTTGAGCTGGAAGAAATTGAAGATCCTCTTTGGGTGAGATTAGCATAGAAAAAGTTGAAAGGACATGCTACTCTTTGGTGGAAAGAACTACAAAGAGACCGAGAAGATGAAGGTGAAACAAAGATCAATTGGTGGAGATTGATGGTGACTAAGTTGAAAGCTAAGTTCATACCAACTGACTATGAGCTTGACTTGTTTAAGAAGTTTTAGAATCTGAAGTAGAAGGATTTGTCTATTGAAGATTATACCAAGGAGTTCTAAAAACTTACTATTCGGTCTGGACACTAAGAGCTTGGTAAGGAAAAGGTAGCTTGGTATGTGAATGGTCTGAGATTCAATATTCAGGATGAGTTTGGTATGCTGAAGATTTATTATGTTGAAGATTCTTATTAGTATGCTCTGAAGGCAGAAGATAAGTTTAAGAGGAAACAACCTAGTAACCCCCCAGGGAAAGAAAAGATTGATCACTCAGTGAAGGAGAAACTGACTGATGCAGAAGATGAATAGAAAGCTATAGAACCAAAGAAGAAGATAGGTAGAGTTATCTTTAAGGGTACTTGCTATAATTGTGGGGAGGAAGGACACTATTCTTTTGAATGCACATAGAACAAGGTTGACTGATGAACTGCTATGATGAATGAGAACATTTAGAATGAACCTGAATCAGAAAACTTGTTACTTCAGTGAACATTGCTCAGTACAAAGGATGAACCTTGTTAGAGGAGTAACTTGTTTAGGACCTGATGCAAGACTAAAGGTAAACTCTGTGATGTTATTGTTGATAGTGGTAGCATTGATAACCTTGTTGCTAAGGACTTGGTTCAGAAACTTGGTTTGAGTATAATGAAACATCCTTGTCCTTATAGGCTTGGCTAGTTACAAGATGTTCATGCTTTGGAAGTTAGAGAACAATGCTTCATTGATGTTTAGATTGGCCAGTACAAGGAGCTTGTCCTTTGTAACATTGTGAAGATGAATAGTTGTGATATATTGCTCAGTAGACCTTAGCAATATGATTGCAGAGCTATTTATGATTGTGTAAAGAATGTATTTACTGTTGAGAAGAATGACAAGAAGTTTTCACTGATTCCTTTGATGGATGCAATGCTCGGTAGGAGAAGGCTGAGTATTGGTAGCCGAGTTGAGATTATAGATCCTAAGAAAATGAATGATTAGTATGAAGAAATGACCTATACATTGTCAAGAAAAGACTTGAAGAGATGAAGGAAATTGAAGTGGAAGACTTTGCAAGAAGAAAAGGTGGAAGAATTGTATGTGAAGAACCAGTTCGGGATTTATGTGTTGAATCATGAAAGATTTTCTTCTCACATATGAACATCTTTTGGAACTTGGGGTGTCTGATGTAGGGCTATCCAAGGTTAAGGAAAGGGAATTTTATGTCCTTGATAAACTACACAGAGTGTTTGTATTTTGGCTAGTTTTACTCGATTGTAGCCTTGACCGACAGTCTCAGTCATTGAAGGAATCTTGGTCACTGAAGGAACTCGGTAGTCTCTGATGCTCAATGAAATTTTTTCTTAGTCATGCCTTTAGTGCTTCATCCATACTGGTGCTCAGCAATGCCTGGCATGCTCGGTGATTTTACTGTCGCTCAATAGATTTGACTTACCGACTGGAGTTCTATGTGATTTGTTGAGCCAACTTGGTGAATTAATTATTGGTAGCCATTTTCTTGGGCCGACATGAAAAATTGAATGTTTGTATACATTTGTAAGCTAACTTGTATATAATTTAATTATTATTTTGGGGAGTTAAGGGTTTCATCCAGATGACTTGTGGCTAATGGTTAGTATTTAAGGAGGGATTGGGTAGATGTTTAAGGAGAGATTTTGGGAGATATGAACTAGGAGAAGTTAGTAGATCTAGAATTCAGATGTGAGGATGAAGTTGGTGAAGTTGTGGAAAAGTTCTTGATGTTCTTGTAGATTAGATTGTAATCTGATAGTCCTTTGTAGTAGAGCTAGGAATTTTCATACTTGGGAACAAGGAGATTTCTTGGAGGCTTTCAAGCTCAAGTTTAGGTTTTCCTTATGGTTTCCAATCAGCTTCTGACAATCTTTAGAGCTGACCTAGCTGAGATTGTATTGGATCTAGTTGTGGATCTTGCAAAATTGTTTCATTTTGTAACTGGCCCTAGCCCAGAAAGCCTTACAGATGGGCATGTTAATGAAAATTGCTTGAAAAATTTATGGTGTTGTCTATTGTGTTGATTATTTTGCTATGTAATTCTTTTGGCTACAACATTTGGACTGTCCTTCATTGGATCCACCATCCTTGACTACATAAGCCTATGACTTAGCTTGTCTTGAGTGTTGATGTAACTCAATGCTTGGTTGTCTTTAAAGACTACAAACTCTTTAGGAAAAATTTAATGCCTTCAATTTTTAAGTTCTTTAATCAATGCATACATATCTAAATCATATGAGGAATGCTTTGATTTAAACTCATTTAGCCTTTCACTGAAAAATGCAACTGGTCTCCCTTCTTGATTCAAGACTGGTCCTACTGCTATATTGGTTACATCACATTCAACAATGAACAACTTTTGAAAGCTTGGTAGGGCCAAAATAGGTTGAGTTTCTACTCTTTCCTTCATCTTCTAAAACCCTTCTTGAGCTTCCTTGGTCCACACAAACTTGGTTTTAACTCCACCTTTGATAGTATTAAGCATAGGTGCACATATCTCACTGAATCCTCTTACGAACTTCCTATAGAGCTAAGCTAATCCATGGAAGCTCCTTACTTTAGTCACTATTTTAGGAGTAGGCCAACTTACTATGGCTTCCACTTTTCTTGGATCCATCTTGAGGTCACCTTTAGACACCACAAAACCTAGGTACACTAGTTCTTGTTTGAGGAAGTCACTCTTCTCTAGGTTGATGGCTAACTTCTCTTCATGTATTCTTCTTAGGACAACTTCTAAGTGCTGCATGTGTTCTTCCTTTGTCTTTCTAAAGATGGGGATGTCATCTAGATACACCACAACAAACCTACCAATATAGTCTTTTACAACTTCATTCATTAAGCTCATAAAGGTACTAGGTGCATTTGTAAGTCCAAAGGTTATAACTAACCATTCATAAAGACCCTCATTGGTTTTGAAAGCTGATGTCCACTCATCCCCTTCTTTCATCCTAATGTTGTGATACCCACTCTTAAGGTCAATTTTAGTAAAGTATTGAGACCCCCCAAGACAATCCATAAGGTCTTCTATTCTAGGGATATGAAACATATATCTAATGGTAATTCTATTTATTTCCCTATAATCAGTACATAATCTCCACTTACCTCCTTTCTTTGGTGCCAAAACCACAAGGACAACACATGGACTAATGCTTTTTGTAAGAATTTGCAAATAGCAAAGATTGAACTAAGGATCTAGAGGTTGAAGAAAAGCACAAGAGAGATAATATGAATGCAATGATGGATTGAATAGATCCAATGAATTCACCTTGAATGATTGATGTAAAATGATTATTACATAATAGGCCTCCTTATATAGGAAATGAAATATGAGACAATGATAAGGAGCTAATAAGCTATCTCCTATGCTAGGTGTAATCACATGTCCACCAAATGTGGATCATCCTCCATTATGCAATAAAGTATGTGCAATGGATTAGGATGATAATTTGATAAGAGCACGAAAGGTAGATCTCACACACAAAGAGGTATGTGAAGAAAAATATCACACCTAAAGTGGAAATTCTCCTACACCATGTGCTTAATGAGGTGCACACTCCTAGGTGTCTCAATCACAAACTACTATACAATGCATTATCCTAAGTAAGATTAAGTAAAGTGTAATTAGGAATATTTAATTACACCAACACCCCTCCTTAAGTGTAACTTAGGGGAATGCACTTAAATTCACAATGCAAGATGGGTCCCAGCTACTAGGCCATGTTAGGTACCCATGTACAAAATGCAATACATGAAATGCATAACTCTCATAAAGCAGAGAAAGAGGGAAAACCTCATGGGAAAAATCCTCCCCCCAAAAGAGAGAAGAAAACAAGATGCATGGATGGATGCAGTGCTCAATACCTCCCAATAACTACATAAATCATGTATATACAAAGAAGTATCCCCCCATAAGAAGGATAGTTGGAGACATGATATCCCCCCCATAATGTAGAACCTCCCATGTTGATGAAGAGTACCTACAAATAGTAGATCAACCAATGCTTACAAGAAACATGTCTCCCCTTAGGAAGAAATAGATACATCAAATGATGAAGAAGCCAATCCTTGTGCAAATGGAATGAGGAAGAAGATGAAGGTCTCCATGCATGAATCTCTGAAGACTAAATATGTCTCTCCAAGATCAATGAATCTATCACCTCATGTGACAAATCAAGTGAAGAAGGAGAAGACTCAAGAGTGCCAATCTCCAAAGAAGGTGAAGAAGTATCCCCAACTATGATGAAACTATCATCAAGGGAAAGAGAAACCCCCTCATGTATGTCTTCCAAATCTGCATCATGAGAATCAACAAATGTTGAAGATGCATCGAAGTAGTCATCACATTCTGCAAGATCTGAAACACAAAGATCATCATGTTGAATAGTAGAGCCCATGTTTGAAGAAGTAGGAAATGGAGTAGGAAGATCAAAACTTGTCTCAAAAATAAAATGATTCAAGTGCCCAAAATTCTCCTCATAATTATCCCTTGGCAAAGAGATGTGAACATGATGAATATCATCATCATTATCAACAAAATTTCAAAAAGAATACAAGTGTGATGTATGATCAACAACTCCCATAGCTATGACATCTCTAGTCTACATGTCCCTAATGTAGACATAATTAGGAGTGAACTCAACAATTTTACCTTGTGCCCCATGTGTAATTTGGTAAATAGAAAGGAGATTAGTGGTCAAGGATGGTACACAAAGAACATCATTAAATGTCCCTTCTCCCATAGGAATAGAACCTTTCCCACAAACTCTCATGAATGTGTTGTTACCCATAAAAATATTAGGAGAATTACAAGGCTCAATAGAAGAAAACATATCCATAGAAGATTCCATATGATGTGATGCACCTAAATCAAGAATCCATTTACCTTTCTCAGGATGTGTGGAAGACAAGAGTGCTTGTCCTTTAGCTTTATCTGTGGATGATGATGTAGATGTAGAAGTTGTCAAATGTGTAGAAGAAGGAGTAGACACTGATGAGGGCAACTTAAGGTTGTGTTTCTAAATAATGTGAGTTAGCTCATCAATATTCTTTTGAAAACACTTATGCTCATCATGTCCTAGCCTTTTACAATAAGCACATTTATCTCTCTTTCTTCTAGATGATTCCTCTCTTGAAGAGGACTTGGATTCAATAGTATTGTGTGAAGGAGATTCATTACCTTTGTCATGAGGCTTAGGATCCTTCTGTTGTTTCTTTCCTTTTCCATTAGAAGCCTTTGATGTAGACTCAATTGCAATCAATGCTTGATGTGTGGAAAACTTCAATTGACCCATGTGTGCCAACTTTGCTTGTTCCCTTGTGAGTTGGGCTGCAAATTCATCAAGAGAGGGAAATTTGTATGCACTACCAAGAGCATCCATAGTAGCATAGAATGTAGAAACAAAGATAGAATAATCAGGACCAAGCTTAGAAAGAATAGAAAAGATCAATTGTTCATCCCCTTTAACAATGCCACATGTAGAAAGCTCCAATCTAATAGAATTGAACTTAGAGAAAAAGTCTTGAATATTGTCAAAATTAGTAGGATTGAGACCTATGAGATCATTCTCTAATCTAAATTTTCTCATTCTATCAAGTTTACCAAAGAGTCCTTCCAATATGACCCAAGCATCATGAGGATGTGTGCAAGATGCAATATGAAAGTTCAAGTCATGAGAGATGGATGATCTAAGAGAGAAAAGTGCTTTATCCCTTCTATCAAACCATTTTTGCCTTTCTGGAACACCTGTTTGGGTTTCTTGATCCTGTCGAAGAGTCATTCTAAGAAATCCAAGACTCAACAAATGATCACTTAAAGAAAATTTCCATTCATGGTAGTTATATGGAGTGAGGATTTTAACCTTTGAATTATTCATATTGCAACCAAATAATGACTAATAACTCCTTCAAATGATTGATGCAAATCAGAAAACTAAAGTCCAAGGATTAACCAAGTGCAAATATAGCCCCAAAATGACCTATTTCTGAAAGTGATATGTCTACCCAAAATAATTTAAATCTGATTGCAAATCTAGAAAGTAGACAAAAAATAATGCACTTTCAAAAAAAATTTCACCACAAAATGTTACCGTATGTGCCCAAACAAAGCCCTGGAAGTTGTAGAAGTTAGGAATAGACAGGAACAGTCACCAAAAAATGCAACTTTTGAAAAATCAGGCTACCAAAATGTAAAATCAACACCACCACTAGAGTCTTCAAGAAATTCTACCCAATTTCAAAAAAAATTGCACCCGATTTGGAGCCCAGATGACCAAGGTATGGCCTCCCAAAGTCGGACTGTCAAATCAAAATTGCATATGGTGAAGGTAGAGAATTTTTGAACCCTGTTGACATCAGTGAGTAGGGGTGTTAAATTTGATAGTCATATGGCCATCAAAAAAACCCAATTTTCCCTATTTTGATAGCTAGACAACCATCAATTTTAGGGTCAGCAAATGATGATGTCAGTGCAAAAAAGCCCTTGCTAACGTGTCTGCTGATTGGAATAGTGACTATGCGTGCCATACAGATGACATTACTTGTACATCTAGTTGTGTTTCTATGACATCAGCACTACTGACCGTGTCTGTGAGGTGCCAGTTGGTGATGGATCTGGGCAGCCACGTGGCTTCTCAGGTGGTGACTAGGCCGGTGGCGGTGAAGGATCTGCAATCGACGGTGGGTAGGAGTCTTCTAGAGGGTAGTGCTATGTCTGCCGAATGAGTGGAGGGGTAGCTTCTAGGTAGAGTTTGGGTCTTGGTGGTGTTGTACGAGAGTAGAGGTGGTCATTATGGAGAAGGGTCTGCGGCGGAGCAGATGGAAGCGCCACTTCAGTGGCAGATCGGTGGCTGAAATAGCACTACGATGGACTGGGGAGGAGCATCAGGCAGTGGCTGGATTCTTGAGTCCCACATTGATCATGGACTAGAGAATTTCACCCTTTATAAAGAATAATGCACAGTTAATGAAATGAAGATGTGTGCTTGGGTGGGCACGGGTTCACCTCTGAGTGATACCGTGTGACATCACTACACTGGTCGAAGTGTGAGGTGACCTATCACACTCTTCTATGAATACAAAATATTCTCTGCTAAATAATGAGATTCCAAGACATGTACCAGGCCCAATTTTTGCAGAATATAAAAAAATCTAAAAAATTACAGATTAAAACAATTTTTTTTTAAAAAAAAAATCATACTGCAAAGGTGTAGATTGGGTTGTGCAGCTCGATTTGCAATTTTTTTTTGCCTCAATTTAGACTTTCACTGAATAAAGGCAAATTTATAGTCGATCTTAACCAAAACAACCTCTTGGATGCAATGGTGAGGTCAGATCTGCTCCAAGATGCCTCTATCGCATGTTGGTTCCCAAATCTGAGATTTGGACCTTCAAAGCTTGCATCAAGATTTCTTCAAATCGGCTGATCTAAATGCTGCAATGGCTCTGATACCATGTAACAATTTGCAAATAGCAAAGATTGAACTAAGGATTTAGAGGTTGAAGAAAAGCATAAGAGATATAATATGAATGCAATGATGGATTGAATAGATCCAATGAATTCACCCTGAATGATTGATGTAAAATGATTATTACATAATAGGCCTCCTTATATAGGAAAGACAATAAGATATAATGATAAGGAGTTGATAAGCTATCTACTATGCTAGGTGTAATCAAATGTCCACCAAATGTGGATCATCCTCCATTATGCAATAAAGTATGTGCAATTGATTAGGATGATAATGTGATAAGAGCACGAAAGGTGGATCTCACACACAAAGAGATATGTGAAGACAACTATCACACCTAAAGTGGAAATTATCCTACACCATGTGCTTAATGAGGTGCACACTCCTAGGTGTCTCAATCACAAACTACTATACAATGCATTATCCTAAGTAAGATTAAGTAAAGTGAAATTAGGAATATTTAATTACACCAACACTTTTCCTTATTAGCCCTTGATCAAGAAGTTCTTGGATTTGCCTTGCTATCTCCTTTTCTTTCTCTGGAGTCACTTTGTATGTTGCCTTGTTAGGTAAGGATGCTCCAGGAACAAAGTCAATTTGATGACTGATTTTTCTTTGAGGAGGGAGAGTGGATGGTGTCCCATCACTTATGATGTCCATAAACTAATTCAAAAGATGTTTCACTTCTTTAGGCAAGGTAGTATGTAGTACCTTGGTCTCCTCCTTGGGTTTCAAGACTATAGCTAGTCCCACTCCTTCTTTATTGAGTTCATGCAAGAACTCCTTCCCACTCATCAAGAGTACATTAGGATCAACTGAACTTGCAGCTCCTTCCTCCAAAAGTGACTGAATTTTATAAGTCACTCCATCCTTCTTAAAGTTGTACACATTTCTCTTCCCATGGTAAACGACATCCTGGTCATACTGTCATGGCCTTCCTAGTAAAAAATGGAAAGCATCCATTGGTAGGATGTCACATAATATCTTATCTTGGTAGCCACCAATCATGAAGTCTACCCATGCTTGTTCATTCACAAGAACATTCTACCCCTTATTCAACCAAGTCACTTTGTAAGGGTGTGTATGAGGCATCCTCTCAAGTTTGAGCTTTTGGACTATCTCCTCTGATATTATATTATCAGTAGAACCTGAATCAATGATGACTTTTCAAACCTTGCCAAGGATCTTACACTTGATCCTAAAAAGAGCCCTCCTATGTTTAGGTTCTTCTTTAACTGGTTCCTTGAGTAGAACTCTCCTAAACATGAGGTTATCTCCATGTTCTAAACACAAGTTCACCTTAGGTGACTTCACACTACCTTCTTCCTCTTAAACATAGGTTATCTTCTTCTCTCCATGAGAACTTGAAGCCTTTTCAGGACATCTATATGCAGGGTGGCCTAGCTGCCCACAATTATAACACTTCATGCTTGAAAAGTGTGATCCCCTACTCAAACCACTTGATCTTCCTCTACCACCTTGGAACCCTCTACCTCTACCATAATTTCCTCTTGTACTTGGTTCACTAAATTGTTCAACTAGATTGGAGTCTCCATGATTTCTTGATTCATTACTCCTACCACCATAGCCATCTCTATGTCATCTAGTATCTCTTCCTCTGCCTCTACCCTTTGATGAGGTGTCTTGTTTCTTTTTTTTCTTTTCTTATACCTTTAGTGCTAATTAAAAGCACTTGTGGACAATAGTAGAAGTCCATAGACTAATTTCTTCTTGGATACTCCATCTTAAACCACTCAAGTATCTTGCAACTCGAATACTTTCCTCTTCTTGCACTTTAGACCTCAAATTTTTTTTTTGAAACTCCTCAGTATAGGAAGTCACATCCATTTATTTTTGTCTAAGATTCTACCTTTTTTTGTGTATTTGGATCTCATGATCTTCTAGAAAGTAATTCTCCTTGATCTTTGTGACCATAGTATTCCCATTTACAATGGGTCTCTTCCCTTCTCTTTAAATCTCTTCTTGAAGGAACTTCCACCATGTTAGGGATGGTCCCCTTAGCCTTGATTTGGCTACCTTCACTCTTTCTTCCTCTGAGATACCTTCACATTCAAAGTTATCCTCCATCCCTTCAATCCACTCCATCACCAATTCTGAATCCATCTTGTCGATGAGCAGGGGTATCCCTTCTAAAGATTTGCCTCCCAATGCCTTGATGGCTTTGAGGATGGGTTCTTCTTGGATAGGCGGGTTAGGTTTAGGAACATAATCTTCATCAATAAGTGCCTTGCCCTTGTCATCTTCTACATCCATCTTTTCTTTCATTCTTTTAGTATCCTCTGCCACTAACTAGCTTATCTTTCAAAGCTTCCATAGTCTCCTCAATAATTATATTTCTTTCTTTTTGATCTACCACTTCTCTGGCCAATTTAGCATTGGTCACCATTGTATTATCCCTAATGGATTCACTCCTTTTTGACATGCAAATTTACCAAAGCCTTTCAATGGCTCTGATACCAATTTGATAGGGAGATCTTCTTTCCACAAGCCCCAATTCCTCTAGGACTTCACTAGGTCTTCTCTTGACCTATTCTAAGGTTCCTAAGACTCTACAAATAGAGTTATTCTTCTTAATCTCCTCTATGCCTCAAGATCTCTCTACCAAGGTTACAAACTCACTCTAGTTCCCACAACTCCCTCAATGAATTCAACTAAGGAATTCATCCCTTACCCAAACTTCATGAATCTAGTCAATAGACATGGGAGAGGACTCTTATAGTCTTTTTTTAACTCAATTTGGGGTGCTTTACCTTGTGGTATCCTTCTCCTAATACCCGATCTCCAATTTTAGCCTAAAAAGGGCTATTAGGCCTTGTAGGTCTCCTAACACACAAATCAGTGTTTAATTATGCATCTATCCACACAAGTGGTCAAAAGGATTGTATTTTCAAACACCCTTTTTGAAGTTTTAAAGGATTGAAGAACCCTTAAACCTCCAACTCTTCCATACAAGTCTTTCCTACTTTCTAGCCTTGTTTTTAGGCCTATTTAGGCCTCACTTGTTCACAGTGAGGGTTTTCTTTTTCCACCCCTTGAAAATTTTTTCATGAGCTCTCTTTCATAGGATTCAGTCTTTGATCATGGTAGTATACTCTCCAGGTCCTATATTGGCTTTCCCAATCCCCAGTCTCTCTCCCAAACGCTGGATCAATAGAGGCTCCCTAACCAAGCTTGTCTTTGCTCGCCTAGGGCCTGTTGTTTAAAATAATTCCCCTATATTTAAATCCACACAAATACATATCTACATTGTCCTAACATATTCCAAGTGGCCATAAAGAACCTAACATCTAATCCTAAGTTAGAGCCATTCTAATGGCCTCTACTCTGAATAGTCCAGCAAGCTGGCCTTAGAGGAGGAATTTAATTGCAAAGCTTGAAATGAATCTGAAAACCTAAAAAAGGCTTAAAAATAAAAACTAAAACATAAAGCATAAGATAAACAAGGTTCTTGCTCTGGTTCAATCCATGAGATTGGATAACCAAGCTTCCTATTCAATTCATTGATGGGTACACTCTACCAGTCATGAAAACTTAAAACAGTGCTCAAAATTATGAGTCTCCAACCTTTGGTCTCGATGAAAGAAATCCATAAATATGCTTAGATCCTCAATATTTTTTGGTATGAGCCCTATAACTAATTTCTAGGCTTGGACAGACTTTAGACCAAATGTTGTCATGACAACTTTCAAAGTTTTCATGACAACTTTTACATTTTCTTGACAAATTTGTCAAGGTTGAGCCATGAGGTCTCAATAGACTCTCTCAACTATTCTAAACCTTCTAGGACCTTTCTTCCAATGAATTACACTCATTTAGTTCCATTTCATAGTGAAGATACACCTATGACTGATTTACAACTCCCAATGGCATAACAAGCCATATGCTTGGGTATTCACCAAGACCTATTAAGACCAACACTGGGACTAAGACCAACTACTTAAGAACTTAATAGGACTTCTAACACACTTCCAAATTAAGACACAAAAACCAAAATTCCATAAGGATAGTGACTTGGAAAATAGTCACTACAAGCCCAAAACTTAGGTGTCTAGTAGCTAGCCTAGGTGCTCCTGCACCACAAACCTGCGGTAATATCCAACTAGCCCCATGAAACTACAAACCTCAGACACATTAGTGGGTGCTGGCCACTGCACAATTGAATTAATATTAGAAGGATCTACCAAGATACCTTCACCTAAGATCACATTTCCTAGATACTAAACCTATGTGTGAAAGAAATCACACTTCTCTGAATTGGCATTAAGTTGATTTTCTCTCAAGCACAACAATACCTGTCTAAGATGCTCCTCATTCTCTTCTATGATTTTAGAATATATCAGTATATTATTCAAGAAGATTAGGAAAAAATGATCCAAATATCTATGAAAAACCTCATTCATTTGGCATACAAAATCCGATGGATCATTCATCAAGCCAAATGCTACCATAGTAAACTCATAGCACATCCATATCGTGTACGAAAATAAATCTTATGGATATCTACATCGTGAATCCACAACTGGTGATACCTTGACTTTAGATCAATCTTAGAGAACACCTTGGATTCCTTGATCTAATAAAAAAGGTCATCAATCTGTGGAAAAGGATACTTGTTCTTGATTGTTACCTTGTTAAGCTATCTATAGTCAAATCACAAGCATAATGATCCATCCTTCTTCTTAGCAAAAAGGACTGGTGCTCCCCAAGGAGATACACTAGGTCTGATACTTCCCTTTTCCAAAAATTCCTCTAACCAAAGCTTCAAATCACTCAATTAATGAGCATTCATCCAATATGGAGCTCTAGAAATAGGCTCAGCTCTTGGAACAAGCTCAATCCAGAAATCTATGTCACGCTTCAATGGCATACCTAGAATTTCCTTCGAAAAGACATCATGACACTCCTACAAAAAAGGATTATCTAGGGTCTTATCTTCACTCTCCACTTCATATATCTCATTCATAGTCACCAAAAACATCTAGAAACCCTTATGCATACAACACTTTAATTTGCATGGAAAATATGTTAGGAATGGGAACACTGAGAGGGGGGGGGGGGGGGTGAATCAGTGTTCACTATATTTTCACTTTTTACTTTAATTTTTATGCTGAAATTAAATGCTTAAGAACTCAATTAAACATTCACATAAACATGAAACATGAAATCAACACATGACACCAATATGGTTACAGGGAAACCCAAATAGGTTAAAACCATGGTGGGACTTGATACCCACTAATAATTTGCACTAGTGTTTTGTGATCCTTGTTAGAAGATCATTTAACCTATTTGGAGTAGCTTTACAATGCTTTAAGTATAGTAGACCTTGTTAAGGGTTGGACCTTGTTAGGAGTCTTTTACAATGATCCCTGTTAGGGGAGTGGACTCACTATCCTAGAGCCCACTGCTCAAATGGTGAAGGCTACAACCTTCTGAATCAGATACACACTATATTTGCAAGTGAATTATCACTGTAACACTGCTTGTCAGATCAGTTCCTTTTGTGCGCTAATGCTTTGACCTCTATAAAATCTTTAATACATCTTATGTTGTCTTCACATACTTCTATTTTGATTACCAAAACTCTTCTTCAACTTCCATACCGAATACAATGGGCACACCTTATATTTATGTGCTTATATAAATTATAAAATTAGGTCGGCCCTATAAATAATTACAAAAAACACTTCAAAATGAGTTGGCTTAAGCATTCTTACAATTAAAAAAATAAACATGTCAGAAACCTAAATACAATGGGCGCATAGCCTTTACAATATTACATTAGAATCACAAACCAAAAAGCTAACTATCGGCTCCATGCTCTGTTCACTACTAGCACACATTGACTGTGCAATTTCAACTGACTATAACTTTCACATCTTTGCATATCTACTTATGCATTCATAGACTAAGCATAAGTAGAGTCTAACAACCTTAACTTCTAGGGCACATACCATAATTCATCCATACACACGTGCGCTGATGCTCTGAGCTTTTGGAACTCTGAATACTATCCAGTCTTCAATACTTAACTAAATTCTAATCTTTACACTAAGTGCACTGTCTCCAAACTACTATATGACTTTTTTTCCATAATGAAAACTGTTGGTGTAATTAATTATTCCTAATTACACTTTACTTAATCTTACTTAGGTTAATGCATTGCATAGTAGTTTGTGATTGAGACACCTAGGAGTGTGCACATCTATTAAGCACATGGTGTAGGAGAAATTCCACTTTAGGTGTGATAGTTGTCTTCACATACCTCATTGTGTGTAAGATCCACCTTTTGTACTCTTATCACATTATCATCCTAATCCAATGCACATACTTTATTGCATATTGGAGAATGATCCACATTTGGTGGACATGTGATTACACCTAGCATAGGTGATAGCTTATCATCTCCTTATCATTCTCTCATATCACCTTTCCTATATAAGGAGGCCTATTATGTAATCATTTCATTGAGCATTCATCAATCATTGAGAATTGAGTAATTCATTGGATCTATTCAATCCATCCTTGCATTCATATTTTCTCTCTTGTGCTTTTCTTCAACCTCTAGATCCTTGGTTCAATATTTGCTATTTGCAAATTCTTACAACAACACTATATCTAGTCATATACTTCAGTATAGACAACTTGCCACCAATCTCCCCCTTTGTCATTAATGGCAACAAAGTAATATGGCCAAGTTTCTTAACTGTGCCTTTACAAAAAAACTTTGTCATCTATACATCTTCTATACATAACCTTATATCTCCCTATACATATATGTACTCCATATTCTATACACAACTCCCCCTTTGACATTAATGACAAAGGTGCATGAAAAAATTATATGTACACTTACTCACTGAGGGAAAAGATCCAGATATGCAATTTTGAGGTTTTGGATCTCCTTCTTCAAAAAGGTTATTAGTGAATTGACTATCTGTAGATGGGCACATAATGCATATTGAATCTTCTCCATCTTCTCCAATTCTATGCTTGGACCTTGATCATAGGTTATCATGGTCACATCAATCTCCTTTATGTTTTGACTGAGAATGTCTAGTGAGGGTGCAAGAGCATTCCTCAATTGAGTCTATCTAGACCTTATCTTCTCCATTTCTTTCTTTGCCTTCTCAATTATGTCCAATTGACCTTGATAGACATTGTTACACATGTTTACATCAATGGATGTGTCTAGCACTGAATTCTTCACCTTCTCAATCATTGCCTCTGCATCTTTGATCTTCTTAAGATGGGCATCAGAGAGCTTATCCTGATCCATGCATTCTGCAATGACTTTCCTTCCTTGATTTGCAAATTCCTTCAAGGATGCCTAACCAAACTTAAGTGAACTTAAGTCAAGTGTGAAGTTTCTTATTAGTTCATTGAGTCTCTTTTTCAAGTATTTCTCTTCTACCACTATGGTCGCAAATTCTTCTAAGCTAGAAAAATTGACTTTGAACTGTGAGATGACTATGCTTACATCATCAACCAAATAAACATTTTGCACTTTCTTATCTTTAGGCAAAAAAATGTTCAAAATATTTACTGATTCTATAAGGAGATGATTTCTCATGACTTTCTTCTCCTTTTCCTTCTCTGTAGCCAAGACCCTGAACTTAATCAGGTCTTCTTCTTTCCAGGAGTCCAAACTACTTATGTCTGGTGTCAAACTTGACAAAAATTTGGAGGAAGGAGTGATGGGAGTGTTTTCCATCACCACTTCTTATTTTACTATGATTAGTTCAACAATAGTTTCATCTTTTCTTTCTTTTTCCTTTTCTCCTTCTTTCTTCTCTTCTTCTTTCTCATCAGAAACATCTTCTATGAGTACTTCTTGCTGAATGGGAGCTATACTACTGCATAGGATTTCAGCTTCCTCAGTGCTGACAAATGCTTCCTCAAACTTGTCCAAATCCTTATCAGTAGCCACCATGGCTATTTCCACATTATCTATGATAATAGTGCTATCTTTGTGTGATTCTATTATGGGCACATACTTGTCTACCTCTGTTTGAGTTTCTTCTATGGGTGTTGAGTCCTAAGGACCTATCATTGGTACATTAGTGGTCTCTACCACTTTGTCTTCCTTATTAGGTGCATGAGAGATGGGCACAACAAGTGGTTTTAACTTTTTCTCCAATAACACCTTTTCAAAGATCTTCTCCGTTTCCTTCGTAATCAACTAATAGTCTTTATTCATGATGTGAAGAGTTCTCATCTTAGTCCTTAGGTGTGGATTCACCAAATTCAATATTAGTGCCACTTCTTCTTTAGAACATATAGGAAGAGTATCTTTTAATACTTTTTCTCTGATCCTTAGATCTTCTTCATTTGCTTGTCTCTTTAGATTTTCTAAAATATCCCATACTTTATCTAGAATTTTTGTTTTCAACTGAAGGACTGCCTTCTTGAATTTTATCATATGTTTGACAATCATATTATGAATTTCTAATTTGTCAATCTCACTATAAGATTCATAATACTTTTCTACTTGATCAATTCTACCCTCATCAATAATTCTTACATTCAAAAATTTAAGGCTAGGTCTAAATCCTGCCTGAGTGTTTTTCTTGCTCCTTAATGCTTGCGAGGATGGATGACTAGTGCTAGCTTCTTTCTTCCTTTTGAACAAAGGCTTATACTCCAGAGGAGCATCTTTGGGTGCAAAATGAGTACTATCTTTTTACCCTTCTGAATGTCATCTAATTCAGTTTTTATCTTCTTCAGCTTGGGATCTTCTTGTTCTTCCTCTGTTGCCGCACCTTTCAATTCTAGGGAAATCTTTTCATCCCTTTCTTTATCAAGGTCTTCTTGAGATACACCATGTATTCTCAAGATTTTAGATGTGACCTTTGCAACCTTTCTTTTTGTTGTAGAACTATTTAGTTTAGCATCAACTTCCCTAGTCTTTTCTTCATAGGTTCCCCACCTAGGTTCATTATCATCTTTAGGGGCTGATAGCAATACTTGTGCATAGGATTCAAGAACTTGTTCCTCTACCTCATACCCAAGTGGATGAATCCACTTAGTTCTAGGTTCAATGGATTCCATACATGTAGTGTCTTTTTCCACCATAAAGCATATCACGTAAACCAGGCTATGACTTCAAATTTTCAAACTTGAGCTCTGCTAGCAATCAGTATGTGTGCTCTTGCACGAAGGTTCCTATACACTCCAAAAGCTTAAGTCCAAAGGTGCATACTCTAAGGATGAGTATACCAAGCATGGAGGGGTCTAGAGCTAAATTAGCTCCCCCTATGACCTTGAGCACCATTCATGTAGATGTAGAGGGTGCGTCCACTTGGGATGCATCCAATACATTCTTATTAGCATTTTCCTTCTTTCCTTATAACCAAATCAAGCTCACATCCTCTGAGGCTTTCAAAAACTTGACTTCTACTTCAGGATCCAAAATTGGTTCTTCAGTCTTTTTGGGGCTTTCCTAAAATTGTGTCCTTGATCTACAGAACCTTGAGATATGTCTAGCCTTGTTATAAGAGTGAAAAATGATTGGAGGTCTATTATTCTTTGGCGCATTGACATGAGTCACCATTCTACATGTTCTGGCTGAGTGACCATTATAGTTACATATCTAACATGTAACATCCTAAGAATTTCTTACATTTGTTTGGTTCTGATTTCTTTGATCTTGTTGAGTCCTATTCTTCTTACTAGTGTTGCAATTCATAGCTTTATGACCAAATCTATTGCATGAATAATAGTAACCATTAAAAGGTTTTACCTCTGTGTAGTTTCTTGCAATGTGTCCATGTTTGTTACAAGCAAAACAAGTGCGTTCTACTTTCTTGTGCTCATTCTTAGGAGGACCACCATTGTTTTTGGTTTGATCTTCAGTCTTTTCATCATCAGTAGAGTTCTTTTGTGAATCCTTTCTTTCTCACATATTGTCGATTTGATTTTGTGCTTCATTGAATCCAATGTAGCTAGTGTCTCCTTTGATTCTTCTTGCATACAGCTGAGATTCTACCAAATCAGCACTGGTGTGTAATTTGTCAATATGATTCTTTTCATCTTTTAATTTAGACTCCAATCTTTCTTTGCAATTCCTTAGATCCAAGATTATTTCCAAATTGGCTTCCCTTAATTCTTCATTGAGTTGAAGGTTCTCCTTGACTTGTTCATTGTAGACATCTTGATTGTTCATCAGTTTGTCATCAAATTCTTCAAGCTGACTTAACAAGGATTTATTTTCTTCACTCAACTTCTTGACTTTTTCTTCAAGTTCACTATTAGAGTGTCCTTTCAAATCCTTTCTTAGTATTTTGATAACTACTTGAGCATCACTAAATTTTTCTTTTTAGTTCTTCAATTTCCCTTTCTAAATTGTCCAGGTCTTCAAGAGTGGCTTCAAGATTTTTCTTCAGATGTTTCATATCTACTTTGTCCATGATCTCATCAAGTAGTTAAACTTCTCTGATGATGACCAGAGCTTTGATACCAATTGTTAGGAATGGGAACACTGAAGGGGGGGGTGAATCAGTGTTCACTGTATTTTAACTTTTTACTTTAATTTTTATGCTAAACTTAAATGCTTAAGAACTAAATTAAACATTCACATAAACATGAAACATGAAATCAATACATGAAACCAATATGGTTACGGGGAAACCCAAATAGGTAAAAACTACAGTGGGACTTGATACCCACTAATAATCTGCGCTAGTGTTTTGTGATCCTTGTTAGAAGATCCTTTACCCTATTAGGAGTAGTTTTACAATGCTTTAAGTATAGTAGACCTTGTTAAGGGTCAGACCCTATTAGGAGTCTTTTACAATGATCCCTATTAGGGGAGTGGACTCACTATCCTAGAGCTCACTGCTCAAATGGTGAAGGCTACAACCTTCTAAATCAAATACACACTATATCTGCAGGTGAATTGTCACTATGACACTGCTTGTTAGATCAGTTCCTTTGGTGCACTGATGCTTTGACCTCTAGCAAAGCTTTAATACATCTTATGTTGTCTTTGCATACCTTTTCTCTACTTATCACAACTCTTCTTCAACTTCCATGCCAAATACAATGGGCACACCTTATATTTATGCGCTCATACAAATTATACAATTAGGTCGGCCCTATAACTAATTACAAACAATGCTTCCAAATGAATTGGCTTAAGCATTCTTACAATTATAAAAATAAACATGTCAAAAACCTAAATATAATGGGCACATAGCCTTTACAATATTACATTATAATTGCAAACCAAAAAGCTAACTGTCAGCTCCATGCTCTATTCGCTGCTGGCACACACTAGCTGTGCAACTTCAACTGACTGTAAATTTCACATATTTGCATATCTACTTATGCAATCATAGACTAAGAATAAGTATAGTCTAACAACCTTAAATTCTAGGGTGCATACCATAATTTATCCATACACATGTGCGTTGATGCTCTGAGCTACTAGAACTCTGAATACTGTCAAGTCTTTAATATTTAACTGAATTCTGATCTTTACACTAAGTGTGTTGTCTCCAAACTGCTATATGACTTTTTGGCCATAATGACAACACTATATCTAGTCATATACTTCAGTATAGAAAACTTGCCAACAAAATATCATCTAAAGAAAAATAGAACATTGAATTCCCACAATCTGACAATATTTGCCCTAGTCATCCTTGCAATTGATAGTATTTTGCCTACAATCAATATTAGCCCCATGAGCTCCCAACCAATCCATTCCTAATACAACCCCATATGATCCCAATAGAATCACATGAAGATCAACTGAGGTAGTATATCTACCTAAATTTAGCTCACACTTATGGACCAAAGAACCTGTAATAACCTTATCCCCAGAAGCTAACTCCACTTGCCAGCACCTATCTTGCTTCGTAGTAACTAGCCCACATTACTCAACTAGATAAGGAGATATAAATGAATCAATAGCACTAGAATCATATAAGGCAGAGATAGATATACCTTGAATAGTTCCCGTAGTCTCTACCATTGTCCCCTGGTGATCCACCTGACAATGATCCAAGGCTGCAAACACTCTATGAGCACATCCTGCATCTCCCACTAGAGGCTTTGAAGCTCCTGGTCTCTATGCTAAATACTGAGGGGGATGCTGAGGATAATTCACTACAATATTCCCAAACTATCCGCAAGTGAAACACCCATTACCCCTAGTATTGCCTCTCGCATCGGAAGGCACACTCAACTGCTGGAAACTACCCTTGCTGACACTCTGCTAGGCACTCTGAGCTGGCTGACTAGACTTATTATGCTGACTAGAAGTTTGATGGATTCTTGAAGTTCCCATTACCCTATGACTGATTACCTTTATATCCTGAACCTGATGATCCACCTACTAGAGCACCTAAATGTCTACCATGTCCCAAGGCCAAATTTTCCTCTCTAAGAGTGGCTTTAATGACCACCTCCTTGAGGTTCTTAGGATTAAAGAGCCTGACATCCTCAACTATGCAAGCATTAATCCCCCTCATAAAGTGTTGTACTAGAAGAGTTGTATCCTGTCTAAAGCTAGCATACTGCTTGAGCTCAAAAAATCTACACTCATACTCTCCTACTATCATGGTTAACTATCTCAGGTTGTGGAATTCATCTTCTCTCTTTCACCTCCACTGATCAGAAAGGAAGCACTCTTGAAAATGCTCCAAGAACAACTCTGATGTCACTATGTCCATCTAAAGTCCCAACTTCTCTTCTATTTTCCACCACACAGCTGTAAAATCAGTAAGCTACGTCATTGCATATCTAGCTTTAGTATTACTACTAAAGGGATGCATAGAAAATCTCTTCTCCAAAGCTATTAGCCAATTCTCTCCCTTTGATCCAGTACCTTTCCCATCAAAGGTAATAGGTCATCCTCTCATCAGGTCCCTCATGTGATTCACTGCCACAATTGTAGGATCCACTGTGAAGTTCCTCCTTGGAGGACACCTAGACTTCTCCCTTATCAACTCATCCCTTTGAGAGTGGTGGGAAGCATCCTTCTTTACTTTGACTTGTTTAGGACCAAGACAATTCAAAATGCCTGTAGAAGTTGTCTAGTGACTAGTCCATCAGATTCACCCTGGTGTTCATCTCTCTACTCCACTCTAGACTGCTGAAGGTGATTAACTTGTCTAACACTCATAGAAGGGATGTGTTCTATACCCCTTCCATGATTACTAGATTGAACCCTACCATGACCTCTAGCACCTCTAGTCTCAGGCATGATTCCTACAACATTCAAAGACCCAACAACATCTCACAACATAGCTTGAAACATAAACAAAAGATAACACAAATACAAAGAAATAGTCTTAAAAAATAATGTTATATGTCTATGTTTTGTTTCAAGGTTAAACTATAAAAAAACCTAATGAGCATACATACCCAGAGTTCCTAGTGTAGAAACTCTACTCTTATACCAAATGTAATGCCCCACCAGGGAACCCAAAAGACATTAACCTAAAACATGATACTAAGTTTGGTGAATAATTTTTTCTTTCCTAAAGTTTACATAAAAAGATAACACTCATGTGAAATCAATAACCATTTACTAACATTAACACAACAAGCAACATAGATTACAAAACTCGTGGGTCCAATGATGTAGAATTATTTAAGAACAAAACTCATCTAAATAACATCATCAAAATATTCCATAATATAAATTAAACAATTACATCATATAACAATAGTTACAATCCTCAAGGATATCCATGAATCCTAAATAAACTCGCATCCACTACACATGTCGCATGGTATGTGGTAATAATTCTAAAAATAATAGTACAATATCCAGATTAGGTATCACAAGCAATACTATAATACAAGATTACAATAAAAGAAGATGAGAATAAAACCACCAATGAAGAATCATAAGGAATCCAACTGCAGAAACACCATCAAGCACTAGAGCCAGGATGTCGAATCTCAAATGGTAAAGAATCACTACCACTCGTCCATGTAGATCCACAAAGGTGTACCCCACCATGCTGAGGAGGTAACAATAGACCCCACTTAGATAACCAATACCAAAGCAAGATCAAACAACTAAGAAAGGGAATCCTGAAAGCTCTCCAACTCATGGTGAACAAATATAGTGATAGGTAAGACTCACTAATCTAGAGGCAACTGACACATGTAGGATAACTAGACTATGTATAGGAAGGTGTCATCATGTACATCTAAACCTTGAGTCTCATCTTGGTAATCACTCTGGATCCTGACACTCAACTGCCCATACATGGTATCAATGACCTCTTGTGTGGATGAAGCCATTAATTATGCCAGACAAACACCTCTCAAAGGAAGAAAGCATCATCTCATCCTCCATCTTAGTTTGTACTAGCACTCAAGCATGGGTGAGGAAACATATCTTATTAGGTTCATTTTAATATCTCTCAATGTTATATTAGGTTATCACTTGATTACAAATACTTACAATAAGTGATCCTGAAAGCCACTTGTGGGCCCCAATGCTTATTGCAAGCCACCCTCTACTATATATCTAGATAAAATACCCTAGGCTTATAGATCTCTCCTAGATCTAACAAAGATAAAAAAATTAGGTAGTCCCATATCTAGAAACATACACAAGAATCAGGAATGACTACAGATACTTGTTTGAAAAATTTAGTATTACTTGAGCCTATATGGTCAAATAGGGTAGCAAAACAATGTTGTAAAGTTGAATTTACAAAGAGTATATGACTAGTTTTGTGTTTTCATTATTGGTAACAAAGTCATATGGAGTTTTAATAGTCAGCGCACAAATTTGAAGACCATAGTTTGGCTAAGTATGGAAGACAGTGTAGAGAGTAATAATCAAAGCATCAACGCACATGTGTAAGATAGAGTTATAGTATACGCCCTTATATCTAATATTTTGAGTATGTTTTTAGGTTAAGTCCAAGAATGCATGGTCAGATATAACAGTATCATGAAGTTATAGAAAGTTTAACTAACACTGGCAGTTAAGCGACATCGCAGATTAGAGCATGCAGCCGGCAGAAAGTTTTTTGTTTAGCATGTATCATTTTATTTTGTAAAGGCTATGTGCCTATTGTAATAATTATTGAAACATGTTATTATCTTTGTATGTAAACATGCTTGAGCCAATTTTATTGGAAGCATTGTATGTGCTAGGTTTTAGGCCGACACAATATTTAGTTCTGGTTGCGCCTATTCAGCATGTATATATATGACATGCAATTTTGTATTTGAGATGAAAATATATAGAGAGAAGTATAAGTATGTGAAGTAAGTTAGTCAATATGGTATAAATCTTTACAAGAGGTTAAAACATCAGTGCACAAAAGGAATTGATCAGACAATAGTGTCAAAGAAGCAGTTCATCCTTCAAGATATAGTGTGTATATGATTATTAGGAGTGATGTAGAGAGACCTTACAACACCATCCAATCTCTTAGGATCCTATTGATCCATCTATACTTCATCATGACTATAGCTTATTATAGACAAAACAACACTTCTAAGGCATGTAATCACTAAACCAACAATATATATGATAGGTTCCTCAATCCTATCAAAAAGACATTCAACCTTATAGAACTCCAAGATTCATCACCAAACTCAACTTGTTATGGGCATATGAAATAAACAAGCCTTCTTAAAGGAATCAACCAATTTAAAGATAAATTAAATCATTACCAATACCTTCCACAATTGGGTCTGCCATCAACTAGGCCTGCATACAACTTTGACACATAACACCATTACAATCCTTTATCAAGAAACTTGAAATTGCTGCAGATTTCTATACCCAGACTCTTTTGGTAATAACTTTCAAAGCAGGCATTATTTTGGAAATCTCTTTGGTGAGAAGGGGTTTAATAATGTTTTTGAAAACATATCTCAAAATTAGCCCAATCCAATGGTTCAATTATGAGTAACGCCCCCCGTACAGAGGTTGTTTTCTAACAGTCACAAAATGAACAAAACGTAGAGATACATCCCCAACTAGGGCATCAATTTCTTGCACCATACATCACCATTCACTCTAAAACAAATTGCATGTGAGATTAAAATTATTCTACATTAATATAAACCAATAATCTTAATTCTCCAATGGTTAAAATTCAAGAAAATGTTAAGTCCTTGCTACTACCCTGTATATGAAGGTTTAAAGATAGTTTTGATAAAATCTACTAGAACTCTCACAAAACTTCATGAAAAATAATACAAGAGGATTTAAAACAAAGTGTATCCATTCCAATTACATATTATGTCAAATAAAATAGATATTACATTCAAAATATGAGCACCATAGGCTTTATAACTTGACTGCAACATGTGATAGTCAAGGGTTTCAAGATGTATCCTTTACAAACTCACCCTTAGACTGATCACCCCCTTTCACTTCAAACAAAGAATGATTTATATAACCATTTCCAACCCTCTAACTGAATACCTACCCCTCATAATTGATGGAAACATCATTTATAATAGTTTTTTCAATTTGACAACATATTCTAGTAACTTTTACAAAGTTCCACTTTTACAATCTTTGGACATCTTTGACATTTTAATACAAAGGACCCAAAATATTTGCATGCACATTCTTAACATATTCAAATGGACTTAGAATAACATATTAGGCCCTTCTTAGCCTTTCTTGGACATATTTGCACATTTTGACATTATTGGATCTTAAGGGGAAACCTTGACAACTTGTACAAATGGCTTTAATAAGCCTTACATATTGATTCAAATGGTCTCAAAATACATATAAAGGACCATATAAACTTATGAAATATCTTCTATTATCTTAGAGCCTCTTGGTGTGCCTTTGTGCTAGGTGCTCCTATGCCATACTCCCAACCTTGAAAATTTTCCAAGTATCTTGGAAACGTGGATGAGATAACCTGGAAGAAAAATTGGGACTGAAAATGGCATCTTTTCCTTTGTCTTATTCTTTGCCTCTTCACTTTTTTTTTACTCTCTTCATTCTTCTTTCATCTTTTCTATGTTTTTGATATCTTTCTTCAAGAAATTGTCAATGGAGTTTGTGTTGGTTGCCTCAAGGTGCTGCACAAATCTCAAGTCCACTTTCCCAATGCTACATCACACACAATAACACTACCCTTGACTTGGGACTCCTCTCTTTCCTCTTTCCCCAAGACTTTTGGTGACATAATAGACTTCCTTCTTAGGCCCTAGACCATCTCCTATGGCCCTCTTGATAGACCTCCATCTCTGCCCATTTGTAGCTAGTGGCAGTGAGCTCTGGCTATGAGCCATCCACCCTTAACAGGGTTTTTTTGATCAGACTCTTAACCAAGTCAATCTACTCAGCATTGTAAAGATTTCTCCTAACCGGGCAAAGGAACTTTAACAAGTTCATAAGATTAGTACAATTATTCATGGGTACTAATTCCCACTGGGGTTTTCTTCTAGCCAAGGTTTCCCCGTAAACATATCTTGTGTTATGTGTTATGATTGATTATCTTGTAGTCTTCATTATTCATTTCAGTATTTAAGTAATTGGGCTAAGTTTTAAGAAGCAAGAAAATTGTAGAACACTGATTCACCCCCCCTGCCCCCCCCCTCCTCCCCCCTCTCAGTGTTCCCATTCTTAATAGTTGGTATCAGAGCTTTGGTCTTGTAAGAGAAGTTTAACCACTTGAGGAGATAATGGATTCAGTAGAAGTGAAACATCTAAAGACAAATCTTGAAGTAGCTCTTGAAGATCTTGACAGATCTTAAAAAATAAATTGAAGAACTGAAATTAAAGGTTAGTGGCTCAAAATTATTCATTAAGAAATTAAGAAAAGATTTGGATGATTGTTCTACGAATGAGCCGGGAGTAATGGTCAAAAAGATGAATGAAGAAAACATGTCTCTAAATGATCATATTGTAGATTTGAATGAACTGTTAATTGATAGCAAGACATCCTTTGAGGAAAATATCAAAGAAAACAAATTTTTGGGTGAAGAACTTATGTAAGAAAAAATAAAAATCTTGGAGTTAGAAAACATCAAGAAAAAGATGGAATCTGAATTAACAAAAGCCAAGAATCATATCGACAAATTGCACACAAGTGCTAATCTATTAGACTCATAGATTTATGCACAAAGGATAAAAGGAGATTCCAGTGGTATTGGATTCTGTTGGTGTTCAAAATGGATGCTTATGCTCTTAGGCTACCAATATACCCTCAAGTTGATTTTAGGATTGGTTAGTTCCAAAATGTATAAGGGTCTTACGGCAACTGGACCAACTATAGGGACAAGACTGCCCTCTTCACTTCTGGCTCTACAAAACCAAGGTGGGTGCACCTAACCTAGTGAAAACTATACTTCACACACCAAAGACTGGGTCTAAACAATAGATTGAATAGTAAGAAAGTGCTAAATGCTAACCTCACATTCATTGACTCTCCATTACTATAGGGTATTACTACTATCAACCAAATACAATTAAAACTTGAAGAGTGTTGATATCTAGAGATGGAGAGAAGTAAGCAAGGGCCAATCAGGCATTGAACTGAACTGAATATACTAAAATCTGATCAGTGCCATTATCCATTGGGAAAATCTCAAATACAGACATTGAAAGATGAACCAACTATTGTCAAAGACTCGTAGCCATAAACACAAGTATTTCAGCCCATCTACTACTTATAATATCCTTTGTAGACAAATCAAAGTGAATCTATGTCCTATCCAAAGTATATTTCACTTGATCCTAGATCAAGAACTGAAGACTAGAACATATACAAAGGTAACCCTATGCAATAGATCAGAAAATCTAGAATTCACAAGAATGACACCAAGGAGAGACTTGAAAGCTTGAAATAATTGTATTAAGTATAATGAATCATGTACATGTTCAAAGCAAAGAAGAGAGAAAACCACTTCATTAACCTACAAAAGACTTCAAGGAAATTCTATTCAATCTAATACAATATGATACCCCCTGCTACAACTCCCTAGAACTAATCAAGATCAGAACCCTTTCAAAATAAAACTTTTTACTTCTTATACCCCTAGTCACCTTGGAATCCTCAAAAAGGATGCATCAAGCTTCGGGTGACTAGGGTTAGGGTTACAAAAACTCAACCAACCAAAAACTACATCAAAATTTATTGGAGGGGAAGAAACATAAGCAACATGGAGAAAATGAATCTCAGACGGATCTGCAATCATCAAAATCCATGAGGATAGTACAAAACGACAAGGAATTGCCATGAAAACTAGTCAAATCAGCCACCTGCAAACATACCTCGAGCACAAAACCATACTTCTCTTGGTACAAAAAAATCATGCCACCTACCACAAGTACCCTCGGACCAATATGCAACAACCAGCGCCACCAAATCAATTGAAATTGGCCATTAAAACCATAAATTTTGGTACCTTCTATCGCTTGAAACCCTCTGCAAATTCAAATTTGAATCTCAACGGTCATTTTATGGCTTTAATAAAAAATCAACGGTCAAAATTTAAAATCAGATCAACTTTAAGTCGCAACCGTCAGATCTCTATGTTTCGTGGTCTTTTAAATCTTAACTCAATTGCCACCCTGGGATTATTCCTAGCGACCATGTGACAAGGCATTTCTAATTTGTGAAGAGAAAACTTAACCCATCACTTAACTCTGTGACTTGGCGACCCCAAGAAATTTCTAACCTTGGTCCCACATTTAGCGAACTAGCAACAAAAGGTCACCACTAGTTCACAAAACATTTTACCTATCTGCTAGAAAGTTTAGCGATTCCTTGAATGCTTGTTCACTGAACCGCTAAAACACTTAGAGAACCTCTATTATTTCACATGAATGAGTGAAACCCCTTAAAAATTTGTCGGGCCACTAATCATTTATCCCAACTGCCAAAAGAATGAGAAACTTTGACCGGGCCTGCATCAGGAAGATCAACGGCCGTCTAAAGTTCGCATACCCATCCAAGATTCTATCAGATTACATGCCCATTGTTAGATCAAGAATCTCCTCCCATCTCTGACAACCATCTGACATGAAACAAAATCAACAGTCGTTGCAAGATCTTAAGCCTTTGACAAAACCCATAAGATTATACGTCGTTCGTCGATTCTTTGATAGGATCAGGACCCACTGACACATCTAGAAACTAGGTCCCACTGACAGCATGCCAATGTGTTATTACATGGACCAACCAAGAGCCACCAACTATGCATACATGTCAACAGACCCACCTGTCATCTTAAAGAGAATCAACGACTGTCGCTATATCATTAAAAATTAAGCATGTTATATCAATGGTATAATGACAGCCACAAGATTAGATCAAACTTTAATTTGCCTGAATGCCAAGAAAACTGGTCCCACTAATAGGATTCCACCTCATACTATGTGGACCAATAAAAAACTTCCAAATTAGAAAACCTGGCAAGTGGACCCCCACGAGAAAAAGGCTACGTCATACAAAGAATCAATGACCATCTCAAGATCTTATGCATCTAACACATCGTTTGAGAAGATACGCCCACCGTTAGATAGAGAAGGTGTCAGAGCTAGGCCTAGGGAAAGTAAAGGCTGCCAAAACATAGGAAAATATTAAAGCATGATTTAGGGAAAATATTTTGGCAGGGAACTATAGGGATTAGGAAAAATTAAAACATGGGTGCTTAGGAAATATAAAGGGGACCCCGCCAACACATGAAGAACCTAATTGCATGACATAAAGTGAACCTATTTAAAAAAGCACATGTAGATAAAAGGTTTTAAGTGGCCCAAAAAGTTAACTTGAAAATATAACAAGGCCAGGGTTTTTCAGAGGGTTTTTGTATGCAACGGCTATATTTTCAAAAAGTTTGAACCAAGGCTAAAGGCAGAGACCTAAAAGTAACTGCAGAGACTAGGGGAAAAGGGCTAGAGCCATGAAATTTTTTACAAGTGCTAACAGTGGCTCATACTCAGAGACGTGTATCTCCTACAGATACAACGAGCAAGCTAGAATCTCTTGGAAGAGCGAACCAACTCAAAACTTTGACACACAAAAAGAAAAAATAAACGACTGTACAAGGGAAAACCTAAACTACTGCTCATGGAAAACATACTTCAGGAGAAGTAAAACTTTAGGAATTGTCCATGGATAGGCAATTCCAAAGTACCATGAGTTAAATCTTTCAGAACATAAGAATTTGTCCCCAAATTGCTTTCAATAAGATAAGGGCCCAACCAAATTGGATCAAACTTTACATGCTTCCCCTTATCTTCCAACCTTGCATTCCACATCAAGACAAGGTCATCAATTTCAAAACCTCTTTGGGTGGCCCTCCTATCAAACAAATTCTTACATTGTCTCTGCGATGCCTCATTTATTTCATGTGCATCCCTCCTTACCTCTTCCAATTGTATCAGTTCATCCATTCTTACTCTCATTTCATCATTCAAGTTCTCATCATATGCTTGGATAAACTTGTACATTTGCAGTAGATTATTTTGAGGCAATCTAGCACATATTCCATATACCAAATCAAATGGAGCACAACCTATGGCCTTCTTTACAGTTACCCTATCAGCCCATAGTGCCCACCATAACTTTGAGTCCCAGGCTTTCTTATTTTTGTCCAACACTCTCTTGAGAATCTTAATCAGACTTTTATTACTAGACTTAGCTTGGCCATTTCCTTGTGGATGATATGGAGAAGAAAATGAAATGTGTATCCCATACTACTGACAAAAATCACTAAATTCATGTTATCTAAAACACATTGCATTATCAACCACAATTACCTCTAGGCAACCAAACTTGGTAAGGATGTTTTGCATCATAAAATCTGTCACCACTCTGCTAGTAGCCTTTCTAGTGGGGATAGCTTCAACCCACTTAGTAAAATAGTCTATTGCCACTAGTATGTAAGAATGTCCACCACTAGACTTATTTTGAATTTCCCCAATGAAGTCAATACCCCACTTCTGGAATGGAGCCTGAACTGCAATAGGTCTGAGTGGTAAATTCCCATTAAACTTCAACTTTCCAACAAATCTCTGACATGCATCACATTTTCTTACAAATTGATGGGTATCCTTAAAAATTGTAGGCCACCAAAATCCAGACCTAAGGATCTTGTGGGCTGTGGTCTTTGCCATATAATGTCCTCCACACACACCTTGGTGCATTTCCTTTAACAGAGCCTCAGACCTCTCATGGTCTATGCATTTTAGCAATACTCCTTCATTGCTTCTCCACCACAACTTACCATGTATAATGACATACCTTGTAGATTGCAACTTGATAGTTCTCCTTCTATTTTCATCCATTTCGGGGGGAAGGACCAATTTTTGCAAGTAGCCAATAACATCTTTGTACCAATCACAATAATCCATATCACAAATGTATGGCCTTTGTTCTTCTTCTAACACATTCACATGATTTGCAACTAAATTTCTTTGTGCCATTAACTTTGCATGACCTAAGCCTCTTACCAATTTTGTAATTTGGATATCAATATTAAATTCTTGGATCCTATTGATCCATCTACATCTTTTTCCTGAAACTTCTTGTTGCACCAATATATACTTAACTGCAGCACTAGGAACATAAGCAACCACCTTAGCTCCTACAAGATAACATCTAAAAGCCTTGACTATTTTGACCAAGGCATAAGCCTGTTTCTTAGTAATATCATATTTCAATTCTACTACTTGTAAGGATTTACTAAAAAATGATATGGGTTGTTCATATCCATCTGAATTCTTTTGTAATAAAACTGTTGCAACTATATGATAAGAAGCAAAAGAAAATATCTGCATGGGCTTACCATAATCAGGTGTTCTTAAAACTGGAGCATCCTTGATGGCCTTTTTGATACTTCTAAAAGATTCATCTGCTTCTTCATTCCACTCAATCTTTGCCTCCTTTTTCAACATCCTAGAGATAGGGATACTGATTTCTGCAAAATTTGTAACAAATCTCCTTAGGAAATTTACCTGCCCAAAGAAAGACTGTATTCCTTTAATATTTCTAGGTGGTGAAAGTTTATCTATAGCCACAACCCTTTCAGGGTCAATTCTCACTCCATCCTTGGAAACAATATGTCCTAAGAGCTTTCCTTCCACAACACCAAAAGAACACTTCTTTGGATTCAAAGAGATCCCATACTCCAGGGCCCTAATAAATTTTTTCTCAAGATGTTCACAATGTTGACTTTCCTTATTTGAATA
Organism: Chamaecyparis obtusa; assembly: GCA_027943335.1. Classification (NCBI taxonomy): domain Eukaryota; kingdom Viridiplantae; phylum Streptophyta; class Pinopsida; order Cupressales; family Cupressaceae; genus Chamaecyparis; species Chamaecyparis obtusa. The sequence goes on along the minus strand of BSBK01000123.1, from coordinate 939,089 downwards.
TGTTGTGAGATCATCTTGATACACCACTAGAAATTTTTTTATAAAGTTTGTAAAGGCTACATCCATAGCTATATGAAAAGTAGCTCCTACATTTGTCAGACCAAAAGGCATTCTAACATAAACATATGTTACCCAAGGGGTAGTGAATGCAGTCTTAAATTGTTTTGATTCCTTGACCATGACCTGATTATATCCAGAGAAACCATCCATCATGGACATTAACTCTGAACCAGTAACCCTCTGTAACATATTCTCCATATTAGGCAAACCATAATTGTCTTTCAAAGAATTGACATTCAAATTCCTAAAATCAACACATAACCTAATGTCACCATTCTTCTTCTTGACCGGAACCAAGTTTGACACCTAAGTAGAATGTCTGATAGACTTGATAATGCTAGCATCCATCATCTTTTTGAGTTCAACTTGCATTTTTGGTGCCAAAGTAGGGTTCATAGGCCTTAGCTTTTTCCTAAAAGGTTTGGTTCCTTCCTTCAATGGTATTTCATGCTGGAATAAATCCTCTCTATAGGCTTTCAAATCATCACAAGACCATGCAAAGACATGTCTAAATCTTTTGAGAAGATCAATCAGATTATTCCTAGTTCTTTGGGATAAACATTTACCTATGTAAATTTTTTTGGGTATTTGACTTGTTCCTAAATTTATTTCATCTAAATCATTTATCTTATCAACAAATTTAGGAAAACAAGTCCTTTCTTTATCATCAATTTCCCTCTCAAGAGAAACCAGTTCCCTTGGGATCCTATTTGATTTTAATTGCAAAACTTCCTTCCCAAGAACATTCTCTTTTCCATTTTTGATGTCAAAAAAAGTGCTGAAATCCATTCCTGACCATCAAAATGAGATTCACATTGCAAAAACCTTAGTATATCCTGATCATCAGAAAATACCTATCAATTCTCAACATTGTTTGGGATAGAAGGCCGAGACTTGCACTCAATCCTGGATATCCCTGCAAAGGTAATATCCTCTGGCCTTAATGCTATGTTTGCTAGTAAATCAGCCATCCTGTTTTGGCTTCTATCCACCCAATCAATACCAAAGGCACTGAAACCTTCAATTTCATCCCAAACAACATTTCTATATTGTTTCATCCTTTGATTCTTTGATGCATACTTTGATCTAATCTAAGAAACTATTAACTCAAAGTCACCAATCACCCTAAGATGTTTGATCCCATTTTTTGATGCTTGTCTCAAACCAATCAGTAGGGCCTCATATTCAACAACATTATTTGTGTAAGGGAACAAGAGAGTGAAAGAAAACTTAAAAGTCTTACCACTTTGGGATATCAATAGCACTCCTGCTCTAGCACCTTCCTTTGAACTTGATCCATCAAAATATAGGGTCCATAATACATTACCTTCTACCATGTTACTTTTATCATCAGCCAGAAAGACAGGCTTGACCCTTTCTTGCATCTCTCTCTCCTGAACTTGGAAAGAACCAATATCAGTGTCCACAAAACAATTCATATTGTTCTCTTCATCCTCCTCAATCATATGTGGAGTTCTAGCTTCCCTTGAGACTTTCGCATTTTCTCCTTCAATGCTAAAAGTGGCAAAGGACAAGTCACATTAAATACTTCCTCCCATGGAGGCACTCCACTTCCTAGATAACAACATTCCATATTGAGGGGGAATGTTGACTACAAGAACACTCATAGTTAATTGTTTGTTAGGAAATGCTGCTAACTTATAAGGAAAAGCCTTAATGGTACCAATAACTGGCACTTCTCTTGAGTCCATAGCTTGGCATCTCCCATGAGGTGTATCAACCTTTAGTCCCAGTGACTTCATGATCTCTGTAGGCATGACAATGTTTGATGCTCCTGAATCAATCATGCAATTCTTCAATAATTTTCCATTTATCATAAGGGACAAGAAAAAAGGATCAACTGTCCCTGATGCAGTATTTACAATATTTGCATCCCAAATACTTATGAGGAATCTCAGAGACAATATCTTCATTTTTACTGTCAGGTGTGTCATCTAAAGTAGCCACATGCTTGTCACCTTAGTTCATTTCTTGGACCTTTATGGAAGAGGCACCATTTACCCAATCCAAGGCCTTGACCTTGTGCTCTTCTATTCTCATCATTTCTAACAATGGAACCTTGACAATTATTTGTGAAAGCAATTTAGTCATATCAATGGGAACATAAGAATGGTTTCCCATATCTTCCTTAATCTTAGAGATATCTTTATCCTCTTTTTGGACAATCAAGTTAGAGTTACTCTTTTGTATAAATTCATCTTCCTTTTGAGGTATGGGGACAGCTACTTCTGATGTCTTTACTTTACCCTTAGGTATTGTAGTAGGCCCACTCTTCTTTTTTATTTTAACCTGACTGACAACACCAACACCCTTTTCCTTTTCCTCATGTTGTTGTGTGTTCCTTTCAGAATTATTGATAAACATGCCACCTGGTTTACCACTTGTGCCTCCAACTATCCTACTTCTCAAATTGTAATTACTCCTAGCTTGAGTGACCATGTCTGCAATGATTTGTGCAATTTCCTCATGAGAGTGTCTCCTTAAGGAAACACGTTCCTCACACTTCAATGTACCACATCCAACATCATCAAATTCTTCCTCCTCATCATCTGTAGAGTCAACCTCATCCCATGCATGTGAAGAAGTCATTTCACAACCACTCTTATCATACTACTCATCTTGTTCTTGGTTATTAGGTAAATTCAAAGCAATAACACAATGCTCTAGACTATGAGGAGATTGAAAAACAATACACCATGGGATATCATCATTCATGTTGACTGAATTTCTTTGCAAAGGATCAAGAATCCTATCATCAGGCCTATCCCTTTTAACTGGAAAAATGGGCTTGCCATCCTTCCATTGAGTATTGAATGGGTAATTCTGCATTCTTGGTTGCCTCCTAAAATTACTTGAAGCCAACCTATCATTTGTTGCAAGCTTATTGTTTCTTTTTTCATTAGGCTTTAGACTCTCTAAAGCACTTAGAATCTACTTTAGATTTTCCTCCTCCTTAGGCTGAAAATTAGCAGACCTTCCCATTTCTTTCTTGTTTTGCACTTGAGGCCTATAATCATCTCTTCTCCCTAATTTTCTTGATATTCTTCTATTACTTTCTATGTTGATAGCCAACTTGCAAGCCTCCCCAAAGATTTATAGGGTTCTTATCCCTTAAGAGGTAACCCATATTTGCATCAAAAGAATTTAAGTATGTCACAAGACACACCCTATCATCTAATTTGATAACTTGTAGTAGCCTATCCATATCCTTTTGGAATCTTATATTAAATTCAAGGACCTCTTCGTTATGATTTTTTTTTATGTTATTGAATTCATTCAAAATAAAACCCTCATTTGTTTTATCTCCATAATGCTCTTTGAAAAAATTATTAAATTCATTCCAAGATCCTATACTAGCATGGGGCAATCCTCTAAACCAATCCCTATCATCCTCGGTCAGAGATTGTACAAATAACTTCATTACAACATCATTAGGCTCAACATTATAATCATCTATGACATCCATAAATTTTTTTAGGTGTTCTTCACATGTAATGACATTGTTTCCAGTAAACTTAGGGAGTTTCTTTCTAATTTCATCAGGAATAACATTAGGATAACCAGGAATACCAAAGAAGATAAGTTGTTTGTACCTTTCATGAATAGGAACTCCATGTGGTGGATCCATTCCTTGAGATGTAGATGTCCTTATGTTTGAACCATCAAGAATTTTAGCAGCACCCAGAATGCCATTTGTTTAAGCTGCAAGGTTACCATGATTTCCACCTTGCCCCAAGAAAGAAGCAACAACATTTGAAGGTCCTGAGGTATGCTTGAGAAAATCAATCTTCTTCCTCATTTTTGCAGTAGTAGCCTCCAACTCTTCCTTCTCTAGTTCTTTAGCCCACATTTCTTTCTCTTTTCTAGCCCTCTCAAGGTCTGCATCTAATCTCAGCCCTTGATCTAAAGGGTTTTCCACATGAATCTGTTCACTAATCTCCACTCCAACAGTTTTTTGTTTGCCCTTATCTCTAGGCCTAGTTATCTCATGTGTTTTATACACAATAGGCTATTCCTCTACTCTTTCAGGCTCTGGGACAAAATTAATTGCCTCCAAATCTAACAACTGCCTCTTTAGTTGATCAACCCTTATCATTGCTTGTCTTACTCTGTCCTCTTTGTCCTTTTCTCTTTGTTTCCTAATAACAACTTGTTCTTGGACTCTTCTTTCCAATTCATAGACCTCCTCAAAGATCTCTTCTAATTTAGGGAGAGTAGTCTCAGACTCATCATCTCCCACTTGAAATTCATCCTCATACTGGTTCAATCCCAAATCAACAGCCTCTTCATATTCTGAAATATTTTCTTCTTGAGTAGGCTTGGTTTGAGTTTCTTGTCTTGTATCCTTTTTATTTCTCCAAGTATGAGAAATATTCCCTTTCTTCTTTCTTCCCCTTTTCTGACTAGGCCTGGAAGTGCTTGGAATACCTTCTTCCATTAAGCTTTCAGGATGTTCATTCCTCTGGGACCTAGTACCTCTATAACTCATTTGATAAAAATATACTTACTAGCACTGCTGCAGAGATGTTTGAGTCACCACCCAAGTATATTGGGAATCTTACAATACCACTTAACAAATATCCAAATGAGACTATAAGACAAGGGACAAGAATAACCCTATTTTTCAATGATGACCTACTGGTTACTATAGACTTGTGTAACACTTCCCCAGCAGAGTTGCCATCTTGTTGGTGTTCAAAATGGATGCTTATGCTCTTAGGCTGCCAATATACCCTTAGGTTGATTTTAGGATTGGTTAGTTCCAAAATGTATAAGGATCTTAGGGAAACTAGACCAACTATAGGGACAAGACTGCCCTCTTCACTTCTAGCTTTGCAAAACCAAGGTGGGTGCACCTAACCCAGTGAAAACTATACTTCACACACCAAAGACTGGGTCTAAACAATAGATTTAATAGTAAGAAAGTACTAAATTCTAACCTCACATTCATTGACTCTCCATTACTATAGGGTATTACTACTATCAACCAAATAAAATTAAAACTTGAAGAGTGTTGATATCTAGAGATGGAGAGAAGTAAGCAAGGGCCAATCAAGCATTGAACTCAATTGAATATACTAATCTCTAATTAGTGCCATTATCCATTGGGAAAATCTCAAATATAGACATTAAAACATGAACCAACTATTGTCAAAGACTCATAGCCATAAACACAAGCATTTCAACCCATCTACTACTTATAATATCCTTTTGTAGACAAATCAAAGTGAATCTATGTCCTATCCAAAGTATATTTCACTTGATCCTAGATCAAGAACTAAGGACTAGAACATATACAAAGGTAACCCTATGCAATAGATCAGAAAATCTAGAATTCACAAGAATGACACCAAGGAGAGACTTGAAAGCTTGAAATAATTGTATTAAGTATAATGAATCATGTACATGTTCAAAGCAAAGAAGAGAGAAAACCACTTCATTAACCTGCAAAAGACTTCAAGGAAATTCTATTCAATCTAATACAATATGATACCCCCTGCTACAACTCCCTAGAACTAATCAAGATCAGAACCCTTTCAAAATAAAATTTTTTACTTCTTATACCCCTAGTCACCTTGGAATCCTCAAAAATGATGCATCAAGCTTCGGGTGACTAGGGTTAGGGTTACAAAAACTCAACCAACCAAAAAATACATCAAAATTTATTGCAGGGGAAGAAACATAAGCAACACAGAGAAAATGAATCTTAGATGGATCTGCAATCATCAAAATCCGTGAGGACAGTACAAAATAACAAGGAATTGCCATGAAAACTAGTCAAATCGGCCACCTGCAAACATACCTTGAGCACAAAACCATACTTCTCCTGGTACAAAAACATCATGCCACCTACCACAGGGACCCTTGAACCAATCTGCAACAACCAGCGCCACCAAATCAATTGAAACTGGCCATTAAAACCATAAATTTTGGTACCTTCTGTCACTTGAAACCCTTTGCAAATTCAAATTTGAACTTCAACGGTCATTTTATGGCTTTAGCAGCAAATCGATGGTCAACATTTAAAATCAGATCAACTTGAAGGCACAACCGTCAAATCTCTATGTTTTGCGGTCTTTTAAATCTTAACTCAATTGCCACCCTGGGTTTATTCCTAGCGACCATGCAACAAGGCATTTCCAATTCATGGAGAGAAAACTTAATCCATCACTTAACTCCATGACTTGGTGACCCAAAGAAAATTCTAACCTTGGTCCCACATTTAGCGAACTAGCGACAAAAGGTCACCGCCAGTTCGCAAAACATTTTATCTATCCACTAGAAAGTTTAGCAATTCCATGAATGCTTGTTCATTGAACCACTAAAACACTTAGAGAACCGCCGCTATTTCACACGAATGAGCGAAACCCCTTGAAAATTTGTCAGGCTGCTAACCATTTATCCTAACAGCAAAAAGACTGAGAAACTTTGACCAGGCCTACATCAAGAAGATCGACAGCCATCTGAAGTTCGCATACCCATCTGAGATTCTATCAGATTACATGCCCACCGTTAGATCAAGAATCTCCTCCCATCTCTAACAACCATCTGACAGGAAACAAAATCAATGGCCATCGCAAGATCTTAAGCCTCTGAAAAAATCCATAAGATTATACACCATTCATCGATTCTCTGACAGGATCAGGACCCACTGACACATCCAAAAACTAGGTCCCACTGACAGCATGCCAATGTGTTATTACATGGACCAACCAGGAGTCACCAACTATGCATACATGTCAACGGACCCACCTGCCATCTTAAAGAGAATCAATGGCTGTCGCTATACCGTTGCATTAAAAATTGAGCATGTTATATCAATGGTATAATGACAACCACAAGATTAGATCAAAATTTAATCCACCTAAATGCTAAGAAAATCCATCCCACTAACAGGATTCCACCTCATACTATGTGGACCAATAAAAAACCTCCAAATCAGAAAACTTGGCAAGTGGACCCGCACGAGAAAAAGGCTATGTCATACAAAGAATCAATGGCCGTCTCAAGATCTTATGTGTCTAACACATCGTTTGAGAAGATATGCCCACCATTAGATGGAGAAGGTGTCAGAGTTGGGCCCAGGGAAAATAAAGGTTGCCGAAACATAGGAAAATATTAAAGCTTGATTTAGGGAAAATATTTCGGTAGTGAACTATAGGGCTTAGGAAAAATTCAAACACGAGCACTTAGGAAATATAAAGGGGACCATGCCAACACATGAAGAACCTAACTGCATGACATAAAGTGAACCCTTTTTAAAAAGCACATGCAGATAAAAGGTTTTAAGTGGCCCGAAAAGTTAACTTGAAAATATAACAAGGCCAGGGTTTTTCAAAGGGTTTTTGTATTCAATGGCTATATTTTTAAAAAAATTGAACTAGGGCTAAAGGTAGAGACCTAAAAGTAACTGCAAAGACCAGGGGAAAAGGGCTAGAGCCATGAAATTTTTTACAAGTGCTAACAGATTCAATGAAGCACAAATTTAAATCAATGAAATGCAAGAAAGAATGAAAGCACCAAAAGAATCTATAGAAGCTAAGAAGACTGAAACTCATACTGAAGCTAAAATAGAATAACCTAAAGATGAATGCAAGCTAGTTAACTAAACTTGTTATGCCTGTAACAAGCAAGGACATATAGTGAGAGATTTTAAAGAGGTAAGACCTTTCAATGGTTATTGTTATGCATGCAATAAATTTGGTCATAGAGCTATGAATTGTAGATCAAATCAAAGAAGTTAGATGCAACATAATCAGAGAAATCAACCACAACAAAAATATTACAAGTCCTCTAAACATTACATGTTATATAAGCAATTTCAATGGACACACAGCTAAAGAATGCAACATGTTTACTCACATCAATGCACCTAGGAATATAAGGCCTCCAATCATTTTTTACTCTTGTAATAAGGTTGGACACATCTCAAAGTTTTGCAGATCATAAGCGCAAAGACAAGATAAACCTAATAAGTCTCAAGGATCAATATTGGATGAATTTGGAGAAGTCAAGTTTGTGAAAGCTACAGAAGATGTGAGAAAGATTTGGATGGAAGTAAAGGAAGATAATGTGAGTGACAAAGTAGTAGATGCATCTATAGTGGACGCACCTTCTACTTTTGGTTAAATGACCCTCATGGTCATAGGGGGAGCTTGATAAGCTTTAGACCCCTGTGTAGCAAGTATACTCACCCTCAGAGTATGCACCTTTGGTTTTAGTTGTTTGGTTGCTAGCTGATACAGTATGCGAGAGTGCATAGTTTTAATGTCACTAGTGAATGAGTTTTGAATTCTCAGTTGAAGTCTATGTTACGACGACAAGCATTAAATGCAGAATTCTGATTTATATGTCATTAGAGATCTATTATCTTCACTTTTGCAATCAAGATCAAGCCTTTGAAGAGAACAGGAGATTATAGCATCTAAGTATTGAAGGATTGAAGTCATTTCATTAGTGAAGAAGAGTTAAGTTGTTGCGGAACCCTAGCTTAGATGCATCATTTCATAAAACACTTTAGAATCATATTTGAGCGTTAAAGAAAGTAAGTAATGGCAACTCTAGTAGTATTTGATGTCATAGAAAGGAAGAGATGTGTATTTAAGAAGCATCCATTTAAGTCAGTGTTAGATGATTTAGAAGGATAATTTTTTAGGACTCCGATGGGAGTTATGCATGTTGAGGATATTCACGCTTACATCTATTGTAAGAAGGAATCTATAGGAATGGTTTGTATTAGGTCACACATGGTATCTATGGTCAATCCTGAATTTACATTGAAGAATGAATTTGTACACCTCAAAGATAACCTTATTATTGAGTATGAAACAACGCATGATTTTTATGAGTCAAAATGGGTCAAGATATTACTCAACAAAATACATGATGATCTATTTTGGAATTGTGAAGTCCATGTCTGCATAACAGTAGATCTCATTCATGAGATGACCAGACTTTCTAATGTTGGTACCCTTCTTCCCATGGGAAAAGATGTTAGAAAATAGGTTGAGCAAGCTTGTAAGTCTATAAGTGACAAGCATGGAATGACTATTGAGCCTATAGAGGAGAAATACATCAAACTCATGGCTATGATACTTGGATACAAGTTTCAACATGCAAATAGAGTTAACAGTGTATCCGCAACTACAATTCTGGCGGCAATAAGAATAGTGAAATAAGATGGATAGTTTAATCTTTGTGAGATCCTTCCTGCAAGCTTGATTGGTAACATAAGGGATATACAACATGACAAGAGAAAATTATTTAGATTTGTCTCTTTGATCATATATATGTAATTTCATATTGTTGGTAAGGTCTTTGATCTTTACCTAGATAAAAGAACATCTACATTACCTATAATATAACTTAAGGCATCATCTAAGAGCACCTTAAAGGACTACATGGATTTGGAGATAAAAACATTTAGAATTAAGATGCAAAGAAGGTACAAAATTCTTGAGAAGTTGGTAGAGAAATGCAAGGACAACATTTGTTTTATGGTGGAAACTGATTCTACTTGCATGGAAGCAGTTGAGCCTAGAAAAAAGTGGATTCATCCAATTGGCTATGAATTTGATGAGCATATTTTGGAAGGCTATGCACAAGTCCTTCTATCTGCACCTAAGGATCCAAATGAACCAAGATGGGGAACATATGAAGGGAAGACAAAACAAGTTGATTTGGTCTTATATAGTGCAACAACTAAGAGAAAAGCATATAGGATTACCTCAGATATTATGAAAATTAATGATGTCACCCAAGCAGACATACATAAAGAAAGGGAAGCCAAGATTGATATGAAACTTGAGAGCGCACCCTCTTTAGAAGAAGTTCAAGAAGAAAAATTTGTTGATGATCCAAAGGAGAAGAAGAGTAAGACTGATGTTAACACCTTAGCACCCACAACTATAGTTGATCTGGAGTCCACTCCACCTCCTGAGCCAAGCAAGGTATCTAGAAGAAAGAAGAAAATTGGCGCAAGCCACCCATCCTCAATAATAACCAGAAGCAAAGGAAAGAACACTCAAGCACCTCCTTAAGTAGGATTCAGACCAAATTTGGAAGTTTTGAGAACTAGAGTTGTTGATGAAGGCATGATAGATCAAATTGGCAAATTCTATGACAAATATAATGAAATTGATAAATCATAAATCTATTTTATAATCATCAAACATATGATTAAGTTCAAAAAGTTAGTTTTGGAACTTAAGATAGTCATTCCTGATCATGTATGGAATATATTGGATTCATTGAAAAGACAAGCCATAGAGGAGGATATGAGAATTAGAGAAAAGACTTTGGATGATAACCTCCCTATTTGTTCATTAGAAGAAAAGATGATTGTAATGCCCCACCAGGGAACCCAAAAGAAACTAACCTAGAACATGATACTAAGTTTGGTGAACAATTTTTTTTCTAAAGTTAACATTCAAGATATACAATTTACATGAAGCAATAACCATTATCTCACATAACACACATCGTAAACATAGGTTACAACTCTAATGGGTCCCATGACATAGTATTACTTACTAACATAACACATTAAATAACATCAACAAAAGATTGTTAGAGTAATCATACTTTATGCTTATTAATTAAATCAATTTGATTTAATTAATTAAGTCATTTATTACTCTATTTACTTAAGCTATCTTTTAGGTGCATTATAATTAATATATTTATTAATTATAATGTGCAACCTAGCTTTATTTTTTGCTTTATAGCTTTAGGGTTTTATTGTTCACCTATATGGTTGAACCCTTTGTACATTATTTTTGAGATAATTCACTTATTGGATCATAATAGAGATTGCTCTTTGCATGTCCATAAGATGTCTCTGGCTTTTTGGCCTCCATGATTTTTCTTGCTTCTGTGCTTTGCTTCTTCCATTTGACAGGGTTATGCATGCAGGTGTTCTTGGGAGATTAGTATTTCACCTAATCTAACATGGTATCAGAGCCATCTTGCTGGTCGCTGTTCGTGTTTTGTTGAAGTGTTTCAGAAGCAGGAGGTTTTCAAGGGTTTCAGAAGTTTTTTTTGTGGATCTGGGGGGGAGCCAAAATTTGGCTCACCTTGGGCAAAAACGGACACCACCATTGTGTCCGGAAGGCCCAAGAACCCCTAAATCCATATAAAACTTGTCCATTTTGGACACAGTGGCATCTGAGGCAAAATTTTTTTGCATACCAGGGCCGTACGGCCCTGGCACGCACTCCGAGGTGGGTACAGTCGGCGATTTAAAAAAAATATATATATTTATTTTGGCCGCCGAGCGGCCACCCAGGCACCGCCCGGCGGCCACCCAGGCGCCACCCACCCCCAGCCACCGCCCACCGCCAGCCCTTGATAGCGGCCACCGCCCAGTCCGCCGCCCTCAGCGGCGCTGACAGCACCGCCCAGTCTGCGGCCCGCCGCCCGCCGAGATCGCCGCCCTCTGGCCACTCCGCTGGCCCCCACCGCCCAGCTCCGCCAGCCCGCGGTCACATGGGCGACCGGACCCAAGCCCTTGGTGCTTTTTGAGCCGTGACGGCCATTTGCCCGTCAACTTTAGGCTCGCTAATTGCTGATGATTGGCAATTTTTTTTGCATGGCTTAATTCCAAAGTCCAGCTGTGCAGCCTCGGCTTCCAGGGCCATAACTTCTTCATCTAGAGGCGTATTTGGGAGTTTTTTATATCATCGGAAAGCTCTTTCCGAGATGAACGCAATTATGGAGGTTTCTTCTCGAGTTTTTTGCCTCGTTTTTTGTACCATGCCTTCGAAGGCAGGACTACTTTTTTGCCTTCCTGGAGCACCTGATGCTTTTTTTGGCATAACTTGCTCATACGGAGGAGTTAGTGGGCGAACGAGACATCATCGGAAAGATGATTCTGAGAAGGTCGTTTTATATGGAGAGCTTTTTTCCAGATTCTTCTTCCATTTTTCGCACCAGGCTGTTGAATTCAGAGGTTTTCTTTTTCAGGTGCCTGCCAGAGCACCTGTCACTATTTTTGCCGTAACTTGAGCATACGATGGCATTTTTTTCCAAACGAGATATCGACAGAAAGCTGGTTCCGAGATCTTTCTGTTTTTTTCAGTTTGGTTGTTTGATTTTTCCGTTTGCAGGGGTTTTATTCCAGTCAAAGTCACGGGTACTTTTTGCATTCCGGACACTATATCTCTCACATCCGGGCTCAATTTTCAGAAAACTTGGTATTTTCGGAAAGCTGGTTCAGTGTGCTATTCAATGGCAGAGGTTATTTTTCCAGATTCTACTCCAGGTTTTCACTCCTCTGAGTTATGCAGTTTATGCCCTCTGGTGGAGTGCTTGGTTCTACAGGTCCGGGGATCTCTTCTTCTGAGTTCATAGCTCACTCTTCTTTCTGTCTTTTGAGCATTGTATGCTTCTCTTCTGTTGCATTCTTTTTTCTGTAAACGCACTGAGATAAAGTGCCTACTTTTGCATATCTGGGATCTTGTACTCCTTGTGTTTGTTTGTACTCGCACTCAGTTATAAAGTGCCATGGGGGGATTCTGATGCATTTGCCACTATAGGCGCATCCAATCTTGTCAAGTGAGCGTACCTTCCATGACATTAGCCCATGTAGACTGTGTCTATGACACCGCCCTTTATCCTGTGCTTGTACCTTCTTTTGCACATAGGTGTTCCTGTTTCTTCTTCTTGCAGATGTTTCTGGCATTGCATTTCAGTGTTCCTGTCACCCCGTTCAGCATTATGGGGGGGTTCACCTGTTGGCTCTATTGCTTCCTTGGTTTGGTTGAGTGATCTACGTATTCAGTTTTTGTTCCTATGTACTAGGCAGATGCAGTGGCTAGGCACCTATGCATTTCGGTGAGATGGATCATCTACTATATATACACTCGTTCATTCCTATTTTGGAGGTCACCTCTTTGATTGATCAGCTCTTCAGACTTTGTCTTCTCTACCTGGTCATGCACTTCAGTGGGGGTTCCAGCAGTATTCTTCTGACAGTGTTTGCAGCTTCATGCTTCGGAGATGCTTCATGCTCTTTCTTGTTCCTTTCTCTGGGAATTTCCCTAGATTGGAGGCTTTGTTTCCTTCATCTAGTTTATTTTCTTGTACTGGGTACCTGATCAGGCCTTGTTGCCGGGACCCATTTTCTGCTTTCATAGCTGTGCTAGGTTAGCTTCCCTCTTGAGCTACGCTTAAGGGGGGGTGTTAGAGTAATCATACTTTATGCTTATTAATTAAATCAATTTGATTTAATTAATTAAGTCATTTATTACTCTATTTACTTAAGCTATCTTTTAGGTGCATTATAATTAATATATTTATTAATTATAATGTGCAACCTAGCTTTATTTTTTGCTTTATAGCTTTAGGGTTTTATTGTTCACCTATATGGTTGAACCCTTTGTACATTCTTTTTGAGATAATTCACTTATTGGATCATAATAGAGATTGCTCTTTGCATGTCCATAAGATGTCTCTGGCTTTTTGGCCTCCATGATTTTTCTTGCTTCTGTGCTTTGCTTCTTCCATTTGACAGGGTTATGCATGCAGGTGTTCTTGGGAGATTAGTATTTCACCTAATCTAACAAAGATTCCATAAAATAAATGCAATGATTACATCGTAATGTTTACATTTCATGAACAATCATTAATTCTAATAAACATACATCCACTACACATGTCGCAGGGTATGCATTAGTCTTTCTAACAACTAAATTACTATATGCAGATTAGGTATCATATATGATACTCTAATACAAGATTTACAATAAAGAATAAGTATATAAGAACATCAATGAAGAAGTAACATAAGGAAACTAACTGAGAAGACACCATCAATCACTGGTACCAGGATGTCAAATCTTGAATGGTAAAGAATCACTACCACCCATCTGTGTAGAACCACAAAGGTCTACCCCACCATGCTGAGGAGATAACATCAGACCCCAGTCAGATAATCAAGTCAAATCAGGAAACACCGCTAGGAAAGGAATCCTGATAGCTTACTAACTCAAGGTCAATCAAAAGTAGTGAAAGGTATGACTCACTAATCCAGAGGCAACCGACCATGTAGAATAACTAGACTATGTGTAGGAAGGTGTCATCATGTACATCTAACCCTTGAGTCTCATCCTGGTAATCTCTCTAGATCCCGGCACTCAAGTGACCATACACGGAATCAATGTCTTCTCATACTGACGAAGCCATTAACTATGCTAGAACACACACCTCAATAGGCGGCAAGCATCATCTCATCCTCATCTCAGTTTTTACTAGCACTCAAGCATGGGAGAGGAAACTATCTTATTAGGTTCATTTATTTCCCTTAGTTTAATTTAGGTTATCACTTGTATACAATAACTTACAATAAGTGATCCACAATAGCCACTTGTGGGCCCTGGCACTCATTGCAAGCCACCTCCTAACACATATCTAGGTAAACTACCCTAGACTCATAGATCTCTCCTAGATCAAATACAGATAACCACATAGTCACACATCCAGAATCATCATAGAAACTAGGATTGACTACATAATCATAATCACTGAATTCACATAATACAACAAGAGCCTATAGAGTCAACTAAAATATAAACAGAACACACTCATGCCAAACATGATAAACAACATGATTAACAGATAATTCCCAAGCCTCTGTCTTTCCTAGGTCATCTAGTACCCATAAAACTGACAACCCCAACATCTAGGAAAGATACAACCATATTGTAGAAAACAACCAATTTCAATATAAAAAGATGTATTAATTCCAAGTTTAACCATGTATCCAAATAACTTAGAAGAAAATCAATTCGATGCATTTAGCACTAGCACATCTGTCAGGATATTAAAGTGTCTTGTTAAATCAAACCAATCATTTCATCTCTAATCTCATAAACTAAAACTAAATTAAAAGTAGAATTGACTCTACAGTCAGATAAGTGACTAAATTTTTAATTAAAATAATGTACTATAGCATTTCACTTAGTTACAATAACAATAATCTCATGAAGTTATTATAACTCCAATATATATATATATATATATATATATATATATATATATATATATATATATATATATATATATATATATATATATATATATATATATATATATATATATATATATATATATATATATATATATATATATATATATAACTATGTTTAGACAATGGTTAAAATTATTAATTTTCCCCTATGAATTAGAATTAAACATCTAATATATTAAAACCATCATCCATAGCTACTATCATAAATCAATAATTATTAAAATAAAAATTATTAATAAAAAATAGAATTATCAATAAAAGTTATTAATACTAGTAAAAATTGCTAATATAAATTAAGATTTATTAACAAAAGTTATAAATGCAAACTTTCATTACAAAACAAATGTTAATGCAAGTGGGGAAATTTGACCACCCCTGCCACTGTGTACTGTACCAGTGGCATGGTACATCGTGCACAGTTCTGGTACTGTGCATGGAGAACCATGCATAGTACCAGGTCTATGCACGGTGTCCCATATGTACCTACGTATAGCGCATTATGGGAATGGGATAGGGGATAGGTGGTCCCCACCCCTATACAAACAAGTTTTTTTTTTCATTTTATAACATTTAAACAACAACCAATTTCGATGCATTTTTTAAAAAAAAAAACTTTTCTTAAAACAATAACACCATGCGACACTAGTTATTTATTTATTTTATTTTTAAAAAAAATGGAAAGACACTGTTTCCGAAAATGGAAATATACAGGTCTGGCAATCTGTTTCTAGAAATGGAAATTTGTCACTTTCACACTCTCACACATGTGAATTTGTTTTCCCCCCCTAAAGTGTATTTACTTCTATATTTTGTAAACACAATCACATTTACTAATGTATTTTTTTTTTCCTTAATCATTTGTATGCACAATATAATTTACTGGTGTAAAATATTTTTACTGTCATTTTTCACAGAGGGTATTTTTTTTGCCCAGAATTCATTTTTGCACTCCAAAAACATTTTTCCTTCACAACCCATTTAATAAATTTATCTCCTCTATAGTTTTAATATACTAGAATTGATTTTCTTGTTTTCTATGAGTTCTAGGTGGAATTTTTCCCAAAAATTTTGCCAGCATTTCCCTACTGTGCCAAGCAATAATAAAATACTGAAAAAGCTTCCTAATAGCTTTTACAATCCCAAAAGAAAAAGCTTAACTAGAATTACTAATCTAACCCTTAGAATCAAACAAACAAACAAATAAAATTTACATAATTTTCTACAAACAAAAATACTAGAAAATTCATCAAAACCCTACCTCAATTCCAATGCTATAAATTTGATGTAGATTTTCCTGTAGGTTGATGAATCTCCCAAATTTGAAATGTAGAAGCTCAAATCCTGCAACTCTGAATCACAACATATGTAGAATCCAAATCTAGATGCACATACACTTCACCCAGAAAAATTCACACACCAAATTCTCAAGAACACAAGATAGCACAAAAATATTCCAAAAATGCTCTCTCTCCCCAAAATTGCAAATTCCAACAAAACTTGGTTATCCCAAAATGAATGCAAATTTTTTCCCCAAATAGAAAATCAAACCCACCTATCATGCAAACCCTAATGAGTCACCAGACAACTCCTATTCAAACTCCTCTTTTTTTTTTTTTGAGTTGAGGGAAAATACCAATTATTAATTATAAAATATATTATTCATGCACATCTCACAGGGAACTCTATTTACAAGTTATTTTATGAAAACCAATTTCACATAAATAAATACCAGTGTATTATTAATTAAAATAACCATAGCAAACAAATAAATCAAAGCAATTTTTTTCAGGAACATTCATGCATCATACAAACTCACAAGATGGGATCCACGAATTAGGTCAACCTAACCAAATTTGGGCAAGGTAGTCAACTGATACTTTATCCAACAATTAGGATAAATAGGCTAAGGATTGGGTTTTGGGTCTGAATATTATATCCCCTCTTTACCATGAGATGAATGTATGTGGGCACGCTCACTCCTGCCAATTTAGGAAAGACGATGCCTTGTACCTACAAACTTGTCATCACAAGATAAAGCATGTACCTACAACATATAACAAGAAATGATAGGGTACGGTCAGTTGTGTGGATCTCGACAAAGTGAGTAACTACGCCTCCGCCCTCTACCATAAAGACACATAATACAAATACATACATATAAACACCATACACATGCTAGTATGGGGTAAGTATATCATAAACCAACCGAACATGAAACATCACATCATAATAACATAATCATCTAAATATGAAATCACATATCATCATAGCATAAACATAATCCAGATAAGTCCACAATCACTGAAACAATATCCATAAATGCACACATGCAAAGTGGCCTAAAAGAGTACAACACTGATAAACTAAAAGCAAAATACAGAGGTACTACAATGATAATGTTAGACTTGGTTAAGCCTCATTTGAGATCTAATATCAGAACTCTACATATAATGAACAATAATTATGAGTTGATTGCGAAGGAAATAGAGAAAGAATTTGATAAAGTATTTCTAGATAGACACTTGTACCCTCCATTTGTGCCTGCACCCCAAGTCACTTCAGTTCCCTCTAAGAAAGTAAAAGAATCAAAGATTCCAAATGAACCGATAACAGGTCCATAGGATTCTACGCCCAAGGTTATAGTACCTACCGAAGCAGTGGAAACAAAAGATGAAACTATTGTGATCGATAATGTTGAAATATCCATAGCGACAATAGATATTGATCTAGATAAGTTTGAAGAAGCCTTTTGTGAGTACTGAAGAAGCTGAGATACTTTGTGGTGAAGAAACACCTTTGCAGCAAGAAGAAGTCTTAATTGAAGATATAACAAGATAAGAAAATGAAAAAGTAGATGAACCTAAAGAAGAGCCTTCTATTGAGATCCTCGTAAAGATAAAGAGTGAGAGTATGGATATAAGTCAAAGAACATTTCTTACTCCTAAGTCATCCATATCATTGTTGTCAAGATTGACTCCTGATACTACAAGCTTAGACTCATGAGGAGAAGATCTGATAAAGATAAGTGTAATGGCTATGGAGAAAGCCAAAGAAAAGCAAGTAATGAGAAACCCTCTTTGTTGAATCAGTCAACATACTGAATAATCTATTACCTATAGAAAAGAAATTGGTCAATGTTCATTCAGTGGATGATGTTAGCAACATCTTATCAAACTTCAAAGAAAAACTTAAGAAACTACAAAGATTGCATAATAAGAAAAGATTGAACGATTTGATAAACAATTTCTCTTTAGACCTCAATTCTCTAAAGATTTGACAAGAAATGTTGAAGGAGATAGTAGAAAAAGGAAGAAAGTAGATAGTTGATTGTATGAACAAGGATAAACTCACTTCATAACACTCAAAAAAAATTCAAAAACTAGAGTCCCTGATTGCAACAATAAGGAAATTAGTTGAAGATCGCTCTCAAGATGTAAATGTTTGCAATAATGTCTATCAAGGAAAAATAGACAAAATAGAGAAGTAAAAAAAAAGATTACAAAGATAAGGGATATACAAGCACAGCTAAAAAAATGCACTAGCTCCCTCACTAGATGTACTAAATCATAACATCAAGCATATTGATGCAAAAATTGTGACATATAATCAAGGTCCCTACACAGATTTATAAAAAAAATGGAAAAGCTAACATATGCATTATGCGCCCATCTACAGATAGTTGATGCACTAAAGGTATTTTGGCAGCAAGAAATTAAAAACCTTTAGATTGCATATCCAGATGTATTTTCTATGTAAGTACTTAGAGATTTTATTTTTGAGCACCTTTGTCATTAATGTCAAAGGGGGAGTAGTGTATAAAGCAAAAGAAGATATGATGCCGTATATAGAAAGTTGATAGCAAGTTTTTTGTGTAAGTTAAGTTTAGCAACTTCACCATATTCCTTTGTTTCCATTAATGAAAAAGGGGGAGATTGTTGGAAAGTTGAATTTACTAAGAGTATATGACTATTTTTTTGTTTTTATTATTAGCAACAAAGTCATATGGAGTTTTGATAGTCAGCACACAACTTTGAAGATCATATTTCAGCTAAGTATGAAAAATAGTACAGACAGTGATGATTAGAGCATCGACGCATGTGTGTATGATTGAGTTATGGTATGTGCACTTGTATATAAGCTTTTGATTATGTTTTTATATTGATTCCAAGAACGCATGGGCAGATATGACAGTATCATGAAGTTACATCAAATCTAAGTAACACTGGCAGTTAAGCAACAGAGTAGATCAGAGCATCCAGCCGATAGAAAGTTTTTTGTTTAGTGTGTATCATTTTATTTTGTAAAGGCTATGTGCCTATTGTAATAATGAATAAAACATGTTATTATCTTTGTATGTAAGCACACTTGAGAAAATTTTATTGGAAGTGTTGTATGTGTTGGGTTCTAGGCCGACATAGTATTTAGTTTTGGTTGCACCTATTCAATATGTATATATGTGACATGCACTTTTGTATTTGAGATGACAAGATATAAAGAAATGTAGAAGTAAGCGAAGTCAGTCAATATGGTATAAAGCTTTACAAGAGGTTAAAGCATCAGCACACAAAAGGAACTGATCAAACAACAGTGTCAAAGCAGCAGTTCATCCTTATAGATATAGTCTATATCTGATTATCATGAGGTTGTAGCCTTCTTCATTGAGCAGTGAGCTATGGTAGTCAGTCATCCACCCCTAATAGGGTTTGTTGTATCAGACTCTTAACCAAGTCATTGTACTCAGCATTGTAAAGACTTCTCCTAACAGGGCAAAGGAACTTTAACAGGTTCATAAGATTAGTACAATTATTCATGGATACTAATTCCCACTAGGGTTTTCCTCTGGCCAAGGTTTCCCTGTAAACATATCTTGTCTTATGTGTTATGATTGATTATCTTGTATGCTTCATTATTCATTTCAGGATTTAAATAATTGGGCTAAGTTTTAAGAAGAAAGAAAATTGTAGAACATTGATTCAGCACACCCCCTTTCAGTGTTCCCATTCCTAACAAATACATCACCTTCACGCCATATCATAAAGAAGAACACATGTTCATAAAACCTATACCCCAGCCTCTATACTTTCCCTAGGTCGTTTAATGCCCCGCTAGTACATAAAGATGAAGAAAACATCCCAAGAAGACAATATAGAAAAGAATAGAAAAAGATTCAATATGCAATTAAGTTTAATAACCACATTCAGTTATTGTTCTTTTCCTTAACCTATAACTTCATCAAGTAATTTAGTGCACAATAATCCTAGTGTAAAAATGCTCAAAAGTGCTCCTAAGTGACATGTTTGCATTTAGTCCTAATGTATACTTTAATGCTTAAATGTTTCCTACATTAGAAAAGCACAAATGAACTAATTTAATTCATTTACATTTAATAAACAACCAATTACAAATGTAAATGTGCACTACTAAATATGAAATTATTCATATATTTAAATAATTTGAAAAATAACTATAAAATTAAATATAGGTATTACACAAAGAAACAACTAAATAAAATAGAATTTAATCTCTTCATACAACTTAATCAAAATTAAATTAAATAATTAAATCTAAATTGAATTAAATAGTTTAAGTCTAAATTAAATTATATAATTAAATATAAAATAAATTAAATAATTTAAATCTAGATTAAGTTAAATATAAATATAAATTCCTAAAAAGTAAATATTAATTTAACTAATAAAAATCTTTATTTTTGAAATATATGAAAATTTTACAATAAATTAAAAAAATAGCAAATGGGGGGGTTGGGCCCCTCACTCCACTGCTGCAGCATGACCCCACTGGGCCCTATGCCTAGTCCTCGGGCTGCAGCATAGGTACCCAGCGGGTGTGTGCTAAAATGTTGTCACACTTCTATGAATCGTTACATCCAAGATCTCTCAAGAATGAGGTCTCAAATAGCGACTCATAGCTCTCTATTCATGGAGTGCAAGGGTTTGTAATGGAGGCCCTTAGATTTGACCTATGTTTGTGCCCATGCAAGTACACCATAAAATGAGAGATTCAAAGATGCATGCAAATGAAAATGAGATCTAGTCTATATGATAACAATGCAAATTAATCTATGAAAGGAAATGCTTATGCAATATTAATCTATGAAATGAAATATGAATCTAATATAATATGGAAAATGCAAGATTAATCTAATGGATTGCCATGAGGCATGAGAAAAGAAGACAAGAAGAGAGAAGTTTCAATATCCAAGCTCAAGTGCTCAAAATCTTCTCCAAAATCCCTCTTCAAACCTGTAGCATAACAACTCACAAAATGCACATATGAAAATGAGAACTAGAGGTCTCTTTATAAAGAATCTTGGACGGTCAAGATTAAGAGGCAAAAAAAAAAAGCAACGGTGGAGATTAAATCTTGGTTGATCCATGTGCTCAAGAGGCAAAATCAAAAGATTCCATCTCATAGGAAAGTGCACTTTACTTTATTATTTTTATTTTTTATTTATTATTTTTAGCAAAGTGGGTTCTAATATTTAATTAAAAGATTTTTTATTTATTTAAAAGAGACTTATTCTTTTAATTAAAATGAGATTTAAAATAAATGACTTGATGATTTAATTAAATGATTTTTATTTAATTAAAAGAGATTTTTATTTAATTAAAAGGGATTTTTATTTAATTAAAATGGAGCAAGTTCTCTCAATTAAATAAAACTTGGGAAATATATTAAAATTTTTGAATTAATTACAATTTGATCAAATAAATTGATTAGAATTAAAAATATTAAAAATCATTGATTCAAAAAATTGATAAAATAATTCCAACATTGATAAAATTGAAGAATGGGGCCCAAAATCTAATTAATTTTTTATGAAAAATCAAGAAAAAATTATAAAAAATAAAAAATACTTCATAAAATTATGAATTTTTTATTGGAGCTTCTCTGATATGTCGCCAACCTGCAAAAAAATTTTCAGACGAAAACACCAAGCCTTTTGGGAGATATGATGAAATCTTTGAAAATCTACGGTTTTAGTCTCTAAGCAAATCTGTACAAGGGGGTTAGCTCCAAAAATAACCAAAACAAGCATGTAAAGGTTGGTTACACTTTTATGAATCATTACATCCAAGATCTCTCAAGAATGAGGTCTCAAATAGTGACTCATAGCTCTTTATTCATGGAGTGCAAGGGTTTGTAATGGAGGCCCTCAGATTTGACCTAGTTTGTGCCCATGCAAGTACACCATAAAATGAGAGATTCAAAGAGAAAAGATGAGAATTCTATTCTCCATAATCATCAAATATGCATGCAAATGAAAATGAAAGTAGATCTAAACTAGATGGATTAAGCTAGATGCAAGAAAGAAAATGAAAATGATGATGCAATGCTTCAATATGAGAGATCTAAGAATACCATTGCTCCAAGATGCCATAATTGAGATTCTCCAAGATTCCAAGATGCTAAGATGCCAAGACTCCAAGCAGATGATAATGCAAGAGATGATGATGCAAAAGATGGATCATGCAAAAGATGGATGATTAAGAATGAGGAGAGAGAGTCTCCTTATAAAGGAATTTAGAAATGAATGGATGGTCAAGATTAAGAGGAAAAAAAAAATGAGCAATGGTGGAGATTAATCTTGGTTGATCCATGTGCTCAAGATTCTCAAGAGGCAAAATCAATGGACATGATTAAGAGGCAAAAAGATATGTTGAAGAGATTAAGAGGCAAAAACCTTTTTCAAAAAGTCAAAAGATTCTATCTCATAGGAAAGTGCACTTTACTTTATTATTTTTATTTTTTATTTATTATTTTTAGCAAAGTGGGTTCCAATATTTAATTAAAAGATTTTTTATTTATTTAAAAGAGATTTATTCTTTTAATTAAAATGAGATTTAAAATAAATGACTTGATGATTTAATTAAATGAATTTTATTTAATTAAAATAGATTTTTATTTAATTAAAAAGGAGTAAGTTCTCTCAATTAAATAAAACTTGGGAGATATATTAAAATTTTTGAATTAATTATAATTTGATCAAATAAATTGTTTTGAATTAAAAATATTAAAAATCATTGATTCAAAAAATTGATAAAATAATTTCAATATTCATAAAATGAAGAATGGGGCCCAAAGTCTAGGCGGCCATTTTAGGGTGCATACATTTGCCCCTCTTTGGGTGATGTGTGATCATTCTAGGAACACATGTGTGCAAAGAAAAATTAAAATGTGAGGTCAATTTGGGATCACAAAACAATCCAAATGTGTGATCATTTTGGGAACATGCCAGGATAAAGATAAGCTGATTGAAAAAGACAAGGCCAACACCATTGTAAATAGGTAATTGTCAAGTCTCAAATAAGAGATAAGAATCTCAAGCAAGAATTGAATTGACAAAACTAAATCAAAGATTGAAGTTTGATAGGCACTACCCCCTTGTGATTGAAATCAAAATGAGATAGAGGAGAAACAATAAATTGATAAATTTGATCAAATCGAACTAAAGATAAGGTTCTTGATGTAAGATGAAAGATTGAGGATCACGGAACCAAGGTAGATCACTAAGCATGAATCATTACATCCAAGATCTCTCAAGAACCTGGATTGGAGTTCACCCTCTTGAGATTGCAAAAGTTGCAGAGTCAAACCATTACTAAGAACCATAGTGCAACCAAATTTGTCTTTCTAGGACCATGTGTGTGATTGCAAAAACATTTTGAGAACATACACAAGTAGAATCTTTAAGGAGTAGCATACTAAGTCACTATTCTTGTTCATGTGCAAGGTTTCTTTTCCCCTTGCTCATTGTTTGAAAACAATTGCTTGCTTGAACTCCTTGATTGTTTTCTTATGTGCTTGATCAATGATAAAAATCTATTGATGCGTTTACTTGATCTTGTAAAATGAACAAAATTTGAGTTCCTGAGTGATAAAAACTTCAAGGATCTCCCCAAAAGTGCTATGACATGTTGCTCAGTATCCAAATGAACTTAATTGGTATCAAGTTGCACAAAATGACTCTTGGTCTTCTTTCTTCCACATCTCCCATGTCTTCCTAGTCTCCCATTTCCATCCTTTCTCTTCTTCCTTCATGCTTCTTCCTCTTCTTCCTAAACTCTTCACGTCTTCTTGATTCTTTTCCTCTTACTTTCTAGTCTACCTTCTTCTATTCATCTCTTCTATCACTTCCATGCTTGGTTCCTCCTCTTCTAGAATCATGAGTTTCAACTATCTTGCTATAGAACCTCTCTTGAAAATTGATGATCTTGATCTCCTTGCTCAATTTGAAAAATATCATTCTTACAATAGTTTCATTGATGATAAATTTATGACAAAAATACAAAAGAAAGCAAGTGAGTCACCCGCCTTTGGTAGAATCATGCTCATGATCCTCTCATGATCTTCTTCTTCCAAACATTCTTCATCATCTAAGTCTTCTCATTCTTCTTCACCTTCCAAGTCTTATCATAACTCTTCTAGACACCATTCGAATTCTTCATCTTCCAAATATTACCATGACTCTTCTAGACATTATTCGCATTCCTCATTATCCAAGTCTTCTTCCTCCACTAGGTCTTCACTTTCTTCTTCTTCACAATCTCGTTCCTCTTCTATTTCTCCCAAGAGTCTTACTCCTCGTCTCAATACATACTATAATGAGCAATCTAGTGATCCTTATGATACCTATATTCCTAAGAGTCCTCCTAGTCCTCCTAGTCATTGCTCGTGCTTACTAGAAATGGGACATCCTATTGGAGAGATCATGATGGTGATCCATATGATTCTGATTTTGAAAGACACTTTGATGATTTCTATAAACAATACCTTGATTATGATCCATTTACTACTACTGAGGACTATAAAATGCACCACACTAATTTGAAACATCAATATTATAAGAATCATTCCTTTAAGAACATTCATGTTGAAAATAAAGATTACACTCTCAAGCGAGATTATGTTAATGATGGACCTTTGTCTTGTGATGGTTCCCTTCCATCCCCTACTTCCTTCAATACCCATACATTTCCTAAAGCTTCTGAGTCTTCCAAATCTATCACAAATCCTTCATCCAACAAAAATCCTAATACTTTTCATGCAGCTCCTTATAGTTATCCTCAAAGGCTACCTCTTAAAGAAACTCAAGCTAACCTTCACTTGGCTGCAAATACTTTCAATAATGCTAAACCTAAAGAGCCTAAGCCTTTATGTGCTATAATGCCTACTTCAGCTAGTCCTTCATCTTTTCCAAAGTCTTCCATAGAATTCCAACATGCTTCCTTGTCCTTAGAAGTGGCTCCATGTCAAGAGGACTCTAAAAATAAAGAAAAGAACATAAAGAAAGATCAAGATCAAGAACCCTCCATGTCATCCAATCCTTTTCATGATGTATCTTATCCATTTTATGGTTCTTTTGATCCTCTACACCCTTTCTCATTCATTCCACCATGTCTTAAGTCTTCTCCTAAGCAATATCAAGATACTACTTACACCATTGAGCTTATCAACAATCAAAATAACCTTACTACACTTGCGCTTTCCAAAGATGATACTTCTATTAAGGTTATTAAAAATAGTGTTGTTACTTCCAATGTTAAGCCTATTGAAAATCAAGAGAAAAATTCTACGCTTATGCTATCCAAAGCTCCTTGTCAAGATCAAATTCTTCCATCTTCTTCTTCTACCACTCCATGTTCGCTTCTATTGAAACTGATGTTTGAAATTGAAATTGATATGAGATAGAAACTGATTGAAATTGATATGAAGATAATAGGTCCTGAATGACCAAAGATAATGTTAACTATAATAGAAAATGAACTGATGATTGCAAAAAAGTGTCAAAATGCCTGATTTTGAACCTTATGATTGCGAAGAAATGAGTGACTGATTCCAGACCCGATCATCCTTATATTGAATCACATTGGTATCACATCCAAACCCTTCAGTTTTCGAAGAACCAAGGAAATAACATGATTGAACCGATGATTGCAAAAAACTAATACAATTTACAAGATTAAGAGAATACTAGATTGATATGGATCTCGATGAATCTGATATGCCCTGAGTGATGATTGATTTTCCTTGAGCGATGAGGTCTTTTTGATGAATCAATAACTAGATGTGGTTGTTGTCTTGATTACTGAGGAAAGATATGGTTCCAAAATTGATTACAAACTTTGAATGATGTGCGATACCATGCCCCCTTCGAGATTAAAATTGAAATCTGACAGGAAAAGTTGGCATTGAATGGTTTAGAATCATGTTAATTGATTTAAGAAGTGGTTATACACATCTGAGAATGCATTCTGCATTGTTTAGAGGTCCTGGAGACCAAGTTTGACTAGGTTTGACCATGAGTTGACCAAGGTTGACCAAGTTGAAGTTTCGATAGTTTGATGGAAGATAATCAGTTAAGTTGAATTCTAGATTTTTGTGATGAATGACGGTCGATTATGCAAGTAGTAGACCGTCCTGGGTCCAAAAATTTTAAATCATGATTTTGACATAGTAAATGATCTCAGATTTGAATTTTGATCCTAAAAATGGATTCAGAATGTCGAAATTAGCCAGGGGGCAATTTTTGGTGAAAAATGGAGCACCTTTGAAAATTAGGTCAAAAGCTATATAAAGGCTGGAAGGGTCATTTTCAATTCATTTCAACCTTTTGACTTTAGAAGTCTTTGTGGAGCCCTTTGAGCAAAATGGCAGATAGAGCAGCAAAATTGAAGGTACCTATGAGTTCGCACCAATTTGAACACAACCAGAGACACCAGAGACCTCGACAATATGGACATGCGGTAGGTGGACCTTTGTGCTTTGCTAAAATGTCAATTTTTCCATGTTTTATAGGATTTTAGCAATTTTCATATGTCTTTTCCATTTTTGAATTTTGCATGCACAGAAATGCGTACAACTCCCCAATAGGACTCGTATGACTTTTCAACAGTAGCTAGGTTGTCATCTAATAAGCCCCCACAACTTGTATCAGAGGGACCCATGAGTCGTACGACATTCCATCGGGTCCCTCATAACTCGTACGAGGAGGGATAATTTGTCGTGCTACTATGGTTTGTCGTCTGATATGGTGTGAAAAGTCATATGAATTTTCATGCCAGTCTGAGTTGTCATATGGAAAATAGTGAGTACAAAACTCAGTATTAAGTCCAATTTTTATTTTTTTGATTCCTTAGCCTGATTGCTGACCTATTAACCTACCTTTCGAAACACTGAACTGGCCCATTTATGTCCTTGTAACCTGTTCTGTGACCCAATTACTGATATGATTCCTTGTTTCTGTGTTGTGTAAGTCATATATCTAGATGTACATGTTTGGATCTCTCATCTTGCTACTTTGAGATTATGTGTCTCCTTGCCAGATCCTATGAGAGTCCACCTTGCTTCTTGTGGTTTCGAGCACTTGATACATTTACCTGAGATTAGGGTAAATCATGGTTTATTGACCACATTGATTGAGAGGTTTCACTCAGAGACCCAAACCTTTCATTTGCTGATGGGGGAGATCATTGTTATCCCTGAGGATGTGTATTGGATACTGTGGATTCCTTTCCATGCCACTAGGAGACTAGAGTATGTGAGTTTGGGGAACTCAGGTGTTTTAGCTTTTAGACGTCTCTTCGAAGATGATACCCAGATGATGGCCTCCATTTCTTGGGAGACCTTAGTTTAGAGATATGGATAGACACACTAGCTGGAGTGCATCATTGTTGGGATAATTGGTGGCATTATTATGTCTGACCGTCAGCAGAACGGTCTTCTAATGGGCTAGGCCCCTATGGTAGCACGGTTGATGGCCACTCTCACTGAGTTGGTTTAGGGTCAGTGTTTATTAGCACATATGTTCTCCAAGATGCATGAGGTGGTGTATCAAGAGAGCAAATATTTTGTGTCCAGAGCTCTTGTTCTATAGATATGGGCGTGGGAGCATATCCCAGTGTTGAGACCTGTTTGTACTTCATAGAGGCAGCCTCAAGAGCCTGTCATTTATAGATATGCCGGATATGTCATTCAAGGATGGATGGGCCATGTAGAGTATTGGAGGTGATGTCTCGATGATATGACATTTTTTCACTGGAGACCTTATGTAGCCATTGAGACTTGGCCTACTACTCAAGAGCAGTTTAGCTATTTCTTCTAGAGTCATGTACTGATTGGGAGGTCCTCCTCCACCATAGAAAGGTTTTTAATTACCAAGGTCTGGTGGTAGTATGGATGCATTCAAGATGCCCCAGAGGATTACACTACATATGCATAGATAGGGGGTGAGATTGGACTTGGATGGACACAGAGGCTCTCTTATGCTTTGTGTTCTCAGGAGTATAGTGCTATTGTCGGCAAGGACTAGGAGTATAGACCAGATGTATTGGATGTTGGTGTTATTGATAGATTCATCTCATGGCTTGTTGATCACCCTATTCATAGATTTTCTAATCCCATTGAGCTGATACCCTCCATGGAGGAGGCGATGGATGTTACTGGTGCTCTGATGGGATAGGGTCCCAGACCTACACAGGCTCCTATGGTACACCCCACACCTTCAAGACCCAGAGCAATGGATCCACCATAGAGACCATCAGGATAGATGAGGGCCCCTCATCCCACTAATTACATAGTAGACAGATCTTCTGGTTCTCATAGATGGACTAGAGGAGAGGGTGGCACATTAGGTGGAGTTGGTTCAATAGATGAGGTACTTGCAGTTGAGCAGGTGGTAGGTGGTGGTGTGGACTTCACAGAGGATGATACTAGTTTTGATTTCGGTGAAGAGGTCAGACACCGCAAGGCGCAGAGAGCAGAGACTATGGAGTAGGTTGCCCCTGATACTGATATGATAGATGTTGATCCAGTTGTTCCTCTTACCCCACAAGAGACCATTAGACATCTCAGAGTTTAGGTCAGGGACCTAAAGATATGCAATGCTAGGTGGGAGGAGAGATTCATAGAGGTTGATAGATAGCGCACTACACTAACTAGAGAGGTACAGTGATTATAGGCAGAGGTGATTCATCAGACCTCAAGATAAACATATTATGTATCAGCTTATTATACTGCAGTTCCTTCAGCATAGAGAGTTCCTACCTACTTGCAGTTCATGATGGCATCAAAGGGAGCTAGGGCCCCGAGAGCAAAGCCAGTGCCTGATGCACCACCTCCACCTCCACTAGATGCAGAGGATCATGTTGATAGCTGATTGATCTATGATATGTTCTGACATTTTTGATCAGTTGATTCTAATATACTATACTCTTTTTTATCATTGATATACTATACTAATTCTGATAGCTCAGCTGAGCTCATTCTTTGTATACTGTGCCAATAGTGCACCCCTGACTAGTTTGAGTTTTTTGATATATATGAGATTGATATTTTGGTTGTGACTTCATATGTCCTTGTCATGTTTTGATTTATGATGATATCATGTTATGCGTATGCTATGGATAGAGTAGAATGTATGTATGGATAAATGCAATGCAATGATTTCTTTCATGTGTATGGATGTTATGCAAATGTATTTGATTATGGAAACATGTATGTATGGTTTATGCTTATGCACATGGATGAATTTTAATGAAACAAATGATTATGATATGTAAATGCAATGACACACATGAGATATTTTGCAGGTATTGATGAAGACAAGTACTCAGTCTTATGTCAAAAAGGATGGTTAACCCAAGATAGATAACTGCTTGCAGTTCAGTGAAGAGACCTTCAAGTTAGGTTTTAGCTCTTGGTAGATTTGAAGAATTTCTTAAGCATTGAAGTTCATTGAGTCATTGTGAGATCATGCAAACATGCAAAATGCAAGAAAACATGCAGAATGAGATGCAACCCAAGACCTAGGACCTAGTCACTGATCATGTGTCGGTTATTCTCATCATTGAATTTTTAGGTAACTCGATAAATCAATACAATGCCCACTAGTTATGAAACCATAGACATATGAATATCAATTTTTATGCACATGAATCAATACAACACCCACTGATTAGGAAACCATGGATAAATGAATGTTGATTTTGTTTTCGGAATGTCAGATTAGATATAAGCATCAAGGCACAAACACCAAGATGACCTGAATATCATGTCCATTTTGATATAGCAATTTGTATAAGCATAAAAACATAGACATCATGATGACCAGAATGCACCTTGCATTTTAAAGACATCAATTAATCAAGAGATCATTCTAAATCCAGTGTGAATTACATGTAGTGACCCTTTATCATTCACATCCTTATGTAAGATCGCGTTTCACAGTAGGAGAAAGAACTCACTCAAAAAGACAATAGTTAAATCAAACTTCCTTGAATCTTCTGAGTATCAATGGTTGAGCTACGCATGGCCATCCAATTCAAGATAGAGGCTCTTATAGTCAGACACCATTTCAATCTAGAATTTCCAAAGTTAGATTTTCACATACAAGAAGAAAATAAAGAAAAGGTTATGCCCCTAGTCATCACTCTCTAAATCCTATAAAGGACATCATCAAAGAGCTCAAAGGGACATAATATGCAAAAATCTCAATGCAAATCAGTAAGCATACAAGGAGATAAAAGCATGAAAAGCATAGATTGTTTTCAGTTTGATGTTTGATTGTGTTGTTGTAGATGCAAAATCCTTTCTGGAGACAAGACAAACTAACTGACTCAGATGAAGCTTCAAAAGACTCTGACTGGATATGATACATCTCAGATATATTGAAGGCCATAGGATATGACATTGATTGCCCCCAAGTGTTAAACATTGAGAGGATATAGACGCTTGAGCTGATTGGTGTATAGACCGACTTATTGAAAATAAGAATGCAGAAACAAACCAGGAGATATGTACAAACTAAAGCAAGACTAAAAGCTGGGAAAGACCAAGATTACACTGATAGATGGAGCATTTTGAAACAAGTGGCACCCATTTGCTGGGTTTTCACCATCTTGGCAGAGATTCTATTTTTTCTACCAAGGCACTTGTTTCTAGGTTTTCACCAAGGCACTTTTTCTTTTTCTCATTTTTAAAAAAAAATTTAAATTTGTTTTTGTACTTTTGATATTTTTTACTTTTTTTGTGAATCATCAAGGTGCCTATGGCTAGGTTTTCAGCAACATGTTCATTGTTTCAGGACCTTTTCTAATTTTTAAGATTTTTTTAGGACATTTTACCATAGACTGAATGCCTTAGGTATAGAATTTCTTCAGATGGAGAACGTTGATTGGTTCTCGGAGTTGTTCTCCTTCAGTCGTTGAGAGTTGATAGGCACCAGAGCCAAAAGTAGAAGTGATTAAAAAGGGACCTAGCCAGCGGGGTTCAAACTTCCCCTTGTATTCTTGATGTGATTGATTTTTAGGATTCTCTCTCAAGACTAAATCACCAACCTAAAATTCTCTGTGTCTGACTTTCTTGTTGTAGCCTCTAGACATTCTTTTTTGATACACTCTAAGATGATCATACGCTGCTTGTTTGCGCTCATCTAGTAGTTCAATTTCTTGCAACCTAGACACTTTGTAGTCATCATCAGTTACTAGACCATGCATTTTGATTCTTAGTGATGGGATTTCAACCTCAATAGGTAGTACCACTTCAGACCCATAAACTAAAGCAAAAGGTGTAGCCCTAGTGGGCATTCTAATACTTGTTCTGTAGGCCCAGAGAGCTGGATTCATCATGAGATGCCAGTCTCTTCCTATTTTATTAACTGTATGATGCAAGATTTTCAATAGATTCTTATTAGAAGCCTCTGCCTGTCCATTCCCTTGAGGATAGTAGATAGAAGACCAATGTTGTGTGATCTTGAATTTGGCACATAGATCATCTAGGTCTTTATTTTTGAATTGTCCCCCATTATCTGTGATTATAGAATGTGGGATCCCATATCTACATATGATATAGTTCAATATGAACATAGATATTTTCTTTCTAGTGGCTTGTGTCAAAGGGACTGCTTCTACCCATTTTCTAAAATAATCTGTAGCTATGATTATATGGGTATGTCCATTAGAAGAATGAGGATGTATGGCTCCTATATGATCAAAGGCCCACTGATGAAAAGGCCATTGTGTAGTAAAGGGAATTAGATCTCTCCTTGGAGCATGAATTAAGTTGCCATGCACTTGGCATTTTTGATAGTTCTTAGCAAACTTGGTAGACTCTTTCTCCATTTCAGGCCAATAGTACCCAGCCCTAATAAGTTTTTGAGCTAGTGTTAAACCGTTCAAGTGTGACCCACAATACCATCATGGACTTCCTCTAATGCATGTTGAGACTCTTCCTATTCTAAAAATCTAAGTGGTGTACCATCTAGACCTCATTTGTATAGATCGTGACCAATGATGACATATTGGGAGGCATTACAGATAAGGTATCTCTTTTCATGGTAGTTGAAGGTATCGGGAATGATTTGGTCTTGCAGATAGGAAAATAGATTTTTGTATCTAGATGAATCATGACCAACAATAGTGCAGATCATGAAAGTTTCAGGGGAATCATATGTAGGATAAGATAGTGCTTCCACTAAGAACTCGTAGCGTAGCTCATGTTTAGGCTGCTGTAATAAAGTAGATAGTGTTGCCATTACATCGGCAGCCTTATTCTTTGTTCTAGGAATTTGCTCAAATGTGATAGATAGGAAATACTACTTTAGATCATCTACCATTCTCTTGTAAGGAATGATATTTTCATCTTTAGTTTGGTACACATCATTGACTTGATGGATAACTAGTTGTGAGTCTCCATGAATGTGTAGTTATGTTACCCTCCATTCAATCGCTATTTTCATACCATTCAAAAGGGCTTCATATTCAACAATATTATTTGTGTAAGGGAACTTTAATCTGAATACTTTTGGGATTGAGTATCCTTGAGGAGTTATGAACAATATGCCCACTCCTGATCCGTTCTATGTATAGGAGCCATCAAATAATAACTGCCATTCTCTAGAAGAAAGAGTCATGATAGAGGAATTTGGAAATTCCATTTGCATTGGTGTATTATCAATCATAGGTGCATCTGCTAATTGATTAGCAATAACCTGTCCTTTGATAGCTTTTCTCTCAACATATTCAATGTCAAATTCATTTAAGAGCATGACCCATTTAGCTAATCTACCTATGAGGGAAACCTTGCTTAGTAGGTACTTGAGTGGATCAATCTTAGCTATCAATCATTGAATAGTTCTTTTCATATGCAACCAATGTCCTACTGATATATTATATAGCTCTTTCCTTTTTGTTCTCATCATGTTGTGCAAGCAATGCCCCCATTGATGTATCTGTAGTAGAGACATATAAGATCAATGGCTTCCCATGAATAGGAGACATCAAAATAGGAGGATTTGATAGATATTGTTTGATATGGTCAAAGTTCTTCTCACATTCTTCATTCCATGCAAAGGTCACACCTTTATGTAATGTTTTTGTAAAATTTTGTGATATGTCTGCGAGCTGTGATATGAATCTTCTGATAGATTGAACTCTTCCTTGCAATGTCCTCATTCGAAAAATATTCTTTGGAGGTTGCATTTCCATGATAGCCTTCACTTTAGCTGGATCAACTTCAATACCCTTTTTTGAGACTATGTATCCTAAGAGCTTTCTAGAAGTGACACCAAAAGCACATTTCTTAGGATTTAGTCTGAGACTAAATTTTTCCATTCTATCTGGTATCTTGCTCAAGTCATCTAGATGTGCAGCTCTAATCATAGATTTTGCTAAAGTATCATCAACATAATCCTCCATAGTCCTATGCATCATGCTGTGAAAAATAGATGTCATGGCTCTTTGATATGTAGCACCAGCATTTTTAAGCCCAAATGGCATGACATTCCAACAAAAGGTACCCCATGCACATGTGAAAGTAGTTTTCTCTTGCTCCTCTGGGGCAATTTTTATTTGGTTATATCCAGAAAAACCATCCATTAAAGAATACATCTCAAAGCCCCCAGTCATGTCCACTATCATATCAATGTTAGGTAATGGAAAATCATCCTTAGGGTATGCTCTATTTACATCTCTAAAGTTTGTGCATACTCTGAATGATTTATTTGATTTTGAAATAGGTACAATATTAGAGATCCACTCTACATAGTCAATAACTCAGATGAATCCAGCTTTTAGGAGTTTCTCTAATTCAATTTTCACCAAGAGTGCAACATGAGGATGCATCTTTCTTAACTTCTTCTTGACAAGTTTGACATTTGGAGCTATAGACAAATGATGCTTTATAAGATTAAGATCCAACCTTGGCATATCTAAATATTTCCATGCAAAGTTGATTTTCTTCTCTGTTAGGAATGTTGTAAATTTTTGCTTCTCTTCTTTTGATAAAGATTGTGCTACATGAATCAACTGTGGTTCTTCTATTGTGCCCAAGTTGATGGGTTGAGTGGGCTCAATTAGAACTGGAGATCTGTCTTGTAAATGACTCAGAAGGACATCAAATATCTCATCCTTAGGTGCCTTAGAGAGGTTTTCACCTTCAGATACATCTTTTATTTTTACTTTTGTAGGTTCTGAGACTGCCACAAAGTGGTTTTCACCCTCATAACTCTTTCTTTTTCTTTTTATTCTTATTTTTCTGACTAAGATATTTGATATCTGACTCCTTCATGCTAATGCTCAGTTCACTGATGGAAGTACTCATAGGCTAAACTACATTGCGGTAGCAAGCAAGGGCATAGTCATTTGGGAAGGTATAAATACCATGGCTCGAATTTGTGGAGGTTTGATCGATAAGTTCTAGCTATTGGATAGTCAAAGTGGGGAAAGATTGGGCGATAGTGTTTACGGATATGGATCTGTCATCATTGGTCCTAACCCAATGCTTGAGTTCAAAGGTGATATTACAACTTAAGACATTCAATTCATGAATAGGCTCAATGTCATTATGGGAGTCTAATTCAGCCATAGGTGGATCAGACTCGATAGGTGCATCATTTCACCCTAGACTTACGTTGGGTTCAGGTGCATATTGGTGAATAACATCAACATGTTTCTCTATAATAAGCTCATCTTCTTCTGGAATGGCCCCCCATTCATAGTCATTAGATTCTTCATCTATGCCTCTAGGGAATCTAAGGACATGAGTAAAGTTAGGATGAATACCCCAAGAAGGGTTACCCTCAGATTCTGATTTAAATTCATACTCATGAGAATCTATCTTAGAACAACTACCACCTTCCTCTTCTTGATTATTTTTGAGATTAGCTCGTTCTTGTGTTGCAACTATCTCTTGATTGATAGTAGGTTCTTGTGTCTCTACTACATTAATTCTTTTGATTGGATCATCTTTATTGTCAAGAAGGTCTTTGATCTCTTTAGGCAATTTTTCATATGGGATGAGTTCTAAGCTATCTGAATCACTATCTGATGGTTCAACTTCCTCCTTCTTAAGAAGAGGTTCACCTAGTGTGATTTGTTCTATGACATGAGAATAATTACCTTTGAGGTGAAAGGGTTTCTTTTTAAATCCTAAGCCAACTTTGTCTTTATTTTTTCTACCAGTATGTGGAAGAGGTGCCTCAAGACCTTTTCCTCTGACTCCTAGAGGTCCTTTACTTGAATATCCCATCTTAGCTATTAATTTATCTCCTGGGCCATATGAATTAGAAGGATCTTTTGGTACTATTGAGTTACTAGTTTGAATATCATGGGATTCAGATTCATCTTTGTATAGCCATGCAAGCACAACTTCATCCTCTTCAAATTCTTTCTTGGAGACTTGTTTTGCTACAAAATTCTTTTTATATGCCTCAAGAGGTTCTTTAGAATCTGGTTTGGATTATTTCAAAGATTGTCCATAAGACTTAGGTGAGATAGGGAGAGATGTCAAAGATAAGACTAGCTCCATAGTATATTCTCCCATACTATTTTCTTTGATATTAACCTCTTTTGCAAGATCTTCCATTTTAGATGTGGATGCTTCTTTAGTTGGTTCAATGGAAGATTCTCTGTTATTAGGCACAAGCTTATCTGCACTTTCCTTCAAGGTATTGCAAGTGGTGGATATGTCTGCTAGAATAGTGACCTCTACTCCTTCATAAGGAAATTTCAAGCATTGGTGAAATGTAGAAGGAATAGCCTTCATCTCATGTATCCATGGCCTCCCTAGAAGAATGTTGTAAGCCAAAGGTAGATCAAGAACTTGACATATTGTATCTCTGATAACTGGACATGCCCTGATAGGTAAGACAATGGCACCTTTAGAAGATCTTTCTTGTTCATCATAGGATTTTATAGTTATTTTCTTTCTAGGATCAATAGCCAATTCTAAAAATCCCAATTGTGTGATCAAACTGTAAGAACAAATGTTTAGGCCAGTGCCTCCATCTATCAACACACATTTGACTCTATAGTTTTGGATCAAGACTTCTATATGCAAGGGCTAGTTATGTGGGTGACTCAAGGAGTTTTCATCTTCCTTTGAAAAGGAGATATATTATGGAGATGTAAGATGTCCAACCATAGTCTAGAACCTGTCTAAATCAAGGTCATCGGGAACATTAGATCCGAGCAAATCTTTGTCTAGAATGGTTCTATGAGCTGGAGATATTTGAAGCAACTCAAACATGGAGATTTTCACATTAGTGTGTTGGAGTTTTTGAACAATTCTATAAGATGTTGGCCTCGTGTCTTTAGGATTGGAAGATTTAGAAACAACCTTCAATTTGGAAGCGGAAGAAAGATTGAAGGGCAACTTAGGGACATTTGATGAATCTAGGATTTGTCCATTCGGATGTGCCTGAGCTTGTGATCAAGTAACTATGTTAGCTGAAGAATGATCTCTATCTCTTCATACAATTGTGATGACATTGCAATGTTCAGAGAGACAAGGTTCAACCATATTGATAATAGCATTATTTTCAGGGTACGCATAATTGACCTTTGCCCCCATATTAGGCTGAGAAGATGAAACTTCTTGACCATGTTTTGGAAATGGTTTTGTGAATGTTGTATGATCATTATTTCTCTTATGATTGTCAATCATGACATCACCTTTATCAATTAGATCTTGAATAGTATGTTTCTAGTGTAAGCAGTTATTAGTTTTATGACCTTTACCCCGATGGAAATCACAGAATTTGTTCTCTCTCCACCATTTTGGTTTAGGATCAGAATCAGATGGTTGGATCTCAGGCAAAGAGATGGTATTATTGGCTAGTAGAGTCTCATATCTAATTCTAAAGATTCTCCAAGAGGAGTGAACATTCATTTATTATCAGCGGACCACTTTTTATACTCTGGCTTCTTTTGAGATGATTCAGGCACCTTTTGTTCTAAAGCTTTTATGGCTTGGGTACGAATAGTTAGATTGAAAGCTGGTGCCTTTGATGGAGCATGGATAGTATCAACAACACCATCCATGACAATGCCCTTATTCTTGTTCCAGTTTTTGTTCTTGTCTTTAGAACTGGATCCTGATTCATTTTTGTTCTTGTCTTTAGAGTGATTTCTCCTTTTTTCACAAGTACTTTTTCAATCTTGATTGCATTGTCAACCATTTTATCAAAAGATGTATGATCTTTCATTTGTAAAGGATAATTGATCTCTGGAACAAGATTATTGATGAAGATTTCCAATTTCTCAGTTTCTGGAATAGGTCTAGCATATAGAGAGAATTTCTTGCTCCATCTCTTAAGAAATGTTAGGAATGGTTCTCTTGGATATTGCTTAAGATTACAGATATCAATCATGGTGACTAGATGTTGAATGTTGTAGGAGTATTTCTGATAGAACAATTTGATCAACTCCTCAAAATTTTTGATAGTAGAAGGAAATCTAGAGAACCAGTGGATGGCTGCTCCCCCTAGAGATTGAGGAAGAGACACATCAGATAGGTTGGTTTGTGCATGAACTCCATAGATTGTGTACAGAATTCTCTAACATGATATTGGGGATCTGAGTGTCCATCATACTTATCATACTTAGGCATCTCCACTCTTTTTGGGAATGGTGGCATGTACAAGTCTTTGTCAAATGGAAAAGGACATAGGGCCTCCATGGAGAATTCCTTGGGTTCCTTTTCTTTTTCAAGGTTATTAAGCTTGACTTGCATGGCATGCATCTATTTCATCATAGCTGTGAGTGGAGTTTCTTCCTCATGTGTAATGATATCTTCAACATTAAATTTGGGAGGAAGTTTAGCTCCTTGATGAGCCAATTGTAAAAAGTATGCCTCTTTGTCTTTTTTCAAGAAATGCTTCATCATTCATTTGAAGTTATCATCATTTTGATATTGAGCAATTTCTTTAGGTTTGGGTTCCTAATTTGCACCATGTTGAGATTGAGCTCTTTGAGAGCCAAAATTTTTCCCTTCATGAGACATGGTGGGATTTCTACCTAGGATAGATTGATATGGAGTTTGTTGATTACCTCTGTGAGTTGATGAAGGAGGAATGTAACCAGTTTTTAATCGATAGTTGTCAAGACCATCATCTTTGTAAAGACCAAAATTGTAGATTTTTTCAAGAGTTGGACCTACATGAGTAGACAAAGTGATGAAGGGTGCTCCTCTTAATACCAAAAACACATAACAGAAATGGAGAAACAACAACAATAATATGCAAGAATAGAAAATTGGCTTCTTATTATCTCCACAAATGTGGAATTACAAACTTTCAGAATTACAATATGCAAAGCCACATGGGCATTCCCTTACAATATTCTGTAGGACAAAGCCTTGAATCAATACCCAGATCTACTACCCAGAACTGCCCTAGACAACACTACGGGCCTTCTTTATATAGGCAATTTCCACCGCCCAAGAAGGTTCTAGAAATTTAGCCCTTAGGGCCGACCAAACTTAGAATTATTTTATTTTACAATTTATTACATCAAAGTCGGCTCAAAATGAGTTTTGAAACCCAAACAGAAATTTTGAAGAAAAATTATTTTTCGCCATTCCAGGTGACCCAACTTCCGAAGACCATAAGTCATCACCAGTTGACCCGATTGGCTATTATAACCCCATTCTGGAAATGCCGCGAAGCACTCTACAGGCTTAACTAGTGCAAACACCTGTAACCCAAATTTTTGACCTCATCCGGGGCCTCTAAAGCCTTCAAAACTGAGTTCAAATTTTCTGTACCCTGCTGTCAATACCGAAAATCTTCAATATCTTCAAAACTAGACTTGATCTAGCCATGAAACTTTGCTAGCAGGCTAATATGACTGAGATGAACCTCCATATGTGAAATCAGAACATTCCAAGATCGTAAGACCAACTTACTAAAAATAGCAAGTTTCCATAAATAGGAGCTCTACACAAGATAACCCTTATTGAATACAAAAAAAATAGGAATATTTTTGGGTGATGCAAGATTGCTCTTACACCCAGGATGCTCCTGCATCAGACACTTGGGGTAATTTGAGAAGTGACCCTGTCACGACTCAGGTGTGCAGAGGAAAACCAAGACGGTTAACCTCCTCCTTTGTTAGCCATGATGAATCTTCAATAGGTCGTCCTTTCCATTTGACCAAATACTCTTCATATGTCCTATTCCTTGTGCTTCTGCCAACATGACTGTCCAATATGTCTTCAATCTCCTTGATATCTGAACTGGTTGCTGGAATACTCCACTGTGCTGCTGCAACCTCATCTTCAACAACTCCTTCATGATACTCTGTCAAATCTGAAATGTTAAACACTGGTGAAATATTCAGCTCACTAGGCAATTCAAACTCATATGCATTTCCTAAATCATGCTTCTTCAATATCTTACATGGTCCAAACTTCTTCATTTTCAGCTTGTTATATGTACCAACCGGAAATCGCTCCTTTCGCAAATGAACCATGACTTCATCCCCAACCTGAAATTCTTTATGCCTCTTTTTCTCATCTGCCTTAGCCTTATACTATGCATTCATCTTGGTAATATGCTTCCTCACCTCCTCATGGATGTTCTTCAAATGTTCTGCAAAATCCTTAGCTTCAGCACTACTTATTTCTCCTTTATCTATCTTTCTTAATTCAGATGCATTTCTTGGACTATTTCCATATACAATCTGGAATGGTGATTTACCAGTGCTCCTATTGACAGAATTATTGTATGCAAATTCAGCCTAT
Source organism: Chamaecyparis obtusa (assembly GCA_027943335.1). Taxonomy (NCBI): domain Eukaryota; kingdom Viridiplantae; phylum Streptophyta; class Pinopsida; order Cupressales; family Cupressaceae; genus Chamaecyparis; species Chamaecyparis obtusa. The sequence goes on along the minus strand of BSBK01000123.1, from coordinate 898,939 downwards.
GGTAAAATTAAATCCCATCCTGTTGGCTTATCTCCAACCAAACATCTCAACAAATTTCCCAAACTCCTATTCACCACCTCTGTATGTCCATCAGTCTGTGGATGATGCGATGAACTGAACTGCAAATCTATCTTCAACTTCTTCCACAATGTCCGCCAGAAATATCCAACAAACTTAGTATCTCGATCTGATACTATGGTCTTCGGCAAACCATGTAGTCTCACCACTTCTCTGAAAAACAATTCTGCTACATGAATAGCATCATTAGTCTTCTTGTAGGAAATGAAATGTGCCATCTTCGAAAATCTGTCAACCACCACAAAAATTGAATCATGTCCCCACTGTGTCCTCAGTAAACCAAGAACAAAGTCCATACTGATATCCTCCCAAGGCTTCTCTGGTATAGGCAATGGCTGATACAACCCTATATTCTACTTCACTCCTTTCGCCATCTGACATAATCTGCAACTCTGTACAAACTTCTTCACATCTTGCTACAATTGTGGCCAATAATAATTTTCACTAACCAAAGCAAGGGTTTTATCATGACCAAAATGTCCAGCCAATCCTCCACTATGCTTCTCCTTGATGAGATTCTCCCTCATAGAACTTCGTGGAATGCACAACTGACTCCCTCTGAATAGCATATCATCCTGGATGATGAAATCCAACCATTTCATCCTGTTGAGAGTAACAGGTTCTGTACAAGCTTACCAAACTTCACCAAAATCAAGATCCTCTGGATACAAATTCTTGAGTTCCTTGAACCCAACCACCTCAATCTGCATCTCTGTCAGCAATAGTTGCTTCTGCTAAGAGCATCTGCAACCCTGTTAGACTTTCCACTTTTGTGTTTCAAAACAAATGTATAACTCTGTAAAAACTCAACCCATTTCAAATGCCTGTGATTCAACTTTCTTTGACTATTCAAATATTGCAAAGCTTGATGATCAGTATACAAAACAAACTCCTTAGGAAGCAGATAGTGCCTCCACTTTTTCAATGCCTGAACTATAGCATAAAATTCCTGATCATAAATAGAATATTTTCTCTTGGCATCATTTAACTTCTCACTGAAATAAGCAACATGTTTACCTTCTTGGCTCATAACAGCTCCTATTGCAGTACCACTAGCATCACAATCTACTTGAAACACCTTATTAAAATCTAGAAGTGCTAAAATAGGTTGTTCTGTAACTTTTTGTTTCAACAATTGAAAACTTTTTTCTGCCCCATTAGTCCACTTAAACTCTTTTCTATCCCCTCTCATTGTTTCAGTCAAGGGTCCATAAATACTGCTAAAATTTTTGATAAACTTTCTGTAAAAGCTAGCCAAACCATGAAAAGATCTTACCTCAATAGCACTCTTTGGAGTAGGCCATTCAAGGATAGCCTGTACCTTCTCTGGGTCCATTTTTAGACCTTTTGCTGAAACTAAAAATCCCAAATACACTAACTCTTTCTTCACAAAACTGCACTTCTTCAAATTAATCAACAATTTCTCATCTCTCAACTTCTCAAACACCATATGAATATGCATCATATGTTCCACCAATGTCTTGCTAAAAATCAAAATATCATCTAGGTAAAAAATGACAAACTTACCCAGAAATTCTTTCAGAACCTCGTTCAAGAGCCACATGAAAGTGCTCGGTGCATTGGTTAGCCCAAAAGGCATGACTAACCACTCATACAATCCTTCCTTTGTCTTGAAGGCAATCTTCCATTCATCTCCTTCTCTGATTCGAATCTAGTGATATCCACTCTTCAGATCTATCTTTGAGAAATACACAGCTCCACTCAAACAATCTATAATATCATCCATTTGTGGCAATGGAAACCTATACTTGATTGTGATCTTGTTTATTGCTCTGGAATCTATACACATCCTCCACTCTCCATTCTTCTTTGGTGCTAATACCACTAGTACAGCACAGGGACTCAGACTCTCTCGAATCAACCCCTTCTACAATAACTCGTGTACTTGTCTGTTCAACTCTTCATTTTCTGCTGGTGTCATCCTGTGTGCTGCCTTGTTTGGAAAACTGGCTCCTAGAATCAAATCCATCTGATGACTGATCTTCCTTATCGGTGGTAATCCATCAAGTACATTATCAGATATAATATCCCAAAACTCATTCAACAAATCTGCAACTTCTTCTTTACCAACTTTTGGAATTAAAGCAAAACACACATGCTCATGCCTCATACCATCTAGGAATTTTCTTCCATCAACAAATGTTATTCTTGCATTACCACATACCTTTTCTTCAGTCTCCTTCAATGGCTTTAGCTTATGTCACACTCCATCCTTTGTCAGGGAATAGGTATTCGCATGACCATCGTGTATAGCACATCTGTCAAACTGCCATGGTCTACCCAACAACATATGACATGCATCCATAGAGATGATATCACATAGTACCTCATCTTGGTACTCGCTGATCTTGAACTTTACTAGACATTGTTCACTGACCATGACCTTATGGTCATCCTGCACCTAGGAAATCTAATATGGATGTGGGTGTTTTTGTCTCTTGAGCTTCAACTTTGTCACCATCTCTTCTGACACCAAATTTTCAGTGCTTCCACTATCGATAATCACATCACAACATTTACCATCACACTTGCATCTAGTGTGAAACAGGCTCCTCCTTTGTTCAGGTTCATTCTCACCACTCAGCAAGACTCTTCTGTTAATTACTGTTTCTCCTCTTTCAGCATCTTCAAAATTTGATGATCTAGCATCTTCATCTACATGTGCAACTCTGGCCTGGCTTTCATTTCTCCTGTCTATTCTGCATTGGCACTGAGGACATTCAAATGCCCTATGAACTTCTTCTCCATAGTGAAAAAATGTTCCACGAAAGCCTCCTCTTCCAGATCCTTGTCCTCTTCCTCTTCCTCTCTGATCTCTATTATTATGATCTTGGAAATGATTGGAATTATTTCCTCTTTGATTTTGGCTACTACTGGCCTCATCCTTCTTTTTCAAATCTTCATTTCAGCCACCATATGACCGTCCACCAGATCTTCCACCATGACCTCTTCCATTTTGTCTGCTCTCAAACTTCTTATTTAGCTTTTCCTCTACTTTTAGGGCAAACTGGTATGCCTCCTCAATACTGTTCATCCGAACTAGGTTCAACTCCTCCTGAATGCTTGGCCTCAACCCATTAAGGTATCAGGCAACTTTCTCCTTATCGGCTTCTGCATGGCCTGTTCTAATGAGGAGTCGATAGAACTCCTCCATATACTCTTGAACAGATCTTCCTGCTTGCTTCAAACTTTGCATTTTCTTTAGTAGGTCAAGCTCATAATCAACAGAAATGAACTATCGCTTCAATTTATCCACCATCCGATCCCATCTTATGATTTCATCTTTCCCTTTTTTATTTCACTCCAATTGAATTTCTTGCCACCAGATCTTCGCATGACCTTTCAATTTGGCCTTCGCAAATTTGACCCTATCAAGATCTGCAACATCTTCATACTCAAAATATTCCTCACATTCATTGATCCAGTCGATCAATTCCTCTGGGTTAAGATTTCCAAAAAATGTAGGAACCTCAATCTTAGGTCTTTTCCCAATCTTGGAAATCACCCGAAAAAGTCTTTCTTCCTCCTGATTCACAACTTCAGCTTCTCCTTCTTGATATTCTTCTTCGACTTCATCCTCACTTTCGTCTCTGACATTAAGATTCATTCCTCTACGAATCTCTTCTTGCAATGCTCGCACTTGTCTCTGCAGCTCTCTAACCTCAGGTGTCATAGCATCAGCTCTTCTACCACGTTCTTTTCATGGAGGCATTTTTGCGATGCGTGCTGAAACCCTAACCACGGTCCTGGTGCAAACTACCTCACAGTCAGCGATCTGTTTACACACTCAGGAACTTCTGCTCTGATACCACTTGATGAAGGGTGCTCCCCTTAATACCAAAAATAGATAACAGAAATGGAGAAACAACAACAATAATATGCAAGAACAGAAAATTGGCTTCTTATTATCTCCACAAATGTGGAATTACAAACTTTCAGAATTACAATATGCAAAGCCACATGGGCATTCCCTTACAATATTCTGTAGGACAAAGCCTCGAATCAATACCCAGATCTACTACCCATAACTGCCCTAGACAACACAACGGGCCTTCTTTATATAGGCAATTTCCACTACCCGAGAAGGTTCTAGAAATTTATCCCTTAGGGCCGACCAATCTTAGAATTATTTTATTTTACAATTTATTACATCAAAGTCAACTCAAAATGAGTTTTGAAACCCAAACAAAAATTTTGAAGAAAAATTATTTTCTGCCATTCCAGGTGACCCAACTTTCGAAGACCATAAGTCATCACCAGTTGACCCGATTGGCTATTATAACCCCATTCTGGAAATGCCACGAAGTGCTCTACAGGCTTGACCAATGCAAATGCCTGTCACCCAAATTTTTTACCTTATTCGGGGCCTCTAAAGCCTTCAAAACTGAGTTCAAAGTTTCTGTACCCTGCTGCCAATACCAAAAATCTTCAATATCTTCAAAACTAGACCTGATCTAGCCATGAAACTTTGCTGGCAGGCTGATATGACTGAGATGAACCTCCATATGTGAAATCAGAACATTCCAAGATCGTAAGACCAACTTACTAAAAATAGAAAGTTTCCATAAATAGGAGCTCTGCACAAGATAGCCCTTATTGAATACAAAAAAAATAGGAATATTTTTGGGTGATGCAAGATTGCTCTTACACCCAGGATGCTCCTGCATCACAAAGCTCCGGTGTCAAGTGCTTCTCCTGATTTCTTGTGAGATGAAGCTCTAGTTTCCACCATTAACCTTAGGTGAATCAAAAGAATACGATGAAGACAACTGAAGAAGGATCTGATTCAAGAAGATCAAATGATGCAACCTTGTCAAGGTTTGTTTGATTGAAGCATAGATTAGACGTAGATGAAGGAGATTATGCCCTGGATGTATGGGTAGATTCTCAAAAGATAGCAGACATGAGTTCACAACACTTAGTTGTTTTGATGATTGATTGAAGATTGATAGTTATGACAAAGTTTTGACACAAGATGATAAAGACTCAAATCGATTAAACAGAAGGCTAAATTGGATTTAAAAGGCCACTTTAGGAAAATGATTGGATTCTTAGTATTTGTTGCTCTATTCCTGACACAGTGATTTGTTTGACAAATTCTGGAAATAGGCTGGAAAAGTCGAGTCTCTGATAGTTCTGACAACTTTTTGAAATTACAAAAATGAGTCTTTGCAAGCTCGTATGACAGTAGGTATAGCATGAAATGACAATTGACAAGCTCGTATGACCATTGACAACAGAGAAATTGATTTTGAAAATGACTGGTAGCAAAAATCCTATGATAATATACCTGATACCATACGACAATAGCCAAAAGTCGTACAACTTTCTGACTTTACAAAATGACTATTGACTCCAGAAAGGTGTTTTACTTCAATTTTTGCAAATTTTGGGTTTTCAGTTTCAGATTGTTTGCAAATTTCAATGTCTAGATTTGAGGATTGCAACAGATTTGTTCATTCTCAGTAACCAGATAGATAAGCAAGCACGCAAAATAGAAAGCAAGTGATTTCAAGCATGTTTGAAAACAATGAACAAGGGAAAAAGCAACCTTGCACATGAACAATCAAGTGACTTATTTGTGCTAATCCTTAGAAGTGCTAATTGTGTATGTTCCAAAAGTTTTGCATTAACTCACATATTCCTAGAAAATAAAAATTTGGCCTCACTAGGGTTTTTAGTAATGGTTTGACTCTGCAACTTTTATGATCCAAGAGGGTGAACTCCAATCCAGGGGCACTGGAGTTTTGACACAGTCTGAGAACTTAATGTTCAAGATCTGCTAGGGAGATCTGACAGCCCAACAGGAGACCACACTTGTGGAGATTTCTTCCAACAGGACATTTATATAGTGGTTGTCACTACCATGGCAAAAATGGCTATTACCGCTTGAGGTTTCGTTAATATGGTTAACCCAATTAAGGGAATGTCCACTATAGTTAACCCTCTCTAAAGGTGGGTGCCATAAATGTGTGTGTGAATTTTGTACTTGATCTGTAGACACAACACTTCAGTAAAACATTAGAGGTTAGTTGAAATTGAAATCATGCAATAAATGAAAAACTAAACTAACCAGGCAATTTACTACCTTCTAGTAGATGTGAGTATATATTCTTAGATTATACCGAGATCAGTGACCTTGACGACACCTAAATGAAGGATTTGAATGCAAAATCTAGATATGGAATGAATGCAATTAATCTATTTTTTTGGTTTTTCTGTGCAATAATATGATAATGAAAACTTGATATGAATCTATGCTATATGAAAGTTGATATGCTAAACTAAGCTAGCAATGATATGAAAACTATGCAATAATAAATGAAAATCTCACAACAACTCGAATTCTCAAGATCGATTCTTTAGTCTCCAATTCAACAATATGAGTGTGCAATTCATGGATGGATTGATAATGAAGAGCTGAAGCCTTAATTTATAAAAATCTAGCGCTTTGGAGGTGCGTGAAAGAAAGCCATAAATCACTCAAATAACTTAGGTTTAACTCAAAATAGAGTTTAGATTTAATTGATAATTGATAGTTGTCTGCTTTTCTAATTGTGCATATTTTATTTATGAATTAATTTAATAATAAAGTGATTTATTTCCAACTTAACTAATTTTGAAAAATAAAATAATTGATTTATGGGTTAATCAATTATTTTTCAAACTTTTATTCAAAAACAATATTATTAAAAATTGACAACTTGCTTTAATTAATTAAATAAGAATTTAATCAATTATTCATAGGATTTTAGATTTACTGTCAAAATTAAATAATACAATTTAGGAATAAATAGAATTAACTTCAATTAAACCATTAAGTGGCAGAATTAAATCTAATTAATTAAATATTGAGAATATTCAATTAATCAGACTTTAGGATAAATAAGATTTATCGCCAAATAATCATTAAATCAAAGATAATTAAGATAAATAGGAATATTGCTAGGAATATTCTCTGATGCAGAATTTATGATAATCAATTAGGATTCGATGATGTTTAGATGTGCCTTAGGTTAGGACTTTGATGTCTATTTCATTTGAATGTGTTGATATAGGAGGTTAATGAACCTATTGCCCATTTTTTGGGTATTATAGCTTCCACTTTCTACTCTTCCTACGTCTTTGCAAGCTCCGAAAAATCCTATCAAAGAAGTTGCTCATGTTCAAGATGTTCATGATCCTATTGGAAATCCTAATGCTCACTCTAAAGATGCTGATGTCCTTGGTTGTCATATAGATGTTGATAAACTTAATGATTATCCTTTTGCATCTTCCATGTCCATCATTGGACCTCCTCCATCAATACTAAGGGCTTCATGTCTTCCTTCCATCTTGGGCCCTTATGTCCCTTCACTTTCCCCTCCTAACTGTCTTAATTCATCATCTGTCTTGGGTCCTTACGTCCCTCCATCTCATATCTTTCCTCAAGATCAACATAGATGCATACCCTTGAATCCCTTTCATCTACCCACCCATCTAAACCAATCATATCATCCTTCTTCTTCCACAAGTCCCAAGTCTTTTGGAAGTAACTTGAATGTTCAATATAACAAAAAGAAGCAATACAAGAATCCATAAAAAAAAAAAGATCACCATGTCTCCTCTAATCCACATGGAGGCATAGAGTCAAAAGAGATATCTAAGAAGAAAACTACAAGACAAGTATGGGTTCCAAAATTCATCATTGAAGATATTCTCTCTAAATCATCAAAAAGAAATGAAAAGCCTACGACTATATGGATTCCAAAGTCTCTCTTGAAAGAGTCTAATATTGAGAAATAAGTTAAGTTGACATTCAAACTTCCAAAGGCTTCCACTTCATCTTCTTCCAAAAACATTCTTCCATTCCATGCACCCAAATCGCAATCTCTGCTATCCATTCACCACATTCCTTCACGTATTCCTTCATTCATGTTTCCTCCATCCTCTCGCCACCCTTCAAAGTGTGTGTGTTGATGTTGATCTTTCTTTCCTTTCCATCTTCCCTTTCACAATCCTTCCATTCATTATCCTTCTACCTTCTATCATTTTTCCTCATTTGCCTATTTCTCATATCTTCCAACCTCACTCGCTTTACATAAAACCTTATCTTCTATTTTTCTCTTCCATCTTCCTTTCCCTATCAACATCTTTGAGCATATCATTTTGAATATTTGGCATATCATGGTTTAACCTTCCAAGGAGCATTATCTGAAAAGCTTGCCTTCTTCCAAAAATTAAATTTTTTTTTAAAAAATAGAAAAATTCAAAAAGACAAAGAAAAAAGAAAAAAAAATGATGAAAATTTTGAAAATGTGCCTTGGTAGAAAAAGTAAAGAGAAATAAATTCTTATGATGAAAACCACTCCCTTGTGGCACCTTGGATAAGTACCATGATGAAAACTTGGCAATCAGGCATCATGCGTAGTTCTTCTACATATTTCATCCATTCCATCTTTCATCTTTGATCTTTGTAATGTTGACCTATACATGAACATTTGGCTATCTTATGAGCTATCTTACAATGATCTTGCTTTCATTCCTTCCATGTTTAGCCTTCATATTTATTTTTTTCCTCCATTCATTTTAGCCTTTCGCTATCCTTTTCCCCTTTGGTCTTGATCTAATAAAGAAGAGTAAAACATGATGCTATGAAGCTTCTTGACATGTCTACTCCTTTGGACTGCATCCTTTCCTTCTTTTGCATTACACTTTTGTGACTTATCCTATGCAAGCCTTTCATTGCTTGTCCAAATGTGCTTTACATGACAATTTTTTTTCCCTAGCTTGGGTACTCTTAAGGATTTTTCCCTTGAGGATTTCTTCCCTTCATTCTCCTTCATTCTCGTCTTCCATCTCTTCAACTAGCTTGCTAATGCCTTTTGTTCTCCACCTTGCTAGACATTGGGACTACATGATATGATCTTGCTTGGGTTTTTGATGCCTATTCTGCCTGGGGGGCATCCTTTGTATATATCTTATTGATCGTGAAAAAATCCCAAAAAAATGGTATATTGTCAAAAAATTCTAAAAATTGGAAAATGTCTTAAAAAAGATCATCTTAGCGAAAATATAGTAATAGACGCTTTGATGTATCTAAAAAAAAATTATATATTCCAAAAAATACAAAAAAAATTCAAAAAATTCAAAAATTCAAAAAAAAAGAAAAAGTGCCTTGGTGAAAACCTGGAAACAGGCGTCTTGATAGCAAAAATACAAAAAAAATAGGTGCTACTTGAGGCCTTTGCACCCTTGTTTCTTAGAACTTGTCCTCGACACTTAGCCTTTCTCCATCATGCCTTGTCTTTGTTGCCTTGGTTTGGAATTGGTCTTTGTCTTTGTCTAGGGGGCATAACTATGTTAGCTTTGGTCTCTTGGATGTGTTAGTCTTTAGGACACCTCATAAATGGTGTTTTTCAACACCTCCCCAATTGTGTTTTTCAACACACCCCCGGGCATTGAGTTTTTTTCAATACTTATTGGTTTGGTCTTACCTAGTTTTGTCATGTGATCTTACCTGCTTGCAAGCATTTGATCCTTATCCTCGGAACTCAGTATCAGTTAACACACTTAAATTTTTAAACACAACACTTAATGCTTGAGATATGTCATGATCTTTTCTTTGTGTGCTGATTGTTATTGATTTTTGTTGAGTGTCCTTGTCTAACACGTCTCTCCAGGATGCATAGCTAGAGGACTTGGGGCATGGGGCATATTTTTATTTTCTTTCTGCTTGTGGGTGTGTTCTTGAAGATCTTGAGTGTCTCTTGTTGTTCCCTTGAAACACTTTGGAGATTTGAAGCATTTTCCTTGACTATTTTTGCACAACCATTCTTATGGTCATCCTGACATCTATGCCTTGATGCGAGTGTGGTTTTGCTACATTAAATTGGGTAAGCTAACATCATAGTCATCTTGACCTTTATGTCTTTGATGCTTATGTTAGAATCTTTCCACATTCCAATCCGATATAAATCGCATTCATATCTTCATAGTTGCGCTTGTGACTAGTGATGGTTGTGTGATTTTTTGATGTCCATTAATAATGGCCCAATGATGAAAATAAGTTCTTTAACATTCTCTAATGAATGATGAACACAAGATCCTATAGTTGCTCTGTTGCAAGTACACCTTTGCATTTTCATGTAGCTTGCATTGATAGACTTCATGTTAAATTGCATTTTTAGGTTGCATTATGAGTTTGAGAGGGTTTTCCTTCATCTTTCTTTTGGATATTTAATCAGCTGTGATCACGTTGCGATCTTCATTTCCTTATCTTATTTCGTGATCTCAATCAAAATTTCATATCTTAAACAGTTGATTGATTTTTGAGGTGTTCTCTATCTTGAGGTAGATTCTCTTTCTTCTCTCCATTTCTTTCCACCTCTTCCAACCTTCGATCTTCCATTCGCTTTCAAACTTATTTTCTTCTAATTCAACCTTGAGGCATAATCTTTGATGATCTACCTTAGTTCTGTGATTCTTATATCTTTCATATTGCATCAAGAACCTTATCTTTAGTTCGATTTGATCAAATTTATTGATTTACGATTTCTCCTCTATCTCATTTTGATTTCGATCACAAGGGGGTAGTACCTATCAAACTTTAATCTTTGATTCAATTTTATCAAATCAATTCTTGTTTGAGATTTTTATCTCTTATTTGAGACTTGACAATTACCTATTTACAACGGTGTTGGCCTTGTCTTTTTCAATCAGCTTATCTTTGTCCTGGTGTGTTCCCAGAATGATCACACATCTAGATTGTTTTGTTATCCCAAATCGACATCACATTTTAATTTTTCTTTGGCCACATGTGTTCCTAGAATGATCACACATCACCCCAAAAGGGGCAAATGTATGCACCCTAAAATGGTTGCCTAGACTTTGGGCCCCATTCTTCAATTTTATCAATGTTGAAATTATTTTATCAATTTTTTGAATCAATAATTTTTAATATTTTTAATTCAAATCAATTTATTTGATCAAATTGTAATTAATTCAAAAATTTTAATATATTTCCCAAGTTTTATTTAATTGAGAGAACTTGCTCCCTTTTAATTAAATAAAAATCATTTAATTAAATCATCAAGTCATTTATTTTAAATCTCATTTTAGTTAAAGAATAAATCTCTTTTAAATAAATAAAAAATCTTTTAATTAAATATTGGAACCCACTTTGCTAAAAATAATAAATAATAAAATAAAGTGCACTTTTCTATGAGATGGAATCTTTTGATTTTGCCTCTTGAGCACATGGATCAACCAAGATTGAATCTCCACCGTTGCTCATTTCTTTTTGCCTCTTAATCTTGACTGTCCAAGATTCTTTATAAGGAGACCTCTGCTTCTCATTTTCAAATGTGCATTTTGTGATTTGTTATGCCACAAGTTTGAAGAAGATTTTGAGCACTTGAGCTTGGATATTGAAACTTCTCTCTTCTTGTCTTCTTCTCTCATGCCCCATGGCATCAAAAGAACCATGAAATGGATGAGATACATCATGAAAAGGATTAGATGACATGGAGGGTTCTTGATCTTGATCTTTCTTTATGTTCTTTTCTTTATTTTTAGAGTCCTCTTGACATGGAGCCACTTCTAAGGACAAGGAAGCATGTTGGAATTGTATGGAAGACTTTGGAAAAGATGGTGAAGGACTAGCTGAAGTAGACATTATAATGCATAAAGGATTAGGCTCTTTACGTTTAGCATTATTGAAAGTATTTGCAGCCAAGTGAAGGTTAGCTTGAGTTTCTTTAAGAGGAAGCCCTTGAGGATAACTATAGGGAACTGCATGAAAAGTATTAGGATTTTTGTTGGATGAAGGATTTGTGACAGATTTGGAAGACTCGGAAGCTTTAAGAAATGTATGGGTATTGAAGGAAGTAGGGCATGGAAGGGAACCATCACAAGACAAAGGTCCATCATTAACATAATCTTTCTTGAGAGTGTAATCTTTATTTTCAACATGAATGTTCTTAGAGGAATGATTCTTATAGTATTGATGTTTCAAATCAGCGCAGTGCATTTTATAGTCCTCAGTAGTAGTAAATGGATCATAATCAAGGTATTGTTCATAGAAATCATCAAAGTTTCTTTCAAAATCAGAATCATATGGATCACCATCACGCTCTCTCCAATAGGATGTCCCATTTACAGTAAGCATGAGCACACGACTAGGAGGACTAGGAGGACTCTTAGGAATATAGGTATCATAAGGATCACTACATTGCTCATTATAGTATGTATTGAGATGAGGAGTAAGAATCTTAGGAGAAATAGAAGAGGAACGAGATTGTGAAGAAGAAGAAATTTAAGACCTAATGGAGGAAGAAGACTTGGATAATGAGGAATGCGAATAATGTCTAGAAGAGTCATGGTAATATTTGGAAGATGAAGAATTTGAATGGTGTCTAGAAGAGTTATGATAAGACTTGGAAGGTGAAGAAGAATGAGAAGACTTAGAGGATGAAGAATGTTTGGAAGAAGAAGATTGTGAGAGGATCATGAGCATGATTCTACCAAAGGCGGGTGATTCACTTTCTTTCTTTTGTATTTTTGTCATAAATTTATCATCAATGAAACTATTGGAAGAATGATATTTTTCAAATTGAGCAAGCAGATCAAGATCATCCATTTTCAAGAGAGGTTCTATAGCAAGATAGTTGAAACTCATGATTCTAGAAGAGGAGGAACCAAGCATGGTAGTGATAGAAGAGATGAATAGAAGGAGGTAGACTAAAAAATAAGAGGAAAAGAATCAAGAAGACGTGAAGAGTTTATGAAGAAGAGGAAGAAGAGTGAAGGAAGAAGAGAAAGGATGGAAATGGGAAACTAGGAAGACATGGGAGATGTGGAAGAAAGAAAACCAAGAGTCATTTTGTGCAACTTGATACCAATTAAGTTCATTTGGATATTGAGCAATATGTCATAGCACTTTTGGGGAGATCTTTGAAGTTTTTATCACTCGAGAACTCAAATTTTGTTCATTTTAAAAGATCAAGTAAACACATCAATAGATTTTTATCATTGATCAAGCACATAAGAAAGCAATCAAGGAGTTCAAGAAAGCAATTGTCTTCAAACAATGAACAAGGGGAAAAGCAACCTTGCACATGAACAAGAATAGTGACTTAGTATGCTACTCCTTAAAGATTCTACTTGTGTATGTTCTCAAAATATTTTTGCAATCACGCACATGGTCCTAGAAGGAAAAATTTGGTTGCACTATGGTTCTTAGTAATGGTTTGAATCTGCAACTTTTGCAATCTTAAGAGGGCGAACTCCAATCTAGGCGCACCGGGGTTTTGACACATTCTAAGAATTTAATCAATTGAAGATGCTGAGGAGATCTAATAGCCCAACAAGAAACTACACCCATGGAGATTTCTTCCACAAGGACATTTATATAGCGGTTGTCACTACCACGATGAAAATGGCTATTACCACTTGAGGTTCCATCCATGTGGTTTACCCAATAAAGGGAGTTTCCACTACGGTTAACCCTCTTTAATAAGGTGACTCACAAAAAGCACCACATGGGGACTTAGCTTAGATCCAAGGATTTGAGTTTCTGGTACTACCCAAAAAGGGAGTAGAGCATAATCCTATAGCCTCTTCACTTCACCCAAACATAGAAAATAGATTAATCCGACATGCTAAGACTGAAATTAACCTCACCAAGATCTATGGTGTCAACAACTTGTGATCTATCAACCCCTTTGGAGAGAGAATGCATCAATCAAAAAGATGAGGATGCAAATCAAAGGAATGTGAGATAATCTCAATATCCTCCCTACCTACAAGGGGATCTATCATCAAGAAAAATCTCAAAAGAAACCCAATCTCTCAGGATCACCACAAATAGTGTTCATAGGGCCTAATTACTATGTGAAACACATATGCAAGAAAGGTAATTCTATGTTCTTTTTAGAGCCCAAATTTGAAGTGTGATCTATGAAAGCAATAAACACTCAAGCTAGGCACATGAGAGATTCATTTTAATTTCCAAAATCCAAATGTTATAAAGATTCAAAAAAATACTTCAAGTCCAATGCAATGTGCTTTAAAGTTTTTTTTTGAGCTTTTTTTGTGCAAGCAAACCACAAACTCTCCAACAAGCAAACAAGCAAACAAACAAACAAGATATGCAATATATATCCAACTTATGCAAACCTTAGGGTTAGATCTGAAAATCAATTTTTATGAGCAATAATAGCCATCAAATAATCTAAATGACAACTTATATCATGCATTGAACCATGAAAAATAAGTGCATACTCATCACAAAATTTTATTTTTTTTGCATTTGACCTAGTCAACAAGATCTGATTTTTTTGATATGATTTCGGCTGAAAAAATAGAAATTAAAAATAGAAACCCCTACTTAAAAATAGAGAGCTTTCCAAAAATGTAAAAAATTTAAAAAAATCTCTTCATTTGTGCCCTAGTGACCTATTTTACGAAAATAGACCACTTTTTGTAAATCAATAATTTGAGCTATGATATTGCATCCAAATTCAAAACACAAAGAATGGACCCCCTGTATAATTTAAAGAGATTTCTGAAAATGTAAAAATTTCCAAAAATATGCTAATTTGCGCTGAAAATTAATTTTTTATGAAAAATACAAATTTTTTTATAAAAAATGAAAAATACCTCCGCAAATTTTGGAAATTGTTTTGAAGCTTCTTTGATATGTCACCAACTTGCAAAAAAAAATTCAAATCAAAACACCAAGCCATTTGGGAGATATGATCAAATCTTTTAAAATCTAGGGTTTTAGTCTCCAAGTAAATCTACACAAGGGGGTTAGCTCCAAAAATAACCAAACTAAGCATGTAAAGGTGGGTTGCCCCATGGTGGGTGCCAGGAATGTGTGCGAAAATGTTGTCACACTTCTATGAATCATTACATACAAGATCTCTCAAGAATGAGGTCTCAAATAACGACTCATAGCTCTCTATTCATGGAGTGCAAGGGTTTGTAATGGAGGCCCTCAGATTTGACCTATGTTTGTGACCATGCAAGTACACCATAAAATGAGAGATTCAAAGATGCATGCAAATGAAAATGAGATCTAGTCTATATGATAACAATACAAATTAATCTATGAAAGGAAATGCTTATGCAATATTAATCTATGAAATGAAATATGAATCTAATCTAATATGGAAAATGCAAGATTAATCTAATGGATTGCCATGGGGCATGAGAGAAGAAGACAAGAAGAGATAAGTTTCAATATCCAAGCTCAAGTGCTCACAATCTTCTCCAAAATCGCTCTTCAAACTTGTAGCATAACAACTCACAAAATGCACATATGAAAATGAGAAGGAGAGGTCTCCTTATAAAGAATCTTGGACGGTCAAGATTAAGAGGCAAAAAGAAATGAGCAATAGTGGAGATTAAGTCTTGGTTGATCCATGTGCTCAAGAGGCAAAATCAAAAGATTCCATCTCATAGGAAAGTGCACTTTACTTTATTATTTTTATTTTTTATTTATTATTTTTAGCAAAGTGAGTTCCAATATTTGATTAAAAGATTTTTTATTTATTTAAAAGAGATTTATTCTTTTAATTAAAATGAGATTTAAAATAAATGACTTGATGATTTAATTAAATGATTTTTATTTAATTAAAAGAGATTTTTATTTAATTAAAAGGAATTTTTATTTAATTAAATGGGAGCAAGTTCTCTCAATTAAATAAAACTTGGGAAATATATTAAAATTTTTGAATTAATTACAATTTGATCAAATAAATTGATTTGAATTAAAAATATTAAAAATCATTGATTCAAAAAATTGATAAAATAATTCCAACATTGATAAAATTGAAAAATGGGGCCCAAAGTCTAGGCGACCATTTTAGGGTGCATACAGTGGGTACCGTGTTGCATTCTCTGACTACACACGATCTCTTGTACCTGTCGTGATGTGGATGGGGATTTGGTGGCCCCCACCCATATCACCAATGATATATTTTTTAAATTCTTTTTTTTTTTTGTAAAATAAACTATAAATCAAAACATGTATAAAAACCTTGCATAATATTTTTTCAAATTTATGAAAACGGAAATAATAAAAGAAAGACTTTTTAATGAAAAAGTAATCACATCGTCTTTTCTTTTCAATGCATAAATTTGACTTTTATACTCCTTTGGCCTTTCTGGCTATTTTTGTCTTTTATTGGTATTTTTGTTTACCGTGTATTAATTTCTAGAGAGTAGAATTTCTTTTTTCAGAATGAATTTTTTCTACTCAAATTGGTTTTTCTTCTATAGCTAAATTTATTTTTTCATGGCTCAATAGTTAAACTATAGCCTATACATTGATTTTTTCATTTTCTAGGACTTTTATAGAGAATTATTTCACAAAATTTGGGCAGCATAACCCTACTGTGCCAAGTCTGAATAAAATCAAAGAAAGATAGATCTAAGGGTTTTCTAATACCCAAAATCATGGACATAGAAAAATAGATCTACTAAGGTAAATGAAATTAACCAAGCATAAGAAATCATTGAAAATTGCATAGACAGAAATTACAAAGATGATTCTCAAACCCTACCTTATATCCAATGCAAATACTAAAATAGAAGCCTTTGAGAAAATGAAAAGTCTAGATCCTTCCAAGTATGAAATTGATCCTGCAGATTCGAGTCCACGAGGAATGCAAAACCAAGATCTGGATGCACAAACAAGCTTTCACAAATTTCCAACAATTCTAAATCACCCAAGAATCTCAAGATGCCAAAATCCAAGCTCTCTCCACAAATTCTCCAAAACTTGTCTAATCTCTAAAAATGAATGCAATTCTCCTAATAGGGATTCAATTCCCCCTTTCATGCAAACCCTAAAGATAACTCAACAGTTAACTCCTAAATCAACTCCCATACCAAATTGAAAATAAATCTTAATTTAATAAATTAAAATAATTTTATATGCACAACTCAACTTTGACTTTTGAAAACAAGTTATTTTTTGAAAGTAATTTACATTTCAACATAACTAAAGCACATGTAAATAGTTAAAATTTATATTAAATAAATTAAATACTTAAGACACAATTTAACCATGCAATTAAATATTTAATTATTTAATGAACCACAATTAATTCTGATTTTAATTAAATAATTAGTTAAATACAAATATTTAAATATTTGATTTTTAATTAATTTTCTCACATAACAAAAGAACATAATTAATATTATATTTCAATTATAACCATTAATCCACAACTATAGAAAATCACATACTCAAGAAATCAATCAACTGAGATCAAACAAAATAAACCAAACATACTCAGGGAAGGCATCCATGAATCCATGTCAACTAGGCAAATTCGGGTAAGGTAGTCATTAGATACTTATCCAATTTTAGGACAAATAGGCTTAGGTTGGGGTTTTGGGTCTGACTGTTACCTCCCCTCTTTACCATTGAGATGAATATTTATGCGCACGCTCACTCCTATCAATTCAGAGAAGATGATGCCTTATACCTGCAAACCTATCATCACAAGAAGAAGTGTGTACATCCAATATACATATAGCAGACAATGATAGGGTGCGGTCAAATGTGTGGATATTGCCATGGCAAGAAACTACGCCTCCATCCTCTACCAGAGAAACACGCCAAGCAAGTACATACACATGATAACCATACACATGCAAGTATGAGGTAAGTAACATTATAAACCATATAAAGCATAAAACATCACATCATAATAATATCATCATTTAATTATGAAATCACATGGCAAGATATAATAATCATAATCTAAATCATCATCATCATCCACTGAAATAATATCTTCTCACATGAAGTGTGGCCTAAAGAATTCGGCCAATCAACTAAAATAATAGCCTAAAAGAGTATGACACTGAAAACTGAAAGCAAACTATGGGTGGGTACTACAAAAAAAGTGAACAATTGAAGATATTTGATTCATCCCCCCACCCCCCCTCTCAGTATCTCACTCCCCATATTAGATTTCCAATAGATAGATGGTTAGTTATAGAGGCTATATTTTGAGAAATGTTCAAATTATTTATCTCCTTAAGAATGTGGTTTGATATTATGAGATTGAATTTGATATTAGGAAATGGCTCATGAGGTTGATTTCATTTATTGGGGATTTTTATTATGAGCTCAATATTCTTTGTTATGAAAGACTTGCATCTATGTTATCATTGCATGATAAATATGATTATTTTATGTAAGATATTGAATGGATTT
The DNA here is from genome assembly GCA_027943335.1 of Chamaecyparis obtusa. Classification (NCBI taxonomy): domain Eukaryota; kingdom Viridiplantae; phylum Streptophyta; class Pinopsida; order Cupressales; family Cupressaceae; genus Chamaecyparis; species Chamaecyparis obtusa. The sequence continues at coordinate 880,623 of BSBK01000123.1, read as the reverse complement.
GGACATTATTATGTATGTGCATTTGATGATTTTTGGAGTAGACCATACTTGACATGCAATATATCTCCTTTTAAGGTTTTGGTGGAATGAAAAGTTATGATTTACACATATTCTCTATTCACGTCAATGTTTATTCTATGTGGTTTAGGATTATATCATCTGGGAGAATGGTAACCTATTTTCAGAGAATATACAAAATTTTAGACCTTTCATGTGTGGATTATTGTGAGGGTATGTTTAGGATCATGGTATGCCAAACTAGACACTTAAGTGACAATGAAAATTTAGAAAATCAGGTTTAGGCAAGTTGACATAAAAATTTGAACAAGTTTTAAATATTATAGAAAAAATATGCAAGAATAGAATATGTAGAAAATTGAATTTAGTTTCTAAGATACTAGGCCTTTTTTAAAAAACAATTATTCTATATGTTGAAAATTTCAAATTTCAATGTAGTAGTATGAAAATTTCAGGAAAAAATAAGTAGGTATATGTCTGACCACCTTAAACAAAATCAAATGATAATTTTTTGCTACAAGATTATATATATAAGAGTAGACTCATGTCCAGATGTGACACATATTTTTTTGTAATTTATTTCCAAGTAAATAATTAATTATGACTTTTCTTCTACAACTTTTCCAGAATACAAAAACTCTCGTGTCTGACCATGTTAACTTATTCTAAAATTTATCAAATTGAATTTTTTTTTTTTTTTTTTCTTGTAGTAGGAAAATCATAGAATGTGACACATGTTTTGAATTTCAAAAATGTTATTCAGTTTGAAAGTTATAGCTATTTTTCATTCAGTTTATCAATCAGGACTAGAAAGATAATAAATAAGTGTATGTCTGACCACATTAAACAAAATCAAATGATAATATTTTTTTATAAGATTCTAGATAAAATTAGTAGATTCATGTCCAGATGTAATGCATATTTTTTTGTATTTTTTTTTCTAAGTAAATAATTAATTATGATTTTTCTGCTATAAATTTTCCTGAATATTAAAACTCTCGTGTCTGACCACCTTAACTTAGTCTAAACTTCATCAAATTGAAATAATTGTTTATTATTATTATATTAGGTGAAGCATAGAATGTGATGTATATTTCAGATTTCAAAAAATTTATATTGTTTGAAAGTTATAGGTGTTTTTGAAAGAGTCTATCAATCAGAACTTCTTTTTCACATCGCCACTTTTTGGCATACCATGATCCTAAACATACTCGTGATTTTGTTTGATACACTATCTTTTATTTACTTATAAAACCTTGAAATGAGAGTTGACTTGTAGAATTCATATGTCTTTATCTTACTTTTAGATTTGGTATCAGCAATGCCATGAGATTTCATGGATGTGTATGTTCTTCATTGATAGCTTTGATAAAAAGAGCTTAAATTTTTTCTTATGAGCCTATACCTAGGAGAACTAAATGCTTGGGGTTATTATAATCTATTGTGGATGTCATTTTGTATCATATTAGTTTTTTCCTACCAAAAATGCCTTGGACCATTTTTATCATGTTGGATTTGGTGCATGTTTTCTTGGATTTTTGAAATTTCATCTTGTATTATTCCTTTCCTTCCATAGGTGGCATGTTTGACCTACTGAGAGGAGTTCTTTCTTCATATGGTGGTCACTTATTTCTATTGTAGGCATCATTAATTAAATGAATGGATATGATGATGTATTTAATTGATTTGTACTTATGCAATGTATAGTATACCATCCTAAATTGTAGGCAACTATAATTAGATGCTAAGTTAGGCCTCATTTTTGTGTTCTCATATTTTATGTTCAAGTTATACCTCGTCCATTCATGTTCTTCTTATATTTCCAACTTGTTTTCCTACTTCTTGATCCCCAAATCTAATTTCATCAACTTTTAGTAGGATCACGTCACCTAGGTTGACCTCATCCTTTACTTTTAGCCAAATTTGAATCAGTGGTATATCTCATTAGTTTAGTAGGATTTAGATATTCATGGAATATTCCTCTAATTTTGAGCCCACAAATATTTTGAGAGGTACAAAAGAAACTAAATTCTCCTCATTTGGGCATTTAAGAAAACTTACATTTCAAATTCTCTCCTACAATCTCACATTCAAGCATTCAAGATGAAGACTTCAAGTCTTTCTCAAGAATTCTAAGGAATTTTAAGGGAAATCTTATCCATTGTATCAATATTATCTCCTATTATGGCCAAGTAGAGGATACCTCAATCATGCATGAAGATCCTTTGTCCATTTACATTCATTCATCATTTCTTCAACGCAAGAGCCAATTAATCATAAAAACATATAAGATATTTGATGATTATTCATAGATCTATACATTTGTGAAGGACATACGTCATTATTATTTATATTCAAATATTCAAAGACAACATACAACTATATTCAAGAAACTTACAAGTATCTTCATATCCATCACAATGTCAATATTAGCACATGGAGGTATAAGCATTTACAAACTAGATCTGTTATTTACTTTACATTTACAATTTTTCCTTTCATGTAATTTTATTTCTATGTCAAGTTTTATTTGTCATCTAGGATTTGACTAAGGAAAATCCCTTTCTACATAAAAATTTTCACATTTTTTACGTACACCCATAGGTGGTATTTGATCCAGCTGAGATATGGAAATTTTAGAACCTAACAAATAGTCTACAACTAAGTTATTTTGAAAGCATAGGGAACAACATACCTTGGGTGACCTTAGCTGAATAATAGGATGCCTCTGGAAACCTCTTCCTTAAAAAAGTGCATCAAATTGAAATCTGAGGTAAGCAATGTTCTTTGGTTTCTATTTTTGGTACTTTTGTAAAGATGTTTTTTTTTGTGATTGCATGTTCTTTTAATTCATATTTATGGAGGTTTTTTCCACTAAAATAGGGCTTAGACTAAGGTTTATGATCTCACTTTACCTATTATTATTTTTGTTCAAGTTTTACAAAAAAATATTGATAAGCTTATTCTTTAAAGAGATTTCAAAAGTGTTAAATCTACTTCTTATTTTATCCCCTTCCTTTCACAAATAATTTGTGAATGATATTATTTTATTTGAGTACTATTTAGTTCAACAAGAAAAGAAGTGAAATATTTATTCAAGGATATGTATGTTTAGTACTAATACCAGCAAATTAATTTTACCAATTTAGAAATAATATCACCTTTTTTTGCCTTTTCTCTTCCATCGTTTTGAATTTTTTGTCTCCATTATTTCTTTCAACACCATCCATGAGGCCGATGGAGGGGGACCCAATGGGAGCCTCTCTCTCTCCCCTCTCCCTTGATTTCATCAGGATAATGTCTTCTTACCTAGTCCTTGGGATCCACCTATGCTTTCCCTAAGGTTTCAACCATGAATCTATAAGATGGTCCTAACAAACCATATATTTCTAAAGAGCCTTTTCTTCAAAATGAGAAGCCCTATTCCTTCATGGATAATTTGATGGGTGTCAATGCCACAAATATGAAGAACTCTAATTCCAAAAAAAATTCATGTTGTTTCTTGCAAAGTCAATTGTACTATTATTCGTGTCCTAGATGAAATAGTGAAAGAAACTATGGTTGAAATGGATCTCTCCTTGGTCGGTAAGTTCCTCTAATTTAGACCTTCTATTGGAAAAGTAAGGAACTAGGTTTCCTCCCTATGGAATTTAAAAGGTAGTATGAAATTCAATGTTATACCTAATATCTTGTTCCTTTTTAGATTTGTAAACATGGAAGATCTTCTCTATATTCTTACCAATCGTGCTTGGACATATGGTAACAACCAAATTAATATTATCTCTCTTTATAAATAGAAACCATGTTTCAATGCTTAGGAAGAATTGGGTGCTTTGGCTCCTACCTGGGTTCACCTCCCCAGCATACCCAATTATTTTAGGAAGTTTTTGGTGTTTAGATGTATTGTAGAGTCTTTGGATCTCTCTTAGCTATGGATATAATTACCAAAAAAATATAGTGTCTTGTATTTATGAGAATCTATATAAATGTTAGGTTTAACAAGGTGTTTCCTTCTTGTATTAGTCAGTAATGTAAGTATGGTTCAAGGATCAATATATAGAGTATGATAATGGTATATTTTGTACAAGATCTATAAGAAATATGGATACCTTAGCAATGTTTGTAGATCTTATAAGGGTGGAATTTTTTAGAAAATGGCATTGGAAGAAAAGGAGGATCTGAAGGGAAGTGTGATTCCTTTGGCCCCTCCCCCTAATACTAGTAACATAGAGGAATTCCTCTACTTAAGTAAGAAAAAGAACATTGATGATCTAACAACTTCTACCTTGAAGATTTAGCCAAACCTTATGCCTAACTTGGAAACTGGGGAAATTTCCATAGAAACCTTTTATCTTAATGTCAAAGGAAAGCTTGATAATAATGCAAAAGGTTACAAGATAAAATATAATACAAATGGAAGGATTATGGGAGTGGAAAACAAGTAAGCCCCATAGGTAATGGATTTACAAGAAGAAGCACAAGGAGAAATATTGAATATGGTGGTTATAGATGTTAATATTTTAAATGAGGAGGTTAGGAATTAGGTCAAGATGTTTGCTCTATTTTTTTGGTCCCATTTGGGTAGTGGTAAAAATTATGTGAAAGGATTAGGATTGATTGGCAATCCCCAAAGTGATAAAGAAAACTTTGACCTTTTGACAACCATGAGAACTACTAACAAGGTTCTTGGAACTTCCAATCTCAAAGCCAACTTATTCTTACTTGGGTTTTTGTCTACACCTCCACATGCTTCTAAGGAAGTGTTTGATGAAGATGCATGACTTATGATTGGAAAGTAGTGGGAAAAAAAGTTCAAAATAAGAATAATATAGATGTTAGATGTGAGTCCCAACTTGGAAGACCAACACATAAAGAAAAAAGACAAAAAGAATTAGAAATGGATGTGGTGTTTGGAAAATAGAAAAAAATTGATGGGTTCTATAATATCAAAAAGAAAAAGAAATGAAAGTGTCACTCTACCTGGGAGCAAGAGTACAACCCTTGACGGGGTGTGCAAAATATCTAAGTTAGTTATGAAGATATTATCTTGGAATGTAAGAGACTTAAATAGCCACATAAAAAAGCACATGCTTGAAATTATGTAATCCTCGATAACAAGGTTGATATTTGTATTTTTAGGAAATAAAAATAAATAAATAAAGTATTTAAGAAGATAGTGAACCATATATGACCCATTGTTCAACATGAATCTAGTGATGTAGATGGTGCTTTATATGGCCAGGTGATGCTCTAGAATCCTAATAAGGTTGTCGGTATACTATATCACTCCTCCAAGTTTATCTTGATTACTAATTTCAAGTCTCTAAGATTTGGTGTTTCTTAGAATTCTATTAATGTTTATGCCCCTTGTAGATGTATGACACCTAACTTGTAAAGAGAACACATATAAAACCAAACATTAGTCCTCATCTATCATGCAATCATACAATAAGAAATTCACAAACACCTTTTAATATTATTTAGAACAACAAAGAGGGGGGTGAATTAGTTGTTCTTAGGTCTAGATGTACCAATTGAACTTTAAACACCTCAACAATCTTAGATCTAATCACCAACACAACTCAGTCTCTAAAGTATATAGACCATAAACATATAACATGCACTCCACTATCCAAAAATAATTAACTTGCAGAATATAGAAACATTCACATCAAAACATTTACACAAGTATAACACCAGGATTTATAGTGGAAACCCAACTTGGGAAAAACCACTTTGTAACATGTTACTGATATTTTCACTCTTCTGAAGTGAGCTCTATGAAAAGCTAACCTTGTTAAAGGTTTACAAATACACTGCTAGGTGTGACCCTGTTAAAGGATTTAAAAAATCTATCAAAAGAGACCTGGTTAGAGGATTTAAGTACATTCCATTAGAATGCAACCTTGATTAAAGGATTTAAATAATGAATGTTAGGTCAACCTTGATTAAAGGATTTAGACTGATACAATGGTTAGAAAGTAACAGTATTTTCTAATCTGAAAAACATATAACTCACTTTGCAAATAATAGATCCACTTCGTACATATATGTTGATTTACTGACTGAGCTCCATTTCTGTCTCCATCATTGATCTTCTCAGAATTCACTTCAAGCGATAACAAATCTAATAAAATCCTTCACAATTTCACCTTCATCCTTTTTCTTAGACTTATTAGTCAACAACATCAACAACTTCAACCCATTTTGTAACCTCACAATTAGGTTTTCCTTTATACCTCTTCAATTAGGTAGATCCATCTTTTGTCACTTAGTCTCCTTCATAGATTTAAGGTTTAGGTCAGATTCATCAAATCCTTCTAACATTTAAGTTCTTCATCGTTCCTTCTAGATACATCTTCAAACTTATCATTGAATCCATAATAAAATGATTTACCATGCACTAAATTCTCCATACAATCAATTAATAAAGTCAACATGATTTACATATCCCAAGAATTTAATTATGTCGGTTGGGAATCTCAATTCTTTCTCCTAATGTAAATTACTGACACTTGTTCAATACTATGTTTATCTCCTCGTTCATCACTGCATAACTCGATCATGTCTACAAATTGTCTTCCTCAGCTATGACTTTCTTTCTTGGTAATTTCATATTTCTTGGCATAAACTGATGTTTGGTCAACACTAAATTTACTCGATATATACTAGCACTCGATCGACACTAACATCACTCGACTTAAACTAGATTTCTTCACTTTTCCTCAATTAAGCCTACTCATTCAGTCTTTCTTCTTACTTAGATAAACAATACATTATCTTATCAATGTGCCAAATAATCAAGTATCCATTGAAGTATCAAATAACTCAACCTTTCCCTAGGTTCTCTTGTTATCTCCCTTGTCCTAATCCTTTTCATAAATCAATAGATATGGTACTCCCTTAAATAGAAACTATCTTACTAGTTAAGGTTTGACATCAATGACAATACAACAATTGTTTCAATTGTAGTTTCGAACAATCCCCCTCTTTGGCATTGATGGTAACACCACATGAATAACACACAATTTACCAACCAATCCAAAAAATTTGTCTATGCATCATAAAGATTATAATATCCTTAGCTTCATTATGATTCACAAGAACTTATCCTTGCTTGACCATTCACATAGTTACTCCCTCTGAATCTTTTTTGTATCTCTCTGAATCTCTCCCTCTAATTTCTATGAATCTTGAAACATATACCTTAGTGTTCTCTATTCTTCTTTTTTTTTTAGTTGAACCTCTCCCTCTTTGACAATAATGCCAATGTAGTATCTAGCACTTACATATTCCATATGTAAATTTCATCTTGTTAGTTCAGTAATAGTATTTCTTCTTCTGTCATCTTGCTTATGACTGATTATTATCTTTTTTGTACTTTTCACAACTCTAGGCAGCTCCTAAAGTGTGACCTTTCCTGCATCAATTTGTCAGATATTCTTATGTAGAACATTTGATACAGTTCTCCTAGTTGACTAGGAAGCCTCAGTTAGGGGAAGAACCCCTAATTTACCTCTAAAATATTCATGAGCATCCTTAGGTAAAGCTTTTTTGAATATGTCTGCTAGGTGTTCCTTTGTATTCACATATTCCATTCTCACTTCTTTATCTTATACCAGTTCTCTTAAGTAATGATACTTGATAACAATATGTTTAGTCTTTTTGTGCATCACTAGATTCTTAGATATGTTGATAGAACTTGTGTTATCACATAAAATAACAACTAGCTCAGTGATTTCCTCTTTCATTCCTTTCAACAATTGCTTGATCTATACCAAATTTGAACAATTCACTACAACTTCTAACATACTCAGCTTCTACTATCGATTGGAAAATGCAATTCTATTTCTTTCTTGTCTAGGAGACTAATCTCTTTCCTAGAAAGAATGCTCCACCACTTGTACTTTTCCTATCATCAAAATTTCCTGCCCAATCTACATCAGTGTAGACTCTCAGTTCAAATTTCTCATTCTTATTGTAGTACAATATGTAGTCTTCTATCCCTTTCAAATATTGCAGTATTCTCTTCACTACCATCATATGATTTTCCTTAGGATTGGCAGAGAATCTTGCCACAATCCAAACTATGAGGGCTATATATGGTCTGCTATCGACAACATATTGTAGTTTTCTAATCATGGATCTATACAGGGTTTGATTCACTACAACACTATCATCAGTTTTAGATAGTTTCTATCTAGTAGCCATAGGAGTACTTACTGGTCTATAATCCTCCATACCAAAAGTTTTCGGTATCTCTTTGACATATTTAGATTATGTGATAAAGATACCTTTCTCCATCTGATAGACTTGCAATCCAACAAATAATTTTATCTCACCAAACATAGACATCTCAAACTCAGTTTGTATCTCATTTGAAAATTTTTGACATAGGGCATCTTGTCCTTCAAATATTATATCATCCAGAAAAATTTCAGCTAACAAAATCCATTTACCTTATTTAGCTTTCATATACAAATTGTAGTTGTCATTTTTCCAAGTGTAAATCCAATCTTTATCAAATAATTGTACAGCCTCTCATACCATGTTCTTGGGGCTTGTTTCAATCCATACATCACCTTGTTCAATTTGCAAACCATATTTTTCTTTCTTGGGTCAAAAAATCTGTGAGGTTGTTCAATGTATACTTTTTCTTCAAATATACCATTCAGAAATGTAGATTCAACATCCATTTGATATACTTTGAAATCTCTGTATGTAGCATATGAAAGTAGAGTTCTCACTCCTAATCTTTCTAAAGGGGAAAATGTTTCCCCATAGTCTATTCCTTCTTCTTGTGCATAACCCTTGCATTCCAATATTGCCTTGTTCCTTGTGACTTGTTCATGTTCATTAAGCTTGTTTCTGAATACCCATTTTGCTCCAATAACATTCTTGTCTTCTAGTCTTGGCACCAGAATCCAGGTATCATTCTTTTCTATTTGTTCTATTTCTTCATTCATAGCTTGAATCCAGTCTTCATTTTCTAAAGCATCTTTTCCTGTCTTAGGCTCAAACTCACATAATAAACATGTAGGGTCTTTCAACTTACTTTTGGTTAAGACTCCAGATTCCTTATCTCCAATGATTTTCTCGGGCTTCTGATGTCTTCTCACATATTGTGCCAATGTAGGTTCAGATTTATTTTCTTCTTGATCTTCAGGTTCATCATGAAAATTTTTAGTTTCTTCTTTTGATTTCTTGGCAACATCCTCATGATGCTCGGCATTGCTTACCTATGACTCTACATCTAGTGAAATTGTGTTACTTTCCTCTCCTTCTTCTATGTACACAAAAGATCTATAGTCTTCAGGTTCTTGTTTACCTTCCAGTTCATTCTTTTTTGCATATTCATTAACTCTCACATTTGCACATTCCATAATTTTGTTAGTGTTAGAATTCAAACACTTATAAGCTTTTCTCTTAGTGGAATAACCTAGGAATATGCCTTCATCACTTTTTGTATCAAATTTTCCATCTTATTATCTTTCATTATATAGCATTTACTCCCAATGATTCTAAAATATTTCACATTAGGTACATATCCATGCCATAATTCATAAGGTGTAGTATTTGTACCTTTCTTTATTTGTACTTGGTTTAAGGTATAAAAAGTTGTACTTATAGCTTCTCTCTAGCATTTTTGTGAAACATTCTTCTCAATCATTAGTGTTCTTGTACAATCCATAATCGACATGTTTCTCCTCTCAACTATACCATTCTATGGAGGTGTTCTTGGTGTAGACATGTGTCTCTTGATTCCTCTATCATTACAGAACATATTGAACTCATTTGATATAAACTCTCCACCTCGGTCAGATCTTGAACATTTCAGGCTTTTACTTGTTTCTTTTTTAATTTTTTCCAAATACCACTTAAATAATTGAAATGCATCATATTTTTATTTCAAAAACATTGCGGTCATCATCCTAGTGTAGTCATCAATAAATAGAATAAAGTACTTACCAACACAATAACTTTGTAAACCCATAGGTCCAAAAAGGTCAGTATGAACCAAATCCAAAATATTTTCAAAAGTAAATGTCTTTCACTTGAAACTAGACTTTATCATCTTTTCCCAACTGACATTGTTTATACATAACATTATCAAGTTTCTTCAATCTCAGAAAACCTCTAACTTTCTTCTTTTTACTAATATTCACTATATTTTCAAAGTTTACATAACACAACCTCTTATTCCATAACCATACATCATCAAATTGTGCAAACAAACATGTCTCTTCAGATAGATCTAGATAGAACAAGTTATCTCTAGTTTGTTCTCCACTTCCAATTAGTTCACCAGTGGCATCAAATATTTTAGCCTTTCTGTGAGGAAACTCCACTCAGTAACCAGTGTTGTTCATTTGTGCAACACTCAAAAAATTGTAGTTAAGACCTTCAACCAAATAGGAATTTTCAGATGTGATCTTATTTGTTAGCTTAATTGATCCTTTACCTCTCATAGGACATGGTGCATCATTACCAAACTTAACACTTCTACCTTTGTAATGATCTAGGGTTTCAAATTTAATTTTATAACCAGTCATGTGATGTGAGAAAAAACTATTAGTAATGCATTTATCACCTTTACTCACATAAGAAATAAGTGGAGTTTTATCATCTTCATCATATTCATCTTTCATAGAAACATAAACTACTTCAATTTCAAAATCATCAGTGTTACTATCAGTTTCATCTTTAGCAATATAACAGGATTTCTTATCTTTGTCCTTGTAGCCTTTGTATCTTCAGTGATCTATGTTATCTCTCTTATCCTTGTACTTTCTTTCTTTTTCCATGTCCTTTTCATTTCTATCAGGACATCTTGCTGCAATATGGCCAACTTTGCTAAATGAGAAAAAGATTATAGGAATATTACCTTTATAGTTGCCTTTTCCTCTTTTTAATCTTCTAGCCATTAGTTCTTCAAGATCATCTAGTTTCTCATCAGAAGTGTCACTATCACTTTCACTATCGCTTTCACTTTTCACACATTTTTCTTTTTCCCTCTTAGAATTATGCAAAACCTTTTGTGACTTAAATGCAAATTCAACATTAGGAATAGTGTAGTTATCATAGTTAGATAGCTCAAAAGAAGTAAGCTTACCAACAAGACTTTCTAGATTTAGAACATTACCAGGGTTACATCTTGATTATTGAATTGCAAAAATTCTAATAGCATAGATAGGAAGAAAAGTTATCGATACCTTACCAATAATAGTCTCATCATCAATGATTCCATTATGTCCTCTAATAGCATTCACTATCTCCTTAATTCTACCACAGTACTAAGTAATATTTTAACCTTCTTGCATTTTCATTTCATCAAACTTACCTCTCAAGCTTTCAACTTTTTCTCTTAGTACATTTGTATCACCACCATAGATAGTTACAAGAGTATCCCACATTTTCTTTAGAGTAGTGCACTCTTTGATATATTCAAATTTAGGATAGCTTAAGGAAGATACAATCTCCAATATTACTTGATTTTGTTCCTATTTTTCTTTCATCTCCTCAATAGTCAAAGGTGCAACAACTATAACATAGTCATGTTCAACATAATACTTTTCCGAATCACCAATACTAGATAGATGCAATTTCATTAGACTCATCCATGCAAGGAAGTCCTCTTTGTTCAACTTTGGTACCTCCTTTTTATACATCTTGATCATTAGCTTCAAGTACCTTTAAAATTTTCTCTGTAAGCACCAACAACTCTGATACCAATTGTTAATATTATTTAGAATAATAGAGAGGGAGGGTGAATCATTTGTTCTTAGATCCAAATGTACCAATTGAACTTTAAACACTTCAACAATCTCAGATCTAATCACAAACACAACTTGGTCTCTAAAGTATATAGACTAGAAACATATAACATGTTGTCCACTGTCCAAAAGTAATTAACTTACAAAATATAGAAACATTCACATCAAAACATTCATACAATTATAACACCAAGATTTATCATGGAAACCCAACTTGGGAAAAACCACTTTTTAACATGTTACTAATATTTTCACTCTTCCAAAGTGAGCTTTGTAAAAATCCAACCTTGTTAAAGGTTTACAAACACACTGCTAGGTGTGACCTTGTTAAATGATTTAAAAACTCTGTCAAAAGTGACTTGGTTAGAGGATTTAAGTACATTCCATGATAATGCAACCTTGATTAAAGGATTTAAAATAATGATTGTTAGGTCAACCTTTCTTAAAGGATTTAGACTGATATAATGGTTAGGAAGTAACAATAGTTTCTGATCTGAAAAACATAAAACTCACTTTACATATTGAATAGATGTAAATTGGAATCACCTCTTTGTGTATGTGTGTGGGGAAAATGTAAGATTCACTCCTAAATCCAAATTCCCAAAGGAGAGATCCAATTTGATCAACCAAGAGGTTAATACATAATCAAATCAATCTATGAAGAATATGCAAGAAAGAATAAATCCTATACTTCCTTATAGTTGGATCAAGCTTGAAATCTGGAATAATTGAAGTGCAAATACTAACCTTGAATTAGGGAAGATCTGGATAATGCTAAATTCTAGCTTATGTATGAACTTTATGAAGATTTTGTCACCTATTCTAGACTGGAAATTTCGAGGCAGACAAAACCCAGAAATCTTTTCTCCAAATTCACATAGGTCGACTTTGACCTTTTAAAAGCTCAAAGACCACATTATTTATTTGATGTCTGATTCTGATTCTATTCACAGATCCTGAAAGATTGCTAGAGTATCTGAATTCACTCTCAGATATGAGATTTCACACTTGTACCTACAAGAAAATGGGGGTTTTGGGTTGTATGGGGGGTTTGCCTTGGTCAAACCCCAATTTAGGAATTAAACTTGAAATTGAATTGAAATATATTGTACATAAACAAAGTAATTGAAACAAATCACCTCGCTTATGTTGAAGTCCTTGTAGAGGATTCGAATCCAAAAATCCACAAGTAAAAATGCTTCAATGAGTGTAGGATGTCTCCAATCAATGGTATTTTGATCTTCAACACCAATCTTGATTTGATCTTTGCATATGAGAAGGTTTGAATGAATGGAGAAGGATGAATCTTCAAGGGGGCTCCAAAGAGATTAAATCCTTCAATAGATAACAATGGAACTCCTTGATGGATGAATACTTGAACACTTGAATGCTTGAAGACTTTCTTGCACTTGAGAACTTGAGAGCTTGATTGCTTGAGATGTGATGTAAACTTCATATGAAAATGAGAGAGGAAGGCCTCCTTTTATAGTGATCTAGGGCACACTCCTCTAGATGGGCCACCTTGAAGAATTAAATCCCAATTAGGTCCTCACCTTTAGAAAATATACCTTGATTAAATACCATTAAAGGATTTACCATTTTGGAACCCAAAATAGCTGAACCAGAGGTAGGAAATAACTTTCTTGAAAGCTAAATTATCGGCAAATGAGATTTTGAAATCCTAGCGGGAAGTGGTCAGGGTTGAGGTTGACCCTAACTTGGTCAAGGTCAAGGTTGACCCTAACCTTGTTAGGGTTGAGGTCGACTTTGACCTCAAACCCTAACTTTGTCAGGATTTGCAACAAAGGTTCTAGGAGATGCCAAAGATGCAGGATTTGATATCAGAACAAGACCCAGTGTCAAGAATAGATAGAAAATCCTCAGAATGATGTGATGAAGGTCTATGAGGTCTCATTTCTGAACCCTACCTAGAAAATAGAGCCATGGAAGAGGGAAAATTAGGAAAGTCCTTAAGACCTTAACCCTAATTTCACCTAGAATGAAGAAATCAAGTGCGGAGAAGAAGTGGAAAGCGGGGAGAAAGAAAAATACAGGAAAAGAACCAATCAAGGTGCTTAACATGACCCCAAACCACTTAATCAGAGGGCTAAACACTCTTATCATGGAAGTACTTCCATTTTAAGATGATACATTAAGCCCCCACTTTAGCAAGAGTATGGACTCGATGCAAACTCTTGGTAAAGGACATAAAAATAATAAGATAATCTTATCATAATCTAAGGGGCAAAGAGAAATCCCAAGCCCCCAAGGACTCAAGTCTTCATCGACTCTTAGATCACAAACAAGAGAGACATCTCTAAAGAAAAAAATAAAAAGTGTGATTACCTCACCCAATGAGAACTTATGTCCTATTGTGAACCACATAGGAAAAAGGTGCAACTGGAAAGATGGAATCAAATCACCTAGTGAATGTGGCTACTCACTAGTCAACCCATCAAGGATTTATCCTTATGAATATTCTATTCCATAAGAATAAATAAAAAACAAAAGAGATCCAGTCTTAAGGACACTTTCGACCTTAAGGGATCACAATATATGTCTATTTGAAACTAGAGGGATCAAGAGATCCTAATATAAATCCATACTTTAAGATTAGTTCTTAATCCAAAAAGAAAGATTGAAAAGTAAATTTAAAGTGTGTGTCTTCCTCAGGATTTAGCAACTTATGTGTGTTAACTTTAAAATAATTAGCATGTTTTGAATTTTTCATAAGTGCGTGTGTGTAATAAGTGAGCAGAGCATATGCCCCCACATTAAATTCATTGCTGACACTTTAACAAGAGCAATGGCTTTGACAAAAACATAAACAGCTCCATTGATTACGTTTCCACATCGAGATGCCCCTAGATGAAGACAAATCAAGATAAATATCACAAAAACATATAGAGAACATGGAAGGGATCTACCTACCATGGGGTCAGTATGATCATAAGATAATATATATATGATATTATTTGCAAATGAATTGACATCATTCCCCAAAGGAAGTAGAACTACAATCACAAAGGAGGAAAGATCACATAAGATATACAAAGAAGAATCTTTTTGAACCATGAAATGGAGACCAAAAAGATTTAGAGCTACCATATCTCGAATCCAAGCAGATTACACAAGGAAACATTTACGAATAATAGCACAGTTACAACATAACATTGAACAATACATAGAAGATTAGAGATACATATAGAAGAATTTGAACAATAGCTTTGATTCCTTCATCACCTTGTACCAACTGAGTAACAAGGATCGTATAAAAGAATCTAACAACATTTAGCAATCACATTATAGGAGAAGCACAGTATAGTAGGCAAACACACAAAAAAGCTACCATGAAGGACAAGCCACTCAAGCATGCTGCCTACTTTCCCCATCTCATTGTATATCATTTAGGGTAGGTGGGTAACTCACAAGAGGGACTATATCCAATGCAGTAGGAATGATAGCCAATTCCAAACAAGGATCCTCTTGAGAATCACTATGTTCGATACTAGGTGTAAGAGTTAATTGAGATGAAAGCATATTTGGAAAATCAATGTCAATGTCAATAGTCTCATATTCATCAGTAACATTATTAGTATCCCCAAGAGTATCGTCTTCATCCAAATTAATCAAAATAGGATCTAAGATATGAATATAATCAACATAATCATGCATGTGAACATCATTATTAGTAACAATATTATGCATAAGTGTATCTGCAGAAAGTAGAGATCTTTTAGCTTTAGCATGAGCACGATGCTTTTTACAACGTTCATTAGTAAATTAGTTACATTTTGATTTATTTGAAATAGGTTGAGAACTAGGAGGAACAATTGCAGGATCCTTCACAGGTTCTGTAGGAATATCAATAGGATTATCAACCATAGGAGGAACAATCACAAGATCTTTGATAGATTTAGTAGGAGGAACTTGATTAACAAAACAAGAAGCCATAGTTGAAGGAGGTAACAAAGGCGTAGGTAAAAGACCATGATTAAGATCCATAGGAGGTATGCTTAATTGAAGAATCTTATGATGCTTATAGGCTTGATATGAATGAAAAAGATTATCAGGGTGAGGAGGACATGAATTAGGTAAGGAAGGCCAAAAGAAATCCAAAGCAGCACAATCTCTAGGCCTAGAAGGTCAATATAGACTATGATTGATCATCTGCACTTTGCCATCATGGATGAACTTAAGACACTTATGTATAGGTGAAGCAACAACATGCATGGTAGTTAACCAAGGAAAACCTAGCTTAACTTGAAATTGATTAGAAGTAGGAACCACAACGAAGGTAGTGTTCACAAGTTTTCCAAAAAGTTCAACCGATAAAGTAATAGAACCAAATGAGGGATAAAGAAAACCATTACAAGTTTGAATCCACACATCTAATGTATCATAGAATTCGCGTTGTAAGCTTTTCATAAAAATATTTTCTTCAGTGATAACATTGACTAAGGAGGTAGGATCAACAAGACAACCATGAGTAAGTATCTGAGCAACCCTAGTAGCAATGTAAAGGGGACCATCAGGAGCCTTAAAAATCTCAAAGTCATCAAAGGTAATCAAAATTTCCCGAGGTCTTTTATCCTTAATTTGTTTTCGTAGTTTAGGTTGAGGTTTTACTTTAGGTTTGGGTTTATCTTGAGGTTGAGATAGAACTTGAAGTGAAGGTTGAGGTGGAGATATAGGCTTAGCAACATGCTCCACTTGATAAAGGACATGATTAAGATCATCCATCTTTGAATCATATACAATTTCCATAGCAGATGGTTGAGCAATAGTATTAGTATCATGCGTAGGTAAAGGATTTGTATAGATTTGAAGGTTCTGATTAGGAGGAGAGATAGATTGATTCCCACTACTATCCAGATTATCAACAGATAAAGCTTTAGCATCAATGAGATCTTGGACCTTATGTTTTAAAGAATAAAATCTCTCAGTATCATGACCATTCTGATGATGATATTGACAAAAAGAATTTTGATCAAAAGATTTAGATGCAATCATAGTAGGTAAAAGAGGTCGAATAGGAGGTAAAGTAATCATATTAGCAGCTAACAACCTATTCATAATAGCATGTAAAATTTTAGAAAGAGGAGTAAACATACAATTTAATTGAAAAGCAGTGGATGTAGAAGTGGCATTATGAGATGCAACAACAACCTGATCATCAAATGCATTCGCTTGTTTGTTTATCTTGACATAATTGTTGAATTTTTTAAACTTATTGGGATTAGGAGCAACATCACTCTTATCAACGAGAACGGGAGCCATTGGAGCATTGCTCTCAAATTGACTCACTTGTAATTGATAATGATGAAGACCTGCACAAAGTTGTTGAAAAGAGGTAAATTTAGTAAGCAGAATCTTATCTCTAATATCCTTTTGCAAATTTGAAATAAACATACATTGAATATCAATATCAGGAACATGATAAGAAATATGAGCATGCAAATGCTTAAATCTACCAATAAATTCAGTTAACTTTTCTTTAGCACTTTGTTTACAATGCATTAAATTAGTCAAAGACACTTGTGGGACAATATTGTTTTGAAATTGTTGAATAAAGGCATTAGCAAGTTGTGGAAAGGAATCAATTGAATAAGGAGGTAAGGAACAAAACCATTGTAAGGCCTTGTCACAAAATGTTCTAGCAAACAATTTGGCTAAAATCCTATGGTCATGAGCATAATCACTACAAAGGATTTGGAATGTTTTAAGATGATGAACAGGATCTCCCTTTCCATTATAATTCTCAAGATGAGGCATATCGACTTGCTAAGGAATAGGAGTTCAGATAATATCCCTAGACAAAGGACTGTGCATGTCACATGTAGGAATACTAAACTTGTTTTGAGTTAAGGAAGCAAGTTTTTGTTGTAAGGATGATACAGTTTGAGCCAAACTAATGATGGTGGAATCATTAGAGGAAATAGGAGTAACAACATTAGACACACTAGGTAAAGTATAAGAAGCTACAGGAATAGAAGACACAACTGGAGGAACACTAGGAACTACAGTTGGAAGAGGAGTGGAATAAGTGAAAGGAACACTATGATATGAAGGTTGTGATGTAGGAAGGGACATGGGAGGAACACTCATAGCAATAGAGGGAACCATCACAGTCACCAAAGGAGGAGTATAGATAGGAATACTAGGTAAAGGATTAGAAGGAGGTTCAACACTAGTGATAGGAGTAGTGAAACCTAAATCTTGAGCCTCTTGAGTTAAAGGTTTAACATTGGAATGCACAAGATGAGTAATACCATGCAAGAGGTTAACACCTTGATCACTATCATGGAGAACTTTATTAAGAGCCTCTATAGCTTGAATTGAATCTTGACCATGGTTTTCTTGAAGAAGCCAATTGCCCATTTTATCAAGTTTAGTGGAAAGTTTTTGGACTTGTTCAAGAGGAACCCTTAAAGCATCATCCTCATCATGAGATGAGTGATAAGAGTTCTGATCCATAGTAGGATTAGAATCATGAAGAATCAAGTTATCATCATGGATCCTAAGGAAAGGAGAAGATTCAGGCTCAAAGGCACCCATGAGTCTATGACTTCTTCTAACCAGAATGGTATAAGTAGGACTAGTGGTAGTAAAGCTCATAAACCAATATAATGCAAATGAACTAAACTAAGAACACATAATGCATGAATATGAAATCTAATTAGCATACAAGATCAATCACAAAGGACAAATCTAATACTAACAAGATAAAAGAAAATATAACACCAAAAAGAAAGAGAGTAAGCTAGTCGGGTTCACCAAAATGAATAGATGTAATTTGGAATCACCTCCATTTGTGTATGTGTGTGGGGAAAATGTAAGATTCACTCCTAAATCCAAATTCCCAAAGGAGAGATCCAATTTGATCAACCAAGAGGTTAATACACAATCGAATCAATCTATGAAGAATATGAAAGAAAGAATAAATCCTATACTTCCCTATAGTTGGATCAAGCTTGAAATTTGAAATAATTGAAGTGCAAATACTAACCTTGAATTAGGGAAGATCTGGAAAATGATAAATTCTAGCTTCTATATGAGCTTTCTGAAGATTCCATCACTTGTTATGGACTAGAAATGTCGAGGCGGACAAAACCAAGAAATATTTTCTCCAAATTCACACAGGTCGACTTTGACCTTTTAAAAGGTCAAAGACCACATTATTTATTTGAAGTCTGATTCTGATTCTGTTCATAGATCCTGAAAGATTACCGAAAAGGGTATCCGAATTCACTCTTAGATCTGAGATTTCACACTTGTACCTGCAAGAAAATTGGGGTTTTTGGTTGTATGGGGGGTTTGCCTTGGTCAAACCCCAATTTAGGAATTAACCTTGAAATTGAATTGAAATATATTGTACATAAACAAAGTAATTGAAACAAATCACCTCACTTATGTTGAAGTCCTTGTAGAGGATTTGAATCCTCAAATCCACAAGTAAAAATGCTTCAATGAATGTAGGATGTCTCCAATCAATGGTATTTTGATCTTCAACACCAATCTTGATTTGATCTTTGCATATGAGAAGGTTTGAATGAATGGAGAAGGATGAATCTTCAAGGGGTCTCCAAAGAGATTGAATCCTTCAATAGATAACAATGGAACTCCTTGATGGATGAATACTTGAACACTTGAATGCTTGAAAACTTTCTTGCACTTGAGAACTTGAGAGCTTGATTGCTTGAGATGTGATGTAAACTTGATATGAAAATGAGAGAGGAAGGCCTCCTTTTATAGTGATCTAGGGCACACTCCTCTAGATGGGCCACCTTGAAGAATTAAATCCCAATTAGGTCCTCATCTTTAGAAAATATACCTTGATTAAATACCATTAAAAGATTTACTATTTTGGAACCTGAAATAGCCGACCCGGAGGTGGGAAATAACTTTCCCGAAAGCTAAATTATCGACAAATGAGATTTTGAAATCCTGGTGGGAAGAGGTCAAGGTCAAGGTTCACCCTGACCTAGTCAGGGTCGAGGTTGACTTTGACCTCAAACCCTAACTTTGTCAGGATTTGCAGCAGAGGTTCCAAGAGATGCCAGAGATGCAGGATTTGATATCAGAACAAGACCCAGTGTCAGGAATAGAAAAAAAATCCTTAGAATGATGTGATGAAGGACTAGGAGGTCTCATTTCTAAACCCTACCTAGAAAATAGAGCCATGGAAGAGGGAGAATTAGGAAAGTCCTTAAGACCTTAACCCTAATTTCATCTAGAATGAAGAAATCAAGTGCGGAGAAGAAGTGGAAAGCGGGGAGAAAGCCAAATACATGCAAAGACCCAATCAAGGCACTTAACATGACCCCAAACCACTTACTTGCTGGGCTAAATGCTCTTATCATGGAAGTGCTTCCATTTTAAGATGATACACATATAACAGATCCACTTCACACATATATGTTGGTTTATTGACTGAGCTCCATTTCCATCTCCATCACTGATCTTCTTGAAATTCACTTCAAGAAATCAAAAACCTGATCAACTCCTTCACAATTTCACCTTCAGCCTTTTGCTTAGACTTATCAGTCAATAACATCAACAACTTTAGCCGATTTTGTAATCTTTCAATTAGGTTTTGTCTTATACCTCTTCAATTAGGTAGATCCATCTTTTTTCTCTTAATCTCCTCCATAGATTTTAGGGTTAGGTCAAATTCATCGAATCCTTCCAAAATTTACATTCTTCATCCTTCCTTCAAGATACATCTTCAAACTTCTCATTGAATCCATAATAAAATGATTTACCATACATTAAATTCTCTGTACAATCAATTAATAAAGTCAACACAATTTACATATCCCAAGAATTCAACTATGTTGGCTGGGAATCTCAATTCTTTCTCCAAATGTAAATTACTGACACTCGGTCAATACTATGTTCATCTCCTCGGTCATCACTGCATAACTTATTCATCTCTACAAACTGTCTTCCTTGGCTAACAGTATCTTTCTCGGTAATTTCTTGTCGCTCGACATAAATTGATGTTCAGTCAACACTAAATTTATTCGACATATAATGGCACTCGATCGACACTAACATCACTCAGCTTAAACTAGATTTCTTCACTTTTTCTCACTTAGCCTACTTCAATCTGTCTTCTTACTTAGATAAACAATACATTATCTTATCAATCTGCCAAATAATCAAGTACCCATTGAAGTATCAAATAACTCAACCTTTCCTTAGGTTCTCTTGTTATCTCCCTTTCCCTAATCCTTTTCATCAATTAATAGATATGGTAATATCTTAAATAGAAATTGTCTTACTAGTTAAGGTTTCAAATCAATGACAATAAAACAATTGTTTCAATTGCAATTTCCCACAACACCACCATAGACTGAGCCAAAATGGGATCACCCAAGCCGTGTTTGATTTCTCTTTTTATGAGAATTTAGATGTGATCTCCAAACACAATGAGAGTATCCCCAATGAAATTCTAGGATTATTTAACCTTCATGCAAGACAAGGAGGTCCCACAATGGAATACAAACTAGTATGAAGAACTAGTTTTTCACCTAGGATTCCAAGAGATGCAAGGGATAAAAATAAAGATTTAAACTACAAATGATATACGACTCTAAGATTAATTATCCTTTAAGAATAATATGAGTGATTTAGATTGAAAAGGAATAAAAATGCATAAAGAAACTAAGATTCATTATCCATTAAGGTTATTCTATGTAATTTATGAATTGAAAGCAAGAAATGAAACTAACAATGCTAAAACTCTATAGAATTCTAGAGTTAAACTAACATGATAACAATGCATAAGAATGAAAGATGAAATGGAGAAGATTTTCTCTTGGAAAGGGGCTCTATTTATAGATTTTTGGAGAGAGAGAAAGGTATCAAATGAGGTGGCACCCATGTGGCATCCATATAGGAGCCACATATTCTTAGAAGGGATGACTATTTTGAAAGGATAAAATGAGACAAGATGGGCATTTATGGTTCAGTGGGTCAAGGTTGTTCACACATGTGTGAGCAACTTTGGGGAAGAGTGAATGAGACAAAGGTGTAAGAGAATTTAAGGAAGATAGGTGGCATCCATGGGAAGAGTTTCTCACACGTGTGAGCAACGCATTAGCTCTAATAAGGCTAGGAATCACTTTTTAAGTGATATTAGAGGAATTGTGTATGTGCAAGATCATGGTATGCCAAAAAGTGGTGATGTGAAAAAGAAGTTCTAATTGATAGACTCTTTAAAAAACAACTATAAATTTCAAATAATATAACATTTTTTATGTCTGAAATATACATCACATTCTATGCTTCACCTTATAAAATAATAATAAACAATTCTTTCAATTTGATGAAGTTTAGACTAAGTTTTTTTTTTTCGGAAAAGGTGGGCAAGCCACCATATATATTTATAATAAACTGATTCAAAGGGCTCCCCTGAGGAAGAACTAGAAAGAAACCCTAGGATCATAGCCCTATACAAATAATACAATATAGGATATTTTTACATAATCAGGAGTCTTAAAATGATTCTATAAAACCTTGACTTCCTAAAGACCCAGTAGAATGGTTAATATCGAATGAGCATGCTTTCACAACTTGTGTACCCTTCCCACATATCTAATCCCAATTACAAGATTCCACAAAATAGGAATATGAGAGGAAATTCAAGATTACAAAATTTCAAGAAATAAATCCAAAAAAATTCTTCACATTTTACTCCACCATGACATCACCACCACGATCATCCTTTGTTCAATTTTACTACCGCTCAGTAGCTAAATTACCCAAAAAACATTAAAACATATGGAAATTATTCCTCCATATCTACACAGTCAGCATCACCAAGGAGAATAGGATCACATGAAAGTGGAGAACCACTTTCCTAGCTAGAGGTTTGGGAAAGAGGTTTCGCAGACTCCCACCCCAAACCACAATTTCTTCTATCCATAGCTGGATCCCCATTGACAGGTTGAGCGTGAAGATTCAGCATATTCCAACCCTATCCAACCACCTCAGCATCCGGAGCAACTAGCCCACCCTGTGTGCAATCCCAAACATTAGAACATTTGGCCTCATGTGTGCCCATAGTCACCACATGAGATGAACAATGTTGAGCTGAAGACAAGGGACCAAGACTCACATGTAGCTTATAGTTTTTATTTGAAAGAGCCAACATATCCAGAGGGGCAAACCATGTGCACTTCACCATTTCCTCAAATTGAATACCCAAAACCCGCGCTGTGGCTTTTAGTCCAGATTTTATGTGACATGGAGTCTTAATTTTGAATGACTTTTGCAATGCCTCAAACATTACCAGATATTCATGTTTTTGCAATAATTGTGATCGCAAAAACAAACCACCAACTAGTGCATTCCCTTCCCATAGATCATAATGCTGCATTACCCTCCTAAGTTTGTTCCTGTTCCAGAATTTTTGAGGAACAACTTTCATCGCCAAGATTTCCAATAAATAGACTGATTGAAGCAAATCCATAGCATTTGACAGAAAAATGGACACCAAATTTTAAGGAAATAAGAAGTGTCTAGAAGAAGGATTGAGGATATCTTCACCAATGACATGCCTAATAGCCCTTCGAGTTGTAGGAGAATTTACCCAAAATAATTCATTCATTGTGGCGTCATCGATTTGCAATGGCAGAACATCCTCCTCCAAGCATGACGTGATCCAAATCCTATAATTCTTAGGTAACACACCCCTGTGAAACTAGTAGCAGGAATCACACTTAACAAAAACTTCCACCAGGCTCAACATTCTCATACAAGCAACTTTAGGACTGATAAATCCACTATTCTGACTGGAGGAGATAAGCTACTACCAGGTATAAATAACTGGAGGGAATAATAAATAGTCACAAAACCATGTGTGAATGACATGCGCGCATGATTGGGCACGTGTAGCAAATTGGAAGTACTGAAAGCCATGTGAATAGAGATTTTTATGCAAACCCAACTAAGCTCACACACTGTGAAGTACGCCACGCGGCCCATAGATCTTCAATTAGTACCAGTATGATGTCATAATAACAGGGGAAATGGCAGCCGTAGGCAAATTGAACTCAACCATATTTATTGCAATTTTATCTTTACCAAAATACCCAACCATGTGAATGAATCAAATCATCATTCCATTAATTCAGACTTAATGAATATTTGTAATGCCTCATGCTACTCAGACACGAGAGTTTTTATATTCTAGAAAATTTGTAGCGGAAAAATCATAATTAATTATTTATTTGGAAATAAAATATAAAAAAATATACATCACATCTGGACATGTGTCTACTACTTTTATCTAGAATCTTATAAAAAATTACGATCATTTGATTTTGTTTAATGTGGTCAGACATACACCTACTTGTTATCTTTCTAGTCTCGATTAATAGACTTATTGAAACATAGCTATAACTTTCAAATTGTATATGATTTTTCAAATCCAAAATATGTGTCACATTCTATTCTTTTCCTACTACAAGAAAAATAAAAAAAGTTTTCAATTTGATAAAGTTTAGACTCAGTTAACATGGTCAGACATGAGAGTTTTTTATATTCTTGGAAAGTTGTAGAAGAAAAATCAGAATTAACTATTTACTTGGAAAAAAATTACAAAAAAATATGAGTCACATCCGAACATAAGTCTACTACTTATATCTAGAATCTTGTAAAAAAAAATTCTCATTTGATTGTGTTTAAGGTGGTCAGACATACACCTACTTATTTTTTTCTTGAAAT
The DNA here is from genome assembly GCA_027943335.1 of Chamaecyparis obtusa. Classification (NCBI taxonomy): domain Eukaryota; kingdom Viridiplantae; phylum Streptophyta; class Pinopsida; order Cupressales; family Cupressaceae; genus Chamaecyparis; species Chamaecyparis obtusa. Next base: position 856,096 of record BSBK01000123.1, on the reverse strand, counting down.
TGTTGTACTACTACATTGAAATTTGGAATTTTCAACATATAGAATAATTGTTTTTCAAAAAAGGTCTAGTATCTTAGAAACTAAATTTAATTTTCTATAGATTATTTTGTTACATATTTTTGATATAATATTTATAACTTGTTCAAATTTTTATGTCAACTTGCCTAAACCTGATTTTCTTAATTTTCATTACCACTTAAGGGCCTAGTTTGGCATACCATGATCCTACACATACCCAATTATTAGGTGGAAGAGTAGGTTTAGCAAGTTAGGTGATGGGTGTAGGCTAGGTTTTGTATGGGGATTTAGATTAATTTAAATTAGATTTATATTAATCCAGGCTTAGGAGAATATTAGGATTTGAGGAATTTAAATAAATAGAGATTTATTCAAAAAGAGAATTTATGAGGGACATGTATTAAAATAAGTTTAAATACATTAGAGAGAGGTATTAAAATTAAATTTAAATACTTTAAGTAATGAGCCCAACTTAATTAAATATTTATAATTAAATGGATACATGAAAATGACATATATGATTAATTAATTATTTAATTAATTAGAATGATGGGGATTATTAATTAGATAAATTTAATTAATATGAAATTTTAGGTGTCTACATTCTGGCCCTCTTTGATGTGACACCACAAGTCATGTTGTATCAAAGAAAAGAAAATAAGATGCCCTAGGCAAAGGGAGATGTTGTCGCAAAGAAATAATAGTAAGAGGTTGTGCCCCCTCGAGAAAATAGCACAAAGGGGAAAATTTGTGGAATTTTCTCGAAAATGATACAAGGAGAGAGGGAATGAAAGGAAAGGAGAGGGGAAGATAAATATAGGTCATTTAATGAGCAAAGATGCATGATGCAATATGAATGTAAATTTAGCTAATGGAACTTGGGGATTTCATTATGTTGATGTTGGAGAGCACGGTCTAGTTTGATATAGAAACATTAGAGGGTATGTGCAGGATCATGGTATGCCAAAAAGTGGTGATGTGAAAAAGAAGTCCTAATTGATAGACTCTTTGAAAATTAACTATAACTTTTAACCAATATAACATTTTTGAAATCTAAAATATACATCACATTCTATGCTTCACCTAATACAATGATAATAAATAATTCTTTCAATTTGATGAAGTTTAGACTAAGTTAAGGTGGCCAGACATGAGAGATTTTATATTTAGGAAAATTTGTAGTAGAAAAATCATAATTAATTATTTACTTGGAAAAAAATATAATCAAAATATACATCACATATGGAAACGAGTCTACTACATTTACCTAGAATCTTATAAAAAAAATGTTATCATTTGATTTTGTGAAGTGGTTGGACATACACCTACTTGTTATGTTTCTAGTCCTGATTGATAGACTTATTGAAAAATAGCTGTAACTTTCAAACTGTATAACATTTTTCAAATAAAAAACATGTTTCACATTCTATTCTTTTCCTACTACAAGAAAAATAAAAAAAAAATTCACTTTGATAAAGTTTAGACTAAGCTAACATGGTCAGACACGAGAGTTTTTGTATTCTGGAAAAGTTGTAGAAGAAAATCATAATTAATTATTTACTTGGAAATAAATTACAAAAAAATATGTGTCACATCCAAACATGAGTCTACTACTTATATCTATAATCTTGTAAAAAAAATTATCATTTGATTTTGTTTAAGGTGCTCAGACATACACCTTCTTCTTATTTTTTCCTGAAATTTCCATACTACTACATTGAAATTTGAAATTTTAAACATATAGAATAATTGTTTTTAAAAAAAAGCCTAGTATCTTAGAAACTAAATTTAATTTTCTATAGATTCTCTTCTTACATATTTTTGATATAATATTTATAAATTTTTCAATTTTTTATGTCAACTTGCCTAAACTTGATTTTCTGAATTTTCATTGCCACTTAAGGGCCTAGTTTGGCATACCATGATCCTGCACATACCCTAGAGATCTGAAAAGGGTACTAGGAACTCAAGGCCTTGTCACCAACATTGTAGAGGATTGACGCAAGAAAACATGCAAGAAGAAAAGATCAATACCTTTCCCTTAGTTCCACCATTTTGATGCATGAGCATCTTGGGTCCTTGTCAATCCCGTGTCACCAAAAACATTTTAGAGTTTGTTTGTGTTGCTCAGTTCCTTCTTTGACCGAGTTACTTGGTATTTGGTCAATTTCCTTTCGATATCAAGTATGGTTGGTTATCTCCTGGGTGGTCGGTTGTTTCACTGGCACTCGATGATGGTTGTCTGTTGCTCGATCATCCTTGCTTACCGAGTAGTTTATTTTGTTTCTATTGAGGCCGACTTGTGCATTTATTATGGGTCATGGATTTCATGTTGGAATATATCTTTGGGAGGTGTGTGGTCCTAGATCTGACCATTCCTTCCATTGATTGTGGATTTGAAGGCTGACTCAGTTCGGTAAACTCTTGTATAAATGTAGTTGTCTGGTTGTAGTTTAGGAGGCAGTTTTAGATAGAGATAAGAAGATAGTAGATTGGAGATCATTGGCAGATCCTCACATGTTTGAGGACTTCTGTAATTTGTTGTAATATTTGTCCCTGACTGGGAAGGCATTACAGCCTAGCATGTATGATTCTATTTGATGAAAATTAAAGAAAGATCCTGCATTCTCTCTCTCACTCTTGTTGTTAATTGCTTCCATGTGTTGTTGAGCAAGCTGGATCATTAGAGTGTGCCATTGGTTGGCCCCTCTTGGTCCTACCCTTGCATCAGGTGGTATCAGAGTGAGGTGAGATCTTGATCTAGGTCTACAGATCTAGGTTTGTAGGTTCCTCTTGAGAAGTCCTAGTTGATTTTTGTGGGGTAGCAAATTGCGATCTGACCTGCAATTGTAGAGGGTTTTCAAGATGGTTCGTGGGAGGCAAGATGAAGATCCAGGATTGGTAGATATACTAAGGTAGATTTCTGCTAGATTAGAAGGTGTTGAAATAGCCCAGAGAAGAGGCAGACATCTTGAGGATGTTAGTGATGATGAAATTGAGGAAGAACAGGTGAATACAGAACCTACACCTGTTATGGATCAAGCTGAAGAAATATTTTTGAAGGCTTTGACAAGTCTAAAGTCTACACTACATTACAATCCTCCTAAGTATGGTGGAAAGCTATATTTTGATGAATTGGTGGACTAGATCATTGAGATGGAAAAGTATTTTGAGTATGAAAACATTCCTGAAGACAAGAAAGTGAAGATTGCAAGCACAAAGTTGAAAAGTCATGCATCCTTATGGTGGAAACATCTGCAATTGGATTGAAAGAGGAAAGGCAAAGAAAAAATCAAGGTATGGAATAAAATGGTGAATAAGTTGAAAGGAAAGTTCTTACCTTGTGATTATCAAATTAACCTAGTTCGCCGAATCCAAAGTTTAAGGCAAAAAGATAGCTTGGTAAAGGAATATACTGAGAAATTATAGAGATTAGATATTAGATCTACACATGATGAAGATGATATGGAAAGAATTGGTAGATACCTGAATGGTTTGAGAGTTTCCATCCAATAGGAAATCAATATGGTCAAGTTGGAGAAAATTGAAGAGGCTTATCAATTTGCATTGAAGGCCAAGGAGAAATTAAACAAAAGACATGAGAAAAGACAAAGAGGTAGAGGTGGTAGATTACCTAAAGGAAGAGGTAGATCTAATAGTGAAAATGGTAGATTTGAACCAGAAAAGAAAAATCTGGACAAAGGCAAGACCGAGTGGAAAGGTGAAAGTTCATCTAGAGGTAGAGGCAATAACTATCGAGGTGGTTATAGCAGAGGAAGTTTCTGAGGAACTTGTTAAAATTGTGGAGAAGAAGGAAATAGATCTTTTGAATATACACATGCTAGTAAGAAGGCTAGTAGCAATAGAAATGCTTTGGTGCAAGAAGAGTCACTGACTAAACCTGAAAAAGAAAATAACTCGATGGTAAGGAGAGAACTATGGAATGAAAGCAAAAATGAAGATCTAATAAGGAAAATTTTGTTCAAGACCAGATGTAGAGTTTCTAATAAAGTTTGGAAGGTAATCATTGACAATGGTAGCTCGGAGAATCTGGCATCTGAAGAGATGGTCACAAAGTTGCAATTGGAAAGGTTGGCACATCCGAAGCCCTATCAAATTTCATGGATTAAAGATGAGCATACACTCCTGGTAAGTGAACAATGTTATGTGAATTTGAATATTGGAAAGTACTATGATAAGGTGTTATGTGATATCATGTCTATGGATTGTTGTCATATTTTGTTGGGTAGACCTTGGCAATATGATAGACATGCTATATATGATGGGAGATTGCATAAGTACACTATTGTGGTTGATGGAAAGAAACAAATCTTGCTACCATTGATGGAAGAACTTGTTAGTAATGTTTGCACATCTATAAAAGTTTGTTTGATGGAGGGAAGAAATTTTGTTAACTCTTTGAAAAGGAATGATGTATGTTTTGTTGTGATTCCTAACAAATTAGGTAAGAAAATAGAGGATAGTGTTCCTGTGGAGATTGATAAGTTACTCACAGAGTACAATGATATCAATTTTGATAATGTACCTGATGGTTTGCTACCAAAAAGGAGCATTGATCATTGTATGGATCTAATCCTTGGAGCTTGTTTACTGAATAAGGCACCTCATTAGTTGACACCTACTGAGAATCAAGAATTGAACCGACAGATTCAAGAGTTGTTGGAGAAAGGTTTGATCAGAGAAAGTTTGAGTCCTTGTGTAGTACCTATTGTATTGGCACCAAAAAAGAATGGAGAATGGAGAATGTGTACTAATTCCGGAGCAGTCAATAAGATAAGAGTGAAGTATAGGTTTCCTATACCGAGAATGGATGACATAATGGATAGTTTGACTGGAGCAAAGTATTTCACCAAAATTGTGAAAAGTGGGTATCTTCATATCAGAATCAGAGAAGGTGATGAATGGAAGACTCCTTTCAAGACAAAAGAAGGTTTGTATGAGTGGTTGGTTATGCCTTTTGGTTTAACTAATGCACCGAGCACTTTTATGAGGCTGATGAATGAAGTTTTGAAGAAATTATTGGGTAAGTTTGTGATTGTATATCTTGATGACATTCTGATATTCAGTAAGACCAGAGAAGAACATTTGTTACATGTTAAACACATTTTGTAGAGATTGAAGGAGGAAAAGTTGCTGATAAATCTGAAAAAGTGTCCATTCATGAAAGAAGAGATTGTGTATTTGGGACTTGTGATCTCAATTGATGGTTTGAAGATGGATCTTGAAAAGGTTGAATCTATTTTGAATTGGCCTACACTTGTGAATGCTAGTGAGGTAAGATCATTTCATGGTTTGGCAAGTTTTTACCGAAAGTTCATAAGGAATTTTAGTTCAATTTGTAATGCTATGACTGGGACTATGAGAGGAGACAAAAGGGAATTCAAGTGGACACATGGAGCTAACAAAATTTTTGAGACTCTGAAGCATAAGGTTGCTGAATTACCTCTTTTGGCATTACCTAATTTCAGTAAGGTATTTGAAGTAGAATGTGATGCAAGTGGAAGTGCAATTGGAGCTATGTTGAGTCAAGAAGGTAAACCTGTTGCTTTCTTTAGTGAAAAGTTGAATGGTGCTAGAAGGAAATATTCTCATGTATGATCAAGAATTCTATGCTATTGTTCAAGAACTGAAGAAATGGAGACATTATTTGATACCAAGTGAATTTGTGTTGTATACCAATCATAAGGCTTTATAGTATTTGGGTAGTAAGAATAAGTTGAATCAGAGACATATGAAATGGGTTGTACTACCCTCTCCTATGGTGATACTTGGACTTTCTAATTTGGACATTCCATTATGATGGTTAGAACTATACATTTACATTTATCTTTTGTGGATGATGATATATTTATCAAACGATTGATATGCTCATTTATGGTTATTATTTATATGTTTATGAAATTAGAAAACCATCTATCTTTATATGTTTTATGGAGCTAACCCAATGATTTGAATCTAACCATTATCATAATGTTTTATGTTTCATGGATAGGTGTCTGATATGTTTTCATGGCTCAAGACAAAGTCATAGTTATTCACTTAGTTGAGGTCCACACGATGTATCGATCCTGGTCATCTGTTTGCATATATCTGATTTGTATGTATCTTTATATGTATACATGTATCTCTTCTTGGTGATGTAGGATTGCAGGTATCAGGTATCTTCTCCACCTAGCTTCATAGGTATGAGCGATCCCTCAAATTCCTCGATCGTTGTTGTTGTTACAGAGATATCACAAAGGTTCCATAAGAAGGAACTCTACCTTTGACCCTCTTATCCTTAGGTGGGGAGTTCCTAAGTCAGTCCCTTGTGTGGATGATGTATGGGTAAAAGAACAATAAGCTGTCACCCTTTTACAAAGGAAGAGGCTAACAAAATCAAAGTTGTTCAACTTCAATAGTATAAAAATGACATTTATGTTTAGAATTTGAAGATGGTGTAAACTAATTAAATGTGATAAAATGGATGAAGTTTATGATTAATATTTTTAATATTTTTTTTGAATGAGAATTAATATGTTTTTTTAATTTTTAAAGATGATTTTTTAGCTGCTGAAAAATGCTGAAAATTAGGGGTCTAGTTCCCACCAAAAAATTATATGTAAATAAAAATATTTTCCCCTAATTTCAAAATATGTCATAGATGACATATATATCTAGTGCATAAAGAAATAAAAATAGGTTTGTGACCTATATTTTCTCTTTTATAACAATTCAAATTCCAAATCACTGAAATCGACAGTTTTCATCTCACAACATTTTTTTCATAACAAATCTATTCCAATCAAAAAAAGAAATATATATTCTTGAAGAGGACTCTCTCCTCTAGTGCACCATGTGTTTTTAAAATTTATTTAATATAATTTACTATTTTTTTCTTTCTCTGAATCAACATCTCCTTAACTGTTAAAATACCTACTTGTAATATTTTTTAATTACAATAAACTATGTCTTATTAAAACACTATAAAATCTATATGAGGATATTCTAGACTCTGATCTCTACAAAAGGGTATTTTTTAATTTTTTTAAAAATGTCATTAAAAATATTAGAAGTTATTGAAATGCAACTTTTCTGAAATAATTTTATTTTTATGGTAATTGGACCCAAAGTGGTATAAAACATGCAATTAATATATATTTCCAATTGGAAAAGTTAAAGAACTTATCTAACTTAGCTACAATGAATCTTGCTAGACCATATGTTTGACCAAAATTAATTTTAGTTAGAAATACTAAAATTCAGTTGTGCTGATAAGTTAGCCAAAAAGGTGACACCTGATTGTGCTTTTACCCGTATCTCTGTGTCCTTTCAATTTGTTTTTTTTGTGGATCTTGTAGATGGTTTCTGTCTTTTGCATTTGTTGAGAATGAGGTTTCAAGTATGGTATCTCTAATTGTCTTCATGGTATGTTTAATTTTTATTAGTAGATTATTGATGTGAATTATTGTTCATATGAGGGTATGATTTAGTAAGTTATCTTTATTAGTAGTTACTTATATGTACTAGTGTATCTTATTAGGAATGAGTTAGTATATGATTAAATCATGTGATTTTAATATCAATAATAATAAAGAATTTATGGTATTAATAATGTTTTAATAATAGTGGTAAATTCTAACTTATGCTAGTAGTTACCTTTATATATATATATATATATATATATATATATATATATATATATATATATATATATATATATATATATATATATATATATATATATGTATGTATATATATATATATATATATATGTATGTATGTATATATATATATATATATATATATATATATATATGTATGTATATATATATATACATACATATATATATATGTATGTATGTATATATATATATGTATATATACGTATATATATATACATACATATATATATATATATATATATATATATATATATATATATATATATATATGTATATATACATATATATATATACATACATACATACATATATATATATATATATATATATATATATATATATATATATATACATACATACATACATATATATATATATATATATATATATATATATATATATATATATATATATATATATATTGTGTATTTTATAAAGAATATGGATTAGTGTTTGAATGAATAATATGTTTTATAATAACAATATTATGTTTGCAATAATATTTATAATAATAATAATATATGTACACATAGGCATATGGGTGCACACATATGCATATGCATACATATATTTATATAATTGTTGGTGAGTAAGTAATTATTGCATTATATTAATAAGAAATTAAATAAGTTAATGGTATGCTAAATGTGTTGGAAGAAATAATTACTATTGCCTTCCTTAAATAAAGGAAACATAAATTAGATTATTGTAATATGTTAATATAGGTATATCCCTTTTGGAAAATGCTTTTGGTAAATTACCATAGTAAGTTAGTAAAAATATTCCTAAAATCTTTATTATCTAGTATTTTCATCCTTAAATTAAGGAGACATAGATTTAAAATATTATTAAATAATATTCATTAATCCCTTCATAGGAATGGTTCTACAAACCATATTATTAACAAATAACTAGTATAGTTGGGATGGTTACATCAGTTGGATTACCTGTGCAACCACCTCCTCCAATCTTTATACAGGAGAGATTTACTGTGTGCGAGGGAGTTGGGCAGGAAGATGGATCTTTGAAGAAACTAGATAGGATAGTTTGTTTTAGAGGGTGTTGGCATAGGAGTTTTGGATTTGAGAAGGGACATTATTTTGTTGAGAATATTGCTTGTAGGAAATCCATATTTGTGAAGAGAGAATTTATTATTCTCTAAGATTGTCATTGGGTTTGTTCCCGGAAGAGGCTGGCATTAGTTTTCTTGTAGAAGGAGTTTGAAGAGGTGATTGGATTGGGCTGAGAGTGCTTGGACCTTCCTCTCTACAACAGTTGCTCTTCGTAGGACTTCAGGTAGGATCTATCTTGGAGATGATCCTTTTGTTGGTTTATTGTTTGTAATGTTGTTGTGTTATGGTTGTTTTTATATACTTGTTGTTTAAGAGATGAAGTATGTTGTTGTATTGTGTAGAGAAGGATTCTATGTTGTTACTATTATAGATATAAGAAGCTTTTTGTAAATTATTGCTATGTATTTGTTTGTCTTCTATCTTTCATTAGTGGGTATTTTTAGATGTCCTAGGATCCTTGTGACATCTTCCCATATGTGTCACGGGTTTGTAGGACCACCCAAGCCTTTGGAAATTATGTTTTTCCCTTAGAAAAATGTTAGTTTTATACCACCTTTCATTGTTCAAATCTAGAATAGGTTTATAAGGCTGGAAATCATAGTTGGAGGGCTGTTTTTGTATGGAAACTAGGAAATCTCAAATGGGTTGTGCCCAGATTAGGCAACCATAGTCCCCAAAATGCCCAGTTTTACCTACAAGTCATAGCTAAGAGTCATTTTTTGTAGTTTTGGGCAATCGGTACGAACGTGCATTTAGTGTAAACTGAGCCAGTAGATGTCGATTGATGTTAGTGTTAACCAAGGAAGACAATTAGTGTCAACCAAGCCAGTATATGCCAAGTGATGTTAGTGTCAACCGAGGAATATAGTTAGTGTCAACCAAGCCAACATATGTGGAGTGATGTTAGTGTTAACTGAGGAAGATAGTTAGTGTCAACCAAGCCAGTAGATGTTGAGTGATGTTAGTGTCAACTAAGGAAGATAGTTAGTGTCAACCGAGCAGGTATATGCCAAGCAATTAGTGTCAACTAAGGAAGACAGGGTTTATACAAATATAACATTTAAGTATAAGTCTCTTATACTTTAAGTTATATTTGTGTAAACAAATCAGATACCTATTAGGATGTTTGAGATAGGTTTCAGCTTCATAGGAGTTAAGATGCAACTTCTAGATTTTGAGTTTTCAATTTAATTCAAACTTAGTTAAATTTCAAGCACGTGAGATTTTACGAAGCATTGTGTTTTGGCATATGAAATTTTGTGTAAACTTTATATATGTTCATTTCTTGTTGGGTAGAGGTTATATGGTGCATTTAGATGCTTTAATAGGGTTAGGATGTCTATAGGAAGTAGGGTTAGGGTTTATGATTTTCTAAAGGATTAGGGACTATCCTAGGTCTCCCTAACCGCTCCTAATTTTCCTAAACATCCCTTAACTCTCCTATTATATTCTGTTCTTTGATGTAAGTTCTCAAAAGTGTTTACGATGTGTTTTATTTCATGTATGTTGTATTTGTGATGTGTGGGTTAAGGGTAGAAAACCTAAGAACACTAAGTGAGTGGCTCTCAATGCGGGGTCGGGGCCCTAAGTGGCTAGTACCAAGATAACCGACTGAAGAGTTATTTAATAAGTGATAATTTAACTAAAACTTATGGGAATGGGTTCAAACACTAAAAAGATTAATATATGCCTCACCCATGCCATTAGTGCTAGTAAAGGCTATGGATGGGAGTGGGAGAAGGTGCCTATGTGTAGGTACGATCGAATGGCGCTTGTCTATACGAAAGGCATTCAGTTCCACATGTGCCTACTTGGGGTCCGAGCGTCGGGGCCTGAAGTGGCTAGTAGTAGGAAAACCCAAGGGGTGAGGGATATACGATGCCACTCACTTAGGTTTTTTCTTAGATTTTCTACCAAGCCTTAGAACCTTTGGGAAAAGATGTATACTTTGATCTTCTTTTCATTTGATATTTGGGAAAGGTTACCCAACCCTACGTATGGCCTAGCTATTCCTTCTCTGTGGACCTTGGTGTTTATCTCCTAGCACGGGGGAGTGGGCCTTTTGGTATCCAAGTGGTTGGGTGGTAAATCTTTTTATCGAGGTACCTTTCGCAGATGTAGTGCTTAAGGATTCATGCTTGCATAATGTTCCAGTTATGAAGAATGAAGACTTGTATTTATCTTTCATGATGTAAAATTGTTGTTACCTCACAAGAGGAGATGAATGTAATGTAATCATTAATGTATTTCAAAATGATGTATTTGGAATGGGTAGACTTAGGAAAAAGGAAAAGGGAAAGCATGAACTTTATGTATATGATGTATGTTGACAAGAAAGGGATTTTGTAAGATTTCAAGTAAAGTAGTATGTTTCTCATTATTGATGAATAAAGGAAAAGTTAGTAAAAAAAATGTAATATTTGCAATGTATCAAATGTTATAAATGCTTTAAATGTTATATTGTTCATAAAGGATACTTAGGAATATAGATGGATTTAAATAGAAAATTGAAATGAAAGTACTTTGTATTTCTTTATAAAGAATCTACAAATGTTGTGATGTAGTAAATCAAGTTTCTAGTACACTAAATGGACTTAAATGAATTGTGCATTAATAAGAAGGGAACCTTGGAGGAATCTAAGTTAAACTATGTTTTGTTTATGTAATTCTTTTAAAAGTTTAAATTTTTTTCATAAATCATTACTTAGGTTTTCTTTTACAAAGAGAATCTTTGTTCTCTTCCTCAGTTCCCTTGCAGGGAATGACATGGGTTGAGTATTTGCAAAGTTACACATTTGTGATAAAGCATAAGAGTGGAGTCACTAACCGAGTTGCTAATGCACTGAGTAGAAGATCTTTGATGACTAAGATGAAAATTGAAGTTCTTGGTTTTGAGAAGATGACAGATTCTTATGAATTTGACCTTGATTTTTCTGAGCCATGGAGAAAGTGCAGAGCACCTATTCAAGATCAACAAGATACTAAATGGGATGAATATTTGATTTAGGAAGGTATTTTGTTTAAAGGTATTTAGTTATGTATAGTGAGAGGAGTAATGAGAACTAATTTGATAAAGGAGAAACATAGTAGTGGTTTGGCTAGACATTTTGGTATTGATAAAACATGGAATTTGCTGAAGGAGAAGTACTTTTGGCTGTAGTTGTATAAAGATGATCAAAAATTTGTGAAAAGTTTTGGAATTTGTCAAGTTGCAAAAGGAGTAAGTCAAAATACTAGACTGTATGTACTGATTGTTGTACCTGAGAAACCTTGGATTGACAATAGTATGGATTTTGTTCTTGGCTTACCAAAGATAGTAAGAGGTAATGATTCCATATTTTTTGTTGTGGATAGATTTTCTAAGATGGCACATTTTATACCTTGTAGAAAGACATTAGATGCAGTACATGGGTATGTGCAAGATCATGAGGGGACAAAAAGTGGCAATGTGAAAAATATTCACTTTTCACTCATCCAAAAGTGCATGAAAATGCTTGTTGACTTTTGAGTAGGCCTGGGTGTCAGTACACCTGGGAAAACTTGACACCAAAGCACAAGCCTAATCAGATACTCGATATGAGGTTTCCAAAACACATATCGAAATATATCTACATTAGGTCCCATGCTTGCCACACTAAATACAATTATTGAAAATATTGACACACTCACGCAACAACATAATGCAGCTCTTCATTGGTGTGATGATATGCATGCCCAATTTGATGACGGGCTTAACCATGATGGGATTGCGGCCCTTAATATAAGTAAGGAAGATATAGCCACCCTTTTTGTCAATCCTAAAATTGAAATACCAGTTGACCCCCAAAAGCCCAAATTATCAATAAAATGGTGCACAAATGAAGCAATGCGCACAAACTTGTGGGATTGTTGGTGGATGGTTTTTGATAAACCACCCCATAGCAATTTCGAGGTCTCATTTTATTTCATAAAAAAATTGTATGCTGAGTTTATGCTTGGTCACCATGTTGATTATTGGAGTATGAGGCCCAACATGGGCATAGGCAGAGGAGCTCCTCAGACTAGGCCATTTGCCTAGTGCAAAAAGGACACTACCTTTGTCCCCCCCAATGATGTCACACCCCCTCCTCGAGTGTAGCATCTCGATATCATTAGAGAGGCTACCTCATAGACTATTAGGGTCATTCATTTACTGAGTGATCATTTGATCATGTAGACTAGGTCAGTGTTGCCTGCTGGTGTGGATGATGCTGGTGCATTGACATCTCATTGGAGTTCACATGTATGGGAGCCCCATATTTGCATTATATGCAAGAATATGTGCCTCAGACCGCTTAATGATGCTAATCCATATCAGTATGTTATTGATGAGGAGGATAGAGGAGACGTAGCTACAGAGGCTGCAACACCTCATGGAGCATCTACATCTCATGAGAGTGCTCAGGAGGTGTACGTAGAGCCATTGACTCTTGTTGATATGGTAAGAGTAAACATTATAAATAAATTTGTCACATGACTTATTTAATTTAAAAATAATTTATTTATTTATATTAGTTTTAATGATTGCATGCACTTATGTATATATATTTTTTCCATTTATGTTCAGTCAATGACATAGGAGGAGGTGAGACAGGTGGATGAGTCCACACTTTTGGCCATTTCATTTGGCCTTGATGACTATACAGTATATTATAAATTATGTACCCATTAGTTATTTTTTTATCATTTGGTGTACATGCTTAAATCTCTATCAATTAGAGCAATAAAATTCATACATTTACTTATATATTGTCATCTAATTGTGTTCTTGCAGGTTACAACCGATGTTAGTGGGGGCATGAGGGGGTTCCTTCATCAGGTGTTGACAAAGGAAATGTAGTTAATTGTTTAAGATTAATTATGCATGCATATGTATGCCACTTGTGTGTAGTAATAAATATTTTACTTGCACTTTATTGTATAGGGTGTCGCTATTGATGATGTCCCGACAGTAGTTCGACAACGTAGGGTTACAGGCATCTTGATTCAAAGTGATAGCCCGATTGTACATAAACTTTTACATATTGTTATTTGTATTTTGTAACCAGGGTTGCTATGATGAAGTACATTTATATCTAATTGATAATCTTATTACTCTCATAGGTTACTCCGAGGGTGAGGGAGGGCCCACGAGAATCTTTTGTATCTTTGTTGACCCAGCCCACTATTCCAGAGGAGGGATCACCAGATATAAATTTTAATTTTAGTTCAATTAATTTGTAATTTATTATGCTATCATCCTATTTTGTAGATTTATTACTCTATGTTGCACCACTCTACTAATCTCATTATTGTAAATATATATATATATAGGTCATAGTTGGTATTGTTGGCATGGTCCCTTTGCTACCCAGGACTTATGCTAGGACACCTGATCGTGGTAGGCGATCGAGAGACCAGGTACATATATTTGTATTCAGCTATAATTTTAATTAAATTAGTGTTTGAATTATGAACTATATATATATATATGTGTGTGTGTGTGTGTGTGTGTGTGTGTGTGTGTGCAAATCATATAAAGTAAGCAATCTAACTTGGGTTTGAACTCATTTTTTATGCAGGATCAATCAGAGCCCAACACTTATTCAAAGAGGCTACATTTTGATGATCCCCCTATGACATAGGATGTAGTTTTAGTTTTGTGGTCATTTAGAGATGACAATTGGCACATTTTGAGATGGCATATATGCCACATTGTACACCTTAAAAAATTGATTTTGTAGACATTTTGAAATGGCATGTGCCATATTTGTATATGGAGATACTTTTGATACATTTGATATTTTGTATATATAGAACATGTTCATTTATATGTTATATTTGCATCATCTTTTGTATATACATATTTATTATTAATTTTTATGGAATTGAATGGTGAAGTTATCTCTTGACTATGATTATCATAATGATTTAAATTATATCTTGTTGAAATTACATTTGTTTTTCTTTACTCTAGAATACCCTGTTCATGGAGCTTATTATGTTTGAGGTTTAACTTTTATAGATTTTCTATGTTCTTATGTTTCATACCATTATATATACTCACTTGAGCCACTTAGTACTACATTGTTTCAATACTATGTATATACTCACTATATATATAACTCATCATATTGGGGTCACTTGAGCCATAGAAGATCGCTGCCCGATCATGCTTATTGCACCTTGGGGTCACTTGGATCGAGTGTGGTCACGAGTGTTCTAGTGACTCTATGGGTGAAATGAGGTTGTCACTTGCATTTATCTAGCCAACCAGAGCTGATGGAGTAGACGGTTGAATGCAATGTCAGACGGTTTGAAAGATACACTGCTGAGCCACTTTCAACTGACCCTCATTGCAAGTTTTGGCATCGACTGAGATCATCTTTCCAAATGAAAATGAAGTTGAATCACCCAAAACTAAGAGTGGTTATTGTAGACCTTAGAAACAAGATCCCATAGCCCCTAATGGTTTGTCGATACCTCTCATGAGCTCTGAGATACAAGCCACCGAATATCACTGCCCAATCATGCTTAGTCCACCTTGGGGTCACTTGCGTCGAGCGTGTTTGCGAGTGTTCTGGTGACTCCATGGGTGGAATGGGGTTGTCACTAGTGTTTACTTAGCCAACCAGAGCTGATGGAGTAGACAGTTTGATGCTAGGTCAGGTGGTTTGAAAGATACGTCGTTGAACCACTTTCAACTGACCCTCACTACAAGTTTTGGCATCAACTAAGATCACCTTGCCAAATGCAAATGAAGTCAAATCACCCAAAATTGAGAGAGGTTATTATAGAACTCAGAAAAACAATCCTATAGCACTTGACTATTTTTTGATACCTCTCATGAGCTCTGAGATACAAGCCCCAGAAGATCACTACCCAATCATGCTTAGTGCACCTTAGGGTCACTTGGGTCGAGCGTGGTCGTGAGCATTTCATTGACTCTGTGGGTGGAATGGGGTTGTCACTAACATTTACCTAGCCAAATGAAGCTGATGGAGTAGAAGGTTTGATGCCAGGTTAGATGGTTTGAAAGATACACTGCTGAGCCACTTTCAACTGACCCTCACTACAAGTTTTGGCATTGATTGATATCGCCTTGCCAAATGCAAATGAAGTTGAATCACCCAAAACTGAGAGAGGTTATTGTAGACCTTGGAAACAAGATCTCATAGCGTCTAATAGTTTGTTGATACCTCTCATGAGCTCTGAGATAAGACCCTCAGAAGATCATTTCCCAATCATGCTTAGTGCACCTTGGGGTCACTTGGGTCGAGCGTCGTCATGAGCATTTCGGTGATTCTGTGGGCAGAAGAAGATTGTCACTAGCATTTACCTGGCCAACCAGATTTGATAGAGCAGATAGTTTGACACAATGTCAGACGGTTTGAAAGATATGCTACTGAGCTTCTTTCAACTGACCCTCACTGTAAGTTTTGGCATCGACTGAGATCACCTTGCCAAATGCAAATGAAGTTGAATCACCCAAAAATGAGAGAGGTTATTTTAGACCTTAGAAACTTGATCCTAGAGCACTTGATGGTTTTTTGATACCTCTCATGAGCTCTAAGATACAAGCCATGGAAGATCACTACCCAATCATGCTTAGTGCACCTTGGGGTCACTTAGGTCGAGCGTGGTCACGAGCATTCCCATGACTCCATGGGTGGAATGGGGTTCTCACTGGCATTTACTCAGCCAACCAGAATTGATGGAGTAGATGGTTTGATGCTAGGTTAGATGGTTTGAAAGATATGCTATTGAGCCGCTTTCAACTGACCCTCACTACAAGTTTTGGCATTGACTAAGATCGCCTTGCCAAATGCAAATGAATTCAAATCACCAAAAACTGAGAGAGGTTATTGTAGACCTCAAAAACATGATCTCATATCCCCTAATGGTTTGTTGATACCTCTCTAGAACTTTGAGATACAAACCCTGAAAGATCTCTGCCCAATCATGCTTAGTGCACCTTGGGGTCACTTGGGTCGAGCGTGGTCGCGAGTGTTCTAGTGACTCCATGGGTGGAATGGGGTTGTCATTGGTGTTTACCTAACCAAAAAAAGCTGATTGAGTAGAGGGTTCAATGTAATGTTAGATGGTTTGAAAGATACGCTATTGAGCCACTTTCAACTGACCCTCACTGCAAGTTTTGGCATCGACTGAGATCATCTTGCCAAATGCAAATGAAGTTGAATCACCCAAAACTAAGAGAGGTTATTGTAGAACTCAAAAACATGATCCCATAGCCCCTAATAGTTTTTTGATACCTCTCTTGAGCTCTGAGATACGAGCCACAAAAGATCGCTGCCCAATCATGCTTAGTGCACCTTGGGGTCACTTGGGTCAAGCATGGTCACGAGTGTTCCCGTGACTTTGTGGGTAGAACAGGGTTGTCACTGGCATTTAACTTGAAAAATAGAGCTGATGGAGTAGACAGTTTGCTACCAAGTCAGATGGTTTGAAAGATATGTTGTTGAGCCGCTTTCAACTAACCCTCACTACAAGTTTTGGCATCGAATGAGATCACCTTGCTAAATACAAATGAAGTTGAATCACCCAAAACCAAGAGAGGTTATTGTAGACCTTGAAAACATGATCCCATAGCCCCTAATGGTTTGTTGATACCTCTCACGAGCTCCAAGATATGAGCCTGGAAGATCGCTACCTAATCGTGCTTAGTGCACCTTGGGGTCACTTGGGTCGAGCATGGTTGCGAGCATTTTGGTGACTCCATGGTAGGAATAGGGTTGTCACTGGTGTTTACCTAACCAACTAGAGCTAATGGAGTAGATAGTTTAATGCCAGGTTAGACAGTTTGAAAGATACGCTGTTGAGCCGCTTTCAACTGACCCTCACTGCAAGTTTTGGCATCGACTGAGATCATTTTTCCAATTGCAAACAAAGTTGAATCGCCCAAAACTGAGAGAGGTTATTATAGACCTCTAAAACATGATCTTGTAGCACCTCATAGTTTTTTGATACCTCTCACAAGGTCTGAGATACAAGCCATGGAAGATTTATGCCCAATCGTGCTTAGTGCACCTTGGGGTCACTTGGGTCAAGTTTGGTCGCGAGCATTCTGGTGACTCCATGGGTGGAACAAGGTTGTCACTAGTGTTTACCCAGCCAATTGAAGCTAATTTAGCAAACAATTCGATGCTAGGTTAGACAGTTTGAAAGATACGTTGTTGAGCTGCTTTCAACTGACCCTCACTGCATGTTTTGGCATCGATTGAGATCACCTTGCCAAATGCAAACAAAGTCAAATCACTCAAAATAGAGAAAGGTTATTGTAGAACTTAGAAACAAGATCCTATAGCACTTAACGGTTTGTTGATACCTCTCACGAGCTTGAAGATATGAGCCACAGAAGATTGCTTCCTAATCATGCTTAGTGCACCTTGGGGTCACTTGGGTCGAGCGTGGTCACGAGCATTCCCGTGACTCCATGGGTGGAAATGAGTTGTCACTGGCATTTACCCAGCCAACTAGAGCTGATGGAGCAGACAATTTGATTCCAGGTCAGATGGTTTGAAAGATATGTTGCTGAGCCACTTTCAACTGACCCTCACTACAAGTTTTGGCATTGTTTGAGATCATCTTGCCAAATGCAAATGAAGTTGAACCACCCAAAACTGAGAGAGGTTATTGTAGACCTTAGAAACATGATCTTGTAGCCCCTAAAAATTTGTTGATACCTCTCATGAGCTCTAAGATACGAGCCCTAAAAGATCACTACCCAATCATGCTTAGTGCACCTTGGGGTCACTTGGGTCGAGCATGGTCGTGAGCGTTCCTGTGACTCCGTGGGCAGAATGGGGTTGTCACTAGTATTTACCTAGCCAACCAAAGCTGATGGAGTAGATGGTTTGAAAGATATGCTATTGAGCCACTTTGAACTGACCCTCACTACAAGTTTTGGCATCGACTAAGATCATCTTGCCAACTGCAAACGAAGTTGAATCACCCAAAACTGAAAGAGATTATTGTAGAGCTTGGAAACATGATCTTGTAGCCATTGACAATTTGTCGATATCTCTCATGAGCTCTAAGATACAAGCCCTAGAAGATCACTGCCCAATCATGCTTAGTGCACCTTGGGGTCACTTGGGTCGAGCGTGGTTGTGAGCGTTCCTGTGACTCCATTAGTGGAACGGGGTTGTCATTGGTATTTACCTGGCCAACCGGAGCCAATGGAGTAGATGGTTTGATGCTAGGTTAGATGGTTTGAAATATATGTTTCTAAGCCACTTTCAACTGACTATTAGTGGTATGTTTGAAATTTGAACGATGAAACTAATCATGATTAAGCTTGTGAAATTTGAACTGTGAAGCTTATTATGTTTGAGGTTTAACTTTTATAGATTGTTTGAAATGATAAAAAATAATATCCTTAAAGAATTATAAACAACAATCAAACATGTAAGAATTCAAACCATGCAAATGACATAAGTAAATGACATGTAAGATCCCTTCTTGGCACTATTGGCCACCCATACATGATTTTGGTCATAAGTCCTCATCAAGAGTTTTAGGACATTTAACTTTTAAATCAAATTGATTGTTACAAATTGCCATTATAGGCTTCAAAAGATGTCAATTTACCATTAAGGATCCTTTTCTCCTTCTATCTCTGATTGGATCCATGGTGACCGTAGGTGTCTTCATAGGTGCTCCTACACAAGTTACAATCCACATACAAAACCAAGTTTATCGACTCAAAATACAATGTAAGAAAGGTGAAATTAATGTATTGAAATTAAGCTTAACAAACTTAGAAAACAATGCACTAAGTTAACTTATTACCTAGTCAAGTGTTCCTGAAGGATCATCTCTTTGCTTCAGGGTCTCCAATAGTGCTTCATGACCAGTAGTACTAATAGTCCAAAGTTCTTTTGTCTTTGGTCTTCCTTGATGCTTTGACAACTTAACATTTGTTGCTATAACAAGGTGTGAATACATGAGAATATTTTTGTGCTTCTCATAGTCTTCAAATGCAGGAATTCCATTCTTTCTAATCATGTATGTTTGTAGCCATGTTCCAGCAACAACAACTAAACTAGTAGGATATGTGAACCCATCACCATCTATCATTGATTGTACAAGCTTCTATTTACCTTGTACACAATGTCCTAACCAATAATCTGACCTCTCATCATTCCCCTATGGTGCAACCAATGCAAAAACATTTCCTGGCTTTAGAAGATCTAAAAGATGGTCATAGTCAACTGAAGTGTCCATGTCACCATTACTTATAGAGAGTGTCAAAGATAAAGGAGTTAGATATGGTGGAACCCATGTATCCACCCACTCACTTAACTCGCAATGATCCCAATCATACTAAAAACACATGGGGCAAAAACAAGCCAACTCTCGTGTCCAAATGGTCCATGTACTACTATTGGAGCTTCGTAATGAATGCATTTTTGAAGAGTTTTTCACTGTTTGACAATCCAATCTATCTCCTATAGTTCCCTCCTCAACCAACCAAAAGAATCTATGCACTGTAGAATCAGGAGTCCCCCAATGTGAAAATGCTAAAGTAAACCAATCAACAATAGAACAAGCATCAAGAAGTACAACACCTGAAATCCTTAATTGCTCCTTAACTAGAGCTCTCTTCACACACACACTTGCTCCATCATGCTCCCCTTTCCCATGCCCTGACTCAAAAAAAATCCAAATATGAGGTACACCTCTCTCCACATGCATTCTACACAACCAATAAAACATTCTGGCATTCTTAAATTGACTGGTGCAATTATCCAACCAAATGAGATGCCTATCCATAGCAATACCATTTTTCTGCAAGAAGTCAAAATAGTTTTGGAAACAATGTTGAACAAACTCATGAGAGTGAGACCTGTCGTCACTCATATAAAAATGCTACTCTCTGATTATCTTTCATTCATCTTTTGTGCTATCAAGGGAATGTCTATATGTGATGTGTAAAAAAATAGCAACCTACATGGAATTGTAATATTGAGCTTGAGTCTCATTTTGGGGCTGCAATGTATAGTTCTCCACAAAGTCTACAACAAATATAATAGTTCCAATGGGGAAAGTGTCCTTACATGTCCTGAATTGTTGATCCAACCATTGAGACCTGTGACTATGCCTTGCATACTTGTAAAAAAGATTTGTCTTGAAATCTGAGATAAAATCAGCAACATTGTATTCTTTTGCAACTAACTCACATCTAGAGCCTTCACCTCCAATCTTCAATGTATATTTCACCGTTTCATATACATTTTTTTGGATGATTGTATTTCCAAAATTGTGTTCCAAACCCTCATGAAAACATGTTCTAAACTTGGACAAGCCACCACATTCTGAGCACTTGGCATTTAAGCAATCTTTTTTATAAAATAAACAACCATCATCTCGATGACATAAAAATTGATCTAGCAAGTCTCTTGATGATTTGGGAAGACCACTTGCACCACAATCCTCTAGCATTTCATTAGTATGCAATGTAGAATGAATGGACGATAATAATTCATGATGCATTGAAAACTCAACATGATATTTGCAACAACATGTATTCCAAATCTTAAGGGGTACACAATAAAATGGCTTCATGGATTCAAAAGACCTTTGTGATATTTTCAATGTTGGATGTGTCTCACAAATTTTTTTATACAACATTGTTTGACTTACCTCCACATAATGTTTAGGATGTGGAGTGCAGTCTCAATTGCCAACTCTCAACTTCAAGACATCCTTCACATTTGGTGACACTCTTGAGTTAGCATCCCAAAATTGTTGAATTTCATCCTTGACAACATCTGTTAGCTTCTTATCGAAATGTGGAAGTCTCGCACCATGAGCCCATGTATCAAATTGAAGCAAATCATCAAGTCTTTCTCTTCTTGCAAGTGCTCTACCCAAAGTTTTACAGTCTATATTGAAGTCAACACAAGTTTGTCTCATCAAATGAGCCTTTCTCAACTGATGACTTACTAAGGAGGTTGTAATAATCCTCTGAGCAACTCTCTTTTCTTTTTCTCTGCTAGTCTTCCCAATGCTATTGAGAGCATTGAAAAGATTCTTCACAACAATGGCATTCCTCTCCATTTTCTTGTTCACACGAATCTTCAATTTCATAAGCACAAGTCTCATCTTTTGCATCTTTAACAATTGCACAAAAATTTGACATTGCTCAACCAATGTCTTGTTTCCAAAAAATTGATCATAAAGTCTTGAAGCCCACAACCTAACAGTTCTATGTGACCTCTTTCCTTCCCAATTATTCATAATGTTCTCCTCAATTTCAATTAACCATTTAGGTCTTCCTAAAAGCCACTAATTTGAAGTTTGATTATATTTATTGCAAGGGACTTCATTTCGCATATAATTTGGAGATGTGTAACATTCATGTGGTTCTTGTGCAACATTTTCATTCCCCAAGTCTACATTTTCAATCTCCATTTGTACATTTTCAAATTCAACATCCTCTTCACTTACAACTACATTTACGAGGTCCTCTTGATTAATGTTTAACATACCTTCTCTCCTTCTTTGGTGATTTTCCTTATCTTTTTCCCTATATGATTTAATTTCTTCATCTATCAGCTTTCTCTTGCATTTAGCCTTTTGACAACTGTTGCTTCCCATGGTGAGACCACAAGTTGACAAAAATCAAACAATGGGCCCCAAATCATTTTTTTTTTTGCAACATGTGAAAAAAGTATAAAATCCCATGCTTGTCTGGTCTGTGGGGACAAGGAATATTTTGGTCAAATATTACCTATCCAAAATCGGGTATCTGATTCCATATCGGGTACTCAATATTCCCAGGCAGATGAAAAAAAGTGCAGGAGAAAATGAAAAACATTGAACTTTTACATATAAAATAGGGTATATAAGGTATAAAATGTATATTATATATATATATATATATATATATATATATATATATTAATGTATATAATATATTTATAAAAGATGTAGATCTCTATAATTTTTTGGACTATTAGTGTCTTACACTTAGTCATATATCTAGGTAATAATGGTTGGTCATCACTGCAATCGAGTCATTCTGTAAAGGCCGAGTTTTGTATTGTATACTTACTGAGTAGTAGTACTATCGAGTAAAATTATGGTCACATTATGATTGTAATATATCAAGTATATAACCAATGCCGAGTTACATATATCAATGATTACTGAGTGATAGAGAAGTTCAACCGATGCCGAGTACAGCTGATGCCAAGTGCTAGGATTAACTTTTGCTGAGTTCACCAGAATTGGCATACAAGTCTGGAATCGCACAATGATCGAGGTAAACCATTTTTGGTTATAATAATTTTTTATATTGAGGTAATTAAAAAGGTGATTATGCATCCATATTTTTATCATTGATCCCTATGTAAACCCTAGAGCTAATCAAAAAATTGTATAGTCTAGGCGGTAATAGAAAAATATCTGAACCGTAGATCTTGTAACGGTAAAACATTTTTATTACTATATAAGGGAAAGATCTAGATTAGAGATGTGTGTGAATAAAAGAGAAAAGGAGACATTGAGATTGAATGAATACTATGAGTATGAGGAAATGATCAGGAGAAGTATTCAAACAAAGTTCAGTGACCAAGCAAAGCAGTGAAAGCACAGAATCGAGAAAGATCAGATAGAAGATATCACAATCATACAGAAAAGAGAAGATCTGTAATCAGCATATCCGTGCAAACTGAAAGATCAGATACTGAGAAATTTTGACCAGTGTATTAGGGTAAATGTCTTAACTAAGTAGTCTTAGCAAACTTTTGTAAAGCTCTTTACCAAGTGCTTACTTTATTGTAAGTTTGTAAATCCTTTAACAAGGTAGACTGTATAAGTCTCTTAGCTTTTAACAGAGCAGACCTCTCACAGGATAGATCATGTTTTGATCACAATTTGTAGCCCTAATAGGCAAACTTTATTATCTACAGTAGTGAAGAGTTGTGGGTGTCATCCCCACCCCAGTTTTACCTTTCAAGGGTTTCTGGGTTACCAAAATCTATTGTGTTATGTGTGATTTCATGTATGTTGTGTAACAAAGTATGTTACTTAGATTGTTCAAGTTTTTCTCAAATGATACATAAAGTTCTAACATATTAAAAGATAGAACTCATTAATTTTTGATTCACCCCCCCTCTCAGTACTACTTTCCCATTTACATTTCCAACAATTGGTATTAGAGCTAAAGGTTTCTCATAGGAAAGTCTAACCACTTGAGAAAATATCTTAAAGATGGAAGTTTACAAGCTGGGAAAAGTCATAGAGAATCAAAAGATTGAAGTTCAACTAGCATTACAACAGCTGGAAGCAGCCAGAGGGGAACTGAAGAAATCTTTGAGCAAAAGAAGAGAAATTGCTATTCAACAAAGTGAGACACAGTACAAGGAAGAAGACATCACTGGACTATTTGATACTAGTAGTTCTATAGAAAATGACAAAGCCATGAAAGAACTAATGGAGAAAAATACCACACTGAATGATGAAATCTAGACTCTAAAGAGAGAACAGGAAATTCAATCTGTCAAACTCTGTGAAGTAGTGGAGCAGAAAAAGAAAGCTAAAGATGATAAGGCAATGGTTGAAGAAGACAAAATACAAATGGTAATAAGGCTAGATGAAAGAACTAGTGACATGCAAAGGTTGACTAATAATCAACTAGATATGGAAAATCAACTATTGCTAGCCAACCAAGAATTGGGTAGGAAAGACTTGGAGAACAATAAACTAAAATATGAAAATGATCAGCTGAAACATGAGTTGAGAACTGAGAAAGAAATCAATGAAAGGATGAACAAACCTAATGAAGTTGCAAAATATTTTGAAGAATTGTTAAGGTCACCTAGGAGATTTGGTGATAGATCTAGACTTGGATTGAATGAACACTCATCTACTGAAGAAGGAGAGTCATCAAAGAGTGGAGAACAGAAGATTGCTAAACCAAAGAACAAAAAGCCCACATGTCAGCACTATGGGAAGCCAAGACATACAACCAACATATGTAGAAGCAAACATGGTAAGTCTGATTCTAAACCTAAGTTTAATGGACATTGTTTTAACTACAAGAAGCATGGACATCAAGCACATGAATGTAGATCTAAAGTTAGCAATTCATCCACCTCACCCAAGTTTCAAGGAAGTTGTTTCAATTGTTAGAAATATGGACACAAAGCATTTGAATGTAGATCTAGACCAAGGTGGTCACCTAATGAGAAAACAAAACCAGTCACCAAGCGCAATAGTTACAATTGGGATTACATCACATGGTACAATTGCCATTATTGTGGTAAGTATGGACATATTTGAGAAAATTGCATGAAGACTCATTTTAGAGGCAAATCTAAAAGCTAGATGAATGGAAGCATGGTCTATTATAAATGTAATAAGGTTGGTCACTTAAAGAGAGATTGCAGATCACCTATGTTGAGCAACGTTAACAACTAGAATGAGGATATTTGTGAAAAATTGAGGAACTAGATAGAAAAGACATGGAGGAAGAAAGAAGGAACAACAAGTGAAGCAAGCACATCTGGGGTCACCCAATCTGATGGATTAGGTGATCACACTTCTTCCAACTAAGCATGAAAGATATGTCTGGAACTAATTCTTGCAAAGCCTTACTTTACATCAGTTCCTAACATAGAATCAAGAGAAAGTCCATATATGTATAGATTAAGATGCATTAGGACATATCTGAGCAAAATAGAAAATTTCATTTTGATGCCAAGCATCAGTGTCATGATTGAGCTAACAATGGTTGTCGAGCACCTGTTATTGCCGAAATTCTATGCTGAGCTATATCACAATGGTTACATTGACCGAGCTTGTGTTTAACCGAGTTTAACATGAGTATTTCTGAGATAGCTATATTTCACTTAAAATCTATACAGAGCATTTATGAGGCCCTAATCCTATTTTTTCAGATTCTATAAAGCGCAAAGTTGCCATTAATTTCATTTCACCAAGCTATTCAAGATTTTAGAGAAATTCAAAATTTGTCCAACCAAATCAAGCAAATCGATTCTGAATCTTCTCAGCGTGCTATCGGCAAAATTCATTTACAAGGTTAATTGAAAAAAAGGTACTTTACTGAGAAATTATTTCCTTTTCAAAAATTATAGTTTGAAATGGCATCATCTTCATCCACACCAGTCAGGAAATAGGGATTGGAAGTTTTCAATGTACAACTTGTAAGGAATGAAGTTTGCAAACCGAGGGTATTCAAGGTGATATCTGAAAGTGCAATCAAAGGAGATTTGAATGGAGCCCTATCTTCAATTTCAAAAAATGTGTTAATCATGAATGATGTTAGGCCTTGATATATGTTTAAAATTGGAGAAATCAGTTACTATGAGATCAGGGAAGCATATGATAAATTATGTGTCAATGGAGTGTTGAAGCCGGAGCATAAGGTTGTTGTTGACCAAGGGTTAGTACATGTCCTAAATTTCCTACAAAATTTCAAGGTAGAATGGATAAAGATCATGTTGGGTCAAGTGCATGACATGCAATTATGGCTGGAAGATGGACTGGTGAAGATTACGAAGGAAATGATACATGATGTCACCAGTTACCCTACCATTGATGGAAAGAGAATGATGAAATGTGCAGGAAAAGAGGATATTCAAGCGAACACACAGGCAGTCTGGAACAAATGCTGAATGACAATTTCCACCATCACTGATCTAGAAATTGACTTCATTGTTAGAGTTATTGTTGTCACTAGGGATTGCACCCATGATGGCTAAGTATGAAACCTAGCAATCCTATGAAACATGGGAATACTCTTAGGATGTGGGACTGCTTCACTGAGAATAGACCTCTGGATTAAGAGTTGGCTTCCCCGTTTGTATCACCTGAACTAAACTAAACTTAAAGGAAAACGGAGAGGGATTGCATGAAATTGAAATAATTGAAATTAAACTTAGGTGATTCACCAAACTAGATAGATCCACAAACTGAAAATAGACTCACAATATAATCCAACACATAATCTAAACATAACAACTCTTCCCCAATCTGATTCCTCCCTTAGAAAATAATCAGGTGCTAGTTGTTAATGAGAAGGAAAAAATGGATTCCACAACTCAAACACATATAACACACACAGATTGAAACTTTAAGAAAAACCATTTCTTGTAAACATCAAAATGAACAAAATATCAAGTAAAGGATCAAATTTAAATCACAATACATGATATCAAATCCACTAAAACAACTCACAAAGCTATAGGAAAATAATGATAACTACTTATTAGCTGAAATAAAAGGAGCCAAAACATCAATTTACTTCTCCTAGAGCTACAACATTCACCTCCTAAAAATGAGGGAAGGAAGAACTAGCCTTCAATCACCAAAGGTGAGAGGCATATATAGAAAATTTGTAGAATCTACATTAAAGTCCACTACTTCACCAAGAATAGAAAATTTTGCCACTAGGACCATGATCACATCACTCTGAAATTTACATGCCCAATTCCCGAGAATCTAGGGGGATAGAAAAAGTGGGGTCCCTAAAAATAAGTAGTCGAAAGGAAGACCCAAAACCCACTAAGTCATGTTGTAACTGATATTCTGATAGTGGTTTATAAGAACACCACATGTCAAAAATCATACAATAATATGAGCAATGACTTATAACAATAAAAACATAACCCCACTCACTAAAAATGTGGATCCTAAATATATATTTTAAGATAGTCTCAACTCAGTGATGAGGAGAAAATCTAAAATATTTACATTATGATCAAATCCACATTACATATAAATATTCTAAAAATAATAGCCCCCTCCCTCATACATTAAACATGATTGTGATAACATCTATCACCTAAGTCAAACATGACTACTATGGAACCTAAGGTATCAAAAAAATAATAATATAATTACCTTCAAAAAGATAATTATATTAATATCTTTACAAAATATATCCATGCCCATGGAAAACATATCAAAAGAGAGTCAAAATATTTTCTCAACCCTAAAAGGGGAAACAAAAGAAAGATGCTAAAATTAAACCCTCCTTTGAAAATGGGAACTTTTGCAATCATGGCTTTTACACTCAGCACCTGGCAACATACCAAACTCCACTACAACTCTCGATGGCATCTTTCCATTTTGGAATAGAAACAACAAATACATTCCTTCTTGATTCAGCAACATCATGAGGTAGGAACTTCAAAGATTACATTTTCATTACTTTACATCTTGAAAAGATCTATCTTCATTTGAAAGGCTCTGTAATGATCATGGCATCAATGTGCAATATCTTGTCTCTGCAATTTGGGTTTATACTGGCATTACATTTTGCATTGTTTGGAACTAGGGCATCATGAATATAAATGTTGTGTTTACTATTATTTCAATATGGCCTGTGACACTAGGGCATTAAGGTTTTGTTGTTTAGTACATAGCCCGATAATGCTAAGGCTAGGGCATTGCTTGAATTGCCTTTGTTGCTAGCATATATTTGTTATCTTTGTTTTGAAAAGCCTGAGGACTAGGGCATGTGTTCACTGTCTATTTGATGCATGTTGCACTGTGTTCTTTGCATTTTAATTTGTTGTTCCTTCTATGGCATTTTCAATTTAGGGCACTTTAATTGCTGAGCTTGAAAAGCCATTAGGGCATGGGTGTATGCACTACTCCAATGTGTTGAGTTGCTGGCATCTTGATTATCACCGCTACCACATCCTCATTGTTTTCTTATTTTCAACAGCCTAAGAGTACTAAAGCTAGGGCATGACATGTATCATTGCCACATGTAATTGCAGTAGTATGGTACGCCTGCTCTTTGTTTATCAATAGGAGATGTATTACAATATCATTGTTGATACTTAAATGTATATAGCCCGAGAACATAGGGCTTGTCTCTTATGTTGATACATTGTGATTTTTCTATTATGGCATGATATTGTTACCCTCTGTATTTTGAGAAGTCATGAATGGTGATGCTAGAGTAATACACACATTTCCTTATTGTTTGAATAGGGTACTATATTGAATACATCATATCTCTTGTATTTGTTGCATACACTACTATTTGGATCACCACATGGCTCAAGGCATACGTCATCTGGAAGTACCGAGCCTTCAATACCGGTTGAGAGCACTGCATTGATAAAAGACATGGCATTGTGTTTGATTGTTTAAATCTCTACATAAATTTGATGTCTTGAAGACCCGAGCTTATCATGCCTTCTATTGTATTATGTTATGCTACATGTCTCTTGTTTTTGTCACATGCTTAGCCCAAGAACATGAACATCATGTTGACTGTTCCATATTTAGCACTGCTTCCTTCTTCATTTACTATCTGGCATCTTTAATCTATGTTTATTAATGCCTCCATGTCAATGAGATGTGTACACCAACACTCATCATGATTTTAGAAATTTCAATCTATTGCTTATTGATTATCATTATATATAAGCCTTGATATAATGTAACTATTGCTATCAACCTCGACCTATGCCTTCTCTGACCATTTGCCATTTGATTTGTGCCACCACTATATGTTTACATAATAGACCCATAGCAATTATTTTTACATGATTATCACTTGGAATTTTAGGACATGGAAGTCCTCTTTTACTGGTTCATAATTGTAGATTATCATGATTTCATGTCATAGCATCATCACAGAATACAGATTTGAAATACATGAATGCCCTAAATGGAATGCATTGAGTTTAATCTTTGAAACATCATTTGTTGTACTTTTTTTGAACTTGGATTATGTGCCCCCAGCATGTATGTTCCATATGAACACCTATGCAATAGAGTGCCCTATCTGATTCATAGATTTGTGTACTCTACCATTAGCTCTATTCAAAACTTGATGCCATGTAGCCCTCTGTTTATCATAGCTTGACTGATGCTGGATCATCTAAATGTTCCCTATTTGTACACACTATATGTGCTCTTGGCCCTTGATGTGATCATGATAGAGATCATGAGGTTTCCCTATCATGATCAGCATGAAGGGCCCAGATCATTCATGGAATTCATCACTGGATCAGCTTCCCTGTATCTGCACATGAAACAAACATGTCAGTGAAAACATAGTGCCTTTTAATTTGGTAGCTTCTGTTGGAAACAATTGTCTGAAGGAAATTGCTACTCAAATTATGTATTGTCTTTGATGTCACACAATGTCATAGTCCACAGCAACCAGTTCCTACCGAGCTTAGTCGGTCTGCCAGACAGGAAGATTAGTGCTTACTAAGTCCACTCGGTTATCAAAGAAAATTTAGCATTTACCGAGTTCAGTCAGTCGTCAAAGGAAATTTAGTGTTTATCAAGTTCAGTCAGTCGTCAAAGGAAATTCAGTGTTTACCAAGTTTAGTCGGTCATCAAAGGAAATTCAGTGTTTACCGAGTTCAGTCGGTCATTAAAGGAAATTCAGTGTTTACCGAGTTCAGTTAGTTATCGAAGGTAAAGGATTGTCGGTGTTTACCGAGTTCCCTCGGTCTCCAAAAGATTGTAGAAAGTTATGGTCACCGAGCACTGTTGGCCCTTGACGGATTTTTGCAAATAGAGTTTGCTTAATTCAGCTGACTGTTATACTAAATAATGTCAATTTGACAAATCTAAAATCATATAAATAAAAGGTCAAATGTGAAAAATAAATAAGAAATATAGCAGAAGATTTACAGAAGAAAGACAGAAAAGGTGTGTGTGAATTTGTGAAGGATGGTCAGATATCCTTAAGGTGCAGCAGAGATTTATTCGATCAGGAAGGATCACACTTATGCAGAATAGAGATCTGTAATCAGCAAGGCAGTTGCATTATTATACAGGTCATTTTCATTGTTACCTTCTTATCATTGTAACAGTGAATTCTAAATCTCTTAACTGAGTTGGTTCAACAACCATATTATAAATCCTCTAACAAGGTGACAATTCCATTGAATTGTTTTCAAGACCTCTTACCAGGCCACTCCTAGCAGGGTGATTAAATCCTCTAACAAGGTCACACCTAACAGTGTGTTTTGTAACCTTTTACCGGGTTGGCTTCTAACTAGGCATCACTTCAGAAAAGTGAAAATCAGTATCTAGATACATTGGTGGTTTTTCCCATATTGGGTTTCCACGTTAAATCTTGTGTCTCTTGTGTTCTTAATTGCTATCTTAATCATACACTAGTGCTGATGAATATCTAAGAGATAACTTTGCTAATACTTTCTACATCTTCTAAGTTACTACAATCTATTTACCGAGTGCTAAAATAGATAACATTCTTTAAGATATCCTAAGGGATCTGGAAAGAAATAATTGTGAAGTGTTTTATGGTTGACTGATTCACCCCCCCCTCTCAGTCACTTCATCCATATTCCATCAATTGGTATCAGAGCTTTTGGTGCTTGCAGGAAGGGTTTCAAGGACCTAAGCTAAAGATCAGGATGTCTTACAAGAGGGAAATTCCAAAACTCAACAGAGATAACTTTTCAGCTTGGCAAGGTCTCATGCGACTTCATCTGGCTTCCATTGGTGATTCAGGATGCAAATACATTGATGAAGAATACACAATTCCTACTGGCGCATTAACTGTTGAAGACATTGCAGAGAAAAAGACTCATAACACCATGATGATAGACATTGCATCTGCTCTTAGCTATGAAGAATTTGATGATATTAAAGAATGCACTACTGCATATGAAATGTGGATGGCACTGAAGAAAATATATGGTGGTGATGCAAATGTGAAAAGAGCCAAAGCAGAAAGCCTAAGAGGACAGTTTGACAAGATGAATATGAAGGAAGATGAAAACATTTCAAAATATGTTGAAAGAATCAAAGCAAGTGTAAGTGCAATTAGAGCGTCTGGAGGAACAATCTCAGATGAAACTGTTATAAGTAAGGTACTCAGAACATTACTCCCTATCTATGCAATAAGAGTATCTACTATTCAAGAAAGAAGATGTGAAACAAACCACAATATAACTTTGGATGCTTTAGTTGGAAGATTGATAGCCTTTGAATTAGACAACTATGACAACTATGTTCCTAGTTCCAAAAATATTGAATCAGCATTTGAGGCCAAGGTTTCACTAAAGAAGAACAAGAAAATTAAAGAAGTTCAGTCAGAAAGTGAAGAAGTATCAGAAGAAAGTTTTGATAGTGATCTTGAAATTGTAGAAGCATTACTTACAAAGAAGTACTCTAAAGGGAAAGGTAAATATAAAGGTAAAACTCCTTTAATCTATTTTTCATGTGAAGAAATTGGACATATTGCAGCTAGGTGCCCAAACAAGCAAGTCAAGGAAGAGAAGAGAAGTCACAAGTACTATGGCAAAAAGAATTTCAAATCATTCAAGGATAAAGGTAAGAAAACATGTTTTATGGCTAAAGATTCTGATGATAGTGAAGAAGAAATTGTCTTTATTGCTATAAAAGATGAATCTGATGATGATGAAGATAAGATGACACTTATTTCTCATATAAGCAAAGATGCATTGGAAAATGAAAGTTGGATTGAAGCAATGAATGAAGAATTAGAACAAATACAAAAGAGCAAAACATGGACTCTTGTACCTAGACCTAAAGATAAGAATGTAATTGGAACAAAATGGGTATTCAGGAATAAGCTGAATGAAGATGGTCAAGTGTCTAGAAACAAAGCTAGACTGGTATGTAAAGGTTATTCTCAAGAAGAAGGTATAGATTATGGAGAAAATTTTGCTCCTGTTGCAAGATTAGGTGTAAGAACTCTACTTGCTTATGCAGCACACAAAGGATTTAAGGTATATCAGATGGATATAAAATCTGCATTTCTCAATGGAATTCTTGATGAAGAAGTCTACATTGAACAACCTGAAGGTTTTGTTGATCCAGATAAAAAGGACATGGTTTGTAGGTTACACAAAGCATTGTATGGTTTGAAACAAGCTCCTAGAGCATGGTATGAAAGACTCCATAACTATTTGATTCAGATTAATTTCAAAAGAGCCAATGATAATAGCAATCTGTATATTAAAGATGGACCGGATAACAAAATTGTATTGGCAGAAATATTTGTAGATGATACTATATTTATAGGGAATGAGGATCAGTGCAAAGAATTTTCAGAGAAAATGAACAAAGAATTTGAAATGTCTATGTTTGGTTTAATAAAATTCTTTGTTGGTCTTCAAATTCAGCAAAGCAAGAATGGTATATACATTACTCAATCTAAATACACTAAGGAAATACTTAAGAAGTTTGGTATGGAAGATTCAAAACTAGTTGGTACACCCATGTGTACTGGACTAAAACTTACTAAAAATGATGATTCAAAAGAAGTTGATCAGACCCTATACCGATCTATGATTGGAAAATTGTAGTATGTAGTACATACAAGACCTGATATTGCCTTAGCAGTCGGTATAGTAGCTAGATTCTCAGCAAAATCTAAGGAAAATCATATGATGGAAATCAAAAGAATCTTAAGATACTTAAGAGGAACTGAAGAATATGGTTTGTGGTATAAATTTGGAGGCAATCTAGACTTAAAAGTGTTTACTGATGCTGATTGGGTAGGGAACATTGATGACAGAAAAAGAACAAGTGGTGGAGCATTTTTTCTTGGAAAAAGACTGGTATCCTGGACTAGTAAAAAGCAAAATTGCACATCTCAATCCACAGCTGAAGCAGAATATGTTGCTGCTGCAGTAAACTGTTCAAATATTGTTTGGTTTAAACAGTTATTAGAAGGTATGAAGGTTGAAATCAAAGAACCAGTTGTTATATTTTGTGACAATATCAATGCAATAAACATTTCAAAGAATCCAGTGATGCATTCCAAAACCAAGCACATTGCTATTAAATATCACTTTGTTAGAGAATTGGTGCAGGACAAGGAAATCAGATTAGAATATATTCATACAAAAGAATAGATTGCAGACATTTTTACCAAACCATTACCTAAGGATGCATTTGTGTATCTAAGAGGTAAGTTAGGGGTCACTCCCCTATCCGAGGCTCACTAAATACAATTTTAGTGATGCATCAACCAGAACATGATTGAAAATCAACTAGTTGATGCAGCATATTCAAGGAATCATTGCATATGAATCAGTACTTGAGGTACATTAATTTACACCGGTAATATGTGAATTGTCTTTGGCATGTGTTGTCAAAGAGGGAGTGTTTGCTATGTCTTTGATATTACTTCAAGAAATTTTCAATAGTCAAAAGGAAGAATTTTTAGGATAAAGGAAGTTTGCTGACAGAGGGAGATTTGAATCTGAACCGAGCTAATTCTTTCAAATTTCTTATGCTATGACATATTGTGTTGCCATCAATGCCAAAGAGGGAGATTGTTGGAAACAATTGTCTGAAGGAAATTGCTACTCAAATTATGTATTGTCTTTGATGTCACACAATGTAATAGTCCGCAGCAACCAGTTCCTAACGAGCTCAGTCGGTCTGCCAAACATGAAGATTAGTGCTTACCGAGTCCACTCGGTTATCAAAGAAAATTTAGCATTTACCGAGTTCAGTCAGTCATCAAAGGAAATTCAGTGTTTACTGAGTTTAGTCGGTCGTCAAAGGAAATTTAGTGTTTACTGAGTTCAGTCAGTCGTCAAAGGAAATTTAGTGTTTACCAAGTTCAGTCGGTCGTCAAAGGAAATTTAGTGTTTACCGAGTTCAGTCGGTTATCGAAGGTAAAGGATTGTCGGTGTTTACCGAGTTCCCTTAGTCTTCGAAAGATTGTAGAAAGTTATGGTCACTGAGCACTGTCGGCCCTTGAAGGATTTTTGCAAATAGAGTTTTCTTAATTCAGCCGATTGTTATACTAAATAATGTCAATTTGACAAATCTAAAATCATATAAATAAAAGGTCAAATGTGAAAAATAAATAAGAAATATAGCAGAAGATTTACAGAAGAAAGACAGAAAAGGTGTGTGTGAATTTACGAAGGATGGTCAGATATCCTTAAGGTGCAGCAGAGATTTATTCGATTAGGAAGGATCACACTTATGCAGAACAAAGATCTGTAATCAGCAAGGCAATTGCATTATTATACAGGTCATTTTCATTGTTACCTTCTTATCATTGTAACAGTGAATTCTAAATCTCTTAACCGAGTTGGTTCAACAACCATATTGTAAATCCTCTAACAAGGTGACAATTCCATTGAATTGTTTTCAAGACCTCTTACTAGGCCACTCCTAGCAGGGTGATTAAATCCTCTAACAAGGTCACACCTAACAGTGTGTTTTGTAACCTTTTACCGGGTTGGCTTCTAACCAGGCATCACTTCAAAAAAGTGAAAATCAGTATCTAGATACATTGGTGGTTTTTCCCATATTGGGTTTCCACGTTAAATCTTGTGTCTCTTGTGTTCTTAATTGCTATCTTAATCATACACTGGTGCTGATGAATATCTAAGAGATAACTTTGCTAATACTTTCTGCATCTTCTAAGTTACTGCAATCTATTTACTGAGTGCTAAAATAGATAACATTATTTAAGATATCCTAAGGGATCTGGAAAGAAATAATTGTGAAGTGTTTTATGGTTGACTGATTCACCCCCCCTCTCAGTCACTTCATCCATATTCCATCAGCTTCTTGATGCACATGCCCTGAGCACAGCCCATGCCAGAGCTGTATGACTGAGTACACGTATGCATGATCATAGATGTTGTGGCACCGTTCATTGCTTAGATCCATTAGATCTAACCCCTTTTCTTCTCTCTCTATAGGTTTAGGATCATAGGAGCACACTAGGAACACAGAAGATCAACTCACATTACCAGGCAATGTCTGGTACCCTTGCATCTAGCTTCTTATATTCATGTATATTTGTACTCATTTATGCAACTCTTTCATTTGCTATGCTCATGGCAGGTGTGAGCTCATATGAATGTTTTCTTTTTAGTTCTTTCCTTTATGTACAACATACTCAGGATATTGGTACATGCACATGTAATCTTAGATGCAATAATTATCTCTTTTCCTTTCATGTACTTGTAATGAATGAACACAAATTTTAATCCAGATCACCTAATAACACAAACTAGGGTACAAAGCTTATCTAGTAATTAGGTTTCCAAAATGTGCAAAAATATAACAATAGTTATCTCGCATAATTTTTACCAATCTAGTCAGTTGGACAGCATCCCCTATATGGTAGTGGACCAAGCTTGGAAGATAATAAAGAAAGGGCACACATATGATCGTGCTGAGCTCCAGCTAACTCAACTTGCCAAAAACTTGAACTCCATCAGGACGGTGAAGAACTCTATGTGTAAGTTTGGTTCCTTGCTGATCTGTATATTTGTTTATGTCAAAAAGTGTTTTCCTACACATGGTGATGTGAAATGGGATAAGAAGAAACCCATTACTGTTCAGATAAATGATTTCATAAATAAGATTGGTGATGATTTTGAAAGGATAATGGAAAATTATTTCATTGAGTTTAAGAACAAGATGAGGAATAGGACTAGAGTTCCTGTGTCTCTGATTGAGAAATATAGTAAAGACATATGTTTTCTAGTAGACACAGACTTTAGGTAGTCCTACCTAGGGTTTCATGGTTGATGCCACTACCCTATGAACTCAATATTGATGAAGCTACTACTTCAATCATAGCCCTCCTAGCTAAGGAAATTGATAACAAGGCTCCTTACTTTGGTACATTTGAAGAGGCCAAATCCAAGATCTCTTTGGGATTATTGGCTGCCACCACTGAGAGATGAAGAAAGAAAATATTAAAGAATCTGGAAGAATATGTTAAAGAATCTAGCAAAGATGCACCACTAGAGTTAACCCAAGGGTTAGGAGAAGAAGAAGAAGAGAAGAAACCAATAATTGCTGAGTCCCCACCTAAAATAAGGGTGTTGAAACACAAAGTGTCTGAGACACCATCACTTAGACCTCAGCCAAGAAGGACTACTAATGAGACTCCTAAGATGCCTCCTGCATTTGCAAAGAGAAAATCTACTCAACCCAAGATAGTGCCGACCAAGGTTATGAAGAAGCTGAGAAGGAAACTTGTTCTAACAAAAGATGATGAAGAAATAGAAAGTGATGAAGCAATAAAGGGGAAGGAAACACAACAAGGTTCACATCAACTCACTGATGATGAATTATGTAGTAAGCTTACTAGCACAACTGTAGTTGATGAAGTGAAGAGATTATAGTTTGGACCCCTGAGTATTGGAGACAAAGAAAAAGTTGAGGATGCTATTCTTGAAATGTTATGCACTTTCAAGATGCTACCAATTGAAATTGAAAACAAGATTCCAAAGGAATTGTGCAATAGAGTCACACAAAAGTGGGAGTATGCTTGACAAATCGAGAAGGAAATAAGAGAGAGTACATTAGCACAAGTTGAATCCACTCTCACTCCTGCAAATATCAAAAAGATAATTAATGAATACAGAGGAAAGTTTGATCCTAAACTTAGAGCCTATCCTATCCTTCAACACAAGTTGGAAGATGTTGTTCAAGAAAGTTTGAAAATTTGGAAGGTAGTGTTTGGTTTGTTACCCGCCCTAGTAGAAGACAAGGATGAAAGAAAGAATGAAAGTTCAGTTGCAACCACTTCAACAGTTGTTGAGCCTGACAAAAAGAAAATTATAAGAGAGACTGATACTCCTAAGGAAGTGAAATCATAAGATACTTTTTGAGGTTCATATTTTTGATATACCAGAGGAGAGCCCCATTAAGAACTCATTCTTAACTGAGGATGATTTAAAGAACACAACAGCAACTGGAACACCCCTGCCAGGTAGTAACACTGTACTATTGAAAGTCAAGGATTATCCCACCATCATGAGCACACAATCTATCATTGATAATCCTCCTATACCTAAAATTGCTACTATTGATGAGTTAGTCGGTACAAGTACTACCAAGGAATCAATAAAGTCAGTACCATTAACTCACTCTACCGAAGAAGAAGTTAAAGTAGAAGATAAAATTCAGAGTCTTTCTAAGGAAGAACACAACATAGATGCAAATGCAATAAAATCAGATGAACATGCTGTTCAACCTCATGCCAAGGAAAAGGAGAAAGAAGAAGGAAACAATAGAGGAAAATTCATTATAGAACAAGCACTAAAGGAACAAGAGGCAATCAAAGCTCTTGTATAGCTATCGAGTGGAAACACCCCACCAAGAGCACCAAAAGAAAAAGATGAGGTAACAATTGATGAAGAAATTGTTATTCCTAAATGGGATACTAATAACCTTACTTTCGAGAAACTACAAATAATGAAAGATTTGCTAACAAGGAAAAGTAGACAAGAAGAACTCCGAAGGGAGCATCAACAAAAATAGGCTCTTCATGAAATTAAGGACATATTTAATGAAGTATATGACTTGTCGGATGTAAATAGTTCCACTCCTATATTAGAACAACTTGTCCACATTGTTCAGAAAGTCAATAATGAAGTTACTTGTGCCAGTGATAAGCTATTTGAATGGTCTAAAAGCAGATTTGAGACAAAAATGCTGGATAAGATATCTGCTAAGATCATAGTTAAACATGTTGAGTTGTCAAATTCGGTAAAAGAGACTGAGCGATTAGTTGTGGAAAGACAGTATTTACTAGCCAATCTATGCAATGTTGAACTAGTCACAGAAGAGAACCAATGCTTGCTTGAGACTCTCAAGCAAGAGATCCAAGCTACAAGTTAGTCCCTGACTTTGGATGCTAGCACCAGTTCTGGAGATTATGTTAAAGTAATGTAGACACAAGGTAAGTTAGTCGAGCTCATGGAAAATGATGGCAAGATTCATTCTCACCTACTCTCTATTCAAACTATTCTTACACCACATCTGGAGGCTATACAGAGAAAATTAACTAAGGCTAACACATTGATCCAGAGTGATTCACATTTGTCTACAGCCAAAGGTCTCATCAGTCTAGCTACTGATTTAGAAGTACAAACTAAAGTGTTAAATCTCACTTCAACTGCATGGACAGATGCATTATACATGATCATGGTGCTACACAGACCTTTTCTGGAGAAAAATTGTAACTTACTTACTAATGAAGAAATTAGTTGTGTCAAAAACAAGGGGGAATTATCATGACATGAGTGTGAACAGGGATAGGTAACACAATTTTGAATATGTATATATATCTCAAGGGGACTATTAGACTAATACAAACATATTTTTGTAATTGTATATACGAATGTCATGAGAAAGTGTTTTTGCCAATAATGTCAAAGGGGGAGATTGTAGATCTCTATAATTTTGTTGACTATTAGTGTCTTACACTTAGTCATATATCTAGGCAATAATGGTCGGTCATCACTGCGATCGAGTCATTCTGTAAAGGCCAAGTTTTGTATTGTATACTTACTGAGTAGTAGTACTGCTGAGTAAAGTTATGGTCACATTATGTTTGTAATATACCGAGTGTATAACCAATGCTGAGTTACATATATCAATGATTACCAAGTGACAGAGAAGTTCAACCGATGTTGATTACAGCTGATGTCGAGTGCCAGGATTAACTTTTGCTGAGTTCGCCAGAATTGGCATACAAGTTTGGAATGGCACAATGATCGAGGTAAACCATTTTTGGTGATAATAATGTTTTTTATTGAGGTAATTACGGAGGTGATTATGTATCCATATTGTTATCATTGATCCCTATGTAAACCCTAGAGCCAATCAGAAAATTGTATAGTCTAGGCGGCAATAGAAAAATATTTGAACCGTAGATCTTGTAATGGTAAAACATTTTTATTACTATATAAGGGAAAGATTTAGATCAGAGATGTGTGTGAATAAAAGAGAAAAGGAGACATTAAGATTGAATGAATACCATGAGTATGAGGAAATGATCAAGAGAATTATTCAGACAAAGTTCAGTGACCGAGCAAAGTAGTGAAAGAATAGAATCAAGAAAGATCAAATAGAAGAGATCACAATTATATAGAAAAGAGAAGATCTGTAATCAACATATCAATGCAAACTGAAAGATCAAATACTGAGACATTTTGACCAGTGTATTAGGTTAAATCTCTTAACCAAGTAATCTTAGTAGACTTTTATAAATCTCTTTATCGAGTGCTTACTTTATTGTAAGTTTGTAAATCCTTTAACAAGGTAGATTGTATAAGTCTCTTATCTTTTAACAGAGCAGACCTCTCATGGGGTAGATCATGTTTTGATCACAATTTGTAGCGCTAATAGGAAAACTTTATTATCTATAGTAGTGAAGAGTTGTGGGTGTCATCCCCACCCCAGTTTTACCTTTCAAGGGTTTCTGGGTTACCAAAATCTATTGTGTTATGTGTGATTTCATTTATGCTGCTTAACAAAGTATGTTACTTAGATTGTTCAAGTTTTTCTCAAATGATACATAAAGTTCTAATAGATTAAAACATAGAACTTAGTAATTTCTGATGCACCCCCCCTCTCTCAGTACTACTTTCCCATTTACATTTCCAACAAAAGAGGCATATGATATATATAATGTATATATTATATATATACTAATGTATTATAATATACTAATATATTATATATATACTAATGTATACTAATATATTATATATAATATTACCTTTTAGCTATTTTTTTTTCTCATTTTTCTTGTATGATGCTTTTGTATATGAATTGTGGATATTCTCTTGGAAACTATCTGAGGAAGATACAGTAGCTGATCTGCGTCCTTTGGATAAAAAAGATGATCTGTAAAACTTAACCTAAAAATTTAGTTCTGCTAACAAAAATGTCTAATCATTTAGCAAGGTATAGAAGCTTGGGAAAGGTGTAACAAATTAATATGCAAATATTTTTGTCCATAATAGTATTTTCTACATTTATTATGATATTGATCTAATTTGATGCACCTTCCCTATTTGATTGATCCCTTCCCTTTCATTTCACTTGGTTTGCTCATTTTGCACATCATAGGCTAGGATTTGAAAGTGGATATGACCTTGGTACTACCGGTGTTAATGATAAATTTTACCTTTTAGCTATTATTTTTTTGTCATTTTTCTTGTATGATGGTTTTGTATATGAATTGTGGATATTCTGTACAAAGCTTTTCATTTTTTACTATAGAATGCCTTTGTATACAAATTTTGGAGAATCTCTTGCAGAAATATGGAAATTATAATCTTCCTCCTAGAGCATACATTAATGAATTTCTTCATGCCTTAGTAGAGGAAGCTGACATTTCAATGCTCAAGTGTGTCCAAAGGGGTCATGGGGACTCCCCAAGGGTCCTAGTACACCTTATCATGTGTTAGGACCCCTAGGAAGTCCCCATGACCACTTTTGACACATTTGAACACTTAAGTGTGTCTTAAGGGGTCCTAGGACCCCTTTGGACACACTTGAGCATTCAAATGTGTCAAAAGGGGTCATGGATGACTCCCTAGGGGTCTTAGTATGCCTTACCAAAATTTAGGACCCCTAGGAAGTCCCCATGACCCCTTTTGACACATTTGAATGCTCAAGTGTGTCTTAAGGGGTCCTAGGATGCCTTCAAACACACTTGAGCATTCAAATGTCTCAAAAGGGGTCATGGGGACTTCCTAGGGGTCCTAAGACATGATAAGGAATACTAGGACCCCTGGGGAGTCCCCATGACCCATTCAAACACATTTCAATGCTCAAGTGTGTCCGAAGGGGTCATGGGGACTCCCTAGAGGTCCTAGTATGCCTTATCATGCATTAGGACCCCTAGGAAGTCCCCATGACCCCTTTTGACACATTTTAATGCTCAAGTGTGTCTTAAGGGGTCCTAAGACCCCTTCGGACACACTTGAGCATTCAAATGTGTCAAAAGGGTTCATGGATGACCCCTTTTGACTGATTTGAATGCTCAAGTGTGTCTTAAGGGGTCTTAGGACCCCTTCAGACACACTTGAGCATTC
This sequence comes from Chamaecyparis obtusa, assembly GCA_027943335.1. Taxonomy (NCBI): domain Eukaryota; kingdom Viridiplantae; phylum Streptophyta; class Pinopsida; order Cupressales; family Cupressaceae; genus Chamaecyparis; species Chamaecyparis obtusa. The sequence goes on along the minus strand of BSBK01000123.1, from coordinate 814,477 downwards.
AAATGTGTCAAAAGGAGTCATGAATGACTCCCTAGGGGTCCTAGTATGCCTTATCATGCATTAGGACCCCTAGGAAGTCCTCATGACCCCTTTTGACACATTGGAACACTCAAGTGTGTCTTAAGGGGTTCTAGGACCCATTTGGACACACTTGAGCATTGAAATGTGTCAAAAGAGGTCATGGGGACCCCCTAGGGGTCCTAGTATGCCTTGTCATGTGTTAGGACTCCTAGGAAGTTCCCATGATCAATTTTGACACATTGGAATGCTCAAGTGTGTCTTAAGGGGCCCTAGGACCCCTTTGGACACACTTGAGCATTAAAATGTGTCAAAAGGGGTCATGGAGACTCCCTAGGGGTCCTACTATGCCTTATCACATGTTAGGACCCCTAGGAAGTCCCCATGACCCCTTTTGACACATTGGAATGCTCATGTGTGTATTAAGGAGTCCTAGGACCCCTTCAGACAAACTTGAGCTTTGAAATGTGTCAAAAGGGAGGACCCCTTAAGACACACTTGAGCATTCCAATGTGTCAAAAGGGGTCATGCGGACTCCCTAGGGGTCCTAGTACATGTTATCACATGTTAGAACCCCTAGGAAGTCTGCATGACACCTTTTGACACATTGGAATGCTCAAGTGTGTCTTAAGGGGTCCTAGGACCCCTTCAGACACACTTGAGCATTAAAATGTGTTAAAAGGGGTCATGGGGACTTCCTAGGGGTCCTAGTATGCCTTATCATGTGTTAGGACCCCTAGGAAGTCCCCATGACCCCTTTTGACACATTTGAATGCTTAAGTGTGTCTTAAGGGGTCCTAAGACACCTTCAAACACACTTGAGCATTCAAATGTGTCCAAAGGGGTCATTGGGACTTCCTAAGGGTCCTAACATGTGCTAAGGCATACTACGACCCCTAGGGACTCCCTATCACCCATTTTGACACATTTCAATGATCAAGTGTGTCCGAAGGGTTCATGGGGACTCCCTAGGCATCTTAGTATGCCTTATCATCTGTTAGGACCCCTAGGAAGTCCCTATGACCCCTTTTGACACATTTGAACACTCAAGTGTGTCTGATGGGGTCCTAGGATGCCTTTAGACACACTTGAGCATTCAAATATGTCAAAAGGGGTCATGGGGACTTCCTAGGGGTCCTAACATGTGATAAGGTGCACTAGGACCCCTAGGGAGTCCCCATGACCCCTTCAGACACATTTCAATGCTCAAGTGTGTTAGAAGGGGTCATGGGGACTCCCTAGGGATACTAATAAGCCTTATCATGCATTAGGATCCCTAGGAAGTCCCCATGAACCCTTTTGACACATTTAAATGCTCAAGTGTGTCTTAAGGGGTCCTAGGACACCTTAAGACACACTTGAGCATTCAAATATGTCAAAAGGGGTCATCCATGACCCCTTTTGACATATTTGAATGCTCAAGTGTGTCTTAAGGGGTTGTAGGACCCCTTTGAAAACACTTGAGCATTCAAATGTGTTAAAAGGGGTCATGGATGACTCCATAAGGGTTCTAGTATGCCTTAGCATGTGTTAGGACCCCTAGGAAGTCCCCATGACCCCTTTTGACACATTAGAATGCTCAAGTGTGTCTTAAGGGGTCTTAGGACCCCTTCGGACAAACTTGAGTGTTCAAATGTGTCAAAAGGGGTCATGGGGACTCCCTACAGATCCTAACACGTGATAAGGCATACTAGGACCCATGGTGAGTCCCCATGACCCCTTCAGACACACTTAAGCATTGAAATGTGTCAAAAGGGGTTATGGGAACTCCCTAGTGGTCCTAGTACACCTTATCACATGTTAGGATCCCTAGGAAGTCCCCATGACCCCTTTTGACACATTGGAATGCTCAAGTGTGTCTTAAGGGGTCCTAGGACCCCTTAAGACACACTTGAGCATTCCAATGTGTCAAAAGGGGTCATGGGGACTTCCTAGGGGTCCTAACATGTGATAAGGTGTACTACAACCCCTAGGAAGTCCCCATAACCCCTTTTAACACATTCGAATGCTCAAGTGTGTCTTAAGGGGTCCTAGGACCCCTTAAGACACACTTGAGTGTTCCAATGTGTCAAAAGGGATCATGGGGACTTCCTAGGGGTTCTAACATGTGATAAGGTGTACTAGGACCCCTAGGGAGTCCCATGACCCCTTTTGACACATTTCAATGCTCAAGTGTGTACGAAGAGGTCCTAGGACCCCTTGAGACACACTTGAGTGTTCCAATGTGTCAAAGGGGGTCATGGGGATTTCCTAGGGGTCCTAATGCATGATAAGGCATACTAGGACCCCTAGGGAGTCCGCATGACCTTTTTTGACACATTTCAATGCTCAAGTGTGTCTAAAGGGGTCCTAGGACCCCTTAAGACATACTTGAGTGTTCCAATGTGTCAAAAGGAGTCATGGGGACTTCCTAGGGGTCCTAACGCATGATAAGGCATCCTAAGACTCCTAGGAGGTCCTCATGACCCCTTTTGACACATTTCAATGCTCAAGTGTGTCCCAAGGGGTCCTAGGACCCCTTAAGACACACTTGAGCATTCCAATGTGTCAAAAGGGGTCATGCAGACTTCCTAGGTGTTCTAACACATGATAAGGTGTACTAGCACCCCTAGGGAGTCCTCATGACCCCTTTTGACACATTTCAACACTCAAGTGTGTTCGAAGGGGTCCTAAGACCCCTTAAGAAAAAATTGAGCATTCCTATGTGTGAAAAGGGGTCATGTGTTAGGAATTAATGCTAAATTTTGGTAGACATTCTATAGCAGTTGTTGTTGCATTCATGACTATGATTGTCATTGATGTCAACACAGTGATTTACTGAAGACTTGCAAAGATGCAGATAGAGTTTGGATTAGCGCATGTGGGTTATTGAAATTGGAGCTATGTGATGTTGAGGTTATACTCTTTGATATGTCATATGTCTATGGTTAAGACCATAGACATTAATTCATTGATTCATGGAAGTTATGATCATTTTGGTGGAAGTAGTATTCAGACAGTGTTCCTAAGTAGCGGTTTGTGGAAATCGGATGATATCTCCTAATCAGGATGGAATCTAGTTTTGTGTAGTTAAAGGAAAGTTGGAGACACATTCATAGTGACCTGGATGACAACACAAACTTTGAGGTCACACGAGTGAAGATTTATTGTATTTGGAAGCTGACAGTTTTGTTTAATTTTGGTGTAGCGTGTGGAAACTTTTATTTTGTAATTGTATCCCAACTCATTTGCAATTATTTGAGTGTTGTACAAAAGAAGGAATGTATTTCCTTGTTATAGAGTATTAGTATGTAGTTGTAATGTGAAATCATGTAATTATGGTATAGTAGCGGCGGTTGTGATGTTGTATGCATGAAGTGAAGAAAAGAGCTAAGTATGAAAGCGAATTTGTGAACAAAGACATGAAAAGTACAAAGATCTGAAATTGAGATCTGATGTAACAATGAGTGTAGTTTGGCATAGTCAGAGAAGAGGTAACATATTATTCTCTTGAGTAATGCAAAGATTATTTGGATAGTGTGTTCAGTGATCTTACCCTAAAGCTGTTTGGGCAGTGGGTCCTTCTGTCTTCCATAACTCTTAACAGGGTTAGAATCTTTTAACAGGGATTCATATGTACTAAATTTATTTCATAAGACTCCTAATAGAGTCCATCCTCTCATAAGGAATATTCATATTAGTGCATCTTTTATGGGCATCATTCCCACTGGGGTTTACTCTTTGATTAAGAGGTTCCCTAGTCAACATATCTTGTGTTATTGTGTTATTGTGTATGAATATCTTTCTATGGTTGGTAATTATATTGCTTATATGATTTAATGTTGTTGAAGATGATAGAAGTTATAATTATCTAATAACTGATTCACCCCCCTCCCCTCTCAGTTATCTTGGTGGACTTTACTTTCTAACAATTGGTATCAGAGCGGTAGGTCATTGAAAAAGAAGTTTAATAGCTTAAGGAGATCCATGGAAAATTTTAGGAAAGAAAGCCCTAAGTTTGATGGAGTAAATTTTGACAGCTGGAAAAAAAAGATGAAGACACACCTATTATGTTTAGGACCATGTTATTGGTTTATTACAAAGAATAATAAGACTATCATTGAAGAGGACAATCTTGAAACATGTACTGCAGAAGAGAGAGATCTATTCATGTGTAACATACTTGCAAGAGAAGCACTTTTGATAGCACTTCTAGAGAATGAGTACAGTCAGGTAAAATATTTGAAAAAATCTCATGAAATTTGGAATGCTTTACACTCTACTTTTGAAGGTGATGAACATGAAAAAAGAGTTAGATTACATAATTGGATATGTGCATTTGAAGATATAAGAATGTTGGAAGATGAATCTATTAGAAGATATATTGGTAGAATGTCAGAGATCATTACAAGTATAAAATCTTGTGGAGGAACAAAGACAGAAAATGAAGTGATATGGAAAATTCTGAGGACATTAACTCCTGTATTTAAGTACACAACATAGATGATTGAACAAGTGATACCTTGTACAACAAAATTTACAAGAGAGACTCTTCTTGGAAGAATGGAGACAATATTCAGTTCTCTTAGTGTTTGCCCTACTTTGTCAAGAAGCATTAGTGTGAGAAGAGATTATGCTAGTAGCAGTAGATCTAGAAATGAAGAAGACAAGAAGATTGAAGAAGGTATTGCTTTTCTTGTGAAAAGAGAACCAGATGGTAAGAAAATATTTAAATGTTGGACTTGTCAAGAATATGGTCATTTTGCATCTAAATGTGCTAAGAGAGTTAAAAAGTACATAAGAAATTTCAAGCCTAGAAGATCTAAGGAATGATATTATGCTAATGATGAAGATCTTGAAGCTAGTATATAAAGAACTTTAAGTGTAAGTGATACTGAAAATAATGATGACATAAGATTTGTAGCAATTAAAGAAGAAAATCCTGAAACTAATGTTAAGGAAGAAAAAGCCTTAGTTTCTCAAGTTGAAAAGAAAGCTAATTGGATTATAGATAGTGGTTGTTCACATCATATGACTGGAGACATGAAAAAGTTCATAAATTTGATTGAATATGGAGTTAGAGTTGGAAACAATGCACCTTGTTTGATTAAAGGTATAGGATCTATTACTCTTGATGGAAAGATTGATACTAATGATGTTTATTTTGTGAATGGATTGAAACATAATCTTCTAAGTGCTGGATAGTTAGTTGATAAAGGATATCAAGTTTGGTTTACTGAGAAAACTTGTGTGATAAAGGATAAAGATGGAAATCTGATTGGAGCTGGATCTAGAACCAGAAGTAATGCATTTCAGTTGAATCCTATTGAGATGACATGTTTGATTACTAAAATTGATGACAGTTGGCTGTGGCATAGAAGGTTTTGTCATATAAAGTTTGATAACATTGTGAAAGTAGGTACTACACTTGCAGTAAGAGATTTACCTAAAATTATGAAGCCTACTAACATGATTTGCAAAGAATGTGTAATGGCTAAACAAAAGAGAAGTTCTTTTCCTAGACATCTACAAAGAAGCTAAAGATTGTTCATACAGATTTGAGCAGTCCTACCAAGACTAGAGGATTCTATGGAGAAAGGTATTTTATGATTCTTGTTGATGATTTTACAAGAATGATGTGGATTGCATTTCTTAAAGAAAAATTTGAAGCATTTGATAAGTTTAAGATTGTTAAGAATACAGTTGAGAATGAATCTAGAATGAAGATTAAATGTTTAAGATCTGATAGAGGTGGAGAATTTACTTCTAGAGAGTTTAACAACTTTTGTGAAGAAAATGGCATTAAAAGACAGTATTCAACCCCTAGAACACCTGAACAAAATGGCATTGCAAAAAGAAGGAACAAATCAGTGACTGAAGTAGCAAGGGCTATGTTGTTTGAAAATAATTTGGAAAAGATATTCAAGAGAGAAGCAGTGAACACAACAGTATATACAATGAACAAAGTACAAATCAGAGCAGACATAGACAAGACACCTTATGAATTATGGTTTGGACATGCACCCTCAGTTAATTATTTTAGAATTTTTGGAAGCAAATGTTATATAAAGAGAGATGATGATATTGGAAAGTTTGATCCTAGAAGTGATGAAGGTATATTTCTTGGATATTTTTTGAAAAGAAAATCATATAAATGTTTCAATAAAAGAACTAAGACTATTGTTGAAAGTGCAAATGTTAAAGTTGATGAAAAATTCAAAATTCAGGAAAGAATGCTTGATTATGAATCTGATGAAGAAGCTCATCCTAAACCTAATACTGGAACTACTAAATTGTTTTATGAAACTGATAGTGATTTGTTGAATGAAAGCCACAGTGAAGTTATTGAAGATCCTGCATCTGAAGAGAGATCCGAGATAGTGACACCTAGCAAGAGTTTGTTAAGGAATCATCCTTTTGAACAGATTATTAGGAGCATCAAAAGAGGAGTTCTGACTCAAAATAAGGCACAAGAACAGTTATGTTTGATTTCTCAAATTGAACCTAAGACTACTAATGAGGGAAGAAATATATTTGTGAAGAGGAAGTACAAATGTTATTGTCCAAAACCATTTGGAGAGTAATATTCTTCTCCTGATTGTAATAAGAAACTCAAAATGCAGAAGACATCATATAGCTGGGGCATTTATTTCCTATGACCTATGTCAATTTCAGTTCAATTCCTAAGGATGATATTCTCAATGTGTAAAAATAAACTGATGTGTTATTTTAAAATGGTGTTGACTAAAATTTATGAACATATGTCAAATATCCATTTTTTCCAAAATTTGAAATAGAACCAGTGGCAATATAATCAAATTTGTGAATTTCACATCCAATCATTGGATGTTAATCAAAAGTAAAACACAGTAATATAAATTTGAACTGATAAACAATCTTAGTCTTAGTTCAAACCTACTCCTATGTATGTGGGTTCTTGGAGGTATCTACTAAACAATGTGTGGATCTGTAATGTCGCTATCCAGGACCTTACTCACTTTGCTTAAAACTCCTAATTAGAATTTGGATTTCTAATGCCTGCTATGATATTATTTAAGTTTGCCTTGCTCCTTACTGATTAATATTGTAATGAATTGGTTATCCTTCCCCTTCTCTCTCTCCTACTCTCTCCCCTTCCCCTTCCCCTTCTCTCTCTCTCTCTCTCTCTCTCTCTCTCTCTCTCTCTCTCTCTCTCTCTCTCTCAACTACTCTCTCCCCATCCCATTCTCTCTCTCTCCTACTCTCTCTCTCTCTCTCTCTCTCTCTCTCTCCTCTCTCTCTCTCTCTCTCTCTCTCTCTCTCTCTCTCTCTCTCTCTCTCTCTCCCCCCTACTCTCTCTCCTTCCCCTTCTCTCTCTATCATACTCTCTCCCCTCTCTCTCTCTCTCTCTCTCTCTCTCTCTCTCTCCTACTCTCTCTCTCCTACTCTCTCTATCTCCTTCCCCTTCTCTCTCTATCATACTCTCTCCCCTCTCTCTCCCCTCTCTCTCTCTCTCTCTCTCTCTCTCTCTCTCTCTCTCTCTCTCTCTCTCTCTCTCTCTCTCTTTCTCTCTCTCTCCTACTCTCTCTCTCCTACTCTCTCTATCTCCTTCCCCTTCTCTCTCTATCATACTCTCTCCCCTTCCCCCCTCTATCTTTGTCTCTTTCCTCCCTCTCTCTCCCTCCCATTCTCTCTCTCTCTCTCTCTCTCTCTCTCTCTCTCTCTCTCTCTCTCTCTCTCTCTCTCTCTCTCTCTCTCTCTCATCACCCTCTATCTCGAGCTATCTCTCTCTCTCTCTCTCTCTCTCTCTCTCTCTCTCTCTCTCTCTCTCTCACCTTTTCACTCTCTCTCTTCCTCTCTCAGCCCTCGCCACCTTGTCACTCTCTCTCTTCCTCAACGACCGCCCATGAATTTTTTAAATGGCTGATTAATTTCCTTTTCTTCTTTCAATGGCCATACATGATTTTTCTGCAATCTTCCAACCTTTCATACATAGTCATAAAATACATATTAATATATTATACATATAAAATAATATATAATATATAATGTAACATTTAATATTAATATATATTAAATAATATTTAAAATGTAAAATGTATATTATATAATATTTAATATATAATTGATATTATATAATGTTTAATATATCTAATATATATCTAATATATAGTTTTTTATATATAATATATCATATGAAGGATGGAGAAATGGGAGGGAGAAAGTGGAGGGAAGGGAAAGTGAAAATTCAAAATTCTGTCGTCATATTCGAGTACCCGATTAGGCTCAGTATTGCTTTGTACGCCAAACCTACATGGTCAACTATTGAAATGACTCAAATACGTGTTTTTCCCCTATTTCTCTGAGTTCCAGACTTCAACAATGTAGTTGACGACTTTTTTTTCACCCGAATTTGATAAAATGAAAAGGGTATCTTAAAGAGATTATCAACTTTCTATCGATATAATTGTTGTCAAATTTTGAATTTGGTAAGTAATTATTAGTTATTTTCTAATTGAGCTACCTCTAAAGTGTTGATTTATATACTGATTGAAAAATGATTATAACTTTTAGACGGTATAACATTTTTGAAATTAGAAAAATGTGTCACATACTATGCTTTGCCTACTATAAGAAAAAAAATAAAATTGAATTTTGTAAAGTTTTGAATGAGTTAAGGTGGTCAGACATGAGAGGTTTTTTATTCTGAAAATGTTGTAGCAGAAAATTCATAATTAATTTTTTTTTTTGAATAAAATTACAAAAAAATATGCATCACATTCGGGCATGATTCTACTACTTATATATTAAATCTTATAAAAAAATATTATCATTTGATCATGATTAAGGTGGTCAGACATACACCTACTTCTTATTTTTTTCCTAAAATTTTTGTACTGCTGTATTGAAATCTATACTTTTCACCAATTATATTAATTTATTTTTAGAAAAGGCCTAGTAGTTTAGAAACTACATTCAATTTCCTACATATTCTATTCTTACAACTTTTTGCTATTAGGTTGATAGCTAGTTCAAATTTTTACGTCAAGTTGACTAACCCTAATTTGTTGATTTTTCATTGCCACTTAAGGGTATAGTTTGGCCCCTCTTGCACATATACACATGTAGCAGCTCTTTTCTTTAAGAAAATTGTCAGATTGCATGGATTACCGAGGAGTATTATCTCTGACCGAGACAGTAAATTTATTGGATACTTCTGGAAGACCCTTATGAAGAAACTTGGCACTGAGTTGAAATAGAGTTCTACATTTTGCCCACAAACCGATGGACAAACTGAAGTTGTGAACATAATTTTGGGAAATCTTTTGAGATGTTTAGTTGGAGACACACCGAGTAATTGGGATTCTATATTGGCACAAGCAGAGTTTTCATACAATAATTTAGTGAATAAGAGTACTGGAAAGACACCATTTGAGATTTTGAATGGAACACAGTCGAGAGGTATATCTGATTTGAGAGACATTGTTGATGAAAATAAGAGAAGTGCTGAAGGAGTGAAATTTTTTGAGTACATGAAGACATTGCATGAAGATGTGAAGCTGAAGCTGGAAGAGAGTAATGAGAAATACAAAGACAAAGCTGATAGATCAAGGAGACACAAGACTTTTGATGTTGGTGATGAAGTGATGGTTCATTTGAAGAAAGGCCAATTTCCTGTTGGAACATATGGGAAGCTGAAAATGAAGAAGTTTGGACCTTGCAAGATCTTGAGGAAATTTGATAGTGGAAATTCATATGAAATTGAGTTACTTGATGACATGGACATATCACCGATTTTCAACATTATTGATTTGTATGAGTATCATGAACCTGATGAAGAAGTGACAATACTGACAGAGTATCCTAAGAAGTAGAATGAAGAAGTTGAGCAGATCCTAAAGTAAAGAGTTGGCAAAAGTACAAGGGGAAAACAATATATGGAATATCTGGTAAAATGGAAGGATAGACTAATGGAAGATAGTTCATGTATTTCACAATCTAATTTGGATGCAACTCAGATCATACCTTCCAAATGATTTGGAGATTCATTTCAAAACAACCCTAGGTGTCTGATGCAGGAGCATCTTGGGTCCTTGGAAATCCTATGTCACCAAAAAAATTGTAGAGTTTGTCTGTGTTGCTCAGTTCCTTCTTTGACTGAGTTGGTTAGTAGTTGGTCAGTTTCCTTTGGTTACTGATTATGGTCAGTTATCTCCTGGGTGGTCAGTTGTTTCACTAGCACTCAGCGATGCTTGTCTGTTGCTCGGTCATCCTTGCTTACTGAGTAGTTTCTTTTTTTTCTGTTGAGGCCAACTTGTGCATTTATTATGGATCATGGATTTCATGTTGGAATCTATCTTTGGGAGGTGTGTGGTCCTAGATCTAACCATTCCTTCCATTGATTGTGGATCTGAAGGCCGACTCAGTTTGGTAGACTCTTGTATAAATGTAGTTGTTTGGTTGTAGTTTAGGAGTCAGTTTTAGATAGAGATAAGAAGATAGTAGATTGGAGATCATTGGTAGATCCTCACATGTTTGAGGACTTCTATAATTCATTGTAATATCTGGCCCTAACTGGGAAGGCCTTAAAGCCCAACATGTATGATTCTATTTGATGAAAATTAAAGAAAGATCCAACATTCTCTCTCTCATTGTTGTTGTTAAATGCTTATGTGTGTTGTTGAGCAGGCTGGATCATTAGGGTGTGCCATCATTTGGCCCCTCTTGGTCCTTCCCTTACATCACATTCACAACACACCATGATATAAAAGATCATGGAGACTATGAGGAGGTTAAATAGGGGAGCTCAAAAGATAAACAAAGATACAAAAGAACAAATGAAATAACAAGTATCTCACACACCTTTTTCCATAGGGGGGATCATGGATGATGATTGATTTTATTGGTATGATATGAGGATGTTTGAAAGTAAAGTCCAAAAATATAACTGAGAGGGGGGTGGGTGAATCAGTTATCAGATAAATACAAATTTTATCACCATTATCAAATTTCAACCATGTAATCACTCTAAGAAAACCATAGAAAGATAAACATACACAACAACAACACAATAAAACAAGATATGTTGATTGGGGAACCTCTTGATCAAAGAGTAAGCCATAGTGGGAATGATGCCCAAAAAAGATGTACTAATATAAATATTCCTTGTGAGAGGATGGACTCTGTTAGGAGCCTTATGGAATACATTTAGCACATATGAGTCCTTGTTAGGAGACTTTGAATCCCTGTTAAAAGATTCTAACCTGGTTAAGAGTAATGGAAGATAGAAGGACCCACTTTCAAAACAACTTCAAGAGAAAAATAACTGAACACACTCTCCAACTGATCTATGTATTATCCAAACAAAATAATACTAACAATTACTGATCTCAGCAACTTATCTTTGCTCCTTTGCCTATGCCAAACTGCACCAACTGCTTCACCAGATCTCAATATTGGATCTCTACAATTCCCATATCAACATGTATTTCTCAATTCCACAATTCATATCTACATCCCTTTTTCAATCAAGGAAAACAATATTTCCTTTATACCACACTTAAATAATTAAAAATGAGTTGGCTAAGAAGGATTAACCAACTAAAAATCTAAACCTTCAAACGGTACATAATATTCCATAAAAACATAAAACTGTCAACTTCAAAACAAAATAAATCTTCACTCATGTGACCTCCAACCATGTTGTCTCATCTAGGTCACAACAAAATATCTTCATCAACTATATAACTTTGCATGCCTAGATTCTATTGTAGTTAGGAGATATAATCAAGTTATCACAAGCCGCTTCTCAAGAACACTATCTGAATACTGGTTCCACTAAATTACACATAACTATCATGAATAATTGAATTTTCATACATTCTCTTGACCACAATCTCAAGACACAATATAAAATAATTCATCAACTTCGCATAGCTTGATCTACAATACTCCACATGTGCTAATTCAAACAATGTCTACTTCTTTTCTAATCTCCAGTAGATCAATGTGTTGACATCAATGACAATCACAGTCATTAATGAAACATACAACTACTACAAAATGACTCTGAATAATCCCCCATAGGACATATTCAGTATTCATTTCTAACAATCTCCCCCATTGACATTGATGGAAACATAAATTAAAAACATCCAAGTTCCATAAATACCAAATTGTAACACTACTGCTCTGAAATATCTTCACATCCTCTTCATCAATCAAATCACCAAGTGTTTTTTATTTTACATTGTATTCTTCTCTCCCATTGACATCAATGACAAAGAAAGCATCAATATGTTAATCTATTTAAAAATTTCAATGTCAAAAGACACTATTCAGAAAATACATTCACAAGTCCTTTATGACTCAACTCAAAAGACACATACTCCCCATAGAGGAAGTATCAACATACAGTCCAGAGAGGATAGAGCTCATATACCACTAGACTAATGAAACTATCAGTATCACTTCTCAAAATTAGGTTGGGGCATAACCCCAAGCATATCTCTCAAATACTCAAATGTATCTTTAGGTAAGGGCTTTGTAAATATATTTGCAATCTACTCTTTTGTACTTATATACTTAAGTCTGAATTCTTTCTCTGCAACTTTCTCTCTTACAACATGATACTTGATTTCTAAATGCTTTGTCTTAGAATGCAATACAAGATTCTTAGACATACTTACTATATTGGTGTTATCACAGTGTATGATAACAAGCTCATCAAATTTGATTCCAATATCCTTCAAAATTTATTTCATCCATATTATTTGATTATAATTTTTTGTTGCGGCTACATATTCTTCTTCTGTTGTGTTCTATGAAATACAATTATGTTTCTTACTTAGCCAAGAAACCAATCTTCCTCCAAGAAAAATTCTCCACCACTTGTACTCTTTTTTATCATCAACACTACCTCCCCAATCTACATCTTTATATGCACATAGGGTAAAGTCATTTGATTTATCATACCATAACCCATAGTCAATTGTGCCTTTCAAATATCTAGATATTCTTTTTACTGTTGCATTATGTGACTCTTTAGGATCAACTTGAAATCTTGCAATAATTCCAACTACATATGATATGTCTGGTCTTGTATGAGGTAAATACTACAATCCTCCAATCATGGATTTGTACTTCTTTTGTTCAGCTACATGAGTTTCATCTGTGCTAGATAACTTATGACTAGTTACCATAGGTGTGCCAACCAACTTACAATTTTTCATTCAAAATCTCTTCAAAAAGTCTTTTAGATGCTTTTCTTGACATAAGAAAATACCATCACTTTTTTGTTCTATCTATAATCCTAAAAAATATTTCATCTCACCAATCATGCTCATTTCAAATTCTATGTTCATTTCATCAGCAAATTTATCACTAACTTCATCTTCACCTCCAAATATAATATCATCAACAAATATAACTACAATCAATAAACCATTCTCAATCTCCTTCATATATAAATTACTATCTCATGTGCCTTTATCAAATCCCAATTTTATCAAATATTTATCTAATCTGCATACCATGGTCTAGGTGCTTTTTTCAGTCCATATAAGGCTTTGTTCAGTTTACATACCATATCTCATTCATGAGTCAAAGGAAAACCTTCAGGATGCTCAATGTAGAATTCTTCTTCCAATTCTCCATTCAGAAATGTTGACTTCACATCCATCTGATATACTTTGAATTTTTATAAGCTGCATAAGCCAAAAACATTCTTACCACTTCAATTCTGGAAATAGGTGCAAAATTCTCTTCATAATATTTTCCTTTTTGCTGTTAGTATCCTTTACATACCAATATTTCTTTTTTCCTTACAACTTCACCTTGTTCATTCATCTTATTCTTGAATACCCATTTAGTTCCTATAACATTTTTATCTTTAGGTCTAGGGACCAAATTCCAAGTCTTGTTCTTTTCAATTTGATCTAGTTCTTCCTTCATTGCTTTAATCCAATTTTCATCTTTACAAAATTCATCAATAGTTTTTAAAGGTTCAATTTGAGAAATTAAACATAGTCCTTCTTGTACCTTATCCCTTGTCAGAACTCCTTTTTCTATGCTCCCAATAATTTGATCAACAGGGTGATTTCTTGCTAGATTCTTATTAGGTGTCACTCTCTCAGTTCTTGCTTCAACTCTATATTCTAGTCTAGGTTCTTCTCTTATCTCCTCAATGTAAATCTCATTCTTCAAATCAATGTTAGTTTCATAAAATAATTCAACATTTTCTTGATCAATTTTAGGAAGAACTTATTCATCTGATTCATAATCAATGATTCTTTCTTGAATTTTGAACTTCTCATATATTTTAACATTTGCGCTCTCAACAATAGTCTTAGTTCTTTTATGGAAATATCTATAAGATTTTATTTTCAATGAATAACCAAGAAATATACCTTCATCACTTTCACAATCAAACTTACCAATGTCATAATCTCTCTTAATGTAACACTTCCAAAAATTATGAAATACTTAACTGATGGCACATGTCCAAACCATAATTCATAAGGTGTCTTATTTGCATCTTCTCTAATTTGTACTATTTTCATTATATATACTGTGGTATTCATTTCTCTCCAAAATATCTTCGCCAAATCATTTTCAAACAACATAGCTCTTGCAGCTTTAGTTACTGATTTGTTCCTTCTTTCTTCAATACCATTTTGTTTAGGAGTTCTAGGGGCTGAAAGTTGTCTCTTAATAACATTCACTTCACAAAAAGTATTAAATTCCTTTGAAGTAAATTCTCCACCTCTATCAGACCTTAAAAATTTAATCTTCATTCTAGATTCATTCTCAACTTTGTTGTTAATCAATTTAAACTTGTCAAATGCTTCAATTTTTTCTTTAAGTAATGCTATCCACATCATTCTAGTAAAGTCATCAATAGGAATCATAAAATACCTTTCACCATAGAATCCTCTAGTCCTTGTGGGATTTCTCAAATTTGTATGAACAATTTCCTACTTTGTTGCTGTTGTAAACTTCTTACTAGGAAATGAGCTTCTTTTCTACTTAGCCATAACACATTCTTTGCAAATCATGTTAGTGGGTTTCCTAATCTTAGACAAATCTCTTACTACAAATGTAGTACTTACTTTCAAAATGTTATCAAAGCTTATGTGACAAAACCTTCTATTCCATAACCAACTATAATCAATTTTAGTAATCAAACATGTCATCTAAGCGGGATTTAACTAAAATACATTACCTCTAGTTCTTGATCTAGTTCCAATCAAATTACCATCCTTATCCTTGAGTAGGATTTGACAAACATGAAAATCCACAGACCCCGAATACACCTGCATGCAAGAACCTGATACAAAGTAGAAGCACAAAAATGAAAAAGCAGAACTCAGATGTTTACTCAAAAGGTGAGAGCAAAATTATCAACTGAATTAAAAAAACAATTACAAAGTTCAACCTTAAAAAGGTGAATGAAACCCTAAAAGGGAAAAACTAGGTTGCACATTATTAATTAAGAATTAATTAATAATGCACCTAAGAGACGCTTAAGCAACTAGAGTAAAAGGAAATAAAACTCTAACACCCCCCCTTAAGCTGAACGCAGGGAGAAAGCAGACCTAGCAAGACTAAGAAAGCAAGAAATGGGTCCCGGCAACAAGGCCTGATCAGGTACCCAGTACAAGGAAATCTCTGTAAACCGGAGACAAAGGAGAAAACCCAGTGGGAAAAACCCCTCTCCAAAAAGAGATATAAAAACAAGCAAAGACAAAAGGCATGACTTCAAGAGACTCTCTCAAAGCCAGTAGTACAATGCGTGCTGCTAACCCCCCCCGAGAGAGAGGGTCGAAGCTCCAAAGCCCCCCAGAATGAAAGAACCCCTGGAGCAATGAGCAAACCACTGTGACTCCAATGCAGAGGAGTGAAGGTCAGTGGGTGCTGAAGAGGTGACCTCGAAGGATGAGGTGTCACTGGAAGGCCGAGCTGATGCTCAAATGTGAAGACACGAGGATCCTAAAAGGGAATCCCCAATGCAAGTGGTATGACAGGTGTGCTGACACTGTCATGAGAGAGGAGATGAGTGTCCTCTGAAGAATCCTCAACAACTGCACCTGGTGGCTCGATGAATGGAGCTGGAGGATCAAGCAGTGCTGAAGAAGAATCCGGCTGAAGAGAAAAGTACTCCTCAGGATGTGGTGTAGCAGTCACAACACGGGTCTCAGGAACAACACAGAGGTTCAAGCTACCTGACTGCACCACATGATGCTCTCGTAAAAGAGGAGAGCTGAGCTCCGACAATGGAGATGGTGGACCAAAATGAGAAAAGATGTAGAGACGGGAGGAATGATCAACTGTCCCTGTAGCAATAATGCCTCCTGTCACACTATCCCTGATGAAGGCTGAATCGGCCGTGAACTCAACTGTCTTCCCTGACCCATTGCGAGTAATCTGATAAATGGAGAGAAGGTTTGCAGAGAGAGATGGAACATACAATACATCATGGAATGTGCCATCCTGAATGCTGACTGAACCTGTCCCACAGACTGTCTGTACAGTGTTATTCCCCATGAGAATATGAGGAATGGGAGAAGTCTCAAAAGAAGAAAACAACTCCTGAGAAGATGCCATATGGTGAGAAGCACCGGAATCCAGTATCCAAGGGACATGTAAAGGGGATGCAACAGATGCCCGTAATGCATGACCCTGTCCAAAATCCTGTCCAGATGTCAAAGAAGATGCAGAAGACTGAAAAGCAGACCCCTGTGAGGTGGAAGAGGATGGAGAGAAAATAGTGCTCTTCTGAAGGAGAGCTTGCAAATCTGCAATCTGTTTCTCATAACCATCACATCTCTTCTGAAAACACTGTGACTCATCATGGTTCCTCTTCTGACAATAGGAACATGTGGGGATCTGAGTCTTCTGATTCTCCTTCTTAGAAGAGGATGGTGTGTCAGTAGAGTGCTGAGAGGAGGAGTCAGATATCTGCTTCGGCTTCGGCTTCTGTGTGTCCTGAGATGACTTGGCAAGCAATGCCTGTGACTGTGAACCTGCAAGTGAATCCATCTGAGTGATCTTGGACTGCTCACGAGTCAACCTGTCACAAAAATTCTCAAAAGAGGGCATAACATGTCTGGTACCCAAAGCATCCATGGTGGAGTAGAAAGTGGAAGAAAAGATCTGGTACTGTCCTCCCAACTTTGAGAGTATCAAATAGATACACTCATCATCTGTCTTTGTTTTCCCACATCCCTGCAAAACTGAACGCAGAGACTTGAACTTCATCAAGAAGTCCTCAATGGTGGGAAAGCTGGTAGGAGTCAAAGTAGTCAACTCTGCATCAAGCTGAAGTGCCCTGAACTCATTAACTGTGCCAAACAAATCTGAAAACTTGCCCCAAATGGCCCTAGGAGTGGTCAAACCTTCCAAGTGAAAGAGGAGACTGTCGGAGATGTTCAGTGCAATCAAGCCCATGGCTTCATCCATCTTATTCCTGTGCTGAAGAATCTCAAAGGGACGTTGCAGGACAGGTTGGTTCTCATCCAGACATGACCATAAGCCACGTGACATAAGAAGTCTGGTCATGTGTGCTTTTCAGGTATGATAATTATGCGGTGTCAGCCGGGCCACAGAGGGATCCGACATTGAGAGAAGAAGAAGACAGAAGTAGAAGGGTCTTTTCTGAAGTAAATTACAGAAAGGAAAAACACCCCCCCCACAATGTATAAATCAAACCCCCGTACAGCAAATAACTGAAAGCACAAAAAAAATGAGGAGAAAACCTGGACTCCAGAAGCAGAGAAGGAGGAAAGGAGAAGCCTTGACTTTGATGCTAAAAAAGAGAGCTCAAATGGCTGAATCAGCAAACCAAACCAGCATCATTGCGTCCGTCTCGGAAAGACCTTTCCGGTGATATATCATATGTCGATTTTCGAGTCCGTATGAACCCTGTAGGAGCAAAAACACCCAAGTACCCCCAAATGTAAGCTCTCTGGAAAAAACCAGGGACGGCAAAAAAAATTGACGGCCGTATGACCGTCACTGGGCCGTCACTGACGTCAGCATGACGTCATCCCGAGAAATTTTAACGGTGCCGGAAAAATTAAAAAACCACCGGAAAAAAAAATCCCGGCGCCGGAAACTCGCCGGCAAGTGACGTCAGCAGGTGACGTCACCTGCTGCAGGCGGCCGGGCGGAGGATGGGTGGCGGCCGGGCTGGGCGGCGGTGCGGCGGCCGATCGCTGGTGGCGCGGTGGCGGTCGGCGGGGCGCCGGTGGCACGGAGGTGGCCAGCTGGGCGCCGGTGGCTGGCCGGTGGCGCCGGGGCGGCCGGCTGGGCGCCGGTGGTGTGCCGGTTGCGCGGCGGCGGTGAGAGGGCGGCACGCTGGTGGCGCGCGAAGAAAAACCATGAAACGTTTTTTTTTTTAATTTTTTTCCTCAAAAAACGTGTCCGTACGGCCCGTGGGGGTTGAGAAAATTCACCCAGAAGCCCCGGAGGCCAAATAGAACAAATTTTATATGAATTTTGGGTATCTCAGGCCTTCTGGACGCAACCGTGAGGTCAGTTTTTGTCCAAAATTCTCTGAAAAATTGTAACCCCCCAGATCCAATATAAAAAATAGCAGAAAACGCCAGAAACAAAGCTTGATCCACAGCTTCAGAAAACTTTGAACAAGCTGCAGCAGAATGGCTCTGATACCATGTAGGATTTGACAAACATGCAAATCCACAGACCCCGAATACACCTGCATGCAAGAACCTGATACAAAGTAGAAGCACAAAAATGAAAAAGCAGAACTCAGATGTTTACTCAAAAGGTGAGAGCAAAATTATCAACTGAATTAAAAAAATAATTACAAAGTTCAACCTTAAAAAGGTGAATGAAACCCTAAAAGGGAAAAACTAGGTTGCACATTATTAATTAAGAATTAATTAATAATGCACCTAAGAGACGCTTAAGCAACTAGAGTAAAAGGAAATAAAACTCTAACAGATCACACAAGTTTTCTCAATAACCAAACTTGATATCTTAATGAAGGGCCACACCACCCTTACCAACTTATAACTAAAAAAATAACATGGAGACAAAGAAAAGACAAAATACTTTATAAAGCATACATTAATACTTGAAAATCATTACAACTTAAGAGATCTTACAACATGAGAGCTTCCTCCAAATATGAGATCTACAACATGAGAGATCTTACATCCTCCAAGCTTACAATCCAAGAGCTTGCAATGAAATAGCTTCTTCCCCAATACAAGATCCTACAACTTGAGAGCTTCTTCTCCAATAGGAGATTCTACAACTTGAGAACTTCTTCTCCAATAGGAGATTCTACAACTTGAGAACTTGCTTATGAATTCTCCTATGCCTTCTTTATATAGGCATTTCCCACCCAAGATATTACAACACAACAAATGTGGGATAAAAGAAAAGTGTAACTACCTAGCTACAAATATTAAATGCAAGAACTTTTTATAAATTTCTAAAATGCCACCTACACACCTCGATAAATTATTTTCTTTTTTTTTCTTTTTTTTTTTCCTTTTTTTTTAAAAAAAAAATAATTTTTATCATGCTCCATTTTATTTTGTGATGCAAGATTCTCTTGCATCAAACACCCAAGGTAGGAAAAATTTTGTGGATATGGATTCACAAAATGAAATAGTCGTTGTTGATATATATATATATATATATATATATATATATATATATATATATATATATATATATATATATATATATATATATATATATTCTTTCTCTTCCAACACCTTGCTAGAACAAGTATTGGTTGCTGATATTTTATTTTTTTCCTTCTTTTCCAACACCTAGTTGGAACAACTATGTGCTGCTAACAATGCTCCTTTGCAATAAACTTCATCCAAATGTAACTCTCATTCTCCTCCAATCTTTTAGGATCTAATGCATCTTCAATAAACTCTATAATACCATACAAATCTTATTTTGAATACCAAACATCACTTGCAAGGTTCTCATATAAACTTTCATCATTATCTTTCAAATCTATTTCAAAGTTAGCATCCCATGATTCATAAAAATTTACCTCTTTCACATCATCTTTCTTTTCATCTTTCATGTCTTCAACAAGACATGTAACAACTTCTTTCTTTTGACTTCCAACCAAGATATTTCACTCTTCCTCTACTGCTACAATCTTCACTAATAAATCATCTTCATGAACTTTAGGTTCACAAATCTTTTCATCTTCATGCTCTTCCTTTTCTTTTGTACCGCTTGCATGATACTCCACTTTATATTCTTTCTTTCTTTTATCCAAAGAATTATCATCATCTTTTTGAATCACTCTTCTCTTTTTCAGCTCCACTTCTAATTCAGCCACTTGCTTCTTCAAACCCAATATTGCAACTCTTGTCTCTTCTTGATATCTCTCTCTAATTTTCTCAAGTTTAAGAATTCTAAGAATCCATCAAATCACAAAAGTCATCTTCTTCTTTCTCTTCTCCATACTCACGTCCTCTTAAGAAAAACTTCACCCAACCCAAGGTCCTAGTGCAAACTGTCTCACATTCGGTGATCCATCTACACACTCAATAAATCCTACTCTGATACCACTGATGAAGGGCCCTTACCACCCTTACCAACTCATAACAAAAAAAATAACAACATGAAGACAAAGAGAAGACAAAATGCTTTACAAAGCATACATTAATACTTAAAAATTATTACAACTTGAGAGATCTTACATCCTCAAAACTTACAATCAAAGAACTTACAATCCAAGAGCTTCAACTTGAGAGCTTCTTCCCCAATATAAGATCCTACAACTTGAGAGCTTCTTCTCCAATAGGAGATTCTACAACTTGAGAACTTCTTCTCCAATAGGAGATTCTACAACTTGAGAACTTGCTTATGAATTCTCCTATGCCTTCTTTATATAGGCATTTTCCACCCAAGATATTACAACACAACCAATGTGGTATAAAAGAAAAGTGTAACTACCTAGCTACAAATATTAAATGCAAGAACTTTCTACAAATTTTTAAAATGCCACCTACACACCTCGATAAATGATTTTTATTTTTATTTTTATTTTTCTTATTCTTTTTTTTTTTCTTTTTTTCTTCTTTTTTTTTTTTTCTTTTTTTTTTGTTCTCTATTTTTTTGTTCTTTTTTTTTTAATTTAATTAATTTTTATCATGCCCCCTTTTATTTTGTGATGCAAGATGTTCCTGCATCATATCCCTTATCAACTAACTATCCAACACTCAAAAGACTATGTTTCAATCCATCCACAAAATAAACATCATCGGTGTGAGTCTTTCCACCAAGAGTAATAGATCATATTCCTTTTATTAAGAAAGGTGCATTCTTTCCAACTCTAACAATTTTTTCATCATAATTGTTGAACTTTATAAAAAATTTCATATCTCCAGTCATATGATGTGAACAACCACTATCTATAATCCAATCAGATTTATTTTCTACTTGGAAAACTAAAGCTTTTTCTTCAATAACTTTAGTTTCAAAGTTTTCTTCTTTTATTGCTACAAATCTTATATCATCATTCTCATTATCACTTTCACTTAAAGAATTTCTCAACACTAGCCTCAAGTTCTTCATCATTATCATAGTCACATTATTTAGATCTTCTAGGTATAAATTTATTCTTATATTTATTTACTCTTTTAGGGCCTTTAGATGCAAAATGACCATATTCTTGACATGTCCAACATTAAAAAAATTTCTTACATTCTGGTTCTCTTTTCACAAGCAAGGCAATTCCTTCATCAATATTTCTGTCTTCTTTGGTCTTAGATCTATTACAACTAGCATAATCTCTATTGAAACTAGTACTTCTTGACAAAGTAGGATGAACACTAAGTCTGTTGAATGTTGTCTCAATTCTAGGTAGATCTCGTGACTATCTCAGGCCTATCTCCATTGCTTCTAATCTTCCAAGAAGAGTTTCTCAGGTAAAATTCTTAGTACAAGGTATAAATTGTTCAATTATTTGTGTTGTCTTCTTAGATATATGGATCAATGTCTATAAGATCTTCCATATCACTTTATCCTCAATTTTATTCCCTTCACAAGCTTTGATACCTGCAACAATCTTTGATATCCTACCAATATAACTTCTAACAGATGCATCTTCCATCATTTTTATATCTTCAACTAAACATATCCAATTTTGTAATCTGACTCTTTTTGCATACACATCACCTTCAAAAGTAGATTGTAAAGCTAACCAAGTTTCATGAGATGTCCTTATATTTTTTACCTGACTGTATTCATTCTTTGGAAGAGATGATAAAAGTGCTTCATTGGAAAGTATATTACACATAATAGATCTCTCTATGTATCAGTACATCCTTTAATTTTGTCTTCTTCAATGATAGTCTTCTCATTCTTTGTGATTAACCAATATCCTAGTCATAAACATAGTAAATGTGTCTTCATATTTTTTTTCTATCTATCATAGTTTACTCCATCAAAATTAGAGATTTATTTCTTGAAATGAGTCGCTATAGATCTCCTTAAGTTGTTAAACTTTTCCTTCAAGGACTTGCTGCTCTAATACCAATTGTTAGAAAGTAAAGTCCACTAAGATAACTAAGAGGGGGGGTGAATCATTTATCACATAAATACTAATTTTATCACCATTATCATATTTCAACCATGTAATCGCTATAAGAAACAAATATAGAAAGATAAACATACACAACAATGCAATAACCCAAGATATGTTGGCTAGGGAACCTCTTGATCAGAGAGTAATCTCCGGTGGGAATGATGCTCGCAAAAAATGTACTAATATGAAAATTCTTTGTGAGAGGATGGAATTTTTTAGAAGCCTTATGAAATACATTCAATACATATGAGTCCCTTTTAGGAGACTTTGAATCCCTATTAAAATATTTTAACCCGGTTAAGAGTTATGGAAGATAGAAGGACCCACTGTCCAAACAAATTCAAGGGAAAGATCATTGAACACACTATCCAACCGATCTTTGTATGATCCAAAAAGAATAATATCAGTAATTAATGATCTCAACAACTTATCTTTTCTTCTCTGCCTGTGCGAAACCTCACCAACTGCTTCACTAGATCTCAATATCAGATCTCTATAATTTTCATATCAACATGTATTTATCAACTCCATTATTCATGTCTACATTCCTTTTTCAATCAAGGGAAAAATTCCTTCCTTTATACCACACTCAAATAATTACAAATGAGTTGGCCAACAAGGCTTAACTAATTACAAAATATAAACTTTCACACGTTACATTATATTCCATAAAAACATAAAACTGTCAGCTTCAAAACAAAATAAATTTTCACTCGTGCGACCTCTGAACATGTTGTCTCATCCAAGTCACCACCAAAATATCATCATCAACTGTATAACTTCACATGCCTAGATTCTATCCCGGTTAGGATATATAATCTAGTTATCATAAGCCACTTCTCAAGAACACTGTCTGAATACTGCTTCCACTAAATTACACATAACTATCATGAATAACTAAATTTCTATACGCGCTCTTGACCACAATCTCAGGACACAATATAGAATACTACTCAACTTCTCATAGCTTGATATGTAATACTCCACATGTGCTAATTCAAACACTATCTGCTTCTCTACTAATCTCCAGTAGATCAATGTGTTGACATCAATGACAATCACAATCATGAATGCAACATACGACTTCTACAGAATGACTCTAAATACTCCCCCATATGACATATTCATAATTCATTCCTAACAAAGGAAGGATACATCCTATGACAAGAGACAAGCGAGGCACTCGAACCTCAATGGGACCCAAGACTGATTACCGAAGCACTATCTAGATAGGGACAAAGATCATGATGATACAAGGATTGCATGACATAGATGGATTTGGGATGAAGGCGACGATGAAAAGATGTGCATGATGGTGCCCCACTTGAGATGGAAAGCTAAGATGGACTGATGGTGGATAGGGTGATGATGGATGATGTGTCCTAAAATGGCACAAGAAGGATGCATCCCAATGATGATTATTGGATTGAGATAAAGACTTGTATCAAGACTAAGGATATGATTGGATGGGTTGATTGATTTTTGATGTTGGGTAGCTAGAGGATATGGATAGGATTTACATGTGATGGAAGATTTATAGGAATATTGGGATATGACTGGATAACATTAGATTTCATGGGAGGTAGAATAGAGCTAGATACCAATGAAAAGGGAAGTAAAAAGTGATGGAAAGATGGAAGAAATTCTTAGGGATGTGGAGATGGAGGAACATGTAGTCACTAATAGATGGGAGTAATTTGGATGGGGAATGGAATGAGATAAGGATTTGTGGATGGAAGGATTGGGGATAAGATGGAAGTGAAATAAGGATGGGAAGATGGTAAGATGGATGTTATAAGGTCTCAAAGGAATATATCACCAAGGAATAAGATGCTCCTTCTTAGGATAGATCATACATGAGGATGCATTAGGAGGGGTACAATAGGATGGGAAGATAAGACAACTATAGGATGAGGGAGGTAGATGAAAATTAGGATGATAAGTGGATGTGGGAGGTGAATGTCATATAATATGATAAAAAGGATGGGTGGATAGAGGATAGGTTGATGAAAATTATGGCAAGGGAATGGATGCACAAAGGTACCCATAAGCATGTATACATGGTGGTCTTCATGTTGTTATCAAGATTCGAAGGAGGATGATGGAGGTGAGAGGAAAATGGGATTGAAGAGGTGATGGATATTATGTAGTAGAATAAATTTACCCCAATTTTAGAGTGGGACTAGATAGAGGGATTATGGACAATGCTTTTTTTATAGGTTTTCATCATGGTACTTGTCCAAGGTGCTTGTTTTCCAAGTTTTCACCATTGGATGATTATTTCTCTTTACTTTTTTCATCATTTTTTGTTGTTGATCTTTTTTCTTTATTTTTATTTGTTTTTCATAGTTTTTCTGATTCTTTCTGCCTAGATGTTGGTACATCCTTATTATCATGTATGGATTATTCAACAACATGGATGAGATGGTTGGGATAGTGGGTATGTGTGGAATGAGGGATATAGTGCTAGAAAGTATTTGGATATAATGATGGAAAATGAGCATGATAGGGGGATGTTAATAGGACCAACATTAGTGCATGTTTTGAGATGTGTCAATGTAGGGGATGAGAAGTGCATGGTAAATGTGGATATGATGGAGGAGTTATGATAGGTAGTTTTGGGACATAAGGACCCAAAATAGAGCTAGGAGATGGAGGAGGGGAATGATTAGCTAGTGGAATATAAATTTTAGATTCCATTGTGGATGCTTCTTTTAGGTGCATTGCATCTTTTTCCTTATGAATCCACATAGTATTTTCTTTTTCTTTGGTGGGCCTTTGCAGCCTTTGGGATGTAGTGAAGTTCTTAATTTGATTTTTATTTTCTCAAGCATGTCTTTTGGAGTGGACATGGATATCTTTGGATCTTTTTGGATGGTTATATTTATGTATTTCTGATATGGAATCCAAATTATTATCATGAGCACTGGAAGGAATATTAGGAGGTGTGCAAGATGGAGGAGATATGGGTAGAATTATAGTGGGTTTATGGGGGATGGTGCATTTGGGCATGCACCTTTGTTGATTCTAATTAGGAATGCATGGAATTGGATTTTATCATGGGTGATAAGGATATGGGATTGGTGGATGGAGGAATGAGTAGGAAAAGATGGGGGATGGGATTTTGGGACTTAAGGGCCCAAAGTGGATTTTGTATGTGGAAGATATGTGATGGTAGATTTTTGGATTTAAGAATGCAAAACCAATTTAGAGCATGAAGGAGGGATGTGATATGTAGTTTTGGGTCATAATGATGGAGGAGGGGGAATGGCATTAAATGTTTTGGAGGAATGACAAGGACATGTGATGGTGGTTTTGGAAGTATGCTTAAATTTTTATTTAGCTATACCAACAGTTTTGGAGGAAGTGTCTTTGGATGTGTGAAAAATACCATATGATCATGGATGATTTTTGTCCTTGATAGGCTCTAGAGTACCTTCTTCATGAGAGCCTAAGAATTTACCTAGGGAATAAGATAAATATATAGTATTAGGTGTCATGGTGGAAGATATGAAATTTATTTCTTCCGCTTCAAATGGGACATCATTGAAAAATATAAGTGGATGAAGGGGATAGAGGGATGGTGGTTGGATATGTGTTAGAGGATCATGAAGTGGAAGGGATGGGATTATATGATCTTGACTAGGTTGGGGAATGAAAATGGATCTTTAGATGGAGGAGTGGATGGAAAAAATGGATCATGTAACAGAGGAAGTGGGATGGTAGGATCATGAGTTGGAGGTATGGATGTTGATGCATCATAAGATAGAGTGGGCGATAATAATGGATTATGAAATGGAGGATTTGGGAGGGTATGATCTTGATTTAAATCAATGGATACTTCAACATGATTTTGGACAAGATCTTGACTTGATTGGATTGGTGTGATGGGGGATGTATGGATGGATTCTGAAGATGGGGAGGATGGAAGGATGGGAGGTTCTATGATTGTGATAGAGTGAAGAAGGGTAGACTCATGAGGTTCATCAGATGGGGTTTGGATAATGCTAGGAGGAGAAAACATGGATGATAATTGGATAGAGTAAACCGATGGAAATGACTCAATAATTCTAGGAGGTGGAAGAGGATCATTAAGTGGGGTAGATGGAAGAATGATAATAGGTGTGGGTGATGGAGGAGGAATGAGGGATGTAGGTGCTAGATAAGCATCATCATCTCTAGTAGCTTTTCATGAGGGAGTGAGATGACATGACTCATTAACTTTAGGAGAGAGATTTTTTGTTGGCTTCCTTGTGAAACTCCTTCAAGACTTTCACAATGGAGGTTGAGGTGAAGGATTAGAATGTGTAGATGGTGGGAAGCTAAGATAGTACACACATTGATTCAAGGTGGTGGATTTTGAACTTGGTTGAGGGGATGACTATGTAGATGAGGGGGTGGAGGATGGCATGACTAGATAGTTCACATAAGTAGGCATCGAGGTGACTTTTGAAGTGGATTTACTAACTGATGGGGTAGGGGTGATGGATTGAGGTATGGAATATGAAGTGGATTGAGGGATGTGGATAGATTCTGGAAGGGGATATGTGGTAATGTAGGTAGGAATGGAAGATGGTGGATTGAGATAGGATGGAGGAGATAGACTAGAAAGGAAGGATATAGTTGATGGTGGATTAATACTAGCATGGAGATTATGGTAATGGATTGGAATACTAGGATCATGGATTTGAAAATGGGTTAAATGATAAGGAGATGATGGACTTAGATAAGGGATATTGTTGTGGAAGGGGAGTTTTCCATATGACTACGGAAGAAGGTGAAGGCATAAATTATGTATGTCGGGGATATGTGGGTATGACATAGGAAGAAGGTGTGGATGCATGTAATAATGGATTTCCCTTGTCAAAGGTATGATAAGGAGTACTAGTGGGTATGCATGGTGAAATGATGGGGTAGTTTGGAGGAATGATTTGGATTTGGATGGTATTTGGAGAAAGATTGATAAGGTTTTCAATGTATTCATGATGATCAATAAGAATCTCATCATCATTGGAATATGATACAATGGGAGAAAAGGTGGGATGACTGAACTCATCATAATAGAATTGTGACATGCTAACTTGTAGATGAGTTGGACGGGGATGAAAGATGAAGATGGACAAAAAAACTAAAGCTCAAGTTAGGATGATTAACAAGATCAGACTGGGATTTGGATTAATCTTAGGATAGGAGAAGGGATGGACTCCAAAGAAGATGGAAAGGGGATGATCGATGATCAAGATGACTCTACTAGCCTAGTGTTACCCTAATTTACAACATGCAGGATGATGAACATAAATAGGAAAAAAATTGCATTTTTTAGGAGACCATTCAACACTACATTTCATGTGATGTTGATTAACATTAAATTATTGCATTCAATACCAATTTATATTGTACTCTAAGTATTTATCATGTTCAAAATTTTCAGATTCATAATTGATTATTACATTGTGCATTCAAACTGAATGTTATATACAAATGTTCTTTCATATTTCAGTTTTCATGTCAATAAAAGAGTACAATTTGTAGAATAGAAAGCATGATAGAAGTATGAGTAGGGTCCCATGCATTTCCTTAGGTCATCTGCATATTGCTAGCTAGTTTGTCTGTCAGGTCCTCAGGTCCGTTGTCTAGGTCTTCATCTCCTAGGGGTCTTTAGGGTTATCCTGAATCATGAGAGAGAAAAATAATGTTAGATCCAATTATATCTAAGAAATGCATAAAACAAAACATCATACAACAATCAATCTTTTAGAGCTACAAATCTATCTAGTATTTCAATGCAATCAGAAAATGTGCATCCAGATAAACTGAAAGGTAGTATTAAAGGGAAATGTTTACATGAAACCTTTTACTATTTATGGTCATCCTTATGCAAGTTTTTTTATATTTAAACCATATATCTGAATTAAAGGGACATAGTACTTGTGACTGAGAAACCTTTTTCAGAATAAAAAAAATCTTGTTAGGTTAGTGAACATAGTAAGTTTACTGGTATTGATTCATAAATGTCACCATACTCAGAATTTTCATAAAACTAATGTGTTAATCATATTCACTAACCTAACAAGATGAGTTTGATGTTGTTTTTAAGCTTGACAAAGTAAAAGATGCAGTGCTCAAGTGACTAGTTTTCTTATCATAGTCATAGGAAAATGATGAAGTGTCAAGTGCATTAAAAGATGCTATAGCCTATGCTTTCTAAGGAAGATAATTCACAAGTGAAAAATAGAGAGAAAACCATGTTGTAAATGCCAAAATCCTATAAGATAATAAATGGTAACAATGTTACTAAAATTCCATGTTCATATGATAATTATGATTACAAAAAGCTATAGGATGTTTTAAGAAATGACAGTGTGAAGAACAAGTCCACATTCAAAGTGTATTGCTGAAGAAATGCTTCAAGTATTGTGTTTCAAAGAGCCAAAGAATGTTTATAGAGTGTCTCAATGGTTGTCACGAGCCCGTGCTCAAACTCCATCAAATTTCATTCTAGTGTTTTTGAGTGTCACAAGCCAGTTCTTGAACCTCTTAAAGAAATAAATTAAACATTTTTACATATGTTGCATTTCATTTTAGTCAAACTCATAAGCATTGTTTCACTGTCATTGTTTTTAGCAAGTATTTAAAACCATTCAGTCATTGGTTACTATCAAGTAAGAAACTAGTTAAAGATTCATGATTCAACAACATGGCTTCATGTATAGGAAAAACATTTTTGCAAAGTTCAC
The DNA here is from genome assembly GCA_027943335.1 of Chamaecyparis obtusa. NCBI lineage: Eukaryota > Viridiplantae > Streptophyta > Pinopsida > Cupressales > Cupressaceae > Chamaecyparis > Chamaecyparis obtusa. The sequence goes on along the minus strand of BSBK01000123.1, from coordinate 785,170 downwards.
ATCTTTTATATTTCTCATGACATTCAGATTACAGTCGTTATTGATAAAATTGCATATGTTTGAAGATGAATAATACACTATTTAATATCATAATTTATGAAGAAAAAAAAACCATTGACAGCATAAGAGTTCAAGCATCTTTTTGCATTCAAATGCCATGCACATGTAATGGTTACAGTCAAGTATAATGAAGCAAAGCACTTGGTATTTTAAATCAAACATGTTGGTCTTGTTTTTGGTAGAGGAGAAGTTTGAGTTCAGAGCTAGTATGGTCTCACTGAGTCAACAATGAAATTCATTATGAGCCAAGCTGAAGATACATCAAATAAATGACTAGTGAACAAATAAAAGTTGAGCAAGGTTGACAGTGGAAAAACAATTATGAGGGCATGGTCATTGCTCGAAAGTAATGATGGACTTAATATAAGCTGAGATGTGGATTGAGGGAGAGAGTCAAATAAAGACTGGTGTATACAAAGTGCAGATGAAGAAAAGATCAAATGACAGTGGTAAAGTTCAAGCTGTCTACAATGAATATCAATCGAGCTAAAGATAGCAAGTAATGACCGGTGAATAATAACAACAATATTTATTTTTAAGCATTGGTCATTATCATAGTGAACAAAAGGACATGAAAAACCCCAAGAATAAAATAGAGCTAAGTAAACTAGAAGCAAAATAATGGGTTATCAAGACAAGCTGAAGACATTGAATAATGACTAGTGTATAAAAAGAGACACATCAAGCAATGTAAACCCAAGATATTATTATGATGAAATAATAGAATATTAGGAATATTCCCAAGAGATAACTTAGAGGGGGGGGTGAATCAATTATCTACAAGATTTAATTCTTTATACAATTAAGTATATTTAAACATAAAGCATAAACACAATGAAAGAATAGAAGAACACGACACCAATCTTTTGGTTACGGGGAAACCCAAATAGGTAAAAACCTCAGTGGGACTTGATACCCACTAATATTCTATACTAGTGCAAAATGACCCTTGTTAGAAGATCCTTTACCCTGTTAGGAGTAGCTTTACAATATATTAAGTATAGTAGACTTGGTCAAGAGTCAGACCCTATTAGGAGTCTTTTACAATTGTCCCTGTTAGGGGAGAGGATGCACTATCTGAGAGCTCACTGCTCAAATGGGTGAAGGCTACAACCTTCTGAATAATAGATACACACTATATCTAGATCTTGGTAAACTATGCTTTGACCTACTATCTAGATTAGTTCCAATGAATAGCTTAATTACTTTACTTGGTCACATAGACCTTCTTCTGATGGCTCAACACTTTGCACACTCTGCTTTGCTCCACTTAATCAACTATGAACCACACTTCAACAATCACAAATGACTGCCTATAAATATCTTTCCTCCAAATGATATAATCAAGTCTCCTATTAGAACCACCTTGAAATCATATTAGAGAAACCATAACAAACTCTAACAAACATTTTTTTGGGTCTACTATGCACATGACACATTCTAGGACCTGTTCAATAAGATAATTATAGATGCACGCTACACACTATTGGCTCTACCAAAACAAGTGGAAATTTCTCTGTAAGCTAAATTAACTCATGTGCTCTTAACCAAACATCAATAAATCTCCTCTAAGCTTAAATCCAAGGGTGCATACCCACAAGATAGGTGCAACTACATAACCAATAAAATCTCTGTCAGCTCTTCTGAATAAACATAAGAAACTGTTGCTCGCAAATAGCGACTACATAACTTCACTTCTACTCATCAATAGACTATGCATCCATAATGGAAAAATCACTAACATGTCTTCAACATATATCCAAGCGCACAAGGCTCCATGATAATTGTATGGATAACCATACACAGAACACTATATGTTACTTTTTTAGGAACACTGTTGACACTGGCTTCTATATAACTGTCTGTACTAATAGTTAACCTCTGCACCCATGATATCATTCAGATATCATGTCCATGCTTCATATACTAAAATCTTACAACATAATACTTCCATGCATGCTACTTTCCATATGTTGTCATCAATGACAAACATATAGTCAGTACTGGCCTACTGGAAAATCTCTAACAATCTCCCCCTTTAGCATTGATGGAAACATGTGGAATGAAAAACCACCACCAACCCAAATAAACATTTCTTTTATAACATTCTCTGTTTCCTCTTCAAAACTCCCCCAAAGATGAATCCTCCATCTACTGCAATATTTTCTAATATTCTCCATTTCCTCAACTGTACTGCTGTCATATATGAATGTTGCTCCCCCTTACTATATTACTCCTCTTTTGCTTATGTTTTTCATGACTCTATATATTACTCCCCCTTTGACATCAATGGAAAAGGGTTCCATTCAATTTAAGAACTGATACTACTCTTGAGGTAGAGTAGTCAACCTTCCACAAGTCCCTGAGGATTGATGCCTTTCCTTCTTTCTTCTAAGTAGAATCAGGGAAGGGAATGAATCCCAACTTCTCCCTGAGATACTCAAAAGTATCCTTAGGCAAGGGATTTGTGAATATATCTGCCAATTGATCTTTAGTACTCACATAGTCCAACTTGACTTCTTTTTCTACCACTTTCTCTCTTAGGAAGTGATACTTGATCTCAATGTGCTTTGTCTTTGCATGAATCATAGGGTTCTTTGACATATTGATAGAGCTAGTGTTGTCATAGTGAATAACAATAGGATAATCAATCTAAATTCCAAAATCCTTTATAATCTTCTTGATCCAAACAATTGTAGAATAATTCAAGGCTGTAGTAATAGACTCTGCTTCTACTATTGACTAAGAAATACAATTTTGTTTCTTGCTTGTCCAAGTGAAAATTCTATCACCAAGAAACACTGCTCCACCTGAAGTACTCTTTCTATCATCAACACATCTTGCCCAATCTGCATCAGTGTACACATGAAGCTCAACATTTTTTGCATTAGGATACCATAGACCATAATCTATAGTGCCTTGTAAGTATCTAAATATTATTTTTACTACGATGAGGTGACTTTGTTTAGGCATTGCTGTAAATCTTCCAACTATGCCAACTGCATTGGAAATAACAGGTCTAGTCTGAGTAAGATATATGAGTTTACTAATCATAGACTTATACACTATTATATCTACTACTGGTGAGTCATCTTCTTTTGTAAGCTTACATCCAGTGATCATAGGGGTTCCTAATGTCTTGCAATCATCCATCTTGAATTTTTTTAGTATCTCTTTCACATACTTTGATTGATTAATGAAAATTCCTTTTTCTGTCTACTATACATTTAGTCCCAAAAAGTATTTGATAGGACCAATCATACTCATCTCAAACTCATTCTGCATTTCTTTGGAAAATTTTGCACTTAGTTTGTCATTACCTCCAAAGATAATGTCATCAAAAAATATAGCTACAAGTAGTAAACCTTCAAATGTCTCTCTAATGAATAGATTACAATCTACTGCTCCTTTCTTGAATCCAATCTTTGTTAAGTATCCATCTAGTTTCTCATACCATGCTCTAGGGGATTTCTTAAGTCCATATAGTGCCTTCTTTAATCTGCATACCATATCAGGTTTGTTTGATAAGGTGAATCCTTTTGGCTGCTCAATATATACTTCTTTCAAATCTCCATTCAGGAATGCTGACTTGACATCCATTTGATAAACTTTGAATTTTTTGACTATAACATAGGCTAGAAACAACTTAATACCTTCTAATCTTCTTACATGTGAAAATGTGTCTAAATAATCAATGCCTTCTCTTTTCTCATATCCCTTATATACTAATCTTTCTTTATTTCTTACTACTATGCCATCTTCATTCATCTTGTTTCTGAATATCCACTTTGTTCCAATCACATTCTTATCACTAGGTCTTGGGACCAGTTCCCAAGTGTTATTCTTAACAATCTGATCAAGTTCTTCTTTCATAGCATAATGCCAATTTGAATCATTACATGCATCTTCAATACTTAAAGGTTCAATCTGAGATAGTAAACATACTGCTTCACTACTAGTTGAGTTCTTTGCTTGGGACCTTGTTAAGACTTTTGCACTCTGATCTTCAATGATGTTTGTCTTGGAATGATTTCTTGATGTAAACTTTGGAACGTTAGGTGATTTTGACTTATCAGACTTAGGATTTTCTTCTTCACTTGTCTTAGGGTCATTGAATAACACATCAATACTATCAAACTTTTCTTCAATAACTGTCTCACTAGTAGAGGGTCTAGGTTCTTCTTCAATCATGGGTGAGTAATCATGATACCTTTCTTGAATCATAAAATTTTCATCAATATTTACATGGGCACTTTCAATGATCTTTTTGAATCTTAAATTGAAACATCTATAAGCTTTACTTTTAGTAGAGTAACCAAGAAAAATACCTTCATCACTTCTTGCATCAAACTTTCCCACTGCTTCATCCCTCTTGATGTAGCACTTGCTTCCAAAGATTCTAAAGTATTTTACTGTGGGAACATTACCAAACCATAGCTCATAAGGTGTTTTGTTAGTGCCTGGCCTTAATTGAATTCTATTGATGGTATAGACTACTATATTGACTGCATCTCTCTAATAAGTGTGAGCAACTTTTCCTTCTATCATAATGGTGCATGTTGTATCAAGGATGATCCTATTCCTTCTCTCTACAATTCAATTCTTCTAAGGGGTTCTAGGTGCACTTAACTATCTCTTTATGCCATGCTCTTTGTAGTACTCATAAAATCTGTCAGAGGTGAATTCTCCTCCTCTATCTGATCTCAAACATTTTATCTTTAGTCCAGATTCATTCTCAACCTTAGCTTTGAATATTTTAAATTTATCAAATGCTTCTGACTTATCTTTCAAGAACACAACCCACATCATCCTAGTATAATAATCAACAAACAAAATGAAATACCTTTCACCATAGTATGATCTTGTTTGAGTTGGACCACATAGGTCTGTATGAATCAGATCCAATTTGTTCTATGTTGAATTCTGCTTGCTCCTGAATGAATTTCTCACATGCTTTCCCATCACACATTCCTTGCATATAGTATCAACTAGCTTTACTATGCTAGGTATATCTCTTACTACCTTTACATTTCTTATCTTCACTATGTTATCAAAATTCATATGACATATTCTTTTATGCCACAATCAACTGTCATCAACTTTAGCAACAAAACAACTTGCTTCTAAATTGAGTTGAAAAACATTACCTCTTGTCTTTGAGCTTGATGCAATCGTAACACCATCTTTGTTGTTAATGATGAATTTTTCATCTTTAAATTCCAACTAATAGCCTTTTCCAAGTAACTTTCCAACACTAAGAAGTTTATGTTTCAAACCCTCAACATAAAGAACATCATCAGTACTATTCTTTCCATCCAAAGTGACGACTCCTCTACCAACTATAGGTTTAGGAGTGTTGTCTCCAAATCTGACCACACCTCCATTGTATTTGTCCAAATGAAAAAACTTTTAGGAATGAATGCAAAGTATTTTGGTAGTCATTCTATATTAGTTGTTGTTGCATTCATGACTTGGATTGTCATTGATGTCAACACAGTGATATTCTGGATATTAGCAGGAAAGCAGGTACAATTTTGTTTTGCACACATGTTGTATTATAGATTATCTTTTTTTTAGTTGATGGTATGTTCTTTGGTGTGTTATTAACCTATGGTTAATAGTGCAAAAATAAATTCATTCATTTGTGAGAGTTATGAGCATTTTGGTGAAAGCAGTGTTTAGACAGTGTTTCTGTGAAGCGATTTTCAAAAATTGGAGGATATCTCTTAGCTGGGATGGAATCTGATTTTGTGCAGTTAAAGGGATGTTGGAGACTCATTAATTATGACATGGTTCATAGTGCACACTTTGAGGATATGTTTGGAGAAAGTTACAGTATCTGGAAGCTGACAGTTTTATGTGAATTCTGTGTGTAGCATGTAGAATTTATTATTTTGTAATTGAGGACTGACTCATTTGTAATTATTTGAGTTTGGTATATAAGAAGGAATTTTTTTCTTGTTTTAATATGTACTATGAAGATTGAGATGCGAATATATGCATGAAGTGAAGAAAAGAGCTAATTCAGTGATGAAGGAAGACTTGTGAGTACAGAGATCTGGAATTGTGATCTTGTGTAGCAGAGAGTGTGGTTTTGGCACCATGTGAAGGAGGTAATATATTTCATATTATTCTATTAAATAATTCTAAGATCTTTTGGATAGTGGGTTCAAAGATCTTGCCTTGAAGCTGTTTGGGCAGTGGGTCCTTCTGTCTTCCATAAACTCTTAACCAGGTTAGAATCTTTTAACAAGGATTCAAAATCTCCTAACATGGATTTATATGTACTGAATGTATTTCATAAGACTCCTAATATGGTCCATCCTCTAACAAGGAACTTTCATATTAGTGCATCATTTTGTGGGCATCATTCCCACTGGGGTTTACTCTTTTCAAGAGGTTCCCTAGTCAACATATCTTGTGTTATTGTGCAATTGTGTATGGTTATCTTTCTATGGTTGATTAGTACATTAATTATATTGTTTAAAGTAGTTGAATGGTTAAATTATATGATAACTAATTCACCCCCCCCCCCCTCTCAGTTATCTTGGGGATCTTTACTTTCTAACAATTGGTATCAGAGCAGCAGGTCCTTGAAAGAAAAGTTTAACAACTTAAGGAGATCCATGGTGAATTTCAGAAAAGAAAGCCCTAAGTTTGATGGAGTAAATTTTGACAGCTAGAAAGAAAAGATGAAGACACATCTATTTTTTTTAGGACCAAGTTATTGGTTGATTACAAAGAATGAGAAGACTATCATTGAGGAAGACAATCTAGAGGCAAGAACTAAACATGAACTAGATCTATTCATGTGTAACATACTTGCAAGCGAAGCACTTTTGTCAGCACTACCAGAGAATGAGTATAGTTAGGTAAGATGTTTGAAAACATCTCATGCAATTTGGAAAGCTTTACATTCTACTTTTGAAGGTGATGAACATGCAAAGAAGGCTAGATTACATAATTGGATTTGTGCATTTGAAGATATCAGAATGATGGAAGATGAATCTATTAGAAGCTATATTGGTAGGATGTCTGAGATTGTAACAGGAATAAAGTCTTGTGGAGTTGATAAGATAGAGAATGAAGTGATATGGAAAATTCTGAGAACTTTGACACTAGTATTCAAGCAGACAACATGGATGATTGAACAAGTGATACCTTGTACATCAAAATTTTCAAGAGAGACTCTTCTTGGCAAATTAGAAATAACAGAGATGAACTTGAGATTATCAGGAGAGCTACCTAGAATGGAAACAACATTCAGTGCTCTTAACATTAGACCTACAAGAAGTACTAGTGTGAATGGAGATTATGCCAGCAGTAGCAGATCTGAGGAAGATAAGAAGATTGAAGAAGGTATTTCATTACTTGTAAAAAGAGAACCAGATGGTAAGAAAATCTTTAAATGTTGGACTTGTCAAGAATATGGTCATTTTGCATCTAAATTTCCTAAAAGAGTTAAGAAGTATAGAAGTAACTTTAAACCTAGGAGATCTAAAGAATGTTATTATGCAAATGATGAAGATCTTGAAGTAGGAATTGAAAGACATTTAAGTGACAGTGATAATGATAACTTTGAGGAAATAGGATTTGTAGCAATTCAAGAAGAAAGTTCTGAATCTAATAAAAGGGAAGAAAAAGCATTAGTTTCACAAGTTGAAAAGAAATCTGATTGGATTATAGATAGTGGTTGTTCACATCATATGACTGGAGATAAAAGAAAGTTTGTTAAGTTAGATAATTATGATGGAGGAATTGTTAGGGTTGGTAATAATGCACCTTGTTTGATTAAGGGTGTAGGATCTATTACTCTTGATGGAAAGACTAACACTAATGATGTTTACTTTGTTGATGGATTGAGACATAATCTACTAAGCGTTGGACAATTGGCTGATAAGGGTTATCAAGTTTGGTTTATTAAGAAAACTTGTGTGATAAAAGATAAAGATGGAAATTTGATTGGAAAAGGATCCAGAACCAAAGGTAATGTATTTTAGTTGAATCCTACTAAGATTACATGTTTGATAACTAGGATTGATGACAGTTGGTTATGGCATAAAAGGTTTTGTCATATAAACTTTGATAATATTGTCAAGGTGAGCACTACACTTGCGGTAAGAGATTTACCTAGAATTATGAAACCTACTAACATGATTTGCAAAGAATGTGATGGCAAAGTAGAAAAGGAGTTCATTTCCCAACAATAAGTTCACATCGACAAAGAAGCTAGAGATTGTTCATACAGACTTGAGTGGTCCTACTAGGACTAGAGGATTCTATGGAGAAATTTATTTTATGATTCTTGTTGATGATTTTACAAGAATGATGTGGATTGCATTTTTGAAAGAAAAATTTGAAGCATTTGATAAATTTAAGATCATGAAAAGCAAAATTGAGAATGAATCTGGAATGAAGATTAAGTGTCTAAGATCTGATAGAGGTGGTGAATTTACATCTAGAGAGTTTAACACCTTTTGTGAAATGAATGGTATTAAGAGACAACTTTCAGCCCCTAGAACACCAGAACAAAATGGTATTGCAGAAAGAAGGAACAAGTTAATAACTAAAGCAACAAGAGCTATGTTGTTTGAAAATGATTTGGCTAAGACTTTTTGGAGAGAAGTAGTGAACACAGCAGTATACACTATGAACAGAGTACAAATCAGAGCAGATACAAACAAGACACCTTATGAATTATGGTTTGGACATACACCCTCAGTTAAGTATTTTAGAATTTTTGGAAGTAAATGTTATATAAAGAGAGATGATGATATAGGAAAGTTTGATCCTAGAAGTGATGAAGGAATATTTCTTGGATAATCTTTAAAAAGGAAAGCATATAGATGTTATAACAAAATAACTAAGACTATTGTTGAAAGTGCAAATGTAAAAGTTGATGAGAAGTTTAAAATTCAGGAAAGAATGCTTGATTATGAATCTGATGGAGAAGCACAACCTCAACCTAACATTGAAAATGCAAAATTATTTTTTGAAACTAACAGTGATTTGCTGAATGAAAGTCATACTAAAGAAAAAAAAGAAGAAAATAGAGAAGAAAACAAAGAAGAAAGTAGAGAACTATCTACAGTCGAAACAAGATCAGTAACTATGACACCTAACAGGTATACTTCAAGACATCACCCTATTGAGCAAGTTATTGGAAGTTTACATAGACAAGTTTTGACTCAAAATAAGGTACATTTATGGTTGATTTCTCAAATTGAACCTAAGACTACTAATGAATCTTGTGAAGATGAACATTGGATTATTGCTATGAAAGAAGAACTAGAGCAGATTGAAAAAAATAAGACATGGGAATTGGTCCCTAGACCTGAAGACAAGAATGTGATTGGAACAAAGTGGGTATTTAGAAACAAGATGAATGAAAAAGGAGAAGTGATAAGAAACAAAGCAAGATTGGTATGTAAAGGATATTCACAACAAGAAGGAATTGACTATGAAGAAAATTTTGCACCTGTAGCTAGAATTGAAGCAATGAGAATGTTTCTAGCATATGCAGCTTACAAGAAATTCAGAGTGTATCAGATGGATGTGAAGTCAGCATTTTTGAATGGTGAATTAGAAGAAGAAGTCTACATTGAGCAGCCTGAAGGTTTTCCTTTAACACAAGAAGGAGATATGGTATGTAAGTTAAAGAAAGCTTTATATGGATTAAAAAAGAACCTAGAACTTGGTATGCAAGATTGGATAAGTATTTATTGAAATTGGGATTTATAAAAAGGAACAAAAGATAGTAACTTATACACAAAACAAATTGAGAATGGTTTGTTGGTTATAGTTATATTTGTTGATGATATTATCTTTGGAGGAGAAGATGAAACTAGTGACAAATTTGCAGATGAAATGAAGACTGAATTTGAGATGAGAATGATTGGAGAAATGAAATATTTTTTGGGATTACAGATAACACAAAGCAAGGAAGGTATATTTGTAAGTCAGACTAAGTATTTGAATGAATTATTGAAAAGATTTGGAATGGAAGATTCTAAACCTGTTGGAACACCTATGGTAACAAGACATAAGTTATCTAGCAAAGATGAGACACTAGCAGTTGAGCAAAAAAAGTACAGATCTATGATTAGAGGATTACAGTACTTGACACATACAAGACCTGATATAGCACATTCAGTTGGGATTGTAGCAAGATTTTAAGTAGAACCTAGAGAATCACATTATGCAGCAGTAAAGAGGATACTGAGATATCTGAAATGAACAATGGATTATGGATTATGGTATGAGAATTCTGATGATTTTACTTTATGTGCTTATACTGATGTAGATTGCGGGGCAGCGTTGATGACAAGAAAAGCACCAGTGGTGGAGCCTTTTTTCTTGGAGGAAAATTGGTCTCTTGGCTAAGTAAGAAGCAAAATTGCACTTCACAAAGTACAGTAGAAGCAGAATATGTTGCAGCAGTAAATAATTGTAATCAGATTATTTGGATGAAGTAGATGTTGAAGGATATTGGAATAAAGTTTGATGAGCCTGTTGTTATACATTGTGATAACACTAGTACTATGTCAAAAAATCTTGTTTTACATTCTAAGACTAAACATATTGAGATCAAGTATCATGTTGTAAGAGAGAAAGTTGCAGAAAAAGAAGTAATATTAGAGTACATAAGTACAAAGGAGAAGATAGCAGATATATTTACAAAGCCTTTACCTAAGGATACATTTGTGTATCTGAGAGGTATGCTTGGGGTTATGCCCCAACCTCTTTTTGACAATTGATGCAGATGATTGCATCCCTCCAATGGTATATGAGCCCTATCTTTCTTCTGGATTGGATGTTGGAACTTCCTCTATGGGGGAGTTTATGAGCTGAGTCATGAGGACTCTTGTTATTGTATTTTTCTGAAAAGTGTCTTTTGAAATTAAGTTGTTGTTGACTTAGTGATGGAATTTATGTCATTGATTTCAATGGGGGAGAGATATACATGAAAAACATTGTGGATTGTATGAGAGAGTTGAATAGGAAAATGAAGCAAGATTTAATTTGATATTTTGCAGTGATGTTGCAGTATTGGATTTTTGGAACATTGGATGTTTTTCATCTATGTTGCCATCAATGCCAATGGGGGAGATTGTTAGGAATGAATGAAAATTATTTTGGCAATCATTCTATAGCAGTTGTTGTTGCATTCATGACTTGGATTGTCATTGATGTCAACACAGTGATATTCTGGATATTAGCAAGAAAGTAGGTACAGTTTTGTTTTGCGCACATGTTGTATTGTAGATTGGCTTTTGTGTAGTTGATGGTATGTTCTCTGGTGTGCTATTAACCTATGGTTAATAGTGCAAAAATACATTCATTCATTTGTGAGAGTTATGAGCATTTTGGTGAAAGTAGTGTTTAGACAGTGTTTCTGTGAAGCGATTTTTAGAAATTGGAGGATATCTCTTAGCTGGGATGGAATCTGATTTTGTGCAATTAAAGGGATGTTTGAGACTCATTAATGATGACATGGTTCATAGTGCAAACTTCGAGGATATGTTTGGAGAAAGTTACAGTGTCTGGAAGCTGACAGTTTTATGTGAATTCTATGTGTAGCATGTAGAATTTATTATTTTGTAATTGAGGACCGACTCATTTGTAATTATTTGAGTTTGGTATATAAGAAGGAATTTTTTCCTTGTTTTAATATGTACTATGAAGATTGAGATGTGAATATATGCATGAAGTGAAGAAAAGAGCTAATTCAGTGATGAAGGAAGACTTGTGAGTACAGAGATCTGGAATTGTGATCTTGTGTAGCAAAGAGTGCGGTTTTGGCACCGTGTGAAGGAGGTAATATATTTCATATTATTCTATTGAATAATTCTAAGATCTTTTGGATAGTGGGTTCAAAGATCTTGCCTTGAAGCTATTTGGGCAGTGGGTCCTTCTGTCTTCCATAAACTCTTAACCGGGTTAGAATCTTTTAACAGGGATTCAAAATCTCCTAACAGGGATTTATATGTACTGAATGTATTTCATAAGACTCCTAATAGGGTCCATCCTCTAACAAGTAACTTTCATATTAGTGCATCATTTTTTGGGCATCATTCCCACCAGGGTTTACTTTTTTCAAGAGGTTCCCTAGTCAACATATCTTGTGTTATTATGCAATTGTGTATGGTCATTTTTCTATGGTTGATCAGTACATTAATTATATTATTTAAATTAGTTGAATGGTTAAATTATCTGATAACTGATTCACCCCCCCCCCCTCTCAGTTATCTTGGGGATCTTTACTTTCTAACACAAACCTTCCTCTATCACCTATCATGTGATGTGAACAACCACTATCTATGATCTAGTCTGTCCTTATGTCTACTTGTGAAATCAATGCAAGCTCTTTATTTTATTTCTTATCTTCATGAGCTATCTTATTATTCATTTTTCCTATTATAGAAATGAATCCAATTTCTTCTTCACTAGATTCTTCATCTGATACTCCATCTCTAGCATAGTAGCATCCCTTAGAATACATAGGCTTGTAATCCTTTTTGAACTTTCTATCTCTAGTAGGACACTTAGATGCAAAGTGACCGATCTTATTACATGAAAAACACTTAAATGGTAATTGACCTTCATATTTTCCTTTTCCTTTCTTTTCCCTTTTAGCAATCATAGCAATGAAATCCTCTAAATTTTTCTCTTCATCATCATCATCAAAATTACCAGAAGTGTTTGCAGATTTCTTACAATGAATTATTGCTTTGAAGGTTGTTTCATTCTTTGGTCTGTCTTCAATCTTGAGATCTCAAAAGAAGAGATTTTGCTGATAAAAGTCTCTCTCTTGAAATTAGATGTAAGTTGCATGGTCTCATCAAGGATGTTGATCTTTCTTTCATATTCTGGAGTAAGAGTAGTTATCAATTTGTCCATAATGTCCTCTTAAATCTCTCCACCATTGTTCCTGATTCTAGCAACTGCTTCATTTATTATTTTATTGTAAGCTCTAATGTTTTCTTCAAGTAGCATCTCTAAAGCATTGTATCTTTTCTTCCATGTCTTTCTGTGTGCATCCTTTCTTGTTTGTCTCCTTCAAATATGTCTTCTAGGTGCTTCCATATTTTATGGGTTGTATCTATCTTTTTTACTTCTAAAAATTCACCATCAGATAGGGCGCTGATAAGGGTTTCTTTAGCAATAGCATTCTGATGAAACAATTCCTTTTGTCTGTCAATAGCATCATCTTTTGCAAGGTCTTCTAAATTAGGAATCTTGGATGCTTTGGTAGTTACATTAAAAAATTCAAAAGCAATGCACTGCAAATGAGTCACCATCTTGTTCTTCCAATCAACATAATTCTCTCCATCAAACTTAGGACTTTCTTTCTTGAAGTATGCCATCTGATCAACCTCAAGTTGTTAAACTTTCTCTCCGAGGCACTTGGCTCTGATACCAATTGTTAGAAATAGTCCCAAGAGATAACTTAGAGTGGGGGTGAATCAATTATCTACAAGATTCAATTATTTATCCAATTAAGTATATTTAAACATAAATCATAAACACAAGAACACAACACCAATCTTTTGTTTATAGGAAAATCCAAATAGGTAAAAACCCCAGTGGGACTTCACACCCACTAATATTATGTACTAGTGTAAAATGATCCTTGTTAGAAGATCCTTTAACCTATTAGGAGTAGCTTTACAATATATTAAGTATAGTAGACCTGGTCAAGGGTCAGACCCTATTAGGAGTCTTTTACAATTGTCCCTGTTAGGGGAGAGGACGCACTATCCGAGAGCTCATTGCTCAAATGGGCGAAGGCTACAACCTTCTAAATAATAGATACACATTATATTTGGATCTTGGTGAAATGCACTTTGACCTGTTGTCTAGATTAGTTCCAATGAATAGCTCAATTACTTTACTTGGTCACATAGACCTTCTTCTAATGGCTCAACACTTTGCACACTCTGCTCTGCTTTGCTTAATCAACTATGAACCACACTTCAGCAATCACAAATGGCTGCCTATAAATATCTTTCCTCCAAATGATATAATCAAGTTGGCCTATTAGAACCACCTTGAAATCATATTAGAGAAACCATAAAAAACTCTAACAAACATTCTGTTGGCTCTACTATGCACGCAACACATTCTAGGACCTATTCAATAAGATAATTGTAGACGCACGCTACACACTGTCGGCTCTACCAAAACAATAGGAACTTTCTTTGTAAGCTTAATTAACTAATGTGCTCTTAACTAAATATAAATAAATCTCCTCTAAACTTAAATCCAAGGGCGCATACCCACAAGATAGGTGCAACTACATAACCAATAAAATCTATGTCGGCTCTTCTAAATAAATAAAGAAAACTATTGTTGGCGAATAGCGACTGCATAACTTCACTTCTACTAATCAATAGACTATGCATCCATAATGGAAACATCACTAAAATGTCTTCAACATATATCCAAGTGTGCAAAGCTCCATGATAACTATATGAACAACCATACACATATCACTATCTGGTACTCTATTAGGAACACTTCTGACACTAGCTGCTATATAACTATTTGTACTAATAGTTAACCTTTGCACCCATGATACCATGCTGATATCATGTACATTCTTCATAAACTAAAAGCTTACTACATAAGACTTCCATGCATGCTACTTTCCATATGTTTTTATCAATTACAAACATATAGTCAGTACTGGCCTATTGGCAAATCTCCAACACAAAAAACTTGGCATAAAAAACTATTCAACAATAGACAAAGAAATGAAAAGGGAGAAGATGATGTACTTATCTTCATGTTTAGACCAAGTTTTTCTTGGAGTAGTTCAAGTCCAGCCCCATGATCTAGCTATTCAAAGCTTGATCTAAAGCTATGAATGAAATATGCTAGGTCTTAACCTGAGTCACATCCTAGACTGAGCATCATCCTCATGTTCTAGTCACAACTTAGCCCAAGCCTCATGCTGATGTTCAGAGACCAAGTTTATTGTGCCAAGTTCAATGAGGTCACTGTCAAAGCCAAGCTAGGAGTCAAGTTCTAGTCATGGGAAACAACAACAAGTTGAGGTTTATGCTCATTACAGAGTCATGCTCGCTATCTAATAGAGCCCTAAATTATTCCAAGTTTGAGGGTAAGTTCACTGTTATCACAACCCAAGCTTTATGCTCATGGGTCATACTAAATGAACAAGCTTGTGCCCAAAGCCAAGATCCAATAACTATAGACACGGGATCAACTGTCACATAGTAATAAAAACTAGAAGCTCAAAGCTGAGCTCACATGATACAACACCAGCATAATGCTAGATCTCAAAGCCCAACTCCAGTATTACAAGATGATCTTTATGCTCAAGATTCATGCCAGATAATGAGCCCATTCATAGTCAAGTCCAAGCCTGAAACCATAGAAAGCATAATATGAGCTCACTATCACAACAAGTTCACTGCCATAGGTCTTCAAAGCACAATAAACCCCAAAATACTAGTAAAAAACCAATAAAATTGCTACATTTCTACAATAGTTCTCTCCATCACTTAGGGTTTTCCATAATTTTTCTCACAATTGCAAGCATGAAATGTGAAAATCAAGGAGTAAAATACATATTTGAGAATTTTGAAGTCCACTGATAGGCATATTTAAAGATTTAATTCTAGCCTATACAAACTGCAAGAGCCTTGAAAATGGAGAATGCCACCTTGCAAATTGCCTTAGATATTTCATATAGTTGGCAAATTGCTTAGTGGTCATGTCGACCCTTTGCAATTTTCAATGAGTTTAAACTTAGGTTTTTTTTATCTAGGTTTATTTTTGGCATAACCTTGATGTATTGAGTTTTATCTCAATTATTATTTCTTGTAAATGTTGGTATTTTGTAAAAATATTTTTATATTTAAAAACAACATTAAGGGTTGGATTTGTGGTATTTCATGGGCTTATTTTTAGGGTTATGGAAATAATTTGGGGCCAAATTGGAGTTGTTTTAGGGCTAAATTAGAAGCTATGATTTTCAAATTTGAGGCTTTAGAGGGCTATAATACTAATTTTGTTAATGATTTTTATGGGTTCAAGATTCTTGAGAGGAGGCCGTATTGAGCTATTTTGTTCCTTTGTGCCTTAGCTTATGTTTTGTAACCTACATTTCAGATTTTTGAGGAAAATAAAGAAAATGATCCATATTTTGTTATATTGTGAGCATTGAATTTAGTCCTTTTCATCATTCTACATTAAGTGTTTATTTGTTTTGGTGTCAAAGAGAAGTGAATTCTTTCTATTCCTCCTCTAAGTGATCAAAATCCAAACCTTGGGTAGAATATGTACATTTGTTAACAAATTTTACTATTTGTGGTATATACCATAGTAGTAAAATCCAGATTAACCTATATGTTGATCGGTGAATGATAGTGCCAGCCTTATTAATATGTGTAGTGTGGACGCTATTTTGGATTCGAAGAAAATCTGAGTTCAATTTTGGTGTATCACCACATTTTTATTTAGTTTTCAAAAGCATTTATTTCTTACCTCTTACCCAACCAAAGTTTAGTTTAGTTGATATTCCAAATCAAATAGGAACCAACCTAGAATCTGAAGACTCCTTCTTAATCAGAGTCCACCCACAACTCGAGAAGGTTTCCATTGTTAGGATGAGATATCTATGAACCCTAATGCATGAGTTAGGATGATATTTTCAAACCTAAATAGTTTTTGGCACGCCTGGTGGGACCTTGTGATACAAGAATTGAATCCAAATAGGGAGTGTTCAAGAGTTTGAGTTTTTGCAGCTGTCCTTCACTAGGAGAGGACGAACTTTGCAAAGAGAGCCTAGAGATCCTAGAGAGCTTTCTATTTAGCTTGTACAAAAGGGTAGGATACCAAGAAGGCAAAGGAAGATAAGATTTGAAAGAATTTTAGCTCCTCCCTCCTACCGCATTGAATTTCTAGATTCAAAGTAGGAAGTTTTTAAAGATTTGTCAGCATTTCAATGTAAAGTTGTTCTTGAGCAGCAACCTGGGGTAGATTAGCCATTACCATCTAGTTCTAATAAAACACTTCCAGTAATGGCAAGGAATATGCCATTTTTTCCATTTGATCAGGATAGTCCTTTAAATATTGTGAATCACAACAACATCCCATTGGCTGCCTTGAAAGGATTGTCATCATTCACTAGAGAAGGGAAAACAAATTCCATAGAACACATCAAAGATATTGCATCTCTTTGCAATGTCCATCACACCATGAAGGAGGATGTAGCTTTGAAGCTATTGGCTGCATTACTAAAGGGTAAAGCACTAGAATGGTTCAGAACTCTTCCGGTAGCATCTATTGCTACATGGAATTTATTGGGAGAGAGATTGTCTAAGTTCTTTGAAGACAAATCTGACAACCTGTCTTTGGTGGAGAAATTAATGACTATCAAGAGGGAACCACAAGAGGAAATGAGTGATTTCAATCTACATTTCCAAAAGAACAAGAATAGAATGCCCGCTATGGTAAGACCCTCTGCTGAATATGAATTCTTGTATTTTATTAAGAGTTTGAATAGAGATATCTTAGTCATGATACAATCTATGGGTGGTAATTGTTTACCCCAATCTTTTGATACTACTATTAAGGAAGAAAATAGTCTCATTCATGAGGGAAAATAGCCCCCAGACCACCTATGCTCTTCTTTCCTAGCATTTAGTGTAATATGCCATTGGTTGTCCCACCTCTTTCTACTGTCCCATCATTTAAAATCCTAGAGGTAGTCCTAGTTACCCCTCTTAATGAGTTGCAAAACATAAAAGATAACCAGCAAAAATAGAAAGTTTATTGCAAACCTTTGGAAATGAATTAGTGAGCCTTAAGAGGAATCAAGCTCAATGAAAACCTATGCCTTAAAATTAGTTTGCTGGTTCCTCATCCCAATATCCTAATCAACCTACCTTTCAAGGTAACAAATAGAAATTCCAAGGGAGTAACAATGCAAATAGGAAGAATTGGAATCAGAGGCCTTAGAGTCCTTATAATCCTGCACCTATTAATGTTGTTAGAGATATAGTACCCAGCCAAAATAACCTTGCTACTGAGCAGTGTTTTCTATGTAATGAAGCTCCTGATCAATCAATGTGTTCCAATGGAGTTCTTAATCAAGCTCTTATGGTGCAAAATTTAGTTAATTCACAACAGAATGTTCCTGTTGAAGAGATCCAACAATAATTGGTTCTGAATGTTCTAGCTACTGGTTTTCTAAATTGGCAAGAAGAGGAATTTTGTGGGCTTAATGATGATTCTCCCATGTCAGCAAACACTAGAGCCAAGAAGAGAGCTCTAGAATTAGAGAAAATAGCTGGTAATGTTCGTACCAAACCAGTTTCAATTTTAAAGGAACACTCTTCTTCTACAAATAAGGATCAAAATCAAAAGCATGCAGATCAGAGTACTCCTAGATCTCCTAAAAAGGTACAGTTTTTTATTTCTTATAATATTGTTGATTGCATGAAGAAAATGAATGTATCTATGACTATGTGGGAAACTCTAGCTATTCCAGGACATGTTGAGATATTAAAGGAAGATCTGTCAAGAAAGACAAAAAGTCCTCAACAAGCTATTAGGCAACATTCTAGGACTGTTATGGCTAATTCTAAGCCTATAAATGTGCAAGAACCAACAATAAAAGAAGGTAAGAAGACTTCAATTGTGTAGGGAACAACAATAAAAGAAGGTAAGAAGCCTTCAATTGTGAAAGAAAAAATAGGAAAGGAAGGTAAGAAACACGTGAATGTTAAACCTCCTCCTTTCTATGTTTCCTTGATTATTGGAAATGAGTTAGTGCACAATTGTATGGTAGATAGTGGTGCAACCCACAAAGTAATGCCTAAAAATATTGTTGATTTGTTGGATTTGAAATATGAGCCTCATGAGAAAGGATTTTTCCAATTAGATGGTTCTTCAGTTAAGACTTTAGGAGTTGTCAAAAATGCAAGTTTGACTCTTCATGCATGCCCAAATTTCTCAATTCCTCAGGACATTTATGTTATAGATCTATCACCCTATTTTTCCCTATGTCTCTCAAGAGATTTTATAGCCAAGATAGATGGGTATTTTTCAACAAATTGGTCCCACATGTTTTTTAGAACAAGGTGTGGAACTAGGGTGACCATAAAATTAGATTCATTGACCAAATATCACATAGAACCATACAATCCAAGTCCCATTAATGCTAGTTGTGTGATCATAGATTAAGATGAGATCAAGGACTATCCAACCTTCAACACTCAAATAGGGGGAGTTCATGACATTATATTGGACGAGTGGGCAATTGTAGATGACCAAGATAATGTTATGTATGATACTCATTTTGGAAATTATATGATTTTAGAATCTGATACTGTTATGCCTAACTTGATGAAAGCCCAAGATTCTGATTCAAAATTATCAAATCAGCTTTGGGAATTGTACTTTGATGGATCTAGAAATAGGGATGGTGTTGGTGCAGGGGTTATGCTTATGTCACCAGAGGGTGATAAATTTTATGCTGCATTCAAATTATCTTTTCCTTGTTCTAACAATGTGGCTGAATATGAAGGTTTGATCGAGGGTTTAGAGTGGGCAAAAAAGAGGAATATCAAATGCTTGAGGGCATTTGCGAACAATTAATTCATTGTTAACCATGTGAGAGGGGTCAATGTTGTTAAGAATGATATTTTAAAATTGTATAAATCTAGAGTATCTAATGTTCTCGAAGATTTTGATACATTCAACCTAATTTTTGTACCTAGAAAGAAAAATCAGCATGCCGATAGGTTAGCTAGTTTTGGAGCACATGATTCTATTACTGAAAATAAAGGTGTCATCTCATATCAGTCTCATATTAAGATTGTTGTTAGACCATCCATTCTAGATAATTATATTAATTGGTAGGTTTTTAATACTAATGAGTAGATTTTGAGTTTTATGGCTGAAACAGAGGACTTTTCATTTCCTAAGGATAACAAAGTAAAATAGAAAATGGAAGATCAAATTATACAGCTGAAAAAAAACAAGCTTCCATAAGGATTGGTCAGCCTGGAGTCTACATTTAACTCTGATGATCAGTTCAAGAGGAACAAAACATGCATGTTGATCAAAGAAGATCACTATGAGGAGATTATGGTTTTTAGAGACAAGATTTTAAAGGTTGAAAAAGTTAACTCTCCTCAAGAAAAAGGGTTTCCCATTGATTTATTCAGAGAATTTATTAATGTATTTTATTGGGATTTGTTAGAAATAGGGAATACTGAGAGGGGGGGTGAATCAGTATTCTACAAACTTTAACTTTTACCCAATTATGGATATAACAGATTAACTTGATACATGCATAACATATTAAACTAAAGAATATGCATAACAGTAAAGAAAATGAACTCATAACACATTATTTGTTCTTGAGGAAACCCTGGCCAAGGGAAAAACCCCAGTGGGGATGGTACCCACAAAGATTCACTAATCAAAAGTATCCTGTTAAGGATGTTGACCTTGTTAGGAGCCTATTACATGCATATAGTGTCTCAGTCCTTATTAAGGGACTTGAGGCCTTGTTAGAAGCCTCAACCCTGCTAAGACTTGGTAGTACAAAATATAACTACTAGATGAGCCCACTACCCAAACAAGTAATGTACAATGATTACTGATTACAAAATATGGCAACGTACATAACCTTATACTGCTTTCTTTTCTTTCACAACTTCACATCAATATCTCTTCACGTATATGTTCGCTATACTATCTATATCATTACAATTGTCTCTTCTTCACATTTACATATGTCTTATATTTATACAAGTTATTAAGACTAATAACTCTTACAGTCGGCTTGACAAAAGCATTATACAAAATACATATTTACCCAAGGGTTAAAATATAGGATATCATCCCTTTATATTGTTAAGACATTATTTTGATAAAAAAAATAATCCCTTAGCTCTTTACTAATTATGTCTTCATAGTCTATCCTCTTGGCTTGACACTGTCTCTGATAAAACTGCCAAAACTTCTTCTGTACATTCCATACTAACTTACACTCTTAGATGAGTCTTCTATAGTCATCATAGCATCTATTTTCAATTGGGAAAGCATTGAACTTACTCCAATTGTCATTTCTAATCAAAACTATCTCCGGGTACACTGGAAAAAAAACACTGTCTCATACTTAGACAATTTTGCTTTGCACTTTGTCATACTTGCTCTCTGTCATATGCGATCTTCATGTAAATCATATGTTTCCATAATGAAAACATCTAAGTATCTAACTTAGCCAAATTTCCAACAATAAACCCCTTTATCATTGGTGGCAACATATGAGAAAATTGGCTAAGTCATAACACTTCAAAAACTCAAAATTGTGGCCATAACAAAAGTATATATTCATTGCCCTTATAACTCCATATATCTTAACTATATCCTGTACTGCCCCTAAGAATATACTCCTTATCATATATAACAATTTTCTACTAAATATCTCTCCCCCTTTGACAACAATGACAAAAATAAAGGGTGCCAAAATTGTGTTCAAAATATCATATACCTTGATTCAATATTGTAGATCTGGTAGGCTTGCAACACAATCTGCAAAATTTATATTGATGCTCTCTATCTCCTTCTCCCATGCCTTCTTAATGGAATCTATGAAAATGAATAGTGCACAAAATCCATAAGATGCTATTTAACAAGCTTGAAGGTTTGCAAAACTAAACCTCTGAAAAGATGTCTTTGATGCAAGACATTCTTCCAACTATCCTTCAACAATGCTTAACTTAATGGAAATATGCTCTCTTAGAAGAGTGAATCCTTTTAGTTTTATGTCCTTGTCATCATATAGAATCCTTATTTCATCGTTGATCTTGTTGATTCTCTTCTCAATGTCCAATATCTTCACATTGGGGTTGGCTAGAAGATTTACCTCTATCTGAATCTCTGCTTCTTTGGCCTTAATCTTCTAACTTTCTTCTGATACAAGATTCTCAAATTTTGTACATTGAATATACAAACTTTTACCTCTGTCCAGATTTCTTCTCAAGTCTTTTGTACAAATATCCAGGCTATTAATGTCATTCCTAATATTTTGATTTATGTCTTGAAGTAATTTGGCCTCATAGGTTTCTTGTGCCTTTACTTTATCTATGTCAGATAAGTTAGTAAACTCATCATCAAATATATTCATAACTTTCTTAGCTCTTTCAAGTGGGTTTTCTTCTGCTATCTATGTAGTCACAATGCTTTGCAACTTCTCTTTTATTTCCTTTAGTGATCCTTCAAGGATTTTCACCTTCTTATTCTTCCGAATTATTTTGTTCAAAGATGTGATCAATTCCATCTAATCATCATCATCAACTTCTTTTCCAAAGCTTTCAAATATAGATCCAATATGCGATTTCTTTGTAGTCTTGGGTGTAAGACTGATATCTTCTTGACTAGGGGCTTCTACTTGTTTCTCTATTTCCTTTTCTTCTTCAATCCTTGTATCTCTCTTCTCTTCTTCTCTAGCACTGTCCTTCTCTTCAAAAGCTGAATTGTCAACAATGTTTTCAAGATTATTGAAAGGGTTATCATCACTATCTAAAGTGATCTTAGTTCCTTCCACATGCATTGACTCATCTTCAATGTTTATAGCTGGTGGAGAGGGAATTCTCTGATGTTCAGCTTCCTTATCTTGCTCCGTTTGTCTTACTACACTAGAGTGTCTTTCAACACTAGATGTAATTACTTTGACTATTGCTTTCTCTCTTTCTCTATTGATCTCTTCATAATTTCCTCCCATAATCTGAATAGTTATTTTCTTTGTTCTTAGATGGTTGTTCAATTATTTCATGATCTCCTTGGAATGTTCTTCATAGTTAACATCACATAATTTTCTTACAAGATTTTCTCTAATTTTATTGTCTTCTTATGTTGCTCTTTTCTTCATGTTCACTAATTTCTCATATAAATCATTAGGTATCTTGCCCTGAATTGTGTCAAACTTCTTATTAGATAGTATCATGTGTCTCACAACTGCATTTTCAAGATTCAATCTATTTGAATAGTTGTAAAGGTCATAATACTTGTTCATCTTAGTAAAGTCTCCATCTTGTATGATTTGTTCATTCACTTTTTCAATCTTAGGTTTCCATGTTTTCTTTTTCATTGGGGTTTCTTCATCATCTTTTATTTCTTCTATCTTCCTCTATACTAGTGGTACTAATGTTTTCTGCCTTTTTCTTGGTCCAGTAGCAATTTCTTTTACTCTTTTACTAGGTGGATGATCTTGTGGATTTTCTAACTTCTCGATCTTTCTCAACTTCCTCCACTTTTACCTTAATCTAAATGTCTGATGGCTATTCTGCAACTAATGATAGGGGTGGAACAGACAAAATTTCCTTTTTTCCTATGTCTCTGATGGTTGCTGTTGTCTACTTAAATATTATAAATTCTTGTTCTGTCATCCTTGTGTCCTTCAGAATCTTCTTTATTGTACTATCCACTCTCTTCTTAGATTATTTTTCTTCTAAGATAGACTTTGTGGAGTTGAAGTTCTCCTCAAATGTCCCAAATCTATTACTGTGAATATCCAACTTTCTCTTAAGCAATCTACTCACATACTCTTCTATTTTAGTTTTTGAAATTTCATAGCCAAGAGGGTCTATGAATTCTACTCTAGGTTCTACTGCTTCAATGAATGAAAATTCATTATCAACCATGAAACATATCTCATTCTTATATTTCTCAACTAAAGACTTTGGAATCCTTGATCTATTTTTCATTAAATTCTAAAATGTTTTAATTACCAACACCACACTCTCATTGACCTTGTCAATAAGATGTCTCCTGAATACTATTTTTATCCTTTCCATTTTGGTGTTACCATCATTCCAATCATCACCAATAGTGTAAGGGAATCTTCTTAACAAATGGAAAAACATATAATTGATCAATGGTGAGAATCTAAACTGAGAGTTCTTAGTCTTCTTTATCTTTTCCAAGTTCTCAAATAATTGAATTCTCAAAATTTCACACATGTCAACTTGAACTTTGTCAACACACATTAAGTAGGCTACATGTATTATTCTAGCTGCCATGTCATCTTCTCTTGAATTTGCACAAAACTTAGCTGTAAGGATCTTGCACAAATACCTAACATCATCATGTTGTATCTTGCTAATCACTATACCTCTTCCATTGTAAGATGATTTAGTGTTGTCTAATATTGTTTTTCTCATGTTCTTATCATTTAATGGTATGAATCTAGTTTTAGATAAACTAGTTACTTCATGAATTAGGTTAGTTGTGATATCTATCACTCTGTCATCTAACCAAAACTTTCCATTGTGAATTTTGCTTAGGATTATCATAGTACATTCTTCATCATCAAATTCATACTGTAAAGAGTACTTTATGATTTCATTATCTTTCAAGTGTTCAAACCCTACTTTCAATGACATATCTTGATTGTAAAGCTTTTCATATTCTTTGGTAAAGTTACTATCACTGAGGGTTTCAAGCTTGCATCCCAAATAACTTCTAACATTCTCTAAGTGTAGAACTTCATCGCGTACGAATGATAAAGCTAATTTAGGGTCTTCCTCCAAGGGTTCTACTGGCTCCCTTTTGATCTTAGGTCTATTCTTATCTCTTACATTATGAATAAATGAAACATCCATGACTTCTGTAAAGTCATTAACTGATTTATAGATATGCTTAGTAAAATACCTCGATTCTGCGATTTAGGGCTTGCATAGATTCAGCATGAAAGTCCTTCACCAAATCCTTGCAAACTTATTTCAATCACTACTCTTTGATCTCCTTAGCACTTGTATTCACCTTAATGATCAAATAATACTGATCATAACCTTTTAACCTTTCAATCTCACAAAAATCTAACATCGCATTCAATTCCTTTACCGCTTCTTTCCAAAAAATTGTTTTTGCTTACCTGCAAAACTTAAAACTTCTTACAATCTTGTATAACATAATATTATCCTATGTACTCTTAACCATAGCATCAATACATCATATACTACCTTGCATTAATTGTGCAAGAAACAATTCATCCTATACTAACTTCTATACAATCCTAAGTTCCTATTCTACTGTATTTTTCATGAATTAAGTACTTTGAGATGGGTTAGGTGGAGATTCACTCTTACCATTAGATACTTCACCTTTCTAATTACCTTTAGTGCTAAATATATCTCCTTGATCTATGGCTTTAACAAACTTCACTTCTTCTAAATTACTACAACATCATCTTTGACTGTTACTTGCATTTTCATTTCTCCTTGCATGACTTCTAGGGTTAGGGTTAGGATGAGAAACCCTATTATTCATTTGGAAAAAACTTTTTGTATGTCCAATCATGTTACATAACTAAAAAACTATTCCATTGTTCCCATACCTTGGTCCTGACTAGTTGATTTGTGATCTACAATTTCTGGTAGTGTCCAACTTTGTTGCATCTATAACACACTACTCCATTTGTCATGTTCATATCTTCAGTAGGTCTCTTATCTACATGGTTAGTATTTCTAAACATTCTACTACTATTATTATTCTCAATAAATTTAGGTTTTCTACATTCAATAACTCTATGTCCAAAACCATGACAATTATAACAATAACCATTAAGAGGTTTAAATTGCTTACCTGTACAACCTTTCTTCATATGACCAAAAGTATTACAAACAAAGCATCTACCTTTAAATTCTCTTTGCATAAATTTAGGTGACTCTTCTTGTTTAGGTGGTTCTTCTTCTTTAGGTGTATCTTCAGATTTGTCAATTTCATCAGATCTAGTTCCTTGCTTTCTTCATTTACTTTAGATGAGTTAAATCCAAGACCATTTTTTTCATAAAATGGTTTTTGATAAGACATTTGTTCATCAATCTTCTCACTAGTTGAATATAGTCTCTCAAGTTGCTACTTAGATTGAGTCAGTTCACCTTTCACAATTGTATTGTACTTCTCAAGTTCAACATACTACAATTTGGTTTTCTCAAGTTTAGATGTCACTTTACAAAGTTTAGATTTTAGATCTTCATTATCAAGCTTCAAGTTTTCATTCTCAGATTTTAGACTTGCTTCATTCTTGCTATTTCCATCTTTTAGACTTAACTTCAGATTTGCTATCTTTAATTCATGTTTAAGGATCTCATTTTCTTTTTCTAGGTTGTCATCACAATCTTCAATTTTAATTGTAGATTCCTTTACATATTCCAACATGTTTTTCAGTTTCTCAATGAGGTTCTGTACATCATCATATTTTCCTTTCAAAGTGTCTCTTTCTTCAGTAAGCATATCAATCTATTCAAGAGCTTCTTCAAGATTCTTTTGTAGCTGATCCATATCCATAGAGATCTTACTCAAGCTGTTAGGCTTTCATTGAATGATTCTTTTCTGAGTAACTAGGCTCTGATACCAATTGTTAGAAATAGGGAATACTGAGAGGGTGGGATGAATCAACATTCTGCAAACTTTTACTTTTACCCAATTATGGATATAATAGATTAACTTGATACATGCATAGCATAGTAAACTAAAGAATATGCATAAAAGTAAAGCAAATGAACTCATAACACATTATTTTTTCTCGAGGAAACCCTGGCCAAGAGAAAAACCCTAGCAGGGATGGTACCCACAAATATTCACTAATCAAAAGTATCATGTTAAGGATGTTGACCCTGTTAGGAGCCTATGACATGCATTTAGTGTCTTAGTCCTGATTAAGGGACTTTAGGCCTTGTTAGAAGCCTCAACCCTACTAAGAGTTGGTAGTACAAAATATGATTACTAGATGAGCCCACTACCCATACAAGTAATGTACAATGATTACTGATTACAAAATATGGCAAGGTACATAACCTTATACTACTTTCTTTTCTTTCACAACTTCACATCAATATCTCTTCGCTTATATGTTTGCTATACCATCTATATCATTACAATTGCCTCTTCTTCACATTTACATATGCCTTATATTTATACAAGTTATTAAGACTAATAACTCTTACAGTCAGCTTGACAAAAGAATTATACAAAATACATATTTACCCAAGCATTAACATCAAGTATTTCATCCCTTTATATTGTTAAGACATTATTTTGATAAACAAAATAATCCCTTAACTCTTTACCAATTTTGTCTTCATATTCTATCCTGTTGGCTTGACACTGTCTCTAGTAAAACTACCTTAACTTCTTCCCTTACATGTCGTACTAACTTATGCTCTCAGGTGAGTCTTCTATAGTCATCATAGTATCTATGTTCAAGTGCACAAGCACTGAACTTACTCTAATCATCATTGCTAATCAAAACTATCTTTGGGTACACTAGAAAAAAAAAATTGTCTCATACTTAGACAATTTTGCTTTGTTTTCTATCATACTTGCTCTTTGTCATATGTGATCTTCATGTAAATCATATGTTTCCCATAATGACAACATCTAAGTATCTAACTCAGCCAAATTGTCAATAGGATTATGTTGATTTAAAAGGTTTTGATCCCCAATTAACCCAGCATACCATAGAATTAGAGTGTAATTCCAAGCCAATCAGGCAAAGACAAAGGCCAATTAACCCCAAGTTAGAACCCTTAATACTTAAAGAGATGAACAAAATAATGGATAGTGGGATAATTTTTCCTATAAAAAATACATCCTGGGTTTCTAATTTAGTTCCTATGAGGAAGAAGAATGGGGAGATCAGACTTTGTCTAGACTATAGAGACCTTAATAGGGAATCTCTAAAAGATAGACAGCCTCTTCCTTCAATGGAATAGATTTTATAGTATGTCTCAGGTTCTAAGAGTTTTTCCCTCCTAGATGGGTATTTTGGTTATAACCAGATATTAGTAAAAGAGGCAGACCAGTTTAAAATAACCTTTACAACAAAATGGGGAACACTAGCTTACAAAAGAATGCTATTTAATTTATCAAATGCAGGAGCCACATTCCATAAAGCAATGGATATGGCTTTCAAAAACTTGATGTATAAATTTGTCTTGGTGTACTTAGATGATATAACCATTTACAACAAAGTTGCAGACCAACATATTGGTCATTTGAGACAAGTGCTATAGAGATGCAAATAGTTTGGAATCTCTCTCAACCCTAAGAAATCATTTTTTGCAGTTCACAAGGGTAAGATTTTAGGATACCAAGTGTCAAAAGAAGGTACAACCATTGATCATCAAAGAATGCATGCAATTCCAGATTTAACATTGGCAAAACATAAAAAGGATTATAGAGTTTAATTGGAAGGATTAAATTTGTTAGATGCTTCATTCCTGACATTTCCAATTTATTGAAACCCTTAACTGCAATGCTGAAGAAGAATGTGTCATTCAGCTAGACTGATGAGGGAAAGATAAGTTTTGAACAGATCAAAAAAGCCCTATCATCAGCCCCTACTTTAACTAATCCTAATTTTTCTAAGGATTTTATCTTATATACTTATGGAGGTTATGATACAGTTTCAGCAATGTTGGTCTAGAAGAATGAAGACAATCAGGAGGAACCAATTGCATTTTTTAGCAAAGGAATGGATGACTATGAGAAAAGGTACAATTTTGTTGAAAATCATGTACTTTCTATTATTAAAGCTTTGAAGAAGTTTAAACATCTGGTTGCTAGAAAAAAAAATCATTTGATGGTTGCACATCCTAGAATTAAATAATTCCTGTTAAATAAAGATATAAATGAGAAAAGAGCAGGATGGATCACAAAAGTTATGGAGTATGATGTGCATATCCATATAAACAAGCTGGTTAGAGGTAAAGGTTTATGTGCCTAGATAGAAGAAGAAGATGATGATGAAGCTACTAAAGAGGTTGCCTTGTTCCAAGGTGATTCTATACTTAACAATGATTCAACAACTTGGTTGTCTGATATGACCAAATTTCTACAAACTAGACATTGTCCAATTAATCGTGACAAAGCCAAAAGGAGGTATTTCAGATTACAGTCTATTTCTTATGTTTTGATTAATGGTATTCTTTATAGAAAGGATTATTCTAGAATATTTCTAAAATATATTGATTTTTCTGATCAAAGGAAAATATTATATGAGTTTCATGATGGATCATGTGAAGGATATTTCAATCCTAAGACTACAGCTTGGAAAATATTGAGAGCTAGTAATTACTGGCCTGATTTGTTTAAATATGCCCATGTCTTGGGCAAGAAAATGTCAAAAATGTGCTCTATTTGCAAGAAAGAAAAGGTTGGTAGCGTTTACATTGAAGCCAATCATTGTGGATCAGCCATTCAACAAGTGGGGAGTGGACTTTATTGGTCCAATTAATCCTAATTCTAGTGTAGATCATAAATGGATCTTGACTGCAATAGACTATTTTACAAGGTGGACTCAGGCCATTGCATTGAAGGAATCAACTACATCTACTGTTCTCAAATTTTATGATCATATTATAACCAGGTTTGGTGTTCCTCAATCAATCATTTCAGATAATGCTTTAGCTTTTGTTGGTTCAACAATAACATAGTGGGTTGTTAAAAATGGCATTTATCTAAATACATCATCTAACTATTACCCTCAAGGTAATGGACTTGTAGAGTCTACTTTAAAAAATCTCATCAGGATTATTAAGAAGATTTTGCATGAAAACAAGAGAGATTGACACTCAAAACTGAAAGCAACCTTGTGGTTGGATAGACTAAATCCAAAGCAGATCACTGGGACTTCACCCTATGTACTAGTTTATGGTAAAGAGGCAAGGTTGCCAATTTCAATCGAGTTTCTAGCTTTGCAACTAGCTAATCAGATGTTGTTGTTGGAAGAGGAAGATCATCTTAAGCTAAGGTATGCTGAGTTGTTACATCTTGAAGAAGAAAGCAAAAGAGCCTTGAATAATATGGAGCTAAGGCAGAATCAGACCAAGAGGTCTTTTGACAAGAAAGCTACACCCAGGGAGTTCAAAGAGGGTGATTTGGTTCTAAAATGGGATGTACTAAAGAGCAGGCTAGGACAACATTATAAATTTGACAACTTTTGGTCAGGCCCATTTGTCATTTCAAGAAGTAAAGAAAATAATGTCTTTCAACCATCTACCATAGATGGAGAGATCTTGCAGATTCTAGTTAATGGAATCCACCTCAAGCTTTTCTTTGAGGGTTAGTTTTTCAATTTAGTTTCATTTCAATAAGTGTTGTCCAACACTAGGTCTTTAGGTTGCATGAGTCTTAGATTAGATTCATTTTCATTTCAATAAAGGTTGCATTCATAAGTTCTATTTTTCTAACTCTATTACCTAATGATAAGGTCTGTAGTTCATGTCTAGCATGCAGACATCTAGCAGAAGTCACCAAAATTGTTACCCTAATTTACAACATGCAGGATGATGAACATAAATAGGAAAAAATGTATTTTTTAGGAGACCATTCAACACTACATTTCACATGATGTTGATTAACATTTTATTATTACATTAAATACCAATTTTAGATTGTACTCTAACTATTGATCATGTTCAAATTTTTCAAATTCATAACTAATCATTACATTGTGCATTCAAACTGAATGTAATATACATATGTTCTTTCATATTTCATTTTTCATGTCAATAAAAGAGTATAATTTGCAGAATAGAATGCATGATAGAAGTATGAGTAGTGTCCCATGCATTTCCTTAGGTCATCTGCATATTACTAGCTAGTTTGTCTATCAAGTCCTCAGGTCCATTTTCTAGGACTTCATCTCCTAGGGATCTTTAGCATTATCCTGCATCATGAGAGAGAAAAATAATGTTAGATCCAATTGGATCTAAGCAATGCATAAAACAAAACATCATACAACAATCAATCTTTCAGAGCTACATATCTATCTAGTATTTCAATGCAATAAGAAAATGCGCATCCACATAAACTAATAGGTAGTATTAAAGGGACATGTTTACATGAAACCATTTACTATTTATGGTCATCATTATGCATGTTGTTTTACATTTAAACCAGATATTTGAATTAAAGGGACTTAGTACTTGTGACTGAGAAATGTTTTCTTGAATCAAAAGGATCTTGTTAGGTTAGTGAACACAATAAGCTTATTGGTATCGATTCATAAATGTCACCATACTTGGATTTTTCATAAAACTCATGTGTTAATCATATTCACTAACCTAACAAGTTGAGATTTATGTTGTTTTTAAGCTTGATAGAGTAAAAGATGTAGTGCTCAAGTGACTCATTTTCTTATCATAGTGATAGGAAAATGATGCAGTGTCAAGTGTATTAAAAGATGCTACAACCTGTGCTTTCTAAGGAAGAGAATTCACAAGTGCAAAATAGAGAGAACCATGTTGTAAATGCCAAAATCCTATAGAATAATCACTGGTACCAATGTTATTGAAATTCCATGTTCATATGATAATGCTGATTACAAAAAGCTATAGGATGTGTTAACAAATGACAGTGTGAAGAACAAGTGCATATTCAAAGTGTATTGCTGAAGAAATGCTTCAAGTATTGTGTTTCAAAGAGCCAAAGAATGTTTATAGAGTGTCTCAATGTTTGTCACGAGATCATGCTCGAACTCCATCAAATTTCATTCTGGTGTTTTTGAGTGTCATGAGCCCATGCTCAAACCTCTTAAACAAATAAATTAAACATTTTTAGATTTGTTGCATTTCATTTCAATAAAAATCATAAGCACTGTTTCATTGTCATTGTTTTTAGCAAGTATTTAAAACCAGTCATTCATTGGTTACTATTAAGTAAGAAACCAGTTAAAGATTCATGATTCAGCAATAGGGCTACATGTACCGAAAAAGCATTTTTGCAAAGTTCACATCTTTTATATTGCTCATGACATTCAGATTACAGTCATTATTGATAAAATTGCATATGTTTGAAGATGAATAATTCACTGTTCAATATCTTATTTTATGAAGAAAAAAAAAATACTTGACAACTTAAGAGTTCAAGCATCTTTTTGCATTCAAATGCCATGCACATGTAATGGTTACAGTCAAGTATAATGAAGCAAAGTGCTTGGTATTTTAAATCAAACATGTTGGTCTTGTTTTTGGTAGAGGAGAAGTTTGAGTTGAGAGCTAGTATGGTCTCACTAAGTCAACAATGAAATTCATTATGAGCCAAGCTAAAGATACATCAAATAAATGACTGGTGAAAAAATAAAAGTCAAGAAAGGTTGATAGTGGAAACAAATTTATGAGGCCATGGTCATTGCTTGAAATTAATGATGGACTTAATATAAGCCGATCTATGGATTGAGGGAGAGAGCCAAATAAAGACTGGTGTATACAAAGTGCAGATGAAGAAAATATCGAATGACAGTGGTAAAGCTCAAGTTGTCTATAGTGAATATGAGTCGAGCTGAAGATATTGAGTAATGACTGGTGAATAATAACAACATTATTTATTTTTAAGCACTGGTCATTATCATCAGTGAACAAAAGGACATGAAAAACCCCAAGAATA
This sequence comes from Chamaecyparis obtusa, assembly GCA_027943335.1. Lineage (NCBI taxonomy): Eukaryota > Viridiplantae > Streptophyta > Pinopsida > Cupressales > Cupressaceae > Chamaecyparis > Chamaecyparis obtusa. The sequence goes on along the minus strand of BSBK01000123.1, from coordinate 752,674 downwards.
AAATAGATCTAAGTAAACTAGAAGAAAAATTGATGAAGGGTTCTCCCCTTAATACCAAAAACACATAATAGAAACAAAGAAACAACAACAATTTGCAAGAACAAAAAATGGGCTTCTTATTTTCTCCACAAATGTGGAATTACAAATTTTGGAATTACAATATGAAAAGACACATGGGTATTTCCCTTACAATATTCTATAGGAAAAAACCTTGAATTATTACCTAGACCTACTCTGAACTGCTCCGAACTGCCCTAGACAACACTACGTGCCTTCCTTATATAGGAAATTTTCCACTACCTAGGAAGGTTCCAAAAATTTAGCCATTAAGACCGACCAACCCTAGCATTATTTTATTTTTCAATTTATTATATCAAAGTCAGCTCAAAAAAACTTTTGAAACCCAAACAAAAATTTTGAAGGAAATTTATTTTCCACCATTTCAGGTGATGCAACTTCTGGAGACCATAAGTCATCACCCATTGACCCAATTGACTATCATGACCCCATTTTGAAAAGGGCATTGAGATGAAGTTTCGACCTCATTTGGGACCTCTAAAGCCATCAAAACTGAGTTCAAAGTTTCTATACCCTGCTGCCAATACCATAAATTTTCAATATTTCCAAACTAGACTTGATATGGCAATGAAACTTTACTGGTAGGGTGATACGAACAAAATGAACCTCTAGGGAAGAAAATAAACCATTCTAAGCTCTAATGGAAAACTTACTAAAAATAGTAAATTTCCATAAATAGCAGCTCTGCATAAGAGAACCCTTATTGAAAAGAAACCAAAAATATTTTTGGGGGATGCAAGATTACTCTTACACCCAAGATGCTCCTGCATCAGACACTCAGGGTACTTTGAGAAGTGACCCTATCATGTCTCAGTTGCGTAGAGGAAAACCAAGATGATTAACCTCCTGCCTTGTCAACCATGATGAATCTTCAGTAGGTCATCCTTTCCATTTGACCAGATATTCTTCATATGTCTTGTTCCTTGTGCTTCTGCCAACACAACTATCCATTACATCCTCAATCTCCTTGGTAGCTAGAGTAGTTGTTACAATACTCCACTGTGCTTTTGGGATCTCATCTTCAACACCCCCTTCATGATATTCTTTCAGATCTGAAATGTTAAGTACTAGTGAAATATTCATCTCAGTGGGCAATTCTACCTCATATGCATTACCTGAATCATGCTTCTTCAATATCTTACATGGCCCAAACTTCTTCATTTTAAAACTTTTATATGTACCAACTGGAAATTGCCTCTTCCGCAAATGAACCATGACTTCATCTCTAACCTGAAATTCCTTATGCTTAATTTTCTCATCTTCCTTAGCCTTATACTACACATTTATCTTAGTAATGTGCTTCCTCACTTCCTCATGGATGTTCTTCAAGTGTTTTTCAAAATACTCAGCTTCAACACTACTTATCTCTCCTTTATCTATCTTCCTCAACTCTGAAGCATTTATGGGACTACTTTCATATACAATTTGGAATGGTGATTTACCAGTGCTCCTATTGACAAAATTATTGTATGCAAATTAAGCCTATGGTAAAATCAAATCCCATATTGTTGGCTTGTCTCCAACCAAACATCTCAACAAATTTCCCAAACTCCTATTCACCACCTCTTTCTGTCCACCAATCTATGGATGATATGATAAACTAAACTTCAAATCTATCTTCAACTTCTTCCACAATGTGTGCTAGAAATAACCAACAAACATAGTGTCTTGATTTGAAACTATGCTCTTTGGCAAACCATGTAGTCTCACCACTTCTCTGAAAAAAAATTATGCTACATGAACAACATCATTAGTCTTCTTGCAAGGAATGAAATGTGTCATATTCAAAAATCTATCAACTACCACAAAATTTGAGTCATGTCCCCACTGAGTCCTCGGTAAACCAAGAACAAAGTCCATGCTGATATCCTCCCAAGGTTTCTCTGGTACAGGTAATGGCTAATACAAACCTATATTCTTCTTCACTCCTTTCACCATTTGACATACTTTGCAACTTTATACAAAATTCTTGACATCTTGCTGCAACTGTGGCCAATAATAATTCTCACTAACCAAACAAAGGGTTTTATCATAACCAAAATGTCCACCCAATCCTCCGCTATGCTTCTCCTTGATGAGATTCTCCCTAATAGAACTTCTTTGAATTCACAATTGATTCCCTCTAAATAGCATATCATCTTGAATGATGAAATCCAACCACATCATTCTATCCAGAGTAACAAGTTCTTTATAGGCTTTCCAAGCTTCACCAAAATCAGGATCCTCTGGATACAAATTCTTGAGTTCCTTGAACCCAACCACCTCAATCTGTATCTCTGTTAGCAATAGTTGCCTTCTTCTAAGTGCATCTGCAACCCTGATATACTTTCCACTCCTGTGTTTCAAAATAAATGTATAACTCTACAAAAACTCAACCCATTTCAAATGTCTTTGATTCAACTTTCCTTAACTATTCAAATATTGCAAAGCTTGATGATGAGTATACAAAAAAAATCCTTAGGAAGCAGACAGTGTCTCCACTTCTTCAATTCTTGGACTATAGCATAAAATTCCTGATCATAAATAGAATATTTTCTCTTGGCATCATTTAATTTCTCACTGAAATAAGTAATAGGTTTACCTTATTAGCTCATAATAGCTCCTACTACAGTACCACTAGCATCACAGTCTACTTCAAACACCTTATTAAAATCTGGAAGAGCTAAAAAAGGTTGTTCTGTAACTTTCCATTTCAATAGTTTAAAAGTCTTATCTTCCCCATTAGTCCACTTTAACTCTTTTCTATCCCCTCTAATTATTTCAGTCAAGGGTCCACAAATACTGCTAAAATTTTTGATAAAATTTCTTTAAAAGCTAGCCAAACCATGAAAATATCTTACCTCACTTGCACTCCTTGGAGTAGGCCATTCAAGGATAGCCTTCATTTTCTCTGGTTCTATTTTTAGATCTTTTGTTGAATCTACAAATCCCAGATACACTAACTACTTCACAAAACTGCACTTCTTCAAATTAATCAATAATTTCTCTTCCCTTAACTTCACAAACACCATATGAATATGCATCATATGCTCCTCCAATGTCTTACTAAAGATCAAAATATCATCTAGGTAAACAATGATAAACTTACCCAAAAATTATTTCAGAACCTCATTCATGAGCCACATGAAAGTGCTTGGTGCATTGGTTAGCTCAGAAGGCATGACTAACCACTCATATAGTCCTTTTATCTTGAGGGCAGTCTTCCATTCATCTCCTTCTCTGATCTAAATCTAATGATATCTACTCTTTAGATCTATCTTTGAGAAATACATAGCTCTACTCAAACAGTCCATAATATCATCCATCCGTGGGAATGGAACCCTATACTTGATTATGATCTTGTTTATAGCCCTGGAATCTATACTCATTCTCCATTCTTCATTCTTCTTTGGTGCTAATACTACAGGTACATCACAGGGACTCAGACTCTCTTGACTCAACCCCTTTTGCAACAATGCATGTAATTATCTATTTAACTCTTCACTTTCTGCAGGTGTCATTCTGTGTGCTACCTTATTTGGCTAACTAGCTCCTGGAATCCAATCCATCTGATGACTAATCTTCCTTACTGGTGGTAATCCATTAGGAACATTATTGGATACAATATCCTGAAACTCAATTCAACAAATCTACAACTTCTATAGGTATATCTTCTACTTCCTCTTTACCAGCTTTTGGAATTAAAGAAAAATACAGATGCTCATGCCTCATACCCTCTAGGAATTTTCTTCCATCAATAAAAATTATTCTTTCATTACCACATACCTTTTCTTTTGTGTCCTTCAATGGCTTTAGTTTATGTCGCACTCCATCTTTTGTCAGGGAATAGGTATTCGCACAACCATCATGTACAACATGACTATCAAACTGCCGTGGTCTACCCAACAACATATGACATGCATCCATAGGTATGATATTACATAGTACCTCATCATGGTATCGGCCAATCTTGAACTTTACTAGGAACTGTTCACTGACCATGACCTTGTGGTCATCCTACACCCAGGTGATCTGGTATGGATGTGGGTGTTTCTATCTCTTCAGTTTCAACTTTTTGACCATCTCGTCTGACACCAGATTGTCAGTGCTTCCACTATCAATAATCACATCACAACACTTACCGTCACACTTGCATCTAGTGCAAAACAAGCTCCTCATTTGTTTAGGTTCATTCTCACCACTCAGTAGGACTCTTCTATTAATTAGCCTTTCTCCTCTTTCAACATCTTCATTTACATGTGCAACCCTAGCTTGGCTTTCAATTCTCCTATCTATCCTTCCTTGGCATTGGGGACATTCATATGCCCTATGACCTTCTTCTCACAATGAAAATATGTTCCACATAAGCCTCCTCTTCTTGATCCTTTTCCTCTTCCTCTTCCTCTCTAATCTCTATTATTCTGATCATGGAAATGATTGAAATTGTTTCCTCTCTGATTTTGACTACTACTAGCCTCATCCTTCTTTTTTGGATCTTTATTTCAGCCTCCATATGACTGTCCACTAGATCTTCCACCACAACCTCTTCCTCTTTGTCTACTCTCGAACTTCTTGTTCAGCTTTTCCTCTACTTTTAGGGAAAACCGGTATGCCTCTTCAATACTATTCATTCAAACAAAAATCAACTCCTCCTGAATGCTTGGCCTCAACCCATTAAGGTAATGGGAAACTTTCTCCTTATTAGCTTCTGCATGGCCTGTTATGATCAGGATTTGATAGAACTCCTCTGTATACTCCTGAAAAAATCTTCTTGCTTGCTTCAAACTTTTCATTTTCTTTAGTAGGTCAAGATCATAATGAATAGGAATGAACTCTCTTTAATTTATCTACCATCCAATCCCATCTTATGATTTTATCCTTTCCTCTTCTATTTATCTCCAATTGAATCTCTTGCCACCAGATCTTCGCATGGCCCTTTAGTCTGTCCTTTACAAACTTGACCCAATTAGGATCCTTAATATCTTCATACTCAAACTATTCTTCTAATTCATTGATCAAGTCAATAAACTCTTTTGGGTTAAGGTTTCCTAAAAATGAAGGAACCTCAATCTTAGGTCTTTTCCCGATCTTGGAAATGGCTCAAAAAAACCTTTCTTCTTCTTGGTTCATAATTTTGCCTTCTTCTTCTTGATCAAAATTTCCTTCTTTGACTTCATCCTCACTTTCATCTCTAACATTAAGATTCATTCCTCTATGAATCTCTTCTTGCAATGCTTGCACTTGTCTCTGTAGCACTCTAACCTTAGGTGTCACACCACCAACTCTTCTACTATGTTCCATTTGTGGAGGCATTTTCATGTTGCTTGCTAAAACCCTAACCACGGTCCTGGTGCAAAATGTCTCACAATCAGTGATCTATCTACACACTTAGGAACTACCTCTCTGATACAACTTGATGAATGGTGCTCCCCTTAATACCACAAACACATAACAGAAAAAGAGAAACAACAAAAATTTACAAGAACATAAAATAGGCTTCTTATTATCTCCACAACTATGGAATTACAAATTTTAGAATTACAATATGCAAAGCCACATGGGAATTTCCCTTACAATATTTTGTAGAATAAATCCTCTAATTATTACCCAGAACTACTTTGAACTACTCCGAACTACCCTAGACAACACTACGGGCCTTCCTTATATAGACAATTTTCCACCGCCTAGGAAGGTTCCTTAAATTTAGCCATTAAGGATGACCAACCCTAGAATTATTTTATTTTTCAATTTATTACATCAAATTCATCTCAAAACAACTTTTGAAACCCAAACATAAATTTTGAAGGAAATTTATTTTTCACCATTTCAGGTGATCCAACTTCCGAAGACCATAAGTCATCATCCATTGACCTGATTGACTATTATGATCCCATTTTAGAAAGGGAATTCAACTAAAGTTTCAACCTCATATGGGACCTGTAAAGCCTTCAAAACTGAGTTCAAAGTTTCTATGCATTGCTACCAATAATGAAAATTTTCAATATCTTCAAAACTAGACTTGATCTGGCAATGAAACTTTAGTGGCAGGCTGATATGACCAAAATGAACCTCCAGGGAAGAAAATAGACAATTCTGAGCTCTAATGGAAAACTTAATAAAAATAGTAAATTTCCATAAATAGCAGCTCTACACAAGATAGCCCTTATTGAAAAGAAATCAAAAATATTTTTGGGTGATGCTAGATTGCTCTTACACCCAGGATGCTCCAGCATAAAAAATAATGGGTTATCGAGACAAGCTAAAGACATTGAAAAATGACCGTGTATAAAAATAGACACAACAAGAAAAGTAAACCCAAGATATTATTATGATGAAATAATAGAAAACTCATCATAACAAACTATTCAACAATAGACAAAGAAATGAAAAGGGAGAAGATGATGTATTTATCTTCATGTTTAGATCGAGTTTTTCTTACAGCAGTTCAAGTCCAGCCCCCTAATCTAGCTATTCAAAGCTTGGTCTAAATTTTTTATTGAAATATGCTAGGTCTTAACCCAAGTCATAGCCTAGACCAAGCATCATCCTCATGTTCCAGTCACATCTTAGCCTGAGCCTCATGCTGATGTTCAGTAACTGAGTTTATTGTGCCAAGTTCAGTGAGCTCACTGTCAAAGCCAAGCTGGGAGTCAAGTTCCAGTCATAGGCACCAATAACAAGCCGAGCTTTGTGCTCATTATAGAGTCAAGCTCACTATCTAATCTTGGCCCAAACTATTCCAAGCTTGAGGGTAAGCTCATTGTTATCACAGCCCAAGCTTTATACTTGTGGTTCACACTAAATGAAGAAGCTTGCGCCCAAAGCCAAGATCCAATAACTATAGACGGGGGCTCAACTGTCACATGATAATAACAACGAGAAGCTCAAAGCTGAGCCCACATGATACAACACCAACAATCTTCTTCATCTCAAAGCCCAACTCTAGGATTACAAGACAAGCTTTATGCTTGAGATTCATGCCAAGTAATGAGCCCATTCACAATCAAGTCCAAGCCTGAAAGCATAAAAAGCATAATATGAGCTCATTGTCACAGCGAGTAAACTTCCATAGGTCTTCAAAGCATAGTAAACCACAAAATACCAATAAAAAACCAAGAAAAGTGCTATAGTTCTACAGGAGTTCTCTCCATCGCTTAGGTTTTTCCCTAATTTTTCTCCCAATTGCAAGCATGAAATGTGAAAATCAAGGAGTAAAACAAATTTTTGAGAATTCTAAAGTCCGCTGATAGGCATATTCAATGCATTAATTCCAGCCCTGTACAAACTGTCAGAGCTTCAAAAATGGAGAATTCCACCTTGCACATTGGCTTATATATTTCATATAGCTGGCAGATTGCTTAGTGGTCATGTCGACCCTTTGCAATTTGCAATGAGTTTACGTAGGTTTTTTTTTATCTAGATTTATTTTTTGGCATAAGATTGATGTATTTTTTTTTATCTCAATTATTAATTATTGTAAATGTTGGTATTTTGTAAAAATATTTTTATCTTTAAAAACCAACATTTAGGGCTAGATTTGTGGTATTTAATAGGCTTATTTTTAGGGGTTTGGCAAGAATTTGGGGCCAAATTGGATTTTTTTTAGGGCTAAATTAGAGGCTATTATTTTTTAATTTGAGGCTTTAGAGGGCTATAATACTGATTTTCTTAATGAGTTTTGGGGGTTCAAGATTCTTGAGAGGAGGCCTTAGTGAGCTGTTTTGTTCCTTTGTGCCTTAGCTTATGTTTGGTAACTTACATTTCATATTTTTGAGGAAAATAAAGCAAATGATCCATATTTCCTTATATTGTGAGTATTGAATTTGGTCCTTTTCATCATTCTACATTAAGTGTTTATTTGTTTTGGTGTCAAAGAGAAGTGAATTCTTTATATTCCTCCTCTAAGTGATCAAAATCCAAACCTTGTGTAGAATATGTATGTTTGTTAACATATTTTACTATTTGTGGTATATACCCTAGTAGTAAAATCCAGATTAACCTATATGTTGATCAGTGAATGATAGTGCTAGTATCATTAATATGTGCAGTGTGGATGTTGTTTTGGATTCCAAGCAAATCTAAGTTCAATTTTGGTGTATCACCCCATTTTTATTCATTTTTCAAAAGCATTTCTTTCTTCCCTCTTGCCCAACCAAATTTTAGTTCAGGTGATATTCCAAATCAAATAGGAACTGGCCTAGAATTCAGAGACTCCTTCTTAATCAGAGTCCACCCACAACTCAAGAAGCTTTACATTGTTAGGATGAGATATCTATGAACCCTTATGCCTGAGTTAGGGTGATATTTTCAAACCTAAACACCTAGAATATGGGGAGGAAAGTAGGACTCGATGGTAGACAATAGTAATGACACTAGAGGAAAATGATGGGGGGTGATATAAAGTGTATGATTATGAAACTAAGATGACAAGAGTTTGGAGACTTGGGTGATTCCTGAACTAGAAGATTGAACTAACATGGCAAAGGATTTATGTGTATAAATATTTGTTTGTGTATGTTCAATAGAAATTATCACTGGTTTTGGAACATCAAAAACACACACAAGAAATTTCTACCTTAAGGAATCAGAATGACTTGAAAACCTTTTCTCATTGACTTAGGTACACACCCAAGAGCTAATCAGAATATGGCCATTGCTAAACACGCAATGGATCAATAATGTGATATTAGCCAACTCCAAATTCTCAAGGATGGCATGATATGATAAGTTCCTTGGGGAGATTACTAATCTCCTTGCACAAAGATTAGGAAGTCTTCAAGGGTAGATCATTTTTGCCTCTGATTTAAAGGTGTCTACAAAGGTTTGCGGCATCCTCCCAATCAGTTTGTATGCACATGACTCACTTAAGAGCCTTACTGACCATGCTAAAATTGTAGGTATATTCACCTACCTCAGACTACCATCAACATGCATCACTTGAGCATGAGCGGATAAGGAGAATTTTTTCTCAACACCTTGTTTATATATCGATCAGGGAATTACCAATTTGAGTTCGCTCTCTAAAGAGGAAGACCTTCTCTCTAGACAGGCCTCGCTAGAGGAAATTAACCAATCCAATACCTATCTTCACCCAAGATCCACAAATTAAAGGGAAGAGGTTATGGATATGGATTTTTTACTTGCATCACTTAGATGAATGGGATTTCTAGATAAAGAAGCTCATAAGAAGTGTTGAGAAACACATCTTCAAGCACATCAAGAAGTTATTCTTTCCAAAAATTAGCCTATTTAAGCTATGTTTTTTCTATCTAAGAAAAAGACACAAATAGATTTGCAAAGATTTGTTTGATCTTTAGGAACCAAAGGAAATGTGTGATTGATAGTATTTTAATGCCCAAATTGGAAGTGTTTGATTGATTTTAGAACCCAAAAGAAAGTATTGATTCATTGTCCCTTAGGAATTCCATATTTGATTTGGATTTATTTTAAGCATAAATTAAAATATGAAGATTGGGTTGTTCATCTACCCTTAGGCATTCAAGATTTGATGTGATTCATTTTAAGCCAAAATGGAAGTGTGAAAATTGCATTCAAGATTCATCTTATTACATTAAAAAAAGGTGGTTAGTATTTTAGGATGTTGACAACTTTGGGAAGCATTCTTTTCACAAAATTACCTACAAAAACAAGTTAGAAATTGGAAAAATAAAGGTCAAGGATAATATGAAGCCCAAATGATCACCAAAATCTAAAAACATCAAAATTTGGGGCCCTAAAGATTTTCTATGTTTCTAATATGAAAAAACAGAGGTGGGGATTTTGTGAGAAGACTCGTACAAGTCACTACACTGCATAACGTGAGAAAACATGGGATGCAATATCTGATATGATTTAGTACCATTCATATTATGAGTTACACATGTGTGTAGTATGAGTAAATAGGCAAAATGAAAATGTGAGTATGATAATGTAGTAAGAAAGAAGATAGAATGCAGAGAAGGCCAATATGAGTATTGGGAACATGTAGTACAAGAATTGGGAACATGTAGTATGAACTAACAAGGTCAAAATGAGTTTACTCATACTATAATTATCACAGGTTGATACAAGGTTTGCTATAGTTTCAAAAATAGATGATGAAAACCCTTAGAAAATGAAAAAAATTTGCGTGCTGGTGTCCCACCGACCATGCAAAAATTTAGATCTATTGAGACTAACCTATTAGGAGCATGTGTAGGAAATCAAACATTAGTCCTAACCTATCATGAAATCATACAATAAGAAATTCACACACACCACCTCTGATTGAGCCAAAACAAGACCACCCAAGCCTCTTTTGACTTTATCTTTTTAGGTGAATGTGGATGTGCACTCCAAACATAATGAGAATATCCCTAATGCAATGCTAGGAAAATTTAACTTTTATGCAATCCAAGGAGATCCCACAATGACACAAAATCTAGTATGAAGAACTAGTTTTTCCCCTAGGGTTCCTAGAGATGTAAGGGATGAAAATGAAGATTTAAACTAAAAATGATATGCAATTACACTAAGATGAATTATCCTTTAATCATGATATGTGTGATTTATATTGAAAATAAAGAGAAACTCATAAAGAAACTAATATTCGTTATCCATTCATATTATGATATGTGATCTAGGAATTGAAAGAGAGAAATGAAAATAACAATGCTAAAATGTTATAGAATTCTAGAGTTAAACTAACATGATAACAATGCATAAGAATGAAACGTAGAATAGAGAGGATTTTCTATTGGAAAAGGGGCTCTATTTATAGATTTTTGGAGGCAGGGAGAGGGCTTGGATGAGGTGGCACCCATGTGGCATCCATATAGGAGCCGCATATGTTTAGAAGGGATGACTATTTTGAATGATCAAAATGAGACAAGATGGGAATTTATTGTTGCATGGCTCAAGGTTGTTCACACATGTGTGAGAAACTTTGGGGAAGAGTGAAGGGGATAAAGGTGTAAGATAATTTAAGGAAGTTGGGTGGCTCTCTTGGTAAATGTTTCTCACACATGTGTGAGAAACCCATTACCTCTAATAAGGTTAGGAATCAATTTTTAAGTTTGATTAAATAAATTATTAAGTAGAAGAGTAGGTTTAGCAAGTGAGATGATGGGTGTAGGCTAGGTTTTAGGTGGGGATTTAGATTAATATAAATTAGATTTAGATTAATATAGGCTTAGAGGAATATTAGGATTTGGGGATTTAAATAAAATAGAATTTATGATGGAAGAGTATTAAAATAAGTTTAAATACATTAGATAGGGGTATTCAAATTAGATTTAAATACTTTAGGAAATAAGCCCAACTTAATTAAATATTTATAATTAAATGGATACAGGAAAATAAAACATATGGTTAATTAATTAAAGTTAATTACAATGTTGCGAGGATTATTAATTAAATAATTTTGTTGGAATGGAGAGATAAGGTAGTGAGAGGGGAGGGGTCAATTAGTGCCATCAAAAACTTTCAACTTCAATCTTAATTAGAAAATAGTAGTAAACTATTCTATCCAACTGAGTCCATTGCATGCATCATGTTGGATATTGCTAATGTATGGGTGGTGATTGAGACATGTAATATGTTTAATCACTATGTTACTGAATAGACACTCATACTGTTGTCATTTGTGTTTTGTCACTGATGTCAACATATGCTTTTATAAAGGAACCAGACTAGTAATCATGGTGTACGGTTAGTGTATGGATGTTTCTAATGCTGCGAAGTTAGATGAGAGTTCAGGTGGATGTTGTGATCTTATATCTCTGATCGCATCATTAGGTATTGCATATTAAGAAAGTTACAACTATTCTAGTAAAGACCGATCACTGGACTGTGACAGTGAGAATTGATAGAGTTAGTCTCTGAGTTTTTGTTATATCTTTCAAAGGAACTGGATTCAAGGTATGCAAACTTGAAGGATGATGGAAGAGGTACTGATGGATTTTCATTGGTTATCACAAGGTACGAAGTGATTGGTGATGTCATATGTGGTGTTTTCTCTGGTGATAGCTTATTTTGAAGCTGAATCAGGGAATGAAGCATGTGTTTTGTTTGGCAAGCACAAATCAAGGATGTCGGTCCTTAATTGTTGTAATGTAATCATTGTAAACTTTTTTTAGATACCATCTCTATCTTAGCAAGGTTTTATGTTATTGTTTGTAATTAGGAAAGCCTTTTGGGCCGACTTGATCTTGGTAAAATTTTATAAGGTATAAATGAAAGGTCTTTTCTTTGGAAAAGATATGGATGGAACATATGTGATATAGAGAGGTTGTGAAAGTTGTGAGCTTTTGTCTACTGCATGTAGAGTAGAGGTTTACTGATGGACTTCAATGGAACTAATCAAGCAAAGATAGTTTCTGGAAAATAGTTCAAAAGATTGTATATTTCTTCATATACACTAGTTGCAAACTAGTGAGTTCTGAAGGTGGATTTAACCTTCTTTGGGCAGTGAGCCTTGTGTTATTCTTAACTCCTAACAGGGTCTATTCTCTAATAAGGACTGTGTACTGTAATGTTTCAATAAGCTCCTAACAGGGCTATATCTTCTAACAAGGATTACTATATTCTCAGTACATCATTAGTGGGTGTTAATTCCCACCGGGATTTTTACCTTTAACTAGGTTTCCCCGTAACCAAAATATTGTGTTATTGTGTTGGCATTCATTGTGTTCATTGGATCTGATATTGTTGAGCTTAAAGTTTAAAGTTTAATATTTTTTCATATAACTAATTCACCCCCCCTTTCAGTTGTATTATGGACTGTTATTCCTAACAATTGGTATCAGAGCTTGTGGTCCTTAGAGAGAAAGCTTAACAACTTGAGGTGATCTTGGAAATGGCATTCTATAGGAAGGAAAGTCCTAAGTTTGATCCTGAAAACTTTGACAGTTGGAAGAACAAGATGTGAACACATCTACTATGCATGGGCATAGACTACTGGATGATTGTGAAGAAGAAGGAATCTCTGAAAGCTAAGAATGACTTGGAAACAGCTGATGAAGATGAAAAGAAGTTATTTTCATGCAACATGGTCACAAGAGAAGCATTGATCAATGCACTATTTGAGGGTGAGTTGACTGATATTAAAGATCTTGATTTGGCACATGAAATTTGGAATAGACTAGAGGCACTCTATGAAGGAGACAAGTATACCAAACAAACGAAATTGAAAAACTGGAAGACAAAGATGGAGAAGCTACAAATGAATGAAGATGAAAGGATTAGAGCCTATGTTCAAAGGGTTACAAAAGTTGTAGTTAAAATCAGAAATTGTGGAGGTACTTATGATGAAGATGAAGTCATTGCAAAGATTCTCAGATCTCTAACTCCTACTTACAAATTCAAGGCAATGTCAATTCAAGAAACTATACCCCTAACTCCAAACTTTAACAGAGAGATTTTGATTGCAAAGTTAACTACCTTTGAAGCTGTGGAATTAGGAGAAGTTGTTCCTAAAGTTGAATCTGCATTTAGGGCATCCACACACAAGAAAGTATTTGCACTTCCGAGCAAAAGAAAAGAAGACCTGAAAGAAGAGCTTGGTGAGTATGTTGAGTAATGGGAGAAGATAATGGAAGAAGAATTTAGAAGATGGAAAAACTTGTTGCAATGATAGCTAGAAGAGAGAAAAGAGGTAAGGGCAAATTTGAAGGAAAATTACCTTTGAAATGTTTTTCATGCAATAAGATAGGTCATTTTGCATCTAGATGTCCTACAAGAATTCCTAAGTACAAACCTGATTATGCAGAGATTAGAAGAGACAAAGAATGTTATTATGCTAGTGAAGGAATCTCTGATGATGATGATTTAGATAATGAAGAGATTGGATTTGTTTCTATTAAATATGAAATAGTTCATGAGGAAAAATCCTTAGTATCTCATGTTGACAAGAAAATTGAATGGATAATTGGTAGTGGATGTTCTCATCACATGACTGGTGATAAGAACAAGTTTGTTAAATTAGTAAACTATGATGGAGGTGTTGTAAGGTTTGGGGACAATCTCCCAAAATCCATCATAGGAGTAGGATCCATCACTCTGGATGGAAAGAATAATACAGACAATGTACTACTTGTTGAAGGACTGAAACATAACTTGTTGAGTGTTGGACAATTAATGGATAAAAACTTTCAGTTGAGTTTTTTTAATGGTAAATGCTTTATCAGAAGCAAGGAAGGAAAACTGATTGCTACCGGTTCAAGATATAGAGGTAATGTATTTGAACTAAACACATTTGGAGCCTCTTGTTTTGTTGCAAAGGTAGATGATAGTTGGTTATGGCATAGAATATTTTGTCATGTTAACTTTGAAAATATTGTGAGGGAAAGTATGGCTAATGCAGTAAGAGATCTACCAAATATTGTGAAACCTTCTAACACTGTATGCAAAGAATGTGTTATGGGAAACCAAACTAAAAGCAATCATAAAAGAAAAACATTTACATCAAAAGGAAAGTTGGATCTGGTACATATAGCTCTATGTGGGCCTACAAGAACAAAGTCATACTATGGTGAAAGGTATTTCATACTCTTTGTTGATGACTTTTCTAGAATGATGTGGGTTACTTATTTGAGAGAGAAATTAGAAGCATTTGAAAAATTCAAGTTGTTTAAAGCAAAAGTAGAGAATGAATCAGGACTGAAAATAAAGTGTTTAAGATCAGACAGAGGTGGAGATTTTACATCAGATTTATTCAATTCATACTGTGAAGAGCATGGGATAAAAAGACAAACATATGCTCCTAGGACTCCACAACAAAATGGGATAGCAGAGTGCAGAAATAGAACTATACTTGATGCTACTAGGACAATTCTGATTGAAGGAAATGTATCTCACATACATTGGAGAGAGGATGTTGGAATAGTAGTATACACATTAAACATAATTGAAATCAGAGATGACACAAGTAAGACTCCCTATGAACTATGGTTTGATCACACTCCTACTGTAAAATATTTCAAAATATTTGGTAGCAAATTTTATATCAAGAGGGATGATGAGATAGGGAAATTTGATGCTAGAAGTGATGAAGGTATCTGTGAGGCCTCACCCCGATCCTGTCATGTCCATTTAGTTCTTCATTTGAGATAGACATATTTGATAATTATATTTTGATGCTCTACGGATTTACTGATACTTTATGTTATGGTTTTATCACCTTAGAGTTTAGTTGCACATTCAGTTATGTTATTTTGATGAAACTATGATATCTATTTGGAACCTTTATGTGAGATTAAGTGGATTTGATGGATGATTTTGATGTCATGATGATATTTAATTGCAATTGAATTATATATGCAATTTTTATGTCATAAGCTTAATTTAGTGATGAATTATGTAGTTCATGATGAGTTGTATGTATGCTATAGATGATTGATTATGTCATGTGAATTATGATATTTTAGATGAATTATATTGATCATTAATGTTATGAATTTACATGTATTTATTCCCTTGGACTACTGATGTTGGAATTTAGTGTGCAGGGAATTAGAACATGGTAAATTCGGGGAACCAAAGCATAGAATTTTGTGTAAATCAATTCTAGCCAAGGTTGCTTCTAGTGAGAGGCAAAAACCTTGTTGTATTGTATTTATTTTGTGAAAGCAATGTGCATGAATTTATTTAATTTATATGTTTAATTATAAATATAATTATTTTTGAGAATGCCCAAGTGGATATTCCACATGGCTTGTGATGTGTCATTTTTGGTTGTGTCACTTGACACTTGTGTGTGTACTTGTGGCCATGACATGTCCACTTGGGGATTGGACGCCCATCAACCTAGCATAGTACCCCTTTAGGATCCCCATGAGAATCCCTTGGTTAGGGAGCTTGAGGTGGAGTCATTTCATGAATTTTGCATTTCAGCTTTACATGGGTTTTTGGGGGGCTTAAAAGGTGCCTAGGGGTGTATTTAGGCCTTTTTTAGTAAGCCCACTTGATATACCTATGGGTAAGGGGAATTTTCAACCATAGGACAACCCATAGTTGACCAAAAGACCGCTCCAAAAGTTGGATTTTCAAAATGGTTGAAAATCCACTTTTGAAGCAAGGTCTTGGTTAGAGTACCATCCAATTATGATGCTAGTCTTTGGTCCACCCTTTTTGGCATAAATTTTTAGGAATCCTTATTTAGAAACCATGTAAGAAACTTGGGAAGACCATCCAATTATAATGAGATCCTATCCCTAGGAGAGTGTGTGGAGGCCTTTTTATAGGGGACTCTTTTTTTGGAAGAGTTTGACACCCACTCTCTAGATTTGGAGACTTTGCTAGTTTCGAGAAGGAAGGCTTAGAGGAGGATCTTCATCAACTTTCTTTCTTAAGCTTGGATTCTAGGTTGGTGGAATTCATTCTTCTACTTGTTAAGTTTTCATGTGAATGAGCTCTCAAGAATATTTTCATTCTTGCATGGAGAAAACTAGTTTTGTGTTATTATGTGCTTATTTCTTGTGAATCTTGTTATTGTATGTGAGTAGTTTTTATGTGAATTCTTGAGCTTGTTGTAGTGTATGATTTCTTTGTTATGTAAATGTAAAGTTTTTTTGCTCTTGAAGATTTCTTGTTGTTTTGTATTGTTAAGAGAGTTTTCTCAAGGCCACACTCACCCTTGGGAGGGAAGAGTAGCCTTGGGGGTGTAGGGAATTTTTTGACAACCATGGGTGTAGAGTCTCTCCTTGTTATGGAGAGGGAAGAAACATGGATGTATGAGCTCCATGTAGCCATTTCTTTTTCGGGGTCATAAGGAGGTTTTGTTGGGTTGAGATTTTGTGGCAAAATGTGTGTTGAGAAAGCCAAGAGTAGGCTTGTCTTGTATTTGTATGAAATGAGCTTTCTCCCCTTGAGTTTGGTTCCACCTTCACCCCAATTTTATGAGTCATTTGGAGACTCTTGTTTTAGCCTTGGATGGGAGTTTAAATGTGGTTTTTGTGTTATTGTGATTGTGGTTTGTTAAGTATGAAACCTTGTCTATGTGATGGTTCTCCAAGCTCGGGGTTGGCTTCATAGAAGCCTAGGTTGGGAGGTGAGAACTCCATGGCCTATTTATGTTTATTTTCAGGTTTGGAAGCCATTGAAGACTTCATGTTGAAGTTGAAATCTTGAGGAGTTTCAAGATGTATTCTTAAGTTGATTTGGATCCTTATTGTTTTATGTTTATTGTTATGTAAGGGAATCTTAAGGATCCCTAAAGCACAATGTTTTTATGTAATGGAGATATACCTTCCATGTCAAGTTCTTATATCATAGTGTTGAAGTATTCATATTCATATGAGATGTATTGAGTTTCTCCTTTTTATAGATTTATTTCCTTATGAAAATCTTGTACAATGCACAAAGGAAGGATTTGGTGTTCTCATGTTATTTTTCAATAGAGAATGAGCAATGTATTATATTCATTGGAAATAAAGTAAAGATGTAGGAATTGTATTTGTGAGAGCTTTGTTTATTTACTCGTGGATAAAAACTTTTTGTATTCATGTTGAGAAAAATTGTAAAGAAGAAAAGCTAATGTAGAATCATTATAGTTTCATAGTTTCATTTTATAGTTTTCAATGAGTTAAAATGATAGGGATAAGAAAGAAATGATTTCAAACATACTCTCCCTTTCAATGCAAGCTCTTACTATTTTTTATATTGGTATCCATGTTGAGAAACAAAAAAAAATGAAATAGGGAAACAAATAAATCAAGTGATGTTGATCATAGTTCATTTAGATTATTTTTACATTATGAAATTGTGTAAAGCATGTTAACATCTTATACAGTTAGTTCATTGCAAGCTTAAATTCCTAGGATGAAATCAAATCAAACAAACAAACAAGAGAGCGGAAAGAAATCAAAGAAAACAAACAAGTGAAAATAACAAGAGAAAAGTGCAAATAGAGACTTACAGGTCTCTGGAAAACGTATGGAAAAAATTTCCATATATTTTCCATTCACATAGTCAATTTAATATTATTATTCCCCATCCACTTGGAACAAAAGGATGGAGAATAAAATATTGCCCAATCAAACTTAAGTGAGTCAGCTTGGGTGGGACCCACCTGGATCACCATCCAAGAAGTCCAAGTTGAAAAAGTCAGTCAACTTGCAAAAAAAATATATATGATAAACAAAAACTCAATCTAAAAAAGTGCTTCTCATAATATGCTAATAATATAAAAATAAATTAACAAACCCATGTCTTGGGTTTCAAAAAATACAATATGCTTTTGATTATTTTTATAAAAAAATAATAATAATAATAAATAAATAAATTACCCCTTGTATTGGTTGTCAAAAAGTTAGTGTTATTGTTTTTATGTTTTTTAAAAAAAAATTATAATTTTTTTTATTATAAAATAATTTTAAAAAAAAAAATTTATGTGTTTGGGGGGGGCGGGCGCGGGCGCGGGCGCGGGCCCCACACCCCCTCCGTACAACAGTACCGGCGGGCCCTGCTGCATAGGTACCACCTGCCGTAGCAGGATGGCCCTACCGACGACAGGTACCGCCTGCTGCAGCAAGAGCGGGTACTACCAGCAGGGTACCGCCCTGCTCATATGCGGGCCCCTATGCCAACATCCCTTCGGGGACTTAGATGGTAGCGTGCGGACGTGACATAAAGTTTGGTTTCTTTTTAATTATTAAAATTTTATTCTATTTAATAATTGTTATTAAATTTATTCATTAATAAATATATTTAATAATAAATATATTTATTAATGAATATATTTAATTCTAAAGAAATATAATGTTTGTTTATATAATTAACCTTTGATAATAAATTTATTTATTAATAAATATATTTAATAAAAATATATTTATTAATGAATATATTTACAAATAGATTTATTTATTAACTAATTTATATTTTTATTAATAAATATATTAATGAATATATATATATATATATAGATATATATATATATATCTATATATATATATAGATATATATATATATATCTATATATATATATATATATATATATATATATATATATATAGATATATATATCTATATATATATCTATATATATATATATATATATATATATATATCTATATATATATAGATATATATATATATCTATATATCTATATATATATATATATATATATATATATATATATATATATAGATATATATATAGATATATATATATATATATATATATATATATATATATATATATATATATATATCTATATATATATATATATATATATATATATATATATATATATCTATATATATATATATATATATATATATATATATATATATATATATATATATATATATATATATATATATATATATATATATATATATATATATATATATATATATATATATAGATATCTATATATCTATATATATATATATATGCATTAATTAACATAATCATAATTTTTAGTTGATTCAATATTTATTAATTATACTTAAATTTATTTTCTTTTACTAATCATTAATTAGATAATTAATTAATTGTTAATTAATTAATTGATAGTAATTTGAGTGTGTTTTAATAATGGTTATAACTAATTAAAATTTTAGGGTGTTAATTAGAATGTTTTGACATGTGGGTAGTATAAATTAAGTTATTTATATTACTCAATAACGTTTTATTAAGTCGACACCTATAAGGACAATGGATGAATCAAGATTAACTATAACCACTTGATCAAGTTAGCCACAACTTCCCTATAGTCAACTATTACCCTTGGACTTAAACTTTTAACCTTTAAATAAAAAATAAATAAATTGGTGCATTTCGTGTGTAAAAATTATGGGCATGACAAAAGGAACAAAGCAAGACTAGTGTGTAAGGGATACTCATACCAAGAAGGCATAGACTTTGAAGAAACATTTGCTCCTGTTGTTAGAATAGAGGTAGTAACATTATTTCTATCTTATGCTACACACAAAAAACTTCAAAGTGTATCAGATGGATGTTAAATCTGCATTTCTGAATGGAGATCTTGAAGAAGAAGTATACATAGAACAACCAGATGGATTTCCTCTATGTGAAGACAAAGACATGGTGTGCAAATTGAAGAAAGCCATGTATGGGTTGAAGCAAGCTCCTAGGGCTTGGTATGCAAGATTGGACAAGTATCTACTTGGACTTGGATTCAGAAAAGGTAATGCCGACAATAATTTGTATTTAAGAGCTACTGAAGATGGAATCCTGATAATAGAAGTATTTGTGGATGACCTTATCTTTGGAGGCAATGATGATCTATGTAAGAAGTTTGCTAAAGAAATGGAAACTAAATTTGAGATGTCCATGATAGGTGAAATCAAATTCTTCCTTGGACTGCAAATAACTCAAAATAAGAATGGCATTTTCATTTCTCAGACCAAGTATCTCAAAGAATTGCTTAAGAAATTTGGTATGGAAGATTGTAAACCAGTAGGAACACCTATGGTGACTAGAAAAAAGCTAACAATTGATGATGAATCAAAATGTGTTTTTCAGACTTTGTATAGATCAATGGTTGGAGGGCTACAATATCTAACTCACACCAAACTAGACATTGCTAATGCTATTGGAATTGTGGCTAGATATCAGGCAAAACCCAAAGAGACTCATCTAGCTGCTGTGAAAAGAATACTGAGGTATCTCAAAGGAACCATAGACTATGGTTTATGGTATGATAGGAATGATAGCTTCTAACTTCATGCTTATACTGATGTTGATTGGGTAGGAAATATTGATGACATAAAAAGTACAAGGAGTGGTGCATTTTTCCTTGGGAAAAAGTTGGTTTCTTGGCTAAGTAAGAAACAAGATTGTATAGCACAATCTACTGTTGAATCAAAATATGTTGCTGCTGCTATAAATTGCACTCAGATTGTTTGGATGAAACAAATGCTGACAGACATTACAATAAATTTTAATGAGCCTATGGTTATCCATTATGATAACACCAGCACACTAAACATGTCAAAGAATCCGGTGATGCACTCTAAAACTAAACACATTTCTATCACGTATCACTTCTTGAGAGACAAGGTGGTAGAAAAAGAAATCAAGATAGAATATATTAGTACAAATGAGTAGATTGTATACATTTTTACAAAGCCACTACCAAAAGATACCTTTGAATATCTCAGAGGTATGCTAGGGGTTCAAGCCCCTCCAAGTTAGAACTAAATGATACAAAGATGCATCAGTCCTGAAGTGTTTAAAGCCTCATCATTTTCTGGACTGGATGTTGGGATCTACTCCTCAGGGGGAGTGATCATGGAAGAAAGTTTATCTGTGAAGGCATTTGAAGGCTCATGGCACCCTTTTCCATTGCTGTCAAAGGGAAGTGTTTCTATGAGAAAATCTCTACTGTTTGGGGAGATTGTTCAATTGAAGGACTTTGGATTGATATAACTTTAGGATAATATTTTCCAATATGTTGACATCAATGCCAAAGGGGGAGATTGTTGGATATTGCTAATGCATGGGTGGTGATTGAGACATGTAATATGTTTAATCACTACATTACTAAATAGGCACTCATACTATTGTCATTTGTGTTTTGTCAATGATGTCAACATATGCTTTTATGAAGGAACAAGACTGGTAATCATGGTGTACGGTTAGTGTACGGATGTTTCTGATGCTGCGAAGTTAAATGAGGGTTCAGGTGGATATTTTGATCTTATATCTATGATTGCATCATTAGGTATTGCATATTAAGAAAGTTACAGTTGTTTTGGTAAAGACTGGTCATTGGACTGTGACAATGAGAATTAATAGAGTTAGTCTCTAAGTTTTTGTTATATCTTTCAAAGGAACTAGATTCAAGGTATGAAAAATTGAAGGATGATGGAAGAGGTACTGATAGATGTTCACTGGTCAGTGAAAGGTACAAAGTGATTGGTGACATCATCAGTGGCATGTGCTCTAGCGATGGCTTATTCTGAACCTGACTCAAGGAATGAAGCGTGTGTTTTG
This sequence comes from Chamaecyparis obtusa, assembly GCA_027943335.1. Taxonomy (NCBI): domain Eukaryota; kingdom Viridiplantae; phylum Streptophyta; class Pinopsida; order Cupressales; family Cupressaceae; genus Chamaecyparis; species Chamaecyparis obtusa. Next base: position 730,677 of record BSBK01000123.1, on the reverse strand, counting down.
TTTGGCAAGCACAAATTAAGGATGTCAGTCCTTAATTGTTGTAATGTAATCATTGTAAACTTGTTTTAGATACCGTGTGTATCTTAGCAAGGTTTTATGTAATTGTGTGTAATTAGGAAAACCTTATGGGCTGACATGATCTTGGTAAAATATAATAAGGTATAAATGAAAGGTCTTTTCTTTGGAAAAGATATGGATGGAACATATGTGATATAGAGAGGTTGTGAAAGCTCTGAGCTTATGTTTGATGCATGTAGAGTAGAGTTTTACTGGTGGACTTCATTGGAACTAATCAAGGAAAGATAGTTGCTGGTAAACAGTTCAAAAGATTGTGTATTTCTTCATATACACTGGTTGTGAACTAGTGAGTTCTGAAGGTGGATTTAACCTTCTTTGGGTAGTGAGCCTTATGTTGTTCTTGAATCCTAACAGGGTCTATCCTCTAACAAAGACTATGTACTGTAATGTTTCAATAAGCTCCTAACAGGGCTATATCTTCTAACAAGGATTGTTATACTCTCAGTACATCATTAGTGGGTGCTAATTCCCATCAGGGTTTTTACCTTTAACAGGGTTTCCCCATAACCAAAATATTATGTTATTGTGTTGGCATTCATTGTGTTCATTAGATCTAATATTGTTGAGCTTAAAGTTTAATATTCTATCATACAACTGATTCACCCCCCCCTCAGTTATATTGTGGACTGTTATTCTTAACAATTGGTATCAGAGCTTGTGGTCCTTAGAGAGAAAGCTTAACAACTTGAGGTGATCTTGGAAATGGCATTCTATGGAAGGAAATTCCTAAGTTTGATCCTAAAAACTTTGACAGTTGGAAGAACAAGATGTGAACACATCTGCTATGCATGGGCATAGACTACTGGATGATTGTGAAGAAGAAGGAATCTCTGAAAGTTGAGAATGACTTGGAAGCAACTGATCGAGATGAAAAGAAGTTATTTTCATGCAACATGGTCACAAGAGAAGCATTGATCAGTGCACTATCTCAGGGTGAGTTTACTAAAATTAAAGATCTAGATTTGGCACATGAAATTTGGAATAGACTATAGGCACTCTATGAAGGAGACAAGTATACCAAATAAGAAAAATTACAAAACTAGAAGAAAAAGATGGAGAAGCTACAAATGAATGAAGATGAAATCATTAGAGCCTATGTTCAAAGGGTTATAGAAGTTGTAGTTGGAATCAAAAATTGTGGAGGTACTTATGATGAAGATGAAGTCATTACAAAGATTCTGAGATCTCTAACTCCTACTTACAAATTCAATGCAATGTCAATTCAAGAAACTATACCCCCAACTCCAAAATTTAGCAGAGATGTTGATGTCAAAGTTAACTACCTTTGAAGTTGCGGAATTAGGAGAAGTTTTTCCTAAGGTTGAATTTGCATTTAGGGCATCCACACACAAGAAAGTATTTGCACTTTCGAGCACAAGAAAAGAAGACCTGAAAGAAGAGCTTGGTGAGTATGTTGAGGAATGGGAGAAGGTAATGGAAGAAGAAAAGATGATGGAAGAACTTGTTGCCTTGATAGATAGAAGAGAGAAAAGAGGTAAGGGAAAATTTGAAGGCAAATTACATTTGAAATGTTTTTCATGTAATAAGATAGGTCATTTTTCATCTAGATGTCCTTCAAGAATTCCTAAGTACAAACCTGATTATGCAAAGATTAGAAGAGACAAAGAATGTTATTATGATAGTGAAGGAATCTCTGATAATGATGACTTAGACAATGAAGAGATTGGATTTGTTGCTATTAAAGATGAACCAGTTCATGAGGAAAAATCCTTAGTATCTCATGTTGACAAGAAAAATGAATGTATAATTGATAGTGGATATTTTCATCACATGACTAGTGATAAGAACAAGTTTGTTAAATTAGTAAATTATGATGGAGGTGTTATAAGGTTTGGGGACAATCTCCCAAAATCCATCATAGTAGTAGGATCCATCACTCTAGATGGAAAGACTAATACAGATAATGTACTACTTGTTGAAGGACTGAAACATAACTTGTTGAGTGTTGGACAGTTAACGGATAAATAATTTCAGTTATGTTTTGTTAATGGTAAATACTTTATCAGAAGCAAGGAAGGAAAACTGATTGCTACAAGTTCAAGATCTAGAGGTAATGTATTTGAACTAAACACATTTGGAGCCTCTTGTTTTGTTGCGAAGGTAGATGATAGTTGGTTATGGCATAGAAGATTTTTTCATGTTAACTTTGACAACATTGTGAAGGTAAGTATGGCTAATGCAGTAAGAGATCTATCTGTGAAACCTTCTAACACTGTATGCAGAGAATGTGTTATGGGAAACCAAAATAAAAGCAGTCATAAAAGAAAAACATTTACATTAAAAGGAAAGTTGGATTAGGTACATACAAATTTGTGTTGGCCTACAAGAACAAAGTCATACTATGGTGAAAGTTATTTCATACTCTTTGTTTATGACTTTTCTAGAATGATGTGGGTTACTTATTTGAGAGAGAAATCAGAAGCATTTGACAAATTCAAGTTGTTTAAAGAAAAGGTAGAGAATGAATCAGGACTGAAAATAAAGTGTTTAAGATCAAATAGAGGTGGAGAGTTTACATCAGATTTATTCAATTCATATTGTGAAGAGCATGGGATAAAAAGAAAAACATCTGCTCCTGGGACTCAACAACAAAATGGGATAGCAAAGCGAAGAAACAAAACTATACTTGATGCTACCAGGATAATGCTGATTGAAGGAAATGTATCTCATGTACATTGGAGAGAGGTTGTTGGAACAATAGTGTACACATTAAACAAAATTCAAGTCAGAGATGGAACAAGTAAGACTCCATATGAACTAAGGTTTGATCACACTTGTACTGTAAAATATTTCATAATTTTTGGTAGAAAATGTTATATCAAGAGGGATGATGAGATAGGAAAATTTGATGCTAGAAGTGATGAAGGTATCTTCCTTGGTTACTCTGTTAAAAGAAATGCATACAAATGTTTCAATATGAGATTAAGGAAGATGGTTGAAAGTAATAATTTAAGAATAGATGAGAAATTTTAGATAAAAGAAAGAATGTATGACAATAGTCAGATATCAAAAGTGAAAGAAACCACTACTACTGTCAAAGAAGAAGAACTTGTTGAGGAAGACAGTGAAAAAGAGACTTGTGATGATACAAGCAAGACTATTGAAACTCCTAAAACTCCAAGGTATGTAAAAAATAACCATCCTAAAAATCAAATTATTGGCAACACCAGTTAGGGAGTGCTAACTAGATCTAAAGTTAGAGAATAAATTTGTTTGATTTCTCAAGTTGAGCCAAAAAATATAGATGAAGCTTTTAAAGATGAATCTTGGATAAATGTCATGAAAGAAGAATTGGATCAGATAAAGAAAAATAATACTTGCGAATTGGTTCGAACACCTAAAAATAATTTTTTTATAGAAATAAAATGGGTCTTTAGAAACAAGATGGATGAGGAAGGAACGGTTGTAAGGAACAAAGAAAGACTAGTGTGTAAGGGATACTCACAGCAAGAAGGCATAGACTTTGGAGAAAAAATTTCTCCCGTTGCTAGAATAGAGGTAGTAACATTATTTCTATCTTATGTTGCACACAAAAAGCTTCAAAGTGTATTAGATGGATGTTAAATCTACTTTTCTGAATAGAGATCTTGAAGATGAAGTATACATAGAACAACCACATGGATTTCATCTATGCGAAGACAAAGACATGGTGTGAAAATTGAAGAAAGCCCTGTATGGGTTGAAGCAAGCTCCTAGGGCTTGGTATGCAAGGTTGGACAAGTATCTACTTGGACTTGGATTCAAAAAAGGTAATGTGGATAGCAATTTGTTTTTTAGAACTACTTAAGATGGAATCCTAATAGTAGTAGTATTTATGGATGACATTATCTTTGGAGGTAATGATGATCTATGTAAGAAGTTTGCTAAAGAAATGGAAAGTGAATTTGAGATCTCCATGATACGTGAAATGAAATTCTTCCTTGGAATGAAAATAAATTAGAATGAGAATGGTATTTTCATTTCTCCGACCAAGTATCTCAAATAATTTCTTAAGAAATCTGGTATGGAAGATTGTAAACAAGTAGGAACATCTATGGTGACTGGAAACAAGCTAACAATTGATGATGAATCAAAATTTGTTTCCAGACTTTTTATAGATCAATGGTTGGAGGGCTACAATATCTGACTCACACGAGACCTGATATTGCTAATGCTATTGGAATTGTGGCTAGATATTAGGCAAAACCCAAAGAGAATCACCTAGCTATTGTGAAAAGAATACTGAGGCATCTCAGAGGAACCATAGACTATGGTTTATGGTATGACAGGAATGATAGCTTTGAACTTCATGCTTATATTGATGCTAATTGGGTAGGAAATATTGATGACAAAAAAAGTACAAGTGGTGGTGCATTTTTCCTTGGGAAAAAGTTGGTTTCTTGGCTAAGTAAGAAACAAGATTGTATGGAACAATCTATTGTTGAATCAAAATATGTTGCTACTGCTATAAAATGCACTCAGATTGTTTGGATGAAACAAATGCTGACAGAAATTGGAATAACTTTTAATGAGCCTGTGGTTATCCATTGTGATAACACCAGCACAGTAAACATGTCAAAGAATCTGGTGATGCACTCTAAAACTAAGCAGATTTTTATCAAGTATCACTTCTTGAGAGACAAGGTGGCAAAAAAGGAAATCAAGGTAGAATATATCATTACAAAAGAGTAGATTGTAGATATTTTTACAAAGCCACTACCGAAAGATACCTTTGAATATCTTAGAGGTATGCTAGGGGTTCAAGCCCCTCCGAGTCAAAACTAAATGATGCAGAGATGCATCAATCCAAAAGTGTTTAGAGCCTCATCATTTTCTAGACTGGATGTAGGGATCTACTCCTCAGGGGGAGTGATCATGGAAGAAATTTTATCTATGAAGGCATTTGAAGGCTCATGGCACCTTTTTCCATTTTTGTCAAAGGTGGAGTGTTGCTATGAGAAAATCTCTATTGTTTGGGGAGATTGGTCAGTTGAAGGACTTTGGATTGATATAACTTTGGGATAAGATTTTCCCATATGTTGACATCAATGCCAAAGGGGGAGATTGTTGGATATTGCTAATGCATGGGTGGTGATTGAGACATGTAATATGTTTAATCACTATGTTACTGAATAGGTACTCATACTATTATCATTTTTGTTTTGTCACTGATGTCAACATATGCTTTTATGAAGGAACGAGACTGGTAATTGTGGTGTACAGTTAGTGTACGGATGTTTCTGATGCTGCAAAGTTAGATGAGAGTTAAGGTGGATGTTGTGATCATATATCTATGATTGCATCATTAGGTATTGCATATTAAGAAAGTTACAACTATTTTGGTAAAGACTGGTCACTGTACTGTGACAGTGAGAATTGATAGAGTTAGTCTCTGAGTTTTTGTTATGTCTTTCAGAGGATCTAGATTCAAGGTATGAGAACTTGAAGGATGATGGAAGAGGTATTGATGGATGTTTATTGGTCAGCGCAAGGTATGAAGTCATTGGTGATTTTATCTGTGGTGTGTGCTCTGGCGATGGCTTATTCTAAAGCCGACTTAGGGAATGAAGCATGTGTTTTGTTTGGAAAGCACAAATCAAGAATGTTGGTCCCTAATTATTGTAATGTAATCATTGTAAAATTGTTTTAGATACCATGTGTATGTTAGCAAGGGTTTATGTAATTTTTTGTAATTAGGAAAGCCTTATGGGATGACCTGATCTTGGTAAAATGTAATAAGGTATAAAGGAAAAGTCTTTTCTTTGGAAAAGATAGGGATGGAACATATGTGATATAGAGAGGTTGTGAAAGTTGCGAGCTTATGTCTACTACATGTAGAGTAGAGGTTTATTGGTGGACTTATTGAAACTGATCAAGAAAAGATAGTTGCTGGCAAACAATTCAAAATATTGTGTATTTCTTCATATACAGTAGTTGCAAACTAGTGAGTTGTGAAGGTGGATTTAACCTTATTTGGGTAGTGAGCCTTGTGCAGTGAGCCTTCTATTGTTCTTGACTCCTAATAGGGTCTGTCCTCTAATAAGGATTATGTACTGTAATGTTTCAATAAGCTCCTAAGAGGGCTATATCTTCTAACAAGGATTACTATACTCTCAAGGATTGGGAGGGATGAATCAGTGCTATCAAAAACTTTCAACTTCAATCTTAATTAGAAAATAGTAGTAAAATATTCTATCCAATTGAGTCCATTGTATGCATCATTCATTCAATTAGCTTGTAAATGTAAATTGCATGAAAAAAAAAAACAATTCAATCACATAACACAAGTATTTTGGTTACGCAGAAACCCTTGTTAGAAGGTAAAAAATGCGATGGGGATGAGACACACAAATTCTTCACTACTACAGATAATAAAGGTTTTCGGTTAAAGCTACAAGTTGTGATCATTTCGAATGATCTTACCCTATTAGGAGTAACAATAAGATTGACTAGATCTACCTAGTTAAATGATTTCAACAACACTACTTAAGTGTGTACTCAGTTAAGAGATTTACAACAAGACTATTAGGTATACTCTGTTAAGAGATTTTGACACTTTGTTACAATGATTAGAGAATAACATGAAGTATATATAAATGACAACTTAACTTTGTCTGAAATAGATCTAAGAAATATCAATATATATATATTACCTTCATGTGTAGATATTGTTCCTCTATAATGCTTGGTAGCCTTGACTGAATATCTCTAAATTTTTCTCAACCTTATCTGAATACTGATGCCTTGAAGACAACTACTTGCTTCAATATATCCTTCTTGTCCTTCACATTCAGATATCAAAAATTCTCAAGAATCTATGTCAAAATGTCATGAAATACAAATATATAGCATACTGCTATGATTTCCATCACCGCTTAACCTTCATGACCTAATTAGGTTTACATCATCTTAGGAAAATAAGCTAAGATCTACGGTATAAAAAAATAACCTAGATTTAGCAATTACGTAGATATCATCATCACAATTAGTGATTACATCTATAATAAATGATCCTTGATCTTGGTAAAACATTTTTTGATTCTGTTGTAACCATTTTTATAGATAAATGTGCCAAAATTGATTACTATGTCATTTCCTAGTTTTCTTGGTAAACACTATCAATACTGCTTGGTGAATGCACTGGTTCTCAGTCTCTAGTATTCTCAGTATTTTCTGATGCTCAGTATCAGTATACACTGATGCTCGGTAAAATTGCTCTAGTGCTCGGTTAAAATGGTATCCTTATAGTTCTCAGTACTGCCTTGTGACAACTCGCTGTGAAGGCTTTTGTAGTTAATAGACTAGCATATGTAGCTTGTAGTACTTCCTTTTATCGACTAATCTTCTTTGATACTAATGAAAATACTTAATGCTCAAATAGAGATAACAATCTCCCCCTTTGGCATTAGTATCAAAACCTTGAATGTATATAGACCTAATATCTTAAAATGTTCTAACTTATCCATATATACATAGATAACTTTTCTATCAAAATTTTCTCCCCCTTGGTGCATGCTCCCAGTATGTAAGTAGTACACTTTATCATATTTACACAATTTGGCATATACATTAGTTTTCCCCCTTTTTGATAATAATGCCAAACTCAAAATTATGTACTTATAGTTTATAAAAAATATGCTGGTGGGTTTTCTTCAAGGAATCTAAGAGGTTTTCCCATTCCTCTTTCAAGTTGGTTAGAGCAATGTGCTCAAGACCAACTTGTGCATGCATGTCAAAGATATTTTCCAACACAAAAATTTTTGGTGTTGCAACTAAATCTTGTGCTTTGACTATATGCTTCTCAAAAATATTAAGATGGGGAAGCAACTCTATTTGTAGCTTGGTGACATGGTCACTTATCCTGTCATCCTGCTTTCCCAAATATTCTCTTAACCGCCTAAGTTCTTGAACTCTAAGTATATGCTTAGTAAAAGCATTTGGCTCGATTAAGGCTGCTTGTGCACTAGCTTGGATTTTGGTATCCAGTTGTTTTATCTTCTCACTAATCTCAGCATTGAAGGTCTCCATAGTGCAAAGCTTTATCAACATTTGAATAATTAGTTGAGTAATAGATTGGATGTCGATTATTACCTCAGATAGCTTAACCTTGTTTATTGCCACTTCCTGGCTGATTTTCTCTGCTAGTTTGTCTTGTATTTTTTATTCTTCCTGTTCTTCAATTCTCTTTTTTGCTTCAATATCGGGGGTATTGATTTCTTGTGCAAGTGTAGAAATTTTTTCCATAATCAGTGTATCTTCATTGATTTTTACCTTGGGTACAACCTGTTGTAAGATGTCTCTTACATTCTCTAAGATTTCCTTGGTCTTGTATTCCTTCCCCAGCTTCTCCTAAGTTGCTTTTCTTGTACAAAGCTCCCCATATTTTCTTAGTTCTTCAAGGTCTAAGGTCATCAGGTCACATTCTTGTATAACAATGACTTCATCAAGTGTGACTGACCCTTTTCCATGTTTCTACTTCTTCTTCTTCAGCTCTTGAGGTGATCTCTTAACAAATGGAACTAATGCTTTCTCCTCAACATTCTACGTGCCATGCCCGGTTGACACATTATCCTCCTTTTTCTGCTCCTCGATAACTTGTGTGTTGGTTTACTGAGATGGAGCCTCTAATGTAGTGTCAGGTGGGGTTGCATTGGTTGCCTTAGGGTCATCTTGGCCCTTTGTTTCTCCCTCTTTTTCCTCAGGTGCATTTGTCTCTACAGGTGTATTAGTTCCTTGATCCCCTAATGTATCCATAGGTTGCTCAGGGATTGAGCCTTCAGGTTTCTCCTTAGAGACAATTTCAATTGCTTCCATCAAAATAGGAAGTTCACCTAGTAAATATATTATTGTTGGCTTGGTAAGTGTATTTTCATCTTCTGTTTGGGCTCCAACAATAGTCACATCTTCATCAGCATCTCTGTCATCAGGATTACCATTTGTGATATCCTCAATGAGTACATCAAGTGTAGTATTTTCTAAGATTTGGATTTCAGATAGATCTAGTGCATCCTGTGTGAAGTTCAATTCCTCGGTGGCCTTTGTAGTAGCAGGTGCCTTGGTATCTAATATATCTATCTTATCTTGTTTCAGTGCCAAGTCTGCATCATCAATATGAAGTCCTTTACCTTTTGTTTTCAGCTTCCTCTAAGATGTTTGGCCTAACACAATCTTTTCAGCTTTCTCTCGGGCTACAACTATTGAAGTCCAGATGAGTTGACTATTCTCATCTATGTCTGCCAAATTTTCATCAAGTATCTACAGTGCTTGGCTTTTTAGTGTAAACCTCTTTAAGTATGTACTCATGTTGTCCTCAATCTTAGAAATAGTCAATTGTGGTATTGCCAAAACTAGGGATTGTTCCCTCATTTTCTTCTTGATATCTAAGGCATAGGACCATTTTTGTGCAATTCTATCTTCTAGTTCCTTAGGTAGATGTTTGGAAAATTCAATGGGAACTTGTTTGAATTGAATCATCATCTGGATGATTGCCTCTTCTAGTTTATTCTGATCCTTGGTTGACATGAGCTCAAAACAACTAATTTTAGGATCAGTAAGTTCACCATTCTCAATTATATCTTTTGCAACTTCATCAATTGATCTAATCTTATTACTAACAACTTTAAATTGATTATTGTCATCTTCTTCATCATCTAAATCTTCTTTACCCCTAATAAATTTTCTTCTTTTCCATGGGGCTTCAGTTGTAGTTTTTGTACCTCTTTTGTTGTATGTCTTTGTTGGTGTTGTTGCCTTTGGTTTTATAAACTTCACAACTCCTTTCTTTAGTGATGGTGAGGCTACAGTTGTGGACCTTGTGCTTGCCCTTTTTTGCACTTCTAACTTCTTCTTTGGAGTTAGTGAAGGGGAAACTGGTGTAGAGTCTACATCTTTATTTGACTTGGTTTCTTCATTGTCATGTGGTTTGTCAGTTAGAATCAAGTAAACTTCAGTTTTTGCTTAAACTAATGTACTATTGGATGATCCAAAGTCATCTCCAAACTTCTCTACAAGAGTCTTTATCATTTTTCTAGACTTTTTTGTTATCTTATTGATAACCAGGCCTATTTTTATTCTTGTCTTGGCCTCCTCATATGTTCCAAAACTTTTAGAATTTACATCCTTTGGTGTAGCCAATAGAGCCTTAATTGATTTTGAAGTAAAATCAATATCCATTTCATAACTTGGATGGGGGCTAGCCATTTATTCCTAGGCTCCACATCCTTTAACAAGGTGTGGTTGGTGTCCACAAGAAAACATATCTCCTACTCATAGTCTTCTACTAGTTGATTGGTAATTCTAATCCAAGAATTCATTCTACTCTTGAATTATTAAAAGTAGTGGTCTAAAACATTGTTGAGATTATTTCCAAAATTGGTAATCATTTCTAAAATTTGCACTATAACTAGCTTGTTGGTTGACCACTATATATTACCGACAGAAGGGAAAAATCACTGTAGATAGAAGAATATGAAAACTAGTATGGATCCAAACTTACATGTGTTAGACTTCACCGACCAGACAGTCTTCATGTTTTCTTCAATTTTCCTCAAAAGAAGTTTGGCGAGGTCTAACTGGAAACTTTTCTTGACCATTTTTTAAGCAATGTCAATGGCTCCACATGGCACACTATTCATTCTTCTTGACTGATAAATTTTGTATCTGATGACATGCACTGCAAATTTTACCTCTGGGTCTTTGATTGAACCAATCTTTAGTGCTCTGCCATCCCACTCAACTCTAGTGTTCTTTTCAATATCTTCCCTAGATGCACTGCAAAATACTTTTGATTTGTCAGTTGTTGGATACCCGATGACAGTGTGAATCATGTTCTTGGTAACTTTAACTGGCTCATCCAACCAAAAATTTCCATCATGAAACCAACTTAGCACAACCTTAATCCATTCATTTTTGAAAGACTTTGGAAAACTTAGGGCATTCGTTAAACCTAATCTTTCAACTTGTTTATATTCAATTTTAAGTCTTCCATCATCTCTGCAAAGCTTTTGAGAAGCTACATACATCTCAAAATCACCTATTTCACCAATCTTTTAGTGAATGTACGATCTTACATCCTTGACTAATGGAACCCTAGGTGGTATGCTTGAAAAAGCTCCCGTTGGATCAAGTTTAGATGCAACTTTAGGGTGAAATTTGTATCGGGGTTCGTTACAAGTTACAAACACTATCAAATTTACTTCCTCCTCCTCTACAAACTTAGATTTATTTACTTTTGACACACATGCCATTTTTCTTAACTTAGGGTTTCAGTAAGTAGTTGACGTAAGGCAGGGAGCAAGAGGGTCCAAAAAATGGCACACCCTAATGATCCAAGCTTTACCAACGCATGTGGAAGCAAATAGACACAATAGTGAGAGAGAATGTAGAAACTTTGATATATATATATTCATCAAATAGACTGATACATGCCAGGTTGTAAGGCCTTCCCGGTTAGGGCCAGATATTACAATGAATTACATAGGTCCTCAAACATGCGAGAATCTTTCAAAATCTCTACTTCTATCTTCTATCCAACTCCTATCCCCAAAAAACTCCCTCCTAACTCTAAACCAAAAACTACATTTATACAAGAACCTACCAAATTGAGACGGCCTTTAGATCCATAATCAACAGAAGGAACGGTCAGATCTGGGACTACACACTTCCCAATTGTAGAAATAGGGAATACTAAGAGGGGGGGTGAATCAGTATTCTACAAACTTTATCTTTTTCCCAATTATGGATATAACATATTATCTTTATACATGCATAACATAAGAAGCTAAACAACATGCATAACAATAAAGAACTCATAACACATTATTTGCTCTCGAGGAAACCTTAGCCAAGGGAAAACCCCAGTGGGGATGGTACCCACAAAGATCCACTAATCAAAAGTATCTTGTTAAGGATGTTGACCCTTTTAGGAGTCTATTACAAACATATAGTGTATCAGTCCTGATTAAGGGACTATAGGCCTTGTTAGAAGCCTCAACCTTGTTAGGAGTTGGTAGTACAAAATGTGATTACTAGTTGAGCCCACTGCCCAAACAAGTAATGTACAATATAAATTTATTACAAAAGAGTTCAAGGTACATAACCTTATACTACTTGCATTAATATCTCTTCGCTGCTCTTTCACTATCGGTATTACATATGCTTCATATACTTCGCATCATACTTCTACAATTACTTGCTACTTGTTACAATTACATTTACATATATACCAATAGCTTTATCCAAGAGTAAACATCTAGGATGTCATCTCTTTATATTTTTAAGACATTATTTTGATAAACAAAATAATCCCTTAACTCTTTACTAGTTTTGTCTTCATATTCTGTCCTGTCAGCTTCACACTATCTTTGGTAAAATGGTCATAACTAATTCCCTACATGCCGTACTAACTTGCACTCTGATATGGGTCATCATTAGTTACCATAGAGTCTATGTTCAAGTGTGCAAGCACTGAACTCACTCCAGTCAATGTTGCAAACAAAAACTATGTCTGGGTACACTAGTAAAAATATCGTCTCATACTTCGACAAATTTGCAATGCGCTCTGTCATACTTGCTCTCTGACTTGTGTGATCTTCATGTGGATCATATGTTTCCATAATGACAACATCTATGTAATCAACTCATCCAAATTTCCAACAATCTCTCCCTTTGTCATTGGTGGCAACATATGAGAAAATTGGCTAAGTGTGCAACTCCAAAATCTCAAAATTGTCAAAATTGTGGCCATAGTATAACATATATATACTATCATTATAACTCCTCAAAAATCTTATCTCTAATACAATAGTCCCCCTAAGATTATTAATTGTTATCATATACTATCAATTTTCTGCTAAATATCTCTCCCCCTTTGACAACAATGACAAAATAACGGTAGGGAGGGCTGCAAAATTGTATCAAAAAAGGTTGTACCTCAATTTATTTATTGCAAAGCCGGTAGGCTTGCAACACAATCTACAAAATCTATCTTCATGGTTTCTATCTCCTTTTCCCATGATTTCTTAATGGAATCTGCCACATTGAGTAGTGCGCTCAGTCCATAAGATGCTATTTGACATGCTTGGAGGTTTTCAAAATTAAATTTTTGAAAAGACATATTAGTTGTAAGACAAGCTTCCAACTGCTCTTCAATAACACTTAACTTCATAGAAGCATGCTCTCTCAAAAGAGTATATCTTCTTAATTTCCTTTCTTTCTCATCTTGTACAATTATGATTTCATCATACAGTTGCCTAACTTTCTTCTCAACATCATTAACCTTCACATTAGGATTAGATAGAAGGTTTGTTTCATTTAGAATCTCTGCTTCCTTTAATTTTATCTTCTGGTCTTCCTCAGCTGTCAAAGTCTCTAATTTTGTACACTATATGCACAAAGATTTTCTAGTTTCCAAGTGTTTCCTCAAATATTTGATACAGATATCAAGAGTATTGATATCATTTTTGATGTACTAACTGATGTTCAACAACATTCTAGCCTCATAGTATACTCGTGCTTTCACTTTTGCAATATCAGCTAGGTTAGTGAACTCATCATCAAAAGTACTCATCACTTTCTTTGCTTTCTCCATAGGGTCTACTTCTACAATCTATGTGGTCACAATACTTTGTAGCTTTTCAGTTAGGTCCTTCAGACATCCTTGAAGACTCTTAACTTTCTTATTCTTCCCAATGATTTTGTTCAAAGATGTGATCAATTCCATCTGATCATCATCATGTACTTCTTTTCCCAAATCCTCAAACAAAGATCCAGTTTGCTTCTTCTTTCCAGTCTCAGGAGTAAGATTGATTTCTTCTTTAGAGGGTACAGGTGCTTGTACTTCTGATACTTTGGGTTCTTCAACAATAAATCAGGTCTGCTATGTTTCTGTAGTTCTATCTGGTTCATCAAGAGCTGAATTGTCAACAATGTTCTCTAGATTCTTGAATACATTATCATCAATATCCAAGGTGATCCTTGTACCTTCAAAATTCATAGATTCTTCTTCAATGTTTATAGCTGGTGGAGAGGGAATATCCTCTTTCTTTCCTTCTTTTGCTTGCTCTGCTGCAACTGATGTCTCTACAACAATTTATGCCATAACTTTGATTATTGCTTGTTCAGTCTCTGCATTCACTTGTTCATATTGTCCTGCCATGATCTGAATGGTTCTCATTTTTTTCCTTAAAAGGGTGCTAAGGGGATTCAAAATTTGTTTAAGATGTTCATCATCTCTTACATCACATAGTTTCTCCACAAGATTCTCTTTGATAGATTTGTCTTCTTCTTGTGCTCTCATCTTCCTGTTAACAAGTTTCTTCAAAAAGTCATCAGGTATCTTTCCCTGAATAGAGTCAAACTTCTTATTAGCCAGAATCAAATGCTTGACCACTACATTTTCAAGATTCAATTTATCAGAATATTCATAAAGGTCATAGTATTTATTCATTTTAGTGAAGTATCCATCTTTTATAATTTCTTCATTCACTCTCTCAATTCTAGGTTTCCATGCTTTCTTCTTAACAGAAGTGTCATCATCTTTAATTTCTACAATTCTCCTAGGTACTAGTGGCACCAAAGTTTTCTACCTTTTACCAAGTCCAGTAGAAATTTCTTTCACTCTCTTGCTTGGTGTGGAGGAGGTAGATCTAGTAGGTTTTCTTGCTACTTGTTCCTTCTCAGGTTCCTCTACTTTCACCTTGACTAGTACTGCACTAGATGATAAGGGAGGTACAGACAAAATCTCTTTCTATCCAATATCTCTAATTGTTGTTACTATCTACTTTGCCACTAAGAATTCTCTCTCTATCATTCCTGTATCCTTCAATATTTTCTTAATAGTTCTCTCAACTCTTTTCTTAGACTGTTTCTCCTCAAGTATAGCCTTTGCGGAGTTGAAATTTTCTTCAAACGTTTCAAATCTGTTAGTGTGAGTGTCAACCTTGCACTTAAGTAGCCTATTCACATATTCTTCTATCTCAATTTTAGATATTTCATAGCCAAGAGGGTCTATGAACTCCATTCTATGATCAACTACTTCAATGTATGTAAAGTAAATGTCAACCATAAAACATACTTCATTCTTGTATTTCTCCACAAGAGACTATGGAATCTTTGATCTGCTAGACACAATATCCTAAAATGTCTTAATAACAAGTACTGCACTCTTATTAACACTATCAATAACATGCTTTTTGTATACTACATTAATCCTTTCCATTGTAGTTTGTCCATCATTCCAATCATTTCCTATGGTGTAAGGAAATCTCCTCAAAAGATGAAAAAACATGTAAGTGATCAAAGATGAAAATCTAAATTGTGCATACTTTGTCTTCTTAATCTTCTCCAAGTTCTCAAACAATTGAATTCTTAGAATTTCACACATATCAACTGGAACTTTGTCAACACACATCAAATAATCTATGTGTACAATTCCAGCTACCATGTCATCCTCTCTTAAATTTGCACAAAACTTAGTTGTTAGGATTTTGCATAAGTATCTAACATCATGTTGTTGGATCTTACTAATTACAATTCCTCTGCCATTATAGGATGAATTAGTGTTATCAATCACTATTTTTCTCATGTTCTTCTCATTTAAAGGAATAGCTCTAGATTTAGACAGTCTAGTGACTTCATGAATTGAATTAGTTGTAATGTCTATCACTCTATCTTCTAGCCAAAACTTCCCATTATGAATTCTGCTAAGGATTATCTTAGTGCATTCTTCATTATCAAACTCATATTGCAATGCATACTTAACAATCTCATTGTCTTTCAAATGATCATATCCTTCTTTCAATGACATGTCCTGGTTGTAAATCTTCTCATACTCATTTGTAAAATTACTATCACTGATGGTTTCTAACTTGCATCCAAGATAACTTCTTACATTCTCTAAATGAAAAACTCCATTTGGTATGGATGATAAAGCTAACTTAGGGTCTTCTTTGAGGGGTTCTACTAGGTCTATTTTTATCTCTGACATTGTGAACTAAAGATACATCCATGATTACTTCAAATTCCTTTTACCGATTCACAGATCTATCAAGTAAAATACCTCGATTTCATGATTCTAGGGCTTGCGTAGATTCAACGCTCAAATCCTTCACCAAATCATTGCAAAAAGCTTCCAATTGTGTGTGTGAAAATTGTACTTGATTTGTAGACACAACACTTCAGTAAAACATTAGAGGTTAGCAAAAATCAAAATCGTGCAAAATTGAAATCTAATCTAACCAAGCGATTTACTGCCTTCTAGTAGGTGCGAGATTGATGTTCTCAGATTGTTATCGAGACCTAGATAACACCTAAATGAAGGATTTGAATGCAAAACTGATATGAAATATGAATGCAATTAATCTATATTTTTGATATTTTCTATGCAATAAGAATGATAAAAACTTGATATGAAATCTAATCTATATGAAATTGATCTGCTAAAATGATCTAACAATGATATGAAAAGAAAAGTGATCTCACAACAATGTTGATTCGCAATAAGCTTTGATCCTTCCAATTGCAATTCTCCAGCGTGATTGTGCAAAAATATGAGATTCTCTGGATGCAAATTTGAGAGATGAATTATGAAGAGCTGAGCCTTGTTTTTATAGAAATCCAAGGCTTTGGAGGTGCATGGAAAAAGGCCATAAATCACTCAAATTAACTCAGCTTGATTTTTGAGTTATCTGATAATAAAGATAATTTAATTCACAAAAACATGCAAATCATGCAAAAACAACTTTTTAACTCAAATTAGAAGTTTAGATTAACTTTAAAACTCAAAAATGATGTTGAGTTCCAAAAAGTCAATAACTTGCATTGATTTTCTAATTTGGAGTTTAATTGTTTCTTTTGAATGTGCATAATAATTATGAATTAATTAAATAAATAAAGTGATTTATGCTCAACTTAATTGATTTTTGAAAATAAATAATTGATTTATGGGTTAATCAATTATTTAATCAAACTTTTATTAAAAACTATATTATTAAATAATGACAACTTACTTTAATTAATTAAATAAAAATTTAATCAATTATTCATAGGATATTAGATTTATTGTCAAAATTTAATTACACAATTAAGTGGCAAGATATTAAATCTAATTAATTAAATATGAAAATATTCAATTAATCAAACTTAGGATAAATGTGATTTATCACCAAATAATCATTAAATTAAAGATAATTAAGATAATTAGGAATATTGCTAGGAATATTCCCCAATGCAGAATTTAAGATAATCAATTAGGATTCGATGATGTTTAGATGTGCCTTAGATTAGGACTTTGATGTCGATTTCATTCGATTTGAGGATGTAGGAGGTTAATGAACTTATAGCCCATTTTTTGGGTATTACATTTTGCCCCTCTTTGAATTACTGTGCAAAGCGCAGTGGTTCAAAGATAGTCTGTGTTTGATAAAGATATGAAATTGATGTTTGAAATTGATAATTGATATGAGACAGAAGTTGATTGATATTGATTTGATATGGAGATAATAGGTCCTGACTGACCAAAGATAATGTTCACTATAACAGCAAATGAACCTATGATTGCGAAAAAGTGTCAAAACACCTGATTCCATACCTTAGGATTGCAAAGAAGTGAGTGATCGGTTCTAGACTTGATTGTCTTAGCAGGACTAGTAGGTATCACATTCGAATCCTTTAGTTGCTGAAGAACCAAGGAAAGAACACTATGATCCGATGGTTGCAAAAACTGATACAGTTTACAAGATTAGGAGAATACTAGATTGATATGGATCTTGATGAATCTGATATGCCCCAAGTGATGATAGATTTGCCCCGAGCGATAAGGACTTTTTTGATGAATCAGTGATCTGATTTATGAAAACCAGATTACAATACCTGGTGTGATACCTGCAGTATATTAGAATTCAACACAAAAATTGAGAACAACAAGATTGCAAACCAAAAACTGTCTCCATTCTATTCAAAATTGGAGTTTATACAAGTCAGATGGATCCCAAGGGTCACACAAATCCCTTGGAATTGAAATGAAGAGTCATCATAATGTTTATTACAATTAAACTTTTAAAACTATCAAAATTTATCAAAAAACTAAATATAAAATTTAGGTCCACTTGGAGAAGGTATAACTTTCTCATCCTAGCTCCGAATTATGAACCGTTTGATGTGTTGGAAAGGTATTCAAATAATCTTGAACCAAATTTTAGACACATTGATGTTCTAGGGCAGCATATCTGCCCAGAAATGCACCGAAGACCCTCAAAATTGCAATTTACTAAAACATATGAAATTTTGGAAAAATTAGACTTCAGTATTTTCCCACTTTAATCCTGATCATTCCTCCCCCCTTAAGAGGCAATGGGCCCCATTGCACTAATCTGCTACAATAGATGAGGAAAGTGTTCTTCAATTTGTTCCTTAGTAAACCACTTGCCTTGATGAGAATGCTGACCAACTCGAACCACCCGATACAAAGGAATGTTCTGATTTCTCAAATTCTTTAAAATGACTTCAATAACATGGTCACAATGGACTGGAGTAGTAGTAGAGGGATTTAACTCTGTAGCTTGAATGTGTTCAGTAGCTTGGGAGATATCCAATAAAGGAGGAAAATAGGGTCTCAACAATTCCACATTGAAAACTGGATGCAGTCCCAAAAAGGATGGCAAATTAAGTTCAAAAGCATTCTCACCAACTTGTTTCACAATAGTGTATGGTCCATAATGAAGAGGACGAAGCTTCCTATTTGGTCCATACAGGTGCTCTTTCTGAAGATGTAACCATACCTTGTCACCAACCTGAAACTAATGAGGAGTTCTATGTTTATCATGTCTTTCCTTATACTTCTGATTACTTTGCTCCAATATTTCATGAACTTTTTGTTGTAGGTGTCTAATGTTATCAATGAATTTTTTTGCTTTATCTACCTCCTTTTCACCATTCAATGGACTACTAGAGTGTAGAGATGGTATTGCTACATCCATAGGTGCCAATGGTTGGTACCCAAGAGAAACCTCAAATGGACTATGCCCTGTAGTACTATGGAGTGCACGGTTGTAGTTGTGTTGCACATAGGGTAAGCTTTCATCCCATGTGCGAGGAGGTTTTGAATGATACATCCGTAAAATATGAATAATCATTCAATTCACCACTTCTATCTGCCCATTTGTTTGGGGATGGAATGTTGTGGACTTTGTCAATTTCGTGTCCATTTTAGCCCATAGTGCAGACCAAAATTTGCTGATGAACCTGCTATCCCTATCAGAAATAATGGTTTTTGGAAAACCAAAATGAACCCACACATGTTCAAAAAATAGCTTGGCAGTATCTTCTGCAGAAATCATCTTTTTACATGCCACCATGATAGCCATTTTAGAAAACCTATCTACCACAACATATACACAATCATGCCCCCACCTGGTAGTTGGAAGCCCAGACATAAATCCCATTGAAACAGACTGCCATGGCTTATTAGGAATAGGTAATGGTAAGTATAGACCCAAATTACGGTTTGTTGGCTTTGCAATTGCACAGGTTGCACAAGCTTGTATATGTGAATGATATCCTGCTTCATTTTTGGCCAATAGAAATACTTTTGAAGGATAGCAGTAGTCTTACCAATACCAAAATGTCCTACAACATGACTATAGTGAGCTTCCCATATCATTTTCTTCCATTCTTTGATGGGTACACATATGTGACCATTATGGCAAAGAAACCCATCCTGCAAGTGAAAATCAGAGACAGATTTTCCTTCTACCAAATTACTATAGATGTTAGCAAAATCAGGGTCAGTACTATATAGTTGTTCCCAAGTGGATGATTGATGACCACATGAATCCAACACTATTGTCAAACCTGCAATTGGAGGCCTACTCAAACAATCTGCCACCTTGTTATTGCTTCCTTTTTTATGATGAATGTTGAGGTGAAATTGTTGTAAATAGGCTGACCACCGTTGATGTCTATCATTCTGTAGCTTCCCTTGTGTTTGCAAGAATTGGAGTGGTTTATGGTCTGTATGTATAACAGTTTCCTTTCCCAGTATATAGTGTTTCCATTGTTTGCAAGCCTGGAACAATGGCATACAACTCCTTATCATAGGTAGGATACCTACGTACTATATCAGAAAAAGTTTCACTGTGATAGGCAATAGGATGCCCATGTTGTGTGAGTACCACACCAAGAGCATAATCTGATGCATCTGTTTCTATCTCAAATGCTTGGTGTAGATCTGGAAGGACCAATACTGGTGTTGAACATAGTCTTTTCTTTAACTCCTCAAATTCTTGTTGCTCTGCCTCTGTCCACTGAAATTTTTCTTGTGCCCCACCACTTAGTGATTGATTAAGAGGCCATGATATGTGTGAGAAACCAAACACAAATCTGTAATAGAAATTGGCTAAGCCAAAGAAGCTGCGAAGCTCTGTGAAATTTTTAGGGGATGGCCAATCTTGGATTATTTGAATCTTGGCTGAATCAACATGAACACCCTCAATGTCAATGATATACCCTAAGTATTGAATACTTTGCATACCAAAAGAACACTTCTCAATGTTGGCATAAAGTTTGTGTTTTTGCAAAGTTGAAAGAACTTGTTCAACATGTTGCAAATGCTCAGACCAAGTCTTGCTAAAGATGAGTATGTCATCCAAATAAACAACTACAAAAGAATCAATGAATGGTCTAAGCACATCATTCATCAATCTCATAAATGTGGCTGGGGCATTTGTTAGGCCAAAAGGCATGACCAACAATTCAAACAAACCTTCCTTAGATTTAAATGTACAGTCTTCCACACATCTGCTGGATCAATTGGTACTTGGTGGTATCCAGACTTCAAGTCAAATTTTGTAAAGAATTTAGCCCCCCTAAGTTGGTCCAACAAATCATCAATTCGAGGGATTGGATATCTATTTTTAACAGAGATTTTGTTTAATGCTCTATAATCAATACAAAGCCTCCATGTCCCATCTTTCTTTTTAGCAAGGACAATTGGATTTCCACAAGGTGAAGCACTTGGATGAATGTGTCCTTTCTAAATCAACTCCTAAATTTGTCTCTTAATCTCATCATTTTCCAAAACTGACCTCCTATATATTGGCTCATGTGGTAGTGGTGTGCCTGGGATTAAATCAATAGAGTGCTTGACTTGACAGTGTGTTGGTACTCCCACTGGTGGTGTAAACACACTGTGATATTCTTTCAAAATTTTATCCATCTGATTTTGTTGATTCTCTATTACCTTAGCATGTGTATTAAGAACAACTAACTTTGTTTGTTTAGGGTGAATCATGAGTACAACAAAAGCTCTAGTTTGAGCAATCAAGCGTTTACATTGTTTAGCACTAATTAAAGAAGTAGTTTGTGTTGGACATACCTCTGGTATTCGTTACCTCTTCCCACCAAGCTTGATTGTAACACTATGTGGCCTGGACTCATACACCCCATGCCTCAGATACATGTATGGCTGCCCCAGCAAGACATCGCATACATCCAATGGTGCTACATCACATATCACTTCATCCTTGAAAGGCTTGATTGAATATGGCAAATGACATTGTTGATTTATTTGAATATCTTGTCCCTCATTTACCCATCCCATAGAGTATGGTTGTGGGTGTCTTGTCACTTTCAGATTTAATCTTTTGACTGTCTTCCTAGAGATCAAATTCTTTTGACTCCCACTGTCAACAATAAAATGCAGAGGCTTTCCATCAACTCACATCTGTGAATGAAAAAGTCTCTCTTCATCTTCATGGGGCAATACTTTAGCAGTTCCAACTACGGCATATGGGTTTGCTTCTATGATGGAATCATTCTCCTCTTTCTTAGAATTATCTATTGGTGATGATTCAGGTTCAACTTCCTCTCCTCATATTTTTGTCATCAAATTTTTAATACTTCGACAATCCTTTGTATTATGGGTTGCGGACTTATGCATCTCACACCAGATGCCTATGTCTGTCTTTTTGGTAGACCACCATATGTTCTTGGGTGAATTTGAATGAAGTTCCTTGGTCACCTATTTTCCTACAAATTTATTGCCACCTTCAACCCTTGGCTTGTTGTTTGCAAAGTAGTCCCTCTTCCCTTTTTGCTTGGATTTTTCTTTAATTTTTGTAGCATATTTATAGGTAGTTGCCAATGTCTCAATATTTAAAAATTCTGATATTTCAAAATTTGATGCTTCTCTGAATCATTAATACCGAGTTTTGCTAAAAGTGAATGGAATGTATTGGTGTAATCTTGCATAGACTGATACCTCTTTTGTTGAAGAAGTTGCCATTCTATGTATTTTTGTTCATATACATCCTCCAGGAGGTAAGCTTCTTTTATGTATTCCACAAATTCTCCCCATGTGGGCTTCTTATCAAGAGATAGTATAAAACCATCTTCAGCAACTGATTCTTATTCTTTATTTGCTACTTTGGTTTCCCATGCTAATTTCACATGGGTTTCAGCTTTGAGGAGAGCAAATGTTATCTTTTCAGCATCTGAGAAATTATTTATAGAAAAGTACCTATCCAACTTTGATAACCAGTTATCAACAACTTCAGAATCGACCTTTCCTTCAAAATTCAGGATGTCAAAATTGACCTGCACTTTGAAAGGGGTATTTCCACGAAATGATGTTTCAGATTCAGAGGGTTTTTGCTTCTATAGGAGGTGTGAAAATTGACTCATCATCTCCTCTCATTGCTTATTTAAAGCTTCCTCAACCAACTTCTTAACATCATCGTCTGGCATCTTTGATCGTGTGTGTCTCAAAGGTGGGTATTTTGACAAATCTTGTGTATCCAATCCTAATCTCTGGTAGGAAGACCTTGTGTAAATTGGCATAAAGGAGTGTTCCCGCTCTGATACCACTGATCTAATTTATGAAAACCAGATTACAATACTTGGTGTGATACCTGCAGTATTGTAGAATTCAACACAAAAATTGAGAACAACAAGATTGCAAACCAAAAACTGTCTCCATTCTATTCAAAATTGGAGTTTATACAAGTTGGATGGATCCCAAGGGTCACACAAATCCCTTGGAATTGAAATGAAGAGTCATCATAATGTTTATTACAATTAAACTTTTAAAACTATCAAAATTTATCAAAAAAACTAAATATAAAATTTAGGTCCACTTGGAGAAGGCATAACTTTCTCATCCTAGCTTCGAATTACGAACCGTTTGATGCGTTGGAAAGGTATTCAAATAATCTTGAACCAAATTTTGGAAACATCTAGCATATCTTCCCAAAAATGCACTGAAGACCCTCAAAATTGCAATTTACTAAAACATATGAAATTTTGGAAAAATTAGATTTCAGTATTTTCCCACTTTAATCCTGATCAATCAGTAACTAGACATGGTTGTTGTCTTGATTACTGAGGAAGATGTGATTTCCAAAATTAGATTATAAACTTTGAATGATGTGCAATACCATGCCCCCTTCGGGATTAAAATTGAAATCTGACAAGAAAAGTCAGCGTTGAGAGTTCAGAAGCATGTTAATTAATTGGAAAAGTGGCTATACACATTCAAGAATGCATTCTGCATCGTTGGAAGGTCCCAAAAGACCAAGTTTAACTAGGTTAAACCATGAGTTGATAATAGTTGACCAAGTTGAAATTTTGATAGTTTGATGTAAGATAATCAATTAAGTGGAATTATGGATTTCTGTGATGATTGAAGGTCGAATATGCA
This sequence comes from Chamaecyparis obtusa, assembly GCA_027943335.1. Classification (NCBI taxonomy): domain Eukaryota; kingdom Viridiplantae; phylum Streptophyta; class Pinopsida; order Cupressales; family Cupressaceae; genus Chamaecyparis; species Chamaecyparis obtusa. The sequence continues at coordinate 706,907 of BSBK01000123.1, read as the reverse complement.
AGCAGTACACCGTCCTGGGCCCAAAATTTTAAATTGCAATTTTGACATAATAAATGATCTCAGATTTCGATTTTGATCCTGAAAAAGGATTCTACTTGCTATTTCATTGGAGGAACCTTCATGTATGATTCAGCTCTTGGTAGATGTGAAGAATTGATATGAATATTTGTTTAAGCTTTGAAGTGTTTCCAAACAGTTGTGAGATCATGTAGACATGCAAAATGCAAAGAGACATGCAAAATGAAATTCAACTTAAGACCTAGGACCTAGTCACTGATCATGTGTCGATTTGTTATCATCATTGAACTTTTAGGTAACTGAATAAATCAATACAATGCCCACTAGCTATGAAACCATAGACATATGAATATCAATTTGTATGCGCAAGAATCAATACAACACCCACTGGTCAACAACCATGGATATATGAATATTTGATTTTATTTTCAGAATGTTGGATTAGATATAAGCACCAAGGCACAAACACCAGGATGACCTAAATATCATGTCCATTTTGATATAGCAATTTGTATTTAACATCAAAACATAAATGTCGTGATGACCTGAATACGCCTTGCGGTTAAACACATCAAATAGCCAAGAGATTATTCTAAATCCAATGTGAATTACCTGTAGTGACCCTTTATCATTCACATCCTTAGGTAAAATTGTGTTTCACAGTAGGAGAAAGAACTCACTCAAATAGACAATAGTTAGATCAAACTTCCTTGAATTTTCCGAGTATCAATGGTCGAGGTACACATGGTCATCCAATTCGAGATAGAGGCTCTTACAGTCGGACACCATTTCAATCCAGAATTTCCAAAGTTGTTAGATTTTCACATATAAGAAGAAAACAAAGAAAAGATTATGCCCCCAGTCATCATTCTCTAAATCCTATAAAGGACATCATCGAAGAGCTTAAAGGGACACAATATGCAAAAATCTCAATGTGAATCAGTAAGCATACAAGGAGATAAAATCATGAAAAGCACAGATTATTTTCAGTTTGTGTTTGATTGTTGTTGTAGATGCAAAATCCTTTATGGAGAGGAGACAGATTGACTAACTCAGATATAGCTTCAAAGGACTTTGACTGGATATGACACATCTAAAGTATACTGGAGACCATAGGATATGACATTGATTGCCTCCAAGTTTGAACATTGATAGGATACAAACGCTTGAGTTGATTGGTGTACAAATTGACTTATTGAAAACAAACTGGGAGATATGTACAAACTAAAGCAAGACTGAAAGCTGGGAAAGACCAAGATTGCGCTGATAGATGGAGCATTTTGAAACAAGTGGCACCCATTTTCTAGGTTTTCACCATCTTGGCAGAGATTCTATTTTTGCTACCAAGGCACCTATTTCCAGATTTTCACCAAGGCACTGTTTCTTTTTCTTTTTTCTTTTTTTTTCATTTTTCAATTTTTTTGAATTTTTGATATTTTTTGTAAATCATCAAGGCGCCTATTGCTAGGTTTTCACCAAGATGTTCATTTTTTCAGGACATTTTCCAATTTTAAAGATTTTTTCAGGACATTTTACCATAGACTGAATGCCTTAGGCGTAGAATTTCTTCAAATGGAGAATGTTGATTGGTTCTCAGAGCTGTTCTCCTTTAGTCATTAAGAGTTGATAGGTGCCAGAGCCAAAAGTAGCAGTGATTACAAAGGGACCCAGCCAATTGGGTTTGAACTTCCCCTTGCGTTCTCGATGGGATTGATTTTTAGGATTTTCTCTCAAGACTAGATCACCAACCTAAAATTCTCTGTGTCTAACTTTCTTGTTGTAGCCTCTCGACATTCTCTTCTGATATACTCTGAGATGATCATACACTGCTTGTCTGCGCTCATCTAGTAGTTCAAGTTCTTGCAACCTAGACACTCTATAGTCATCATCAGTTATTAGACCATGGATTCTGATTCTTAGTGATGGGATTTCAACCTCAATAGGTAGTACCACTTCAGACCCATAAACTAAAGTGAAAGGTGTAGCCCTAGTGGGTGTTCTGATACTTGTTTTGATATTGGTTTTGATACTTGTTCTGATACTGGTTCTAATACTTGTTCTGATACTGGTTCTGATACTGGTTCTGATACTGGGTATACTTGATAGCATCTTTTTCCATTTCAAACTCCCAAGCAAGATCATATCATGCAGTCCCAATGTCTAGCAAGGTGGAGAATAAGAGGCATTGGCAAGCTGGTCGATGAGATGGAAGACAAGAGAATGAAGGAGAACAAAGGGGAGAAATCCTGTAGGGAAAACTCTTCAAGAATACCCAAGCTAGGAAAAAATTTTCATGTAAAGCGCATTTGGACAAGCAATGAAAGGCCAGCATAGGATAAGTCATAAAAGTGTAATGCAAGAGCAGAAAAGGATGTAGTCCAAAGGAGTAGACATGTCAAGAGGCTTCATAGCATCATATTTTACTCTTTGTTTCTTTTTTTATTAGATCAAGACCAAAGGGGAAAAGGATAGCGAAAGGCCAAACATGAAAGGAATGAAAGAAAGATCACTGTAAAATAGCTCACAAGATAGCGAAAGGCTAGAATGAATGGAGAAAAATGGATATGAAGGCTAAACATGGAAGGAATGAAAGCAAGATCATCATACGACAACTCACAAAATAGCCAAATATTCATGTATAGATCAACATTGTCAAGATCAAAGAGGGAAGATGGACTGGATGAAATATGTAGAAGAACTACGCATGATGCCTAATTGCTAGGTTTTCATCATTGTACTTATCCAAGGTGCCACAAGGGAGTGTTTTTCACCATAGGATGAATTTATTTCTATTTACTTTTGCTACCAATGTGCCTATTTCCAAGTTTTCACCATGGCACATTTTCATTTTTATTTTTATTTTTCTTTTCTTTTTGAATTTTTGGAAGAAGGCAAGCTTTTTAGATAGTGCTCCTTGAAAGGATAAACCATGATATGCTCAAAGATGCTGATAGGGAAAGGGAGATGGAAGAGAAAAATGGAGGATAAGGTTTTATGTAAAGCGAGTGAGGTTGGAAGATAGGAGGAATAGGCAAATAAGGAAAAATGATAGAAGGTAGAAGGATAATGCATGGAAGGATTGTGAAAGGGTAGATGGAAAGGAAGGAAAGCTCAACATCAACACATACCTTGAAGGGTGGTGAGAGGATGGAGGAATCATGAATGAAGGAATACATTAAGGAATATGGTGAATGGATAGCAGAGGTTGTGGTTTAGGTGCATGGAATGGAGGGATGCTTTTGGAAGAAGATGAAGTGGAAGTCTTTGGAAGCTTGAATGTCAACTTAAATTTTTGCTCAATACTAGACTCTTTCAAGAGAGACTTTGGAATCCATATAGCTGTAGGCTTTTTATTTCCTTTTGATGATCTAGAGAGAATATCTTCAATGATGTATTTTGGAACCCATACTTGTCTTGTAGTTTTCTTCTTAGATATCTCTTTTGACTTTATGTTTCCATGTCTATTAGAGGAGACACGGTGATCTTCTTTTTTTGATGGATTCTTGTATTGCTTCTTTTTCTTGTATTGAACATTCAAGTTACTTCCAAAAGACTTGGGACTTGTGGAAAAAGAAGGAGGATATGACTGGTTTAGATGGGTGGGTGGATAAAAAGGATTCAAGGGTATGCATCTATGTTGATCTTGAGGAAAGATGGGAGATGGAGGGATGTAAGGACCCAAGATGGATGGTGAATTAGGAGAGTTAGGAGGGGAAAGTGAAGGGACATAAGGACCCAAGATGGAAGGAAGATGTGAAGCCCTTAGTAGTGGTGGAAGAGGTCCAAGGATGGATGTGGAAGATGCAAAAAGATAATCAATAAGTTCATCAGCATCTATATGACAACCAAGGACATCAGCATCTTTAGAGTGATCATTAAAATTTTCAATAGAATCATGGACATCTTGAATATGAGCACCTTCTTTGATAGGATTTTTCAAAGCTTGCAAAGACTTAGGAAGAGTAGAAAGTGGAAGTGAACATGGAGTGGTAGAATAAGAAGATGGAAGACTTTGATCTTGACAAGGATCTTTGGATAGCATAAGCACATAATTTTTCTCTTGATTTTCAATAGGCTTATCAGTGGAAGTAACAACACCATTTTTAACAACCTTAATGGAAGTATCATCTTTGGAAAGTGCAAGTGTAGTAAGGTTATTTTGATTGTCAATAAGCTCAACGGTGTAAGTAGTAGCTTGATCTTGCTTAGGAGAAAACTTAAGACATGGTTGAATGCATGAAAAAGGGACTGTAGGATCAAAAGAACCCTGAGCTGGATAAGAGACATCATGAAAAGGAGTGGATGACATGGAGGGTTCTTGATCTTGATCTTTCTTTATGTTCTTTTCTTCATCATTTTTAGAGTCCTCTTGACATGGAGCCACTTCTAAGGATAATAAAGTATGTTGGGATTGTATGGATGACTTTGGAAGAGATGGTGGAGGACTAGCTGAAGTAGGGATTATAGCATATGAAGGCTTAGGCTCTTTAGGTTTATCATTATTGAAAGTATTTGTAGCCAAGTGAAGGTTAGCTTGAGTTTCTTTAAGAGGTTGCCCTGGAGGATAACTATAGGGAACCGCATGAAAAGTATCAGGGCTTGTGTCGGATGAAGGTTCTGTGAAAGATTTGAAAGACTCGAAAGCTTTAGGAAATGTATGGGTATTGGAGGAAGTAGGGGATGGAAGGGAACCATCACAAGACAAAGGTCCAACATTAACATGATCTTTCTTGAGAAGATAATCTTTATTTTCAGCAGGAGAGTCCTTAGGAGAAGGATTCTTATAATATTGATGCTTCAAGCTAGCACGATGCATTTTATAGTCCTCAACAGTAGTAGATGGGTCATAATCAAGGTATTGTCCACAAAAGCCATCAAAATCTCTTTCAAAATCAGAATCATATGGATGACCATCACGATCTATCCAATGTGACATCCCATTTCCAGTAAGTAGGAACACACGATGAGGAGGACTCGTAGGAACAGAGGTGTCATAGGTATCATTATATTGTCTGTCATCATAGTCATCATAGTCTCCAAATCTGGATGTGTCACTCTCCATGGAAGAGGTATCATAAGGGTTATCATGTTGCTCAAATTTTGTCCGGGGGCATGGTGACATGTACAAGTCTTTATCAAATGGAAAAGAGTATAGAGATTCCATGGAGAACTCTTTAGGTTCCTTTTCTTTCTTAAGACAGTTAAGTTCAACTTGCATAGCTTGCAGCTGCTTCATCATAGTGGTGATTAAAATTTCTTCCTCATGTGTACTGATTCTTTGAGACATGTATATTGATTTTCAATGGCTACTGCTCTATTCTTGACACAATGATTTGTTTGACAGATTTTGGAAATAGGCTAAAAAAGCTAAATATCTGGCAATTCTGACAATTTTTTGACAACTTTCAAAATTTTCCTAAACGACACTCTGTAGACTCGTACAATAGTGGGTATGTTATGAAATGACAGTTGCAAAACTCGTACGACAGTTGCAAGATTTTGACTTTGAGAATTTGCTGGCATGGAAACTCGTACGACACTGGGCACTCAATCATACGACATATGGGTTGTAATGAAATGACACTTGGAAAAACTCGTATGACTTTTGACTTCCTGAAATGATTTTTGACTCTAGAAAGGATTTTATGTCAATTTTTGCAAAATTTTGAGTTTGCAGATTCGGATTGTTTGCAAATTTCAATGTCCAGATTTGAGGATTGTAACAGATTTGTTCATTTTTAGTAACCAGATAGATAAAAAAGCATGCAAAATAGCAAGCAAGTGATTTCAAGCATGTCTAAAAACAATGAACAAGGGAAAAAGTGACCTTGCGCATGAACAATCAAGTGACTTATTCGTTCTAATCCTCAGAAGTGTTAATTGTGTATGTTCCAAAAATGTTTTGCAATAACGCACATATACCCTATAAAATGAAAATTTGGCCTCGCTAGTGTTTTTAGTAATGGTTTGACTCTGCAACTTTTATGATCCAAAGGGGTGAACTCCAATCCTGGTGCACCAGGGTTTTGACACAGTCTGAGAACTTAATCTTCAAGAGCTGCTAGGGAGATCTGACAACCCAACAATGAACCATACCCGTGGAGATTTCTTCCACAAGGACATTTATATAGCGGCTGTCACTACCACGGTGAAAATGGCTATTACCACTTGAGGTTCCGTCAACGCAGTTTTCCCTATGAAGGGATTATCTGTTATGGTTAACCCTCTCTAAAGGTGACTCACAGTATGATACCACAAGGGGACTTGGCTCCAGATCCAAGGTTTTTGACACCTTTTCACTTTTAACCCAAACAAAGCAAGCAGATTAATCTGACATGCTAAGACAAAGTTTTGCTTCACCAAGGTCTATGATGTCAACTCCATGTGATCTATCAACCTCTCCAGGGAGAGAATGTATCAATCAATAAGAGAAGGTGCACTAACCAATTTTGATTCTCCAAAGCTCATGATGTCAACCCCACGTGATCTATCAACCTCTCCAGGGAGAGAATGTATCGATCAATAAGAGAAGATGAGCTAACTGAGTTGAATGTGAAACGCACTAAGTATCCTCCCTACCTACAAGGATTCTGTCATCAAGAAGGATTTCGCTGGGAATCCAATCTCTCAAGAATCATGAATAGTGTTCATAGGGCCTAATTACTATGTGAGCATAGATGTATGTTTCCAAAAGCAATTCTATCCAAAAGTATTCAGAAGAACAAGGTGGTACACTTAACGCTAAAAGAAAATATGAGGTGAGTCCACAAAGTGGAGCACTTAACACCTCACACAAGCTAGAAATGAGTCCACAACCTAGAAAACAAGTGAGTTCCAAAAAGCACACAAGGATTGCCTAGTGGAGCATTTAACACTTCTCTCCTATAGACCCCTCCCCTTTATGGCACTGAGATTGCAACCACGGGGCGGAATGAGGGGCCGGTAGATTAGCGAGTCCAATAACCCAAGATAGCAATCAAGATCAATCACAAGTATTTGAGACTACTTAATGAATCCTTAAGGGGTCACAACCTAGTATCAATTATGCAAGTGTGTAAAACAAAAGCATGAAAAAAATCACCCAAGCTAGACACACGAGAGATTTATTTTAAGTCCAAATCGAAATGTTATTAGGTGAAGGAGAATACCTAGAATCCTTGCAATGCGCTTAGTAGATTTTACCTAATTTTTAGCAATTTATGCACTTGTTCCAATCAAAACCAGCAAGAGTCAATCAAAAATAGAGAATTTCAATTGTTAAGATTAGCCGTTAGTCAAAATCTGAAAACCCAATATGACAAACTGCCCTAAAAAATGAAATGATAGTTGAAATCTAATGCCTAAACTCATACGATAGTGGGTCTATTACCAGATGATAGTAAGAAACTCGTACGATAGTGGGTATGCTCCCAGACGACAGTTTGGAAACTTGTACAACACTGGGTGTCTACTGAAATGATAATCCAGCTTCCAAATGACAGTGGGTGCCTGATGAAATGATACTCGGTCAACTGTCATATGACAGTGGGTATGCTCCCAGATGACACTAGGTGTCCGATGAAATGACAATCTAAAAAAACTCGTACGACACTGGGTGTCTGATGAAACAACAGTCTGAAAAACTCGTACGACACTATACGGACCGAAATTAAAAATTACGTTGTATGGACAGTTTTGATAGAAAAAGTGCCAAAAAATATATGAAATTGATCTGCTAAAATGATCTAACAATGATATGAAAACAAAAGTGATCTCACAACAATGTTGATTCGCAATAAGCTTTGATCCTTCCAATTGCAATTCTCCAGCGTGATTGTGCAAAAATATGATATTCTATGGATGCAAATTTGAGAGATGAATTATGAAGAGCTGAGCCTTGTTTTTATAGAAATCCAAGGCTTTCGAGGTGCATGGAAAAAAGCCATAAATCACTTAGATTAACTCAGCTTGATTTTTGTGTTATCTGATAATAAAGATAATTTAATTCACAAAAACATGCAAATCATGCAAAAACAACTTTTTAACTCAAATTAGAAGTTTAGATTAACTTTAAAACTCAAAAATGATGTTGAGTTCGAAAAAGTCAATAACTTGCATTGATTTTCTAATTTGGAGTTTAATTGTTTCTTTTGAATGTGCATAATAATTATGAATTAATTAAATAAATAAAGTGATTTATGCTCAACTTAACTGATTTTTGAAAATAAATAATTGATTTATGGGTTAATTAATTATTTAATCAAACTTTTATTAAAAACTATATTATTAAATAATGACAACTTGCTTTAATTAATTAAATAAAAATTTAATCAATTATTCATAGGATATTAGATTTATTGTCAAAATTAAATAATACAATTAATAATAGATAGAATTAAATTTAATTACATAATTAAGTGGCAAGATATTAAATCTAATTAATTAAATATGAAAATATTCAATTAATCAAACTTAGGATAAATGTGATTTATCACCAAATAATCATTAAATTAAAGATAATTAAGATAATTAGGAATATTGCTAGGAATATTCCCCGATGCAAAATTTGAGATAATCAATTAGGATTCGATGATGTTTAGATGTGCCTTAGATTAGGACTTTGATGTCGATTTCGTTCGATTTGAGGATGTAGAAGGTTAATGAACTTATAGCCCTTTTTGGGGGTATTACACCAATTAGTGCTCTTTGATCTCCTTAACACTTGTATTCACTTTGATGATCAAATAACACTGATCATAGCCTTTTATTACTTCAATCTCACTTAGGTCTGACATCGTATTCAATTCTTTTTCCGCTTCTTTCCAAAAAGTTGTTTCTGCTATCCTGCAAAACTTAAAACTTCTTGTAATCTCACAAAACATAATATTTTCCTTTGCGCTCTTAAACATAGCATTAGAATATCATAAACTACCTTCCATTAACTACATAAGATTCAATTCATCATAAATCTACTTCTACACTAATTTAAGTTCCTAATCTACTATAATTAAGTGCTTTGAGATAGGTCAGGTAAGGATTCATTCTTACCACTTGATACTTCACCTTTTTGAGTACCTTCAATGTTGAATATGTCTCCTTGATCTATGCTTTTAACAAAATTCACTTCATCTGTATTGCTACAACAACCTTTCTGTCTATTACTTGCATCTTCATTTCTTCTTTCATGATTTCTAGGGTTAGGGTTAGGATGAAAAACTCCATTGTTCATTCTACAAAACCTTTCTGTATGTCCAATCTTGTTGCATATTTAACAAAAAATTCCATTGTTTCCATATCTTGGTCTAGGTGGATTAATCAGTGATCTGCAATTTCTAGCAATGTGTCCAACCTTGTTGCATCTATAACATATTACTCCATTTCTTCTGTTCATATCTTCAATAGGTTTCTTATCTGCATTGTCAGTATTCCTAAACATTCTACTATTATTATTATTCTCAAAAAATTTAGGTTTCCTACATTCAATAGCTCTATGTCCAAATCCATGACAATTGTAACAATAACCATTAAGAGGTTTGAATTGCTTACTTGTGCAATCTATCTTCATATGACCAATAGTATTAGAAGCAAAACATTTACCTTTGAATTCTCTTTGCATATCTTTGCAAGATTCCTCTTGCTTCGGTGATTCTTCTTGATAAGGTGTATCTTCAGATTTGTTGATCTCATCAGACTTCTTCTCATCTAAGCTTTCAAATACCTTCAGATTGGGTTCCTTGCTTTCATCATTTTCTTTAAGAGTGTTGAGTCCAAGACCAGTTTTATCATAGAATGGTTTTTGAAAAGATGCTTGTTTATCAATCTTCTCACTAGTTGAATATAGTCTTTCAAGTTGTTGCTTGGATTGAGTCAGTTCACCTTTCACAATCTTGTTGTATTTCTCAAGTTCAGCATACTGCAAATTGACTTTCTCAAGTTCAGATGTTACATTTCCAAGTTTAGATTTCAGTCCGTCATTTTCAAGTTTTAGACTTTCATTCTTAGATTTTAGATTCGCTTCATTCTTGCCATTTCCGTCTTTCAAACTAAGCTTCAAATTTTCTATCTTCAATTCATGCTTAAGGATCTCATTTTCTTTTTCTAAACTGTCATTACAATCTTCAATAAAAACTTCAGATTCTTTTTCAGATCTCAAATCTTCCAGTCTATTTTTCATTTTCTCAATGAGGTTCTTTGCATCATCATATTTCCCTTTCAAAGTATCTCTTTCATTAGTAAGCATATCAATATATTCAAGAGCTTCTTCAAGATTCTTCTGTAGTTGATCCATATCCATAGAGATCTTACTCAAGCTGCTAGACTTTCCTTGAATGATTCTTTTATGAGTAACTAAGCTCTGATACCAATTGTTAGAAATAGGGAATACTGAGAGGGGGGGGGTGAATCAGTATTCTACAAACTTTATCTTTTGCCCAATTATGGATATAACAGATTATCTTTATACATGCATAACATAAGAAGCTAAACAACATTCATAACAATAAAGAACTCATAACACATTATTTGTTCTCAAGGAAACCCTAGCCAAGGGAAAACCCTAGTGGGGATGGTACCCACAAAGATCCACTAATCAAAAGTATCTTGTTAAGGATGTTGACCTTGTTAGGAGTCTATTACAAACATATAGTGTATCAATCCTGATTAAGGGACTATAGGCCTTGTTAGAAGCCTCAACCCTGTTAGGAGTTGGTAGTACAAAATGTGATTACCAGCTAAGCCCACTGCCCAAAAAAGTAATGTACAATATACACTAATTACAAAAGAGGTCAAGGTACATAACCTTATACTTCTTGCATCAATATCTCTTCACTTCTCTTTCACTATCGCTATTACATATGCTTCATATACATCGCATCATACTTCTACAATTACTTGTTGCTTGTTACAATTACAACACTTTACAATTACATTTACATTTACATATATACCAATAGCTCTATCTAAGAGTAAACATCTAGGATGTCATCTCTTTATATTGTTAAGACATTATTTTGATAAACAAAATAATCCCTTAACTCTTTACTAGTTCTGTCTTCATATTCTATCCTGTTGGCTTCACACTGTCTTCACTAAAATGGTCATAACTACTTCCGTACATGCCGTACTAACCTACACTCTAAGAGGGGTCATCATTAGTCACCATAGAGTCTATGTTCAAGTGCACAAGCATTGAACTGACTCCAGTTAATGTCACAAACAAAAACTGTGTCCAGGTACACTGGTAAAAATACTGTCTCATACTTAGACAAATTTGCAATGCACTCTATCATACTTTCTCTCTGACTTATGTGATATTCATGTGGATCATATGTTTCCATAATGACAACATCTATGCAATCAACTCAGCCAAATTGCCAACACCAATTATATATTCCAACATTAAATCTATGATCCAATATAAATGCACAAGTTGGCCACAACAGAAACTAAAACTAAACCCCTCGTTGAGAAAGATAACTGAGTAGCAGACATGCAATGATGAGTGCTAGTGAAATAACCAACTACCCAGGAGATAACCGACCACACTCGGTAACCAAAGGAAACCGACTAACTTGGTCAAAGCAGGAACCAAGCAACACAGAGAAAATCTAAATTATTTTTGGTGACAGAGGATTGCCAAAGACCTGAGATGCTCCTCCATTAGACACATATGGTTATTTTGAAATGATTCTCCAAATCATTTGGTAGGTCTGGTCCAAGCTGCATCCAACTTAGAATGTGAAATCCAAGAACTGTCTTCCATCTATCTATTCTTCCACTTTACCAGATATTCCATATATTATTTTCATCTTGTACTCTTGCCAACTCTTTCCTTCAAAATCTGTTCGACTTCATCATTCTACTTCTTAGGATATTCTGTTGGTATTGTCACTTCTTCATTAGGTTCATGATACTCATACAAATCAGCAATGTTGAAAATAGGTGATATGTCCATGTCATTAGGTAACTCAATCTCATATGCATTTCCACTGTCAAATTTCTTCAAAATCTTGCAAGGTCCAAACTTCTTCATCTTCAACTTCCCATAGGTTCCAATAGGAAATCGACCTATCTTCAAATGAACCATCACTTCATCATCAACATCAAAATTTTTATGTCTCCTTGATCTATCTACTCTGTCTTTGTATTTTTTATTACTGTCTTCCAGCTTCAGCTTCACATCTTCATGAAATGTCTTCATGTATTCAGCAAACTTTACTCCTTCAGCACTTTTCTTATTCTCATCAGCACTGTCTCTCAAATAAGATATTCCTCTCGGTTGTGTGCCATTCACAATCTCAAATGGTGTCCTTCCAGTACTCCTATTTATTGAATTATTGTATGCAAACTTTGCTTGTGCCAATACAGAATCCCAATTACTTGGTGTGTCTCCAACTAAAAATCTCAAAAGATTTCCCAAACTTATGTTCACAACTTTAGTCTATCCATCAGTTTGTGGGTGAAATGCAGAACTATATTTCAACTTAGTGCCAAATTTCTTCCAAAGGGTTTTCCAAAAATATCCAACAAATTTACTGTCTCTGTCAGAGATAATACTCCTCGTTAATCCATGCAATCTGAAAATTTCCTTAAAGAAAAGATCTCCTAGATGTATTGCATCTGATGTCTTTCTACAAGGTATAAAATGTGCCATTTTAGAAAATCTATCTATAGTAACAAATATAGAATCGTTACTTCTTACTATCTTCGGTAAGCCAAGAACAAAGTCCATATTGATATCAATCCAAGGTTTCTTAGGAACACCAATCGCTGTATACAATCCATTATTTTGACTTAGTCCATTTGCAACTTGACAAACTCCACAACTTTTCACATATTTCTGAACATCTTTATACAACTATAGCCAATAGTACTTCTCCTTAAGAAAATTTTATGTTTTATCAATACTAAAATGTCCACCCAAACCACTACTATGCTTTTCCTTTATCATATTAGTTCTCATTACTCCTCTCGGTATACACAACTAAATACCTTTAAACAACATACCTTCCTAAATGAAATATTCATCCCATTTAGTGTCTTTTTTATCTTGAATAGGTGCTCTACACTTTCTCCATGGCTCAAAAAAATCAGGGTCAAACTCATAAGAATCTCTCATCTCATCAAAACCAAGAACTTCAATTTTCATCTCGGTCATCAAAGATCTTCTTCTACTCAATGCATCAACAACTCCGTTAGTGAATCCACTCTTATTCTTTATCACAAATGTATAACTCTATAAATACTCAACCTATTTCATATGTCTTTGATTCAACTTATTCTGACTACCCAAATATTGTAAAGCCTTATGATCAGTATACAACACAAATTCACTCGGTATCAAATAATGTCTCCATTTATTTAGTGCTTGAACAATAGCGTAGAATTCTTGATCATACACAAAATATTTCCTTCTAGCATCATTCAACTTTTCACTAAAGAATTCAACAGATTTACCTTCTTGACTCAACACAGCTCCAATCGCACTTCCACTTGCATCACATTCTACTTGAAATACCTTAGTGAAATCAGGTAATGCCAAAATAGGTAATTTAGCAACCTTCTGTTTCAGAGTCTCAAAAGTTTTATTAGCTCCATGTGTCCAGTTGAATTCTCCTTTGTCTCCTCTCATAGTCTCAGTCATAGCATTACAAATTGAACTAAAATTCCTTATGAACTTTCAGTAAAAACTTGACAAACCATGAAATGATCTTACCTCACTAGCATTCACAGGTGTAGGCCAATTCAAAATAGCTTCAACCTTTTCATGATCCATCTTCAAACCATCAGCTGAAATAAAAAATCCCAAATACACAATCTCTTCTTTCATGAATGAACACTTTTTCAGATTTATCAACAACTTTTCCTCTTGTATAGGATAAAATGTGGATGAGGTCCTAGAACAATGGTTTGCACATAAAAGAGACCCCAAAGCATATATTTTACACATACACTTGAATTATAAGGGAAATACCTGAAATCAGATAAAATAAGATACATACCTCATGATGAAATTAATTTAGAAATACCCATTTTCTAGTGCCTATGTACAATTTCTAGCAATTTTGCAACCTGTTCTGGACTAGAAATGTCGAGACGAAGAAAACCTAGAAATATTTTATCTTTCTGACAGCAAGGAGTCTTTGACCCTCATAAATGGTCAAAGGATACATTTTTATTTTGAAGGTCGACTTTGACTTTGTTCCTAGAACTCGAAAGCTCAACGAAAAGGGTATTCAAATCCAAGCTTAGATTTGCAATTCTGCACCTGTACCTATAAGAAAAAGAGGGTTTTTGTTGTTTGTTTGTGGGGTTTGCCTTGGTCAAACCCTAGTTTGGAATCAACGTTAATATTGAAATTAAGATGGAGAATGCTAGCAAGTAGTAGAAGTAGATCTAACAACAAAGATATGATATTCAATAGATATGCAAATTATATTTTAAATGTAATCAAGTATGTTAATATGAAAGCTTGAACATAACATCAACAAATGTAAATAAAACCTCCATGATTGTATGCTTGGAATCCACCTTGAGGGAAGAAGGAATGGATCTTGAAGATGAAAAAAAGGATCTTGAAGGAAGATCACACCATCATGATGGCTAGATCTAGGATTTTAAAAATGAATCTTGAATGCTTGAACCAAATCTCTTCAATGGCTTGAATGCTTGAATCCTTGATCTTCAATGGAGAACTTGGATAGAGAAGAGGACATGAATGCTTGAATGGATGCTTTCTTGAATGGATGCTTGATTGATCACCTTGAGAGCTTGAGAGAGGAGATTGCAAACTTGATGCCTTGATCATGAAATTGCTTGGAAACTTGATTGAGAAAATGAGAGAGGAAGGCCTCCTTTTATAGTGATCTAGGGCACAATCCTCTAGAGGGGCTACCTTGGGGAATTAAATTCCAATTAGGACTCAAACATTTAGGAATGGACCTAAATTAAATATAATTTAAGATTTTACCATTTCGGAGACCAAAATAGCGGACCCGAAAGTGGGAAAACAATTCTTTCCGAAACCCGACATCCAGAGATCCCGGGACCTTGAAACTTGAACCCAGGGTCAAGTACGAGCTCGACCCTGACCTAGGTTAAGGTCAAGGTTGAATTTGACCCCCTAGGTCTTCATTGACCTCTTTAGGTTGACTTTGACCTTAAGGTCACATATTTTAGGGTATTAGTCAGAGTGAGAAATAGGAGGTCTTGGGGTTGCCCAGAGACCTAAAAATTAGGTCAGAACAGGGTAGAGTGCTAGGGAGAGGCACAAAATCTTATGATGAACATGATGAAGTCCATGAGGACCTATTTGTAAGTCCTACCTAGAAAATAGAGCCACATAAGAGGGAAATTAAGGAGAATCCTTAGGATCCTAACCCTAATTTCACTTAGAATGAAGGAATCAAGTGTAGAAAAGAATTGGAAAATGGGGAAAGAGACAGATCCAAGAAAAGAACAATTCAAGGCATTCGACATGAACCCAAACCAATTACTCAGAGGGATAAATTCTCTTAACATGGAAGTTCTTCCATTTTAAGATGATACATTAAGCACCCACTTTAGCAAGAGTATGGACTTGATGCAAACTCTTGGTAAAGGAGAAGAAAGAGGAGATCCATGTGGATTCACAATCAGATAAAATAACACTTAGCTAAGTATGCAAGCCCCCAGGCTAAGGATTCTAACTCAACATAAACTCATGAGGGTGCGAAATGAGAAAACCAAAAGAACAAGGGTTTGTACTAAACAACAAAAATCAATTAGTATAAGAAACCTCACTAAGAAATATTTCTCATACTAATATCATATTTGGAAAGCTATCATAAAAGAATAAATGATTACATAAGAAAGACAAGAGAAACACTATAAATAACATAGCTTCATGATCCAATCCTACTAGCATGAAAGTGAAAAGAGAGAAAGGAGAAAGTGATTACCTCGCCCAGTAAGATGCCCACCTTACCGTGAATCACCCTAGAGGGAGAGCCCAATAGGTTCACCCTTAAACTATTCTTGAAATTGTAGTGTGTCTTCTAATGGCTTCTGGAATACTCATAGATCCACCTTCTTGTATCACTATGAATATGAAATGTGTGTCTCCTCAAGATTTAGCAACTTAT
The DNA here is from genome assembly GCA_027943335.1 of Chamaecyparis obtusa. Taxonomy (NCBI): domain Eukaryota; kingdom Viridiplantae; phylum Streptophyta; class Pinopsida; order Cupressales; family Cupressaceae; genus Chamaecyparis; species Chamaecyparis obtusa. The sequence goes on along the minus strand of BSBK01000123.1, from coordinate 690,789 downwards.
GTGCATTACCATCGAAAGATTTAGCAAATTGGAAATGTGTTTCCCTTTAGGATTTAGCAACTTATGTGCATTACCTTCAAAGGATTTAACGTATTTGAAATTGGAAATGCATGTCCCTTCAGGATTTAGCAACTTATGTGTGTTACCTTCCAAGATTTAGCATATTGAAAATTGAAAAATGCGCGTCTCTTCAGGATTTAGCAACTTGTGTGTGTTACCTTCCGAGATTTAGCATGCTGCAAAACAAAAGGTTAGAACAAAAATGCATAATATAGAATGAGGGAGGCCATATATATGCCCCCTCCTTAATATGGAAAAAACATACTATTTTGACATGTTAACGAAAGAAAAGAACAAGGATAAAGCCTTCTTCAACATCAAGACAATATCCATAAACAACACCCAGTCCAAGCCAAGAAGGTCACAGCTCCTATGAGGCCATGGAAGGCACGAATGCAAAGAGATATCATGCAAGAAGTGAAAAAGTAACCCTTGTGAGGGATAGCACATTGTTCAATTTCCAAGGTGAGATATATACCAACCATGGAAACCCAATGTCAAACAATGAAATAGGTTATGATCAAGGACAAAGATCCTCAATGCAAACCAAAATTTTCATGTATGATTGGATATCACATAATAGATAGATATTTCTTAACCAAGGAAAGAGGTGAATCTCGAAAAGATAGAAAAGAAGGAGATGACATCCTTGCCCCCTAAGTGTAGGAACAAAGATGAAATAGTAACTATTATATCACTCACAACTCTATGCAAGACAATGAGCCCCCAAGTATTAGGCTAACATTGTTTACATAATGCGGAGCTCCATAATAGGAATGTAAATGTTATTTAGAGAAAATGGGATTGAAATACAACTCATTACCATATGATATATAAATAACATTACTATCAATGAGCTGCCTAATCTTATAATGTAAAGGTTGACATTCATTAGTAGAGTGATCATGAAATCTATGATATAAACAAAAAGGAAGATTCTTCAAGTGTGGACTACATTTATTTTTGCGTTTAGGTCTAGTAATCATCTTAGCATGAAGGAGTTTAGGCAAAAGAACTTCTTGGTCAAATTCCTTCATAGTTTCATCATGTTTTAAAGTGTTATTAGAGATGTTGTTAACATTGATTTGTTGTTGAGGACTTAATCCCAATCCATAAGAATGCTCATGCGCCCTAGTGTGTAAGGGCATTTGAATTCCTTGTTTATGCTTACCACATCCTTGACCATTAAATCCTTGTTTAACTAGAAAATGATAACTAGGACCATAACAAGAAGCCATATCAGAAGGAGTCAATGGAACCTCAGTAGTCATAATATAATCCTTAGTAGATTTGATAGATTCATTGTGGGTAGAAGCAGCGACAAAGTTATTATGAAGGTTATTAGAACTAGAAGAAAAAACTTGTTGTTCACACTCTCTTTGTTTCTTCATAAAATCAAGATCATTAATCTTATACTCTCCAATAAAGGTAGGATAAAAATCAAAGGTTCCCCAATCATCATCAAGAAGAGCATTAGAGAAAAAAGGATTACTATTAGGAACAAGAGTAGTGTGGGTTTGAATATTAAGACAAGGATTAGGTGCATTTGTAGTGCCCAAATTTTAACTAAGTGAAAAAAAAAGTAGGCATTTTTTTTTTTATAATACACAAGCTCTTGTACAACCAAATTCAAGGAAAAAAAATGTTGTGATAGACCATTTTTTTTTTGATGATAAGCCTTGGCTAAATACTTTCCAATGATCTAGACATGTTTATTTGTATTTTTATTTTTAATGAGCTCACATCAAATGATTATATCATCTATATTGAATGATAACAAAAGTGGGTCATATCCTCTTCGCCATAGTGCATTACATGGATATTAGTCTCAAGAGTAATATCACTATGGTCACATTAATAATATACTTAACATGAGTAATATGTGAGTTATCTTCAAATTAGCACTCTTGACATACTACATGTTCTTATCATAATTTTCCTATTCAATAGTGATACTATTAATGTTGCGTCAAATGGTAAAATTGATACTTTGGCTACTAGGCCGATAATATTCAATGAGTATGACTTTATTTTGAATAAATAATTACAATACTATTAACTTAATTGTCTATTTTCTTTAGCCTTATTAATGACATTAGTATGGTATTATTAATTTTACCATCCACATTAACATTAATATCCTTGTTAATAATAATAACTTGATTAATAACAAGGATATTGATATTGGTATCAATTTACTCGACTAGGGCCAAGTTATGGATTATTAGTAGCATTAAGGCCATAGACTATCATTTGAGTTAGTCTGGGTCACCATGTTCTATTTATAATTTCAACATCACCATTATTATCCATAATATTATTTCTATTAAAGCCACATTGTTAGTAATATCATCACTACCACTTGACGTAGAACAAATGGTAATTTCTACAGTAATAAACAAAAACTTTAGTTAACAAAATGATGATATTCCCATTAAGATCTTAATAGGAATTCTTATATTCACAAATATTAGTAACATTAGTAACTATATTAGTGTTGAGCTCAATAGTTGTACTTTATATTCATCAAACCTAATAACAACCTTAGAGTTGAGCTTAGTCTAGCAAAGGATACTTTAATTCCAACATGTTAATATAAGGGTTGATGATAATTTCACTATTATTATCGTTATGTTTATTTATTCTTTTATTTAATTTTATTTGGAACATGTATTTGACCTTAAAGATGCACTTAGAATATCAATTACGTCAATATTAACTTATTTGCGATGATTTACTCTATCTTTTAACCTAGATAATATTGTCAAGACATTGTACCTTAATCTATATGTATATTCTTTCATTTTTAATTGTGCCAATTTACTAATTGATACAATCATTATCAAATTTAATACTACCAATGTTTAATAGTTGATAATTGTATCACTAAAGACTACTATGGTGTTAAACTTCCCACTTAGATTTTTACAATATTAATACCACTCTATCTTTAAGGATAATATCATTATCAGGAAGTAATAAAATATTTTATTAACTAAAATTCTTTGCTTGTTAAAGTTATAGCTTTCTAAAATCCAATTATACATTCCACTGCTTTCCTTTCCTCAAAGGTCACTATTTTTGTTTAAATGCTATGCCAATAGAAGCTTACGATAAGGTACAAGAAGACCAACGAAGTATAGAGGAGATTATTGATACTGGAGCTATATAAAGAAAACAATAAGAAAAGTTGATTTATCTTCGTGGGAAATAATATCAATGTACAATCATGAGGATTCGTGACCCTACTCTCAAAGGCTATGGCCTATCCTTTATCTGTCACAATCACTCAATCCCAAGTATTGCTCAGAGGCATCAAACTCATTGCTGTAATTTATTTGATTTGTTGTACCTGAGCATTGGTTGGAGTAGGTCAAGACATGGAGTATGATACACGTGGTTAATACTAGCTAACCTATGTCAATATAGTACTAAAGGCCGAGCATCAATGTAGAGGGGAAGGTGACTAATGGCTCTGATCTGAAGTCGGTATAGCCGCCCTCGACTTCCTCATCACTGTTCTATCAAAGTCAAGAGCGGGTTCTATCAAGACAAGCCCTACTATTCTATGGGGCGCTTGCTCTTCTATTCTAATGGCAGCAGGTTCAATGCCTGCTGTATAAGTACAGAACTATAGTACGGCGTAGATAGACTTATGGATAGACGGTGATGGACTTCATTCCCGGGGGCCTCAGATATAAGGGCCCAGGCAGTCAACCTTTCCTATTAGTTGTTGGGGTGCTCCCCTATACTGACTCACCAAACAATTAGCTCAGAGGCTGCTTGGGCAAGAAGCTTAGCTCAGCACAGAGGTGGGCAGGTTTGACCAAGGGGAGACTGGCCATATATATGCTACCCATCCTTAGGTGTGCCAGTCTCGTATATGGATAGAGGGCATGCTGACATTGGAGCCCGAGATGATAAGGGAACATTGTGTGAGTGCGCTAATCACATCCATTCTTTACTTTTGACGTGATAATTCATGACCTCCTCTCTCACATAACAGTACAACCTCTCGATTCCATGTTGAGATAGCTGGTCATGGTTATTATAGCTTTGCAGCGATAGGACCAGCGGATACTAAGGCATAGGATTGAAACTGTCTGTCAAATTGGTAGCCAGCCCCCTCCTCACTCCGGACGTTTCATGCGTTATAAGAGATATAGTCTATACCGGGAACTACATGCATATGTTGCTGAATCTATGATCAATGTTCTAAACATGAATCATTAACTCTTATTGCAGAACATATATTCTAGACAAGTATGTATGTAGATCTATGCGCTTTGTTATATATCTATTGTTATCTACGCTTTTATTAGAGCATTGATTCGTTCCTCACTCAATCCATGCATTACTGAAAGAGTTTTTCTCTTCTAATAATTAGAACAAATGTAATATCTCAATATGGTAGGTAATATATTATAGCTGATAACGATGGTAGTTCTATGCGATGGATAGGGGGTAATCATATCTTCAATATTCTATAAACCACTTTTATATTGTCATATGAATTCATGGAGGGTAAATTTATGTTACAAAAGCTGGTAACAACTTGTACAATGTTAAGAATAAATATGTTTTAATTATGTAATACATATATCAAGTTTTTTAATAATTCTGAACTAGATAAAACTACACTGAGAACCATATATGAAGACATGCATACGAAATTGTAGAGAAGATATATTACAGAGAAGAAATCACATCATAGAGGATGTTTTATTCTATTTTATTTTCATTCCTTAGTACAACTATTCACCTCTTCAATTTTCACTATTATACATAGTAAAATTTCATTTGTAAATGTATGAAATAGAAACCCACATTAATATTTCATCCAACCCTTATAAAGGTTAATAAATGTTTCCAACAGAAAGAATACCAGTAAGGGGTTTGATTTTACACTCAAATAAAGAAAATTACACATCATTTCTCTTAAGTTATTATCTTCAATGATCTATTCATTATTTCAACAACCATATGATCATAAAGTAAACTCTTCAATGATAAAAGAAAGAAGTGAAAAAGAAGACATTCTCTAATATTAGACAGTGACATTTTAATGAGAATAGGGTAAAATATATCATAAAATAATGATCAACTAAAATATAAATTTCATGAAATACTACATATGGAATAATAACAACAACTACTTGCTCTGTTTATATGGATTTTCTTAAAGAGATATCTAAAATTATATGCTCAAGTCTTCCTGCCATTACCCTATAATCATATGATTCTAAATGAGTAAAAACTCACCAAAAAAAAAGGATATTTTCTCCTTTATTACACAACAAAATCATAATGGAAAATAAAGAAATGTCTCTTGCTATTTCCTCAACAATCATAAAGGTTTAAATGTGAAAACTATGGTAAAAGATACATAAAACTCTTGCTCTCCTCCCATCCAAATGGCATCATGAGACCTCAAGGTTCCTAGCCAACCCCCGAGCAAGTAAACATATGGTTCACCATTATGATTCATGATCAGAGCTTATTTTCCATATCACATTTACTCATATCAAAACAATCTTCCTAGAATTATCTCTAACAATGACCTAAAGGCACAATACATGAACAATAAATCTATTCCAAAAATAAGCATATCAGGGGAGAAATGACTTATCTCTCTATGAGTATTATGTTGACCTCCACATCCATATGCAAGATCCACCATGCTTCTCCCCTCGCTGTCTCATCTTCTTCCACAAGCTAGAAGTTCTCCAAAAGGAGAAGTGGGCAATTGGACTTATCTTCAATCTTCCCAAGATATATAGGAATCTCCTACCTAAAACACTTTCCCCAAGACCCTATCTCGTCACTTTAAAAAAAGTGACTTTTTGAAGGGTCATTTCAAGTCCTAAGGACAATATCACATGTTGTAAAGGTCCCCAACCCAAAGTTATTGACCCTAGGGACCTAGTTTTGCACCAAGATCCATGAAATTGACCAAACAACATCATTTAATGGCCCATACAAAGGTCCATACGAATTTTAACCTAATACAAGGTTTTCAAAATCCTAACCTCTTCAGAAGGATCCTCAACACTAATAAATTTGACCCTTAGTAATAACTCCTAAAGCATGATAAATATATTTCTTCATTCCCAACTATAGAAATTGAATTAATCCTACAACTTCTTCAGGGGGTATTTGATTGGGTATCAATGTCTCTCCTTCATTTTATCTACACACCATCTTTCCTACATTATGAAACCACAAGTATAATTAGATTTTCATTATATAGGTCATATTAGTTATTTATCCAATTTTAAATAATAATACTTTTGAATTATTTATTCATCTATTTTACAAAATTATCTATTCAAATCATATCAGTATTTCATATGTATATATATGATCATAGATTGATATTTGTCAATAAAACATATGGGAAACTTAGACATTACAATAAAACAAATCAGTACATATGGAGATAGAAAGTACATCCAATGAAATATTCTCACTACCACTATATAATAATTTTAGTATGATGCATATTCCACAATTAGATTGGATTAGTACTTAATGATGTGGGGTCTTATAACATCATCTGCATGAAGCATATACATCTTGTTATTATGTGTAAACTTGACTTTACGATGAAGGGTGGAAGGAATGACATGCATCTCATGCAACCAAGGTCTACCGAAAAGAAGGTTATAATTGAGAGGTCCAGGCATAACATGAATAGGTGTATTCGGGATGATTGGTCCTACTTTGATAGGTAAGTTAATGATTCCTAAAGTGTTCCTAGCAATGTTATCAAAGCCACATATAGGAACATTGTTAGGTTGAATAGTTGAAAGATCAGCGTTAATCACTTTGAGCATGTCCATGCTACAAACATGAAGCCCAAATCCATTGTCAATCAAGGTCCTACGAATGATACTTTTATTGATAAAAACAACAACCATAAGAGCATCATATTGATTCTGAACCTCTTTAGAAGGCAAATCCTTTTGAGTAAATATAATGTCAGAAGGACTTGGGGTAGCATGCATGCATTGTAAGAAGTTATTGATGTTCTCTTGATTAGGAGGTGGAGTAGGAAGAGTTTCTAGAGCTTTTTGCAAGGATTCATAGTAGGTAGGTGAAGTTTGAAGAAGCTCCCATAAAGAAATCTTGGTAGGGGTATTTTACAATTAGGTTATCAAATCATACTCCTTACTAGGAAGACGAGGTGGAGGATGAAGAATAGGTTGAGAAGGTGGCAAAGAAGTAGAAACCACCGGATTAGGTTGAAGGTTATTCCTTGTACGATATGTGTGACCTATAGAATCTTGATCATTGAAAGACTCTATAGGTTTACCTTTGATAGTAATGCGAGGACAACCTTTGACAGTTAACAAGGGTTTAGGATAAACCTTTCTAGTTGTCTCAACACTACAAATAGATTCACAAGAAGGAAGAAAAAAGGACATCCTAGGAGGAGATGAGGTAAGATCTTGATTCTCCATATGATCATCACTAAAAAGGAGAGCATTAAGGAAATTCATATCATTCTCCACTAATGCCTCATCACTAGAAGGAATCTCAAATGGAGGTGAAGCATCTATGATATCATATTCTTTCACTAAAATGTCTTCATAAAGGGAGTGTGTTTTAGAAAAAAAGTTATCCATTAATAAGTCACCCTCTTGTATCAAAGCATCTTCATGAGGAGGGGATAAATCAATGTCTTTATCCAAGTGATCATCCACATTGCTTTCATGAGGAAGAGAGTAATCGACATCGAAATCCAAAGGCTCATCCCAAATAGGAGGATTATCATCCCTACCAATAAAGCACATCTTAGGATCCCTAGAGGGGAAAGAAGGTAAATTATATTCTAAAGTAGGTTCATAGAAAAGACATATATTAGGAGAAGAAATAACATTTCAATCCTCAACTCATCTCCATAAACAGGAATATGATGGAGAGATAGATTAAAGTCATCTTCTTGGTCTAATATATCCTTACAAGGAAATTCAAAAGAGGACAAAGAAACATCACAGGCACTAGATAAAGTCTTTCTAGGTGTAACATCATGCAATGGTAAGGTAAGAGGATAATGTTGTGTAATCCCAAAAGTTATAAAAGAATGTTTAGAAAATATTTGAAACAACTTGTGAAACATGATAACAAATAAAGAAAAGCATAGAAAATAGATCTAGATATATCCCAATGCATTCAAATGAAACTTATAAGCATGGAAAGGAAATCAAACACAATAGGTAATCCAATTCCACAAAAGATAGGGGGTAAGTTTTTTGGGTTCACCAAAATGTATAGGATCAAATGTGGATGAGGTCCTAGAACAATGGTTTGAACATAAAACATACCCCAAAGCCAATATTTTACATATACATTTGAATTATAAGGGAAATACTCGAAATTAGATAAAATTGTTGGAGTTAGGAGAGATAGGTACTGAGAGGGGAGGGGTGAATCAGTGCCTTCAAAAAATTTTACCTGTAAAACCTTTCTGATCTATAACTGAATACTGTGATAACCGATCAAAATAACTTGAATATAATTGTATAAATCAATCATCTAGTTAACTTAAGAAAGTAAACAACATGAAATCAATATGATAATCACATAACACAAGTATTTTGCTAACACAGAAACCCTTGTTAGAAGGTAAAAACTACAGTGGGGATGACACCTACAAATTCTTCACTACTGCAGATAGAAAAGGTTTGCCTGTTAAGGCTACAAATTTTGATCACTTCTGGTGATCTTACCCTGTTAGGAGTAACATATTAGATCAGCTAGATCTACCTATTTATAGGATTTAAACAACACTAATGAAGTGTGTACTCGGTTAAGAGATTTACATAAGACTATTAAGTCTACTCTGTTAAGAGATTTATCAAAAACTATATCACAATTTTCAAAAAGTAATAGGTAATTATCTACTAGTTGACAACTCAATTGTCTAAAATAGATCTATAAGTGCTCATCAAAATATCACCTTAACTATGATGGTTTCTTACTCTATTGTGCTCGGTAGCCTTCACTAATTTTGTTCAATCTGATATCCTCTGTGCTCTATTCTGCTTGGTAAACTTATTGTCTTGAAGATAGGTAATGTCTTCAAGTGCTCCTTGATTCATATATATTAGTTCACCAACCTCTTAAAAATGGTGCGAACATGCAAAATATAGTGTTCTATTTTTCCACCTTAGAAAAAATTAGGTTACAAAAATAATCATAACCCTAAGATCTACGGTGCAAAATAACCTAGATCAACTATTACAATAAGATAAACATTAAATTTAATGAGTATCTATTTACAATAAATGCTCCTCGATCTTGGTAAACCATTTTACGATCTATTATAACTATTTGCATAGAATAATGTGCCATTTTAGATTACTATGCCATTTTCTGTGATCATCGGTAAACACTATATAATCTGCTCGGTGTATATTGTGATGCTCGGTGTTTACTGACTGTCAATGTCGCTATTGCTGGTGCTTGGTTAACTATGTGATGCTTGGTGCAAAGGCTTTACCGACTGCTCTGTCTTACTTCTAATTACTGACCGACTCAATATAAGTAACTAACCGACATGTTTACTATCCTTTGATACTAATGACAACCTTAAATGCTCAATAGAGATTAAAAATCTCCCCCTTTGGCATTAGTATCAAAACTTTGAATGTATATAGACAAAATGCTTTTATATATGCCTTATGTCTCCGCCATATACATATCCACAACAAAAACTTCAAAGCACAAAGTACTCCCCCTCGGTGCATGCTCCCGGTAGTTTGTAATATACATATCAAAGTATACTTATTTGGCATATACATGGTTTTCCCCCTTTTTGATAATAATGCCAAATGCAAAAAAAATATATAATGTATACTTACATCTTATCAAAAATGTGTGGATGGGTTTTCTTTACAGACTCAAAGAGGTTGTCCCATTCCTCTTTCAAGTTGGTAAGAGCAATATGCTCAAGACTGACTTGTGCATGCATGTCAAAGATATTATCCAACACTAAAATCTCTGGTGTTGCCACAAGTTGTTTAGCTTTAACAATGTGTGCTTAAAAAATTTTCAGGTAAGGAGTGAGTTCCTTTTGTAACTCTGTAACTTGATCGATGATGTGTGCTTCTTGTGTCCTTAAGTCTACTATCAGCCACTGGAGTTCTTGAACTTAGTTAATATGCTTTAAGAAAGTAGTTGGCTCGGTGATAGCTGCTTATGTACTTAACTTTATCTCTTCTTCTAAACCTTTTATCTTTTCACTGACTTCTATAGTGAAGGTGTCTGAAGTACAAAGCTTGATTAGAAGTTGAAAGATTATCTGGGTGATAGACTTTACCTCAGTAATGACCTCAGATAATTTTACCTTGTTTAGTGCCACTTCTTTGCTAATCTTTTCTACTAATTTGTTCTGAATCTTTGATTCTTCCCTTTCTTCTATTCTTTTGTCAGCATCTGTATCAAGGGCATTGATTTTGTCAGCAAGTGTGGCAAGTTGATCTATGATGGGAGTATTCTCATTAATATTTGTTTCTAGAACTATCTATTGCAGAATATCCCATACATCATTTAACACTTCTTTACGTTTGTGTTCTTTCCTTAACTTCTCTTGTGCCACTTTCCTTGAACACAATTCCCCATACCTACTTAGTTCCTCAGGCCTTAGGGTTCTCAGGTCACATTCTGGTATAATGATAACTTCATCAATAGTGACCGACCCTTTGGCTTTCTTCTTCTTCTTCTTCTGGGCAAGAGGTGACTTCTTCTCACTTATGACAATAGCTTTTTATTCACTTCTCGAAGTATCCTTCCCAGTTGACACTGTATCATCCTTCTTCTGCTCCTTAGTAGATGGTGTGGGAGTCTCAGTTGTAGTGTTAGGTGGGTTCACCTCGGTTGACTATGTTTCTTATGGTTCCTTTGTTTCTATAGACTGTGCCTCTAGTTTGTTAGGCTCATTTGTATCTGTAGGTTGCTTGAGTACTTGAATCTTAGTAGTATCTTTATTTGGCTCAGGATGAGACACATCAAGTTGTACTTGTGAAATTATTTCAACTGCCTCTGCAAGTATAGGTAGTTCACCTAGTAGTGATGTGAGAACACTAGTAGTGTCTAATGCTTCATCTTTGTATGGTGCAATTGTCACATCTTCATCATCCTCATCATCAAGATCACCGTTAGTGATGTCCTCAATGAGTGCATCATCATCAGTTTTCTTTTGTAAGTGGATCTTAACCTGATCCGGTGCATCCTGTGAAATTTTGATTTCTTCCTTTTGTTTGGTGATATCAATTACCTCATTAACCGATATACCGATGTCTTCTATTTTATTACCTTTGTTATCATCAATGAAAATACCTTTATCTTTTGAATTGTCTCTTTTTAGACAATTTCAGGAATGCTTCCTGTTCAGCTTTCTCTTCTACTTTTAAAATTGATGTCCATAGAGAATCACATATGACATCCATATCATCAACATTCTCATCCATGACCTGCATTTCTCTATTCTTGACTAGAAATCTAGCCTGATATTTTGTCATGTATTCACTTACCACAACATAGCTTAAGTGTGAGGCTGCATGGCTTAGTGACTGTTCTCTTTTCCTTTTCTCTGTATCTAGTGTAATAGCCCATCTCTCACTTATCTTGTCATCAAGTTCTTTTGGCAATTGACATGCAAATTCCATTGGTATTCTTGTGAATTTTATCATCATTTGGATGATAGCATGTTCTATCTTTGTCTTGTCCTCAATTGACATTTTGTCAAATTTGCTTATGCCTGGATCTGTAAGATTTCCACTCTCAATTATATCTTCAATTATTTCTTCTATAGTACTTTCCTTGTTACGAACTAACTTGAATTGATCAGGATCATTTTTAGTTTTTGTATCCTTTAGATCTTCCTTATTTCTTATGTATTTCCTCTTTTTCTTCGGTGTTTCAACTACTTTCTTGGTCTTTCTCTTAACATATTTCCTGGTAGGTGTAACTGCTCTTCTTTTTGCTATTTTTACTACTTCTACTTGCTCGGTGGATTGTGCAGTAGTTGATGAATGTGTCTTCATCCCTTCAAGTTTTGGTAGCTACATTTCTTGTTCATCATTTGTGGGAGGAACTGGTGTGTGATCCTTTTCTTTGTCTGACTTGGTCTCCTCGCTATCATAGGGCTTGTCAGCCAACTTTAACTGACCTTCAGTTGCTTCATCAACCGGTGACTCCTTAGGTGAGTTAGATAAATTTCCATATTTTGCTGAGAGATCTTTTCTCGTTTTCTTTGCCCTTCTTGACATTTTACCGATCTCTATATCTGTTGTGATTCTAGACTTAGCTGCCTCATATACACCAAACCTACTAGCAGTGATGTCTATTGGTAATGCCAGCAATGCATTGATAGATTTCAAAGTTAAATCATGATTCATTTCATATCCCATCAGTGCTAGCCATTTTGTTCTTGGTTCTACTACCTTTATCATTGAGTGGTCTATGCTTACCACAAAGCATATATCATCTTCAAATTTACTTACTAATTCCCTTGGAATTCTACTCCTTTGCTGCAGTTTTGTTTGAAATTTCTTGAAATATGCATTGAATTCCTTGTTCAGATTGTCTCCTAAACTTTTCATCATTTCACGGATTTGAGTAGTTATCAGTTTGTCTGATTGCCAATTTACTTTATCGATACCTGGTACATATTTTTTTAGATAGAGAAATGTACAGACAAGCAGTGATCCATACTTACATGTATTAGACTTTTTTTCTTTTATTGTCTTCATATTGTCATGCAGTTGGTGTAGTAGTAGCTCGGCAAGATCAACCTGGTGATCTTTCTTCACAATTTTGTAAGCCATGTCCACAGCGCTGCAGGGTACACTATTTGGTCTGCTTGATTGGAATATCTTGTACCCGATGACATGAACTATGAATTTTACTGCTAGATCTTTGATAGTTGATATTTTCAGTGCCCTATCATCCCATTGAGCTCCAGTGTTATTTTCTACATCAGGATGAGATGAACTTTGAAATGCTTTGGCTTTGTAGGTTTTAGGGTATCCAGTAACCCTACTGATAATCTTCTTAGTGACCTCAACAGGTTTATCCAACCAAAATTTTCCATCATGAAATCTGCTTAGTACAATTCTTATCCAGTCATTGTGGAAGGATTGTGGGAAGAATGTGAAACACCATAACCTTGACTCCTCAATCTTCTTATATTCAGATTTAATCTTACCATCCGGTCCACAGACTTGTTGATAAGAGACAATGGTCTCAAAATCACATACTTCACTGATCTTGCAATGAATGTAAGCCCTAATGTCTTCTGTTAACAAAACCCTATCTGGAATACTAGAAAATACACCCATATTGTCTGTTTGTGCTATGACCTTGGGATGAGGTTTGAATTTCTCCTCGGCAAAATGTGCCCTAACAATTAATTCCACTTCCTCCTCAATGTTCTATGATTTGCTTGCGGTCGATGTCGATGCCATAAATTATTTCTAGGGTTTCGGCAAACAATAGATAACCAGTGTATGGTAGGCAGATGAACTTACACGTTATCATTGAAGATTTGTTGTCGGTTCGATCTATAGTAGCTTGGAATCTTTTCTAAAAAATCTATAGCCGAACTCTTCTCTATAAAATCTCTATTCTTTGAAGTTGCAATGTAACAATGAACTCTATTTTCGCATATATATAGACTTTTTGGTATTCCCGCTCAAACTTTGATGCATTAAATGCATGACCTAACTTTTGATATGAAACAAATGTCAACTTAGTTAACATAGAATTTCTTCATTAGTTTGTACTTTTGTCGATTAACCTTGTATAGTGATTACCAACAGGTAACCAACTCACGTTTCTTCTTTTACCGACTATTTAACATTTGTATAACACATAAACCATGGTGCATCTTTATTCATGCAGATTTGGTATTTATACATCATAGATAAGGAATTGTATGTAAAATGTGATCATTTAAAATGTCAGTTCCATACATACCTTTGTCAACTTAAGTGGAGGTACCGATGTCACCCAATCCAGTGGATGAGGTTTCACCGATAGTGTTACTTGACTCAGCATTCTCATTAGATGCCTTCTTCCACATTGTGTTCCTTAACTTTGTAATATCAGCAATGTTATATCCACTCTCAAATATATGGTTCTCATCAGGTGCTCGGTCTCTACAGTTCTTGCTTACATGACCGACCTTGTGACAGTGCATACATGCCATTCTTGCATTTGTCCAGTTTCTTGATTGTCCAATCCGATTCTTTCTATAACAGTTTGCTACAATATGTCCATATCGACCACATACAACACAATTAGTCCATGTATTATAATCTCAAACATATGAGTTACCTTGTCTCTTTGATTGATATGGCTTTCGTTGTAATTTCTCCTTAGGTGTCCAGACTTGTGTCATTCTCGCTTTGCAGTGTGTCCATGCTTATTACAAGTATAGCATATTTTCTCCTCAATAGTATTATTAGTAATGTCATTCTTCTTATCTCTACATTCATAAGCTAGATGTCCACACTTACCACAATAATAACAATATCCATTGAATTTTGGAATGACGAGAGGTTTACCTTGTGCTTTGCTTCTGCACACATTAGATGTATGTCTTGATTTCCCACAATGGTAACATGTCATCACTTTAGGTTTCTGAGTTTGATTATTGTTGACTTCTTCATCTTGTTGTGATGATTCTCCTTCAGTGGTGTAGCCTATACCGGTTCTGCTTTTGAATCTCCTCTGATTAGTCAGGAAATCATCAATCTTTTTAGAACTGTCCTCAACTATCTTCATCATTTCATTGTGTTGCTTTTGTGTCTTTATTTCATTTCTCAAATTTTCATTATCTTCTTTGAGTATTGCAACATCTTCAAGTCTTCTTGATAATTCTCCATTTATTCGGTTCATTTCTTGATTAACTGTCATCATCTAATTTGATACTTGGAAGTCACGATCAGTGAGTCTCTATATTTCACTTTCTTTTGCTTGAAGTTGTTCAGTCATCAATCTTC
This sequence comes from Chamaecyparis obtusa, assembly GCA_027943335.1. NCBI lineage: Eukaryota > Viridiplantae > Streptophyta > Pinopsida > Cupressales > Cupressaceae > Chamaecyparis > Chamaecyparis obtusa. The sequence goes on along the minus strand of BSBK01000123.1, from coordinate 675,718 downwards.
GGTCTTCAATAGCTAGATTCTGATCTTGTTCAGCTTGTCTAGCATTGTTCGTGATTTCCACCATTCTCACCATTTGAGATTCATGACTGATTTGAAGTGCTTTCACTTGCTCGAATAGATGCTGATCATTTTCAGATAACTCAGAGATTATACTTTCGAATCCATCAGAGATGCTTCCAGAGCTTGATCCAATATGATCAAATATTTCATCAATAGGTTCTTCATGATAACTGATTTCATTCACCTGAATTGCAAGGTTCTTCCTATCAACCAGTAATTTCTTCAGTTCTTCCTTGGCTTGTTTATATTATTCCACAAACATTTGTATTTGTATCTTCTGATTCTCAATAGTCTTGTCAAGTTTGTATCTCTCCATGACTTAGATCTTTACCCTTCAGTGGTTAGACAGTTCAACAAGATAACTGAGCTCTGATACCAATTGTTGGAATTAGAAGAGATAGGTACTGAGGCGGGAGGGGTGAATCAGTGCCTTCAAAAACTTTTACTTGTAAAACCTTTCTAATCTATAACTGAATACTATGATAACTAATCAAAATAACTTGAATACAATTGTATAAATCAATCATCTAGTTAACTTAAGAAAGTAAACAACATGAAATCAATATGACAATCACATAACATAAGTATTTTGGTAATGCATAAGCCGTTGTTAGAAGGTAAAAACTACGGTGGGGATGACACCCACAAATTCTTCACTATTGCAGATAGAAAAGGTTTGCCTATTAAGTCTACAAGTTTTGATCACTTCTGGTGATCTTACCCTATTAGGAGTAACATATTAGATCACCTAGATCTACCTAGTTATAGGATTTAAACAACACTAATGAAGTATGTACTCAGTTAAGAGATTTACATAAGACTGTTAAGTCTACTCTGTTAAGAGATTTATCAAAAAATCTATCACAATTGTTAGAAGGTAATAGGTAATTATTTGCTATTTGACAACTCAATTGTCTAAATAGATCTATAAGTGCTCATCAAAATATCACCTTAATTGTGATGGTTTCTTACTCTATTGTGCTTGGTAGCCTTCACTGATTCTACTCAATTTGATATCCTCTGTGCTTTGTTCTGCTCGGTAAACTGATTGTCTTGAAGATAGGAAATGTCTTCAAGTGCTCCCTAATTCATATATATTAGTTTGCCAACCTCTTAAAAATGGTGCGAACATGTAAAATATATAGTGTTCTATTTTGCCGCCTTAGCAAAAATTAGGTTACAAAAATAATCATAACCTTAAGATCTACAGTGCAAAATAACCTAGATCAACTATTACAATAAGATAAACATTAAATTTAATGAGTATCTATTTACAATAAATGCTCCTCAATCTTGGTAAACCATTTTATGATTTGTTATAACCGTTTGCATAGAATAATGTGCCATTTCAGATTACTATGCTTTTTTCTATGATCATCGATAAACACTGTATAATATGCTCAGTGTATACTATGATGCTCAGTGTTTACTAACCATCAGTGTTGGTGTCGATGGTGCTTGGTTAACTATGTGATGCTCGATGCAAAGGCTTTACCGACTGCTCTGTCTTACTTCTAGTTACCGACCGACTCAATATAAGTTACCGACCGACCTATTTACTATCCTTTGATACTAATGACAACCTTAAATGCTCAATAGAGATTAACAAAAATAAGATACATACCTCATGATGAAATTAATTTAGAAATACCTATTTTCTAGTGCCTGTGTATAGTTTCTGGCAATTCTGTAACCTATTATAGACTAGAAATGTTGAGACAAAGAAAACCCTGAAATCTTTTATCTTTCTCACAGTAGGTAGCCTTTGACCCTCATAAAAGGTCAAAGGCTACATTTTAATTTTGAAGGTCGACTTTGACTTTGTTCGTAGATCTTGAAAGTTCAGGGAAAAGGGTATCCAAATCCAAGCTCAGATCCACAGTTTTGCACCTGTACCTGCAAGAAAAAGAGGGTTTTTGTTGTCTGTTTATGGGGTTTGCCTTGGTCAAACCCTGGGTTGGAATCAACCTTAATATTGTGTCATGCCCTGCAAGGGAACCAGGGAAGAGAACAAAGATTGTCTTTGTAAAAGAAAACCTAAGTAATGATTCATGAAAATTTTTGAGCTTTTAAAAAGAATTATGTGAACAAAACTTAAACTTAGATTCCTCCCAAGCTTCCCTTCTAAATTAATGCACAATTCATTTAAGTCCATTAAATAAGCTAACAACAAGATTTACTTCTCGAAGAAAACTACATGATATCATTATAAGATTCTTTATTAAGAAATACCAAGTACTTTCATTTCAATTTTCTATTTAAATCCATCCATATTACTAAGTATCCTTTATGATCAATACAACATTTAAACTTTAGAATCATCTAAACATTTGATACATTGCAAATATACTACATTTCTTTCACTAGCTTTTCCTTAAATCATCAATAACAAAAATCATACTACTTAACTTGAAATCTTTCAAAATCATTTTCTTTTCCAACACAGATCATATACATAAAGTTTGTGCTTTCCCCTTTTCCTTTTTCTTAAGTCTACCCATTCCAAATACATCATTTGAAATACATTAATGATTACATTACATTCATCTCCTCTTGGGAGGTAACAATAATTGTACATCATGAAATATAATTACAAAGCCTTATTTCTTCAAACTGGTACATAAGCAAGCATGGATCTTCAAACACTGCATCCAAAAAAGATACCTCAATAAAAATATTTACCACCCAACCACATGGATACCAAAAGGCCCACTCCCCCGTGCTAGGAGATAAACACCAAGGTCCACAGAGAAGGGATAGCTAGGCCATACCTAGGGTTGAGTAACCTTTCCCAAATAGCAAATGAAAAGAAGATCAAAGTATAAATCTTTTCCCAAAAAGGTTCTAAGGCTTGGTAGAAACCCTAAACAACAACCTAAGTGAGTGTCATCGCATAGCCCTCACCCCTTGGGTTGTCCTGGTACTAGCCACTCCGGGCCCCGGCCCCCAAGTAGGCACATGCGGAATCGAATGCCTTTCATATAGACAAGCACCATTCGATTGTACCTATGCATAGGCACCTTCTCCCACTCCCATCCATAGCCTTTACTAGCACTAATCGCATGGGCGAGGCACATTTAATCTTTTTAATGTTTAGACCCATTCCCATAAGTTTTAATTAAGTTATCACTTGTTAAATAACTCTTCAGTCAGTTATCCTAGTACTAGCCACATAGGGCCTCGGCCCCGCACTGAGAGCCACTCACTTAGTGTTTTTAGGCTTTCTACCCTTAACCCGCACATCACAAATTCATCATACATGCAATATAACACATCATAAACACTTTTGAAAACTTACATCAAAGAACAACCAAGAATAGGATAGTTTAGGGATGTTTAGAAAAATTAGGAGTGGTTTAGGGAACCCTAGGATAGTCCTGATCTTCCAAACAATCCTAAACCCTAACCCTACTCCCTACACACATCCTAAACCTATTAAGGCATCTAAAAGCACCATATAACTTTCATCAAACAAGAAGTGATCATATATATAAAGTTTACACAAATTTCCATATAGTTAATACAAAATTCCATATGCCTAAAATTTGACTAAGTTTGAATTTTTTAAGAAATCTCAAAATTAGAAGTTGTATCTTAACTCCTATGAAGTTGAAACCTATCTCAATCATCCCGGAAGGTACCTAATTCCTTTATACAAGTATAACTTAAAGTATAAGAAATTAAAGTATCGTAACTTATTAAAGTATCGTAACTTATACTTCAATGTTATACTTGTATAAATCCTGCCTAATCCCTAACCTGGGATCAAACTGTGCATTTGTTTTGCAGTCTTGTGCATTGGTTTCATGTAACTGTGCATTTGTTCAATGTTCCTACGCATTTGTATAAGATACCTATGCATTTGGGTTAGGTTACTATGCAACTGTTTAATAGAGCTACGCATATGATTAAGGTATCTACACAATTGTTTTAGGAAACTGCGCATATGGTAAAGGTAGCTGCGCATTTGTGCAGAATGCTAGAAAATAAAAAAAACAACTGACAAATCTAACTTGCAGGAAAAATTGGGCATTATGGGGACTACAGATGCTAAATCTGGGAAAGACCCATTTGAGATCTCCTAGTTTCTGTACAAGAACAACCCTTCAACAAGGATTACGAGCCATCTAAGCCTACTTTAGAATTGGAGAAAGAAACTAGGTTCCTATGACAGACTTAAACTATGAGGGTCACTAGAACAATCTCAAGGTCTGGTAGTTCCTAGAGACCCCTGAGACATATGGGAGAATGTCACAAGGATCTTAGGAAGTTCTCAGACTTCATCCAATTCCAAAAATGAAAACCAGTAGACTCCTAATTGATTAAGCATTCCTTTGATCACAATAATGCATCTATAAACATTCAAATCCCAACTATTCCATTTCACAAACAATATCAGCATAATCCAACTCTAATTTTTCCGTTCTACCTTCATCCAACAAGAAAATAACAAAATAAAATCAACTCAAACAAGGAATATACACTTATTTATGCAACACTATATCAATATTATCCTCTTTCCTAATGTTATTTTGCAATAATAAAGACTTAGTACAATAACATAACCATTCACTAACTTGCAGATTCACATAAGAAAACAAGTAGATAAACATAATAGCACTCAAACAAGGCAACACTCAAATGGAGGATCATCTCCTGGGATAGATCCTACCTGGTGTCTTGCGGAGATACCGTTGATGAAGGTGGATCCAACTGTCTTAGCCTTCCTTGTGCACTTCTCTGAACTCCTTCCAAAAAACTATGATAAAAATCCCCCAAGATAAATCTCCAGCCACCTAAAATATCAATATGATATCTTAAAACTATAATAAAACTTCCTGAGAAGTTATTCCAGCCAACTACCAACTCCCTTTCTCATAGGGATTTTTCCTATTAATAAACTAAGGAAGTGATTGCATGGGAAAAATCCAATCGATGCAACCATTCAAAACTAATGGTTGGTTAATAGTTTAGGATTAATTTATCCAATAACAATAACCATTCCCAGGAAGGGATATTTATAATAATAGTAATAATTTCTTCTCATATATCCTTTATTTAAGGAAGACCAATAGTAATCTCTATTTTTAAACATAATTACTATTTATTTAATTTCTATTCCATATAGATAATATTACTTATTATCTATTGATGCAATAATTTATTATCCACAAACATATATATATATATAAATATAATTTAATACAATAATTTATATTTCACAATTAATTATAAATATATGTATCCATATGCCTATGTGTACATATACCATCGTATGTATTATACAACAAGCATATTATTATTATTATTATTATTAATATCTCCATCACATTATTATAACATATGACTATTATTGACATATAAATACATTTATTTGATCAAGCACTAGATCATACTTCATACAAGATACGATAATCCATATAAGGTAACTTCTAACAAATGATAGAATATTATATACAAAGGAACTAGAGTTACCATTCACAAAATTACCTAATCAATAAATGCATGAAGCAAGCAACAAGCTGACACAATATCATATCACCAACACAAGGACTAACTCAGGAACTCCCATCCTAAGGAACAGAAAAGGATGAGAGGTAGAGTTCCTTCATGTGGAACCTGGTGATATCTCCGTAACAACAACAACAATCGAGGATTTTGAGGGATCTCTCAGACCTGTGAAGCCAGGTGGAGATGATACCCGGTACCTGCAATCCTGCATCACTAATGAGAGATACATGTATACATATGGATATACATACAAATTAGATATATTCAAACAGATGACCAGGATTGATACATCGTGTGGACCTCAACTAAGTGAGTAACTACGACTTCATCCTGAGTCATGAAGACACATCAAACACATATATATGAAACATAAAACATCATGATAATGGTTAGATTCAAATCCTTGGGTTAGTTCCATAAAACATATAAAGATAGATGGTTTTCTAATTTCATGAACATATAAATGATAACCATAAATGAGCATATCAATCATCTGATAAACATATCATCATCCACAAAACATAAATGTAAATGTATAGTTCTAACCATCACAATAGAATGTCCAAATCAGAAAGTCTAAGGATCACCATAGGAGAGGGTATTACATATTGAAATTAAAATGGAGAATGCTAGCAAGTAGTAGAAGTAGATCTAAGAATGAAGCTATGATATTCAATAGATATGCAAATTGTATTTGAAATGTAATCAAGTATGTTAATATGAAAGCTTGAACATAACATCAACAAATGTAAATAAAACCTCCATGATTGTATGCTTGGAATCCACCTTGAGGGAAGAATGAATGGATCTTGAAGATGAACAAAAGGATCTTGAAGGAAGATCACACCATCATGATGGCTAGATCTAGGGTTTGAATGATGAATCTTGAATGCTTGAACCAAATCCCTTCAATGGCTTGAATGCTTGAATCCTTGATCTTCAATGGAGAACTTGGATGGAGAAGAGGACTTCAATGCTTGAATGGATTCTTGATTGATCACCTTGAGAGCTTGAGAGAGGAGATTGCAAACTGGATGCCTTGATCATGAAATTGCTTGGAAACTTGATTAAGAAAATGAGAGAGGAAGGCCTCCTTTTATAGTGATCTAGGGCACAATCCTCTAGAGGGGATACCTTGGGGAATTAAATTTCAATTAGGCCTCAACCCTTTAGGAATGGGCCTAAATTAAATATAATTTAAGATTTTACCATTTCGGAGACCAAAACAGTTGACCCGAAAGTGGGAAAACAATTCTTTCTGAAATCGGACATCTGAAGATCTCGGGACCTTGAAACATGAACCCAGGTTCAAGTACGAGCTCAAATCTAACCTAGGTCAGGGTCAAGGTTGCATTTGATCCCCTAGGTCATCATTGAACCCTTTAGGTTGACTTTTACCTTAAGGTCACATATTTCAGGGTCTCAGTCAAAGTGAGAAACAGGAGGTCCCGAGGTGCCCGAAGACCTAGATATGATGTCAGAATAGGGTAGAGTGCTAGGGAGAGGCACAAAATCCTATGATGAACATGATGAAGTCCAAGAGGACCTATTTTTAAGTCTTACCTAGAAAATAGAGCCATAGAAGAGTGAAATTAAGGATAATCCTCAGGATCCTAACCCTAATTTCACCTAGAATGAAGGAATCAAGTGCAAAAAAGAAGTGGAAAATGGGGAAAGAGCTAGATCCAAGAAAAGAACAATTCAAGGCATTTGACATGAACCCAAACCACTTACTTAGAGGGCTAAACTCTCTTAACATGGAATTTATTTCATTTTAAGATGATACACCTCTTTCAATCTCTGCAAAAATTGTCTAACATGCAACAAATGTTCTTCTCTGGTCTTACTAAATATCATAATATCATCAATTTATACAATCAAAAACTTACCCAAGAATTTATTCAAAACTTCATTCATGAACCTCATAAAAATACTCTGTGCATTAGTTAAACTAAAAGGCATAACCAACCATTGATACAAACCTTCTTTGGTCTTGAAAGCAGTCTTCCATTCATCACCTTCTCTGATTATGATCCAATGATGCTCACTTTTCAAATCAATCTTTGTGAAATACTTAGCTCCAGTCAAGCTATCCATTATGTCATCCATTCTCAGTATAGGAAACCTATACTTCACTATTATCTTATTGATTTCTCTAGAATCAGTACACATCCTCCATTCTCCATTCTTCTTCAGTGCCAATACAATAGGTACTACACAAGGACTCAAACTTTCTTTGATCAAACCTTTCTCCAACAACTCTTGAATCTGTCAATTGAATTCTTGATTCTCGATAGGTGTCATCCGATGAGGTGCCTTATTTGATAAACTAGCTCCAGGGATTAGATCCATACAATGATCAATGCTTCTTTTCAGTGGAAAACCATTAGGTACATTATCAGAAATGATTTCACTATACTCGGTGAGTAACTTATCAATCTCCTCAGGGACATTATCCTCTATTTTCTTACTTGGTTTGTTAGGGATCACAACAAAAAATACATCATTCTTCTTCAAAGAGTTAACAAACTTTCTTCCCTCCATCAAAAAAACTTTTATAGATGTGCAAACATTACTAACAAGTTCTTCCATCAATGGTAACATGATTTTTTTCCTTCCATCAGCCACAATAGTATACTTGTGCAATCTCGCATCATATATAGCATGTCTATCATATTGCCATGGTCTACCCAACAAAATATGACAACAATCCATAGGCATGATATCACATAACACCTTATCATAGTACTTTCCAATCTTCAAATTCACATAACATTGTTCACTTACCAGGAGTGTATGCTCATCTTTGATCCATGAAATCTTATAGGGCTTCAGATGTACCAACCTTTCCAACTGCAATTTTGTGACCATCTCTTCAGATGCCAAATTCTCCGAGCTACCACTGTCAATGATTACCTTCCAAACTTTATAAAAAAATTTACATCTGGTCTTGAAAAAACTTTTCCTTACCGGATCTTCCTTCCTACATTCATTCCACAGTGCTCTCCTTACCATCAAATTATATTCTTTCTCAGGTTCATTCGGTGACTCTTCTTGCACAAAAGCATTTCGAGTGCTACCAGCCTTCTTACTAGCCTATGTACATTCAAAAGATCTATGTCCTTCTTCTCCACAATTGTAACAAGTTCCTCAGAAACTTCCTCTTCCATAACCACCTCGGTAGTTACTGTCTCTACCTCTGGATGAACTTTCACCTTTCCACTCAATCTTGCCTTTGTCCATATTTGTCTTTTCTGGTTTAGATCTACCATTTTCACCATTGGATCTACCTCTTCCTCTAGGAAATCTACCACCTCGACCTCTCTATCTTTGCTCATGTCTCTTGTTCAATTTCTCCTCAGCCTTCAAAGAAAATTGATAAGCCTCTTCAATGTTCTCCAACTTGACCATGCTAATTTCCTCTTGGATGGAAACTCTCAAACCATTCAGGTACCTACCAATTCTTTCCACATCATCTTCATCATGTCCAAATATAATATCTAATCTATAGAATTCCTCAGTATACTCTTTTACTGAGCTGTCTTTCTATCTCAAACTTTGCATTCACCGAACTAGGTTAATCTGACAATCATAAGGTAAGAAATTTCCTTTCAATTTGTTCACCATTTTATTCCATACCTTGATTTTGTCTTTTCCTTTCCTCTTCCTATCTAGTTGTAGATGTTCCCACCATAAGGATGCATGACTTTTCAACTTTGTGCTTGTAATCATCACCTTCTTGTCTTCAGGAATGTTTTCATATTCAAAATACTTTTCCATCTCAGTGATCCAGTCCACCAATTCATCAGAATCTAGCTTTCCACCATACTCAGGAGGATTGAAATGTGTTTTTGACTTCACACTTGTCAAAGCCTTCAAAAATATTTCTTCACCTTGATCCATAACAGATGCAGGTTCTGCATTCACCTGTTCTTCTTCAACTTCATCATCACTAACATCTTCAAGATGTCTGCCTCTTCTCTTGGTTGTTTCAACATCTTCTAACCTAGCACCAATTTGCCTTAGCATATCTTCCAATCCTAGATCTACATCTCACCTCCCATGAACCATCTTGACAACCCTCTACAATTGTAGGTCAAATCATGATCTGCTATCCCAAAACAATCAACTAGGTCTTCAAGAGGAACCTACAAACCTAGATCCACAGACCTAGATCAAGATCTCACCTCGATTTGATACCACCTGATGCAAGGTAGGGAGAAAGAGGGGCCAAACAATGGCACACCCTAATGATCCAAGCCTATCCAACTCATGCGGAAGAAAAAAAACACAATAGTGAGAGAGAGAATGCATAAACTTTCATATATATTCATCAAATAGACTGATACATGCCAGGCTATAAGGCCTTTCTGGTTTAGGGCCAGATATTACAATGAATTAAAGAAGTCCTCAAACATGTGAGGATCTATCAAAATCTCTACTTCTATCTTCTATCCAACTCCTGTCTCCAAAAAAACTCCCTCCTAACTCTAAACCAATAACTACATTTATACAAGAAGCTATCAAATTGAGTCAGCCTTCAGATCCTTAATCAATGGAAGGAATGGTCAGATCTGGGACCACATGCTTCCCAATGATGGATTCAAACATTAAATCCATGATCCAATATAAATGCACAAGTCGGCCACAATAGAAATTAAAACTAAACCCGTCGGTGAGCAAGATAACAGAGCAGCAGACAGGCAATGCCAAGCACCAGTAAAATAATCAACCACCCAAGAGATAACCGACCACACTCGGTAACCAAAGGAAACTGACCAACTTGGTCAAAGAAGGAACCAAGCAACACAGACAAACTCTAAATTGTTTTTGGTGACACAAGTTGCCAAGGACCTGAGATGCTCCTGCATCAGTAGTATGAATCAACTCGGTAGTAACTGTACTTACTAGAAAATGCCGACGAGATCACTCCAAAAATTCTAAAATAGCGTTTGAATGCTCCTTAAAAGCTTTAGCTCTTAAATCACTCTCTGAAATTTCTTGCTCTTCGAAATCGCTTGGTTAAAAATAAACTAAGTTCTCTAGCTATTTATAGCCTTTTTCAAATTCCCGCGCAAAGTACTTGTAATAAATTATTGACCTACTTACAGCTCAGTGACAACTGTCAACTCGATGATTACCACAAAACATCATTAGCTTGGTTAACAGATAAATTTTTCACTAGATTAATACTGATACTTAGTTAACCTTCCATAATAGTCACTGACGGGTAACTCTTTACTCAGTCTAGCATATACCAATTGTATAACTTTGAAAGCTCATAACTTATAAACCATAATGCATCTTAATTCATGCAGATTTGGTATGTGCCCAACTAACATAAGGAATTGTATCTAAAATATGATCAATCTAAATTATCAGTTCCAAACATACATTTTTCAGCTTAGGTGGAGGTGTCGATGTCACCCAATCCAATGGACGAGGTTTCATTGACTTCAATGCTTGACTCAACATTCTCATTTGATGTCTTTCTCCACATAATGTTTCTTATCCTCATGATATCTGCAATTGTATTTCCATTCTCAATTTTTTGTTCTTCTGGTGCTTGGTCTCTACAATCTTTTCTCAGGTGACCGACTTTGTGACAATGCAAACATTCTATACCAGTTCTTGTCTAGCTTCAAGATTTTCCAGCCCATCTCTTCCTCATGCAATTAGCTACAATATGTCCATACCTTCCACATATTGTGCAGTTCACCTATGTGTTATAATCCCAAGTATAAGCATTACCTTGTCTTCTCGGTTGATAGGATTTATTTTGTTCTTTCAGTGTCCATACTTGCTTCATCTTTGTTCTACATTTTTCTATGGTGTGTCCATGCTTGTTGCAAGTGTAACAAATTTTCTCCATGTGAGGTTTGTTAGAAATCCTATTCAAATTAGATCTACATTCATATGCTTGATGTCCAAACTTGTTACATTTATAGGAATGACCATTAAAATTAGGAGTGGTTTTAGGTTTACCTTGTGCTTTACTCCTGCAACCATTTGAAGTGTGTCCTAGTTTGCCATGGTGTTAGCATGTCAGTGTCTTAGGTCTCTAATTCTAATTATTATTCACCTATTATGCTTGCTTGGATAATTCTCCTTGCTCAGTGTAGCCTAATCCAGTATTGATTCCAAGTCCTCTTTGACTTATTAGAAAATCATCAATTTTCTTAGAAGTGTCTTCAACCTTTTTCATCAATTTATTGTGTTGTAGCTCCATCTTTACTTCATTCCTCAATTTTTCATTTTCTTCCCCGAGTACTCCAATATCTTCAGGTTTTATTGACAACTCACCATTTACTCGGTTGATCTCCTAATTTGCAATAATTATTTGATTGGATATTTCGAAGTGATGCTCGGCAAGTCTTTGTATCTCGATTTCTTTTGCTTGAAGTTGTTCAGCCATCTGTCTTCTTTCTTCAATAGCCAAATTCCTCTATTGTTCTGCTTGTCTAGTATTGTTGATTTCATCAAATATTCTCACCATTAATTGTTAGGAATAGTCCCAAGAGATAACTGAGAGGGGGGGGTGAATCAGTTATCTACAAGTTTCAATTATTTATCCAATTAACTATACTTAAACATAAAGCATAAACACAATGAAAGAACACTTGAACTCAACACAATATTTTGGTTACAGGGAAACTCAAATAGGTAAAAACCCCGGTGGGAATTGACACCTACTAATATTCTACACTAGAGTATTATGATCCTTGTCAGAAGATCCTTAACTCTTTTAGGAGTTTCTTTACAATATATTTAGTATAGTAGACCTGGTCAAGGGTCATACCCTATTAGGAGTCTTTTACAATAGTCCCTATTAGGGGAGATGAAACACTATCCGAGAGCACACTGCTTAAAGGTGTGAAGGCTACAACCTTTTGTTTAACAGATACACACTATATCTGGATCTTGGTGAACTGCACTTTGACCTATTGTCTGGATCAATTCCAATGTATAGCACAAATACTTTACTTGGTCACATAGACCTTCTTCTGATGGCTCAACACTTCGCACACTCTGCTATGATCTACTTAACTAACTATGAACCACACTCAAGCTATCACAATGACTACCTATAAATATCTTTCCTCTAAATGATATAATCAAGTCAGCCTATTAGAACCACCTTGAAGTCATATTAGAGAAGCCATAACAAACTCGAATAATAATTTAGTCGACTCTACTAAGCACGCAACACATTCTGGGACCTGTTTAATAAGATAATTATAAACGCATGCTACACACTATCGGCTCTACCAAAACAACTGGATCTTTCTCCTCAAGCTGAATTACTTCATGCGCTCATAATAAAAAATAAATAAATCTCATCTAAGCTTAAATCCAAGGGCGCATATCCACAGGATAGGTGCAACTCCAGAACCAATAAAATCTTTGTCGGCTCTTCTAAACAAACACAGGAAACTGCTACTGGTGAATAGAAACTACATAACTTCACTTCTACTAATCAACAGACTATGCGTCCATGACTAAAACATCACTAACATGTCTTTTACATATATCCAAGCATGCAAGGCTCCATGATAACTGTACGGACAACCATACATAGAACATTGTCTATTACTTTGTCAGGAACACTGCTGACACAAGCTACTATATAATTGTCTGTACTAGCAGTTAACCTCTGCGCCCATGATATCATGTTGATATCATGTCCATGCTATATATACTAAAATCTTACTACATAAGACTTCCATGTATGTTACTTTCCATAAGTTGTCATCAATGAAAAAATACATTCAGTACTGGCCTACTGACAAATCTCCAACAATCTCCCCCTTTGGCCTTGATGGAAACATGTGGAATCAAAAACCACCAGCAACCCAAATGAATATTTCTATTATAAAATTCTCCATTTCCTCCTCAAAACTCCCCCAAAGATGAGTCCTCCATCTACTACAATATTTTCCAACATTCTTCATTTCCTCAACTGAACTATTGTCATAATAGAATACTACTCCCCCTTAGTATAATACTCCTTTTTACTTCTATTTTTCATGACTATATATTACTCCCCCTTTGACATCAATGGAAAAGGGCACCATTCATTTTAAGAACTGGTACTACCCTTGAGGTAGAGTAGTCAACCTTCCATTAGTCCCTGAGGACTGATGCCTTTTCTTCTTTCTTTTAAGCAGAATCAAGGAAGGGAATTACTCCCAACTTCTCCCTGAGATACTCAAAAGTATCCTTAGGCAAGGGTTTTGTGAATATGTTTTCCAACTGATCTTTAGTACTTACATAGTCCAGCTTGACTTCTTTCTCTACCACTTTCTCTCTTAGGAAGTGATACTTGATCTCAATATGTTTTTTCTTTGCATGTATCACAGGGTTCTTAGACATATTGATAGTGCTAGTGTTATCATAGTGAATAACAATAGGCTAATCAATCTGAATTCCAAAATCCTTTATCATCTATTTGATCCAAACAATTGTGAAATAATTCAGGGCTACTGCAACATACTCAGCTTTTTCTATTGATTGAGAAATACAATTTTGTTTCTTGCTTATCCAGGAGACAAGTCTATTTCCAAGAAACAATGCTCCACCTGGTGTACTCTTTCTATCATCTACGCATCCTACCCAATCAGCGTCAGTGTATACATGAAGCTTAACATTTTATGAATTAGGATACCATAGACCATAATCTATAGTGCCCTACAAGTATCTGAATATTCTCTTTACTACCATGAGGTGAATTTGTTTAGGCTCTATTGCAAATCTTCCAACTATGCCAACTACATTGGAAATATCAAGTTTAGTCTGAGTAAGATAAATTAGTTCACCAATCATAGACTTGTACAATGTTATATCAACTTCTAGTGAGTCATCCTATTTTGTAAGCTTGCATATAGTTATCATAGGAGTCCATACTGGCTTGCAATCATCCATCTTGAATTTCTTCAGTATCTCTTTCACATATTTGGACTGATTAATAAAAATTCCTTTTTCTGTCTGTTGCACATTTAGTCCCAAAAAGTATTTTATAGGACCAATCATACTCATCTCAAACTCATTCTACATTTCTTTGGCAAATTCTACACTTAGTTTATCATTACCTCCAAAGATAATGTCATCAACAAATATAACTACAAGTAGTAGACCTTCAGATGTCTCTCTAATGAATGGATTACAATTTGTTGCTCCGTTCTTCAATCCAATCTTTGTTAGATATCCATCTATTCTCTCATACCATGCTTTAGGGGCTTTCTTAAGTCCATAGAGGGCCTTCTTCAATCTACATACCATATCAGGTCTGTCTGATAAGGTGAATCCTTCTGGCTGCTCAATGTATACTTCTTTCAAATCTCCATTCAGGAATGCTAACTTGACATCCATTTGATAAACTTTGAATTTTTTTACTATAGCATAGGCTATAAACAACTTAATAGCTTCTAATATGCTCACAAGTGCAAATGTTTTTGAATAATCAATGCCTTCTCTTTGCGCATATCCCTTACATACTAACCTTGATTTATTTCTTACTACTGTACCATCTTCATTCATCTTGTTTCTAAATATCCACTTTGTTCCAATCACATTCTTATCACAAGGTCTTGGGACTAGTTCCCAAGTATCATTCTTAACAATCTGATCAACTTCTTTCATAGCATCATACCAATCTGAATCATTACATGCATCTTCAACACTTAAAGGTTCAATCTGAGATAGTAAACATATCACTTCACTATTAGCTAAGTTCCTTGCTTGTGATCTTGTTAAGACTTTGCCTCTCTGATCTCCAATAATATCTTTCTTGGAATGATTTCTAGACGTAAACTTTGGAACTCTAGGTCATGCTGACTTATCAGCCTTAGGAGTACCTTCTTCACTTGTCTCAGGGTCATTGAATAACACATCAATACTGTCAAACATTTCTTCAATAACTATTTCACTAGTTGAGGGTCTGGGTTCTTCTTCAATCATGGGTGAGTAATCATGATATCTTTCTTGAACCATAAACTTTTCATCAATCTTAACATGAGCAATTTCAATGATCTTTTCCAATCTTAAATTGAAACATCTATAAGCTTTACTTTTAGTAGAGTAACCAAGGAAAATACCTTCATCACTTATTGCATCAAACTTTCCTACTGCTTCATCCCTCTCTATGTAGCACTTGCTTCCAAATATTTTGAAGTATTTTAGTGTGGGAACATTACCAAACCATAGCTCATATGGTGTTTTGTTAGCACCTAGCCTCAATTGAATTCTATTGATGGTGTAGACTGTTGTATTGACCGCATCTCTCCAATAGGTGTGTGCAACTTTTCCTTCAATCATGATGGTGCATGTTGTATCAAGGATGATCCTATTCCTTCTCTCTGCAATTCCATTTTGTTGAGGGGTTCTAGGTGCACTTAACTATCTCTTTAT
This sequence comes from Chamaecyparis obtusa, assembly GCA_027943335.1. Lineage (NCBI taxonomy): Eukaryota > Viridiplantae > Streptophyta > Pinopsida > Cupressales > Cupressaceae > Chamaecyparis > Chamaecyparis obtusa. The sequence continues at coordinate 659,740 of BSBK01000123.1, read as the reverse complement.
GCCATGTTCTTCCCAGTACTCATAGAATCTATCAGAGGTGAATTCTCCTCCACTATCTAATCTCAAACATGTTATCTTTAGTCCAGATTCATTCTCAACCTTAGCTTTGAATATTTTGAACTTCTCAAATGCTTTTGACTTATCTTTCAAGAATGCAACCCACATCATCCTAGTATAATCATTAACAAACAAAATGAAATACCTTTCACCATAGTCTAATCTTGTTTGAGTTAGACCACATAGGTTTGTATGAATCAGATCCAACTTTTTCTCTACTGAATTGTGCTTGCTCCTGAATGAATTTCTCACATGCTTTCCCATCACACATTCCCTACATATAGTATCAACTAGCTTTGCTATGCTAGGTAGATCTCTTACTGCCTTTACATTGCTTATCTTTACTATGTTATCAAAATTGATATGACATAGTCTTTTATGCCACAACCAACTGTCATCAACTTTAGCAACGAAATAACTTTCTTAGGAATTCATTTGGAAAACATTACCTCTAGTCTTTGAGCCTAATGCAATAATAACACCATCCTTGTTGTTAATGATGTATTTGTAATCTTTAAACTCCAACTAATAGCCTTTTCCAAGTAACTGTCCAAGACTAAGAAGGTTATGTTTCAAACCATCAACATAAAGAACATCATCAGTACTATTTTTTCCATCCAAGGTGATGTCTCCTCTACCAACTATGGGTTTAGGAGTTTTGTCTCCAAATCTAACCATACCACCATTGTATTTGTCCAGATGAACAAATCTATTTTTATCACCTGTCATGTGATGTGAACAACCACTATCTATAATCCAGTCTGTCCTTATATCAGCTTGGGAAATCAATGCTAGCTCTTGTTCCTCTTTCTCTTTTTAATTATTTGTCTTATTATTCATTTTGTCTATAATATAAATGAATCCAATTTCTTCTTTACCTGATTCATCATCTGAAACTCTATTTCCAGCATAGTAGCATTCCTTATAATACTTAGGCTTGTAATCCTTTTTGAACTTTCTAGCTCTAGTAGGACACTTAGATGCAAAGTGATCGATCTTATTACATGAAAAGAACTTAAATGGTAATTGACCTTCATATTTTCCTTTTCATTTATTTTCTCTTCTTCATCATCATCAAAATTACTAGAAGTGTTTGCAGATTTCTTACCATGAACTGTTGCTTTGAAGGCTATTTCACTCTTTGGTTCTATCTTCAATCTTGAAATCTCAAAAGATTAGATTTTTTTGATCAAGGTCTCTCTCTTGAAATTAAATGTAAGTTGCATGGCCTCATCAAGGATGTTGATCTTTCTTTCATATTTAGGAGTGAGAGTAGTCATTAACTTGTCCATAATGTCCTCCTCTGAAATCTCTCCACCATTGTTTATGATTCTAGCAACTGCTTCATTTATCCTTTGATTGTAAGATCTGATATTTTCTTTAGGCAGCATCTCTAATTCATTGTATCTTTTCTTCCATGTCTCTAAGCGTGCATCCTTTTCTTGTTTTTCTCCTTCAAATATGTCTTCTAGGTGCTTCCATATTTTTGGGGTTGAATCTACCTTTTTTATTTCTGAAAACTCACCATCAGATGGAGCGTTGATAAGAGCTTCTTTGGATATTGCATTCTAATGAAATATTTCATTTTTCTTATCAGTAGCATCATCCTTTGCAAGGTCTTCCAAGGAAGGGATCTTGACTTCTTTGATAGTTACATCAAAAACTTCAAAAGCAATGCACTGCAAATGGGTAACCATCTTGTTCTTCCAATCAAGATAATTCTCTCCATCAAACTTAGGAATTTCTTTCCTGAAGTATGCCATCTGATCAACCTCAAGCTGTTAAAATTTCTCTCCAAGGCACTTGGCTTTGATACCAATTGTTAGGAATAGTCCCAATAGATAACTAAGAGGGGGGGGGGGGGGGGGGGGGGGGGGTGCGCGGGGGGTGAATTAGTTATCTACAAGTTTCAATTCTTTATCCAATTAAGTATACTTAATTGGATAAAGAATTAAAACTTGTAGATAACTGATTCACCCCCCCCCTCTCAGATGTCTCTTGGGACTATTCCTAACATTAATGTCTCCCAACCAATCTATAGGGCTTTCACTTGTTTAGTCAAATGAATATTTTTCTTAGACAAATAAAAAATTGCACTTTCAGAACCATCAAAAATACTTCTTAAACTAGATCCAATATTATCAAATAAGTCATCAATATTTTCTTCATGGTAGTTAGTCTCATTTTCCAGAATAGCCAAGTTCTCTCTTTGAACCAGTAACTTGTTCAATGCATCTTTAGGTTGTTTGTATTTATCAATAAAAATATTCATCAGAATCTTTTGATTTTCTATAGTTTTGTCCAACTTGTATCTCTCCATGATCAGATCTTTACTCTTCAGTGGTTAAACCATCCAATAAGAGATTTGAGCTCTAATACCAATTATTGGAATAGAGAGATAAGGTACTAAGAGGGGAGGGTTGAATCAGTGCCCTCAAAAACTTTCAACTTCAATCTTAATCAGCAAACAGTAGTAAACTAGTCTATCCAATTGAGTCCATTTTATGCATCATTCATTCAATTAACTTGTAAATGTAAATTGAATGAAAAACAAAAAAAAACATTTCAATCACATAACACAAGTATTTAATTATGTAGAAACCCTTGTTAGAAGTTAAAAACTACGGTGGGGACGAGACCCACAAATTCTTCACTACTATAGATAATAAAGGTTGTCAGTTAAGGCTACAAGTTTTGATCACTTCTGTTGATCTTAACCTATTTAGGAGTAACAATAAGATCGACTAGATCTACCTGGTTAAAGGATTTCAACAATACTACTTGAGTGTGTACTCGGTTAAGAGATTTACAACAAGACTATTAGGTATACTCTGTTAAGAGGATTTTCCAACTCTGTTACAATGATTAGAGAATAACAAAAAGTATTTGTAAATCACAACTTAACTTTGTCTGAAATAGATCTATGAAATATCAATAAATATCACCTTCATGTGTAGATATTGTTGCTCTGTACTGCTTAGTAGCCTTGACTTAATATCTCTAAATATTGCTCAACCTTGTTTGAATACTGATGTCTTGAAGACAACTACTTGCTTCAAGATCTCCTTCTTGTCCTTCGCATTCAGATATCAAAACTTCTGAAGACTCTATGTCAAAATGTCATGAAATAAAAATATATAGCATATTGCTATGATTTCCTTCACTACTTAACCTTCATGACCTAATTAGGTTTACATCATCTTAGGAAAATACCTAAGATCTATGGTATACAAAAATAACCTAGATCTAACAATTATATAGTGATCATCACAATTAATGATTACACCTATAATAAATGATCCTCCATCTTGGTAAAAAAAATTATGATTATGTTGTAACCATTTGCATAGATAAATGTGCCAAAACTGATTACTATGTCGTTTCCTAGTTTTCTTATTAAACACTATCAATACTACTCGATGAATGCACTAGTGCTCCATGTCCAATCTGCTTGGTGTTTATAGATGCTCAGTATCGGTATACATTGATGCTTGGTAAAACTACTCCGGTGCTCAGTTAAAACAATGTCCTTATAGTTCTTGGTACTACCTTATGACTTGGTGTGAAGGCTTATGTAGTTAACCGACTAGCATATGTAGCTTGTGGTACTTCCTTTTACCGACTGAATAGTATAGGTAATCGACTGATCTACTTTGATACTAATGATAATACTTAATGCTCAAATAGAGATAACAAATTTAGTAAATATGAATTATTTTTAGGTGTCTACACCCCTAATGTCATAACTTCTTGGAAATATTTATTAGACTCTTTTTTAGTTACTCTCCCGAGTAATAGGGTTTTTTGATAGATAATGGGACGTGATTTTTTCTCCACTATTGGGATGATCAAGATTGATCTCTAGGGTTCAACCTTCACTTGGTCAAATAAGTAACAAAGAAAAAACTTAATTCAAGTCAGAATGGGTAGATTTTTTATATCCTTTATTTGGTCTAATCTTGCTAACTTCTCCCTTTCCTCCCAACCTAGAACTACCTCTAATTGGAATGATGGTAGGAAAACTGAACCCTACCCTTTTAGATTTGAGATCATGTGGATATCTCACCCTTATTTTAGAATCTTGGTTGAAAGATAATGGAATACTCATTGGATGGGTTCACCTATGGTACAAGTCAGGAAAAAACATAAAATTATCAAAGATAATGTGAGGGGATGGAATAGAACCTCCTTTAGAAATATCTTTAAAGGAAATGAAAAAGTTACTATTGAAGTTAAATAAATACAAAGCTAAATGGAGAAAGGAGAAAAAGATGAGAATATTTGCAAAGAGGAAAGATCCCTAAAAGAAAGATGGATTAAACAAAACAAATAAGAGGAATTTCTCTAGAAGCATAAGTCTAGAATCCATTGGCTTACTAAGTGGAATAAAATACTAATTTCCTCAACATAAATACCCTTAAACATACAAGTAGAAACACAATCATAAAGATAAAATTACATAATGGAATTTCATGGAGGAGGAAGAAGAAATTTTCGATGTGTTTGTTATATCATTTAGTGATGCCCATAGTATTGGAAATGTTTCTTTCTCTAATCCTAATGGATTTCTTAATGACATCTTAGTCTTATCATAGAAGATAGTAAAAACTTGACAAAATAGATCACTTTCCAAGTGGTGGAGGAGGTTGTTTTCTCCTTTGGGGCATTCAAATCTCCAAGGCCTGATGGTTTTACCGCAACCTTTTTCCAACCTTATTGGGATATTGTTGGTGTTGACATCTAAAACATTGCTCAACTTTTTTTAGAATGGGAATATTTATAAAAGAATTAAACTCCACCTTTATTTCTTTAATTCCAAAAGTGACTAAATCTAAAATATTGTATAACAATAGAACTATTAGCCTTTGTACTACCTTATATCAAATATTCTCTAGAGTTATGTTCAATATACTCAAGCACACCCTTAATAAGCTCATCCCTATTAAAAGCAAGAAGGTTTTTTCAAAGCCAAAAATATTCTTGATGATCTCATCACCACTCATGAGATCATTCACTCTATAGAAAAAAGAAAAAAAAAATTGGTATGATTCTCAAATTGTACATTTCTAAGGCTTATGTAAAAGTGAATTGGGATTTCCTTTTTGTTGTTCTCGACAAGTATAGATTTAATATCAAATTGTTAAAGATGATTATGGAGTGTTTGACTACCACTATGTATTTATTTCTCATAAATAGGTCTCCTAAAGAACTCCTATCTATTGTAACATGCCTAAGATAAGGTTCCCTTTTCCCCATATTTGTTTATTATGGTTGCTGAAGTGTTGGGTCACAACATTCAAATGAACAAAGATGCTAACAAGTTGAAAGGAATAAAAAATATTTCCCAAGTCCAAACCTTCTCTCACAAACAATTTATTTATGACGCAATCCTTTTTGGGGAAGCGTAGTTGTCTGAAGCTAGGAAATGGAGGAAAATTCTTGAGAGCTATACTAATATTTTAGGGAAACAAATATACTTTCATCAAAGAAAGATCTATTTCTTCAATGTCAATGAATCCCTTCATCCAAAGATTAAGGATGTCACAGGTTTTAGTACTTCTCACTTACCTAGATCTTACCATGGTTTTCCTCTTGATACCATATTCTTATCCTTTACTTATTGTAATATCCTCATTTAAAGACTCTAGAATAATCTTGCAGGGTGGAAAGGTAAACTATTTTTTATTAAGGTATAATTGGGCTTTGAGGGGACCCAAAACCCTTGACAAGTAGCTTATTAATAGGATTTAGAACCCCAAAAAGACTAAATACTACCAGATATATTGAAAATATAGTTCAGTAGCACAAGTACAACAAAAAAATTGTAGCCTAGAAAAAGTAGGAAAACAAAGCGCCAACTGCCCCTAGAAACCATAATCTAAGACTGAAGCCTTACATCAACCAATCACTATAGATTAGAAATCCATGGGGTTTTCAAGTTCCCCAAACTAATACATAGGGTTTTGACATGGCTCCAAGAACCCCCAATACAAACCATGAAAGACCATGAAAGCATTTTTAGAGAAAAGAATTGGACTCCATCAAGTGACATGAAAGTCCCAAAAACCTACCAAAAACCTTAACCCCAAAATATAACCATAAAAATGGACCCTTGAGAATTCACTTGTCCAAGGATAGAAGAAACAACCAACCAAAGTTAAAGTGTACCTCCTTCCCAATACACTAGTAAGGGTTTTAACATGGTACCCAAAACCAACAAGGGTTTTTTACAGGATCCCCAAACTAGAAAAGCCTTCCAAGTGTCCATAATATATATAAAAACATAATCAATGTCTAGAAGGAAACAACAAAGCATAAAATGAGGGTTTTAAAGGGCTCCCTCAACTAAAACATAACTAGAAACCTTAGAATCAACTATACATAAAGGTTCAAATAAGATCCAACAGAGAAAATGCTAGACCGCATTGTGGATTTTAACAAGGCTCCCCAAACATTCAAAAAAACTAGCTATAAGATAAGACACTGCTAGATCACTAGAAAAATTATAAACACTATATTTTAACCAGGAACCTTTATCTTTATCCAACATAAACCTTGAATAAAAACCCATCCTAATAGCATCACTCCTCTCTAGCTCCATGGGAGAGAAACCCACCTCAATAGGCATAGCTTAGATAGGGATCATTAGAAGAAGAGTCCTAGACAAGATCCAATCTCCCACCAAATGAACAAGAAAGAGATAAGACCACCAACTACCACAGAAAATCCCATTTAAGTAGAAACAAGCTACCTAAATAGGTTGTGCCTCCACCTCAATAGGATCTTCCACCTCAATAGGAAATGGTATAGAAGAGGGTAGAATCATGGTAACATTCATCTTCCATCGGGCCATGAATTTAGACCCAACCTCAATAGGGATCGAACCTTCATATGGAAATGAAGAGAGGATGAAACTAGAAAAGATCAACATAAGCCCATAATAAATAAAATTGAGGGACCATGATGTAGGGGCATCCAAGGTTAAGGCAGGGGAATTCGTGTCCTTGGTGAAACTGCATGGGGTGATTCTATTTTGGCCGGTGTTACTTAGTTGCAGCCTTGATCGATGGTCTCAGTCATTGAAGGAATCTCGGTCATTGGAGGAACTCAGCAACCTCTGGTGCTCAGTGAAAGTGTTACTCGGTCATTCCTACGGTACTCGGTCGACACTGGTGCTCGGCGATGCCTGGCATGCTCGGTTAATTCACTATCATTCGGTAGTTCTAGCTTATCGACTGGAGTTCTGTGTGGTTTGTTGGGCCGACTTGGTGAATTTATTGTTGGTAGCTATTCTTATAGGTCGACATGTTGAATTAAATATTTGTATACAATTTGTAAGATGACTTGTTAGGAAGAGTTAAGGGTTTCATCTTGCTGACTTATGGCTGATGATTAGTATTTAAGGAGTGCTTTGGTAGATGTTTTGGGACACAAATTAGTAGATCTAGAATATCAGATGCAAAGCTTGAAAGCTAAAGTTGGAAAAGTTGTGGAAAAGATCTTGTATGATCTAGAAGATCAGATTGTTATCTGATAAGTTGTTTGTAGCAAAGCTAGGGGTTTGCATACTTGGGAAGAAGGAGATTGCTTGGAGGCTTGCAAGCTCAAGTTTAGATCTACCTTAGGGTTTCCATTAGCTTCTAATTGTCTTCAAAACTGAACTAGCTGAGATTGTATTGGATCTGGTTGTGGATCTTACAAAATTATTTTTTGATTGTAATTGGCCCTAACCCAAAAGGCCTTACAGTTGGGCATGTTTATGAAAATCAGAGTTAAACAATTACTTTGTGTTGCATTGTTGAGTATTCCACTGTCTAATTCTATTAGCTGCAAGGTTTGGACTATCCTTCATTGGATCCACCATCCTTGACTACATTAGGTGGTATCAGAGCTTTGAGGTTGTTCTTGTTGGAGTTGATAGTTGATCTTGAAGGTTAACCTAGCAATGCTGATCTTGCGAAGTTGATCCTATTGAAGTAGAGATTGTGCACAATCTGGATTGTAGATCTGAAGCACTTGTGAGGCCTCACCCCGAGCCTATCATAACCATTCAGTTCTACATTTGAGAAAGACATATTTGATGATTATATTTTGATGCTCTATGGATTTACTGATACTATATGTTATGATTTTATCACCTTAGGGTTTAGTTGCTCATTTAGTTATGTTATTTTGATGAAACTAGGATATCTATTGGAACCTTTTTATGAAATTAAGTAGATTTTATGAATGATTGTGAGGTCATAATGAAGTTTAATTGCAATTAAATTATATATGTATGCAATGATTATATTTCAAATTTAATTTAGTGATGAATTGTATATTTCATGATGAGATTTATGAAGGAATGATTATGCCATGTGGAACTTTGACTTAATTATGATTAATTTCTTGAGAATTATTTGATTATGAAAGTTATGGAATTTACATGTATTTTTCCTTGGACTACTGATATTGGATTTGAGTGTGCAGGGAAATAGGCCATGGTAAATTCTAGGAACCAGAGCATAGACTTTTGTTAATCAATTTGAGCCAAGGTTGCTTCTAGTGAGAAGCCAAGAACGTCATTGTATCATGTTTATTTTGTGAAAGTAATGTGCATGGGTGTATTTTATTTATATGTAAATTGTTAATGTAATTTATATTGTGCAGATCTAAGTGGATATGCCACATGGCTTGTGATGTGTCTTTCTTGTTGTGTCACTTGACACGTGTGTTGTTCTTAAAGCCATGACATGTCCACTTTGGATTTGATGTCATCAATCTAGGATGGTACCACCTTTAGGTTTTCCTTGTAAATCCTTGGTTAGGAAGCCTTAGAGTAGGTCAAACCATGTTGAACCCGAATTCAAACTTCAAGTGCAATTTAGGGAGGTTAAATGAGCCCCTAGAGAGTAATTAGGGTCCTTTTTAGCCACCCCACTTGATGTACCTTAGTTTGGGAGTTTAATTTTAGTCAATATTAAGCCCATAACTCATTTATGGTCCTTCAAAAGTACCCCTGAAGTGAAATTTCGAAAATGGAAGGTGGGAAATGAGGACAAGCCCATACCTCTTTCCCCATTCTTGGTCTTCATATCATTTATGAAGGGAGACAAAGATGGATGGAAAATCTCCTTGAGCCATGCCTATTAATGAAGGTTAGTTGGGGGTTTGTGGGAGATCTCTTTTAGTAGGAGTTTTGGGGAAGGAATTGGGTTGACACCCACTCTCTAGAATTAGAGACTTGCTAAATTGGACAGAACTTAGGAAAGTGGATAGCTCTTCTTCAACCTTCTTCCTTAAGCTTGGATTCTAGGTTGGTTGTATTCATTCTTTTACTTGATATGTTTCTTTTTCATATGAATGAGCTCTCAAGAAAAAATTTATGCTTGTATGAAAAAAAATTAGAGTTGTGTCTTTATGTATTTGTGTTGTAACACTTGCTATGATGTGTAGATTATGTTTATGAGAATACTTGTGCTTGTTAATGTGCAAGTCTATTGTTTGTGAATGTGAATCTTTTTGTTCTTGTGAATTGTTTTTGTATTGTTGTTAAGGGAGTTTTCTCAAGGCCACACTCACCTTTGGGAGGGAAGAGTAGCCTTGGGGGTGAAGGGAAATTGGGACAATCATGGGTGTAGAGTCTCTCCTTGTAATGGAGAGGGAAAAACATGGATGTATGGGCTCCATGTGGCCATTTCTGTTGGAGGTCATAAGGGATTTTGTGGTTTGAAGCTTTGGGGGTCATAAGGAGTTCATTGTGTGGGATTTTGTGGTATCTTGTGTGTTGGGAAAGCCAATTGAAGGCTTGTTTTTTTGGTTTCCATGAAATGAGCTTTCTCCTCTTGAGTTGGTTCCACCTTCACCCCAATTCATGAGTCATTTGAAGACTCTTTTTTTGCCTTGGATGGGAGTTCAATGTAAAAAAATTATGATTTTGTGATTGTGTGGTTAGTATGTGAAAACCTTATCTATGTGATGGTTCCCCAAGCTCAGGGGTGGCTTCTTAGAAGCCTAGGATGGGAGGTGAGCATGCCACGGTCTATTTCATTTTTCATTTGCACGATTTGATGATCTTGTGGCAAAAGGATGAGCATTGGAGTGATCTCTTATGGTGTTTTGTGAAAGCCATTGTATTGTGATGTTGATCCTTTGGAATAAGAAACATTCCATGTTTGTATTGTATTTGGTAATTGTAGATTCATGTATCAAGAAGAATGTCAAATATCTTTGCATAATTGTAATAAGTTGTTGATTTAGATACTTGAAATAATGGTTGTATTAGGTGATAAATCCATGAGAAAGAGATGTAGTTTGAAAATGTATTATGTTGTTATTTTGTATGCACTTCAAAGAAAAAGATTATAACAATGTATATTAATCTTCTTGAGTTTCTATTTGAAATTTTTTCATTATGAGAGAAATATTGTGGATTGTAAAATGAATAATGTATTATTTCAATGGGAAGAAAATAAAAATGTTGTAAGAATGGTATGTGAGAACCTTGTTTGTAAGTTCTTGGATGAAGACATTTTGTATACATTTAAAAAATTAGTAGAGAAATAATAAAAGCCTTCAATCTTTCATATTGCATAAAATTGACTATATTTACAAAACAATATACAAATTAGAACTTTATTTTTTTCAAACCATACAAAAGTCATTTCCCAGATTTTAGAGCAAAAAGCTCTCTGAAAATTGTATGGAAGGAAAATAATTCTCTTCCCATAGAGAATATTCCCCTTCCCTATAAACTATTCTAATATATGAGTCAATTTAATAACCCCTATTATAATCAGGTTTATAATAGCTAACTTTATCAATATTAATGATAAACTTAAATGATTTGATGGAGGTTGAGTTTTATATTATCATAAATGATAAACTTTATGTTGCAAGTAAAAAAGGGGAGACAAGTCAACATCCCTCCCATTCCTCCACATAGCATGTTGCAGACTTCATTTAATGCATTGTTTTTGGCAATTTAACTTCATTCCTTCCTTCCCTCCCGTGAGGCCATGCTTGGGCATGATTTTTTTGTGATTTGTGGGCCCCCCAAACCTTTTGGCCTTGAATATGCATTCTCCCTTCCTTCGAATTCGCCCCATAGGCCTTTGGTTTGGTCTTGATTAATGTATTGCTTTTCCCCACCCACTTGGCACGTGAGTCAAGGGGGGAAGTCTAGGGAGGATAGTCTAGGGGTTGGTGTAGATAGTTTAGGTAGGGTGTTTAGGATAATGAGTGAGATTAGATGTTTAAGTTTTGTTTAATATTTTCTGCTCATCTTTGGGATTAGAAATCAGATTATAGGTTAGTTAGTTTATCATATTAAGTTGGTAGGTTAGTAGGGTGATGTGATAGTCTAGTATGGGCTAGATTTAGTAGGCTTATAGGCCTTGATTAGGACTAGTTGTAGTATTTAAATATAGCTTTTTGTTATTAGTCTTATCTAATAACTATTAATTCCTTTTTAGTGATTGACATATTTGTGTATTATTTTAACCTCTAATTAATATTTTCATGGGTAATATGACTTAGTCTCATCTATTAATTTAACAATGTGTAAGAATTGATGGAATTATTCAAATGTTATATTGTTAAATTTTAGGATTTTGATAATAGTTAGTAGGATTAGTAGAATTGATAGTAGGTTAGGATCATCTTAAAAAGATTTGTTTTATTAGTCTAAATTCTATTTATTTGGTTATTAATGTTGTTTTGTGATTTAAAATTCTATGTAATAAAATTTAATTAGAAATTGATGGTTTTATTGATAACATGACATAGACTTAACAAATGTTAAAATGACTTGTTAAAATCAATGTTTATTGCATTCAATTGTTGATCAAATAAAATGAGATCATATAATAGACTATTTGGGTTCATTTAGATAATTAATTTGAAAGTAACTAATAAGGTAAAGACCTAATGTATTGAACCGAATAAAATAAATTATTGTTTGAGAGGGATTTTAGTATAGATTAAAGAGGCTAGTAAAACATATATAATCTAACAGGTAGATTTCAATATGTTCTTGGCAACCCCTTTAAGTCCATTGTCAGATTAATATTAAAAAGAATTTGATTATCAATGAAGTATCCCTTGGACTACAATGTAGGGTTGATTTCAAATGTTAAGATAGCTGAGTCATGAACCCTTATCATAGGGTAATTTATCTATTAAAGAATCAAACCCTATTCTTAAGGTATAACCTAGGAAGGCATAATAATTCTGTGTATAGTCTAATTGGATAGATGATTATGCCCTAGGGATCTTGAATACATCGAATAGGAAAATTTATAGTGAAATTGTGCACACTAGGATTTTTGTTACTTGTATTTTGACTCTTCGATAATAGTTATGTACTTTAATACTCTAAGACTCACATTGTCTTACTATAAATCCTTAGCTTAACTTGATCCTTGTTTGAGGCCGACTTAACTGATGACATCATACATATATCCTTTGAACGTTACTCTTTAACATTCCATCTATTAAAAAAAAAATTGTTGTGTTTTTTTTGTTAGTTATATTATGGGCATGACAACACTGAACTTGTGGAATCTTGTCCTAGTTGTTTGTTCAAGGTAGCAGGTTCAGATCTGACTTGTACACAACTTGGATATTGTCACAAGGTGATCGGTGAAGGTTTTTTGTAGAGGGTTATTTTTTCATATCTTCAAGGATGCCTCTACAAAGATTAGACCCTAGAGCTATTGCAGATCTTTGTGATGCTATGGTATCAAATATTTATGATAAAGTCAGATCAGATGTTAGATCTAATATAGAATTGATGAAGAATGACATGGTCACCAAGATCATGAGAGCTATTGTTGGTGTGCCTCAGAATGTTGGTATTGAAGATGGCTATGAGGAAGCTACTGAATAATTTGAAATTGTTGGATCTAGTGGTGATGACTGGAGGAACAGATCTGGTGAAGATAGAACTACTCGGTTGCATAGATCTGGAACTTGGCTTAGCAGTAGTTACTGAATGAAAGTTTCTAATTTCTCTGGTACTTTGAAGCTTGACAATCTGATTTATTGGATAGGTGAAATTAAATATTTCTTTGAGCTGGAAGAAATTGAAGATCCTCTTTAGGTGAGATTAGCACAGACAAAGTTGAAAGGACATGCTGCTCTTTGGTGGAAAGAACTACAAAGAGATAGAGAAGATGAAGGTGAAACAAAGATCAATCAGTGGAGGTTGATGGTGACTAAGTTGAAAGCTAAGTTCATATCGGTTGACTATGAGCTTGACTTGTTTAAGAAGTTGCAGAATCTGAAACAGAATGATTTATCTATTGAATATTATACCGAGGAGTTTTACAAACTTACCATTCAGTCTAGACACCGAGAGCTCGGTAAGGGAAAGGTAGCTTGGTATGTGAATGGTCTGAGATTCAATATTCAAGATGAGCTTGGTATGCTTAAGATTGATTTTTTTAAAGATGCTTATCAGTATGCTCTGAAGGCAGAAGATAAGTTGAAGAGGAAACAACCTAGTAACTCCTGAGGGAAGGAAAAGATTGATCACTCGGTGAAGGATAAGCCAACTGATGCAGAAGATGAACAAAATCCTATGGAACTAAAGAAGAAGATAGGTAGAGTTATCTTTAAGGGTACTTTCTATAACTGTGGAGAGGAAGGACACCGTTCTTTTGAGTGTACATAGAAGAAGGTTGATCGACAAACTATTGTAATGAATGAGAACATTCAAAATGAACCTGAATCAAAGAACTTGTTGCTTTGGAAAACATTGCTTGGTACAAAGGATGAACCTTGTCAGAGGAGTAACTTGTTTAGGACCTAATGCAAATATGAAGGTAAACTCTGTGATGTTATTGTTGATAGTGGTAGTACTGATAACCATGTTGCTAAGGACTTGGTTCAGAAACTTGGTTTGAATAGAATGAAGCATCCTTGTCCTTATAGGCTTGGTTGGTTACAAGATGTTCATGCTTTGGAAGTTATAGAACAATGCTTCATTGATATTCAGATTGGCTAGTACAAGGATCTTGTGTTATGTGACATTGTAAACATGAATAGTTGTGATATATTTCTCGATAGACCTTGGCAATATGATTGCAGAGCTATTTATGACTGTGTCCGGAATATGTTTACTATTGAGAAGGATGATAAGAAGTTTTCACTGATGCCTTTGATGGATACAACGCTTGATAAGAGAAGCCTGAGTATTGATAGCCGATTTGAGATTATGGATCTAGAGAAAATGAATGATCAGTATGGAGAACCGACTTGTACATTGCCAAGAAAAGACTTGAAGATACAAAGGAAATTAAAGTGGAAGAATTTGCAAGCAGAAAAGATGGAGGACTTGTATGTGATGAACAAGTTTAGGATTTACATGTTGAATCTTAGAAAATGTTCTTCTCACATATGAAAATATTTTGGAACCTAGGGTTTCTGATGCAGGGGCATCCAAGGTTAGGGCATGGGCATTCTTGTCCTCATTAAAACTGCATGGGGTGTTTGTATTTTGTCCGGTGTTACTCAGTTGCAGCCTTGACCGATGGTCTCAGTCATTGAAGGAAGCTCGATCACTGGAGGAACTTGGCAGCCTTTGGTGCTCAATGAAAGTGTTACTCAGTCATGTCTACGGTGCTCGATCGACACTGGTTCTCGGTGATGCCTGGTGTGCTCGATTAATTCACCGTCGCTTGGTAGTTTTGGCTTACCGACTGGAGTTCTATGTGATTTGTTGGGCCGACTTGGTGAATTTATTGTTGGTAGCTATTGTTATAGGTGGACATGTTGAATTAAATGTTTGTATACAATTTGTAAGTTGACTTGTATGGCATTTAATATTTGTTAGGAAGAGTTAAGGGTTTCATCTTTCTAACTTGTGGCTGATGATTAGTATTTAAGGAGTGCTTGGGTAGATGTTTTGGGACATGAATTAGTAGATCTGGAATATCAGATGTGACACTTAAAAGTTGAAGTTGGTGAAGTTGTGGAAAATATCTTGCACGATCTAGCAGATCAGATTGTTATCTGATAAGTTATTTGTAGCAAAGCTAGGGGTTTGCATACTTGGGAACAAGAAGATTTATTGGAGGCTTGTGAGCTCAATTTTAGATCTACCTTAGGGTTTCCATTAGCTTTTGATTGTCTTAAAAAATGAACTAGCTGAGATTGTATTGGATCTGGTTGTGGATCTTGTAGAATTGTTTTCTAATTGTAATTGGCCCTAGCCCAGAAGGCCTTGCAATCGGGCATGTTAATCAAAATTAGAGTTAAACAATTACTTTGTGTTGCATTGTTGATTATTCCACTGTGTAATTTCGTTGGCTTCATGGTTTGGATTGTCCTTCATTGGATCCACCATCCTTGACTGCATCAAACCACATGGGCTTCAAACAAAGACATCTAAATCCTAAAACCCAAAAAAAATAAGGACACAAGGGAAAATCCAACCATACCTTTTCCATTGACACCAAAATAATTCTTGTCATAAAAATGAGAAACCTACAAAACACATAGACTTGCAAAATATTCTAGAGCTAGCTTAGCAACAAAAGATACATTAGAAAAAATGTTTAAGCATAAAGGCCTCCCAATAGCTAGGCCATTGTGCAAAAAAATGAAATTAGATCACCAAAATCAACTCCAATACCAAGGCCATCAAGATGAGGACCTAAAAAGAAACCCAAATCTCTAAATCCAAAACTAGTTTGACACTTGGAAAAGAGATACATTGAACACCCTAAAATAGAAACCCTCAACAGAGTTTTGGGAAACCTAGATGGATCCATAGACCAGGCACCCATAAATAGAGAGTTCATAATGTTGTGGGAAAATGTCCAAACACCACTTCAAAAAGAATAAAAAATCTAGCTACAAGAAGGATGAGGAAGATTCTTGAAACCCAAGTAGCTCCAGTAACCCATCACACAATCACACCCACCAGTCGAAGAAAGGAAAGTTGAACCAAAGCTATACTAAATAATAATAAAAGGGATCTACAACCATAATATACCCATGAAGATCCATGATCTAGCGATATTATAAAGGCCTTCATCATTGTCTTTCAATCTTGAAAATGGAGACCGCACATAGCTACCAAGCCTTCTTGATAGAACACCAAAGTGGCATAAAAAAACCACATTTGGAAAAGCCAGAGCTCCATATCATTCCATCTTCATGCGAAGATTAGCTTTGATGGTATCAAGATGGAACACAAAGATCTCTAAAGTCCTAGAGATCTAGATGAAGATAGAAAAGGAACTTGGCTATAAAGGCTGCCCAAATCCAATCATAGGGAATGCAATTTTTTGTGCCAAAAATGGAGCCAATGGAAGGCCAAAAATCCATCTTAATCATCATCATCTTCCTTAGTAGAACATAATTGTTAGAGGAAACCCTAGCACCCCTAAAACCACTTAATCCCTCCATCATCTTTTTTTTTGTAAAAGTAAATTGTTAAGTCGAATAGGGAAAGTCTGATTTCTTAAAGCTTGCCTAAAAAATGTCCTTGTGTATTTCCTATCTCTCTCTAAAATTCTTAACTCGATCACTGATAGCATTTAGAAGTTATAAAAGATATTCTTATGGGCTAGATCTGAAGAGGAAACTATAATTTCCCTAGTCAAGTAGCACAAATTGTGCACTTTAAAGAAAGGGTCTTGGTATCAGGAAAATTAGATCCTATAAAAAATCCCTTATTTCCAAAATGGGGTGGATTCTTATGGACACTAATAAAGACTGGGTCAAACTTATCAGAGCCAAATACCTCAAAATTGGGTTTGTAAAATCCTTCCTTTATGAAACTATTTCCACCTCAAGATTTTCCCTACGCAATAGGATTCTCAAAAGTAAACAAGTGCTGAGGAAAGGAAGTAGGAAAATTATTGGGAATGGTAATAATAGCAGCTTCAAGAAGAACATTTGGTATCAAAAAACCCTCTTTGGACTATAACAACTTCAACCATATTGAAGGATGGTTTGTGTGAAAAGATTGTAATTGGCTCAGTAACTACATTGATTGGCATAATGGAAAGGTTGTATGGAAAGACTTAAAAAATCAATTGCGGGAAAATGAAATCATTCCTCCACCAATTAGAAAATTTTTTATGGAATAATTAAACTCTATAAAACCTCTCCTTTATGATTGTTCTCTCTTTTCCTATTTGAATCCCTAACATTATTCATAACCATTTTTGGTATCAAACTTGAATCCCTAATGTTATTCATAAGGTTAACTATTTTTATTCAATCATTTCCCATGGTAAATAGATGATGATTGATAACTTGAATAGGAGAGCCTTCTCCTTGGTGAACATGTGTCTCTTCTACTACTCTAACTATGAAAGCATTGATCATATTTTCTCACTTTTCCCTTAAGTTAGAGAGGTTTGGGAATGTTCATTTTCCTTGATTAATGTGGGGTGGGTGATCCAAGACTCTAGGAGACTATTCATTAACCAATGGATTTTTTTCCCTTTCAACCACCATATTATTAAAAACCTCTGGGATCATATTCTTCCCTTTCTCATTTAGAACATTTGGAAGGAACAAAATAATAGAATATTTAGGGAAAAATCAAGAGATAACACTACTTTGTTCTAAATAATAAAGCAATAGATACAGAAAAACATTAATTCTTCTACCTTTGGGAAAGGAAAATTAATCCCTACTCTCTAAGAGATTTTGGTTAAACATAAATGTCAAAAAAATAAGACCCCCTAAATATTAATTTGGACACTAGTATAAGGAGAATAATTACAAGATGGATACTACTGTAATATGGAAGGATCAAACACAATGTATATGAGTGTGCTAAAGCTAAACCTAGGTACTCTTTTATTGGTGGAGATATTATAAATTGGAAGGGAATTCTTCTTGAAGGTTTGTGCGAAAACCTATGAAATGGATCTAATAATTGTAAGACTAGAAAAAAGCATGATTAGAAGATCAAGGCAACCATAAAACCTCAAATACATAAAAACCTATTTAATCCTACGTTGAAAATTACTTGAAATATAAAGGAATTAAAAAATGATAAAACCCCCTTCAAGTATAATTACCATGTTCTCCTTTCTTATCCATTGAATGGGATTATGTATCTCTATGACAATGATATAAAATTCACTATATATTAAAATCAAAGTGATGATAATGTTGGAAACTGCAATTGAAGCAATTTTTGTATTATCATTGATGTCAAACCTTAACTGGTAAGGTTTTTGCTATCTAAGAAAGTACTATATCTATTTGATTGTTGTGAAGGGGATAGGCAAGGTTGGTAACAATAGCACCTAAGGAAAGATTGAGTTATCCTTATACTTCAATGAGTACTTGATTATGTGGAACAATGATAATATAATGTATTGTTTATCTAAGTAAGAATGAAGACTAAACTTGTAGGCTTAACCGAGAAAAAGTGAACAAATCTAGTTTAAGCCGAGTGATGTTAGTGTCGATCGAGATAGTATATGCCGAGTAAATTTAGTGTTGACCAAACATCAATATTAGCCGAGGAAACATTTTTTGAGGTGACCAAACTTTCTAATCAAGACTGAGGAGTTGAACACTATATCGACCGAGCATCAGTAATTTACATTTGAGGAATAATTCAGATTTCTAGCCGACATAGTTGAATTCTTGGATTATGTAAAACATGTTGACTTTATTTATTGATTGTATGAAAGCATTTAATGCACTATAAAATGTTTTATTGTAAATCTATTAAGAGATTTGAAACATTTCTATAAGGATAGATGAAGAACATAAAGTTGGAAGGATTCAATGAATCTGACCTAACCCTTAGATCTACAAAGGATATTAAGTGGCAAAAGATGTATTGACCTAATTTGAGGAAGTATTAAGGAAACCTAAAAATAAGGTTGAGAGAGGAGAGGATGTTGGAAGTATTGTTGATGTTATTGACTGTCTAAGCAGAAAAGGTTGAAGGAGAAGTGTTGTGATTGCTTGAAGAGATTTTTGAGAAAATTAGTGATGGAGATGGAAAAGGTTCATAGTTAGTAAGCCAGCATATTTGTACAGAATTGGATATGATATTTGCAAAGTCAGTTGTATGTTTTTCAGATTAATAATACAATTACTTTCTAACCACTATATTAGTCAAAATCCTTTTAACAGAGGTTGACCTAACAGTCATTTGTATAAATCCTTTGAACAAGGTTGCATTCTAATGGGATGTAAGTCCTATAACAAAGAACACTTTTAACAAAGTGGTTTAAATTCTTTAATCAGGTCACACCTGACAGTGTGTTTGTAACCTTTGACAGGGTTGGTTTTCACAGAGCTCACTTTAGAAGAGTGAAAATAATAGTAACATGTTATAAAGTGGTTTTTCCCTAATTGTGTTTCCACTATAAATCCTGGTGTTAATACTTGTCTGAATGTTTTGTTTTGAAAATTTATGTGTTTTACAAGTTAGATACTATTGGATAGTGGACTACATTGTTATATGTTTTTGTTATGCAATCAGTAATGACCAAGTAGCTATTGGTTGTTGGATCTGATTTGTTGAAGAGTTTTAAAGTTTGTTTTATACATATGGACCTGAGAACAACTGATTCACCCCCCTCTCTATTGTTCTAAATCATATTAACAATTGGTATTAGAGTTTTTGGTTCTTCCAGAGAACAAGTTTAAAGGTGCTTGAAGCAAATGATCAGGATGTATAAGAAGGAGGTACCAAAGTTAAATAAGGAGAACTTCCCTACATGGAAAATTTTGATGGAGCTGCATCTAGCTGGTATTGGTGATTCTGGAAAGTATTATGTTGAGCATGATTATTTCACACCTATCGCACCTTTGACTGCCGAGGAGATGAGAGCTAAACAAGAGCACAACCAAGAAATGTTGGAGATTGCATCTACCCTAAGTTATCTAGAATTTGAAGACATCAAAGACTGCATTAATGCAAAGCAAATATGGGACACTCTTGCAAACATCTATGGCAGTGACATAAATGCACTGAGAGCAAAATCTGAGAGCCTGAGAGGTAAATTTGATGAAATGAGAATGCAAGAAGATGAGAATATTGCACAATATTGTGGTAGAATAAAAGAAGTTGTAAATGCTATTAGAGAAGAAAACATAACTATTGATGATGAAACTCTAATTGGAAAAGTATTGAGAACTCTACGTCCTATTTATGCCATCAAAATTTTACCAATTCAGGAATCTAGATGTAACCCTAACAATGCTCTTACTTTGGAAAGTTTGATTGGTAAGCTTATTGCTTTTGAACTTTGTAACTATGATAACTTCACAAATGGTTTTAAGTAAGTCAAAGAAGGAAAAAGAAAGATGCATCAATGAGAGTGAAAGTGAAAGTTAACCATCTGATGAAGAACTTGAGGATCTAGAAGCTCTTATGGCTAGAAGACTGAAAAGGGGAAAAGGAAAGTATAAAGGTAAACTCCCTATTATATGTTTTTCATGTAATAAAGTTGGTCATATAGCTGCTAGATGTCCTGACATGGATGATAACAATGAAGAAAGAGATAGCAAGCATAAAGATAAAAGAGAAGATAGAGGTTGCCAAAGCTACAAGGACTACAAAGGAAAAGGTAAGAAATCCTGCTATATTGCCGAAGAAGAGACTGACACTAATAGTGATGATTTTGAAATTGAAGTTGTCTATGTTGCAATGAAAGATGAGTCTGATGAGGATGAGAAAAATGCATTGATATCTTATGTGAACAAAAATGATAAATGGATTATTGACAATGGTTGTTCATATCACATCAATAGTGACAAGAGTAAGTTTGATACCTTAGATCATTATAAAGGTGGAAGTGTGAAATTTGGTAATGATGCACCATGTCCTATTGGAGGTAAAGGATTGATTAAGCTGACTGATAAGATCACTTGTGAGAATGCTTATTGGGTTGAGGGTCTTAACTATAATCTGATGAGTGTTGCACAGCTTAATAGCACTGGCTACCAAGTGGAATTTAAGCACAGGAAGGTCAAAATATTTGATGCCACTGGTGTACTAATTGGAAGTGGAGAACATACAAGAGGCAATTTGTTCTATCTAAACCTATCTGAAGAAACATGTATGATTGCACAACTTGATGATATTTGGTTATGGCATAAGTGGCTATGTCATGTTAACTTTGATAATCTGGTAGAAATGAGTAAGAAGAAGAAAGTGAGAGGTCTGCCTAGATTGAAGAAACCTGAGAATGTAATGTGTAAAGAATGTCAGTTGGGTAAGATGACAAAGTCTAGTTTTAAGAGCAAGACTTTTACTTCTGATAATGCTTTAGATTTGATTCATACTGACCTTTGTGAACCTATGGGTGTACAAAGCTATTGTGGTGCTAGATATTTTATCTTGTTTGTCGATTATTATACCAAAATGATGACTGTAATGTTCTTAAAAGAAAAATCTGATGCTTTTCAAAATTTTAAGTTGTATTTAGCTAAGGTTGAAAAGGAGATAGGTAGAAACTTGAAGTGTCTAAGATCTGACTGAGGTGGAGAATTTATATCCAATGAATTCAATTTGTTTTGCAATGATAGAGGGATCAAAAGAAAGATGTCTGCACCAAGAACTCCTCCATAGAATGGTATAGCAGAGAGAAGGAACAGATCTATTATGGATTGTGCAAGGACATTAATGATTGAAAAGAATGTTGCACAAAAGTACTGGAGAGAAGATGTAAGTACATCTATTTATACTCTTAACCGAGTATAGATAAAAAAAAGGTACAAATCTGACACCTTATGAGCTATGGCATGGGTATGCACCTAATGTAAAGTACTTTAGAATTTTTGGAAGAAAATGCTACATACTAAATGACAATAGGAATGGAAAGTTTGATGCTAAAAGTGATGAGGGCATATTCCTAGGCTATTCCACAAAAAGTAAAGATTATAAGTGTTTGAACTCTAACACTAACAAAATTGTGGAAAGTGTGAATGTCAAAGTTGATGAGTATGCAGAGAAAAATGAAGTTGACAGAAAAAGAGAACCAGAAGATTACAGATCTTTTGTGTATATAGAGGAAGGAGAGGCAAGTGAAAAACTTGCACTTGATGCAGAGTCCTAAGTAATCAATGTTGAGCATTAGGAAAATAATGCCGAGAGAGAAGAAGAACGTGCCAAGCGACATGAGGAAGTTACCGAGTATCAGAAAGAGGTTTCCAAGCATTCAAAAGCTAAATCTAACAATCTTGTTGGTGAACCTGAAGAGCAAGATGAAAGGAGAGGAAAACTTATTTTGGCACAATATGTAAGGAGACATCACAAGCTTGAATAGATAATTGGAGACAAAGATACTAGAATTTTGACCAGAAGTAGGAGAGATCCAACATGTTTACTATGTGAATTCGAGCCTAAGACAACAAGGGAGGAATTAGAAAATCAAGAATGGATACAAGCAATGAATGAGGAGATAGACTAGATAGGGAAGAATGATACCCAGACTTTGGTGCCGAGACCAGAAAATAAAAATGTCATTGGAACAAAGTGGGTGTTCCAAAACAAGCCGAATGAGCATGGTCAAATCACAAGAAACAAAGCTAGGCTGGTATGCAAAGGCTACGCACAAGAAGAAGGAATAGATTATGGGGAGACATTTACCCCTATAGCTAGATTGCAAGGAGTAAGAACCTTACTTGCATATGTTGCCTAAAAATATTTTAAGGTATACCAAATGGATGTTAAGTCTGCATTTTTAAATGGTATATTAGAAGAAGTGTACATTGGACAACCAGAAGGTTTTGTTGATCCAAACAAAAGACACATGGTTTGCAAACTGAATAAAGCATCGTATGGACTAAAGCAAGCTCCCAGAGCATGGTATGAGAAACTGCACAACTACCTGATATAGATTGAATTCTCAAGGACAAATGACACAAGCAATCTATACATGAAAGATAAAGAAGGTAAAGCAATATTGTTGGCTAATATTTTTGTAGATGATATTATATTTGGTGGACAAGATACCTTGTGTAAGAAAGCTTCAAATGAAATGCAAACTGAATTTGAAATGAGTGTGTTTGGGGAGATCATATTTTTTGTTGGTTTACAAGTATATCAGATGGAGAAAGGACTTGTCATCACCCAGTCTAAATATGTTCATGAGATACTGAAAACCTTTGGTATGGAAGATTCAAGGCTAGTAAGTACTCCCATGGCTACTGGACAAAAGTTGTCTAAAAATGATGATGCTGCAGAAGTAAACTAGACTTTGTATACATACATGATTGGAAAGCTGCAATATGTTGTACACAACAAACCAAATATTTCTTTAGCTATTGAGATTGTGGCAAGATTCTTTGCCAATCCTAAGGAAACTCACATGATGGCTGTCCAAAGGATAATGATATATTTGAAAGGGACTACTGACTATGGATTGTACTACAAGAAGCATGAAAATTTTGAACTGAGAGTGTATACTGATGATGATTGGGCAGGAAATATGGATGATAGAAATAGTACTAGTGGTGGAGCTTTCTTTCTTAGACAGAGATTAGTTTCCTAGACAAGCAAGAAACAAAATTGCATTTCCCAATCTACTGCTGAAGCCGAGTATGTGGTTGTAGCAGTAAACTATTCAAACTTGGTATGGATAAAGAAATTATTGGTAGGCATGAAAGAAGAGATCACTGAACAAGTTGTCATTTACTATGACAACACAAGTGCTATCAACATCTCTAAGAATCCAGTCATGCACACAAATACCAAACCCATCGCCATCAACTATCATTACATGAGGGAACTGGTACAAGATAAAGAGGCCCGAATGGAATATGTGAATATAAAGGAACAACTAGCAGACATATTCACTAAAGATTTACCTAAAGAAGCTCATGAATATCTAAGAGCTCAATTAGGGGTTCTTCCCCTAACTGAGGCTGCCTAGTCAAGCTAGGAGCACTACATCAAATGTGCCACAAAGAGTATCTGACAAATTAATGCAAAGGCAGGTCACACTTTAGGAGCAGCCTAGAGTTGTGAACAATATAGCAAAGCCAAGAATCATTCATAAGAAAAGATGACAAAGGGAGACATACTTTTACCGAGCTAAAAAAATGATATCTACATCTGTAGGATGTATATTTTAGTTGTTGCTTTAGCATTTTTTGTCAAAGAGGGAGATGATCATAGATTAATACACATGGTGAAATTTCATGGAAGATCAAGTAAGCGTGAGAGATTTAGTGGACGGTCATATAAGCATGGCTAATTGATTCTGTATCAAAATGAAGTTAAGGATATCATAAATATTTATGATGAACATATAAGTTTTGGATTGGTTGGTGGTTCATGTGTTATTCATATGGTGTTGCCATCAATGCCAAAGAGGGAGATTGTTGGAAACTGCAATTGAAGCAATTTTTGTATTGTCATTAACGTCAAACCTTAACTAGTAAGACTGTTGCTATCTAAGAAAGTACTATATCTATTTGATTGTTGTGATGGGGATAGGCAAGGTTGGTAACAATAGCATCTAAGAAAAGGTTGAGTTATCCTTATAATTCAATGACTACTTGATTATGTGGCACAATGATAAGATAATGTATTGTTTATCTAAGTAAGAATGAAGACTAAACTGGTAGGCTTAACTGAGAAAAAGTGAAGAAATCTAGTTTAATCCGAGTGATGTTAGTGTCAACCGAGCTAGTATATGATGAGTCAATTCAGTGTTGACCAAACATAGGTATTAGCCGAGGAAACAATTTTTGAGGTGACCAAGCTTTCTAATGAAGACCAAGGAACTGAAAATCGTATTGACCAAGCATTAGTAATTTACATTTGAGGAAGAATTCAGATTTCCAATAGACATAGTTGAATTGTTGGATTATGTAAAACCTGTTGACTTTATTTATTAATTGTAGGAAAGAATTTAATGCACAGTAAAATGTTTTATTGTAAATCTATTAAGACATTTGAGATATTTCTATAAGGATAGATGAAGAACATAAAGTTGGAAGGATTTGACGAATCTGACCTAACCCTAAGATCTATGAAGGAGATTAAGCGACAAAAGATGTATTGACCTAATTTAAGGAAGTATTAAGGAAACCTAAGCATGAGATTGAGAGGAGAGAGGATGCTGGAAGTATTATTGATGTTATTGACTATCTAAGCAGAAAAGGTTGAAGAAGAAGTGTTGTGACTGCTTGAAGAGATTTCTAAGAAGATCAGTGATGGAGATGGAAAAGTTTTACAGTCAGTAAGATAGCATATGCGTACGGAATTGGATCTAATATTTGCAAAGTGAGTTTTATGTTTTTCAGATCAATACTACTGTTAATTTCTAACCATTGTATCAATCAAAATCCTTTTAACAGAGGTTGACCTAATAGTCATTTGTATAAATCCTTTCAACAAGGTTGCATTCTAATGGGATGTATGTAAGTCCTATAACAATGTGCACTTTTAACAGAGTGGTTTAAATCCTTTAACCGGGTCACACCTGATAGTGTGTTTGTAACCTTTGACATGGTTGGCTTTTCACATAGCTCACTTTAGAAGAGTGAAAATAATAGTAACATATTACAAAGTGCTTTTTCCCTAATTGGGTTTCCACTATAAATCTTGGTGTTAATACTTGTCTGAATGTTTTGGTTTGAACATTTATGTGTTTTACAAGTTAGATACTATTGGATAGTGGACTGCATGGTTATATGTTTCTGTTATGTAATCAGTAATGATCGAGTAGCTATTGGTTGTTGGATCTGATTTGTTGAAGAGTTTTAAAGTTTTTTTAATACATCTGGACCTAAGAAAAACTAATTCACCCCCCTCTTTGTTGTTCTAAATCATATTAATAGATAATACTAGGAGAAAAATAATAGAAAAAGTGGTTAGCCAAATTAGTGCAAATGAGGATCAATTAATAGGGTTGAGAGCCAAACTGCGAGAAATGGAAATTAGGTCCACAAATTTGAAGGATATCATGATTATGATAAATTGAAGGCATAAATTAGTAGATTGACTTAATTGAGGAGCCAAATTAAAAAAGTTTCATACTAAGATAGATTATGACAAGTGTAAGAAATGCATTTTAGAATGCAAAATTTAAAGGAATGTCAAGCATAGAAAGATGGAGGTAAATTAATAGGAAAAATTATGAATGGAAGGTGTAAGAGGTGAAGCACAATTAGGGGGAAAATGTTAGGAGAAAGATCAAAGAATATGGAAACTAATTAGTAGGAAATAAAACCACAAATAAAGGGGGCATGGAGGAAAATTAGTAGGAAAGGGATTTTCAAATTTTAAGTATCCCCTCGAGAATTAGGGATCATTAATACAAAAGGGATCATCTATGTATTATCTATCTCAAGGAGATAAACTAGTAATAATGGTTGACTGAATGATGACATAAAATTGAAAAGGCCTTGGTCTTGAAACCTTTGATAAGGTTTTAGACAAAATTTGATAGTTTAAAAATAAATAGGGAATGATGAAACATCAATGAATGTTGACAATGTGCATGATCAAGAACAAAGACCTGAAATAGTATCGATGAACTTTGACAATGCTATTGAACTAAATGACAATAATGAAATATCATCGATGAGCTTAGACAATACTATTTCAAACTAATGATTGAAAATAAAAAAAAGCATCGATGAACTTAGACAATGCTATTGAACTGAATTGGATTAGGATGATGAGGATGCGGCATCGATGAAATTTGACAATGTTGATGAACTACAACTGATTTAGAACCTGAATGAAGAATTTGTGATTAAAGATCACCGAGGAGTTTCTGATTAGATATGCAAGATGATTAAATCAGTATTATGTTGTCATTGATGTCAACTAGCTTGACAGTACTTATCTTATAAGTTACTATACCAAAACATCTAAAGAAAGGTGAAAGAGATGAAGAACAAAAATATCTACATAAGGAAGATGTATATGTCATATGAGGATAAGGAATACACTGAGTAACTTGTTGATGAGTCTATGACTTGATGATATTGACTTTATTATGTTGCATTCATCTATGATGAAGAATAGAGCTGAAAGACACAAAGCAGTGTTGTTGGTAAATAAAGCATTCCAGTATACATCGACGGAATGTAGTGTATACCGAGTGTAGTGTTAACCGAGCTTGTGTTCACCGATGCATTTCTTTGTTAACCGAGTAGAACAGAAAGGAATTAAATGATTAGTTTAGCCGAAAGATTGATGAGCTAGAAAGTGTATGAATTCAAGGTAATAGATAAGGTTTGTTATGAAGATCGACGACTAACATAATTCAAGGAAGATCTAATGGAGTAGATTGAAACATGTTACTAACACATCAGTCGAAGAAGGTTAAAGTGGTAAAGTCAATGAATGAGATTAAGCGGCAAAATCTGATGGACAAAAAGAAAATGATTTACTTGTCTATATATGAGACACTGGTTTCATTATTGAAACTATGCTGGAGGAAGAAGATACTCCAGAATTATCACGTGAACAAGTTTTCATGCATTCTAATCATATTGGTTAGTGAGAACCAAACTGTAGAACAATTACTGAGCTACAGACAGTAATTACCAATGGACAGTAAGTTGATATAGTGTTGAATCTAAAGTGATATATTGATCAGAAAGATTTGTATGAGCTGAATATTGATCTATAAATTGCAATTGAAGTTGTATCAAGGCAGATCATCTACTATTACATATTTAACCATTTTACATAGTCAAATCTCTTAACCGAGTGGACTAAGAAAGTCTTTTTATGTTTCATTCATAGAGTGAACATTGTTATCCTGTCAACCCCAAAGTGACTATTGGTTGGATGATAACTTCTGGTCTAAAATCCTCTAACAAGGTCACACCTAACAGTGTGTTTGTAACCTTTTATAGGGTTGGGTCTTCACTGACCTCACTTCAAAAGAGTGAACATTTTTGGGTTGCCGGTCCTAGGTGTTTTTTCCCTTCATAGGGTTTCCATGTTAAATCTCTTGCGTTATGTGTTGATTGTAATATTTTTTTGTTATCATACTTTGCATATTGCATGTTAGATTTGATCGGTAACTACTATAAGTTTTAGTCTGATAATCAGTAAAAGCACAAACAGTGAAAGTATTTTATGTTTATCAAGTAGCAAAAGTTGAAGAATTTGTTTTGGATTATACATTTTGTTTTGGAACACTGGATAACTGATTCACCCCCCTCTTAGTTATTCTAACAAATGTAATTTCAATAATTATACTGGAACTAACTTGATAACTGTGTGTGAGTGATTTACACCTTCATGAAATAACAAGATTTAAAGAGAATTTACACTATTCAAAGCAAACTAATCTAAATAATGCACAAATTAATCTAAATATCTCATGGTTCTCTAAATTGAAGTAGTAAGTGAGGCTCTCAGCTGCAAATCCTCACTAGTGACACTCTAATTATGAGAATTGAACTAAGAATGATATGCAAACTAGATCTAATTATCAAATTCTAGCTCTATTTGATAAGAAAATCTCTAAAATGATCAACAATTAAGCTAAATATCAATGAAAATGCTAAGTGAGTGATGTGGATGCAAATTGCAAGAGCTTTGCTACAATTCAAAGATATGGAGTGGATGAATAATGCCTCAAAATGCCTTCTATTTATAAGATTTTCCCAAGGGTAGGGGGTAGAGTGAGATAACCATGGTTATGCTTGGGTAAGGTCAATTGGCTTTGCTTTGTCCCTAAATTGGGGGACAACCATTTAAATGGTTTCAAAAGGCTGGAACATTTCAACAAAAGTGAGTGATTTGTGTCCATTTTGTCTCCTTTTTCCTTTGTTGAGGGAATTTCATATTTATTAATTAATTAAAGTAATTAAATTTAGCCATGAAGGGTAAGAGGTTCATTTTGATTTTTGCTTTCAACAACTATGTCATTAATTGAATTTAATCAATTTCTTAGTGTTTTTCCCCTTTTCAAGCTTTATCTAATCATTTAATCATTTAATTGAATTTTCCTTTGATTTGAATTGCCTTTTGTTCCATTTATTGATTTTTCATATTATTTTGATGATTTAATGCACCTTTCTGATTGAATTAAGCCTTTGCCAATTTTCCATGTCTACAAATGCCCCTCTTTGAGTTGATGTGCGAAGAACACCGATTCAAAGATTCCCTTAGTATGATGATCTGATTCAGGTCCTGATTCTGAGATTCCTTGATACCTCGATAGTTCTGATTGATGTATTTCCTGATGATGATGACGTGCCTCTGATGATGGTGCTGATATGATTCTGATGCCTCTGATATGATACTGATCTGATATGGGTCCTGGTTTGATGATAGGTCCTGGGTTCACTGATAAAGGTCCTGGGTTAATTGATAAAGGTCCTGGGTTGATTGATTGCTGATATGTTGATAGGTTTGGTATGATACCGATATGCAATTGATTTGCCTCCTGATATGACAACGATATGATATGATACTGATATGATACGATATCTTGATATGATACGATATGATATGATATAATATGATATGATATGATATGATATGATATGATATGATACTTGATATGATATGCCCCACTGATAAACATTTTTGATGTGATGCCAATTTGATACTCTGATGCCCCCTCAGAAATAAAACATATTAATTCCTTGATTTGAAAGATTTTGAGTAGTTGGAATATGTTTTGATTTCTGATACCGTTTGAAAGAAACAATCAAGTTCGATTCATGTCCCGATTAATGAAAATGTCCTATAATAGGTCCAAAGTGCATTTTTAAGTGTTTATGAGGACCAATTTCACCTTAAATAGGGTAAAACCCCTCATTTTACTATTCATTTGCACCGTTCCTTCTTGAGATTTGAGCTCTGATTTTAGGCCTTTTTTACACGATGGAGGTCCCACATCGCGAGCATTGATTTGAGAGAGCGCGCTGGTTCAGTCGGAGAGCGACCGATGGTCCTCCGGTATGTCATTCAAATTTTTCTCATGTTTTTAAAGTTGCATTTATGACCTCATTTAATGCATTTAAAAATTTTAATGCTGCGTTTGTGAAAAGAAATGTCACCTCCGTGCCTTTTAATTTCGCCTGAAAATTTAAAATGTCACCTTCGGTAAATTTGATGTCGTCTGTCTTAGGTTTTCTCACGCATTTAGAAAATCTTTTATCGCCTAAGGATAATTTAATATCGCTTAGGGTTTTAATCATTTTAATTGTGTATCGCGTGATAATAAAATGTTGCCTGCGGAAAATATTATACCGCCTCCGTGAAATTAAGTCACGCGGATGAATAAAATCACGCGTATGGGGAAAGATATGTCGCCTCTGGTAAAAGAAATGACGCCAGAAAGAAAAGTCGCGTAAGTAAAAAATTTTATTTGAGACTTTTCTAGGACGTCTGATTGCTCGATTGCGTCAACTGGATTGATATTGATCACGTCAATGAATTCAATCGAATGTTCAGTTAGGGTGTTCCCTTTGTCTGATTTCAACAATGAATTAGGACATAGGTAACTATAATATTGAAGAATAAGGTTAATCAATCTTCATCACGAATGGTAGGTCATGGATCTAATCGTCCATTCATTTTATGCTCAAATGCTTAGAGACATAAAACTAGGATCATCCTTCCTCAATGCTTAGAGTTAGGATTGGTAGGTCTGATAGGTATATTTAAATTGATGACTATGATTGATTGTTTGATTTCTTGATAGTAAGTTACTCATGTGATTCCATTGTTTTGATTAAACAAGAGGATGTCCCTATTCTGTACCTTCGGACTATACCACACTGGGTTATGGAGCTTAGGGCGTAGTTGACTGACGTCGAGAGGTGAGTGATTAGGCGCTGTGGTTTATTATGTGTACTAGAGCTTCCTCGGTTCCAGATGAATCAAGGTTTGATTACCGCTGTCACAGAGCGTTGGCACTTTGAGACAAACACATTTTGGCTACCACAGGGCAAGATGACGATTACACCTGAGGATGTTTATAGATTGCTACGGATCCTGACTCATGGAGAGATAGCATATTATGATGCAGTCTATGATGGGACGTATTGTCGACGAGTATTTGGAGATCTGTCTATAGGTGATGATTGCATCTTATGGCCTCAATTTGCCTCATTTCCTATTTTACCAGCATTATTAGGTGCTATCATTGGTGGTGTATTATTACCTGATCAGCGAGGTCACAGATTTTTAGTGGGATGGGGCAGGATTATTGAGGATTTGCTACATCAACCTCGACACTTTGACTAGGGATCTTGTGTGCTAGCACAGCTTTATCACGATCTTCATGAGGTGGTTTACAGGAGATCAGCCTCATTATCTGCTGGGATTCATATTTTGCAGTTGTGGATATGGGAGCACTTACCAGTCAGTCATCCTATATCAGATCGAGATCATCCTCTAGGATATCCTTTTGCATGGTAGTATACTGGTATGGTGACACAGCATCACTTGGGTCACTTGGAGTATTGGCGACGTCAGATTGATGACATGGATGAGGTCTATTGGAGACCATATGTCGAGGTCGAGGATTGGAGAGAGGATAGCTTGGAGTTACCATATATGTTTTCTCCTCGATGGATGATCGGCAGGATCGACTCTGTTCTTGAGAGATTCTTAGCAGGTAGAGTGCTACGGCAGTTTGGGCAGATTTAGCCTATGCCTCAGGGATCTGCAATATATGCTCATTCTAGTGCAGAGCGTGCTACTTGGGGTCACATGCCTTCATACGATGATGCTATAGAGCAGATATCACTACTGGGTTATATGGATTGGGACATGAGGTTACACATCAGAGATGCCAGAGTCACTCAGGAGTATCTAGCTTGGTTGATGGAGCATCCGATGCCTCGATTTACAGACCCTGCAGAGCCAGTGCCTGGGCGAGATGATGATGGTGATGATGTCGGTGGTGGGAGGAGACATAGAGGTAGACCACGAGGTAGAGTAGTGATTAGACTCAGAGGACGAGTGAGAGATGCACAGGTACAGGCACCACCTCCTCCTCCTCGTCCTGCAGTAGCACAGAGACAGAGGATAGATCGTCAGGATCATGTGAGGGCTGCTAGATAGGATCCAGGTACAGGATAGGATACGGGAGCAGGATTACAGTAGGCTACCGTGGATGGTCAGGATACAGGTGCACAGCAGATGCCAGTAGCTTTTTTCCGTGATCGGGGAAAAGCTCCTATAGATACAGGTGATCCTCAAAGTACCTATGAGGTTGGGGAGAGTTCTAGTACTACCCAGCTACGAGCAGATGTGGGAGCATTACAGATAGAGGTATCATAGATGTCATCTATGATTCAGCAGTTAGTATCAGGTTTGGCTCCATTGGTTCCTCTCCTTGTTGCTATGGTTGGTCAGATGCCTCCTCAGCCACCTCAGCAGCCTCCATCACAGCCTCCTCCACAGCCTCCTCCAGGACCTCCTCCCAGTGGTGACGAGAGTTGAGCTATGAGTGCTCTTATTGATCATTTGTGTACTGATACTGAGATACTTGATATTGTACCATAGTCTTGTGACCTTGGTGTCACCTTTCCAGTTGTACTTTGATACTTATTTGACATTGATGCCCCTGTTGATGGGCGATTATAGAGTTGATTTGTGATATCATTGTTATACTTGATGTATTGAGTTGTGAGTAGACATGTGATATGAGGACATTTATGATCTTTCCTTCTTTTACTCGATGATATATGAGATTTCCTTTAGATGCTGCTATATGTGTTTATCTAATGCATTTGTTTTTGGATGAATGTGTCTATGGATGCAACGTATCTTATGTATGATATAGATAGATGGATGCATTTCTTTCTTCATGTATGGATGCAGTTTTGATATGTTATTTCTCATGTATGCAATCTGTATGTATGCACATGTAAATGATTATTTCCTTCTTTTCCTTGATAATATATCTATGTAATGATTAATGATATGGAATGAATGCAAAAAGTATAATCTCATGTTTTTATTGTAGAAAAGATGATATTGAAGTGATGTTGTCCTTGCTGATTTAACCCTGGTGATAATGTTATGTACCCCCTTTTTGATGCGAAATGAAACCCTTGGGAAAAATGCATGTGCAATTAATCTAACATGAAAATGCATTTAACCTTTTTATGAATGTAGCTAAGTGTCACTAGCTTTTAGCAAATAAATGCCTTGAGGATATATTTTCATCATTGAGCATTTGGGACCGGAAAGTCGATACAATCACCACTGCCCACTGACATGATGATATGAATATCGCTTTTTATTGCTCATATGGTAACCTCCGTTTTGCTTTCCCATCGGTCTCGTCGATACGACTATCACTGATTACCAACAATCATGAGAGTACGAATACCAGTTTTGTCAGATTCTATGTTGCAAGTGGATTTTGTCATTTAGATATGAAGAATCTAAATATCCAAGGTATCCGGCTGCGTAAACAAACAAAGGTTAACTCATTATTTTATAAGATAATCCTCGATGGTTCTTTGATGACCATGTCTTTAGATGAAATCTCATAAGGCAATGAATCTTCCTCCAAACAGTCACTTCATAGTCAAGAAAAATATCATGTCTCCCTCATTGCCAATCTAATCGAAACATCATTGATTAGCTAAAAAGACTTGATACAAATTGAATTAATGTAAGCAAATAGATTTTTAACCAACTTTTTAAAAGAATCTATCTAAGTGTTTTGCATTGTTTTCTAATCTTCAAAAAAAAATATTTCCAAGTGTTTGATCATGACATGATGTTTGATTTTTTTAATCTTGAATAATAAGTCAATTTAGGCTCAAGGATTTTGTTGTGGTAGTCAACTTCTTGGTTAGTAAACAATGATATCAATCAAAGGTTTACAAAAATCTGATCTCTCTTCTGAAAATGTTGATCCCTTTCTGCTTGTGACTGAATGTTGCTCATTTGAATCCTTTTTGAGGTACCCACTTTCCAATCCATTTATGCTGCCCCCAAGTATTTGATGTATCAGTTTGGACAACTTTGGGCAATGCAAAGGATGATGCTACAAAACTGTTATTACAACTATGTACAAATGATGGATGCAATGAAGGTTTAGACAAATGGGATGATGAGATGCATTATGTACACATGTGGCTAGGAAAGAAATGACTTAAGGGAACCAAAAGTGCTTGTTGTCAAGTTTTCACCTTTGGGTACTCTCTTTTTTTTTTGCTACCGAGGCGCCTATTTGCTAGGTTTTCACCAAGGCACTTTTTCTCTTTTTCATTTTTTTTTGTATTTTTTTTCTTTTTTTCTTTTTTTGTATTTTTCTTTTTTTCTTTTTTTTGTATTTTTCTTTATCACCTTGGCGCCTATTTGCTAGGTTTTCACCAAGAGATAGTTTTTCAAATGTTTTTGCTTTCTTCAGGCTCAATTTTCCACTATTTTTTATCTTTCTTCTTTTCCAATGTTTTTGGATTTTCCATTTTCAAATGTTTTTGGTATTTTCAAGATCCCTTTTCAATTATGTACAATAATTATGATGCTCTCTCATCTGATACTCTTTATACTCTTTCATCTGCTTTAGGTGTAGAATTTCTTCAAATGGATGCTATTTATGGGTTCTTGTAATTCTTCACCATTACAATCTGATAACTTATATGTTCCAGTTCCAAAGGATGACACTATCACAAATGGGCCTATCCAATTAGCTTCCCACTTTCCTTTCTTTTCCCTTTCAGCTTGATTTTTGGGATTTTCTCTTAGTACCAAATCTCCTACTTGAAAAATTCTTGGTTTGATGTGTTTGTTGTAATTGTGTGCAATCCTATTTTGATAAACTTTTAAATGCTCATAAGCTTGAGTCTGGTGTTCCTCTAACAATTCCAATTGTTGTAGTCTGGCAATCCTATAATCCTCATCAGTGATCAATCCTCTTAATGAAACCCGTAGAGATGGAATTTCAACTTCTAATGGTAGAACTGCTTCGGTTCCATAGACCAAAGAGAATGGGGTGGCTCCTGTAGGTGTTCTGATACTAGTTCTGTAAGCCCATAGTGCGGGATTTATTTGCACGTGCCAATCTCTTCCTGATTTGTTAACTGATCTTTTTAATATTTTGAGGATATTTTTGTTCGTTGCTTCAGCTTTTCCGTTGCCTTGTGGATAATAAATGGATGACGAATGATGTGTAATGTGTAATGTCATGCAAAGTTCATCAATATCCTGATTTTTGAATTGTTTCCCATTATCCGTGATAATGGCATGTGGAATACCATAGCGGCAAATTATGTGGTTCAAAATGAACATTGAAATTTGTTTGCCGGTTGCTGTTGTTAATGGAACTGCTTCCACCCATTTGGTGAAGTATTCTGTTGCTGTGATGATATACTTGTGTCCATTTGAAGATGGAGGATATATGATTCCAATCAAGTCAAAACACCATTGATAAAAAGGCCATGGTGTAATGAATGGGTGTAATTCTTGAGCCAGTGCATGTATCATATTACCATGATATTGACATTTGCTGCATGTCTTCACAAATTGACAAGCATCCTTTTCTAATGTTGTCCAAAAGTACCCTAAACGAAGGATTTTCTTAGCTAGATTAAGACCACTTGAGTGTGACCCGCAAATGCCTTCGTGGACCTCACGTAAAGCTAACTTAGACTCTTCTTCCTCTAGACATCTAAGTAACATCCCATCAAGACCCTTACGATACAATGTGTCTGAAAGGATTAGGTAACGAGCGGCTTGGCATATGAAGTTACGTTTTTGGGCATGAGTTTGGTCTATGGGGAGTACTTGGTCTTTAAGGTAAGTATAGATGGGTCCATACCAAGGAGAGTCATGTCCATGTAAAAGAGCAACAATTTGGGTGTCAGGAAGGTTAAATGCCAATTTTACCAACTCTTCCACCAAGAACTCATACTTCTCATTTTGATCTAGTTTTTGTAACAATGAAGCCAAGGTAGCCATGGCATCTGCTGCTCTATTCTTTTCTCTTGGAATCTGTTCAAATGTGATCAAAGCAAAGTACTTCTTCCATCCATCAATCAAGGTTTTATATTTCATCAATGTTATGTCTTTGGTATTGTATTCATTATTAACCTGATTGATTATGAGTTGGGAATCTCCATACACTTGTAATTCTGCAATATTCCATTCCAAAGCCATTTTGATGCCAATGACTAATGCCTCATATTCCGCTATGTGATTGGTGCATGGAAATAAGAGTTTATAGGACTTTGGAATGGTGTACCCTTGAGGAGTAACCAATAATATACCTGCTCCAAAACCTCCTTGTGTGTAAGATCCATCAAAATATAATTTCCATGTCTTTGCTTCTATGTTGACAATTTCTGCATTTGGAAATTCAATTTGCATGGTTTGTGTAGACTCCATTGGGTTATCTGCTAAGTGATCTGCTATCACTTGTCCTTTAATTTCTCTTCTATCAACATATTCAATGTCAAATTCACTTAGGATCATGACCCATTTTGCTATTCTCCCTGTTAAGGCAGTTTTACTTAGCAAGTATTTGAGAGGATCAATCTTGGCAATTAATTTGATCTTATGCATCAACATATAATGTCTTAGTTTTTGAGATGCAAAAACCACTGCTAGACATGCTCTTTCCATGAATGAATAATTGAGTTCATATTTTATTAAGGTTCTACTAAGATAGTAGATTTCCCTTTCTTTTCCTTGCTCATCTTCTTGTGCCAACAATATGCCTAGAGACCTTTCTGTGGCTGATATGTATAACAACAGTTCTTTACCCTTGATAGGTGACATAAGAATAGGTGGGTTTATCAAATAAGTCTTCAAAGTAGTGAAGGCCTTATCACATTCTTCATCCCACATAAATGTAGTGTCCTTGTGTAACAATCTGGTGAAGGAGTGACACTTTTCTGCTAATTGAGAGATAAATCTCCTTATTGATTGAATCTTTCCTTGTAGTGACCTCATTTGACTAATATTTCTTGGAATCTCCATTTCTAGAATGGCTTGTACTTTTTCAAGATCAACTTCAATGCCTTTTGCTGACACTATATAACCCAATAACTTGCCGGATTGGACACCAAAGGCACACTTCTTTGGGTTTAATCTAACTTTGAATTGTTCTAACCGAATGAATATTTTTCTTAGGATTTGTAAATGCTCTTCTCTATTGTGGGATTTTGCTAGAATGTCATCCACATAATCTTCTAAGAAAGTATGCATCATGTCATGGAAAATAGTTGTCATGGCCCTTTGATATGTAGCTCCAGCATTTTTTAAACCAAAGGGCATGACATTCCAACAAAAAGTACCCCAAGGGCAAGTAAATGCTGTCTTTTCTTGGTCTTCGGGAGCAATCTTGATTTGGTTTTAGCCACTAAATCCATCCATTAATGAGTACATTGCGTGACCTGCTGTCAAATCCACTATGGTATCAATGCTTGGCAATGGGAAGTCATCTTTGGGACATGCAAGGTTTAAATCTCTGAAATCCGTACACACACGGATAGATTTATCATGCTTAGTAACCGGCACAATGTTAGAGATCCAATCAGCATATGCTATTGTTCTTATGAATCCCACCTTTAACAATTTTTCCAATTCTGCCTTGACTAAGAGAGCCACATGTGGGTGCATTTTCCTTAGTTTTTGCTTCACAGGTTTAACTCCGGGTCTAACATTCAGATGATGCATTATGAAATCAGGATCCAATCCGGGCATATCGGCATATGACCATGCAAAATTTACTTGTTTCTCTTGGAAGAATTTGATAAAGTCCTCTCTTTCAAGAGATGTAAGTGATGCAGCCAAGTGTACAACCTTTGGCTCTAGTTCTGTACCAATGTTAACTTTTTCTGTTGGTTCTATAAGAATAGATGACCGTTCTTCTTCATGTTCAGGCAAAGTGTCCAATCTCTCTTCTAATGGTGCCACAGTTGGGTTTTCACCAAAAGAAACGTCTTTTATTTTCATTATTTTTGGTTCTAATGGTGCCACAGTTGGGTTTTCACCAATAGAACTTCTCATTTTTTTTATTTTTTTTCATTTTTTCATTTTTTTGACTAAGAGATTTGGACCCTTGCTGTTGTCATCATGTCCATATTGAGTTCGTTGGTGAAAGAGGGTTCAATCGCATTGAGGTATTGGTTTGTTGCTTGGTCATTTGGGAAGTAAAGTAAGTCATGTGGTTCAGTTTGATCCCAATCAATGAGGTCTAGATGTATCAAAATTAAGGAGTTATTGGGTAAGGTATCATCAATAGGATTTATGGACATGACTTCGTTTGAGGGTTCATACATTGTATCATTTAGATCTATGATGTGCGCTTCCTCAAGATGATCCATGGAAGCAAGGTCAAAGTCCCCTTCACTTGAATCCTCGTCGACCTCTACGAGAAACAATGTGGGAAAAGCCACAAGCGGATTAAAACTAACGTTTGAATTTCCCTCCTCTGAAGGTGTCCAAAATGTTTCTATCCATGCTCCACTACTAGATGCTTGTTCTATATTAGGCCTTTGAATAGAAGATTCTTCATTAATTGGAGCATCTTGTTTTGGGATTTTTGCATAAGTATGTATAGCAATGACTTCTTTATCTTGACATGACTCATCTGATAAAGTATCCCATTCATAATCCCTAGAGTCATCACTATCTCCTTCGGATTCTAATGCATTTATTTGAGGATGAAAATCATGCATTGGACTTGAACTTTCTCCCTTATATTGAAAACCTACTCCGGATTTTTCATGACTTGCCCTCCAAATAGGTTCAATAGGTTCTAATAATCCTCTATTTCTTTGGCCTAGGGGTCCTCTTCCTTTGTATCCCATCTTTTGCATAATATCAAATCCTTTCCCATATTGTTCTGTTTGTCTATTGACATGCTGAATTCTTTCCATGGGAGTGTCTAGGGTACCATCCTCATCATGATAAATCCATTGAAGGACATCATCCTCTTCCTTATCCCATGTTTCTTTGCTATCTTCCCTCACAAAATAAGAATTATACTTATGTGGAAGATGTTCTTTTGAGGGTTTTCCATGTGATTTGGGAGACATGGGCATGTCAAATAGAGAAACTGCATATTCTCCTACCCCTTTTGAACTAATCTTGCATTGTTTATCAAATTTGTTCATCATCTCACTCATGTATTGATAATGAGCTGCTTTAGCTTGTTATTTTTCCTCTTTAGTAGGTTTGTAGATCACTGTCTCCAACTTAGGTGCCACATATGGAATTTCCATCACATTTGGACCCTCGTAGCTCACTTTTTCCTTGCCCTTAGTTGATGTAGTTGAGCTAGCTTGAAGAGGATTTTGTGCATCTTCATTGGTGATTCTTGGAACAACCCCTTCATGATTATGTGGAATGTACAATTCATGCAAGGGTTTGAGTGCATTGCAATATTGAAATGGATTTGAGTCTCCTCCAACTGTGATTTCTTCACCCATGTATGGGAACTTGATGCATTGGTGGTATGTGGATGGGACAGCTTGCATCTCATGAATCCATGGTCTTCCCAATAAGATGTTATAGGTTAATTTCATGTCCAACACTTGACATTTGGTTTCCTTCTTAACTGGTCCCACTTGGATGGGCAACACAATCATGCCTTTAGAAGCTCTTTCAGCTTCATCATAAGCTTTTATGGTGATTTTCTTTGTAGGGTCAATGCAAGACTCGGATAGACCTAAGGATTTTACAAGACTCAATGTGCATATGTTAAGGCCAGCCCCTCCATCAATAAGGGCTCTTTTGACTCTATGCCTTTCGATCAAAACCTCTATATGTAATGGCAAATTTTGAGGATGAGTTATAGACATGTCATCTTGATCGGAAAATGAAAGACAATGAGGAGCCACAAGATGTCCTACCATATTTTGAAATTTTTCTTCCCCTAAGGTAGTAGAAACATGTGTCTCTTCCAATGCTTTTTCCAAAATCTCTTTATGATTTGGTGACAACTTCAATAACTCTAAGATTGAGATTTGTGCTGGAGTACGTTGCAATTGGTCCACCAAACTATAAGGCCTTATTGCTGTAGGAGGTTGTTTGACCACAATGTTGGATGGTGGGATATTGGTGTTTTGAGGGACTATCCCTTGCAAAGTCATTCTAGAATTCTGCCCTCTTGTAATGACATTTGTTGTTTCCTTTTGAGGCTGTTCATTAATGATGATAGCATTAACAATATGATCATATGATGGCGCAAAGTTGAGATTATTGGCACTTTTTTTCTTGCCATTTGATGACTCACCTTTATCATGTTTGTAAAAAGGTTGTTTGAAGGCCGTATGATCTTCATTATTTTGGGGTCCATCAACAGTGATTATGTTATTATCTATCAAATCTTGCACCACATTCTTTAATTGTAGACATTCATTTGTAGTGTGCCCCCGAATCCTATGATATTCACAATGATGCTTAGCATCCCACCAACCCGGCTTGTGGTCTGGTTCATAAGGCTTAATAGCGGGTAATGTAATAACATTGTTAGCTATGAGAGCCTTTAATGCAGTTTCAAGTGATTCTCCCAAGGGTGTAAAGTGTCTTGCAGGAGTGGGCTTCAAATACTTATCATACTTGCTGTTTTGATCCTTGTTTCCTTGATTATTCTTGTTGGCATTGTTGTTGTTGTTGGAAGGTGCATTATATGCTTGATTAGCATTATTCACTTGATTTGGTGTCTTTGTAAGGGAAAATGGAATCACCTTCAAGTTGCTAGATTCCACTACACCATCATTAACAATGCCTTTGTTGTTATTATTTGCAGCATAATGGCTATTGTTGTTGTACCAACTTTTATTTGGATTGTTGTTATTGTTGGTATTGTTGTTGTTGGAGTTAGAGTTATTCTTATTTTCCTTGTACAATTTCAACTCTCCACTCTTAATCAACACTTCTTCCGTTGTAATTCCGTTATCAATCAAATCTTGGAAGGTTTTGGGACATTGCATCCTTAGTCTATAATTCAGCTCGCTTCTTAAACTGTTAATAAAGATATCCATTTTTTCTTTCTCCGGTACACTTCTTGGATATCTAGCAAATGCAGTCCTCCATCTTTGCAAGAATGTGAGGAAAGCTTCTCCATCTTGTTGCTTTGTGTTACATAACGTTATCATTGTGACCTCATGTTTGATGTTATAAGAGTAATGAGTCACAAATTTAGAAGCTAACTCTTCAAAGGATTTTATGCCGGATGGCAGTTTTGAAAACCAATCCATGGCCGTTCCTCCCAAGCTTCTTGGGAATAGTCTCATTAAATAGGTTGATTCATGCATGAATTCAAGACTCAATGCACAAAACCCCCGAAGATGATCATGTGGGTCAGATGTTCCTTCATACCTCTCATATTTAGGAAATGTTACATTAATGGGAAAAGGCACCATGACCAAACTCTTATCGAATGGAAAAGGACATAAGGTTTCAATAGAGAAAGGCTTAGGAGCCCCATTTTGTTTCAAACTGTCAATTTCCATTTGTAATGCCTTGAATTGTTCCCTTATTGCTTCCATAGGGTCTTCTATTTCCTTGGGCTTTAATTTCTCTATGTCAAAATCTTTAGGTAGCTTTACCCCCATTTGTATTAAGTCCATGAAGTGTTTTTCTTTATCCATAAGCATGGTCTTTTTCATTAGTTCTATGAAATAAGGACATTGTCTTGCCTCTAACGCTCTTTCAATCGTGGCTTCTTCCGCAGTTGGGGGTAAGTTTGTATTATGAGGAGGAAATAAGTTGTTGCCTTGTGAATTTGCCTCTTGAGAATTAGGATCTCTTCCTCCATTATTAGAATTTCCTTGATTGTTGTTAAGATCCATACCCCCATTCATGTTGTTCCCTTGATTATTGTTAGGATCTATACCCCCATTCATGTTGTTCCCTTGGTTGTTGGGATCAATATTTCATAGGGTACCACTAAACATCTTGTTAATGTCCTTTGCCTTAGCAGGTTTTTCAGTCACTCGTGAAGTAATGAAAGTGTTCTTTGGAAATGGGAGTTCTTCTCCGTTGAAGGTCCCATTTGTTTGTAATGCTTTCCTTATAGAGAGTGACCTTGTAATAACAGGCATGAACAAACTTTAAGGGTATGTTGACTTTCTTCTCTTGGTAAGCTATTTTTGGAATAAGGTAAAAGTTTTTGATCAATTTTAAATGGTTAAAAAAATTTTAATGGTGTTTTGATCAATAACTTTGGAATATCTTGTTTGAAAATAAAAACAATCTCAACACACACATCAATTGGGTATCATATCCCTAGAATGTTCTAATGTGTATATTTTTGAACGTTTTCACAGGTTTAAACACAAGAATAGCTTCCACACAATCTACCTAGCACATAATTGGTTTGTAAACATGGCTCTAATAGGTAGTTTTGCTATTTTACCGTTATGTAGTAAGTTTTCCGTTCAAAAGAGATCTTAGCTTTTCATCCCCCAAGTATGTTAAGGGGCTTCCCACATGCACAAAAGCATGATTTTGCGCAATCCGTTAGGACTACTAGAGGAAGTTCGAAAGAGCTAAAATCCTTTTGTCGTGTACCCCATTAAGGATACCCACGTTTCATTTTATAGTGGGTCAGATTCTCGCGGCAAAAGCAAGTGTATCCCACTTTGGGCTGTCCCTCTCACCGACCCTTCTAAGGCAATCTCGGGAGGTGAGCCCACTAAGTTTTAAACATGTTCATTTGAAAGCATGAAAAGTGGATTTGGTAGAGCAAGTTTGGGAATTTGATTCACTCAAAGAGTGAAGAGCATATCCCTATTGCTTTTCCCTTATCCCCAACACTCACAATCAATTTGGTTCTTTTTCAACCCCGTGACAAAGGGGTTCTTAGAATTGAAGTGTTTATTTTTTCCTTTTATGATTAAACTATGTTTTGAACTTTGAAATGCCACAATTTAAAGGAAGTGCAAGCTTGATGAGAAAAATACCTCAAACGATGCTAGCAAAGGCTAGGCGCATTTTTAAGTAGTAGATTTTTCATTTTCTCTCCAAATCCTTCTCTTACCTTAGAAAAATGTTCCCTCCACCAACAAGTTAGTCAGCACAATACAAACAAAGTGAGGGGAAACTAAAATCAAAGCTAAAAATGATATAATTGATTATGCTTTTGATTCTTTTTACCAAAATACTTGCAAAATTCTTACAAATTTAAGGACTAAATTCCCAATTTAATGAGACATATTTTTGTTTGTAAGCATCTACAACAGCAATGTATTTAGCATATAATTCTACTTCTTTCTCTAAATCATTGTTGAGAACAAAGGTAGAATGTACCCGATTTTCTTTCCTTATCCTTTTAGAGATCAATTTTTCCTCTAAGTTGTACCTTCTCTCTAGTTTTTGCACTTTCTTATGACAGACCATGCTCCTGAGACAAAAAAAATGACAGTGAAATTAGCATATAGTCATCATTTTAACATTTTTTTGACAAAATAGAGAAAATACAGTCAGGCGAGATTAAATCTAACAAAGACGTGACTACTTTAACCGCGAGCGTCACCAAAAGGGGCTCAAGCGAGATTAAAATAGACAAGTGCGATATTAAATTTTTCAAACGCGTGAAATCTTTAATACATGCGACAACAACAATTACTCTGATACAATATAAATGCTAAACCAGGCGACATTGTCCATGCTAAAGGTGAGATCTAATTTAATAAAGACGTAATTAATTTAACCGCGAGCGTCACCGAAAGGGGCTCAAGCAAGATTAAAGTAATTAAGTGCGATATCAAATTAAACGAACGTGTGAACTCTTTATTTCAAGCAACAAATTAATTCATAGAAGTGACATTTAATTAATCCA
The DNA here is from genome assembly GCA_027943335.1 of Chamaecyparis obtusa. Taxonomy (NCBI): domain Eukaryota; kingdom Viridiplantae; phylum Streptophyta; class Pinopsida; order Cupressales; family Cupressaceae; genus Chamaecyparis; species Chamaecyparis obtusa. Next base: position 616,010 of record BSBK01000123.1, on the reverse strand, counting down.
AGGCGACATTTAAAATACTCAAAGCGAGAAATTAAATGCGAAAGGCAGGAAACTCCCTTTACACCAGGCGTAAACTTATTCCTCAGCCACAGCTTTTAATTCTTTTCAGGCGACATCTTAATGACCAAAGGCATTAGCTGCTTGTCCGTGATGCGAGAACTTAATTTCCGCAGGCGTGATTTCTTTCTCCAGAAGCGTGATTCTGTGGGTTGAAAAGCGTGATCATTCAGACTCCAAGCGACATTTGAATTTCCGCGAGCGACATCTCTTTCCTTTAGGCATGATTTCTTTACCAGTAGGTGTGATTTCTTTCCTGTAACCTGCAAACAGTGAGCAAAATCATACAATTCTAGCCTAAATTTTGCAAATAACGTGAAAATTATGATAAATTTGAGGCCTAGAGCCCCACGGTAGGTGCCATTTGTGTGTGAGTGATTTACACCTTCATGAAATAACAAGATTTAAAGAGAATTTACACTATTCAAAGAAAACTAATCTAAATAATGCACAAATTAATCTAAATATCTCATGGTTCTCTAAATTGAAGTAGTAAGTGAGGCTCTCAGCTGCAAATCCTCACTAGTGACACTCTAATTATGAGAATTGAACTAAGAATGATATGCAAACTAGATCTAATTATCAAATTCTAGCTCTATTTGATAAGAAAATCTCTAAAATGATCAACAATTAAGCTAAATATCAATGAAAATGCTAAGTGAGTGATGTGGATGCAAATTGCAAGAGCTTTGCTGCAATTCAAAGATATGGAGTGGATGAATAATGCCTCAAAATGCCTTCTATTTATAAGATTTTCCCAAGGGTAGGGTGTAGAGTGAGATAACCATGGTTATGCTTGGGTAAGGTCAATTGGCTTTGCTTTGTCCCTAAATTGGGGGACAAACATTTAAATGGTTTCAAAAGGCTGGACCATTTCAACAAAAGTGAGTGATTTGTGTCCATTTTGTCTCCTTTTTCCTTTGTTGAGAGAATTTCATATTTATTAATTAATTAAAGTAATTAAATTTAGCCATGAAGGGTAAGAGGTTCATTTTGATTTTTGCTTTCAACAACTATGTCATTAATTGAATTTAATCAATTTCTTAGTGTTTTTCCCCTTTTCAAGCTTTATCTAATCATTTAATCATTTAATTGAATTTTCCTTTGATTTGAATTGCCTTTTATTCCATTTATTGATTTTTCGTATTATTTTGATGATTTAATGCACCTTTCTGATTGAATTAAGCCTTTGCCAATTTTTCATGTCTACAATAACATTGATGAACTTGGACAATACTATCAAAAAGGAAAAATGATTGATCAAATTAGACAATGATAAAGACAAGGAATTGATGAACTTTGACAACACCTTAAAATGATGAGAAGAAGTTAATAAGATGATCAAGATAGAATTATTTGACCAACTTTCACTAGGCATCGATGAACTTGAACAATGCCATTAAGGTCAAGTTGAGAACACTGACTAGGTTCAAACGTATTTTAGAGTGATCGAGGACAGATTTAGATCAATTTAGGAAAGATAAGGAATGTTCAAGATTGGTTTAGGAATGATTATAAGTGATTAGGATTGGTTTAGGAATGATTAGGAATTTTCCAATGATGATTTAGACTAGATCGATTTTTCCAAAGAGATCAAGGTTGTGATTGCAATGATGCAAGAAATATTAATAATAAAATAAAGAATTTTTAATGTTCAACTGATAAAGAAAGACACAATGCAAACATATAGTAAAAACCATGTTCGCAATATAGAGGAACAATTAGGATGCAAAATAATGTTGAAATTGTGATGCAAAAATGGTAACATATAGAGTAGCATGCTCAAGCCATTTTTATGTGTCTACAATAAAAAGGCTAAAGTAAGTGTCCCTTGGTAGGTCATAAAACACCTAAAAGAGACGATCTATGACTATATAGTACTTGACAAAGATTCTATGCTAATAACAGACTATTTAAAAGGGATTTTTATATGTCCTTGGTATCTGTTGAGTAGTTTTCAAGATTGTAAAATAACTTTGTCCACCTTCAGGAATTATGAGTTTTACCACACCTTGAGAAAGGGAAACTATGTTATAGATACCATAGATAATTTAGGCCTTAACTATCAGGAATGGTTCTATATGATGTATGAGAAGTGTCCCAGGAAACTCAAAGAAGTACTTTCAAATAAGAAGAGAGAGGGGACCATCAACTATGTCTATGATGAGACCTATTATCCAAATTAATATCTAGGTGTTATTATATTGTGATTATTCTCAAAAGAAGGTATCATTAATTAAGATAGCTCAATGATAAGTAGAAAAATTATTTAATCTTGTCATAAATTATAATTGCATTTGAATTAATAAGCACAATGAGAAAGATATAATAAATTATGTGAAGGGTAGTTGGTTGGATCCCCTGTTGAATTTCTCCAATTTGTATGAGTGAGGATAAAGACTTATTTTATCATACTGGTTTAAAACATAGGAACATGGACTCCAAAGATAGCTAGAAGACAACTTAGCACTTCAACCCAAATAAATTTTATGTTCAAAATAATAATAACATCATTAATGAATAAGTTAATGTTTTTATTGTTATTGATAATTTTAAAGATACCTATAGGGGGATTTATATTTTAAAGAGTCCAAAAAATCATTCCCATATCTTTCATAGAAGCCAAAGATACTATTTCATTACATTGGATTATGATATCATGCCTATTTGGATTTTAGAAAGGAAAAACTGTATTTTGTTAGAGAAAATTTTCTTTTACTCAAGTAAGAAGAGTTAAAGGGGTCTTTTCCTTTTACCAAAATACAAAAGGGTGGCCCTCCAATATCCACATTTAATATACAATTAAATATTTAAAAGGTTAAAGTGATGGGTGAGCCTCTTAAGCACTCATAACCTAATGATTATAGAGAAATATTTAAGAACAATAAACTATTGGATATTTTTATTAGATTTGAGCTTACTTTGTACTTCTAGATGATGAGGGGTTACAACAACACATTATTCATGAAATTATGCATTTCTTGGCATGAAGAAAACATCACCATTAAAAATATAAAATTGTGTGTGACCCCAGAGTTAATTGTTGAGGCTATAGGATTAAAATGTGAGGGAAACTGAGTTGTGGAGAAAAGCTATAGATATTACAAGACTTATGTGAAGAATTTTTTTAAGAAAGGGGAAAATATGGTTGTGGCTTCCAATGAAAATGGGTATGATATATTTTACTTACCCCCTCCTTTTTATCTCATTTATTTTTATGTGATGTATTACTTCACTCTCGAAGGTCGATATACTACCTCCAATGGGTACCATTTTCTTATCTTGAACCATATCATGAACAACCATAGGATAAATGTATCTTTTTTCCTCTTCTCTTCCTTGAGTAGTAGCATTGTTAAGGGTGTGTCATCTCCACTTCACCAGGGCCCAATCTATTCCCTTTACCAATATGAGTTTGAAAAATCCCTATTTCATAGCCATCATCTCCCATACCCTTAGCACCAGTAAAATGAAAAATGTGAAGTTGACTAAAACCTCTATCAAAATTGAGCTAATTGAAATAAATCCACTTCGTAAAAGACCTAAACCTAGTGGGAAAAAATAAAACAAAAAGATCAAGAAACCTAAATCTACTGAGGAAGACATCCCCCTTGAGGAGGCCTTACTTGACACCACCCCTCAGAATAAAGGCCCCTTCCAATAAAATTACCCCATTAAAATTTTTTTAAAAAATAGTAAAAAGGCTAAAAAGATGAGTCCTTTCATTCACATTGATAAAGAGGATGCTAATGAAAGAATTAAATATATTGATGAACTAAAACATGATGGTAGTTCAGGTGGGAGGATTGATGCCCATTAACTCAATAAGGAGAGGAAGGATAGGAAAATGATGGACAAAGTGGTCCCTAAGATCTAAACGTGCCTGACTTCACTTATTCTACATAAATAGTTAGCATCACTAGTGGGAGATCTAATCTAGATAAAGACTGATACCTATGAAAATCTCAAGAGTAATGGTGTTCTTTAGTGGTGTAGGACCACCAAGGCCAAGGAAAAGGCCTAGAGGATACACTAGGGTCACTAATAAACCTTGGAATGATTTGAAGACAAACATAACCTTACAAGGTCATTGGCATTGTAATGAGACCATTAATGGTCATTTAAATATGTTTTCCTTATGTTTTGGATTGTATGTGAATCCTTTTGTAAAGGATCAAAGCATTGTAAAAATTAATGGCATTTGGGGATTAAAGTGTACCTTGGGGGTCATTTATGGATCCAATGTTTAGTGACCTATAAAGGTCCTGATGATTGTAATATGGCCAATAGAGCCATTATGTGAGGTCAAATGTACTATAAGTGCCCAAAAATGTAAATTTCCTAAAATTGACAAAATGAAGCCTAGAAGGCTCATAGAGGGTTTAAGAAGGGTTTGGAGTCTTAAAGAATTAGGATTTGATCCTAAAAGGCTTTAGAAAGTTTATTTTAGTAAAATAAATTATGTGGGATAAATGGTTGTCAAAGTTGACAACTTTGTTGTCAACTTGACAATGGAAACTAAATATAAATAGTCATAACTAACTATAACTGGTTTTAAGAGGTTGTAACAAGTTGAGAAATGTTTATTTTTCCTTTGTATGTGTGCTTTGAAAAGGAGTGGAGTGTTGGAAAGTTTATAGTAGTATTTGGGTCGAAATGAAGGCATTGTAATAAAGTTTCAATGCATTAAAATTAAATTCTCTACAAATTGGTTTCTTGTTGCCGTAAGGAACAGTCATCCCTTTTTGCACTGTTAAACTCTCATTTCAATTTGAATGTGACTGAAAATGGATTAATATAGTATTGTTTTACATTTTTCTTCATTTCCATGCAATTTAGTATTGTTTTTTGAAGTTTAAGCAAGGAATCTCAGTCATTTGTTGACTATTCATAAATAGATTTTTGTGTGCAATCAACACTTTTTCTAGAAGTTCAAATGAAGATATAGGCCCTCCCACTTTATAAGCTGAATGTGAGTTGTGGGAGGAACCAATAAATATACTATGTGTTCCCATAGATGCTTATTTGTAGGAGCATGCATGGGATGGAGTTAATGTTCTTTGATTGAAGAGGAAATGTTGATTTGGGTTACATGGTGGTTGGACGAGTCAATGTTTGTGCATTCCACCCAAAGGAGGTCTACTTTTTATGACTTTTAATGTCATAATATATTACTTAGATGGTGTGTGATCCATTGGTAGGACCCAGAAGTGGTTGGATGTGTCATTTTGACAAAGCCATAGGCTTGTGCACCTAGGAAGGAGGGTTTAATGGTTGGGTGAGTAGATCTTGGTGAAATATCCTTTGAATGTGAAAATCCATTGATTTGTGTGGTTTTACAACTCTTCTTTTTTGTTAGAAGGTTTTGGGATGTGATCTCTTAGTACTTGCTTTGTAAATGGAGGGCTAATTAGAGAGCTAATTACAAAGAACCAACAATTGTTTGGGTATTTGTTCCAAAGGCTTAATATGTGATCTTCAAGTATGTTATGTAAATTTGAAAAGGGTATCTATATATGCTCTTTTTTTCCCTAGTGTTTTGGATAATTTTGATGGAAAACTCAGAAAACTAGTCTAGTAGAGCTACTAGGAGAATGAACCTAGTTTAGTGACTAGTTCAATTTTTGAGAGTTGAAGAACTTTCTTGGATGATTCTAAGGATTGGAAGAGGGATATGAAGTTGTTTCAAAAGTTTTAGAGAGGGTGGTGGCATAAAAAATAATTTGTTTAGTCTAATTAGGTGAAGTTGGTATTAGATTAAAGAGGATGATCCTTGAGAAGGCCTAGTTGTTCTTGTGTGAAGAATATCAATGTAGTCCCTCAAACTTGCAGATCAAGTCCACCACTCCCCCTTCACATCAATGTGGTATCAAAGCATAGGATCATCCTAGGCTGAGAGGAAGAAGATGTCTTTTAAGGTCACTTGTACACTGCTTCCTTTGTTGAAGCCTTGGAGTGCCCATTTCCTTCGTGTGTTGCAGAGTTGAAAAGTGTATTGGAGGTGTCAAATGGATTCTTGAAGAGTGTGAAGATGTACCTAAATAAGTATGAGAGATATCTATACAAATATTTCAAAGAGTACATGGATGAAGGGAGAAGAATAAACAAAGAAAAGAAGAAAATAGAAGAAGCCAAGAGGAATCAGGAAGAAGAGCGATGGAGAAGTCTTAAAGAAGCTTTGGATGAGAGTCAGAAGAGGTGGGAGTGGATAGCCTCACTCCTTGAACAAGACATGGATGATGAAGTGGAAGTAGTGCAATACATAGCACTTAAGGATGTGGATGAACCTTGTGGCAAGAAGGTTCCTAAGTCTGATTCGATACATTAGAAGAGGTTGTTGATGAATGAAAAATTGAATCAAGTCTTGAGAAGCTTGAATGTGGTGGAAATTTTCAGGTTGGGGCAGTGTTGTGTCCTTTGATGATGGAAGAAAATGGTGAGTATTAGGATACCATGGTTAATGGGGCAGCCAAGATGACTTGTGATTTTTTTGATAGGCCTAGGTGAAGGGCATGGTAAAGATCAACAAGTGGAGGTAGTAGGTGAGGAATGACCTAACTATGGGGTCATTGGTGAGGCTGAGAAGGTAACCATGGATACTAGTGAGAACTTGGAATGCTGAGAGGAGAGTCATGAGGTCCAAGATGCATTGGTCTTGTTGGGAAAAGAGACTAGGTTGATAAGAAATGGAGTATTGCAAGGAGAAATAGTGGTCTCAAGGCATGAGACTAAAGATGTGCTACAGATTTGGAATCATTTAATGGTCTACTTTTTCCCCATGCGAGGCAAAATGAAAAGGAAGATGAAAGTGTACATTTTGAGGAAGAAACAAGAGAGAATGACATGGATCCTTAATGTTGATCTCTTCAAGCGAAGGGTGAAGACCAAATTATTATTTTTTGACTTTCTTTTCTTGCAAGTTTAATTTCTAAGAGGACTTGGAAAAGTTTTCAACTTGAGAAGTATGGTGCAGGAGCACAAAGGCCAAGGATAAGGCCTAGAGGATACACTAGGGTCATTGATAGACCTTGGAAGGATTTGAAGACAAACATGACCTTAAAAAAGGTCATTGGAATTGTAATGAGATCAATAATGGTCATTTAAATATGTTTTTCTTATGTTTTAGATTGTATGTGAATCCTTTTGTAAAGGATCAAAGCATTGTAAGATGTAATGGCATCTGGGGGTTAAAGTGTACCTTGGGGGTCATTTATGGATCTGAAGGTTGATAAGGTTTTTAATGACCTATAAAGGTCCTAATGATTTTAATATGGCCAATAGAGCTATTATGTGAGGTCAAATGCACTACCAATGCCCAAAAGTGTAGATTGCCTAAAATTGGCAAAATGTAGCCTAGAAGGCTCATAGAGGGTTTAAGAAGGGTTTAGATTCTTAAAGCATTAGGATTTGATCCTAAGAGTATTTATAAAGTTTATTTTAATAAAATAAGTTCCGTGGGATAAATGGTTGTTAAAGTTGACAACTTTGTTGTCAACTTGACAACACAAACTAAATGTAAACAGTCATAACTAACTGTAACTGGTTTGAGGATGTTGTAACTGGTTGGGAAATATCTATTTTTCCTTGTTATGCATTATTTTGAAAGGATTGGAGTGTATGAAAGTTTTTAGTAGTGTTTGGGTCGAAAGGAAGTCATTGTAATAAAGTTTCAATACAAAAAATTAAATTCTCTGCAAATTGGTAGCTTGCTTCTGTAAGGAATATTGATCCCTTTTTTCTTTGTTAAACTCTCATTTTAATGTGAATGTGATTGAAAATGGAGTAATATAGTGATGGTTTACATTTTTCTTCATTTCCATGCAATTGGGTATTGTTTTGTAAAGTTTAAAGTAAGGAATCTCACTCATTTGTTGACTGTTCATAAAAACTTTTTTGTGTTCAATCAACACTTTATATTGAAGTTCAAATAAAGATATAGGTCCTCCCACTTTATATGGTGAATGTGACTTGTGGGAGGATCCAATAAATGTACTATATGTTCCCATAGATGTTTATTTGTAGAAGCATGCATGGGATGGAGTTAATGTTCTCTGATTGAAGAGGAAGTGTTGATTGGGGTTACATGGTAGTTGGGCGAGTCAAGGTCTTAGCATTCCACCCAAAGGAGTTCCACTTTTTATGACTTGGAATGTCATAATATATTTTTTAGATGGTGTTTGATTCATTGGTAGGACCCAGAAGTCGTTGGATGTGTCATTTTGACAAAGCCCTAGGCTTGTGCACCTAGGAAGGAGGGTTTGATGGTTGAGTGAGTAGATCTTGGTGAAATATCCTTTGAATGTGAAAATCCATTGATTTGGATGGTGTTATAACTCTTTTTTTGTGTTAGAAGGTGTGGGGATGTGATCTCTTAGTACTTTCTTTGTAAATGGAGGGCTAATTAGAGAGCTAATTACAAAGCACTAGAAATTGTTTGGGCATTTGATCCAAAGGATAAATATGTGATCTTTAAGTATGTTATGTAAATCCAAAAAGGGTATCTATATATTCTCTTTTTTTCCCTAGTGGTTTGGGAAATTTTGGTGTAAAACTCAAAAAAATAGTCTGGCATGGCCATTGGGAGAATAAACCTAGGTTAGTGACTGGTTTGGGTTTTGAGAGTTGAAACTTTCTTGGATGATTCTAAGGATTGGAAGAGGGACATGAAGTTGTTTCCAAAGGTGTAGAGAGGGTGGTGGCATCATAAATCAATTGTGCACTCTGATTAGGTGAAGTTAGCATTGGATCAAAGAGGATGATCCTTGAGAAGGCATAGTTGGTCTTGTGTGAAGAATATTAGTATAGTCTCTCAAAATTGTAGATGAATTCCACCACTCCCCCTTTGCATCATTCAGTCTCTGATAGTTAAGGGAAACTTCTCTAATTATATTAAGCGCATGAAAGGGATCTTGATCTTTATAATAAAATTTCTCCATTCTTTGGTAAAGGGTAAAGTTTCATTTGGTAGGGCATCAATTATTGTCTATATATTATATTGTAAACAATTATTCATGTCTAGTTAATGGTGAAACACTTCCCAAAAATTTTAAGGGTCGTTACAAAGATGAGAGCAATAGATTATTGGAGGTAAGGTAGACAATATATTGATTTCTAAATGGTTTCAACATGAAGAAAATTTATAGTAAATAAATGAAATGTGACTACACTGGATGAAGTATACCACCATGGATGGTTGGCTTAAAAGATTCTAAACTAAGTTGTTTCCTACGCTTAAAATTTTTAGGCATTGGGTTGAATTTAATTTACTATTGTATAATTTCTCATCCTCGCCTCAATATTTACTTGTTTCTCAGAATAAGTGTGTAATTCCCTTTCACGAATGACTAATTTTTGGCTTTTCTTTTTCCACCTATGTATATCCCCTACTAGTGGTCCAAACTAGAAACACCACCACTTAAACCTTAAGTTAAATTGAAAATTACCTAATGACCCTTATTGTAAAGGTTCCTCTACATATGATTTTATTACCCTCTCTTAAGAGATAAGTTACCCCTGTCAATCACTTGTGCAATGCGAAAATAAAAAAATGTCTCATTCCTAGAAGGAAAAGAATGTGGCTAGTTTTGAGCTCTATGAGGTCTTTTAAAATATCTCTTGTCTCTCTTAGTTGGCTAGCTTTTTAATTTTACTTCTTAAATTTTCCCCAACTAATGTGTACAATTTCCCCCCTAATCCATCTTCATCTACCCCTAGCTCCCCTCCTCACTCCCCTGCCCCTACTCCTCAAAGTTGAGGGTTGCGAGAGGTTTTTGATAAATTTGATGATATGTGTATATCCTACAATAAGTAGAATGAGATGATTTTTTGGATATTTTCTTATATGCATACTAATAAAAAGAAAATCAATATAGTTTAAGTCTTGGTTGAGGTCAATGCTAGATTAGGAGATTAGTTTGTAGATGTGTTTAAAGAAAGAGTTTTAGATACTGCAAATGATTTGGTAGTGAGAATTGAAAAATGGGAAAACCTAGATACTAGGAATAACACTGAGTACCAAGGTGGCCTCTAAAGATAAAATAAAATAAATATTATTATTAGTTTCATCTATCAACAATAATTGAAAGGTATTGAGATATTTTTTTATGAGGTGGTCACCTATAGCTGAGAAAAAGAAACTTAGAAGATCACTGATTCAATTTAGATCTTTCTAGAGGAGATGGAAAAAACTTGTGCCAAAAGGAAAATAGTGGAGGTTGTTGTTGGTTTAGCTTTGGAGTCACTAGATAGTGTTCCATACCCAGCCAAAACCTTGAGTAAGTTAAAAAGAATGTATTTTCATTAAGAACTAAGAGAAGTAAATTAGGGGTCCAATTTTGTTAAGAATCCTAACTTATTGGTCACCTCTTCATGACTACTAGGGGTGTTTTTATTAAATTCCAGTTCACTTTTTCCTTTATTTACTTGGTCTAGTATTGTGTGGGTTTTGTAGCATTTTCTCACTCCTTGCTAGGATTTTTTTTCAATTAACTACTTTGCAAGATTTTAGGACTTCTCTCATTGTATAATGAGAACAATAAACATGTCTAATATTGTCAATATAACTAGTATTGATAAACATAAATGAAAACATTCTAAGTGTGTAAAATTGAAACATTAAATGAATCAATCAAAAGTCCTTAGACAAACTAACTCAAAAATGAAAAACAATATCAAGGACGAAAAATAAATGATAAATTTAGATTCAAAGATTAATAGATAGAGATGTGACAACAAAAAAGATCATGTGAAACCTTTGAGAATAGGTACTAGAATTTTATGAGTAAATAATATTTGTCGTCCTCAAACATTGCTTCAAGCTTCAGTCATCTTACAAAAATGTTGAATGAATAACATTAAAAACTTGATACTTTGTATTACAGCTTAGATTGGTAGATGACTATGATCAATTTAGGATATCCTCACTATCATAGAAGTTTTACATCAAAAAAAAAATAAAAAATCTAATATCTTCTATATTAGTCACAAAGTTGGTTTTCAAACAAAATATCCAACATTGTGTGTGTGTGTGTGTATGTGTATGTATGCACGCGTGCATGCATGTATGCATGCATGTATGCATGTATGTATGTATGTATGTATGTATGTATGTATGTATGAGTTTGGGGCACAGTCCTATTATATTAAAATTTGAAGTTATAAATGAATGCACTAAACATTATTTATAGGGATACCATCAATATAAGGGATAATTTTAAAAAATAAATTAAGAAATTATAATTGCTAAATTATATCTCCTTACAAAATAACTATTCATCGTAATGTTATGTTATTCATTAAAACATATCACTATAGTGAAGGTCATAAGCGTCATCTAAAATTTATTTCTAGGTTGTACGCTTCATGTGAGGAAAACTATTTCCTTCTCTACTCTAATAGAATTTAAACACTCTTCAACTGACGAGGATTTTGTAGGATTGATTAAGTCCAAAATATTTTCTTTTAAATAGAACATCAACTTTGTTCCATGCCAAATAAATAGTTTTGAATGACTAAGAGTAAATAAATTTTCTCAAAACTATTTTTGTATACTACTTCAATTATTCCAATCTTGAAACTTTGTTAGACTAAGGACATCCCTCAGAATTTGGCGATTTCTCTGTTGTCTATAATTGGAAGCATGTTTCCTATAATAATAGAGTATATTTGAATGTTGATATGATGTTTGGTAGCCACTTCAATAAATCTTGGCCCATAATTTAGTGTATTACTTTTAAGAATTTATCTTCCTAATAGAAAAAAATAAATTCATTGTATCTATATTAAAATGTCACATATAAAACTCACATGTTAGATATTTAAAGATAGCTACAATGACGATTCCATGAATCAAAGCTAGTGGGTAAAGGAGAAATGAAATGCATACATTTTAATGGAGCTTCAGGGCTTATCAACTTAAGTGAAAATAGTGGTGTTATTTATGATTTTGGTAATTGGCAAAGGTAGATTTATCTCTACCATTATCCAACATGAATCTAATTTCAGTATGCATCACGTATTATTGACATGAAGAATTAAAATATTTAACATCTTCATTTCTTTATTTGAAAAATAATCTTCCTACTTTTTTGTTTCTTATGATTACTAAAAATTAGTGTGAGACTATCTAACTAAAAGTGGTAATGTTTAGCACCATTTGTTCACTAACTTTATGGAAACTTCAGCCAACTCTCTACCAATTGTCTACCAAGTGTTATTTATGCATTTACGATCTAACATCATTATTCTACCTACAATCATATTGTTTACATTCCTTGAACTACAAGTTTATGAATCACCTTTTGTTAGTATAAAATAGAAGCTACTACAATGACTCGTCATCATATATAGAACAAATCAATCTTTCTAGAGCTCTCTTTTTGCATCTATATTTTGTACTCTCCATTGAGATTAATAATAATTTTTTCTTTTTTAGAAATGCATTAATTGTGTATTCTATCTTTTTGTGTTCAACTTTTTATTTTCGTCACAAATTTAATAATTGGTATTAGAGCTAGGTCGAGCTATAGGAATGAATTTTTTGTGAGAAAGGAACAATTATGAAATAAAAGAGAAGTTATGCTAGAGATAAAGGGAGATCTATAAACGTTTGAATTTTGAGAAAAAAATTGTCGAGAAAATAAAGTTATCTAATAAAGAAAATTTAGGAACTAAAAAGGATCTCTGTTAAAATTTAGTAATCTTTCCTTGGTTGTTTTATTTAATTTGAAGATAAACCAATGTATCCTCCTTTTATTTATTTTAGGATATTCCTAAAGAAATCTCTACATGTAATTTTGTTCTCTAGTCCAAGTGGGAGGACAACTCATATTTTTGTAGTTCCTTTAATAAGGAAATTAGTTTATTTCTCCTTATGAGTATGCTCACACTTGCAACACACTTAGTATGAATGTGGCATTCATTCACATGGGAGTTACATGCAAAATATTTCACTCATCTTTACTTAAGAGATGCTTCTCCACACACTTGACATAATTTTCTCACATTTTCTACACACAATTTTCTCTCCTCTTACTTCTATCATTATTATATTGAGCTTCTTGCTCATATTCTATCTCTCACTCTTTAGACTTTTCATACCTCATTCATAATACACAAAGGGGTTTTTCTATTCTTTTCCCCTTACAAAAATCTCTTGGCTCTTTGTTGGGATTCTTGGAGTATTCTCATGTTTTGGTGATTGATCTTGCAACTCTTTCTCATATTTGGCTTATGGTAAACTCCTTCTTGCACTTCACTTTCTTGCATTATTTCATGAACTTATTTTCATTCTTTAAATACTTCTAACAATGATATTAGAGCTATTTAATCCTTGTTTAATTGTTTTGTTGGAAGGTGTGATTCGAAGGAGCAAGACTCCTCTTATTTTTTCTAATATTTGTTGCAGCTCTTTCTTGTTATTTTTAATTTTTAATTTTTTTTTAACCCTCTTTGGAAGGCTTACCGCTAGAGAGTAGCTTTTAGAAATTTTTTTGAGTTTGGACGGTTCACCACCAAACCCATCTTTGTATCTTCATTTCAAGTTTTTTTCTAGATCTAACTTCATCTTATGTCGAGAGACCGCAAGGGTTTGCATTTTGTTCATTTGCTCTATTCTATCATTCTTATAGGTTTTAAACTAATTTTTCTTTTGATCATACCCTATGCTAGTTTGGTTCTTGCAGGATTCAAATAATAATAATCTCAGCATTTTATGATATCTCTTTGCATGTAGGCTATTTCTTTTTATTGGAAGGCGTATCTCCAATCTCTTATTGTGTTATTTTAATCTCAGATATTTTTTTACAATATCTTTGTGCATGCATATTTATTTTATTTATTTTGTAGGCATATCTTTGTTCTAATTACCTATTTTTTTCTCCTCTTTTCTTTGTTGGTTGGAAGTGTGATTTAGTTTATTATTTCTCTTTCAATATTATCGTTGTCTCCATTATCCTTGGCGGACTATTCCTTACCTCATCTTTCAGTTCAATTTTTTCGTTAAAGAAGTACAACCCAGTTTGTGTTGGATGTTACATGAAAATAATTATGAATCTTGAAAAAATGAGATATGAGTTTTGTGCAGAATGAGCCCATTTGCTCTCATGAGGGAAGTTTCTCCAAATTTGCCTCTATTTACGATCTATGACCAATCTTTGTCACTCTTTGTATTGATGCTTCCTTTCACGGGTTTGAGCTAGTCGCTACTTGGCTGCCAGCATTTTCTCTACTCAAGTCTATTTTATTCTCTATCTTTCACTACCATTTTAGCTATTCTAGCTTTAGTTTGTTTGATTTTCTCTGCTAAAGTCTATTTTATTCTCTATCTTTCTCTGCCATTTTAGCTATTCTAGCTTTAGTTTGACTATTTATAATTTTCTTAATGATTTCTTAGCTAAGTTTAGAGATAAGTTTGAATTTAAATGATTGTTTACCAAAGTTTAGTTGTCTTTGTATTCAAGTTTGAATTCATTTTAGATAGTTTGACTGATTCTATTATATTTGTTTAATAACATTGTTCATTATATTCTCGATCATTTTTTTTATATTATTGCTGGTTATTATTAATTTCTATGCAAAAAGTTTTTTTTTATATTATTTATCACTTATATTTACTAATCATAGCAGGTTATCATAAAATTCTTCTGGTTATTGCAGTTTTTAATCATTTCTTGCAGCACTATTTTAGTCGCTTTAATTAATCACTAGATTCCTATTTTATATTTAACTAAATTTATTCAAATTTTGTTTAACAAAAAAGTTTAAACTTTAAAACAAATTCTTCGCTTAATATTTTTTAATATTTTTTTAAGGCATTTCTCATTTGATCTATTTAAACATATTTCAACTACCATTTTGATAATTAGTTGCAATTAAATTTTGTTTTCTAATTTAAATAAATTTTAATTTTCTTTCATATTAACTAGTAACATTTATGTTAAATTCCTCTCTTAGATTCATTTTTACATATTGCATTCTAGTCTATTTTGAATCACTACATCAACATTAATTCTAGAAATCAAATTGATGAGTTCTAATTACCATCAATGGAAAATGCATATTTCTTTTTTATTTTGTTTTAAGAATTTACTCCAAGTTGCTACAAATGCATCTCTTGAACTAGCCACCACTCCTCAAACTAACATAGATGCATGGTAAGTTAAAAATGAAGAATCTCTTGGATTAACTGGTCTTTCTGTTATTCCTGATTTATATGTCTCGATTGGATAGTGCACTAAACCTCATCAAGCATGGGGAATTTTACAACTAACTTATGATAACTCCACTGAATCACATAAGATTCAACTTTAAGACAACTTGGAAGACCTTGGGTATATTGATTTTAAATCGATGGATGAATTTTTACTTAAATTTGATGCTATTAAAACACAATTAAGTTGTATAAATGTTACTTTAACTGATATTAGATTAATTACTATTATTCTAAAGAAGTGTCTTCCTAAATAATTTTAATAATTTATTACTAACATTCATTCACAACTTGCTATTCCTAGTTTAGCTCCTCAATTAACTTATGATATATTTCAAAATCTTTTACGTCAAGAGGAAGCTAAGTTACTACAATTTGGTACTCTTAGATCTTCTAAACATGCTTTTGTGTCTAAGCATCAAACTCAAAATAATAGATCCTATAATCATAATACTTCTAATAATAATCATAACAATTAAAATCATCATAATAATTATAGATCAAATAATCATGGTCATTCTAATTCTCAACATTATAATAATAATTTTTGGCATAACAATAGTCATAATAAAATTTATCATAATCGTTCTAATAATAGACCTCATTGTACTTATTGTGGGAAATATGGTCATGTGTCCAATAATTGTTTTAAGAAACAAAATCATGAGAAACCTTTTACTCCTTATAATCAAACTAATCAAAACGCTCATAATAATAACTCTTGTCAAGCTTTTATTTCTCATTATGAGATGTCTAATTCTCACCATGGTGATACTACTATGATGATGGCTATTCTTGGAATAACCCTCTAGATTACTATCTTCCTACTCAAAAAAATTTAATTCAAAGTGATACTATGCACTCTCCTTATGACGAATTCCAATTTGATGATTCTTTCTCTCATTTTGATGATATTTTAGAACAAAAAGAGGAAATTATCTCTCACTTTCTTAATGTTACTCTTCCTTCTTTTGATTATTCTATTAACGATATGTGCATTCATCAAGATGAAATTCATGATGATGGTACTAATCCTATGATTGTTGTGGAGGTTAATGATAATGATGATGCTTATACTATCTCTCCTCCTCTTGATATTTCATATTATGGTGAATATGTTACAGATTTGTTTTATGCAACTGAAGATTGTATTTATGATTCTATGATTGATGATTCACAACATGATTTTTCTTTCCAAAGTGTTATTGATTCAGCACTAGAAGATCCCAATGATGGGAGATCTAGTAGTGGTTATTGCCTTATTGCAGTCTTAACTGTTGATCCATCTCCATCTCTATTTTCTATTGGAAATAAATATTCAGAATATACACATGCATCTAAAGTAGTTCTATGGAATCAAAGGTTACCTGAAGATTTGGGTCCTCCTATACAAGCACCTACACCTTTGTATTGTAATAATCAAAGTTCTATTTCAAAGAGTCCTATGTATCATTCAAGCTCCAAGAACGTATCACTCCAGAATCACTTCATGAAAGATCAAGTTGAAGATACACATGAGTCTGTCATCCATTGTAAGGGAAATGATATAACAGTCGATATCTTAACAAAGACTCTTCCTCAAGAGAAATATCAAAATCATTGTAAACATTTGGGTTTGATACCTATTTCTCTAATCACCCCAAGTAAAGATTAAAGGGGGATGTTAGAATTTAGTAATCTTTTCTTGGTTGTTTTATTTAATTTGAGGATAAATCAAGGTATCCTCCTTTTATTTATTTTAGGTTATTCCTAGAAGAATATCTACATGTAATTTTGTCCTATAGTCCAAGTGGGAGGAAAACTCATATTTTTGTAATTCATTTAATAAGGAAATTAGTTTATTCCTCCTTATGAGGATGCTCACACTTGGCACACACTTAGTATGAATGTGACATTCATTCACATGGGAGTTACATGCAAACTCCTTCACTCATCTCTACTTAAGAGATGCTTCTTCACACACTTGACACAATTTTATCTCCTCTTAGTTCTATCATTATTGTATTGATCTTCTTGCTCATATTCTATCTCTCTCTCTTTAGACTTCTCATGCCTCATTCATAATACACAAAGAGATTTTTCTTTTATTTTCCCCTTACAAAAATCTATTGGCTCTTTGTTGGGATTCTTGGAGTATTCTAATGTTTTGGTCATTGATCTTGAAACTCTTTCTCATATTTGGCTTATGGTAAACTCCTTCTTGCACTTCACTTTCTTAGATTATTTCATGAACTTTTTTTTATTTTGTTAATACTTCTAACAATCTCAATAAGTATGATCTTTCTTGTTCTATTATTTTTAATAATATGGAAACTATTATCAATGTTTCAATTTAGGAAAACCTTAAATTATTTTGTTAAAAGGAGAAAACTATGATTTGTAGAGCAGTAAAATTACAACATTATTAATTTGTCACGATTTGTGGGATTTAGTTGAGAAAACACCTACAAATGCATAAGTACTTGCCTCTTGGACATAAGAACAAAATAAGCTCAATAAAATCATCAGAAAGATGGAAAATCTCTTTTTCTCATTTAGCAAGAAATACACAAGAAAATATTGTATGAATTTTTGCTACAATAAAATCAAAGCAAGCTTGAGATCTTTGCAAAATTTATTTCAAAAAAAAGATAAGGTAAAAAATTTTAAATAAAAAAGTATTTTGATGAAATATTCTTTATCTATTAAAGAGTTCTATACTATAGTTATTGGTTAATAGAACATATGAAATTATATAGAGATAAATTGATTAGAAAATAGTAGAGAAAATGTCAAAAACTTTGCCTTTAAAATTTGATCCTATTGTAATAGCTATTGAAGAATCATAAAATTTAAAACTTTATTAGTAAATGAACTCATTGGGTCTCTTTAAATATATGTGAAAAGGATGAATCAATCAACTATAAATTTTGTTGAACAAGCATTTCAATAAAAGATAAATATTTCAAAAAAGAAAGGGAATCACTATGGTGAACCATTATAAAATTTAGAAGAGAAAATGAAGAGCAATGAAAGTGGTAATAAAATTATTACAAATCATAAGTACAATATAATTATTGTAAAAAAAAATGTCATTATGAAATTTTTTTCTACTAGATAACAACTACAATAATTAGATAATAGGAAATGAGAATATATTTGTGAAGATTAAGGAATCTCCTAAAATACTATACAATTGGGAAATGATATAGAAGTTGAAGTTGTGGAAAAGGAATCATTTTTCTCAATAGTAAGAGAAGTATGGAAAAATATATAAAAATATATATGTAATGTTTTATACATTCCAATAATAACATTTAATTTTTTGAATATTAAATAGCTTATTGAAAAAGGGTATCCTTTTATGTTAGAAAATAATCAATGTGTTATTGATGATACGATAGGTAGAGTTTAAATTATACCAAAAGTTGTTATGCTACAAAATAGAATATTTCCTCTTAAACTTGGAGATGGAGACACTTCAGCTTTGAAAGAAGTCATAGATAATGAGTCATGAATATGGAATATGAGGTATGGCCACTACCACTTTTGATCAATATAAACACTTTATAAAAATTAAATTCTAAAAGGGTTACAACTTATGGAATGAGATGATCAAGTTTATGAAGGTTTCATTATTGGTTTGAAACAAGAAGACTCCTTTCGTATCAAAACATTTTGGAGAAAAAATAAGGCGCTTCCTTTTTTTTGCTAGTGATTATAGTAGAACTTGAGTACCTACTTTATGAAAGAAAAGACTAATATATTTTGTGTTTCATCATTTTAAATAATATATAGAAAATAAATTTGATTGATTCTTAAAGACTCTATGTATATATAGATGGAGAGGTTATAGTTCAAATGAAATTCAATATTTAATTTAAAGGAACGGTATTCAAAGGCAATTGACTAGAATTTATACTCCTCAACAAAATGGATTATTTAAATGGAAGAATCATACAATATTAGAGATGACTAGAAGAATTCTCAAGGCTGAGAATTTTTACAATAATTTTTGTGATGGAGTAGTCTGCGTGCAAGAAGTTGAGTCTCTCTTTTGGGAAAAAGGTGGAAGTTTTTTTGCCGATTTTTAAATTTTGTCCAATTGATATAAACATTTGAGGAAATTAAAGTTTGAATACTCGAAAACTTTAGTAGTAGAAAGGTGTAGTGCTCAGATCTACTTTTAAAATAAGTAGTTTATTCTAATACACACATGGTAGAAATTGGTTTTGAGTAGGCATGCGTAAAAACTATTTTTTCAAAATGCCTTTTTCAGGACCATACCATACATGTGTACGACCACCATTTTTACCTAAATGAAAGTGAGATTTGTAAATCCTTTTTGGGAAAATTATCTAAGACACCAGAGATTGATATGCATATTTTTGTGTATTTTTTTATTAAATATCGTTTAATTAATTTTTTGTTCACCCTAAAGTCTCTTTTAGAAACCTCTATTGTATGACACCTATAAATTGACCAAACTTGATCATTTATCCATTTTTCTAAAAATATTTAAGATAATTATTTTTAGATTGATGTCATATAATTTTTTTGTAAAAAACATAAAAAAACAAGTTACATAAAAAATGAGAAAGCTTGCAATTTAGAGGTTATGTACCAATTTGAATAATAAATAATAGAAAAATAATAAAATTAATCAAATCCTCATTAAAATTACATAATCTAATTATAGAGAGTAATAAATGCAATGGGTTGTCAATTTGTCATTAAAATTGACGAGGAAGGCCTTCAAAAGATTATGGAAAGCCATAATTTCTAGGTTCCAATGCCCTAGCTATTAATTTGTAGCTCCAAGGACTAGACTTAGTGCTCAGGATTAAATTTGGAAAAAAATTGAAATCTAATTTTTCAAATTTTACTATGTTTTAGTAAATGGACCACTCCTACTTCTGAAATTTGGTTCTAGATAATTTGAATACCTTTCCAATGCATCAAATGGTTCACAATTTGGAGCTAAGACTAGAAAGTTATGCCTTCTCCAAGTGGACCTAATTTTTATGTATAGTTTTTTGATAATTTTTGATAGTTTGAATAGTTTATTTGTAATAAATATTATGATGGCTCTTCATTTCATTTCCAAGGGATTTTGATGACCCTTGGGATCCATCAGACTTGTATTAACTCAAATATTCGAATAGAATGGATCAATTTTTTTTTGGTTTGCAATCTTGTTGTTCTCAATTTTCATGTCGAATTCTACAATACTGCAGGTATCACACCAGGTATTGTAATTTGGTTTTCATAAATCAGATCACTTGGTCCCACTAATTTTGTCCAACCCAAAACCCAATGGAAATTGTGGGTTACAAATTGAACTCTTAAATAACATGTACTCATTTTAAAACAGATAACTGTCACATAAATATAATAAATTTGTATACAAAAATGAATTTGTAGGCATAATTTTTTTTTAAATTAATACTTCAACAAAACACATGTTTTGAAATTTGTACATGTTTTGAAACAAGCACGTACCCATTTTAAAATGCATATAAATTTTGTAAAAAATGCGTATGCATTTTTTTAATTAGGGATTGGGTGACTGAACCATAAATGTGTCGCTTTTTTAAAAAAATGGATATGCCTTTTTGGTAAGATTCCTAAGGTTAGACAAAATCCCCCCAAATTGGGACCCAACTTCTTGTGCATGCCTTGTAGCTACATTTGTTTATATGCTAAATAGATGTCCAAAAAACGTGAATAGAATTTGACTCCTTATAAAGTATTTAATGGAATAAAAACTTGCGTACTCAATGTCCTCAAGGTTGTCTAATGGTTCACTATTATGAAAAGTGGTCTCATCATGCATTCCCTTATCAACATCTTTCATAAATTAAACTCTATTTTTCATTAAGATTTTTGTAAGGACCTACTCAATATCTACCATCAATTCATTTGTTACACCTATCATGATTTTATTTAAACTTCTCTTACTTCTAAATTCATTATTTTCCAACTCAAGTAATTTATTCATCTCATCCTTGGAAATCAACTCATAAAGTTTCACCAAAACTCTTTCTCTTATCATTTAAACCCGCATCTTGTGTTGTGAGGCTTCTTACCTCCAAAATATCATATAATTCATCAGGTATCTCTTTGTTTACGTCCAGTAATTCTCTATTGTACTTGTTCAAATATTTAATAACATCTTAATTAATTCTAGATTATCTTGATCATCATATTTCTTGTAGTATACCTTTAATTGAACTAAAATACCAAACATAGTTACTTTCTTAACAACATCATCTACTGTGAAATGTGGATTACTATTGGACTAAATTTCAACATCTCCCTTCAAGATTAGTTACATGGTTTAAGAGCATACTACATCTTCTATAAGTGTAGCGGTTGTATCAGGCATTAACATGTTGATATTTTGGTGAAACGACAACTCCTAGTTGTAACAAGTGGTATTAGAGCTTGGTCATAGGTTAGAATCACCTTAGGTCCTGCTGAGGGGGGGATTATTAGAATAAATACCAACGTCCCCCTTTGGGATTCCTAACATGGCTTAACAACATTCTTAATATTCTATAATCCTAGTGGTTATAGTAGGCATTAATAGGTTGATCTTTTGGTGCAACAAAAAACTGCTCGTTTTGTAAGTGCACCAAGATGTTGGTCAATTAAGTGGCAACGCACCCAAAGAAAATGAAACTTTTCATAACCCACTTGGTTTCTAAAAAATTCAAAACCACTCTTTTCTTGGTGTAACTAAGCCTTAAAAAAACCATTACAAAATGGTTAAATTTTCTCATAACTCGTGTGATTTATTAGAAATAAAATTTTTCTCATAACCCATATGGGTTATGAAAAACTTTATATGTTTTTGTAGGCCACAATTTTGGGCCATTTTAAATGCCCAAAAATGTTCAAAAGAAGCAAAAATAAATAAATAACCTCATAACCGGAGCATGTTCTATTTTCAATAATATTTTTTAGCATTTCTATCAATTTTGGACCATGCGACCGCGTTGAAGAGGTAACATTTCATTTTTTCATTGTTTTTGTTATTCATTTTGATTAAAGTGGAGTTTTTAATTGATTTAAGTTTTATTTTAAATTAATTTTATGTTAGATTCTACAAACAATCCTAAAAATTGAAAGGGACAAGAAATAACTCCTACACAATCAAAACAAGAAAAATTCATAGAAATTGGACAACCACATTCACAAAAACAATATTGTGTTTCTCCACAACCACAAAAACCTCAAGAAACTTCTTCACAACAAAAAAACCTTAAAAATATTACTCATGAACAACCACCACTACTGCAAAACCCTCCACCTCCTCTAGTAGATTGTGTATAGGCCACACAAGATGATCTTATCAATTTCCTAATACAAAACACTACCCAAATATCTATGTTAGTGAATAGGTTGAGGTCCTTGACTTAGGAGTACCACTCATCCCTTGTGACAACCCTAGAAACTATGGCCAATAGTGAAAATGAGTTATCTAGATAGGTTACAAAATGAGGGTTATGAAGGGATAGATGTTGTCCATTTTATGCGGATGGGTTCTCATATGATCAAGTTAAAAGAAATGGCATACTTAAAGAGGACATATGATTTTTTTTGACTAATCCTCACACTAATAAAATTGTACTTACTGATATGACATTATTTCCTATAGATTGGTGTGTTCATGATAGGATGAAAGTAAATTTTTGTGATAGGTGGTATATGGTCTTTAACCAGTCACCTTGTAATAATTTGGAGGTGCCTCTATATTTAAAAAAAAAATTGTATTCTAGATTTATCCTCAATAAGAAGCCGAATTACTTTGAAATCCAATAGTTTCAAGGTAGTGGGAGAGACTCTATGTAGTATAGACATCAGGCCCATAGGGTGGTACAACCACATCATAGGAGGTGTACAACTCCTAAACCCATGGTTCATGTCACTATCCCAATATCATTGAAGGAGACTATGGAATTACAGACTCTTCAAGAAGCTTTATCATTTACTGATGTCATTGCTCAACATGGGACACAATTGATCAGAGTAGAGGATGTGCTAGCACCTATGACACCTCCTTCATTTGTGGCACATCCTTCATTAGCATCACCTCATGCATCATTTAGCATGGGCTAGCCCATTAAGAATATACATTCCACTTGCAAATGTTTATGTTATAGTGTAGACATTGACACGAATGAGGATGGTTCGATATCTCATTCATGTTTTTGTTACGGGAGTAGATTCTATGCTTCCATTCTAAAGTATATGGACCTCCCCAATGACCCAATGAGTATGTTGTTATACACATGATCATCCACAGGTGCATTTAATTATGTTTATGACATGTTATCAATTAAGTGACTAAATGTGTTAAACATAAATGAATTTTAATTTTTAGAACAATTTAAAGTGACACATAAAGAAAAAGTATTGCAATGTGCAATATGTGGTGGGATTCCATGTACTTTTCATTCGACTCTACTATCCTGAGTAGTTTCTCTACCAGAGGGAAAGATTTGTAATTTTTTTTTTAAAATAATAATACATTGGTTTAAAAATGTCTTTTGTTAATATATATTTATCATTACTTGGCGCTTTATATGGCTTAAATTAGGTGCTGAGATGTCTTGGGATGATCCCACAAAGATATGTCCCACTTTTAGGGATGAACAAAATTGTGAAGTTAGGGAAAAAAAAAATTTGGCGCCTTCGTACGAAGTAAACACTTCGCACGAAATACCCCAAACAAGAGTCTTCGTGTAAAGACCCCTCTTCGCACAAAGCACCCTACGAGGGGGTCTTCGTGTGAAAAGAGGCTTTGCACGAAGCCCCTTTGGACTGGATTTTTTATAAATTTCCAGCATTTTTTGTTTTTTAATATCATTTTCACTGTCACTGTTTGCGGACCCCAAGCCTTGGAGTGAAGGACCTTAGTACGCCAGCACGCTAGCACCTCCCGAGCTTCTTTGACTTCTTCAGATTGTTAGCAATATCAGGTACACACATTTTTCTCATTTTTTATTGTAAATAATATGTTTTATATTTATTTTAGTTAGTAATTTGTTTTAAATAATTTTTTATTTGTAGAAATGTTGGAAATTTGTAGTTAAATATTATCTAATATGTTAGAAATTAATAGTAGAATTTTAGAAAATCGTAATTAAATATTAGAAAATGATAGAAATGTTAAAAATCATAGTATAAATGTTAGAATATGTTAGAAAATGGTAGAAAATCGTAATAGTTTGTTAGCAACTGTTAGAAAATATTTACAAAACATTAGAAACCATAGTAGAAATGTTAGAAAACATTAAGATTAATGTTAGAAAATGTTAAATTTTAATTTTAACGTAGTAAATATTAGGAATCTCTCTCTCACACACACACACATGTACATGCATTTTTAGTAAATATTAAAGTTATTTATTTTTTAAAATAATTTTTAGTTTGTAAAAATCTTAGAAAATTGTAGTTAAACTTTTGAAAACATGATCTAGTAGTATGTTAGAAAATGTTAAAAAATTGTAGTACAGTAAGTTTCTAGGACCCTTATTCCTCCCTTACGACATATTAAGACACTTAGGATCTCTTATGAATCTCAAGATCTTATAATACATATTAGATGTCCTATGACCCATTGATGTACATGTTAGGTTCCATTAATATAGACAAGGACTCATTGTTTCGCTCAAGGCTCCTTAAGACATTCTAGGATGAATTAATATAACCTATGATCTCTTATGATCTATTATGAGGCCTACAACCCCTTAAAACATTCTAGGACCATTGTGTATCGCTTATGACATCTTACTTGACACATAGGACCCCTTAGGACCCATACAACCCATTATTATATCTTAAAATGTCCTAGGACACATCCATCTATCTTAGCTTCTGTTAATACATATGTGAACCCATTGTTGCCCTCAAGAACCCTTAAGACATACTAGTATCAATTAATGTAACCTAAGATCCCTTAGACCACTTATCACATCTATGACCCATTAACATTGTTGGACCATTATACATCCCTTATAACATTTTAAGACATATATGACCCATTCAGATCATCAAGACTCATTAACATATCTTAGGTTGTCTTAGAACACATTTATGTATCTTAGATTCAATTAATATCATACAAGGATCCACTAATGAAACATAGAACCCCTTAGGACATCTTATGTTACCCCTAACCCCTTAAGATACTCTACCTGACCCTTATCCATCCCTAACATTATCTTAAGACACATCTAGGACTCATTGTTACCCACGACCCCTTAAGACACTCTAGGACCAATTATTGCACCTACGACCCATTAACATTCTAGGACTCTTATCTGGATCCCTTAAGACATCTTATGTGATATATGACCCCTTAAGACACTCTAGGACCCTTATCTATACCTTAGGACCTCTTATGTTACCCATGACCCCTTAAGACACTCCAGGACCACTTATTGCACCTATGACTCATTAACATTCTAGGACTCTTATTTGGATCCCTTATGAAATCATAAAACAAATATGAAACCTTAGGACCCCCAAGACCCATTAAAGAATCTTAGGATGTCCTAGGACCACTTAGACCACTGATCACATCTATGAACCATTAATATTATTGGACCATTATACATCCCTTATGATATTTTAAGAAATATATGACCCATTCAAATCCTGAAGACCCATTAACATATCTTAGGTTTTCCTATGACATATTTATGTATCTTAGATTCAATTAATACATACAAGGATCCACTAATGTAACCTAGGACCCCTTAGGACCTTTTATGTTACCCACGACCCCTTAAGACACTCTATGACTCTTATCTATACCTTAGGACCTCTTATGTTACCCACGATCCCTTAAGACACTCTAGGACCCTTATCTATAGATTTTGACATCTTATGTTACCCACAACCCCTTAAGACACTCTATCTTATGACATCTTATCTGGATCCCTTATGAAATCTTAAAACAAATATGAAACCTTAGGACCCCCAAGACCCATTAAAGAATATTAGGATGTGCTAGGACCACTTAGACCACTTATCACATCTATGACTCATTAATATTATGTTATCCACAACCCCTTAAGACACTCTAGGACTCTTATCTATACCTTAGGACCTTTTATGTTACCCATGACCCCTTAAGATAATCTAGGACCACTTATGTAACCCACTACCCCTTAAGACACTCTATGACTCTTATCTATATGTTAGGACCTCTTATGTTACCCACAACCCCTTAAGACACTCTAGGTCATATTAGGTCCTAATAGGTCATATTAGGTCATATTAGGAAACAAGGTATGTCTAAGTTGTTTCTCTACTTAAAGACCTAACTAGACCTATTAGGACCAAGTAGACCTAACTAGGACCCATTAGGACCACTTAAGATAGTCTAGGACCACTTATGTTACCCACAACCCCTTAAGAAAGTCTAGGACCATTTATGTTACCCACGACCCCTTAAGACACTCTATTACTCTTATCTATATGTTAGGACCTCTTATGTTACCCACAACCCCTTAAGACACTCTAGGTCATATTAGGTCCTAATAGGTTATATTAGGTCATATTAGGAAACAAGGTATGTCTAAGTTGTTTCTCTACTTAAAGACCTAACTAGACCTGACTAGGACCTATTAGGACCAATTAGACCTATTAGGTCTTTAACCAACATTAGTCTGACCAATTAGATGTATTAGGACCAATTAGACAGGTAACTGGACCAATTAGGACCTATTAGGAATAAAATTTAGGACCTATTAGACTTAACTAGACATCTTATGTTACCCATGACCCTTTAAGACACTCTAAGGTCCTTATTTATAGCTTATGACCTCTTATGTTACCCACGACCCCTTAAGACACTCTAGGACCACTTATTGCACCTACGACCCATTAACATTCTAGGACTCTTATTTGGATCCCTTAGGACCCCTTAGGACCTCTTATGTTATCTACGACCCCTTAAGACCTAATAAGTCCTCTTATCTTATCTACGACCCATTAAGACCTAATTAGTACATCTTAGGACCCTTAAGACCTAATAAGACAACTTACGTGACCTAATAAGACCTATGATTTTATATATTTAGATATTTGTTTCCATTTTACATGCAGTTATAACATGTAATCAAGTACTTAATTATTAACACTTAGATTTCACATGTTATGTATCTAGATGGTTGCTCAGGGTGCACCTCAGACTCCTGATATGCATACTATTTTTCATATTGTTGATACGGAGATAGCTCAACTTAGAGAGTCTATCCATACATCTACAGGGGATGATATATATAGAAATACATGTGCTACTATATTGAGTAGTTTGGAGACTATGACTTCCAGATTGAGGTCTCACTCCTCCTTCATGCCTCAGGTAGTTGAGACCATTTTTTGAGACTTGAGGGAGGAGGTCTCAGATGATGTTTCCTTGGCAACGGTTTAGAACCTCGTCCCCAAGGAAACCATCAAACAAGAGGTTTTCCCACATTATGAGGGGATGTCAGTGGTGAGGGCATATCAAGTCACACAATGTGTGATACCTTAGATCACATGTATGATTTACCCTTGATTTCTTGCAGCACATGGTTGTTATCCAAATAATGACCAGATTCCATTATATTTTGTAGAACAATTGTATGCTGAGTTCTATTTGGGACTCAGAGTCAACTATTTAGATCTCCCATTATATTATGGTCAAGGGCTTAGTAGGGTTGCAAACCATGATTAGTATCATAGGGCTTATCGAGTTGTCTAGCCTCGTAGATAGCTAGTTGGGGATAGGACTCTGGCAGTGGCACCGGCGATGGCTGCTACTGTAGATAGAGTCATCATTGCTTCTCAGAGGGGAGTTTTGGATAGTATAGGATAGATTGATTCTGCAACCACATCCATCACTTTAGATTCAGTGGGAAGATACATTTTGACTAGACTGAGTAGAGCTAGATCATATTCTAAGGCTTCATCTAGTACTACTGTAGGTATGAGTGAGGTGAAATAGAGAGCTATAGGTCTTCATGTACCTAGAGAGATACAAGCATTGTCGGGTCATCAGAGTACTTTAGATATGGTCCTTTACTTTTTGGAGGATCTCTTGTAGGCCTATTCTCATATTGCCGACACACACAAGATCCTAATACATTTAGTTAGGGATTTCATTGCACTTGTACGGGGTCCTGTAGTTCCATCGAGACATGACATGCCATCTAGTAGTCAAGCACAACATATTGTAGAGCGTCATGCACCCATATATCACTCTATAGCTATAGATCCAAGTATACAAATTGGAGATGTACGCATCACCACTGAGGGCCTAGATGCTTTTGATGAGCAGTAGTGTCAGTTGGGTCAGGTGGACATTGGCACTAATGGCAGGTCATTTATGGATATGTTATTGGATCCAGATGGTTTAGGTTCTACATCACTCCCCTCCCAACTAGTGTCACCCCTAAACTCCTCATTGCTACAGAGGTTGGGGACCTTAGGTGGTGTGGGTGATGCAGTTTCAGTTGATGATATGATGGTGCAGTGTGCTGATGATCCTCCCGCTCCTGAGTCCTAGGTACATATAAAATTTTCTTTTTTTTATTAGGAGTTTTAGTGAATAATTAATTGTAGACATGTGTATTGATGTTTGTTCAATGTATAATATTTTGTAGGCACAGTTAGCAGAGCATGTTACCTCTAGTGTGGGCTCAGAGAATCTTTCTATGAGAGATCCACATGATGTGACACCTACTAGTGGTCAGGTAAGTTTTAGATATATGTATGTTTAAGCATGCATGTGTACACATGAATTTATATATTTCAAGTACTTTACATAATATATATACCATGTATGTATGTATATAACCAACTGTTGTACACTAAATTTGTAGGGGTTAGTCACTTCTTTACAACCAGATGATGCTTTCCATAGGAGCAATTTAGCAGATGTGACACCTAGTAGTGGTCAAGTAAGTTTTAAAAATATGTAAGTTTAAACATGCATTTATAATATTTTAATTATTTTAGATTATTATCATATATACATGCATTTATATTCGTAGGGATCAGTTGTTGTCTCATAGCTAGAGGATGCTCATGGAAGTCACTCAGAGGGTCACTCTGTTTGCATGCACCTAGATGATTCCCTAGTTTAGGACATGTTGAACATATCTTTTATTTGAGACTCAGTTTATGATTCCAGACGTATATTTGATTAGAAATGTATATATTTGATTAGATGTACTTATATTTGATTTGAGACATATACTTGATTAGAGACATATGATTCGAAACACATATTTGATTAGAGATATATATTTGATTAGAGACGTGTATTTGATTAGATGATATTATTAGATAATATGATATGATTTGATTAGATGATTTTATTAGAGAATTTTATTTGATGATATGATTTGATTACATGGTTTTATTTGATTAGATGATATGATTTGTTTAGATATGATAAATAATATAACTAATTTCATCATTCTTTAGTGTCTTAAGGGGGGGTCTTAAGGGGATCTAGAATTAATATCATAAAAGATAACTAGTTAATACATGTAACTAATGCATAATAACCATTCTAACTAATTCTAGAACTAACACATGTCATAAGTACTATAACTAATTTCATCATTTTTTAGTGTCTTAAGGGGAGGTCTTAAGGGGATCTAGAATTAATATCATAAAATATAACTAGTTAATACATGTAACTAATGGATAATAACTATTCTAACTAATTCTAGAACTAACACATGTCATAAGTAATATAACTAATTTCATCAAAGCATACATAAAATCTTTAACTAATATGCAATCTATAAAAATCATTGAATAATCAAAGTATACATATAAAATTCTATATATTAAAATCATTGAACCATCAAATAGGTTCATCATATATCAACAAATTATAGTCCATCATATGTTTAAATATATAAACAAAGTATAATGAAATTTAATCCAGAGATATCAAGTAGGTCCTAACACAAGAAATAAACTTATACATATTATACTTTTTAGACCAACTCAAGTGGTTCAAACTTTTCATGGAGAACATGTAACATTCTCTCATGATCCTCACTATCTAGTCTCCACTTACGACATCCACATTGAGATTTAACTATATGAAGAAAAATGGATGTGGCAACTACTAGGTGACTATATTGAAACACGTTATTGTCTGGTTCATAATCAAAAAAGTGAATACCATGTTGAATTACTTTGATTTGCTTGAAATATGTTCCCTCTAAAATAACTGAACCTAGAGGTCACAAATTTTAACAATATATAAATTTAAACAAACTCAATTTGAAATTTGTTAAAAGGTTGAAATTTAAAATTTAAAAATTGAGTTCAATATATTGATGTAAACCATATACAAACCTATGGGGAACAACATTCCATCACTTTCTTCAGGTTAAAGTAACTTCATCCTCTTTGCAGTACAATGTAGTAAATAATAACCATCTCCTTCTACATTTCCACACTCAACAATCACTGCAAAGACATCTCCTGCATAGTAAATTTATATATACATGTGTGAGATCTTAAAATAAATACTTAGTTAAATCTATAGATCTATCTATCTATCTATACTTGCAATTCAATGTATCATATAATGTGAAATATATATACTTACCAATTTTGACCAATCCTGAGATATGATCGTAATCATTAGAAATCAAAGGAACATCATCAAAGTTTTCATAGTCATCTCTATCATATTTATCAGTAACAACTAGTGGCACTATATTCCATGAGCCTACATATCCATGATCTTGATTGATACATTCCTCAGAATTGTCAGGAATGCAAAGACAACGAAAGCATGAGTAGTCCCTAGTGTTCAACATCCAATTGCAACAATTCGTACTCATAACCGAATGCAAAGATCACGTCTTTTCTATCCTATTGCAACCATGCATAATTTTTCTATCTGCACCTGAACAAATGCATATATAATACATTCTATATAAATATAATTTGAATAAAAAATATCATAAAAATTTTAAACACTTTCAAATAATTTAAAAATGTGTGGATACCTTTTATCTCCCAAAATTTTCTATATGGCACTGCCTGAGTCCTCATTTGGTGTGAAATGTGTCTTGCACCATTCAACCACATCATGTGCATTTTTTATATGCACTCCCTTATAATTCATTTGATACTTTCGTATAGCATGTTTGATGCAAGCTTTGGAACCATCATGTTCACCTTTTCCATGTCCACTCTCAAAGAAACTCCAGACATGTGGTATGTTTTCATTACGATGATATCTACATAGTGCATAAAATGGTCTGGATGATTTGAATTGTGCATCACATCCATCTGACCAAACATAATGTTTATCAATTTTTATACCTCTTTCTTTCGAATTTGCAAAAACCATCTTGAAGCAGTGTTTCACATAATGAATGTCATGCTCTCTATCATCACTTATATAAAAATGATATTCCTTCTTGATAAACCATGCTTCAAATGTTCTCTGAATACCATCCAAATCTAATTATGCATGTTGATAATAGACATGTACCATAATAGTAATTTACTCTGAAAAATAGTATTCTGACTGAATTACCTTTTGATGAACAAAAGAATAATTTTCTACAAAATCAACAATTGATACAATAGTTCCAAGTGGGAAATTGTCTCTCAGTGTTTGAAATTGTTGTGCTTGCCACTTTGCAAAAAAAGCATGATGAATTTAAGGTTGAATCAATTTTTTAAAATTTTCCATAAATACTCCAACATTTATCTCCTCTTCAACATATTCTAACCTTTTGGATTCTTTCCCAAATTTTGTTTCATTCTTTACGTATTTGTAACTCTTGCAAGTTACCATCTTTGTTACATCAATATTTTCATTTTTCAAAGGAAAAAGAGAGAAATCGGTACATGTTTGGCATATTCCTTTTATACAATTTATTTGTCCAGCTACATCATCTCTTTTGTCACATAAAATGGATGAGATGAACTCACTTCGTCTAGTAGGAGGAGCCTTTTCAAAATCATAAGTGTCTTCTACAAACTTTCAAAAAACCTAATAGTGGAGATCAAATTCAATATGATAACGACAACAAGTTTCAAACACTTTGTTTGTCCTGATATAATATGGCTTCAATCTTTCAAACAATGTTTTCCCAATCTTTATATTAGGATTTGAACTACAAAATGACACATACATTTCAGGTTGTGTTGTATCCAACCAATGTTTCATATGATATTCATATTGATTAGCTGAAATTCTATGTTTGATAACATCTCTAGTGTTTGGTGAAGGACATGTATTATCATTCCAAAATGATGTGACCAATTTTCTTGTTCCTTCATCAATCCTATCAGAACGATGAGCTCTACAAATGATTGCCCAATTGCCTTCCAAGGTGCTATCATCCAAAAGTATTCTCCTATTAACATATCATGATATTGTTTTCCTATTAAAACCAAACTAAGATGAAACTGGAGATATCTATCTTTTTCATCCCATAGTGTTACCTACAATGGATGTCAACATAACTTTTCTTATAATGGACTTATCTATAGTTCAAGATCACTTCCCTAGTTGGTTCAAACCTTTCTTAAGATTTTCAATCATATTAGTTTCCATGTCAACAACTTTTCTCTTCTTTGATGATGTGTCTTGTTAATCTCTATTGAGCATTTGAGGTTGTCATTAGTATCAAAGGATACAAAACAAGTCGGTCGGTTACTTATATTGAGTTGGTCAGTAACCAAAAGTAAGACAAAGTAGTCGGTAAAGCTTTTACACCAAGCATCACATAGTTTACCGAGCACTAGTGACACTGACACCAAGCATCGTAGTATACACCGAGTAGATTATACAGTGTGTATCTATGATCATAGAAAATGGCATAGTAATATGAAATGGCACATTCTTCTATGCAAATGGTTACAATAGATCGTAAAATGGTTTACCAAGATTGAGGAGCATTTATTGTAAAAGATATTCATTAAATGTAATGTTTATCTTATTATAATAGTTGATCTAGGTTAATTTTGCACCGTAGATCTTAGGGTTATGATTATTTTTTGTAACCTAATTTTTGCTAAAGCGGCAAAAATAGAACACTATATATTTTGTATGTTCACACCATTTTATAAGGTTGGTGAGCTGATATATATGAATCACGGAGCACTTGAAGCCATTGCCTAACTTCAAGTCAATTAGTTTACAGAGCATAACAGAGTACAGAGGATATCAGATTGACCAGAATCAGAAAAGGCTACCGAATAGAACAAAGTAGAGAACCATCATAGATAAGGTGATATTTTGATAAGCACTTATTGATCTATTTTAGACAATCGAGTTGTCAACTAGCAAATAATTGGCTATTACTTTCTGACAATTGTAGTAGATTTTTTGATAAAATCTCTTAACAGAGTAAACTTATTAGTCTTATGTAAATCTCTTAACTGAGTACACACTTCATTAGTGTTGTTAAAATCCTATAACTAGGTAGATCTATCTGATCTAATATGTTACTCCTAATAGGGTAAGATCACCAGAAGTGATCAAAACTTGTAGCCTTAACAGGCAAACTTTTTCTATCTGAAGTAGTGAAGAATTTGTGGGTGACATCCCCACCATAGTTTTTACCTTCTTACAAGGGTTTATGCATTACCAAAATACTTGTGTTATGTGATTGTCATATTGATTTCATGTTGTTTACTTTCTTAAGTTAACTAGATGATTGATCTATGCAATTATATTAAAATTATTTTGATCGGTTATCACAGTAGACAGTTATAGATTTGAAAGGTTTACAAGTAAAGTTTTTGAAGGCACTAATTCACCCCTCCCCTCTCAGTACCTATCTCTCCTAATTCCAACAATTGGTATCAGAGCTTAGTTCTCTTGATGAACAGTCTAACCACTAAAGGGTAAAGATCTAAGTCATGGAGAGATACAAACTTGACAAGACTATTGAGAATCAGAAGATACAAATATTGATGTTTGTGGAACAGTATAAACAAGCCAAGGAAGAGCTGAAGAAATTATTGGTTGAAAGAAAGAACCTTGCAATTTAGCTGAATGAAATCAGTTATCACGAAGAACCTATTGATGAAATATTTGATCATATTGGATTAAGCTCTAGAAGCATCTCTGACAGATCCAAAAGCATAATCTCTAACTTATCTAAAAAGAATCAACATCTATCTAAGCAAGTGAAAGCACTTCAAATCGGTCATGACTCTCAAATGGTGAGAATGGTGGAAATCATGAACAATGCTAGACAAGCTGAACAAGATCAGAATCTGGCTATTGAAGACTGAAGATTGATGACTGAACAACTTTAAACAAAAGAAAGTGAAAAATAGAGACTCACTAATCGTCACTTCCAAGTATCAAATCAGATGATGACAGTTAATCAAGAAATGAACTGAGTAAATGGAGAATTATCAAGAAGACTTGAAGATGTTGCAATACTTAGAGAAGATAATGAAAAACTGAGAAATGAAATAAAGATACAAAAGCAACACAATGAGATGATGAAGATAGCTAAGGACAGTTATAAAAAGATTGATGATTTCTTGACTAATCAGAAAAGATTCAAAAGTAGAGTTGGTATAGGCTACACCGGTGAAGGAGAATCATCGCAACAAGCTGAAAAAGTCAACAACAATCAAAGTTAGAAACCTAAAGTGTTGACATGTTATCACTATGGAAAACTAGGACATACATCTAATGTGTGTAGAAGCAAAGCACAAGGTAAACCTCCTATCATTCCTAAATTCAATGGATATTGTTATTACTATGGTAAGTTTGGACATCCAGCTTATGAATGTAGAGCTAAGAAAAATGACATTGCTAACAATACTACTGAGGAGAAAATATGCTATACTTGTAATAAGCATGGGCACACTGCAAGGGATTGCAAGGAAAAAATGAAACAAGTCTGGACACCTAAAGAGAAACTACAACGAAAGCCATATCAACCAAAGAGACAAGGTAACTCATATGTTTGGGATTATAATACATGGACTAATTATACTATATGTGGTCAATATGGACATATTGCAGCAAACTATTACAGAAAGAGTTGGATTGGACAATCAAGAAACTGGACAAATGTAGGAATGGCATGTATGCACTATCACAAGGTTGGTCATTTAAACAAGAACTGCAGAGACTGAGCACTAGATGAAAACCATATATTTGAGAGTGGATATAACATTGTGGAAATTATGAAGTTAAGGAACACAATGTGGAAGAAGGCATCTAATGAGAATGCTAAGTCAAGTAACACTGTCGATGAAACCTCATCCACTAGATTGGGTGACATCGGTACCTCCACTTAAGATGACAAAGGTATGTATGGAACTGACATTTTAAATGATCACATTTTACATACAGTTCCTTATATATGATGTACAAATACCAAATTTGCATGAATAAAGATGCACTATGGTTTATGTGTTATAAGTTTGCAAATGTCACATAGTTGGTAAAAGAAGAAACAAGAGTTGATTACCCATTGGTAATCACTATGCAAGGTTAACCAACAACAGTGCAAACCAATGAAGAAATTCTATATTAACTGAGCAAAGGAAATTGTAGACATTACCGAGCTGACAACTATTTCATATC
Organism: Chamaecyparis obtusa; assembly: GCA_027943335.1. NCBI lineage: Eukaryota > Viridiplantae > Streptophyta > Pinopsida > Cupressales > Cupressaceae > Chamaecyparis > Chamaecyparis obtusa. The sequence goes on along the minus strand of BSBK01000123.1, from coordinate 580,155 downwards.
AAAAGTTAGGTCATGCATTTAATGCACCAAATTTTGAGCGGGAATATCGAAAAATCTATAAATACTCAAAAATAGAGTTCATTGTTACATTGTGATTTCGAAGAATAGAGATTTTATAGAGAAGAGTTTGAGCTAAAGATTTTCAAGAAAAGATTCAAAGCTACTGTAGATCGAACCGATGATAATTCTTTGAGGATATCGAGTAAGTTTATTTACTACCGAACACTGGTTATATATTGCTTGCCAAAACCCTAAGAAATAATTTATGGCATCAACATCGACTGCAAGCAAAACACAAAATATTGAGGAGGAAGTAGAATTAATTGTTAGGGCTAATTTTGCTGAGGCCAAATTTAAACCACATCCCAAGGTTGCAGCACAAATAGACAATATGGGTGCATTTTCGAGTATTCCAAATAGGGTTTTGTTAACAGAAGACATTAGGGCATATATTCACTGCAAAATTAGAGAAGTGTGTGATTTTGAGACCATTGCTACTTATCAACAAGTTTGTGGATGGGATGGAAAGATAAAATCTAAATATAAGAAGATTGGGGAGTCAAGGTTATTGTGTTTTACATACTTCCCACAAACATTCAAAAATGACTCGATAAGAATCATGCTAAGCATATTTCATGATGGGAAATTATGGCTGGACAACCTTGTTGAGGTTACAAAGAAGATTATCAGTAGGGTTATTGGGTACCCTACAACCAACAAAGCCAAAGCTTTTCAAAGTTTGTCTCATTGTGACATTGAAAAGAAAACTAGAGCTTAATGGGATGGTAGGGCACTAAAAATCTCAACCATCAAAGACACAGTGGTAAAATTTGCAGCTCATGTCATCAGGTACAAGATATTTCAATCTAGCAGACCAAATAGTGTACCCTGCAGTGCCGTGGACGTGGCATATAAAATTGTGAAGAAAGATCACCAGGTAGATCTTGCCAAACTACTACTACACCAACTGCAAGACAATATGAAGACAATAAGATCAAAGAAGTCCAACACATGTAAGTACAAATCACTACTTGTTTGTACATTTTTCTATCTGCAAAAATATGTACCTAGTATCGGTAAGGTAAACTGGCAATCAGACAAACTGATAACTACACAAATTGGTGAAATGATGAAGAGTCTAGGAAATAATCTAAATAAGGAATTCAATGCATATTTCAAAGAATTTCAAACAAAAATGCAGCAAAGGAGTAGAATTCCAAGGGAATTAGTAAGTAAATTTGAAGATGACATATGTTTTATAGTCAGCACAGACCACTCAATGATAAAGGCAGTAGAACCAAGAACAAAATGGTTAGCACCGATGGGATATGAAATGAACTACAATTTCACTTTAAAATCTATCAATGCATTGCTGGCATTATCGATAGACATCACTGCCAGTAGGTTTGGCATATATGAGGAAGCTAAGTCACGAATCACTACATACATAGAGATCAAAAAAATGTCTAGAAGGGCAAAGAAAATGAGAAAAGATCTCACAGCAAAATATGGAAATGCACCCACCTCATCTGCGGAGTCACCGATTATAGAAACAACTGAAGGTCAGTTATAGTTGGCTGACAAGCCCTATGATAGCAAGGAGACCAAGTTAGACAAAGAAAAGGATAACACATTGGTTCCTCCCACCAATGTTGAACAGGAAATGCAGTTACCAGAACCTAAAGGAATGAAGACACATTCGTCAACTGCAGCACAACCTACCAAGAAAGAAGAAGTAGTAAAAGTAGAAAAAAGAAGAGCAGCTACACTGACATGGAAATATGTTAAGAGAAAGAACAAGAAAGAAGCTAAGACACCAAAGAAAAAGAGGAAATACATAAGAAACAAAGTAGGTCTAGAGGATACAGAAACTAAAAATGATCCTAATCAATTCAAGTTAGTTTGTAACAAGGAGTACAATAGAAGAAATAATTGAAGATATAATTGAAAATGGAAATCTTACAGATCCAGGCATAGAAAAATTTGACAAAATGTCAATTGAGGACAAGACAAAGCTAGAACATGCTATCATCCAGATGATGATTAAATTCAAGAAAGTACCAATGGAATTTGCATGTCAATTACCAAAGGAACTTGATGACAAAATAAATGAGAGATGGGCTATTGCACTAGATACAGAGAAAAGGAAAAGAGAATGTTCATTAAGTCGAGCAGCCTCACACTTTAGCTATGCTATTGTAAGTGAATACATGACAAAGTATCAGGCTAGATTTCTAGTCAAGAATAGAGCTATGCAGATAATGGATGAGAATGTGGGTGATATGGATGTCACATGTGATTCTTTGTGGACATCAATCTTGAAAGTAGAAGAGAAAGTTGAACAGGAAGCATTCCTGAAACTGTCTAAGAAGAGACACAGTTCAAAAGGTAAAGGTATTTTCATTGATGATAACAAAGGAAAGAAAACAGAGGACACTGATATATCAGTTACTGAGGTAATTGATATCATCGAACAAAAGGAAGACATAATAATTTCACAGGATGCACCGGATGAAGTAAAGATCCACTTGCAAATGAAAACCATGATGATGCACTCATTGAGGACATCACTAATGGTGATCCTGATGATGAGGATGACAAAGATGTGACAATTGCACCAAACAAAGATGAAGCACTAGACACTGATAGTGTGTTCACATCTCTACCGGGTGAACTTCTTGTACATGTAGAGGCGGTTGAAATAATTTCACAAGTACAACCCGATGCTTCTCATCCCGAGAAAACTAAAGATACAACTGAGATACAAGCACCTGAGAAACTTGCAGATACAAATGAGCCTACCAAAATAGAGGCACAGCCTATAGAAACAAAGGAACTAGAAGAAACAAAGTCGATCGAGGTGAACCCACCTAACACTACAACCGAGACTCCCATACCATCTACTAAGGAGTAGAAGAAGGAAGATACGGTGTCAACTGGGAAGGATACTCTGAAAAGTGGAGAAAAGGATATTATTATTAGTGAGAAGAAGTCACCTCTTGCACAGAAGAAGAAGAAGAAGAAAAGAAAAGGGCCGGTCACCTTTGATGAAGTTATAATTATACCATAATGTGACCCAAGAACCCTAAGCCCTGAGGAACTAAGTAGATATGGGGAATTATGTTCAAGGAAAGTGGCACAAGAAAAGTTAAGGCAAGAACACAAATGAAAAGAAGTGTTAAATGATGTGAGGGATATTCTACAACAGATAGTACCGGAGACAAATATTGATGAGAATACTCCAATCATAGATCAACTTGCTACACTCATTAACAAAATCAATGCCCCTGATATAGATGCAAAAAAAAGAATAGAAGAATGGGCAGAATCAAAGATTCAAAACAAATTGGCAGAAAGGATTAGCACAGAAGTGGCACTGAAAAAGGTAAAATTATTTGAGGTTATTACTGAGGTAAAATCTATCACCTAGATAATCTGTCAATTTTTTATCAAGCTTTGTACTTTAGACACCTTCACTGTAGAAGTTAGTGAAAAGATAAAAGGTTTAAAAGAAGAGATTCAGTTGAGTACACAAGCAATTATAACCAAGCCGAATGCTTTCTTAAAGCATATTCACTGAGTTCAGGAACTTCGGCAGTTGATAGCAGATATAAGGAAACAAGAAGAGAAAATCATTGATCAAGTTACAAAGTTACAAAGAGAACTCACTCCTTACTTGAAAATTTTTTAAGCACATATTGCCAAAGCTAAACAACTTGTAGCAACACCAAATATTTTAGCATTTGATAATATCTTTGACATGCATGCACAAGTCAGTCTTGAGCATATTGCTCTTACCAACTTGAAAGAGGAATGAGACAACCTCTTGGAGTCTGTAAAGAAAACCCATCCAACCATTTTTGGTAAGATGTAAGTATACATTCTATTTTTTGTATTTGGCATTATTATCAAAAAGGGGGAAAACATGTATATGCCAAATAAGTATACTTTGATATGTATATATTACCGGGAGCATGCACCGAGGGGGAGTACTTTGTACTTAGAAACATTTTTTGTTGTGGATATGTATATGGTGGAGATATAAGGAATATATAGAAACATTAAATTGTCTATATACATTTGAAGTTTTGATACTAATGCCAAAGGGGGAGATTGTTAATCTCTATTGAGCATTTAAGGTTGTCATTAGTATCAAAGGATAGTAAATAGGTCAGTCGGTTACTTATATTGAGTTGGTCGGTAACCAGAAGTAAGACAGAGCAATCGGTAAAGCTTTTACACCGAGCATCACATAGTTTACCAAGCACCAGTGACACCGACACTGACAAACAGTAAACACTGAGCATCATAGTATACACAAAGAAAATTATACAATGTTTACCAATGATCACAGAAAATTGCATAATAATCTGAAATGGCACATTCTTCTATGCAAACGGTTACAACAAATCATAAAATGGTTTACCAAGATCGAGGAGCATTTATTGTAAAAGATATTCATTAAATGTAATGTTTATCTTATTATAATAGTTGATCTAGGTTAATTTTGCACCGTAGATCTTAGGGTTATGATTATTTTTTGTAACCTAATTTTTGCTAAAGTGGAAAAAATAGAACACTATATATTTTGTATGTTTGCACCATTTTATAAGGTTGGTGAACTAATATATATGAATCATGGAGCACTTGAAGCCATTGCCTAACTTCAAGTCAATCATTTTATAGAGCAGAACAGAGTACAAAGGATATCAGATTGAGCAGAATCAGAAAAGGCTACTGAGCAAAACAAAGTAGAGAACCATCATAGATAAGGTGATATTTTGATAAGCACTTATTGATCTATTTCAAATAATTGAGTTGTCAACTAGCAGATAATTGCCTATTACTTTCTGACAATTGTAGTAGAGTTTTTGATAAAATCTCTTAACAAAGTAGACTTAACAGTCTTATGTAAATCTGTTAACCGAGTACACACTTCATTAGTGTTGTTAAAATCCTATAACTAGGTAGCTCTAGCTGATCTAATATGTTAGTCCTAATAGGGTAAGATCACCAGAAGTGATCAAAACTTGTAGCCTTAATAGGCAAACCTTTTCTATCTGTAGTAGTGAAGAATTTGTGGGTGTCATCCCCACCACAGTTTTTACCTTCTTACAAGGGTTTCTGCGTTACCAAAATACTTTTGTTATGTGATTGTCATATTGATTTCATGTTGTTTACTTTCTTAAGTTAACTAGATGATTGATCTATGCAATTAGATTCAAGTTATTTTGATCGGTTATCACAATATAGAATTATAGATCTAAAAGGTTTTACAAGTAAATTTTTTGAAGGCACTAATTCACCCCTCCCCTCTCAGTACCTATCTCTCCTAATTCCAACAGTGTCTATACCCAATAATTTTAATGCCCCTTCCAAATTTTTGTTTATAAGTATAAGTGAAAGCAATTGAGCTTGCTCAAGTGTTTCAAAATTATCAAATATATCCAATATTTCTCTTGCTATCATTTTCATTGATCTCTTCTTAGTAAGACTTAATGGTTGATCATTAGCAAGTGATCTCAAATTCTCCACATCCATTGTAAGTAAATGATCTAAGTTTCTATAATTAATATTTTTCTTTACAGTTTGAGCTAAATTTAAAAGTTCATCCATATCAGTAGGAGCATGTGATGTTGACCCTTCTCCAACATAAATTGTTTGAGATTTCATAGGGAGTAATCTTGACCCTTCTTCAATGTGCAATTCTTTGACTTGACTTGACCCTCCTACTTCAGCTTGTCTTTCAACTTCTTTAGTTTTATGATAATATGCCAATGCAACTTCACAATTCCTTTGTTCAGTACCGGGTGACCTTTTTCTAGAAGATTTACTTTGTCTTCCCTTCTTGTTTCCCATTTCTTTGAGCTCCAAAAAATGTCTTCCACAAGATCGTCAACAAAAAATTTCTTCTTCAAAAAATACTTTAACCTAATATTTTTCCTCTTCAAAATTATGTCTTTGAAAAAATAGAAATATCAATCCTCCTTCAAAAAATGCCTTCAATAATAGAAAATGTGAATTTATTAATTGCAATTTGATATAAATTATAAACAAAATGTTTTACTTTTATACCATTCCAAAAAAATTTTACAAAATAATTTTACTAGCCGACTTCGCTCGAAGTACATACTTCGTGCGAAGTACCCAAGGCAAAATTCTGACAAGTGTCTTTTTGCCAGGATTTGTGCAAGGGGTCTTCACACGAAGACCCTCAAGTGTCTTCATGTGAAGGGGGTCTTCACACGAAGACCCCAAAACTGAAATTTTGCCCTTAGAAAACAACTAAACTTCAAAAAAATGGTCCTCCGGGGCCTAATACAAGGACTAACAAGATGATTTTTTCAAACAAATGATTTCAAATGATGCTATTTGGAACAAGCTTTCTAATGAATATAATTTTAATACATATTGAGTTCATTATCACTTTTAAATATTATTTTAAATAAACATAGGCTGTTTGGTCATTCAACAACCTGTCTCTTCAAGACTTCAGGAAAAATAGTAAATTATAAAAAAAAAATTATGAAAAATATGTAGGAAAATCATATTTATGTTACCTTTCTATGAAAAAAAGAAAAAATGAATTTCTATATACACAGATCAAGTTAGAGCGATCCAAGTGACCTTATGTCTAAATTATAGTTACTGTCACTTTAAAACTTAATAAACTATGAAATATTGATCCAAAATGAATAAAACCAATTGCATCCTTTAGATATTGAAGTTAAAAATATAATCTTGAAATAATTACATTGTTATCATATTTAAAAAAAAATTTATGCTGATCCAAGTGACAGTAAGTCCTTAAAAACATAGTTTTTTCATGCAAACCACTTTTTGAAGGAGAAGGAAAAATGAATTTAAATAAAAAATATTTTTTTAAAAATTATATTTAGAAACTAGAAAGAAAATTCTAAAAGACTCTAGTTTACATCATCTTCAAATTCCTAATAGTTTTGCCACAACTGATGTTTTAAAGTGAACTTTTTTCTCTGAATGTTGAACTTTGTGTCAAAGTTGGCCAAAAAGAGGGACTCACTATTGTGGGACCACCCCTTGACTTGATGATATCATGCTTTTGGCCATTGAATTTGGCATATATAGCTTTGTGGTAGCATTTAGATTTAGACATTTTTTACTTAGATTTAATATTATACATGTTCTTTTCCATTATATTGATTTTGTTTTGTTAGTACCCCACCTACCTCAAGGACATCATATGTGAGAAATCCATCCTCCAATACTCTGAGGCAAAAAAAGAAGTCCTCTCAGACACCAAAAAAACTTAAGGTAATTTAGTACAATTTAAATTCATTTGTTAAAATGTATTATGATTAAAAATGTATATGTAGATATTGATAAATGAACCCAAATTATTGGCTCTATATAGAGAAGAAAATGGGGTTATCAAAATTAATGAATGCACCTAATGTTGATGAGGTTTAGGAGAGGGAAGAGGTAAGATCTTCATATTCACTTTGGATTACATTCTTTCTTGATCAAAATTTATAAATCCTTCTATGAATTTATAACATATTTTATCATTGTTTATATAGGAATGGTAATAGTTGTCTCATCTTTGATGATTCCTCCTAAGAGTACATGAGAACTATCTAAGGCTCTGATGTGCATTTGTTCTACATATGTTAAACATATCTATTTAGATATAAGTACACTCATTTTTAGTTTTTTAGAGTTTGTCAACAACTTTGGGTTATTAACTTGTATTATTTGTCATTTACCTATTACAACCCCCTTTGAAACTTCCCTTTGATACTTTTCCATTCCATTTAGTTAGAAGTCCTACTCATCAAGGATGGGCTCCAGTATAATAGAGGAAAGAGGTGTTCTTTTCTTCTTAAAATTTTTTTATCAAGTGCACTGGAGTTGAAACTATCTTGTTAATTCCTTTTATATTTGTTTTTTGTTTGTTTGAAAGACATACTTCCTCCATGTAAAATAATAATATATTTTATCACTTACCATATAGTAAATAAGCATAGCTAATTTAAAAGTGACTTCTCCGCTTGCATGCATAGGTGGTGTAGGAGTACCTAGGGTTTGGATTTAACCCTATTCAAAAAATTTCTTCTAATGACTCTATCCAAGTCATGGATAAATAAGGACTCTAAGAGGGTCCAATAGGTTTGTTAGGATAGACTAGTTTTGGTGTAGTACTAGGGTGTTACCAGTTGGCCAGGAATTACCAAGCTGGCCAAATGGGGCCTAGTGAGTCCAATGAATCTAAAATTGTTGGAAAAGATGAATTTGATGTGTATTTAGGTCTAGGAAGTGGTTTCAGACCTTGTCAAACCCATTCATTTGGTTAGAACTTTGAAAATGACAAAAAATGTAAAAGTTGCATGAGCAACTTTTGTATTTTTTAAAAGTTGCTCGACAACATTTGGGAAAAAGTTATAATTTTCCCTAAAGATAGTTATGGGTCAAATTAGTTGGTTGGTATGATCCCAAAGGACCTCTTTAAGGGTTTTCCAATTATTGTACAAAGGTTGAACAATTTGTGAAATAATTCACGAAGAGGATTGAATGGTAGTTTGTTGTTCATGTTCGTAATCTCTGAGATTTTCTCATTGGATGTTAAGAATGGATTGAAACAATTGGGTCTTGGAGTAGTTTAGTATCTTTTATTTGTTTCCTTTCTCTTTATATACTTATAGTGCTCATTTTCATAGTTTTGTGTGCTTAAATAAAATCCAATCCTCCTTGACTATTCCCTACCAGTGTAAGGGTTTGGCTTGTAAATGTGTCTCTATAATAGGTTTCCTCCATTGGATCTTCATGGACCATGGAGGATGGAAATTAGAGATCCTTTATATTATCTTCCTTCTTCTACGCTTTCTATAAATGTAGTTTTCTAATTTTGGAGGCTTTCCCTAGGCGAGACAGTGTATTCCCAACTAGGTAGAAGTAAGCATCAGCCAATGTTTAAATGCAGGGCTGGATTGGATCAAAGAAATAATGCTTGGAGAATGGTCTTAGGGTGTTGAGGTATCCCTAGAATCAATGGAAAGATTTGATGATGCCATCTCATGTACCTTTTTTTGGGAGCTATTCAATTATCCCCAATTATCCCTATTTTTAAAGATAGAGAAACAATCCATAAATGGCATTGTACAGACAACTTGGTGGTGCCAAACCCTAAAAATATATAAGTATTTCCAAAAAGGGTACCTTGATCTATAATACGGTTGGAGATTTTCTTGAGAATTTTTTGAGTTATCTGGTTTTAGGAGCCTAACTAGGGCTACAAAGAAATACTAGTCCTTCACCTAGGAAACTTTGAACCTAATGGAGAATTGGCCAAACTATGGACTAAGATGTTTAAGAAGAGATTTAAAAAGGATAAAATTGGAATGTATCCAATCATGCAAAGTGACTGAATGAATTTAGGAATTTTGGTGTGAACTTATCCTAGTAAGTTCAAGATAGAGTTGAATCACCTTTGGTAGAGAGGCCCTTTGGGATTAGGGGAAGAACTAAGTGTATTCTCCTAGGTTAGGGTTGGGAATAAAACCCTTATTAGGTAAAGAAAGTGACCTAAGGATGAGTCAAGTTGACTCAGGCTAGGAAGCCTCCCCATCAGATTGGTATCAGAGTGCTGAAATATTTGGGATAGGACGTATATGTCTGAATTGGACTCAGTGGTTCAAAAAAGGATGATGACCAACGCAAAGTTGGCAAGAAAGGTTGATGACCAAGAAGAGGATAATAAACTTCAAGGGAAAGACTGGCAGAAATAGAGAGTAAGCTTGGTGAAGTTGAAACCAAGATAGAATAAGTTAGTGAAAAAGTGTGAGAGACAAAGGGAAATGGAAAATCAATGGAAGTGGAAGATGAAGTACTAGAGACCAATTCAATATTACAAGAAGAGACATTTCATAGAGATTTGAAGGCTATGGGTGGAAAATCCCTAGATGATGTACTTTTTTTATTGGAAAAATGGAGCTAGAAGTAGTGATGGAGTGGATATAAGGATTAGAATACCATTTTGAGTGTGATAATGTGACTCAAGTATAGAAAGTGAAGGTGGGACAGACTAGGTTGAGAGGGACTGCCCTCACATAGTGGAAGATTATACAAGATGGGAGACTAAAAGAAGGAAATAATCCTATTTCTCATTGGAAGGGTATGGTGCCTAAAATTAAAGAGTCCTATATCCCTGATGATTACAAGATCCAACTCTACAATAAGAGACACAATTTAAGACAAAGAGAGTTAGATGTAAGCACCTATACTATGCAACTCTACAAATTGTGCTTGAGATCCAAAGTGGCAGATGATGAGAGCATAAAATTTTCTCATTACCTAAATGGTCTAAGATGGAGTATAGAAGAGGAGATAAGCATACTTACACTTACCATACTGCAAAAGTATTACTAATTGGCTTTGAAAGTTAAAGAAAAGATAAAAACTAAACATGAAACAAGAAGAAGGGGCAACGTAAGAGGTAGAGAGTCAAGAGGCCATAGAGGTAACTATCAAGGTAAAGGGAATGACTATAGACTACAAGGAGAGACCAAATTAATAGAGAAAAGTAATCAATCCATTGGAAGAGGTAATTATGTAAGAGGAAGGGGTCCTAGAAGCCGTTGTAGAGGAAGATTTGGAGGTTCTAGAAAGGGGTCCTCTTTTGCAAACATGAAGTGTTACAACTGCCACCAATTTGGTCATCCTGCATACAAATGTCTTGAAAAAGAAACATCTTCTCAATCAGAGAGAAGAGTCAATTATGTGCAAGAAGAAGCTACTAGTGTCAAGTCTCCTAAGATAAATATTGATTTAGAGAGTGGTGATAACTTGATAATAAGAAGGGTCTTGACTAAAGAACTAGTTAGAGAAGAACCTTGATAGAGGAGATCACTTTTCAAGGTGAAATGAAAGATTCTTGGAAAAGTATGTAAAGTGATCATTGACTCTGGGTGAACTGATAAAATTATCTTTGAGGAACCATTGAATAAACTCAGATTACTAAAGATACAACATGATCATTTTTATAGGGTGACATGGTTGAACAAAGGGAAACATATCTTGGTCAATGAACAAGAAAGGATTGAGTTTGAAATTGGAGGATATAATGAAAATATTCTCTATGATGTACTACCTATGGATGTTTTCCATTTCTTATTGGAAAGACCATGGCAATTTGATAGGAAATCCATGCACAATGGGGAGAATAACTCATATTCTCTTCAGAAGGATGGACTAACTTATAAGATTCAGTCTTTGGTAGAGGAAGAATGGGTGAAGGCTAGTCCTAACATGTTGGTAGCTGGGGGAAAAAGATTTTTACAATACCCTAAAATAGAAGGTTAAGAGAGCTTTTTTGTTATGGTGAAGCCCAAAGAAGAGAAGAGAAAGGAATCAATACCTTTACCCAAGGAGATACAAATTTTTTTAGAGAAGTTTATAGATATTGTTAGTGATGGATCACCTCCATTCCTTTCTCATCAAATAAAAGTGATCCTTCAAATAGATCTCATACCTGGGGCATCATTACCAAACAATGTTGCATACAAATTAACTCTTGAATAAAAAAGGAAGTACCTAGACAAGTGAAATAAATACTTGATCAAGGCTTGGTGAGAAGAATCATAAGCCCGTATGTAGTTCTAGTGGTGTTATCATCTAAGAAGGAAGGAAAGTGGAGGTTCTACACCGATTCAAGGAAAATCAACCAAATCACAATAATATATAGATTCCTAATTCCAAGAATAGATGACCTAATGGACTATCCTAGAGGAGCCCAATACTTTACTAAACTACATCTCATGAGTGGTTACCATCAAATCTAGATCAAGGAGGGAGATGAATGGAAGACTACCTTCAAAACTACTGAAGGTTTGTATGAATGGCTTGTCATGCCATTTGGGCTTACCAATGCCCCTAGTACCTTAATGAGGCTAATGAATGAAGTTTTGAAGGAGTACATTGGAATTTTTTTGGTGGTGTATCTTGATAATATACTTATTTTTAGTAAAACCATGGAAGAACACCTTGAGCACTTGGAGGATTTTCTAAGAAAGTTGCATGAAGAAAAGTTAGCCATCAATTTGGAGAAGTGTGAGTTCTTGAAGCAAGGACTGGTATATCTTAATTTTGTGGTCTCATAAGGGACATTGAAAATGGATCCTAGCAAAGTGGAGGATATACTCAACTAGCCTACTCCTACATCTGCTACTGAGGTAAGAAGTTTTTATGGGCTTTCCAAATTTTATAGAAAATTCATTAGGGGATTTAGTGCAATCTATGCCCCAATCTTAGATACTATTAAGGGTGGGTTGAAAACTAAATTTAGGTAGACTAAAGAAGCCAATAAAGGGTTTGATTTAGTTTTAAAAAAAGTATCCACCAAACCTATTCTTGTATTACCAATTTGTGATAGATTGTTTACTTTGCAGTGTGATGGCAACAGTATAGTAGTGGGTGTTGTATTAAATCAAGAAGGTATACCAGTCGCCATCTATAGTGAAAAGTTAAAAGAGGCTAAGAAATGGTATTCCTCATATGATTTAAAGCTCTATGAATTATTTCAAGCCCTTAGAAAATGGAGACATTTTCTCCTACCCAAAGAGTTTGTAGTATATATTGATAACCAAGCTTTGTGTTTTAACAACTCCCAAGATAAGCTCAACTTTAGGCATCTAAAATGGATGGAATTTTTTCAAGCATATACCTTCAATATGAAGGATAAAAAGGGTCATTTGAACAAGGTTGCTGATGATTTGAGATGAAGACTTCTCAGTATCCATGAAGTACAGTTGAAAAGTATAGGATTGGAGAGCTTCAAAGATCTTTACCAAGTGGATGAAGACTTCTCTGAGGCCTACAAGGTATGTTTAGAGTTCAAGAACTATTTCCATAGTCAATTTTTATATTATAAATTATGGACTAGGTTATTATTCAGAGGAGGATAGTTGTGTGTGCCTAAGGGATCTATGAGGGAAAATATTATCAAGAGAAGCCTAATGGTAGTCTTAGTGGGAATTTTGGTCTCAACAAAACCCTTGAGTTAGATCAAAGATTATACTACTAGCCTAGGATGCATAAGGATGTTAGAAAATATGTAGAACAGTTCATTGTGTGTCAAAAAGATAAAGGTACTTCTACCAATTCTAGTCTTTATCATCCTTTTCCCATTCGAAATATGCCATGGGAATGTATAAGCATGGATTTTATAGATGGCTTACAAAGAATTTTTTTTGGATATGATAGCATCTTTGTAGTTTTTGATAGGTTCAGTAAGATGACCCATTTTATTCCATGTAAAACTACATATGATGCTAGTTATATTGCTCAATCATTTTTAAGGGGAATTGTTAGAATACATGAATTACCCCTTAGTATTGTTTCAGACAAGGATGCAAAATTCATGGGACATTTTTGGAAGCTATTTTGGAAAAGACTAGGAACTAATTTATCATTTGGGTCAGCTTATCATCCACACAATAATAGCCAAGAAAAGGTCACAAATAGGGTCTTAGGTAACCTTTTAAGATGCTTGACAAAGGAATATGGACAGGAGTGGGATCAAGTTTTTCCATACACAGAATTTGCCTACAATGATAGTGTCAATAGGACCATTGGTAAGAATCCATTTGTAGTGGTCTATGGTGTTCATCCCAGGGGTGTTTGTTAGATTAGAGAATTAGGAAGCATGGAAGGTAGCCATGGATATGGAGAATATTTTACCCAATCCATAAGGAGGTGCGTGATCAAGTCAAGAAGACACTCATAGAAGCCACTCAAAGGTTAAAGGCCAAAGTGGATAAAAGGAGGAGGGAATTGTAGTTTGAGGTGTGAGACTTTGTGATGGTGTATTTGATCAAAGATTGATTGAAGAAAGCTATACCTAGTAAATTGCATATGAGAAGGATAAGACCTTGTAAAATACTTGCAAAATATGGAGAAAATGCTTACAAAGTTGATCTACCCACAAACTTGGCACTCTCACCTTTGTTTAATGTGAAAGACCTTATAAAATAAAAGGTTCTAATTCCTAGGGAGACTGAGAACACTTCTACTATTGGGGATACAGTCATTGGTGATGAATTTTTAACCTCTAAAAACAAGCCACAAGGAGAGAGGATATTGGATTCTAGAGTTAAGAAGAAGACTAGACATGGCCAATATATGAAACACTTGATAAAATATAAAAACACCTACCTAAATAAGAATACACATGGGTTACTAGAGCTGACCTCAAGAAGTTGGGAATAGATATTTCCTTGCTATCTCTAAATGTAGCTTGATTTCTTTATTCTAGGGAGCATGGTGCATGAGCACCTAGGCCTTGGGTTTAACCTTATTCAAATTTTCACTTTTAATGAATCTAGATAACTCATGGATAAATAAGGACTCCAAGAGGGTCCAATAGGTGTGTTAGGATAGACTAGTTTTAGTTTGGGACTAGGGTGACACTAGTTGGCCAAGAATTGCCAAGATGGCCAAATGGGTCCTAGTAAATCCAATAACTCTAAAATTGTTGGAAAAGATGAATTCGATGTGTATTTAGGTCAAGAAAGTGGTTTAAGACCTTGTGGAACCCATTAATTGGGTCAAAGCTTTGAATATGACAAAAAATGTAAAATTTGCATGAGCAACTTTTGTAACTTTTAAAATTTGCTTGACAAGATTCGGGCAAAAGTTGTAATTTTCCCTAAAGACAGTTATGGTTCAGCTTAGTTGGTTGGAATGAGCCCAAATGAACTATTTAAGGGTTTTTCAATAATTTACAAAGGTTAGACAATTTGTGACACAATTCCCAAGGAGGATTGAATGCTAGTTTGTTGCTCTTGTTCGTAATCTCTGAGTTTTTCCTATTGGAAGTTAAGAATGGATTGAACCACTCAGTTCGTAGAGTAGGTTAGTCTCTTTTATTTGGTCTTTTTATTTATATATACTTCTGGTGTTCATTTTTCATATTTTTTTGTGCTCAAATAAAATCCAACTCTCCTTGACTCTTCCCTACCAGTGTAAGGGTTTGATCTGTAAATATGGCTCTACAATGAGTTTCCTCCATTGGATTTTCATGGCCCTTGAAGGATAGAAATTAGAGCCCTTGTATATTCCTTTCCTTCTTTTACATTTTATTTAAATGTATTTTTCTAATTTTGGAGGCTTACCCTAGGTGAGATAGTGTGTGCTCAGCTAGGTGCAAGTAAGCATCAGTCAATTTTTGAATGCACGGTTGGAATGGATTGGGGAACTAACAATGGAGAATGGTATTAGGGTTTTTAGGAAGCCCTAGAATTAATGGAAATAATTGATGATCCCATCTCATGTAACTTTGTTTTGAAACTATTCAATTAGCCCCAATTAGCCCTATTTTTAATGACAGACAATCCATAAATGGCATTGTATGGACAAATTGGTGGTGCAAAATCCAAAAAATCTCTAAGT
This sequence comes from Chamaecyparis obtusa, assembly GCA_027943335.1. Classification (NCBI taxonomy): domain Eukaryota; kingdom Viridiplantae; phylum Streptophyta; class Pinopsida; order Cupressales; family Cupressaceae; genus Chamaecyparis; species Chamaecyparis obtusa. Next base: position 564,732 of record BSBK01000123.1, on the reverse strand, counting down.
GTATCAAGAAGTGTACCTAGATCAGTGATCAATTTAAGGATTTTCTTGAGAATTTTTTGAGTTATTTGGTTTTAGGAGCCTAACTAGGGCTACACAGAATTACTAGTCCTTCAACTAGGAAACTTTGAACCCAATGGAGAATTGGCCAAACTATGGACCATGATCTTCAAAAAAGATGTAAAAGGAGGAAATTGGAATGCATCCAATTCTACAAAGTGAATGATGGAATTTAGGGAGTTTGTTGTGAGCTTAGCATATTAAGTTCAAGACAAAGGTGAATCACCTTTGGTAGAGAGACCCTTGGGGAATAGGGGAAGAACTAAGTATATTCTTGATGCAGGAGCATCCTAGGATTCTTGGCAATCCTGTATAAACCAAAATATGTTTGTCTTTGAAGGTAGATTGTTATTTTTGATCTTGGTTTGGTGGATTACTTGCTCGGTTTGGGAGACTGGTTGCTCAGTTTATGTGTTTACGGGGGTGCTTGGTCTCTAAAGAATGCTCGATAACTAAAGGTGTCGGTTGCTTCTAGCGCTCGATGATAACTACGTTGCTCAATCATGCTTGGCGTGGTCGGTCGACTGGTGCTCAGTTATTTCCTCTATTGCTCGATGTTCTTTCTTACCATCTGGATTGTTTTGGTGGATCAGCTTGGCCGACTAGTTCTGTTGATTTGGGTTGCACTCCTTGTGTTATGGATTGACCATTGAACATGTGGGGACCTAGATCTGGCATGTTGCATTCTTCGATGCAGATTTGATGACCATTAGGGCCATCTTTGAGAGTTTATTTATTTTCTAAGGCTATGTGAGAGCCGATTAATGTTTTAGCATTTAATATTTGTTTGTAAGGGTTTATTGTTTCATCATCTGACTTGTGGTTTGATGAACTACAACTGATTTGAATACATTGTATAACTTGAAGATCTATGATTTAAGATCATTGAGTTGCTGATTAGATATGTAAGATGATTAAATCAGTAATATGTTGTCATTGATGTCAACTAGTTTTGAAAGTGCTTATCTTGTAAGGTACTATACCCAAACATCTGTAGAAGAAGAAGAAAAGAGATGAAGAATAGAATATATCTACATCAGAAAGATGGATATGACAAATAAGGATAAGAAACACATTGGGTAACTTATGAACGAGTCTATGACCTTATGTTATTGACTTGATTATGTTGCATTCATCTATGATGAAGGATAGAACAAAATGCAAAAGGCAGTGTTGTTGGTTAAAGAACCATTTCAGTATACACCAACGCATTGTAGTGTATACTGATCACTATATAAACCAAGCTTGTGTTCGCTGACACATTTCTTTGTTAACCAAGAAGAAGAAAAGAACTAAATGAATAGTTTAGCCAATGGAGTAGGAGCATCCTGGATGTAAGAGCAATCTTGCATCACCCAAAAAAATATTTCTATTTTTATATTCAATAAGGGCTATTTTGTGTAGAGCTGCTATTTATGGAAAGTTACTATTTTTGGTAATTTTTGTATGTGCTCAAAATGATCTGATTTCTTTCTTGGAGGTTCATTTTGGTCATATAAGTCTACCAGTAAAGTTTCATTGCCAAATCAAGTGTATATTGGAAGATATTGAAGATTTTCGGTATCGATAGCAAGGTACAGAAACTTTGAACTCAGTTTTGAAGGCTTTAGAGGCCCCCGATGAGGTCAAAAATTTGGGTGACAGGTGCTTGCGCAGGTCAAGCCTGTAGAGTGCTTCGTGGCATTTCCAAAATGGGTTATAATAGCCGATCGGGTCAACTGGTGATGACTTATGGTCTTCGGAAGTTGGGCCACCTGAAATGGCAGAAAATAATTTTCTTCAAAATTTCTGTTCAGGTTTCTAAAGTTATCTTGAGCCGACTATGATGTAATAAAATGTAAAATAAAATAATTCTAAGTTTGGTCGGCCTTATTGGCTAAAATTCTGGAACCTTCCCAAGCGGTGGAAAATTGCCTATATAAGGAAGCCTGTATTATTGTCTTAGGTAGTTCAGAATAGTTCTAGGTAGTAGATCTGGGTAATAGTTCAAGGCTTTGTCCTACATAATATTGTAAGGGAATGCCCATGTGGCTTTGCATGTTGTAATTCTAAAAAATTATAATTCCACATTTATGGAGATAATAAGAAGCCAATTTTTTGTTCTTGCATATTATTGTTGTTTCTCTATGTCTGTTATGTGTTTGTGGTATTAAGGGGAGCGCCCTTCATCAAGTGGTATCAGAGCTAGGTTTTTTTGAGTGTGTAAATAGATTGCCGACTGTGAAGCAGTTTGCACCAGGACCATGGTTAGGGTTTTAGTGCGCATCGTGAAAATGCCTCCATGAAGGGAACGTGGCGGAAGAGCTGGTGTTGTAACACCTAAGGTTAGGGCACTGCAGAGACAAGTGCGAGCATTGCAAGAAGAGATTCGTAGAGGAATGAATCTTAATGTCGGAGATGAAAGCGAGGATGAAGCTGAAGAAGAATATCAAGAAGGAGAAGTCAAAATTGTGAACCAGGAGGAAGAAAGACTTTTTTGGGCCATTTCTAAGATTGGGAAAAGACCTAAGATTGAGATTCCTACATTTTCTGAAAATCTTAACCCGGAAGAATTGATCGACTGGATCAATGAATGTGAGGAATATTTTGAGTATGAAGATATTGAGGATCCTGATAGGGTCAAATTTGCAAAGGCCAGACTGAAAGGTCATGCGAAGATATGGTGGCAAGAGATTCAGTTGGAGTGAAATAGAAGGGGAAAGGAGAAAATCATGAGATGGGATCGGATGGTGGATAAATTGAAGTGATAGTTCATTCCTATTGATTATGAGCTTGACCTACTGAAGAAAATGTAGAGTTTGAAGCAAGCAGGAAGATCTGTTCAGGAGTATACAAAGGAGTTCTATCGACTTCTCATCAGAATAGGCCATGCAGAAGCTGATAAGGATAAAGTTGCCTGATACCTTAATGGGTTAAGGCCAAGCATTCAGGAGGAGCTGAATCTAGTTCGAATGAATAGTATTGAAGAGGCATACCAATTTGCCCTAAAAGTAGAGGAAAAGCTGAACAAAAAGTTTGAGAGCAGACAAAATGGAAGAGGTCATGGTGGATGATCTGGTGGACAGTCATATGGTGGCCGAAATGAAGATCCAAAAAAGAAGGATGAGGCCAGTAGCAGTCAGAATCAGCGAGAAAATAATTCTAATCGCTTCCAGGATTAGAATAATAGAGATCAGAGAGGAAGAGGAAGATGACAAAGATCTGGAAGAGGTGGCTTTCATGGAACATGTTTTCACTGTGGAGAAGAAGGTCATAGGGCATTTGAATGTCCTCAGTGCCAAGGTAGAATAGACAGGAGAAATGAAGGCCAGGCTAGAGTTGCACATGTAGATGAAGATGCCAGATCATCAAATTTTGAAGATGCTGAAAGAGGAGAAACATTGATTAACAAAAGAGTCCTGTTGAGTGGTGAGAATGAACCTGAGCAAAGGAGGAGCCTGTTTCACACCAGGTGCAAGTGTGAAGGTAAATGTTGTGATGTGATTATTGATAGTGGAAGCACTGACAATTTGGTGTCAGAAGAGATGGTGACAAAGTTGAAGCTCAAGAGACAGAAACACCCACATCCATATTAGATTTCCTAAGTACAGGATGACCACAAGGTCATGGTCAATGAACAATGCTTGGTGAAGTTCAAGATTGGCGGATACCAAGATGAGGTATTGTGTGATATCATATCTATGGATGCATGTCATATGTTGTTGGGTAGACCATGACAGTTTGACAGATGTGTTGTACATGATGGTCATGCGAATACCTATTCCCTGACAAAGGATGGAGTGTGACATAAGCTAAAACTATTGAAGGAGACTGAAGAAAAGGTATGTGGTAATGCAAGGATAACTTTTGTTGATGGAAGAAATTTCTTAGATGGTATGAGGCATGAGCATGTATGTTTTTCTTTAATTCCAAAAGCTGGTAAAGAGGAAGTAGAGGATGTTTCTGTAGAAGTTGCAGATTTGTTGAATGAGTTTCAGGATATTGTATCTGATAACGTGCCTGATAGATTACCACCAGTCAAGAAGATTAGTCATTAGATGGACTTGATCCCAGGAGCGAGTTTGCCGAATAAGGCAGCACACAGAATGACACCTGTAGAAAGTGAGGAGTTGAACATACAAGTACATGAACTACTACAGAAAGGATTGATCTGTGAGAGTCTAAGTCCCTATGCTGTACCAGTGGTATTAGCACCAAAGAAGAATGGAGAATGGAGGATGTGTACAGATTTTAGGGCAATAAACAAGATCACAATCAAGTACAGGTTTCCATTGCCATGAATGGATGATATTATGGACTGTTTGAGTGGAGCTATGTATTTCTCAAAGATAGATCTGAAGAGTGGATATCATCAGATCCAGATCAAAGAAGGAGATGAATGAAAGACTGCCTTCAAGACAAAGGAAGGACTATATGAGTGGTTAGTCATGCCTTTTGGGCTAATCAATACACCGAGCACTTTCATGCGGCTCATGAATGAGGTTCTGAAAGAATTTCTAGGTAAGTTTGTCATTGTTTACCTAGATGATATTTTGATCTTTAGTAAGATATTGGATGAGCATATGATGCATATTCGTATGGTATTTGAGAAGTTGAGAGAAGAGAAATTGTTGATTAATTTTAAGAAGTGCAGTTTTGTGAAGAAAGAGTTGGTGTATTTGGGGTTTGTTGTTTTAGGAGAAGGTCTAAAAATGGACCCAGAGAAGGTACAAGCTATCCTTGAATGGCCTACTCCAAGGAGTGCTACTGAGGTAAGATCTTTTCATGGTTTGGCTAGCTTTTACAGAAAGTTTATCAGAAATTTTAGCAGTATTTGTGGACCCTTGACTGAAACAATGAAAGGGGATAGAAAAGAGTTTAAGTGGACTAATGGGGCAGAAAAGAGTTTTCAATTGTTGAAACAAAAAGTTATAGAACAACCAGTTTTAGCACTTCCAGATTTTAATAAGGTGTTTCAAGTAGATTGTGATGCTAGTGGTACTGCAATAGGAGCTGTTATGAGCCAAGAAGGTAAACCTGTTACTTATTTCAGTGAGAAATTAAATGATGCCAAGAGAAAATATTTTGTTTATGATTAGGAATTTTATGCTATAGTTCAGGCATTGAAAAAGTGGAGGCACTATCTGCTTCCTAAGGAGTTTTTTTTGTATACTGATCATCAAGCTTTGCAATATTTGAATAGTCAAGGAAAATTGAATCAAAGACATTTGAAATGGGTTGAGTTTTTGCAGAGTTATACATTTGTTTTAAAACACAAGAGTGGAAAGTCTAATAGGGTTGCAGATGCTCTTAGCAGAAGGAAACTATTGCTGATAGAAATGCAGATTGAAGTGGTTGGGTTCAAGGAACTCAAGAATTTATATCCAGAGGATCCTGATTTTGGTGAAGCTTGGAAAGCTTGTACAGAACCTATTACTCTAGACAGGATGAAATGGCTAGATTTTATCATCCAAGATGATATGCTATTCAGAGGGAGTCAGTTGTGCATTCTACGAAGTTCTATAAGGGAGAATCTCATCAAGGAGAAGCATAGTGGAGGATTGGCTGGACATTTTGGTCGTGATAAAACCCTTGCTTTGGTTGGTGAGAATTATTATTGGCCACAATTACAGCAAGATGTGAAGAAGTTTGTATAGAGTTGCAGAGTATGTTAGATGGCGAAAGGAGTGAAGTAGAATATAGGGTTGTATCAGCCATTACCTATACCAGAGAAGCCTTGGGAGGATATCAGTATGGACTTTGTTCTTGGTTTACCGAGGACTCAGCGGGGACACGATTCAATTTTTGTGGTAGTTGATAGATTTTCAAAGATGGCACATTTCATTCCCTACAAGAAGACTAATGATGTTGTTCTTGTAGCAGAATTGTTTTTCAGAGAAGTAGTGAGACTTCATGGTTTGCCAAAGACCATAGTTTCAAATCGGGACACTAAGTTTGTTGGATATTTCTGTTATACATTGTGGAAGAAGTTAAAGACAGATTTGAAGTTCAGTTCATCACATCATCCACAGACTAATGGACAGACGGAGGTGGTGAATAGGAGTTTGGGAAATTTGCTGAGATGTTTGGTTGGAGATAAGCCAATAGGATGGGATTTGATTTTACCACAGCCAGAATTTGCATACAATAATTCTGTCAACAGGAGCACTGGTAAATCACCATTCTAGATTGTATATGGAAGTAGTCCAAGAAATGCATCTGAATTGAGGAAGATAGATAAAGGAGAAATAAGTAGTGCTGAAGCTGAGGATTTTGCAGAACACTTGAAGAACATCCATGGGGAGGTAAGGAAGCATATTACCAAGATGAACGCATAGTATAAGGCTAAGGCAGATGAGAAAAGGAGGTATAAGGAATTTCAGGTTGGTGATGAAGTCATGGTTCATTTGCAGAAGGAGCGGTTTCCAGTTGGTACATATAACAAGCTGAAAATGAAGAAGTTTGGACCATGTAGGATACTAAAGAAACATGATTCAGGAAATGCATATGAGGTAGGATTGCCTACTGAGCTAAATATTTCACCAGTGTTTAACATTTCAGATCTGACAGAATATCATGAAGGAGGTGTTGAAGATGAGATCACAACAACACAGTGGAGTATTCCAGCAACTAGTTCAGACACTAAGGAGATCGAAGATATATTGGACAGTCATGTTGGCAGAAGCACAAGGAACATGACATATGAAGAATATTTGGTCAAGTGGAAAGGATGACCTGTTGAAGATTCATCATGGCTAACAAAGGAGGAGGTTAGCCATCTTGGTTTTCCTCTACACACCTGAGTCATGACAGGATCACTTCTCAAATTACATTGGGTGTCTGATGCAGGAGCATCCTGGGTGTAAGAGCAATCTTGCATCACCCAAAAAAATATTTCTATTTTTATATTCAATAAGGGCTATTTTGTGTAGAGCTGCTATTTATGGAAAGTTACTATTTTTGGTAATTTTTGTATGTGCTCAGAATGATCTGATTTCTTTCTTGGAGGTTCATTTTGGTCATATAAGTTTGCCAGTAAATTTTCATTGCCAGATCAAGTGTATATTGGAAGATATTGAAGATTTTTGGTATTGGCAGTAGGGTACAGAAACTTTGAACTCAGTTTTGAAGGCTTTAGAGGCCCCAGATGAGGTCAAAAATTTGGGTGATGGGCGCTTGCACAGGTCAAGCCTGTAGAGCACTTCATGGCATTTTTGAAATGGGGTTATAATAGCTGATCGGGTCAACTCGTGATGACTTATGGTCTTCAGAAGTTGGGCCACCTGAAATGGCAGAAAATAATTTTCTTCAAAATATTTGTTTGGGTTTCAAAGGTTATCTTGAGCCGACTATGATGTAATAAAATGTAAAATAAAATAATTCTAAGTTTGGTCAGCCTTATTGGCTAAAATTCTGGAACCTTCCTAGGCGGTGGAAAATTGCCTATATAAGGAAGGCTGTATTATTGTCTTAGGCAGTTCAGAATAGTTCTGGGTAGTAGATCTAGGTAATAGTTTGAGGCTTTGTCCTACAGAATATTGTAAGGGAATTCCCATGTGGCTTTGCATGTTGTAATTCTAAAAATTTATAATTCCACATTTGTGGAGATAATAAGAAGCCAATTTTCTGTTCTTGCATATTATTGTTGTTTCTCTATGTTTGTTATGTGTTTGTGGTATTAAGGGGAGCGCCCTTCATCAAGAAGTTGATGAGCTATAAAGTAACTTGAAATCAGAGATGAAGATAATATTTGTTATGAAGATTGATGGCTAACATAATTTGAAGAAGATCTAATGGATTGAAACAAAATGTGTTATTGACACATCAACCAAGGAAGGTTTAAGTGGAAAAATCAACAAAGAAGATTAAGCGATAAAATCTGATGGATGGAATTAAAATGGTTTACTCATCTATTTAAGAGACTAGGATTTCATGATGAAATTATGTCAGAAGAAGGAGACTATAGAAGATATCGTGTGAACAAGCTTCATGCATGCCTGATCAGACTCGTTAAGGAGAACCAAACTACAGAGATTACCGAGTGTCAGAAAGCTATTACCGAGTGACAGTAAGTTACTGAATATTGATTGAAATAGAATTGAAATATTGATCAGAGGATTTGAATGAGCTTAACATAGATCTGATAATCTACAATTAAAGTTGTGTTATAATTAGATCAACTGCTGTTACATTTTAACCATTGTAAACAGGGAAATCTCTTAACATAGTGAACTAGAAAGTCTTGTAATGTCATTCATAGAGTGTACATTTGTTATCTTGTTAACCCCATAGTGAATGCTAGTTGGATGATAACGGTTGGTCTAAAATCCTCTAACAAGGTTACACCTCATAGTGTGTTTGTAACCTTTAACAGAGTTGGGTCTTCACTGACCTCACTTCAAAAGAGTGAATAATTTTTGGGTTGCCGGTCCTAGGTGGTTTTTACCTTCACAGGGTTTCCACGTTAAATATCTTGTGTTATGTGTTTATTGTGATGAATGTTTGATTCATACTTTTCATGTTGCACATTGGATTTTATCGGTAATCATTATATGTTATTAACTGGTAATCGATAAAAGCACAGATAGAATACTATTTTAGTTTACCGAGCTGCAAAAGTTTTACTAAATTATTTTTGGATATACATTTTGTGATTGAGACTATGGATAACTGATTCACCCCCCTCATAGTCATTCTAACAACTGGTATCAGAGTGTTGGTTGCTTGAAATAGATTTTTAAGGACTTTAGCACAAATATCTCAAAATGTATAAGAGGGAAGTGCCAAAGCTGAACAAAGATAACTTCATAGTATGGCAAAGCTGAATGAAGATACATGTATCTGGAATTGAGAATTTTTCTCTTACACTAATGGAGAATGGCTACATTGCACTGCCCACTGGTCCCTTGACCCTTGATCAACTGAGAGATAGGCATGAATATAATATTACTATGATGGAGATTGTTGCTACCTGTACTGATGCTGAATTTGAAGATATTAAAAATTGCACTACTACTAAAGATATGTGGGATAAACTTGCTCAAGTTTATAGTGGTGATGTGAATGTCAAAAGAGCCAGAGTTGAAAGCTTAAGGGGTAGATTCGATGATATGAAGATGAAGGAAGTTGAAAATATTGTGCAGCACACAGAGAGACTGAAAGAGGTAGTACATGCTATTAGAGCATCTGATGGTGTTATTGATGAAGAGACGGTGGTAAGCAAAGTTCTTAGAACCTTATTGCTAGTTTATGTAATCAAAATATCTGTAATTCATGAAACAAAGTCTGCATCTGGTAACAACCTTACTCTTGATAATCTAATTGGTAAGCTTTCAACCTTTGAACTAAATAGCTTTGATAATAGTGTTGTACCATCTATTGAATCTTCTTTTATGTCTTCTTTGAAGATTGGTAAGTCTAGTAGCAGAAATAAAAATGATGATAGTGATAGCAATACTGATGATGAGCTTGATGAACTTGAAGCTCTTATGGACAGAAGGTTACCTAAAGGTAAAGGAAGGTATAGAGGTAAATTACCTTTAACATGCTTTAATTGTAAAGAGGTTGGTCATATTCCTACTATATGTCCACACAGGAAAGATGATGATAGAAATAAAGATCGATCTAGTGAAGGAAGCTATGGGAGAAGAGGCAACAGAAGTTACCGACACTACAATAGAGACAATCGAGACAATAATGACAAAGGCAAGAAGGTGTGCTACATTGCAGAAGAAGATGTCACCAATACCAACACTGATGAAGATGTGGAGGTAGTATTTGTTGCAATGAAGGATGAATCAGAAGAGGATGAAAGGTATGTAGAGACAAAACTTATCTCTAAGGTTAATAAAAATGATACATGGATTATAGCTAGTGGATGTACACATCACATGATTGGTGATGAAGAGAAATTTGATCATCTTGAAGAACACAAAGGAGGATCTATTAGAATGGGTAATGATGCACCCTATATGGTTAGAGGAAAAGGATCCGTGATGATAAATGATAAAATAAGATGTGATAATGCTTACTGGGTAAAAGGTCTAAACTATAATTTGCTAAGTGTGGCACAGCTGAACAATTCAGACCATGGAGTTGCTTTTGAGAGAAAGAAAGTGAAGATATATGATGATGGAGGAAGAATTATTGGATCTGGAACATAGTCGAGAGGTAATTTGTTTTATCTTAATAATGATTAGTCTTCTTGTTTAATGATGAAAGATGAAGATGCATGGTTGTGGAATAAGATGTTATGTCATGTGAATTTTGATAACATGATTAAGATCAGTAAAAAGAAAAAGGTTAGAGGTCTGCCTAACTTCTCTAAGCCTAATCATGTTATGTGTCATGAATGTCAGAAAGGTAAAATGACAAAATCTAGTTTCAAAAGAAAAGATTACTCAACAAAGAAATTAATTGAGTTAGTGCATACCGACCTATGCGGTCCTATGAGAACTCAAAGTTACTATGGAGATAGTTACTTTATTCTTTTTGTTGATGATTATACTAGATTAATGACAGTCATGTTCTTGAAAGAAAAATGAGAGGCATTTAAGATGTTCAAGTGGTATAAAGAAAAAGTTGAGAAAGAGACTAGTAAAGAATTGAAATGCTTAAGATCTGATCGAGGTGGTGAATTTATTTTTGATGAATTTACTAACTTTTTTAATGATCATGGTATTAAAAGACACGTCTCTACACCGAGGACACCACAACAAAATGGAATAGCTGAAAGGAGGAATAGGTCAATTGTTGACTATGTAAGGACACTCATGTTACAAAAGAATGTTGCTCAGACATACTGGAGGGAAGTTGTCAGCATAGCTATTTATGTCCTAAACTGAGTACAACTAAAGAAGGACACTAATAAGACACCCTATGAGTTATGGTTTGGTCACAAACCCACTGTAAGTTATCTCAGGATTTTTGGAAGTAAATGTTTTATTCTAAAAGATGAAAGAAATGGGAAGTTTGTCTCAAAAGGTGATGAAGGGATATTTCTGGGATATTCCACTAAAAGTAAAGCATACAAGTGTCTTAAAAAAGTAACTAATAATATGATTGAAAGTACTAATGTTCAAGTTGATGAGCTTAATGAGAATGGAGAGGCAACAAGGAACAAAGCTAGGTTAGTATGCAAGGGATATGCATAGGAGGAAGCAATAGATTATCGTGAAACCTTTGCACCTATTGCTAGATTAGAAGGAGTCAGAATGTTACTTGCATATGCTGCACACAAAAAGCTCAAAGTTTACCAAATGAATGCCAAATCAGCTTTTCTGAATGGGATACTTGAATAAGAAGTCTACATAGAACAACTTGAAGGATTCGTTGATCTAGAAAATAAAGATATGGTATGTAGATTATATAAAGCTTTATATGGTCTGAAGCAAGCACCGAGAGCCTAGTATGAGAGGCTGCATAACTATTTGCTGAGTATTGGATTTGTTAGAACAAGTGAGAACAATAATCTGTACATGAAAGGAAATTCTCATGATACTATCTTGATTATTGAGATATTTGTGGATGGCATAATATTTGGAGGACAAGATCAAATCTATAAGTCATTTGCTAATGAAATGAAAATTGAATTTGAAATGTCTATGTTTGGAGAGATTAAGTTCTTTCTAGGCTTGCAAGTGATTCAGCAGAATGATGGTATATTCATCACACAATCTAAATATATAAAGGAAGTATTGAAGACATTTGGCATGGAAGATGCTAAACATGTGGGAACACTAATGGATACTAGATGTAAACTGACTAAAGAAGATGGAACTACTGAGGTAAATCAGACACTTTATCGATCCATGATTAGTAAGTTAATGTATTTAGTTCACAATAGACTTGATATAGCACATGTTGTTGGAATAGTTGCTATATTTTTTTGCAAACCCTAGAGAGTCACACGTGATTGCTACAAAGAGAATCTTAAGATACTTAAAGAAAACTAAAGATTATGGTCTATGGTATCCTAAGAAAGGCAAGTTTGAACTGAAGCTATACACTGATATTGATTGGGCTGGAAATGTGGATGATAGAAAAAGTACCACCAGAGGAGAATTCTTCTTTGGTGAAAGACTTGTTACATGGACAAGTAAGAAACAGGCTTGCATTTCTCAGTGTACAGCTGAAGCAGAGTATGTTGTTGCTGCTACTAACTGTTCAAATATTTCATATATCATGAAAGTGTTAGAAAGAATGAATGAGGTAATCACTGAGTCGGTGATTATATATTGTGATAACACTAGTGCTATTAATATTTTGAAGAATTCAGTGATGCACTCTAAAATGAAGCATATATCAATTAAGTAGCACTACTTAAGGGAACAAGTGTAGGAGAAGAAAGTTAAGCTAGAGTTTGTTACATCAAAAGAACAACTTGCTAACATATTTACAAAGCCTCTACCGAAGGATACATATGAATACCTGAGGACTAGACTTGGGGTCCGTCCCCTGTCTACCGGTCACTAAGGTGATCTAGAGGTTGCATCAGCCTAATCTTATCAAAAAATCATACATGTTGATGCAGCAAAGTTGACACTTTGGATTTTTGTCTAAGGTTGTGAAACGTTGGAGTACTGGAATAGATTTGCATAACAGTATACTGAGATATAGAGAATGCACTGGACAACAAAGAGTTACAGGGCTACTACAGAGTTGTATGTTTATTGTTCTTTGGCATTGTTGTCAAAGGGAGAGAGATACAGAAAAGGGAGCTGAAAAGATCATATCTGCAGAACTTAGTCTACACTTACAAATGTTTTTATGCAACGTAGTGATTAAACATATTAAGCTAGGGAGAGCTTGTACCATTACAACATTTGTTGATAGAGTTGTAGAATACATGTTTCGTATGTGTATGGTATATTTCATATTGCTTGTGTTTCCATCAATGCCAAAGGGAGAGATTGATGAGCTACAACTGATTTGAATATATTTTATAACTTGAAGATATGTGATTTAAGATCACATTGTTGATTAGATATGTAAGATGATTAAATCAGTAATATGTTGTCATTGATGTCAACTAGTTTTGACAGTACTTATCTTGTAAGTTACTATACCCAAACATCTGTAGAAGAAGAAGAAAAGAGATGAAGAACATAATATATCTACATGAGAAAGATGGATATGAAAGATAAGGATAAAAAACACATTGGGTAACTTATGAATGAGTCTATGACCTTATATTATTGACTTGATTATGTTACATTCATCTATGATGAAGGATAGAAAAAAATGCACAAGGTAGTGTTGTCGGTTAAAGAACCATTTCAGTATACACCGATGCAGTGTAGTGTATACCGATCATAGTATAAACTAAGCTTGTGTTCACTGACATATTTCTTTGTTAACCGAGCAGAAGAAAAGAACTAAATGACTAGTTTAGCCGATAGAAGTTGATGAGTTTAAAAGTACCTCAAAATCAAAGATGAAGATAATGTTTGTTACAAAGATCGACGCATAACATAATTCAAAGAAGATCTAATGGATTGAAACAAAATGTGTTACTCATACATCAGTCAAGGAAGGTTTAAGCGATAAAATCAACAAAGGAGATTAAGCGACAACATCTAATGGATGGAATTAAAATAGTTTACTCATCTATTTAAGAGAATGGGATTTCATGATGAAATTATGCTGGAAGAAGGAGACTACAGAAGATATCACGTGAACAAGATTCATGCATGCTTGATCAGACTGGTTAAGGAGAACCGAACTACAAAGATTACCAAGCATCAGAAAGCTATTACCAAGTGACAATAAGTTACTGCATATTGATTGAAATAAAATTGAAATATTGATCAGATGATTTGAATGAGCTTAACATACATCTGATAATCTGCAATTGAAGTTGTGTTATAATTAGATCAACTGTTGTTACACATTAACCATTGTAAATAGAGAAATCTCTTAACAAAGTGGACTAGAAAGTCTTGTAATGTCATTCTTAGAGTGTACATTTGTTATCCTGTCAACCCCATAGTGAATGCTGGTTGGATGATAATGGTTTGTCTAAAATCCTCTAATAAGGTCACACCTCATAGTGTGTTTGTAACCTTTAATAGGGTTGGGTCTTCACCAACCTCACTACAGAAGAGTGAACAATTTTTGGGTTGCCGGTTCCAGGTGGTTTTTCCCTTCATAGGGTATCCACATTAAATCTCTTGTGTTATGTGTTGATTGTGATGATTGTTTGATTCATACTTTGCATTTTGCATATTGGATTTGATCGATAATCATTATATTTTATTAATTGGTAATCGGTAAAAGCACAGACATAATACTATTTTAGTTTACCAAGCTACATAAGTTTTACTAAATTATTTTTGGATATACATTTTGTGATTGGGACTATGGATAACTGATTCACCCCCCTCTTGGTTATTCTAACATGGTTTGGAATCAATATTTATAGTTTTCTTGGGTAGTTGTTTAGGAGATTATTTTGGGAGAAAGGTTAGTAGCCTATGAGCTTAAGAGCAAGAAGATTGCTTCAAAGTTTGAGTACAAGTTTAGATGTTTCCTAGGTGCCTACCAGTGTGTTGTGTGTTGCAGACCTAGGCTAGTTGAATCTTGATGTTGGGGAAAAGATTTGGATCCTATGAGATCTTGTAGATTTTTATTTTCTTTGTATCTGGCCATAACTAGGAAGGCCTTACAACCTGACACATTGCATGTAATTGGTTATTTGATGATTAAAGACTTTTGTTTTATTACAGATCTGTTGGTGTTGTTGTGTATTTCCGTTGCATATTGGTTTTGCTGCAAGGTCGGTCAGTCCTTAATTGGATCCACCAACGTTGACTGCGTCAAGTGGTATCAAAGTGAAGTTTGTTCCTATTTGAGAAAAGTCTATTCTTGTTGGAGCTGAGTGGATCTTGTGTATTCATGTCTGGATCTTGATTTGAAGATACCTCCATGGAGAAATCATGAGATCTCAGAGGAAGAAGAAACTACTAGAGAATTCAGTATTGATGATTTTAGGGCTTTGCAGAAACAAGTGTGAGACTTAGAAGAGGAATTGAGAAAGAAGAAGCCTACCTTGAAAGAGGATAGTGATGATGAATCCGAGGAAGATCATTTTGAAGAAGCTAGAGATCTTGAGGAGAATCGAATTTTGAAAGCTATGTCTAAGATTGGGAAAAGACCTAAGATTCAAGTTTCTGCATTTACTGGAAGCCTTAGGCTAGAAGAGTTGATTGATTGGATCAATGATATTGATGAGTCCTTTGAGTATGAAGAAATAGAAGATCTTGATAGGGTTAGATTTGAAAAGACTAAGTTGAAGGGTCATGCAAATATCTAGTGGAGAGAAGTTCAGTTGGAAAGAGGTAGAAGAGGAAAAGAAAAGATCACTAAGTAGAACCAAATGGTTGACAAGTTGAAGAAGAATTTCATTTTAGTGGATTATGAATTGGACATGTTTAAGAAGATGCAAGCTTTGAAGAAAATAAACAAATTGGTAAAGGAGTATACCGAGGAGTTTTACAGAATCCTGAGTAGGACTAGTCATTCTGAAGCTGATAAAGAGAAGGTTGCTAGGTATTTCTATGGTTTGAGACCTAGTATTTAGGAAGAGTTACTTACTATGCAGATGACAACAATCAGTGATGCTTATTAGATGGCATTGAAGATTGAAGAGAAGCTGAATAAGAAGTTTGAAGGTAGACAAAGTAATAGGAAGTGAGGTGGTAAAACTGGTGAAGTAATTATTGAAAGTAATATGACAGAGAATCCTAAGTCTGATGTAGGATCTAGCAGTGGTCAAGTTACTAAGAATGTTGGATAGAGAGGAAGGTGGAAGAATGAGTTCACCGGTACTTGTTATAACTATGGTGGAGTTGGTCACATAAGTTTTTATTGTCCCAAGAAAAGAGTTGCACTGACTACTGAAGAAGATATTGTGAATGTTGTAGAAAAAGGTGAGACACTTATCACTAGGAGGTTAGCTACATGTGTTCATGAACCAGTGCAAAGGAGAAATTTGTTCCGAACCAGATGTAAGTGCAAGAATAAGGTATGCAATGTCATAGTTGATGGTGGTAGTTTTGAGAATTTTGTTTCAGATGAAATGGTTAGTAAATTGAATTTGGAAAGAAGGAAACATCCTAATCCTTATCAGATTAGTTGGATACAAGATGTTTCTAAGGTTAGGGTTGAAGAACAATGCTTGGTTAAGTTTCATATTGGATCTTACCATGATGAGATATTGTGTGATGTATTGCCTATGGATGCTTGTCATCTGTTGCTCGGTAGACCCTAGCAATTGGACATGAATGTTTTGTTTGATGGTCATACTAACACTTATGTGGTTAGGCATAAAGGAGCTGAACATAAGCTAATACCTTTACAAGAGACAGGGGTTAAGGGATGTGGAGTTATCAGATGTTGTCCTTATGAAAAACCTCAGAAGAAGAGGGTTGATGAACCTATTCCTGTTAAGTCTAGTTTGAAATAAAAGGAGAATGATATCTCTGAAGAGTTTGTTGAGATTAAAAAATAGATGGTCTCACTAGCAGAGATGGTACATCAAATGGTGACATTTGTGACACAAAGAGATGCAAATGATACTAAGTTGGTTGAGGAATCTAGGGAGGCTGAACCTTACCGAGGCACTGATGTGATTAGTAGTGGTCAGAATCAGTTGCTATCAGTTGCCAATCGGAAGAATAAGCAAAGTGGAAAGAACAAGGACTTTCTGCACAAGATAGTGGATGAAGTGAAGACTACTTGGGATGAAGGACAAGAGGAGATATGGGTGAAGAATAGATTTGGTGTACCTGTTATGATTCCCTTGAGGCGTTCCTGATTTCCTTATGAGAAAATATTTCTTACCTGGGGTGTCTGATGCAGGAGCATCCTAGGATTCTTGGTAATCCTGTATCAACCAAAATATGTTTGTCTTTGAAGGTAGATTGTTAGTTTTGATCTTGGTTTGGTGGAGTACTTTCTCAGTTTGGGAGACTGGTTGCTCAGTTTCTGTGTTTACCAGGGTGCCTTGGTCTCTGAAGAATGCTCAATAACTAAAGGTGTCGGTTGCTTCTGGTGCTTAATGATAACTGCGTTGCTCGGTCATGCTTGGCATAGTTAGTCGACTAGTGCTTGGTTATTTCCTCTGTTGCTTGGTGTTCCTTCTTACTGTCTTGATTGTTTTGGTGGATCGGCTTGGCCGACTGGTTCTATTGATTTGGATCATGCTCCTTGTATTATGGATTGATCGTTGGACATGTGGGGACCTAGATCTAGTGTGTTGCATTATTCTATGTGGATTTGAAAACTGTTGGGGCCATATTTGAGAGTTTATTTATTTTGTAAGGCTATGTGAGAGCCAACTGATGTTTTAGCATTTAATATTTATTTGTAAGGGTTTATTGTTTCATCAGCTGACTTGTGGTTGGGAATCAATATTTATAGGTTTCTTGGGTAGTTGTTTAGGAGATTATTTTGGGAGAAAGGTTAGTAGCCTGTGAGCTTAGGAGTAGGAAGATTGCTTGGAAGTTTGAGTACAAGTTTAGATCTTTCCTGGGTGCCTACCAGTGTGCTATGTGTTGCAGACCTAGGCTAGCTAAATCCTGATGTTGGGGAAAAGATTTGGATCCTACAAGATCTTGTAGACTATTATTTGCTTTGTATCTGGCTGTAACTGGGAAGGCCTTACAGCCCATCACATTGCATGTAATTAGTGATTTGATGATTAAATACTTCTACTTTATTACAGATCTATTGGTGTTGTTGTGTATTTCCACTGCATATTGGTTTGGCTGCAAGGTCAGTCAGTCCTTAATTGGATCCACCAGCCTTGACTGTGTTAATTCTCCTAGGTTAGGGGTGGGAAGAAAACCATTAGTAGGTCAAGAAAGTGACCTAAGGATGAGTCAAGTTGACTTAGGTTGGGGAGCTTCCCTATCAATATGAGATCCATCTGAGGCTCTGGTATGCATTTTTTTTAGTCCATGCATTTTTAGTTTTTTCATGTTTCTTGATAGATATGTTATTAAATTGTATTAATTGTTCTTTACTTGTTACAGACCTCTCCATGAATACCCATGGATCCTCTACCTTTTATCATAAGGAGTTTTAATTGTCACACACACACATAGAGAGAGAGAGAGAGAGACTTGAGACACAGAGAGAAGAGGAAGGTGAAGAGATAGGAGATTGATCTCAAGGAGGATAATTATGGATCAGAGTAGATAGAGACATTGATGTGGGAAGGAAAACAAGAGAGAGAATGAGAATATTCATGCATCTATAGATACATATATACAAATTATATATGTGTGTGTGTGTGTGTGTGTGTGTGTGTGTGTGTGTGTGTGCGCAGGATCATGGTATGCCAAACTAGGCCCTTAAGTGGCAATGAAAATTCTGAAAATCAGGTTTAGGAAAGTTGACATAAAAATTTGAACAAGTTATAAATATTATATCAAAAATATGTAACAAGAGAATCTATAGAAAACTGAATTTAGTTATTAATATACTAGGCCTTTCTTGAAAAAAAAAATTCTATATGTTGAAATTTTCAAATTTCAATGTAGTAGTACAAAAATTTCAGGAAAAAAATAAGAAGTGGGTGTATGTCTGACCACCTTAAACACAATTAAATGATAATTTTTTTTTACAAGATTCTAGATATAAGTAGTAGACTCATGTTCGAATGTGACACATATTTTTTTGTAATTTTTTTTGCAAGTAAATAATTAATTATGATTTTTCTTCTACAACTTTTCTAGAATACAAAAACTCTTGTGTCTGACCACATTAACTTAGTCTAAACTTTATCAAATTGAATTTTTATTTTATTTTTCTTGTAGTAGGAAAAACATAGAATGTGACACATATTTTGGATTTTAAAAATGTTATTCAGTTTGAAAGTTATAGATATTTTTCAATAAGTCTGTCAATCAAAACTAGAAAGATAAAAAGTAGGTGTATGTCTGACCACATTAAACAAAATCAAATTATAATATTTTTTTATAAGATTCTAGATAAAAGTAGTAGACTCGTGTCCACATGTGATGTGTGTGTATGTGTGTGTGTGTCTATATATATATATATATATATATATATATATATATATATATATATATATATATATATATATATATATATATTCCAAGTAAATAATTAATTATGATTTTTATTCTACAAATTTTCCTAAATATAAAAACTCTTGTGTCTAACCACCTTAACTTAGTCTAAACTTCATCAAATTGAAGTAATTGTTTGTTATTATTGTATTAGGTGAAGCATAGAATGTGATGTATATTTGAAATTTCAAAAATGTTATATTGTTTGAAAGTTATAGATGTTTTTCAAATAGTCTATCAATCAGGACTTTTATTTCACATCGCCACTTTTTGGCATACCATGATCCTACACACACACACACACACACACATATGTGTGTGATATATATATATATATATATATATATATATATATATATATATATATATATATATATATATATATATATATATATATATATATATATATATATATCACACACACACACACACACAACTATAGATATGCATATATACATACATAGACATATAGCATACATGTAAATCCATAAAAATGTTTAGTGTATTTCATATTTGTGAGAAAATGTTTTTATGTCTTCATAACTTGTATGGGTTACGTAGAATTTGAAAATGTGTTTTTTTTTTCAAAATGCAAGAGGGTTACTTTGTATATTGAAACTGGTATGGGTTTTGGCTTGGTAAAGGGTTGGAAAATGACCCTAAGGATTGCAAGCCTATTTTCCCTCCATTTTTTTCCTTTTATATGTTTTTTCAAATTCCAATGTGATTTTCTGACTTTATCATCACCAGGTTTACACATGGTCAAGTGGGTATCTCTAAAATTACCCCCATGGTGTAACACGTATTCTCAGCTTTCTAACAATATAATTTTTCTATTTTTGGACAACATTAGTATAGTAAACTTTAATTTTCTTTTCTAGTGCGTGGATAATCTTTAGAGACATATGTCTACTATTTTCATAATAAGTTTTAATCTACTTGACTAAAGTAAAAAACAATGACATATTATTCATCTACACTAGATTCTATACACTATTAAAAAAATCAGTTTACATTTTTTATCACTTTGATGCAAGTTGTGCTTAATGCATAAACAAGTAAAAGATTTTTAGGATGTGATCACTTCAAAAAATCATTTTTAAAAAATGGTCAAGAGAAAATTTACAAAAAAATATAGAACTTCTAGATCTTACTCTTACCTATCATCCTAACAAAGGGTTTTTCAAAATACTAAATCTAACTATATATCTAGTGAAGCACACAAAAATAGATATGTTATGTTTTTCAAAAAAAATAAGGAATATTTTTTCATGCGCAGTAGGTTTGACCGTCTTAAGCTTATTCATTTAAAAAAAATAAATTTAAAGTTTAGAATCTATATTCAAAGTACTAAAATCCTTACTCTTTGCACAACTCTTAGTTTTGAGTACATGAACCTCAAATTTCTCTGTGAAGTTCACAAATACAATACTTAGGATTCACGTTTAGAATCATATTTGTAGTAAGAATGATGGTACTTCAAATAGATTGTTTCCTTCTAGAATGATCGAGATAGTGTTCCAAAATCTTAGATGTGAACCTAACATCATGTTTCTTGATATTGTTCATTGTCATAGCACACTTAACCCACTGATATTCAGTCAACCGGGTGACTATATCCTTCTTGATAGACTTAAGAGATGGAACCTCACCACATGCATTAAATCTTGATACTACCTCCAAAACTTTCCTAATTATTTTGTATGGTTTTTCCAACCATATAAATTGATGATGCATAGGACTTAGAACATAAATGCTACATTTTGGCTCATCAAACATGTGAAAATACATAACCTAGTATATCTTCATAGTTTCTAGTACTTTTTATTTATCCTTCATTTTACCATCCACACACAATATCTTATACATCTCATAGATATAAATTTTCCCTAGTTCCTCCAAATTAGAATGGATTTAGGCCCTAATACAGTTGACATGTAGCACAAAATACAAAACTTTTTGAGAATGCACATTCAAGATCATCTTCCATGAACTTATAGAGGTGTTTCTTAGATGTAGGTCTAGGTCTTTCCTCAACATCCATCATCAACGGTTCATCAATGTTAAAAAAATTAAAAATACAGAGTCATGTATTTAAAAATACCTTTTTACATAGTAAATAAGGGTTTATAGTTAGATCCTTGAAAATTCCTTCAATTCTCTATTCACTTGTTTTCAAACACTATATGAGATCTTTCTCTAGATGGAAAGGTGAATAATAAAGTGCCAATCCCTTTTTAAGATTTCACATATGAAAAAGTAAAGGATAATTAATGTGTCGTACACTAGCTTCAAATTGTAACTCAAAAATTGATCTGCAATCACTCCAAATATGTTCATATGCTATCACATATGAATTCATTGTATTATCCACTTAGTTTTACATCTGACTATATCCATCACATTCAAATCAGGAGTCAAGTAAAGATTTTTCATGAAAACTACCCTTTAGGTCATTGACGTAATTTAGTTTTGAGATGAATTTTCCATAGTAGAGGTGGGTTTGGACCCTCCATTACCTTCTGAATTTATTTTAGGTACCCATGTCTCTCTCATCTTCTTCCTAACTTCTTCAACATCAATCTTTTTTCCTTTACCATTATTTTGCACATTATTCCTTTCAAACGAACTTCCCATATTCACATTAGCATTATTGAACCTATTGTAATTAGCAATATGACCTAGATTATTACATTTTAAGCATATGACATTAGAATTACCATACCTTGAGTTCACTTGGATTGTCCTCAATATACAATGCTTCACTATGTATCCAAATTTATTGCATTTTAACATGTTATGTTTCCTTTTTTTGTGGAATTGTTCACCACAACTCTGAATTTTTTTATTTATGTCCATAGTTGTTACATTTGAAACACTGACCTAAGATTGATGCACTATTTGATTTATTCCTGCACTAATTTTCTCTATGACCAAATTTTGAGAATGAAAAGAATCTCACATTGAATTTTTGTGCATTAGGTTTTCTCTTAGGTTTCTCTTTCTAATTATCTAATAAAGAGCTATTTGATCATATCTAAAGCTTTCACCCTTTTTAAAGCCAAGTCCTTTTGTATCTCCTTCTGGGCTTTAACTCTCAAGTTGTTCATACAGCTTCATTAAAATATCTTTCAATTTTTATTTTAACTAATTAGAAACAACAAGCTCACTTCTAAGAACCTCATCAACCCTGTCAATTTTTTTCTCATTATGTCTATATTCATCAATATTGACCTGTAGTTGTCCAATCTCAAAATTTAATTTATGACACTCAAAATTTTCGTTTAAGGATTTCTTAAAATGTTCTTCATTATTTTTTCTTGATTTAATCTCCTTAGTCATCTTCACTACCATGGCTTCCATCGCATGCTTCATATTATCTTTTTCTTTCTCAAGATTCTCACATTCATCTGATTTATCTTTCAAGGCTTGTGAATCATCAATGCTTCAATTTTTTTCAACTCCTCAACATGATCTATCCTCTTGTCCCTAGATTTATTCAATTATTTCTTCAATTCTTAAGCCTCCTTTCCAATTCCATGATATAATAATTTGAATTGTCAAGATCTTCAAGTACAACCAAGATCTACCTTTGAACAATGGACTAGAAATTTCTAAATCACGCACCAAGATCTTCTTCAAGATGTTAGAACTCCTCCAAGGCACAAATATATTATAAAAAAAATTTATATTAAGGAACACTAAGAGGAGGAGGTGAATTGGTTTTATAAACCTTTTAACCTTGTTAAACTAATTTCTTAACCATAAAAAAAATGCAATTGAAAGTAAACAAAAAAAACCAAACATCCATAGAACTATAACACCATGATTTTTTACATGGAAATCCTATTAGGGGAAAAAACCAGCGCGAGGATGGAACCCAAAAATAATTAATCTATAGAAGGTAGTAACCCTATTAAAGGTTTGAGTGTAATAAGGGGAATCCACATGCATTCAAATGGATTGCCTAGAGCTCATTTCTCAACTACAAAAAAGAGCTACGATCCTTAGGAAAGTTCATTACTTTACAAAAAGTATTGGACTACAATCCACAATAATGAGCTGAAAGAGAACATCACATATGCCAATGAAGTTCAATGCAAGTACAATACAAAATCTCTGCTCAACTATTAATCAAACCATTGATTAAAAGTATTCACAAATACAACATATATCCATATTATATCTAACCATCGCAATATGAAATAATATCAAAAACTCAATCTTATATATATATATATATATATATATATATATATATATATATATATATATATATATATATATATATATATATATATATATGTATATATATATATATATGTATATATATATATATATGTATATATATATATATATGTATATATATATATATATATATATATATATATATATGTATATATATATATATATGTATATATATATATATATATACATATATATATATATATATATATATATAGATATATATATAGATATATATATATCCATTTACAAAAATAATGTTTTCACTAGCCGGCCTTGAACATAAAGTTTCCTATGTGAAGTGTTGGCAAAATATCTATGCAAAGCATCATACTGACCTCGAACATTAGCATTGATCACATGTACCATGTTGGATGCATCTAATCAAACTCATAAAATGATCAATTAATTTTTATGATAGGACCACTCAATGATCCACTAAATTGTATAACTTCTTTTATTGATAATCATGAAACTTCTACACAAAGCACCATACATTGATCATCTCAGATAAAAAAAAATTGTAAATATAGAATTAGGTGTAGTATAATTCTGCAAAGGTCCCTATATAATTCCATCTTAAAAATTGAAACTACCTGTCCGTACTAATCCATATAATAAGCTCTATAAACTATCATTTCTCTTCTATACTTAGTCAGATTTATTTCCAATCCTTTGGTAACAAAAAAATATGACAAGTGGCCATCTGAATCATCTAAGGTTTCCATTAATGACAACATACAAGCCATAAAGAGAATTGTCTCATATCAGTAGATTAATTTTATAAATTAGTAAATATTTAAAAGGAAATTAGACAAGTTAAAAAAGGGGTATAATAAATACTTTTGAGAAACCATACCATAAGAATAGCTAATAAACCATTTGTTATAAAATGGTTGGAGGTAATTGATTCCTACACAGCTCCTCCCATATGATACAAATGGAAGAAGAAACCATTCTCAATGGGAGACATGAGGAGGAACATTCTCAAATGGAATTAGTATACTTGTAGAGTGAGCATTGTTCGAATATAGAATTTATAGGAAAAGGCTTCTATTTGAGAGTGAGGGAGAGAAGGATGGTTTTTCTCAAAAGATGGTTTTTGGGATTATCCTGAAAGAATTATGCTTATTGGAGGTTGTATGGAGGAGAATTCTTGTCTTTATTGGATCTACTAGGGCCTCTTCTATCAAGGATTCTATGCAGGACTCCAGGTAGGATCTAACATAGAAGAGATCTTGCATTTTTTTAATATAGTTGATGATTGTTTATGTGTTTGCATTATGGATCCTTTAATATGTTTTGATACAGTGATATTAAATGATGTTATTGTATGTTTTCTATGATGTACCTTAATGTTTTGGATGTGTTGGACATTGGAAGGAAATTATTTCATGAAAGTAGGATGATTTTGTATTGTATGTATGTATTTATAAATAAGAGCCTTGGATATGTTTTATTAGAATGACTGATTGACCTAAGGTCTAGATTGGGTTTGATTGGTCTTATGTAAGATATTTGAGGAGAAATCAAATGGGTCTTCCTTAGATTTTTCTTGGAGAGACCCAATTTTGCCCAGTTTTAGCTCTAAGATAAATCTAGGATTTCATTATTTTTTTTCTAGTTTTAAAGTCAATTACATTGGTCTATTACCACAAGTGCATTGTTTTATTATTAAAAGTGCATTTTTTTGTTATTGCAATTGGATAATTTTATTGCTACAAGTGTGTAGTTATGATTATGCAAGTGCATAGTTCATGTATATCCAGAGTGTCTTTCTATATACATGTGCATATTTGAAACCCTACAAGTGTGTTTTTTTCCCAAAAGGTCATGAATAAGGTCAGTTTGGTTTTCTCAGTCTTATTCCAGCCTCAACACATTACATAAAATGTAACATTTAAGTATGAAATTTACATATTCTTCCTTTCTTATTATTTAAGTTACATTTTATTTAATACTTTCAGGATGTTTGAGAGTTGTTTTAGCCTAATAAGACTTATAGTAAAGATTCTAGAGATTTTGAGAATTCTTAGGAAATTTCAAACTTAGCCAAATTGAAGAAATCAACATGGTTACTTCAACATGATTGTGGTTATGATTTTTTTTGGTTTTCAGTCAGTGTTAGAAGCACTTATTATCTATTTTGTGATATATTTTTGTGATATTATGTGTGGTTCATTTTGATGCCTTTCTTTTCATTTGAATCAATATGAATGCATGTACGAGGTTTTAGGGTTTTCAAGTGGATTAAGGGTAAGAAGTTATTATCTAAACCTAAAAATGTGATCCTTTGATATTATTATGAGCCTTAGGACATGTTTAATGATGTGATGAGATTCTCTTGTGATTTTGATATGCTTTTATTCTTGGGTAAAGAATCTAGGGGTAGTATGTGAGTTTCTCTTACTAGGGTTCATGGCACTAAGTGGTTGCTAGGATAAATCATTGGTGAGTTTCCTAATCATGTTCTAAAGTAAATAAATAAATTAGGAATTGGGGGATCACAGATAAAAAATATTAATTTTTTCCTTTCACATGCATCTAGTGCTAATACTGGCTAGGGATGGGAGTGGTAGAAGGTTCCTTGTGGTAGCACAATCAAACAACCTTGTCTTCATGTACGGTGTTCAATTTCACATGTGCCTATATGGGAGGTGGGGTCTTGAGTTGATTGCTAGGGTAATCCAAGGGGTAAGGGCTATGTGATGATACTAATCTAGTTGTAGTCTAGAGTCTTTTCTTTGCCTCTGGAAGTCCTATTTTTCTTGTTGTCTATATGTGTTTCATGGTTTTTTTCTGAGAAGGGTATTTACCACCTTAGGTATGTCCTAGTTGTTTCCTCTTGCATGGTCCTTGATTTCTATCTCCTTTCTTGGGTGAGTGGGCCTATTGGTTTTGCATGGTTGGGTGGTTAATATTTATTATATCAAGTTGTTTTTTGTGGTCAATTGGATGATACTTGCACATTTTCCTTTCCAAATTTACAAATGAAGACTTCATATTGCTGTTGGAAACTATAATTGAAGAATTGTTGTATTGTCATTGATGTCAAACCTTAACTGGTAAGACTGTTGCTATCTAAGAAAGTACCATATCTATTTGATTGTTGTGGAGTGGATAGGCAAGATTGGTAATAATAGCACCTCAGGAAAGGTTTAGTTATCTTGATACTTCAATGAGTACTTGGTTATGTGGCAAAATGATATGATAATGTATTGTTTATCTAAGTAAGAATGAAGACTAACTCAGTAGGCTTATCCGAGAAAAAGTGAAGAAATCTAGTTTAAGCCAAGTGATGTTAGTGTTGACCAAGCTAGTATATGTCGAGTAAATTCAGTGTTGACCGAACATCAGTATTAGCCGAGGAAACAGTTTTTGAGGTGATCGAGCTTTCTAATGAAGATCGAGGAGTTGAACATTGAATTGACCGAGCATCAATAATTTACATTTGAGGAAGAATTCAAATTTCCAGTTGACATAGTTGAATTCTTCGAATATGTAAAATGTGTTGACTTTATTTATTGACTGTATGAAAGCATTTAATGCACTGTAAAATGTTTTATTGTAAATCTATTAAGAGATTTTAGATATTTCTATAAGGATAGATGAAGAACATAAAGTTGGAAGGATTCAATGAATCTAATCTAACCCTAAGATCTACGTAGGAGATTAAGTGGCAAAAGATGTATTGACCCAATTTGAGGAAGCATTAAGGAAACCTAAGCATGAGGTTGAAAGAGGAGAGGATGTTGGAAGTACTTTTTATGTTATTGACTATCTAAGTAGAAAAGGATGAAGGAGAAGTGTTGTGATTGCTTGAAGAGATTTATGAGTAGATCACTGATGGAGATGGTAAAGGTTCACAGTCAGCATGCCAACATATGTGTATGGAATTGGATCTAATATTTGCAAAGTGAGTTGTATGTTTTTCATATCAATACTACTGTTACTTTCTAACCATTGTATCAGTCAAAATCCTTTTAACAAAGGTTGACATAACAGTCATTTGTATAAATCCTTTGAACAACGTTGCATTCTAATGGGATGTATGTAAGTCCTATAACAAGGCACACTTTTAACAGAGTGGTTTAAATCCTTTAACCGGGTCACACTAACAATGTGTTTGTAACCTATGATAGGGTTGGATTTTCACAAAGCTCAGTTTAGAAGAGTGAAAATAATAGTAACATGTTACAAAGTGGTTTTTCCCAAATTGGGTTTCCACTATAAATCCTAGTGTTAATACTTGTTTGAATGTTTTGGTTTGAACATTTCTATGTTTTACAAGTTAGATACTATTGGATAGTGGACTTCATTATTATATATTTATATTATGCAATCAGTAATGACCGAGTAGATGTTGGTTGTTGGATCTGATTTATTGAAGAGTTTTAAAGTTTGTTTTATACATCTGGACATGAGAACAACTTATTCATCCCCCCCGCTTTGTTGTTCTACATCATATTAACAATTGGTATCAAAGCTATTGGTGCTTACAAATGACAAGTTTAAAGGTACTTGAAGAAAATGATCAAGATGTATAAGAAGGAGGTATCGAAGCTAAATCAGGGGAACTTCCCTGCATGGCAAAGTTTGATGAAGCTACATTTGGCCAGTATTGGTGATTCTACAAAGTATTATTTGAGCATGATTATGTCACACCTGTTGCACCTCTAAATGCCAAGGAGATGAGAGCTAAACAAGAGCACAACCAAGTAATGTTGGAGATTGCATCTGCCCTAAGTTATCCAGAATTTGAAGACATCAAAGACTACACTAATGCAAAGCAAATGTGGGACACTCATGCAAACATCTATGGTGGTGACATAAATGTACTGAGAGAAAAAGGTTGGAGCCTAAGAGGTAAATTTGATGAAATACGAATGCAAGAAGGTGAGAATATTGCACAATATTGTGGTAGATAAAAGAAGTTGTATATGCTATTAGAGGAGCACATGGAACTATTGATGATGAAACTGTAATTGGAAAAGTATTAAAAACTCTGTGTTCTATTTATGCCATCAAAATTTTAGCAATTCAGGAATCTAGATGTGACCCTAACAATTCTCTTACTTTGGAAAGTTTGGTTGGTAAGCTTACTACTTTTGAACTTTATAACTATGATAACTTCACTATTGCTAATGTTGAATCTTCTTTTAAGTCACAAATGGTTTTGAGTAAGTCAAAGAAGGAAAAAGAAAGATGCATCAGCGAGAGTGAAAGTGAAAGTGACACATCTGATGAAGAACTTGAAGATCTAGAAGCTCTTATGGCTAGAAGACTGAAAAGGGGAAAAGTAAAGTATAAAGGTAAACTCCCTATTATATGTTTTTAATCTAATAAAGTTGGTCATAGAGTTGCTAGATGTCCTAGCAGGGTTGATAAGGATGAAGAAAGAGACAATAAGCATAAAGACAAAAGAGAAGATAGAGGTTACTGAAGGTACAAGGACTACAAAGGAAAATGTAATAAATCCTGCTATATTGCCGAAGAAGAGACTGACACTGATAGTTATGATTTTGAAATTGAATTTGTCTATGTTGCAATGAAAGATGAGTCTAATTAGGATGAGAAAACTGCATTGATATCTTATATGCACAAAAATGATAAATGGATTATTGACAATGGTTGTTCACATCACATGACTGGTGACAAGAGTAAGTTTGATACCTTAGATCATTATAAAGGTAGAAGTGTGAAATTTGGTAATGATACACCATGTCTTGTTAGAGGTAAAGGATTGATTAAGTTGACTGATAAGATCACTTGTGAGAATGCTTATTGGGTTGAGGGTCTTAACTATAATCTGCTGAGTGTTGCACAACTTAATAGCACTGGCCACCGAGTGGAATTTCATCATAGGAAGGCCAAAATATTTGATGCCACTGGTGAACTGATTGGAAGTGGAGAACAAACAAGAGGTAATTTGTTCTATCTAGAATTATTTGAAGAAACATGTACTATTGGACAACTTGATGATATTTGGTTATGGCATAAGTGGCTATGTCATGTTAACTTTGATAATCTGGTAGAAATTACTAAGAAGAAGAAAGTGAGAGGTCTGCCTAGATTGAAGTAACCTGAGAATGTAATGTGCAAAGAATGTCAGTTGGGTAAGATGACAAAGTCTAGTTTTAAGAGCAAGACTTTTACTTATGAGAATGCTTTAGATTTGGTTCATACTGACCTTTTAGGACCTATGGGTGTACAACGCTATTGTGGTGCTAGATATTTTATCCAATTTGTCGATGATTATACTAGAATGATGATTGCAATGTTCTTAAAAGAAAAATATGATGCTTTTCAATTTTTTAAGTGGTATTTGGCTAAGGTTGAAAAGGAGATAGGTAGGAACCTGAAGTGTCTAAGATCTAACTGAGGTGGAGAATTTATATCCAATGAATTCAATCTATTTTGTAATGATAGAGGGATAAAAAGACAGATGTCTGCACCAAGAACTCCTCCACATAACGGTATAGCAAAGAGAAGGAACAGATCTATTATGGATTGTGCAAGGACATTAATGATTGAAAATAATTTTGCACAAAAGTACTGGAGAGAAGATATAAGTACAACTATTTATACTCTTAACTAAGTACAAATAAAAAAGGTACAAATCTAACACCTTATGAGCTATGGCATGGGTATGCACCTAATGTAAAGTACTTTAGAATTTTTGGAAGAAAATGGAACATACTAAAGGACAATAGGAATAGAAATTTTGATGCTAAAAGTGATGAGAGCATATTCCTAGGCTATTCCACAAAAAGTAAAGCTTATAAGTGTTTGAACTCTAACACTAACAAAATTGTGGAAAGTTTGAATGTCAAAGTTGATGAGTATGTAGAGAAAAATGAAGCTGACAGTAAAAGAGAACCAAAAGATTACTGATCTTTTTTTTTATATAGAGGAAGGAGAGGCAAGTGATAAACTTGCACTTGATGCAGAGTCTCAGGTAAGCAATGTCGAGCAACAAGAAAAAAATGCCAAGAGAGAAGAAGAACGTGTCGAGCGACAGGAGGAAGTTGTCGAGTATCAGGAAGAGGTTGTCAAGCATTCAGAAGTTGAATCTAAAAATCTTGTTGGTGAACCTGAAGAAAAAGATGACAGGAGAGCAGAACCTATTTTGTTATAATATGTAAGGTTACATCACAAGCTCAAACAGATAATTGGAGACAAAGATACTAGAGTTTTGACCAAAAGCAAGATAAGAGATGCAACATGTTTACTATGTGAATTTGAGCCTAAGACAACAAGGGAGGTATTAGAAAATGAAGACTGGATACAAGCAATGAATGAGGAGATAGACCAGATAGAGAAGAATGATATGTGGACTCTGGTGTCGAGACCAGAAAATAAAAATGTCATTGGAACAAAGTGGGTGCTCTGAAATAAGTTGAATGAGCATGGTCAAATCACAAGAAACAAAGATAGGATGGTATGAAAAGGCTATGCACAAGAAGAAGGAATACATTATGGGGAGACATTTTCCCCTATAGCTAGATTGGAAGGAGTAAGAACCTTACTTGCATATGCTGCCTACAAAGATTTCAAGGTATACCGAATGGATGTTAAGTCTACATTTTTAAATGGTATATTAGAAGAAGAAGTGTACATTGAACAACCAAAAGGATTTTTTGATGGTGTAGGAGCACCCTTCTAAAGGCTCCCACCATTATAAATTTTTTTGTGAAGAGCTTCTTCATGAAGCCTTGTAAGTAGAATAAGATCCATGAGCTCAGTGTGTGTTTGTAGGGTCTAGTTAGGATCCTAGAGTCGTAATCATGTCTTTCTTTATGGTTGTACATGGACTCATGGGATGATGTAACCTTGATGTCACCTAGTCTTAGCTTAAATAAAAGTCTTAAAATAGGGGTATTTAATGTTTTAGCACATGTGTGCTTTGTTTTAGACCTAAGAGTGGTCTTAGGATGTGAAGAGAGACAAGCAACAAAAGTTGCTCAAAAGTTGCTTAGAAAATTTTCCTAATAAGGGTTCAAACCCTTACCAAGTGGCCAAGAGCCCTAACTATGCTCATACCCAAAGGAATAGACTATTTATGATTGGAAAAACCCTAATCCAAGGATTGGAAGTCAGTGTGTATGGCTCTGAGAAAGTTTAACCAGACTGTGATTGTATTTTGGTGTGCCGATCAATAATAATGGCATGAATATGAAGAAATAATGAATAGCACTTAAGATATTTAGAATTGTACATTCTCATTTGAGTATTTTTTTTCATTTTGGTGTGTTTATATTAATTTCTCTACAAGTTTGTGTGTGTTCTTATTTTTATTTTGAAACCACCAGTCCTCTGTCCAGTTTGGAGAGGCATGTAAATATGGGCTTGTAACTCCTATCCTCACCAGGGAAACACCATGGAACCTTGGGATATGGTAGTAAAGACCCTCTTCTACATATATATTCAAGCAAGGCCCTAGAAAGAGTGTGCAAGTATTTCTTTGACCAAGCTCTAGGCGAGCATGGACTGTGCCCGGCTAGGTGAGGTCAGCGTTGTGAAGGCTCTAGAAGGAAAGGGTGAAGACTTCAGAGGAAATCCTTTGGAGGAGTTCAAGAAGGATAAGGGAAGGTTCATTGGTGTGAAGGAGAGGTTTCAACCAATCTGATGAAGGTGTTTACACAAATAAATTAGCTATGTGACTTTGTCAAGCTTAAAAAGGCCTAGAAAACCTCATTCCTGGTTAGGGCACTATACGACCATTTGAAGACCTAAAACCTTGAAAATCCTTGAGGGATGGGTAAATGAATGGAAGTATCTTCAAAATTTTAGCCATGGTTTGGTGAATATAGTAGGTCAAAAGTCCTATAAACCCAGAGAGGAGGCCTAATTGGGGCTCTTCCTTGTAGCCCTATTTTGGGAAGAAATGATGGAATCGGGTAACAAGCCAACTTACCTAAGCCTATGGAGTCACTTAGATGGATGAAAAAACACCTTGGGAGACATCTCCACCCTTTTCAAAGTCTGAAAAGGTGTTCAAGCCAAGAGACCCTTATTAGCCTATGTAAGGGTGTGAAGCTAGAGAGTGTGGAAGAAATCTAAGGAGGAGAAGTGCTCAACATTGGTGGTTAGATTGGGTTGGGTTAGGGGATCCTATTGACAAGAGGCATCCTAGAGACCATAGAGTGTGGGTAGATATTACTAGGGATCCAAAACAAGGATCAGGGAGCATAGACTAAGCTATTCTATCCCAATCTCCCCATCAGATTGGTATCAGAGCTAACAAGACTTTGGAAGTGGATGGTTGGAGAGTGTGAATATTTCAACCTCTAGAAGAATAAGTAGGGTCATCTCATAAGAAGAAGATGGTGACTAATGCAGAGCTAGCAAAGAATGTAGAAGACTAGGAGGAAGTGAATAGAGTCCTGTAGGAAAGGTTGTTTCAGATGGAGAAAATATTGGATGATGTCCAAGCAAAGGCTCACAAAGTCAATGATAGAATGGAGGAGAAGGATGCTAAAGAGAAAGAGAAGACTATAGATGATGAGGTGCCTACACCTGATCCTCCGACTCAAGATGAGAAGTTCTTGAAGGCAATCAAAGCCATCACTGGTAAAGCACTTGAAGGTGTCCCATTACTCACTAGTAGAATGGACATAGACTTAGTCATGTAATGGATAGAGGGTATGGAGAATCACTTCGAATGTGAAGAGATCTTTGAAGCTCAGAAGGTCAAAGTGGCCAAATCAAGGTTAAGAGGCTAAGCTCTAACTTGGTGGAATTATCTCCAAGAAGAAAGGGAGAAAGAGGGAAAGAATCCAATTGCCAATTGGAAAGCTATGGTAAACAAGGTGAAAGAAGCCTACCTACCTACATATTTTTAAATCTAGTAGCATAGAAGGAGGTTGAATCTAAGACAAAAAGAGATGGATGTTGTCACCTATACAGAAGAGTTTCATAAATTGAGCCTAAGGTCCAAAGTGAAGGAAGAGGAGAGCATGAAGGTGGAAAGATACTTGAGTGGGCTAAAATGGAGTATAGCAGAGGAGATGAATTTTCTCATTCCTACCATAGTTCTTGGGTGTCAGCATATGGCACAAAAGATAGAAGAAAAGTAGAGAAGGAAGTAAGAACCCAACTCTAAAAATAGATGTAGACGTAGAGACTCTAGAGGGGGTCAAAGAGGAGGTTGTGGTGGCAGAGGAGGTGCCTCAAGAAGACAAGGAGAGAGTACACTCCTGGAGAAAGTTGTAGAGACTAGTACAAGGGGCACTTTCAGTACAGGAAGAGGGTCTCATGGTAGTAGAGGAAGAAGTATAGGAAGAAGTAGCTCCTATTTTTCCACAATGAAATGTTATCAATGTGGACAGCTTGGACACCCTACTTATAGGTGTCCTGATAAACCTACAAGCTCTTGCAATGAAAGGAGGGTAGCCTATGCCCAAGAAGATGGAATCAATTCATGTACCAATGAGGTAAGAAAACTAGAATCAGAGATGGGGAGAACTTGATGTTTAGGAGAGTGCTCATTAGGCAACCTACTTAAGGAGAACCCAAACAAAGAAAGCTCTATTTAGAGTTAGGTGCAAGATCTAATGCAAAGTTTGTAAGGTGATAGTTGATTCAAGATCAACTGACAATATCATATTAGAGGAAGTAGCAAAGAAGTTGAAACTCACAAAGATTCCCCATGCAAACCCTTACAAGGTGACTTGGTTGAATCAAGAGTAGAGTATTAGTGAATGAGAAGACATGAGTGGAATTTTCCATTGGAGGGTATAAGGACAAAGTTCTTTGTGATGCCCTACCCATGGATGTCTGCCATCTCCTATTGGGAAGACCCTGGCAGTTTGATAGGAAAGTGATCTATGATGGAGAGGAGAATTCCATTTCCTTCAAGAAGGATGGAAAAACATTCAAGATTCAGTCTCTAACAAAGAATGATGAAGGAGCCTCAAGGACACCTAGTGTGTTGCTTAGCAGTGGGAAGGAATTCCTATACTCGTTACATGATGATGAAATAGTGGGATGTGCCATTGTTGTCAAGCCAAAAGAAGGGGAACATAAGTTGCAGACAGAGACACCTAAGGAGGTGAAGCAAATGTTAGAGGAATTTAAAGACATTGTAAGTGATGGAGCACCTGCAACACTTCCTCCAAGAAGGGCTCTAAGTCATCAAACAGACTTTGTACCATGTGCATCTCTACCTAATAAAGTAGCATACAAGCTTACCCTTGATCAAAAAAAAGAAGTAGCAAGGCAAGTACAAGAGTTATTGGATCAAGGACTGATCAAGAAAATTATTAGTCCGTGTGGAGTCTCGGTGGTGTTGGTATCCAAGAAGGGAGGCAAGTGGAGACTTTGCACTAATTCAAGGGCCATCAATATGATTACTATTAGGTATAGATTTCCAATTCCTATGATAGAAGACTTGATGGACTATTTAGGAGGTTCTATGTATTTTTCAAAGTTGGATCTCAAAAGTGGTTATCACCAAATAAGGATTAAGGAGGGTGATGAGTGGAAGACTACTTTTAAAACCACAGACGGGTTGTATGAATGGCTTGTGATGCCATTTGGGATTACCAATGCCCCAAGCACCTTCATGAGGTTGATGAATGAGGTCTTGAAGGACTTCACTGGTAGATTTGTGGTGGTGTACTTAGATGACATACTCATCTATAGAAAAACCAAAGAAAAACACCTTGAGCACTTAAGGTTAGTCTTGAAAAGGCTACATGAGGAGAAATTGGCTATCAACCTAGAGAAATATGAATTTTTGCAGCAGGAGCTAGTCTACTTAGGATTTGTGGTGTCCAAGGGTACTTTGAAGATGGACCCAAGCAAGGTGGAGGCAATCTTGAATTGGCCTGCCCCTAAAACAGGGACTGAAGTTAGAAGTTTTCATGGTTTGGCACAATTTTATAGGAAATTTGTGAGGAACTTCAGTGGTATATGTGCATCAGTGCTTGACACCATCAAAGGAGGGATTAAGACTAAGTTCAAGCAGACTGAGGAAGCTGACAAAGCATTCCAAACATTGAAGAAAGAGGTAGCTACCAAACCTATCTTACTCTTACCTACTTTTGACAAATTGTTTACAATTGAATGTGATGCAAGTGGAATTATAGTAGGGGGTGTATTGATTCAAGAGGGAAGGCCTGTGGAATTTTTCAGTGAGAAACTCAATGAAGCAAAGAAGAGGTACTCAGCCTATGATCTAGAATTGTATGCATTAGTGCAGTCCCTCAAGAAGTGGAGGCATTACCTTCTCCCAAAGGAATTTGTGGTGTTCATAGACAATCAGGCCTTGAGTTACATTAACACTCAAGAGAAACTTAGCAATATGAACTTGAAGTGAATGGAGTATCTCAAATCCTTTACCTTCACCATTAAACACAAGAAGGGGTAGCTCAATAAGGTAGCAGATGCCTTAAGCAGGAAGTTGCTAACTATTCAAGAGGTGCAATTGCAGAGCATAGGAATAGCAGGTTTCAAGGATCTTTATGAGAAGGATGAATACTTATCCACAGCCTATAAGGTATGCCATGTGTTTGAGAATCACTTTCATAGTGAGCATGCAGATTACACTTTTCAAAATGGGCATTTGTTTAAAGGCAATCAACTATGTGTGCCTAGAGGATCCATGTTGGAAAATATGATCCAAGAGAAGCACAATGGGAGCCTAAGTGGGCATTTTGGTATCAATAAAACCATGCAGCTAGTACAAAGGTACTATTATTGGCCTAGGTTGCCAAGGGATGTAAGGAGGTATGTGGAACAGTGTGGTGTGTACCAAAGGGCTAAAGGAGGCTCAAGCAACATAGGACTCTATCAACCCTTACTAGTTCCAAATAGGCCTTGGGAGTGTGTGAGCATGGACTTTGTGGTTGGACTCCCTAAAACAAAAATAGATATGGATAGCATCTATGTATTGGTAGATAGGTTCTCTAAGATGAGTCATTTCATTTCATGTAGAACTATTCTTGATGCAAGTTATATAGCACATCTCTTCTTCAAGGAGATTGTGAGGATTCATGGACTCCCTTTGAGTATTGTGTCAGATAGGGATAGCAAGTTCATGGGTCATTTTTGGAAAACCTTATGGAAAAGGTTAGGAACTAATCTCTCATTTAGCTCAACTTACCATCCATAAATTGACAGTCAAAATGAAGTTATAAATAGGGTATTGGGAAATTTGCTGAGGTGCTTGACCAAGGAGTATGGGTAGACTTGGGATCTAGTCATTCCACAAGAAAAGTATGCCTATAATGAAAGTGTTAATAGGACCACAGGTAGGAGTCCTTTTGAGGTTGTGTATGGAAGACACCCAAAGGAGTGTGTGAACTAAGAGACCTTGGTTAAATGGAGATGAAGAGTGGCCAAGAAGAGGGCTTCACTCAAACTATCAAGGATGTACAAGAATAGGTTAAGAAGGCCATCCTAGGGTCCACTCAAAAGATAAAGGCTAAAGTGGATGAGAGAAGAAAATAAGTTCAATTCAAAGTAGGGCACTATGTAATGGTCCATTTGAGCAAGGATAGAATGAAAAAAGGTATGCCTACTAAGTTGCAAATGAAGAGAGTAGGGCCTTGCAAAATTCTAGCCAAATATGGTGAAAATGCTTACAAGGTAGACCTACCTTCAAATCTAGCTATATCTCTAGTCTTCAATGTTGCTAACCTAGTCCTATTCAAAGGAGAAGTAGCAGAGCAAACTGATCATCAAGAAAAGGTATTGTAGGACCTTGATAGAAATGTCATGCCATAAAGGAAGTAGGCTGTAGAAGAACAGGTCTTGAAATCCAAAGTGAAGAATTCCACTAGGCATAAAGTGTACATGGAGCACCTGGTAAAATGGGTAGGTCAACCTGAGTTTGAAGTCACTTGGGTAGAGGAGAGCCAGTTCAAGAAACTAGGCATAGACCTACCCCCCATCAACCCCAACGTGCCTTAAATCTATGCCAAGGGGGAGTATGGTGCAGGAGAACCATTCTAAGGGCTCCCACCATTAAAATTTTGTTGTGAAGAGCTTCTTCATGAAGCCTTGTAAGTAGAATAAGAGCCATGAGCACAGTGTGTGTGTGTGTGTGTGTGTAGGGTCTAGTTAGGATCCTAGAGTCATAGTCATGTCTTTCTTTATGGTTGTATAGGGACTCAGGAAATGATGTCACCTGGTCTTAGCTTAAATAAAAGTCTTAAAATAGGGGTATTTAATGTTTTAGCACATCTGTGCTTTGTTTTAGACCTAAGAGTGGTCTTAGGATGTGAAGAGAGACAAGCAACAAAAGTTGCTTAGCAAAATTTCCTAATAAGGGTTCAAACCCTTACCAAGCAGCCAAGAGCCCTAACTAAGCTCATACCCCAAGGAATAGACTATTTATGATTGGGAAAACCCTAATCCAATGATTCAAAGTTAGTGTGTACGGCTCTATGAAAGTTTAACCAAACTGTGACTGTATATTGGTGTGCCAGTCAATACTAATGGCGTGAATATGAAGAACTAATGAATAGCACTTAAGATATTTGGAATTGTACATTCTCATTTGAGTATTTTTTTTCATTTTGGTGTGTTTAGATTAATTTCTCTGCAAGTTTGTGTGTGTTCTTATTTTTATTTTGAAACCACCAGTCCTCTGTCCAGTTTGGAGAGACATGTAAATATGGGCCTATAACTCCTATCCCCACCATGGAAACACCATGGAACCTTGGGATATGGTAGTATAGACCCTCTTCTACATATATATTCAAGAAGGGCCCTAGAAAGAGTGCAAGTATTTCTGTGACCAAGCCGTAGGTGAGCCTGGACTGTGCCCGGCTAGGTGAGGTCAGCGTTGTGAAGGCTCTAGAAGGAAAGGGTGAAGAATTCAAAGGAAATACTTTGGAGGATTTCAAGAAGGATAAGGGAAGGTTCATTGGTGTGAAGGAGAGGTTTCCACCAATCTGATGAAGTTGCTTACACAAACAAATTATCTCTGTGACTTTGTCAAGCTTAAAAAGGCCTAGAAACCCTCATTCTTGGTTAGGGCACTGTACGGCCATTTGAAGACCTAAAACCTTGAAAATCCTTGAGGGATGGGTAAATTAATGGAAGTCTCTATGGAAGTTTAGCCATGGTTTTGTGAAGATAGTAGGTCAAAATTCCTATAAACTCGGAGAGGAGGCCTAATTGGGGTTCTTCCTTGTAGCCCTATTTTGGGAATAAATGATGGAATCGGGTAACAAGCCAACTTACCTAAGCCTTTGGAGTCACTTAGATGGATGCAAAAACAAATTGGGAGACATCTCCACCCTTGTCAGAGTCTGAGAAGGTGTTCAATCCAAGAGACCCTTATTATCCTATGTAAGGGTGTGAAGCTAGAGAGTGTGGAAGAAAGCTAAGGAGGAGAAGTGTTCAACATTGGTGGTCAAACTGGGTTGGGTCAGGGGATCCTATTGACAAGAGGAATCCTAGAGACCATAAAGTGTGAGTAGAGCATACTAGGGATCCAAGACAAGGATCAAGGAGCATAGACTAAGCTAGTTTATCCCAATCTCCCCATCAGTTGATCCAAACAAAAGACACATGGTTTGCAAAATGAATAAAGCACAGTATGGACTAAAGCAAGCTCCCAGAGGAGGATATTAGAGACTGCACAACTACCTGCTATAGATTGGATTCTCAAGGACAAATGACATAAGAAATTTGTACATGAAAGATGAAGAAGGTAAAGGAATCTTGTTGGCTAAGATTTTTGTAGATGATATTATATTTGCTGGAGAAGATGCCTTATGTAAGAAATTTTCAAATGAAATGAAAACTGAATTTGAAATGAGTATTTTTGGGAAGATCAAATTTTTTGTTGGTTTACAAGTATATCAGATGGAGAAAGGAATTTTCATCACCCAGTCTAAATATGTTCATGAGATACTAAAAACCTTTGGTATGGAAGATTCAAGGCCAGTAAGTACTCCCATGGCTAGTGGACAAAAGTTGTCTAAAAATGATGATGTTGTAGAAGTAAACCAGAATTTGTATAGATCCATGATTGAAAAGCTGTAATATGATGTACACATCAAACCAGATATTGCTTTAGCTATTGGGATTGTGACAAAATTCTCTGCCAATCCTAAGGAAACTCACATGATGGTTGTCAAAAGGATAATGATATATTTGAAAGGGACTGCTGACTATGGGTTGTACTATAAGAAGCATGAAAATTTTGAACTGAGAGTGTATACTGATGCTGATTGGGTAGGAAATGTGGATGAAAGAAAGAGTACTAGTGGTGGAGATTTCTTTCTTGGACAGAGATTAGTTTTCTAGAAAAGCAAGAAACAAAGTTGCATTTCCCAATCTACTATTGAAGCCGACTATGTGGCTGCAGCAGTGAATTGTTCAAACTTGGTATGGATAAAGCAATTGTTGGTATGCATGAAAGAAGAGATCACTGAACCAATTGTCATTTACTGTGACAACACAAGTTTTATCAACATCTCTAAGAATGCATTGATGCACACAAAGACCAAACACATCACCATCAAGTATCATTACTTGAGGGAACTGGTACAAGGTAAGGTGGTCCGAATGGAATATGTGAATACAAAGGAACAACTAGCAGATATATTCACTAAAGCTTTACCTAAAGAAGCTCATGAATATCTGAGAGCTCAATTAGGGGTTCTTCCCCTAACTGAGGTTGCCTAGTCAAGCTAGGAGTACTCCATCAAATGTGCTACAAAGAGTATCTGACAAATTGATGCAGAGACAGGTCACACTTTAGGAGCAGCCTAGAGTTGTGAAAAGCATAGAAAAGCCAAGAATCATTCATAAGAAAAGATGATAGAGGGAGAAATATTGTTACTCAACTAAAAAATGATATCTACATCTGCAGGATGTATGTTTTAGTTGCTACTTTTGCATTTTTGTCATGGAGGGAGACAATCACAAATGAATACACATGGTGAGATTTCATGGAAGATCAAGTAAGAGGGAGAGATTTAGTGGATGGTCATATAAGCATGGCTAATTAATCCTATATCAAAATGAAGCTAAGGATATTATAAATATTTCTGATGAACAGATAAGTTTTGGGTTGGTTGGTGATTCATGTGTTATTCATATGGTGTTGCCATCAATGCCAAAGAGGGAGATTGTTGGAAACTGCAGTTGAAGCAATTGTTCTATTGTCATTGATGTCAAACCTTAACCGGTAAGACTGTTGCTATCTTAGAAAGTACTATATCTATTTGATTGTTGTGAAGGAGATAGGAAAGGTTGGTAATAATAGCACCTAAGGAAAGGTTGAGTTATCTTGATACTTCAATGAGTACTTGATTATGTGGCACAATGATAAGATAATGTATTATTTATCTAAGTAAGAATGAAGACTAAACTGGTAGGCTTAACCGAGAAAAAGTGAATAAATCTAGTTTAAGCCGAGTGATGTTAATGTCGACCGAGCTAGTATATGACGAGTAAATTTAGTGTTCACCAAACATGAGTATTAGCCGAGGAAATAGTTTTTGAGGTGACCGAGCTTTCTAATGAAGACTGAGGAGTTGAACAATGTATTGACTGAGTGTCAGTAATTTACATTTGAGGAAGAATTCAGATTTTCAGCCAACATAGTTGAATTCTTGGATTATGTAAAACATGTTGACTTTACTTATTAATTGTATGAAAGCATTTAATGCACTGTAAAATGTTTTATTGTAAATCTATTAAGAGATTTGAGATATTTCTATAAGGATAGACAAAGAACATAAAGTTGGAAGAATTCGATGAATCTGACCTAACCCTAAGATCTATGAAGGATATTAAGTGACAAAAGATGTATTGACCTAATTTGAGGAAGTATTAAGGAAACCTAAGCATGAGGTTGAAAGAGGAGAGGATGTTGGAAGTATTGTTGATGTTATTGACTGTCTAAGCAAAAAAGGTTGGAGGAGGAATGTTGTGATTGCTTGAAGATATTTCTGAGCAGATCAACTTGATGGAGATGGTAAGGGTTCATAGTTAGTAAGCCAACATATGTGTACGAAATTGGATCTGATATTTGCAAAGTGAGTTGCATGTTTTTCATATCAATACTATTGTTACTTTCTAACCATTGTATAAGTCAAAATCCTTTTAACAAAGGTTGACCTAACAGTCATTTGTATAAATCCTTTGAACAAGGTTGCATTCTACGATGGGATGTATGTAAGTCCTATAAAAAGATGCACTTTTAATAGAGTGGTTTAAATCTTTTAACCGGGTCACACCTGACAGTGTGTTTGTAACCTTTGACAAGGTTGGCTTTTCACAAAGCTCACTTCAGAAGAGTGAAAATAATAGTAACATGTTACAAAGTGGTTTTTCTCAAATTGGGTTTCCACTATAAATCTTAGTGTTAATACTTGTTTGAATGTTTTGGTTTGAACATTTCTATGTTTTACAGGTTAGATACTATTGGATAGTTGACTGCACTGTTATATGTTTCTATTATGCAATCAGTAATGACCAAGTAGCTTTTGGTTGTTGGATCTGATTTGTTGAAGAGTTTTAAAGTTTGTTTTATACATCTAGACCTAAGAACAACTAATTCACCCCCCCACCCCCCCTCTTTGTTCTTCTAAATCATATTAACAATTGCATATTGTAAGATGTTGAGATGTACTGATGTATAGCTATATTCATATGATTGTAATCTCCTAAAAGGGGTCATATGTATGTGGCCTAATGATGTATGTTGATGTAATTCTATCTCAAAGTGATCTCTAAGAGAACGTGTAGTTCTAGGTGAAAAGAAATGGGAAATATTATATTGTGTGTTGGACATGTTATAATATTTAAAGTAATTTTTTTATATTGGCTGTTCATATTTCTCATACTCTCTTGCGTTGTCCATCTATAGAGAAAATGAACTTAGACATGGTTATGTATTGACGTTACTTGGGAAAGAATGAGCTATCTCTTGATGAAAGGTTCAAATGAAACTATTGTGAAATGATAGATTAGAAGAAGTCATCAAATAATAATATGTTTGCAAGTTTGAAACGCACTACTTGAGTTTTGTACAGCTGAGCCGCCTATGAACATACTTTCAATGAAATGCACATGTTTTTATGTAATTGGTAATGTAATGGGCTGTTTCGATGGAGTTTTAGAGAGCTATCCCATCCTTTTAACCTCAAGAAAAGTTTAACTTCATGTAATGATGAAAGGGAGCAAAGAGTGTGTCAAGCATTGAGAGATTTAAAAAATGGTATCCTAGTTGCCCTAATGTAGTGAAAGAAACGTTTGGAACAATGTGATTGGGTCTCCCCATTTCCTCCAAATGATCCAAACAAATTTTCAATTGTAAAGAGCGCTTCGTATCGTCGACTAACGGATTGAAGATTTTTTTTACAATACATTTTTTCATTGCCCAAATGCTTTTGCTTGGCTTGTTATATGTCCAAGAAATTCCACATCATTGTCAAGGAAATGATATCATGCATGCGGTGGTGATATCAAGTTCTTTGTAAGATATCATCTGGAGGAAAATGAGGAGCCTAAACCCATTTTTCTGAACGTTCCTTGTATTGCAGTAGTATCTTTCTTTTCTCCGACGAATAAGCCTCAGAATACGTGAGACAATGGAAGGAAGGAACGGTTGATTTAGGGGTCAACTATTGGAGTTCAAAGCAAACTTGGGAACCAGAATACCCTAATGTTGGAGAAAAGATCAGGTACCTATGCATTTATCTTTTTCTGTTTTCTTCGTATAAAAATCTGATATTTCATTGCTTGGCTTTAGAAATCAATGTATAAGAATTTTTTTTTATGAATATTCAACATGGCA
The DNA here is from genome assembly GCA_027943335.1 of Chamaecyparis obtusa. Taxonomy (NCBI): domain Eukaryota; kingdom Viridiplantae; phylum Streptophyta; class Pinopsida; order Cupressales; family Cupressaceae; genus Chamaecyparis; species Chamaecyparis obtusa. The sequence continues at coordinate 521,586 of BSBK01000123.1, read as the reverse complement.
CAACAAGTTTAAGCTTCACTCAGTAGATAGTGCAGACATCTTAGAATGTACAACGTGCTAATCTCCAAACTAAACCATAGGAACACAACATTTTATTATTTTTGTTTTATGGTGTCGTAAATTTTTATTTGTTGATGAACGTTACTGCTTGTAAGTGATGTTTAGCAATGTCTTCAAGATTCTTAATATAGGAGTCTTCAATTAGGCATTATGATTTGTGAATGGCAGAAAAACTTTCTTGTTCACTGGCCATTATTAAGGGCCGCGATCTCTAGAAAGGATTCCTTAGATTGTTTAGAAAAAAAAATTGACTGGCGATAATGAATGAGAAGACCTCTATATTGAAGGATAATGTAATCCACTCTTGCAAGTTGAACGAATAAAAGAATTCTAGTTATGATTGTTGCAACAATCTCTTATTTATTATCTAATTTTAAATTAAACAACTGTTACGATAGTAGGAAGATCAAGGCAGACTTATGTTAGAGGAGGCCTAGATGTCAGGAAAAGAAAAGATTAGAAGGACCGTGGGAAACATTGGATACTTCTAGTTGCTTAGAGTCCTAGAAGTTCATCAAGACTCCATGTTTGTAGGAATTATTGATATGTAAATAGTTGAAAAGGAATTATTGATATGTAAATACTTGATATGTTTGTAGAAATTATTGATATGTAATTATGAACATTGATGTCTCCTTTTTCAAGATTCTTACAAGGATTGGTTTTTTTAATTGTCACTGTGAAATATTAGATGTTATTTGGAAGCTCACTACTATTAAGGAGAATGCATCTATTATCATGTGGCTAATTGGAAAGAGATCAATTTTTGCGATAATACATATTATAATAAATCAAATGTTCTACTATTTCTTCTTTCTCTACCTCAAAATATACTTTGATTAGACTATATTGTACAAATATATGTTTATATCAATTGGTAGGATAGGAATATGAAATTATGGGATTTCTCTCTTCTGAATATGGCAAATAGTGTTCTTAAAAACTTAGTTTTTTAGCATTTAGGAGACTACCTTTTTATCTCTTTAGAGAAAATTAAATTATTTTGTGTTGCAACCCCTCTATTGAATTTTTAATTGGTAGATAATCTAGAACTACAGGGTTGTTCCAAAGTTGAAATGCATCTAGAGGATTACAGTGTATAGTTGTAAATTATATTCCTAATTTATTTCACAATCAATTTGGTTAGTATACTAAAGCTATATCATTATCGAATTCAAAATGAGCGATTAGATCTTATATTTTCGGTCAAGCTCTTTGTACCCTCCTTGTTGGTCTATTTTTTAGTGAACTTTAGAACTAAGCACCCTAGTCCCTCTAAAAGAGGTCCAAATTGTGATAGTATTTTTCATTCCTTATCCTATATTTTTTTTTCCTTTTAAATTTGTTGGGCTATATTCAAAGTAAACCTTGTGATCACTAAAACAAAGCAATAAAACTAAACTAAAAGCCTAAAACTATACAAATTCAAGAAACTGTTAAATTTTCCAACACATCATCCACACTAACTATAACATCCATTTATATGTTTATGTATGTTTTAAAATTTTCTAGTTAAGGAATGTAAAAATGATGCTCATTATGAAAGTGAAGTTGAAGTTAGTCAAACAAAGTCCATTAAGAAAATGAGTCAAACAAGAATGAAATTAAATTTTTGTGTATATAAATTTAAACTCTCTTTATTTTTTTATAATGAGATAAATTGGGCATAGCCACATACATACATACATACATACATACATAAATACATCCATGCATGCATACATACATACATACATACATGCATTCATGCATACATACATACATACATACATACATACGTACATATATACATACATACATGCACACACACACACAAATGTACACACATGGGCGTGCATGTACACACACACATGTGCATCTAGATGCACACATGCACATATACACACTATAAAATTGTAGAATTAATGGCTCCAAATGTCCTATATTGTAGATAGAAGTTTATATATATATATATATATATATATATATATATATATATATATATATATATATATATATATATATATATATATATATATATATATATATATATATATATATATATATATATATATATATATATATATATATATATATATATATATATATATATTTGATATTATATGATCTACGTATTTTATTTTATAAAATACTATAAAAGATTAAATATTTGATAACAACTCATATTCTAATTTTCCTATAATTGTATGCCATTTTAATTTTATTTAAAAATTAATATAGATGTATAGATTTGTACAAACAAAATTTAAGAATATGCCAATATCATGATATTTATGTAGAAAATATATTAAATGTAATAAATAAGTATGAAAAACAAATGGTTTATTCTCATGGATTGGCTACAAATTTAACATAGGTGAAGATAGTATTCGATAATGAGGATGGAGAAAAGGTGACAAAGAAGCATAATCATTCTATGAGTACTTGTTTCAAGGACACAATTGCCTTTTTGAATATTTAATGACCATAGTATTCAATCAGGGTCCGTTCGGTTGCTGGAATTAAATAATGTTGGAATTGTCAAATTCTTGTAGTTGACAATTTTGGAAGTTCTAAATCTGGAAAATAGATTTTGGAATATGGCTAGAACTGTTTGGTTCACTTGGTCATAATGAGGAGATGGAAAATGTTGTTTGCATATGGATTTTAAAATAATATAATTTTTTCTTTACCCCCAATTCCCATTTAAGTGGAATTGGAATTGATTTTCCAATTCCACCAATTTAGATGGAATATTCAAATGCTGGTTTTGGGGGTAGATGGGAATTAACAAATCCCTATTCCTAATTCTTGTTTTGAACACAAGCATCGAAAATGTCAATTCAAGGATTTGACAATCCCAATTCCACTCTAATTCCAACAAACAAACTGGCCCTCATTTACGTGGTTGAGAACTAAACAAAAAAACTATAATATGTAGATAGAGCTCATAAAAATTGTTGGTTGTAGGATGCCAACTAGTTGAATTGAAAATATGTAGAAAAAATATCATGTAGTCTTTTTTGAATAATAATATATCTAGTTGTGAAAGAGTTCATCGTGAACATTATATCATGTAATTCATGCTCTCATGACCAAAAAAAGGCACATTGTTATTCATGTATTCAAAACAAGCAATATATATTGTAAAGTAATTCATTCCTGAACAACAACAACCTTGTCATTAATATACTTGTGACTAGCATTGTGATTTTTAAATTATACAACCTTGACCAATATTAAAGTATGTAGCTTATGAGACTATGACCAATATTGGAATTATTATTAAAAAATAATCCAATAAATGCTAAAAAGTTGAACATTGAAAATGGGGATTTACTAATAGAAGTTATGAAATACATGCATCACAAATTGTACCTTTTTTTATGTTAATAAACAAAAATGAAATGATACTTACACATAAATATTATTTTCTTCTTAATTATTGATAATTTCATTATTACTTTAATAAGGAAGATAAATTGGCTAAAGATATTGATTATATTATAAGAAATTGAAATTGGGCTTATGTTCTTCAATCTCCTAAAAATTGAATTAGTTTAACAATACTAAGTGATTACTAGAATAGATCCTAGAGAAAAAATAATTTTCATCAATGGAACTATACTATATTGCAATAACATCGGAAAAATGTCAATTGATTTGGTTGAGATGAATACTTGCATATTTGAAGAAAAAAAAATAAAAAAAATAGTTTACTATGGCAATAAATCTACTATTGTAATAACAATGAATCCTATTTATCATATTTGAACTAAGCATATAGACACTTGACATCATTTCATTAGAAATGTTGTAGTACATGGACATATTGAACTACAATTTTGTAAAAGTAATGATTAAATACAAGATTTATTTACCAAACCAATTTTAAAGTAATATTTTACTAAAATTAGAGATCTATTAGGCATCACTATACTAAGCATTAATGGGGATAACAAAAGTTGTAATGCTTAACACTGTCTATCTATTAACTTTCTAGAAACTTTCGCTAACTCCCTACCAACTATCTTCCAACTATTATTTATCATTTTATAGCCTAGCATCCATATCTCTACTCAAAATTAGTTGTTTTTATATGCCTTGCACTACAAATTTATGGATTACCTTCTGTTACTATAAAATATAGGCTGTTGCAATAACTGATCATCGTATATATAAAATGGTCATTCCTTATAGAGCTCTAGTTTCTGTATCTATATTATGTACTCTCCATTGAGACTAATAATACTTTTCCTACTGCAACAACTCATCAATTGTGTACTCTATTTTTTTTTACTTATTTATTGTATGCTCTATAATCTTACTTCTAGTTCCAACACTAATGTCCACCAACATTTATTTAGCATGTTAATAATCCTCCATTATTCCATATGTTACTTCTAATTTTGACATTGATAAACATTGATTCACCCTTAATTATGATGTTGTCAATCTTTTCAGATTTTGCTAAGTTAATACAACGAGTGGAGTTTTTGCCTCAATAATGCCTTTTAATTCATGATTTATTATTTTATCGAAAGTTGTAATCTAATTTCTACATAGATTACATGTGGAACAACCTACACTAAATGGGCATAGATTACTCATGTATGAATTGGTAGTCTTTAACTTCCATGGAGCTTTCAAAGTGGCTTCTACTAAATTATAGAGTAATCAACATATGACAAAAAAACATGAGATCCTATCAATGCTAAAATTGTATTATATATCTTCACTTTAATTATAATTTGTAAACTAAAAAACATAAGAAAAAAATTAGAAAATTGGTAGGTAATATGTTTTAAAAAACAATTATATGCAATAAAAAGTGACTATATTTTCTTAGAAATGACTTCCACTTTATTTTCAAGTAAACCAAGTGTGAAAGAAAAAAAATTGAGATCATATCAATAGTAAAAGTTAGTTATGTGTTTTAATATTAATTATAATTTTTAATAAAATAAAATATAAAAACTTGAAAAGTAATAAAAAAGTAAGATAGAAAATATTTTTAAAATAATAATTTGATATGCATTACAAAAATCATTAGATAATTTTAAAATATAATAAAGTTTAAGATTTTTCTTAAAAAAATCTTAAACTTTATTATATTTTAAAATTACGAGTCATAGAAAATTATCAATCACTAAAGGATGGTAATAAAGAATGCTCAATTCTAGAATTTATCTTTTGAAAAAAAAAATTAACATGAATCCAAGAAGAGAAGATGCCAAGGAACAAATGATAGCTCAATGATCATTATTGGAATGAATCAGCCTCAGTATAGGTATTCTAGATAGGCAATCAAAATCAGATCAAAACTGATGTTCTAGATTCTTCTGATTATATATATGATCTGTATGTGAGTCGATGATTTTGCTTTTGCATCACGGTTACGTCACTTAATTTCGTAAAATAATGATTGATTTGCTAGCTGTTTATGTGATTGCATGTCACATTATTTCAGTATATGTCAAATAAAATAAATTGTACTAACACTAAAATTGTCTATAAATTGTCAGCTAGTTAATAATGGTTGACTTTATGGCATCGATGTGTTTGCTGTTTTGTATAACATCGACAAAATGAGAACATCATAGAAGCCTGATTATATTCTTTGCCTAACGCCGACGATAATTCCAATAATAGATGTTATTCAAGGTAATGTAAGTTGTAAGCTAATTTATCCTATTTCAACTCTAATCAAATATAGAATATTCTGAAACAGCGAAGAGATAAGGATGAAGTGAAAAAGCATTATGAAATGTTCTGTAATAGACAAGAGATAAGGATGAAGTAAAAAATTATAAAGTAACAACTTGATTTAAGTTTTAGAATTGTCCCGTATCATCTATGCAATGAGGTATCATGTATTGTCTTTCAACATATTTGATGTAATCTCAATTTTAAATGTTTTTGTATTGTTCCTTTTCGAAATTTGAATGAATAATCGGAAATTGGTTTGCAGATTTTTAATTCTATTTATTCATAGCATTTGTGTTGTTTTAAATTTCTATTAAACGAAAGGAGTTTTGTGTGCTCTTTGTACTTCATCTATATTTCTATAATCAATGAATTGTTAAAATACTTTGAATTGACCATCTTTTGCTTCCTTTTTTCTCTCTTGCATTCTGATGATGGATCATGTAGTATGATCTACAACATTGATGACAAAAAGAGCTCTACACAATCGAATCGAGAAACTGATATAACATTTATATGAATTGTAAAAATCTAATAGATTTGATTGTTTTATATATTTTTTCTTATAATTGTAAAAGTCTGCCTTGAGTGTTCAGATCTATGCCTGATGAATCTTTCAAGAATTGTGGATCAGTATCTAGCGCTGTAAGAATAGATCTAATAATTCATACTATCTGTATGTTTTTTATTTTATTTTTTCTCCCCAGTTTCAATTTTTAATTTATTTTAAATTTTGTATGGTAAGCTGTATCTAAGATTTTTATATAATAAAATAATTATACTTCATTCATCATCAATTAAACTTTTCTAATTCTTTCATAATTTTGTATTTCTTTCAGCTGCCTCATCTTCAGAGACCAGAGAAAGACAATAGCTTCAAATTATGGCAGAGAGCGAGGAGAGTATCAAGCATTGAGAGAATTCTCGGGAAAAATAAATGGTATCTCGCCCAGCCTGCTACAGTGAAAGAAACGTTCTGAAAAATGTGAGTTGGTTCCCAATTTTCCCCCAAATGATTAAAGCAAGTATGGAACGTAAAGAATTTTCTGAACCTGCTATGTCTTTAAGCTGATTGAAATTATTCAAAATAATGCCCAATTTTTATATATCCCAAACATGCCACAACACTGTCCAGGGAAAGTATAATGTAAAATGGGGTAAATAGCTATGTTGGGATTTCTATGAGTATGGAAGTATTGATTTATCAGACTAAATTACTTGAACTAGTTCCAAGCATTCTCTGTCCTACTGTGAACTTTTATGAGATCATCTGGAGGAAAATGAGGAACCAGGACACATTCTTCTTTAACATTTCTTGCATTGTAGTAGTGCCCTTCTTTTCTCGAGTAAAGAAGGCGTATAATACTTTAGACAGTTGAAAGAACCGTGTATTCATGGGTCAAATGGTTAAGATCCAACCAAACTGAAGGACGAAAGTGAAGGCAAATAAGCAGGAATTGGAAGTATATTTTCCAGAAAGCTTCCCTAACGGCATATCCAAAAGCTCAAAAAAAACTCAGGTACTTCCTTCTTTTTTCTTTTTTTTTTACGAAAAGTGTTTTACGTACATGCTACACTACTAGTCATGTTAAAAAAGTTTATCTAACACTTTTTCAATAAAAAATAAGTTTTGACTTTTGGTAAGTCCATTTAATTTGAAAATTGCATTTATTTTCTAAGATTTCTATATAATAAAACAATTGTAATTTTTTTTTTTCTCATTAATTAATCAAAACAATGATTAATTGATCATATGTTTAAAAGATGTATAGCTTATTAAATATTGTAGCATTCTAAACATTTGTCATGTTTATATCAAAATGTGATTCTTCCCATGATAATCTATTGGTCTACACCATTAGTATTTTTAAAGTCTCTAAGAAGTTCTTACTCAAGATTGAGAAAACACAATGTAATTTAGTATAGATTGGTTTGGGGACCAAAAACATGATGGAGAGTTATTAAATGTTCTAGCATTCTAAACATTTGTGATGTGTATATCAAGGAAGTGATCAATAAGTATCAACTAAAATTGAAGAGATACATTATTTATATTCAATGTGAAAATTATGCATGTATGTATTTGATTCATCACTACAAAAGAAATATAAAAGAGATTACAAGATCTTCTTGATCAATAATCAAGGATCATATTAACTAATGATAAATGGATACAATTGGCTCGTTATATAAAGGTCTAGATACATCCAAAGAATTCTTGAAACTCATCATTCAAGTGGGAGGATTTACTAAATATTTCAATAATCTCCCCCTTAATTTCAACCATTAATGGTTTTAACACAAATAATGATATCCAATCTTTAGATCTGCTCTTAATAACATCTACAACTAAGTTCATTTCTTATTCTGACTTGTGTGGGCCATTCTCCCAGCACAATGTGGCAGTCTTCTTTTACACTAGACTTAAACTAATAATTACTCCTTCAATTGTCCATGCCTTGTATCCTTATATATTGGACTTCAATTCTTTTGACCAAACACTATGGTCTTTTCTAAGGCTAAGATGTGACTTTATCACACAACATCATGAAAGTGGCTTTGACTCAATTTTATGGCTTGTAAAATATTTTTGATCTCCTTCATACAAATTAACTTTATTTGTATCTATGATCTATCCTTGCTATTTCAAACATGGAAACAATATCTCTTTCTCTCCTTCAAAGACCTAAAAACAAAGGGTTTCACCTTTTAAGAGGTGGTTTCAAACTTGGTAGATTATCATAGATCCTCACTATGATATCAAACAAATGAAATATAAAATTAAAATAAAAAATAAATTTTCTATCAATTTAAAAGATTACAAGATCTTCATGATAAAATGGTCAAGAATTAAATTAATAAATGATGAATGAATAAAATTACCTCATTATATAGACATGTATTAGATGCATCCAATAAATTATAAAAATTTATCACTCAAAACTTGCATTATTAGGAACAAAGGAATAAAACAAAACTAAAAGCATAAAAATATGCAAATTGAAGAAACTATTAAATGTTCCAACACATCATCCACACTAACTATAACATCCATTTATATCTTTATGTATGTATTAATTTTTTATAGTTAAGGAATGTAACAAAGGATGCACATTATGAAAATGAATTTGAAGTTAGTCAAACAAAGTCCATTAAGAGAATGTCTCAAACAAGAATGACATTCAATTTTTGTGTATTTAAATTTAAAATCTCTTTATTTTTTTACAAGGGGGTAATTCAGGCATAGCTATATATTCATATTTATACATACACACACATCCACTCATGTGAAATTACACACACACACACACATACAAATTATAAAATTATAGAATTAATGTCTCGAAATGTCTTATATACTAGATAGATTTCTTTCATATATTTGATATTATATGATCTAAGTAGTTTACTTTATAAAATATTATAAAAGATAAAATATTTGATAACATTTCATATTCTAATTTTCTTGTAATTGTATGTCAATTGAATTTTATTTAAAAATTAATATTTATGTAAAGATGTGTACAAACATAATTTAGGAATATGCCAATATCATGATATTTTTGTACCATAATAATTAATGAACTGAATAAGTATGAAAAACAAATGGTCTATTCTCGTGGATTGGCTACCAATTTAAGACAAGTGAAGATAGTATTAGATAATGAGGATGCACAATAGGTGACAAATAATCAGAATCATTCTATGAGTACCCTCTCCAACGAAACAATCACCTTTTCGAACATCTAATGACTATTTCATTCAATCATTGATGTGGTTGAGAAGTAAACAAACAAACAAACTATAATATGTAGATAGAACTCATAAAAACAGCTGGTTGTAGGATGCCAACCAGTTGAATTGCAAATATGTTGAGTTTTAATTATGGTTCATCAATGATTCTAAATTCTACATGTCAAAAAAACTTTATCATGCACTCTTGTACAAATAATAATAGAGAGCTATGAAAGAGTTCTTCATGAATATTATATCATGTAAGTCATGCACTCATAACAAACAGTTATACCTTGTTATTCATGTATTGGAAACAAGCAATATATATTGTAAAGTAATGCATTCATGAACAACGCTAACCTTGTCATTAATGTACTCATGACTAGCATTGTGATTTTCAAATTATACAACCTTGACCAATATTAAAGTAGAGACTATGACCAATATTGAAATTCTATTATTAAAAGCTAGCTAAAAAGTTGAATATTGAAAATTGGGAATTACTATTAGATGTTATGAAATACATGCATCATACATTGTACATTTTGGATGTTTATAAACAAAAATGAAATGTTATTTATACAGAAATATAATTTTCTTCTTAATAATTGATAATTTCATTATTATTTTAAAAAGAAAGATAAATTGACTAAAGATATTGATTATATTAGAAAAAATTGAAATGGGGCTTATGTTCTTCAATCTCCTAAAAAGTGACTAAGTTTAACAATGCTAAGTGATTATTAGAATAGATCCAACCTGAAAAACATTAAAAACAAATTGCAAAATAATTTGACTAAAGTAGGTAGTTTATACTATTAAGAAGAAAATTATTTGAATTAAGTAAACTCACTTCATAGATAAAGGGACATGTACATAATTATTCATGTTTTAGATGTCTGAACTATTATATGTTGCATAGAATAGATTTTATAATAGGGAGCATTATGTTTAAAGAAATAATAATAAATTAGTGGGAAAGGGAAGGAAGTTCACAATAAGTAGAGAAGAACGAGTGGCAAATAACATAGACAGAATATGAATCCAAATGCTCAGTGCCAAAGCAACCTGCGAAAGCAATATCTGCCTTAGAAGGTGATGCACCCATAATCAATATACTAACACTAACGTCATTCGTTCACTTGTAAAATAATCTCACGGGGTAAATGTTTCGATAGATGAAAATCCACTATCGTACATGTTGGCTAAACACGTTTGTCATGAACCCGAGAATTGTTGTTACATATCGAAATGTCTATTAAAACCCTAAAAATGCCCAGAAATAGATGTTCTCGTTGTTTAAACTTAGTTTCCCGAATTGGACTTAATGGGCAACGCAATTTTGTACAGACGACATCATGGGCGTGTTAAGATCATGAAGTTAGATGGGTAAATGTTGAAGATGAATGGCCCTCTCCTAGTAAATGAAATCCTCCGAGATTATCCAGGCCATGTCATTTTGCATTCAGAAGCAGTTCGTCATATGGGAGTGAAAGCAAAACCTCTTGATGGATTCGCTTTTCTCAACTCTAAAAACCTCTATTTTCTTGTGGAATTGCCAGAGTTGTAGAATAAGCCAATGAGGGCTCTTTCTGGGATACCCACCAATGGAATGTCTAGGCTTTCATGTACGTCTAGAATACCCATTTCTGGTATTTCTCACATGAATTGTGAACCATTATCAGATACAACAATTTCTGAGACAAGTGATAATAATGGAGTTCTTCGGATTAAAATTCGGTTCAGCAAAGCAGAGCTTATTAGTTCCTGCCATGGCAGAGAACTCTTGCGGAGGCTGTGATGCTTAAATAGTGATTAAACTTTTTATTTTAGCCAATCAGAATGCAGCTTCTCTTCAGATTTATTTTCTGTTTACTAGTTCTCTAAGTAAAGTTGCATATATTTTAAGCAAAATATGAATTCTAAATATTTTGGTGCATTGTTATTAGTCCGAATGTAGGTTGCAGGATGTCAGAAAAACTTTGTATCTTCCCCATGCGAGAGAACACACATTTAGCGATGCACTGCTTTGGCTTTGCAGGCTTCACAGAACTGGGGACATCTCAAGGCAAAGATATATCCCCAATTTTCTGAGCTGCACTATTACCAGGGAGAAGACATGAACGCACAGCTCTAGAGAAAAGAGCCGGCAAAACCAGATCTGAGTTGAGTCCGAGGAACATTTGACATAAGCTCGTGATGTCGATGCTCTGTATGCACATCCGACTAGATAATGATGTGTCCTCATTTTGCTCTGTTTTGGCATTACGTGGAGTGAGCACAAAAAACATCTCATGCATATAGCAGAGATGTGGACAGGTAATAGATTAACAGTTGTTGCTAGACATTGAACTTGTTTTTAATGGTTGGTGATTGAATATTTACTCCCATTTCTGTTTGCCAAATTTATTAAGAGTTACCAGAGCTACTCCATATGTTGAACACCTCCTGCTGTTCGGCGCATAATTTTTTAAATATATTATAACATTTTGGCAGTGATCAGAATTGGGGATGGATATTGTAAGGAGAGCCAGTGAACATGGTATACAACCAACGGTATAAAATCTCTTTAACCCCATTTAAGCAAATAAAAATCAAGAACCGTGCCAAAACTTGCATTAGCTTTGATAATTTTGTATTTTTTCGCTGTTTGTAAATGAATATGGCCAAATTGTGCGTGCGTGTGCGTGGATGTATACAAAATGGGTATTGGTTGAGGAGGAATTTAAGGGTGTAATCACTAGTTCGTTCTATTCTCACGGAGTTACACAGACTAACACAGTTTTTTAGTTTCATGCATACAAATTGGCAGGCTTTGCACTGCAAATAGATAGCTGTGACGTTGTATTCTCATTGCATTTACCTTTTTTGCACACTGTTGAGTAAATTGTCAATGGCAATATTGCAAAAAAGGCTTTGTCTATGATATAGTATCTGCTTTGTGATGATTGATGATAAGTTGGGTCTTTCCAATTCCAATTCCATTTCATGAAAACAATTTTATATTTTCACAATGAGTTTTCTGATTCTCCTACTTACCAATGGCAGGGACCATCTCTGGCTTAGATAGATGCAAATAAATGACTAAGGGTAGGTATGCGTCAACTGAGAAGGTCAGGTCTAAGAATTAGGTGAATTTGATGAAAAAGATAATCATCAATGGTGAACTCCTAGCTAGGGTAATTTGCCAGAATTTGTTTTCTTTGAGAATTTTGGTCTTAGTTGGAACACCTAAATGAATAAACGAAATTCTACACGAGTTTTTTAGTCTTCATTAGAAAATTCTTACTGTGAATGACATTTAAAGTTTATATTTTTAACTTAGGGATTTTCAGATATTGTGGAAAATTTGTTCGAGTATGAACATCAAAGTCATTTTTAAAAAAATATTTCATGTTCAATAGTTGTATCTGTTAGGAATATTACATCATTAGGATGTTTGTTATGATTTATTGGTATGAAAATTTGGAAATCATGTTTCTCAGATTATATAATATTATTAGTTTTAGAGACTGTGCTTGTATTATGAATTGCTGAGACAACTTGTCTATGTAAAACAGTGGTTATAGGAACTCTCCTATGTAAGTCCTATAAATTAGTGTTATGTATCATTGAACAAAATAGTAGCATCACAATCATGTTGAATACCAATATGGTATTAGAGTTGTGGCATCTCCATTCTCCCGACGTTTGTAATGTTGCCAAAGTGTGTAACCAAATGTGGTGACTCCAGCTTGTTTATGAAAAATTTTCTATTTTACGTCAACTTCAAGCATTCATTTATGGTGAATCATACCCATACTTATTATTTTGGCTTTGTGACCGCGATCAAGAGAGATACACATGGGACAAAAGCTGGTGTGGAGGCATTCATCTGCGATGATTTAATATTGCATGTGCCTGTTGTTTTGAGATCATACCCACTGCTGCTGATTTGTGGTGATTTATGCTGATTTACCTGGTCATTGAGCTACTGAGAAGAAGATGCGTCAGAGCGGGAAATGGTCCAGAATACTTCCCCTTAGACTCTTTTGCTGCTTAGGATCAAAGGAATTTGACATATCTTACAACATCTTCTAGCTGATTGATAATTTCAGAATCTTTTGGGTACTGCAATGGTGTAATTGACCTTAAATTAGTGAAGGCTTGACAATCTTGATTTGAGAGACTTCACTTGGTCATAACATTTTGTCATTCACTTTATTTTCTTCCTCTTTCATTTTTTGGTATCATTGCTTGCAAATTGGTCTCACTGCAAAATCAAGGGTGCATTACTGTAGTGTTTGACACCCTCATAGCTTGTCTTGATCAAGGGGGAATTATTTAATTTTTTTTGTAATAAGTAATGTCCCAGATTGAATCTCTTTGGGTTTTGAGACTATTTACTTATAACTTCAATTGCACGGGACTTCTTTCTGTTAAGGCCTTGGAAATGTTAGTTAATGCTCTTAGCGCTAAGTGGCAAAAAAGATTAGTGACCCACTTGTGCGATGATGATGATTACTCTGCTCCACTAATTGTATTTAGTCTTACTAGTGGAGCTGATACACATATGGGATGTTTTTATAAAGAATCACTGATATACAAAATAGATCTGAATATGCTGATAGGTAATGAATGCATATATTCTAGTGTACAAGGTTTGATCTATCCTTCAGGAAAGATTAAAGGATTATGTCAATATCGATATATTGCTCAACTGCTATCTCTGATATATCCTGGAGTATATGCAAAGTATATTGTCAAATGATAGTCTGTTATGATCCTTATTGTTGCTGTAACTACAATACAATAGAAATTTCCTTTGACCATCAAGATTTGAATTTATATTCCAGATACTTATGAAAAATAAAATCTGATGAAATAGAAGTAATTCTGAATATACGAGAGATGACTTGTCACACACTAATCTGAATAATTATTGATTTAAATTACTATTAATCTGGTAAGGCTCGTGTTGGTCAATATCTATCACAATGGAGTAATTAGCTATGTTATGTCTGTATATCACTTCTTGGAGGCCGAACTTGTCATTTATGTCTTCTTATGGCTTTAAGGAGACATGTCTCTTCCAAGGGGAAATTGCTTGTTGCGGCTGTCCCTTGTCTTTGCCCTCTTAGAACTAATCCTTGCCTTAACCAGTCTCCCTAAAACTGCTCGACTTCTAGTTCTGTGAGCCCTGTGATGATCCCTTATTCGATCGGTGTATTCTACTCTCAAATATTCAATATTCATATGTCCGTTGTGGGTATTCTAATGTCTGCTGCAGCTATGTGTTGATGTGTCTGCTGTACTATGACAGCTCATTCGGATTCATATATTATAATTGCATGCGTATATATTTCCCTTGGTCACCGTTGTCTATTTTTCCCTCTCCCTGAGTTAATGTATTTCGCAGACAATATTGTGTAATATCAATCGCTGCACATGTACCAGTGATTGCTCATTCCCAAACCGTCGGTGGTCTTAGTAAAGCTTTTTAAATTGATTTCCGATGCCCTCCTTCCACCGTCTGGTCTCCCATTAATACTCGTAGGGGAGAAAAGAGGCAACTTACCTCAGTTGTCGCGACTCTTGAGAATGAAATTAGCATTTGGTATATATTGTTCTTAAATTGATATATGAATGAGTAAAGATATATTTTAAGATTTATATTATAATATTTGATATATATGATATTATGATATTTATCATATTAATTAGTTACTATTTAATTATTATCTTATTTATACTATGTTTAGCATTTTAACATTATATTAATAATATATTATTGGATCTATTTATTGGAATAATTATTTATTATTATTTATCAATTTATATTTATTATTATCTATTTGGAAATTATAATATTATTTATTTATTAATAATAATATAATATAATTATTATATTTATTTATAATACTATTATATTTATTTATTAATAATATTATATATAATGTTATTAATAATATATTCTTTCGTTATTATAATAATAATTTAATTAATTATGTATTATAATTTTTTATTATTATTTAATTATAATTATACTTATTTTTATTATTTAAGTATTTAATCTTATATTCAATTCTTATTATTATTAAATTCCGCTCTGGAAAGGGGACATTACATAATAATTGAGAAAGGTAATGCATTACTAATAAAAAGTTTGAAGGTAAATACTTCCACACAGGATAAGTCAAGCTATAATTGATCCTTAATGAAATGGGATGTAATTAGTGAAACTACTAAGCCAACTAATGCTAATGGAATCACATAATGGACTACAAAAGGTCAAAGAGCAACAACGCTAATGGAATCACATAATGGACTACAAAAGGTCAAAGAGCAACAACGCTAATGGAATCACATAATGGACTAAAAAAGGTCAAAGAGCAACAACTTTGGTTGGTCTTGGACTCTTAGATGTATATCTCGAAGCAAGTATGAGATTCTCTTAAGTGCTTGGTTTGTATCACAAGCTTCAAGTGCAAAGACAGTCTGAAACAACCATTTGGATGTTGAATTATCATATTAGAAAATAATGGATGTTGAATTCTCATATTGGAAAACAAATATTCAGATTCCTCTAATTTGTTATGCATATAACTTTCACACTATTTTGTAAGCTTCTTTGGATGAAAATAACATATGTAGGAAGAGTCTTTTTTTCTTTTGACTAGGCAAAAGCATGTAATGTTGAGATCTTCAGATCTGTTACTCTAATAAATTTTTTAGAAGTTATAGAGGTGAAAGAGGATATATCAGGATTACTTTTACAACTTGAACCAAATACGAGTTATCTTTCAAGTGAAGCAAAAGGTTGTTTGGAGGCATAGGGAAAGCCGACACTTAAAGAGAGCCATATGAGGTATCCCCTGGCTAACATCAAAGGATCTAACTTATAATCACTCCAGGTTAGAAAATTTAATCATAGTTTGACCATCATGTGATGGATTTCTTTCTGAGCAATGTGCTGACCATAAAATTTTGCAGGTCCAATTATTCTTTGCTTGTATGAGTGAAAAGTCAAATCTATATTGGTGCCCATATTTCAGGGCAACTTCCTGATTAATTATGTTTTACTGCATGTTGTAATGTCCCCAACTTTGACCTTACATCACTAATACTTATTCAATTTTGTGAAGTCCACCTACTTTGCAACCTTTACCTCTAGCCCAAAACTACCCTGCCCGCACTTGGCAGGAACTAAGTTGCCCTGCAGCCCTTGTTGAAATGATGCTAGAGAGCCAAGACAGTTCTCAGACACTGAAAAAACTCATGAATTCATGCGTCAACAATGTTAAATACCGGCAAATGGAGAGAGGAAACGTAAATGATGACGATTTGGCATGGAATCCCTCACTGGAGAGCGTAAGTGAAACTTGCTGAAAATGCCATTTGCTTCTTGTTTTATGAAAATTTTAACAAGAAATTTGAGCCCTGTGACGTGTTGTCTAATCTTTTCATTGTAAAGTAGTAGGTATTTGTTTTTCTTTCTATTGCTAACATAATTGTATCCGTTGACCAAAAAAAAAAGGATAGTATTTACAATGAGCAATTATATCTAGTTGCTTATATAAACAATTATTGTACAAATAGTGTATGTGATAAACCTTCTAAGCCCTATGGAATGTGGTCCAAATCCATTGCAATAAATGTCATCAATCATTTGGAAATTCGCATTGCTTTAATAGATTAAAAAATATAAAAGGATCTGAACGGACAAAGGAAGGATAATTGCAGGAGGGTGGAATACAATTTTTTTTATCCCTTTTATGTGATGAGATTCCAAACTGACCAATGCATCAACATTATAAAATCATAGAAGTAATGCCTCCAAATGTGGTATATGAATGAAATAAATAAATAAATTATGAAATTTTGAATTATGTTATTGTCCATATGTTTTTGATAAAAGTAGCAGCAAAACCGGGTGTTCACCCAAGGTATAAATTAACAGTATAATAGAATCCGACTAACATCATCTTAATCACAGCTAGCATAACTGAGAAATAGAAGATATAAAACATCCATAGTTTACTTCTATAAAAATTCATAATAGAAAAACCAATTAACCACTGGTTAGAGATATATAACCAGTCATGAGCAAGTCTAAAACTATAAAAAGAAGTCTTAACCATAATACTTAAACCATGCAACACAAGGCAATACCAAAATCACTTAAACAGAGTATCTAAGTTGCTGAAAAAATAATTAGTCCCACCCCAGGGGCTAGAACTTAAAACCAAAAAACCAGTCCTAAAAAGCATCACAGGTCCCTTCCCATATGTTATTCTCCATATATTGTTAGATAGACAAGTGATATGTAATTGATATTTAAATATTTTTAAATATTATATCTTATAACTTAAAATATCATAAAAGTTATAAAATATGATGAGTTTCTATTATTTTTATTTGTTGTAATTGCATGGCACTGAAACATTGTAATTTATCAAAAGCAGGAGATTTGAGTAGGAAAATAATTATAATATTACGAGACAACATAGAAAGAAAAGTATCTATTCATGTGGATTTTCTGCAATTCTAAAACACATGGAATTAAACACAAATTAAAAAGTATCTTTTTGGCATTAGATAATCAAAGTATCACTGTTGGGAAAAAGAAAGAATTCTTTCTTACAATGTACTCTCTAAATCAATAATCACCATCTTCTAATATCTATTGATTGTTCTATTCAATTTCTAATAGATGGCCTTCCAACATGTGGATACTCCTCCAATTTATGTGGCCTTGGATTATTCCTAGGTAACCTATCAGCTTGCGACTCTCAAAACTAAATTTGGAGAGCCTCCTCTTTTGATTACACATCTCCTACAATCTCCCTAAAAGACAAGTACCATTTCACAGTGAAAACAATAGAAATTCTGAGGATAAAGTGTTTTTCTCCTACTTTTTTAGGTAATACTTTGATTAGTGATCCTCTCAAAGAGCTTAGCTTCCTCCTCAATTTAGAGCCTCTCTCCTCACTAAGGCTAAGATTTACTATTAGATTCTGAGGATAAAGTGCTTTTCTCCTACTTTTTTTAGGTAATACTTTGATTAGTGATCCTCTCAAAGAGCTTAGCCTCCTCCTCAATTTAGAGCCTCTCTCCTCACTAAGGCTAAGATTTACTATTAGTTTCTTGACAATTATCTCCTACGCAAAGCTCTCCTTTAAAAAAATTAAATGTGTATTCAATTGATTTGTTGCATAGGTGATGTGGATCACTTTATTATTGTATGTTTGTTTTATTAAGGCTCCCATAGACTTTCTTCTAATCAGTAACTTGATAGAACAATAAACAATTTCTGAAGAAAAGAGACTCCTCATCTGAGAGGAGAACAATTGGGTTTTGAAAGGCTCCCCAAATCTTTGAAGTGAGTTTTTCCATGACACCCAAAACCATACTGAAAATTGATTTTAGAAATATCTAGTAGAAAGAGATGGATGTGTTACACTAGAAGATTTCAATGGTATTGTGAGGTTTGTGAAAACAAATTTACAAAATATTACACAAAAGGTTTCAACACAAATTTTAAAGTGATGCCCTTGGGAGGAACTATCAGAATCCATGTCTATTGCACATATCCTAATTTTTGGAGAATGTTTGATTTAAAATAATTGGTGAATTATTTTGGTAAGAGTGCCAATTTCAAAGTTGATGGAAAGGAAGGAGTTGTACGTAGAACTGCGCTTGTGGACAAATCAACCCATTTTGAAGCAGTAATGCATGAATATGTTAAAAGGGTTTGGATAGTTTGTACCTACTAGGATCAATAACATGGCTTTGGGAAACAATAAGTTAGAGCTCAACATTGCGTGAAGAAATCCTGATAGTTCAAACTTGTTGACATGTGTCAAATGATGATATTGGGTTCTGTTGAGGATGAGAGAGTTTTAAGTGCATTGAGATTCTTAAAATCAAATACAAGAAACAAAATCAGGAAGAACTTGGAAGTTTGTTTGAGGCTTTATAAGAGTTGGTATAACATCAAAAAATTTCCTTATGAGAGAGCCCTCACACACTAAACTTCCACAAGTGAAAGGAGAGGGTTAGGAAACATTTTGACTAACAATGACAATGTCAGAATACAGAGCTCATCAAGTTCTAGTAGTCATGTTGAGATGAACTCAAGCGAGAAAAATGAAAGAAAAAATGAAAGAGAAAGTGATGTATATTTAGACGAGATAAATTAGCAATTGGATTTGGGTCAGTTATGAAACGTCAACTATTAGTCAATGAGATTTAGCATTTTCTAGGAGACTCTTGAGACTCGGACTATTAGTAGGTATTTATACATTTTAGTAAAATTTATGAATCATGAATCATATTGCAAAATCCAAATTTATTTCTATATACTAGTGAAAATCCACGTGCACTTTTTAATTTTTAATTTATAAATTATATATTAACTTGCTTCCATATTGAGTAGCTTTATTGTGTTCCATGTTTTATTGCATAATCTTTGAAAATAATGTCTTCAATTTGGATCAAGATTAGATTTCTAAATTTTGTTTATGAAATTATCTTGCCACAGATTTTTGTGGGACCGTCTTATTAACAATTAACAAAGAATTTTTAAATCATTTTAATATATTTTAAGTTGTCAATTAGCTTTAAAATATTAATTTTGTCTTCAAGCGGTGCATCGTACTAACAATGTGTGATGATGCAAAATAATACCATGTGGGTTTGGTACTTAATGAATGGCTAGTTAAATCACATGTTGTTCAATATGGGCCTACCACCATAGTGTGACGAGGCCATAACTTTTCATCAAACCTTTGTGGGACCGTCTTATAAAAAATTAATAAATAACTTTTGAAATCATTTTAACATTTAATCATTTGTGAATTATCTCTATGTAGGACACGCCTATGCATTGGAACAAAATGAACCTTTCAGCACACTAGCAACTAGCCATCCCATGTTATGGCTCCCTTTACTGAGTGGCTGACCTCTCATAAAGAAGTTAACAGGTATCTCAATTCCAGTTACTTTGGGAAGGAAATTGGTCTCGTTAGACATTTCCCCTTGAACATAGAAGTGACTTAGTGCGACAAAGCCTTAGCTTGCCATAGACCTTCATAGGATAAATGAACATATAACTTTTGAAATCATTTTAATATTTTAATATTTTTTAATTTTTTAATTAGCCTTAAACTATTAATTTTTTTTCAAGGGGTGGGTCCTACTAACAATATGCAATGATGTGAAATAATGCCACATGGGTTTGGTAATATATGAGTAGTTAGTTCTATCGCATGTTGTTAAATTTTTTATTCCTAGACCTTGGTTCCCATTGGGAAGAACTTGAGCATCTTAGTGGTGGCTTGGGAAGCCAAAATCCCATTGAATTTCATTATCCAAGTTTCAAACTTTTGAGTAACCCAAATACAAATCCACTATAACAATAGTGAGCAAAATTTGACATTAAACTTTACATATATTATTTCTTAAAGACTGAATAAATTCAATGTCTAGGAATTAACAAAGCCTGGGCATCTAAATGTATTTTTCTGTAGGAAAGCATCCAATTTATTAACCCTCTGAGCTCTAAATTACTGTAAAAAACTAGACCAATTATCAACAAATAAAGCCAAGATCCAATCCTCATTCAACTTGCTATTAATTTCCCTTGAGTTAGCTAGCAAACTGTAAATCTTCATAGCAAATATTTTTGCAAACATAGTAACATCCTTCTAGATAAAGGTATTCAAACTCTTAGAGTTGAGTTTTAGGGAACTAAGAAGCTTCACACTATAATTAGGTTTTTGCATAATAGAGAATGCTCTCCTTTATTTTGTTAGTTTTGGCTTCAGTCAAATATGTTTTGGAAATGCTCTAATAGACATGTATACAACATATGGAAAGATATATAGGGCATGAATTGTCTGACAAATACCTCAAAGAGATGTTGTCCCATGGTATGAAGATATTGTAGATCCTATGCAAGAATAAATGTTTAAGAAAGCATTTAAACTATTAAGTAGAGAAATGGCCGATGTAGTGTGGAATTCAATTGTTTATTTACAAGGAACTAACATGGTTTCCATCCTCTCAAAGCTCAAGCCATAAATTCAATCTTTTGTTAATATCCTCAAAGCTTACTAGATTAACAAGTAGTTTGAAATTTTCTAAATGTAAAAGATTCATGCATGCCTGACCAGTATTACCAACATCTACGTGAAATAATAACCAATCTGAGAAACATCCTTTGTGCACCGTTCAAACTCAAGGAATGATGTTTCAATTCTAGCATGCAATATCACAACTGATAAGTGACATGGAATTTACTCTATTTTCCCATTAAAAGCAAATATCTTATTGCATATTTAAAAAAACATTATGCATGTCAATTTAAATGTACTAAGCATATCTATATTTAAATTTAATCTCTCTGCTCATGAAGAACAACCATTAACTTCAAAAGAAACTCTTGACTGAAGCTAGAAGTTTTATCTTCATTTAAATAATTTGAACTTCTGTATTCCACCAGGAAATCTGAATGTCATCTCAAAAATTATGAATCAGTTGAGAAAATATTATACTCATCTAGACTGACATAGCTTTTATCTAAAACATTATTCTACAGATGACCATGACAAAGACTCTTGGTACAAAGCAATGGGATTTCTGCAAATGGGCATGCAGAAACCCGCAGAACAGAACATGCATAATTAGTCTCCTATGAGAAAGGCTTCCAATTGTTACACAACCTCAAATTAAAAGGATTGACCAATCTACCCAACAACTAATTTACATAAATTTGCAGTTGGTTTGGTTCTATCTCAACTGCTTTACAACTTGTAAAATTGCAATTTCGACAAAAATTGTCACAAAAGAAAGGAGCACACCATAGGCATGGTGACGCCAAGAGACTATCAGTATCAATGGTGGAGTTGTAGATAGGCAAGTGGTAAACATTAGCAAAGTACTACAAGGCCCTATGTGCTATGTTCTAATACGATGAACTACCTTGGAGCTGGTTCTGAACCTTGATTGCTTAATGATGGATTTGATCCCATGGTACCATTATCTGGAGGAGGTCTCACACCCCACTTTCCTTCCGATTCTGAAGGTTCAATGACATAAAATCCTCCATCAGTCATTCCAAGAGTAAACTGATTTGTTTCAAATGGATCTGATGCAATTACTAGAGAATAGACACTACGTGAGTAGTCAAGGATACATTATGAGTTAAATCATAAAATACTTGATCCATTTATCCATACATAACATAATTTTTGCCTCCCTGAGCCAACTTACCTATTCATGCCTGAAGCTAAATATGCGGAAGTTGCAATACAACAGCGTGGCCTCAAGCTCTCTACGTCAAATACTCCTACTGCACCATCACAGAAACAACACATAAAAAGTCAAAAAATGGCCTCCAGAATATGCATTATTATTGCTTGGTGGTGTTCATGAAGAAGGGTCATAAAGTTTTAAAAACTCCAATCAAAACATCATTGAAAATTTAAAGATAATTCTTCTGAAATGAAATGCACTGAATTAAATTTGGGAAGATCAAAAAAATCCAGAATAAAAACTAATGGTGTTTTCCCTCATTTACACACCTTAAGCCACTCAGGTTTTAAAATGGTGGAACAACACGTACTTGCATGACCATGATTACTGTATCTTAGTCAAAGGCAGACAGAATTATTTGTGCAAATTGTAATATTGTCAATGTTTTGATGCCTAAACATAAATTTGTTCTTTCAACTCTTCCTGTAGGTACGATAAACAATGCAAACCACCCACAATATAGATGAATCTTGCCTGGCTTACATTGAGATAAGCATGTGTTGATTATTGTCATTATATATGTGGGAATCCCTAGACCACCCTTTGAACCCTGTACAATGTATATATCATCATCAGTGCACATACCTGCAAATTTTGTTCCACAAAAACCATACACCCATTAATTCAATCCATTGTTTTGAATCAAGAGTAAGTTTTGATTGCTCTTTAACTGCATTTTTCTTTTTTTTTTACAGTGTATTACTTGATAACCTAGTATTCTTCATCATCAGAGAATTTAATCAATTGCTACTAAAAAAACTCTATATTGTTTCAATCTAATGCAGGCATGGATTAATACTAAAAAAGAAGAACATACATGAGCCAGCCAGTTTGAGATCATTGCCATGTCCTGCAAATACACAAGCAATAAAAACAAAAACTCAATATCCTAAGAAAAGAACAGAAAAACCTTAATATCTTTAGTACTATTTCTATATTCTTTCTTCCAACATAAATTTACTATGTCTATGAGAGACTAAAACATGTCTACTTAATCCCTTATTCCTTCTCTATCTTTCCCAACACCATGATTTATATAATTTTACATTGTTGCTATGACTTATCCAACTTAGTCTGCTTTTGGGTGGATATAAAACATAGCTGGAACAACATAAAACCCTAATATATCCCTATATTTTCAAAATTATGATTGTGAGGATGAAATAGAGAAAAAATCACACATTAGCAGGCGAGTAGTGGTATTTGGTAGCAATAGGGCCAATGGGAGTAAAAAAAGCCTACTTCTCTCTTCCCATAGCAATGACCACCACAAGAGTAGCTACAATGGTAGCGAATCACAGCACAAAATCTACTATTCCCCAAATCCTACTACCATGCTATATTGACTTCTCCATGCTTACATTCATTGTTGCGACCTAACAACACCACTAATAAACAATTTCTGAGGAAAAGAGACTCCTCATCTGAGAGGAGAACAACTAGGTTTTGAAAGGCTCCCCAAATCTTTGAAGTGAGTTTTTCCATGACACCCAAAACCATACTGAAAATTGATTTTAGAAATATCTAGTAGAAAGAGAGATGGATGTGTTACACTGGAAGATTTCAATGGTATTGTGAGGCTTGTGAAAACAAATTTACAAAATATTACACAAGAGGTTTCAACACAAATTTTAAAGTGATGCCCTTGGGAGGAACTATCAGAATCCATGTCTATTGCACATATCCTAATTTTTGGAGAATGTTTGATTTAAAAGATTTTCATAAGAGGCTACTATAATTGGTGAATTATTTTGGTAAGAGTGCCAATTTCAAAGTTGATGGAAAGGAAGGAGTTGTAAGTAGAACTACTCTTGTGGACAAATCAGCCCATTTTGCAGCAATAATGTATGAATGTATTAAAAGGGTTTGGATAGTCTATACCTACTGGGATCAATAACATGGCTTTGGGAAACAATAAGTTAGAGTTCAACATTGCGTGAAGAAATCCCAATACTTCAAACTTTTTGACTTGTGTCAAATGATGATATTGGGTTCTGTTGAGGATGAGAGAGTTTTAAGTACATTGAGATTCTTAAAATCAAATACAAGAAACAAAATCAGGAAGAACTTGGAAGTTTTTTTGAGGCTTTATAAGAGTTGGTATAACATCAAAAAATTTCCTTATGAGAGAGCCCTTGCACACTGAACTTCCACAAGTGAAAGGGGAGGGTTAGGAAATATTTTGACTAATAATGACAATGTCAGAATACAAAGCTCATCAAGTTCAAGTAGTCATGCTGAGATGAACTCAAGCAAGAAAAATGAAGGAAAAAATGAAAGAGAAAGTGATGTATATTTAGACGAGATAAATTAGCAATTGGATTTGGGTCAGTTATGAAAAGTCAAATGTTAGTCAATGAGATTTAGCATTTTCTAGGAGACTCTTGAGGCTCGAATTATTAGTAGGTATTTATACATTTTAGTAAAATTTATGAATCATGAATCATATTGCAAAATCCAAATTTATTTCTATATACCAGTGAAAATCCACGTGCACTTTTTAATTTTTAATTTATATATTATATATTAACTTGCTGCCATATTGAGTAGCTTTATTGTGTTCCATGTTTTATTGCATAATCTTTGAAAATAATGTCTTCAATTTGGATCAAGATTAGATTTCTAAATTTTGTTTATGAAATTATCTTGCCATAGACTTTTATGGGACCGTCTTATTAACAATTAGCAAATAATTTTTAAATCATTTTAATATATTTTAAGTTGTCAATTAGCTTTAAAATATTAATTTTGTCTTCAAGTGGTGCATCGTACTAACAATGTGTGATGATGCAAAATAATACCACGTGGGTTTGGTACTTTATGAATGGCTAGTTATATCACATGTTGTTCAATACGGGCCTACCACCATAGTGTGACGAGGCCATAACTTTCCATCAAACCTTTGTGGGACCATCTTATAAACAATTAATAAATAACTTTTGAAATCATTTTAATATTTAATAATTTGTGAATTATCTCCATGTAGGACATGCCCGTGCATTGGAACAAAATGAACCTTTCAGCACACCAGCAAGTGGCCATCCCATGTTATGGCACCCTTTACTGAGTGGCTAACCTCTCATAAAGAAGTTAACATGTATCTCAATTCTAGTTACTTTGGGAAGGAAATTGGTCTTGTTAGACATTTCCCCTTGAACATAGAAGTGACTTAGTGTGACAAAGCCTTAGCTTGCCACAGACCTTCGTAGGATAAATGAATATATAACTTTTGAAATCATTTTAATATTTTAATATTTTTTAATTAGCTTTAAACTATTAATTTTGTTTTCAATGAGTGGGTCCTACTAACAATATGCAATGATGTGAAATAATGCCACATGGGTTTGGTAATATATGAGTGGTTATTTCTATCACATGTTGTTACATATGGGCCCACCACCATAGTGTGATGAATCCATAGCTTTCCATAGACCTTCTTCAAACCATCATATAAATAATTAAGGAATAAATTACTCTTCATTACTTAAATCGTGGATCATACCACTAATATCTGATTATGAGAAATAATGTCAAATGTCCCATTTTTATTAGAAATAGATGCAAAATAATTGATTTACTACTATTGATGATATTCATGACTGATGAAAATCAATTACTCAAGTTTAAAACTACTAGTTAGTGTTTGTTTTATGTTGGTGGTTTGTGTGTATGGTCCTTAGTTGAAATCTATATTGTTTCTTATTGAATAGGCACTCGGTCACTAGATAATTGCATTAAATTTTAGATAATGCAATATCTATGAAGAGATGTAGTTGAAAAATTTGTGTAATTCAGATAGTCCAACTCCAATAATTAGCATCTAATGACACTGCAAGGGTTTGAACATCGACTTTGCTGAGTGTGGTGTCAAGTAAAAGTAATTTGGTGTCATGCAGTTCAGTTTAACTCTTTCTATATATTAAAGGATTTTATTAGTATTTTTTGTCTTAGTTTTAGAAAGTAGTTTACTTTGATTGCGAATCTATGAGAACAAAAATTTTGAATATTCAATTTTATTTTGCAAGCATTATTTGTAAATTTGTTAAATACTCTAAGCTTAAATACAATGAGCGAAAATTCAAGAAGAGGTTTAGCTATTGATAAGAGGGGCTTGGATGAAGATATTATTTCTCAATTATCTAATTCTTTGTAAAGTAGAAGACATGTCTAGGTGACATATATTCTATCTAATATAGTTGTGGAGAAGGTAGCATCGTGCGGGAGCCTTACATTTTGATTAGAGGAAAGGATTTGTTATGCAGATTTTAACAATAGGAGTAGAGCCCCAATTCTAGTGGGAAACAAATGGAGATTGGATTTTGGAAGGATTGTCATCCCAAATCTTTTTATCAATGTAGACCTAATCAGAGCTACAGTAAAAAATTTATAATCTATACAACAGGTTTATCTCAATAGAGAAGGGTGATTTGTTGGCCAAGTATGATAGGGAATCTATTTGAAAAAGATTTATGTTAAACTCTAATGCCTAGGTGTGGGTTTCCATTAATTTAATATTTGTAGGGAGGGAATATGAAAGGGACAAAGGTAGCTTCAAGGTTAAATGGATTCCATTTCATAGAAGGAAGAAGGAGGACGGGAAGCCTATCATATTTTCAATGAAAAATATTGAGCCCTTTGATTATGAAATTTTTGAGGATTATTTTATATACACTTACTTTTCACTTTTCCAAGTGTTGGGGATCAATGTATAGTCCAAGATGTCTATGCATCTGATGATGTTGGCCACCAAAATCTAGAACACATATAGAAATACCTTCTTTGATTTTACCTCATTCATTTCCAATGCTATTCATGAAGCTCTTTTGGATATGTAAAAGAGTATCCCTATTGTTCAATTTAGGTGGTATTCTCTATTGTGCTAAATTCTTTTGTATCGTGGAAAAAAAGGTTTCTTCTTGCCCTTGGGGCCTAGAGATGAATTTGAGAAATGTACATGAACAAAATCAGAGGTTTCCTATTCAAGAATGAAATTTATTTATGGGACATGCACTGTCACAAATCCAATTATATCATGTTTGAGGAACTCTATCAAATTTTGGCAACAAAATTTGGGATACCCAATCAATTAGAGATTATTAGACATAGTGAGGATATTTTTTAGGCCTATTGAGTTACAACCCAATCTATGAATCTTCCATAACTAGGGATGTTGTGTTTTCTAAACTACGTATACTATCATGAGAGTTTACGATGCACTAGATGAACCCCATATTTTTCCTAGATATGTGCTAGACAAAATTTCTTTATTATAAATAATTTGGTAGTTGAATGAGTCTGATAAGGCTCATTTAACACACCCAATGGTAAAGAAGGGATCCTTCCACCCAAAAAAATTATTTTTCTATGATTTTGAGATCTCAAGAAAAGGATGATTCAATTTTTTATACTACAAGTTACTACCATACCAGATGAATTTTGGAAAATTTAGATATTATGATGTAGAAAACTTTATTGGTTAACCAGGGTTGGGTTTAGATTGGTAGCCTTTGATCCAGAGCATGATCATTTTGAGGCATTAATTAGAAATGCTTCTTCAATTGTTGAATTTAAGAGTAGAATATAGATGCTCTAGTAGAAAGAAAGAAAAATATTGACCTAACATATAAAGTGGTATACACTGAAGTGGAGGAACGAAGTGTCATAAAATTTGAAAGAGTAAAGGTAGGGGATGATGCTAGACCATTTGCATTCTCTACATTTCTATCTGGTGATAATTTTGTGTAGTCCTGAGAGTTCAAGGACTTTGTCCTAAAAAACAAAAGGGATTAATTCTCCAATATGCTTATAGAAAGGTTGGCATTGGGGAATCTTGCAAACAATGATATTGATAGATTTATTTCTAAAGTTTTAGAGGTTAATTATTTCATATCAAAGATGACCCCTAAGGAGGAAAGGAAAATTGTAAGGAATAGTGGATTTTTTTTAATTGAAGGATGGGACCTCTCTTCTGTAATTGTATTAAACGCCATAAGAAGGGAATTGTCAAACTAACCAGCTTTACCAACTAAAGTACAGGCTTGGGAGTTTTGTTATGGATCATGTTATACCCCTCAGTATGAGGAATTGGTAGTGTGGTAAATATTTAATGAAGACTAGATTCAGAAGGCCCAGGTTGAGAAGAGGGTAGGAGATCTTATTGGTAACTTGACTATTATGAAAATGAGACCTCTTAATGGTTCTCAAACACTCTTAACAAAAGAGACAATGACTTGGGAAGATGTTAACCAACTTGTATAAGATTTGAGTAAGTTAAAACTAAAAAACTAAAAAAAACTTGTAGTAGTATAATAAGGTTTTCTCACTCCTACCTTCTCCACATCCTCCTTCAACTTCTTCTCCTACTTCAACTGCACTTCATGAGATAAAGGTGCTCAAGAATGAAGTAGAAAGGTTGGAAGATGAGCTCAAATGGAGAAAAGTGGATGAGAAAATTTCAAAAGATGATGATGAGAAGAGAGTAAGTGATTTGGTTGAAGAGAATAATATCTTTTCATAGGAGATAAAGGTGCTCAATGATGAAGTAGAAAGTTTGGAAGATGAGCTCAAAAGGAGAAAAGTGACTAAGAAAATTTCAAAAGATGATGAAGAGAATAGAGGAAGTGATTTGGCAGAAGAGAATACAATCTTGCTTTTGGACATAAACATCTATTAGTCAATAACTAGCTTACATTTTTTAGAGAATTTAATGTTGTTTTATATATATGGAAGATTCATATGGAAAGGTTAGTAAATTGTTACATAAAGGCATTGTGTAGATTCTAAAACATACATGTGGTCCTATTTCTCTAAAGCATGCCCTCACAATTTGAAATGTAGTTTAAAAGAATGAACCATCTTGGCCCAAATGAAATGGTTTTGTACATAAATAATTATAAAGAATCTTAAATACATGAGTGTTTTATAATGATGAAAATAGAAGAGAATGTGTTTTTAATAGGATTGTACTATGGCTTAAAATAATATGACCCAAATATATTATATTTATAAAGGTTTCTAAATATATCAGTTCATATGTACCTTTTTCAATTTAGGCATCTTAGTTTTCATGGCATACTAAAATAGTAAAAACTTTCTTCAAAACATAAAAACTTGAACAACAATGTGAAATTCAAAGAACCATAAAAGAAAAAGGTCAATTGGCTTGTGAAATGTACCTCCATATCACAGTGTTGAAATTCAAGTGCGTCTACAACCTTGTGTAGAGGAACAAGTATGTCCTCGAATTCATGTATTTCATGGTAATAGTTTTTAATAGTTTCTCTCAAAGTTGGAGACAATTATTTTTAGTTGAAACTTCAAAATTAATTACTTTCATATAAGTTGAACCTCCTAATTACTCATGATGCTCTCGATTGCTCCTGACAACTATATTTAAATAATACCAAAACTAAAACCCAAATCATTTTTTTATGATGAGGATTGAACATACACCCAGATGATCCTCCATCACTCATGTAATTTAAGTTAGAAGATTATAGAACTCCTCCTTATTCAACAACACTAGCA
Organism: Chamaecyparis obtusa; assembly: GCA_027943335.1. Lineage (NCBI taxonomy): Eukaryota > Viridiplantae > Streptophyta > Pinopsida > Cupressales > Cupressaceae > Chamaecyparis > Chamaecyparis obtusa. The sequence goes on along the minus strand of BSBK01000123.1, from coordinate 491,283 downwards.
TCAAGATCCTCAAGTGAATTCCTCTTACTAGTCACCTCCACGCTCACAACCTTTTGTTGTGGAGCTTTAGTGTTAGACATTTCTACACACATGTTGGTATTGCTAGAAAGAATATAATAACTAGATATTCAATGTAAATAAAATTAATTGGGAAATTCACTCTTCTTCTATTATCAACAATGTTAAGGAATATATTAAGTTCTTCACTAGAACCAAGCTCAAGTTTCCTCACTCCTCTCTAGATTGGAATATTACTAAATGTTGGAGTTTATTTGAATAGGTTTATATATGAATCTCTCCCTATAGATATAGGAATGATATTAAAATCCCCTCCCTTCACATTGTAATTTTAGATGATATAAACTAAAATTTGATAATTTATCTAAAGAGAACTCAGGTTAGGTAGGTGGGGTTGTTATTATAAGAGACAAAAATGTGCTGGAGTAAAATACCTCTAAGAGGGGGGATGTGAATCAATGGCATGAAAAATTTACAATATCTTTAGATAATACTTTATAACTTAAACAATGTGAGGACTTTAAGAATCCATTTTTTCAACTCGACATAGTTAAGTTAAAAAAATGAAATCAAAACAACTTGAAGACTAAATGGGACATGATGAGAACATTAACATGAGAGAAAAGAACACCAAGAATACCAAAAAAATATAACACAAGATATGTCCTGAGTTGAAACCCTCCTAGAGAATATAAGCACTCAAAATACCTCACTAGCTGGTATTTGTGTCTTACTGATTGAAATGCCTCACTGACCTTATCTATAACTTCCTAGAATTATAATACCTTAATATACTTACAATACCTCACTATAATTACAATGCCTTATTTTAACAATATATGATTCATATAGATTCCATATATCTAGACAAGAAGAGTAATCATACAAATAAATACAATAAATCAAAAGATACATGTAACATTTTGTATCAGAAGATGCATCATACTCAAATAGGGTAACAATATCCTTGGATAGATACCTCTCATTATGAAAACCTACGTGAATAATAGAACTGATGAGTGTTTCATGAAGTGTCTATTTTCCCTTTGTTAACATATATTGAATATTCTTCACTGTCATGTATATATAAGATATTCTGAATCTATTCAACTGCTCTATTCAAAAATTGATTTCAAGAACCAAATCAAATTGTCCTTAATATGATGATAAAGGACCATTTATCAAAACAAATATGCTTCTATTTTCTCTCATAAAGAAATATTTATGAATGTATATGTTTCTAATTTATTATATAATATTCATTATGATAATAAAAACTCTAATCACCGATTTTCATTAATCATTTTTATTGATAAAACCCGAATCTATTAATATCTCTAATTATAAAAAATATATAATATTTATAACTCAAAAATAATCAAACATATTAATCTTTGTCAATAAATCTTTTATCCAACTGAAAGACTTCTTAATAAAGATGTGTCGAAACCAAAATTTTCTTAACCATGGTCAAAATGGATAAAGACTTGACTAAACAGAAAGCACATAACATAGACTTTGGTTTAGAAATAGATATCAATAGTATGATAAAGCTTTAAAAAAAACATAAGACCCATGGCGACTTAGTAATTTGAAAAGGGTATGTGTATAGAAGACTTTGTGTATGAAAAAAGACAACCTTCATGGTAAGATAATCTAAACTTACAACCACTTGACAAGGGTTTGAACATAAATGTAACTAGGAAACATATTCTAACTCGATTTAGGACATGAATTGAATACTCATTAATATATAAGCCATAGAATTTTCTTTTTACTATGATCAAAAAATGTATACAAGAAACTTATTAAGAAACTAATAAAAATAATTATATCAATGAACCCTCGACATAACCCAAACTAGGTTTATTATTTTAACCAAACAAGATTGCCAAGCATGGATGTATTGAGAGACACACAAGTTTGTTAAAGAACTAATAAAGAATGATGTCATTCACATGATAGTTAAACATGAATGAAAAGATAATCTAAACAAAAATGGACTCTATCATTTAGCACTTTAACTAAACCAAAAGAGGACTTCTTTTAAATAGGGATAAACTAAATTTAACTTGCACAAAAGATAAGAAGAGATAAAAGACAATAACACCTATGAAAAAACTCATGAATCTCTCCAAGATTTTTTTAAAAACTTCCCTTAACTTCCTCAAAGATTTTTGCAACTCTTAAGACTCCAAGTTGTCTCAAAATGCCATGCCCTATCTCTTTTGAGCATGGTTTCAAAAGAAACCCAAAATGCTTTATTGAATGAATGTGATAATAAAAGAATGAAAATGAAGGTTTTCCACTACTTCTACATGTTCTGAGTTAAGGCATGTCATTCATCTTTAATTATCATTTAATGATCCTTTCAAAGAAAGCAACACAACCTTAGCCAAAAGTAGTAACTGTTGTAATTTTTTACAACACTTCACAAACATTATAGCATATCTGACCGAAATGCATATTCAAAACTTTTTAAACATAATCACCTCATCAAATGCCTAAGTCACCTTAGTGACTAAATGAAATACAATGGTGATACAAACCCATATACCATCTTTAATAATTCTTCTAAACAATGAAGTACATTGTATATTTAAGTTTTATAATGCAATAAAACTATCAAAGGAATGACTTTTGATAACTCAATATGAAGTCCCATTACGCAAACTGAAGTATGTATTGAGTCTTCTCAAGACATATCTTTGTGTTCTACAAAACTGATTTTGAACCCAAAAGAAAAAAAATTGTTAGAGTTTTAGGTGACTCTACAACACCCCCAGGATCAAATGCAAGACCAAGATAACTTCCACAAGAGATTGGAAAGACATTTGCATTAAGATGCAAGAATGATATTATTGATCATGGACATGATTAAAATGTACATAATAGGCCTCCTTATATAGGAAAGGCAATAAGAGACAATGATAAAGAGTTGATAAGATATTACCTATGCTAGGTGTAATCACATGTCCACCAAATGTGGTTCATCCTCCAATATGCAATAAAGTATGTGCATTGGATTAGGATGATAATGTGATAAGAGCACAAAAAGTGGATCTCACACACAACGAGGTATGTGAAGACAACTATCACACCTAAAGTGGAATTTCTCCTACACCATGTGCTTAATAGATGTGCACACTCCTAGGTGTCTCAATCACAACTTACTATGCAATGCATTAACCTAAGTAAGATTAAGTAAAGTGTAATTAGGAATAATTAATTAAACCAACACCCCCCCTTAAGTGCAACTTAGGGGAATGCACTTAAACTCACAATGCAAGATGGGTCCCGGCTACTAGGCCATGTTAGGTACCCATATACAATATGCAATACATGAAATGGATAACTCTCATAAAGTGGAGAAAGAGGGAAAACCTCATGGGAAAAACCCTCCTCCAAAAAGAGAGAAGAAAACAAGATGCATGGATGGATGGAGTACTCAAGACCCCCCAAGAACAACATACATCATGTATATACAAATAATTATCCCCCCATAAGAAGGATAGTTGGAGACATGATATACCCCCCATAATGAATAATCTCCTACAAAAATTGTGAGTGCTTGAAGACAAAGCATATTCCAATGACTACAAACAACATTTCTCCCCTTGGGAAGAAGATATACCAAGTACAAATGTAGGTGTGGTTCCCATTCTGGATAGGAACTAGGAAGTGGAATCCAAATGAAGTATGATGAGGATGCCATGAACCAATCCATATCCAAATGAAAGAAGGAAGAAGGTCTCCAAATATGCATCTTTGAAGACTGAATAGGCCTCTCCAATCTCAAAGAATCTATCACATCACGTGACAAATCAAGTGAAGAAGAAGAATCAAGAATGTCAATCTCCAAAGAATGTGAAGAAGTATCTCCAGCTATGATGAAACTATCATCAAAGAGAAGAGAAACCCCCTCAAGTATGTCTCCCAAATCTGAAATATGAGACTCCACAAATAATGAATCAATATCTGGCAAGTAAGAATCCCAATCAGGAAGACAAATAGATATCTCTTGCAATGAATCACTGGAATCACCAACAAGAGATGATTGTGTGATCTCAACTGGAGAAGTAGGAGCTACAGGAGGAGCCATTGGATCATCCTCGCTCTCAATTGCTACAAATTCTTCAATTGCATCTAAAGTATAATCATCATAGGGAATATTATCTGCATCATCAACAGGAATGAGGCAATCTGAAGCAAGATCATCTAGGAATGGAGGAACATGTGGATCACCAAAAATCTCCCAAATGATTGTCCAAATTGTCTGTGGACATTGAACACCTCTAAATCTAGGGTAGATGTCATAGAAGAGACACAAACTGATGCTACTAATAATCAAATTTATAATATGAGCATTTTTTTCTCCCCAAACATATTGCTTCCCCTGTGACTTTGGCTCAAGAATGAGTCCATAAAGATGAGGCAAGAGATTAAGCCATCTACAACGTGTGATGATTCCTTTTGCCCATGACTCATAATTATCCTTAGTCAAAAGTACTACTATAGGATGTGTTTCATAACCCATGATTACATTAATGATACACTTATTTCATTACAAATTGAGATCAACAAATTATTACACTCCAAAATCAGGCTATAATAGACTTAGATCATTATGCAAAAGACCAAGCTAAGGCTTATGCATTACAAATGAAAAAACTAAGCCAATTTCTAAAAGTACATTTTCTAGTCACAGTCACTAAAATCTGATTTTAGATCTAGAAAATATAGAAAAAATTATGCACTTTCAAAAAAAATTGCACCTAAAAAGGAGTTCATATGAGCTCAAACGAGGCCTTGGAAGTTGCAAAAACTGAGATTTGTGATTTTCAGAAAAATTCAGGAATAGAGATCAGAAACCACCTGAACCATTGTGTAGAACATGAAATTCTACCCCAAAACAAAAAAAATTGCTTGAAAAAAGGAGTCCAGATGACTGAGATATCGCTGTTTGAAAATCGCCTCTGAAATTATTTTTTCCGAATCGCCGCCGCCGCACTTCCAAAATTCAAATAGCTCTAGATTTAGCCTCGGGTGTTCGATTTGGATGAAATAAAATTCCATTTAGGGGTTTTTGGACCTCCTTAATATGATGCCAACCTCTGATTTGCACCAGCAAGTACCAATATTGACTTGCAATATAAAGCCACAAAATACAAAACCCCAAATTTTTTCCAAATAGACTATGCAATGGTGATGTCTAAATACCTTTATTCTACACCCACAATTGAATCAAGCCAAGATTTCACTTCTTGAGAAGAGGTCTTCATACCTTGAGAGCTCTGATACCATGTTAGAGTTTTAGGTGACTCTACAACACCCCCAGGATCAAATGCAAGACCAAGATAACTTCCACAAGAGATTGGAAAGACAATTGCATTAAGATGCAAGAATGATATTATTGATCATGGACATGATTAAAATGTACATAATAGGCCTCCTTATATATGAAAGGAAATAAAAGACAATGATAAGGAGTTGATAAGATATCACCTATGCTAGGTGTAATGACATGTCCACCAAATGTGGATCATCCTCCAATATGCAATAAAGTATGTGCATTGGATTAGGATGATAATGTGATAAGAGCACAAAAGGTGGATCTCACACACAACAAGGTATGTGAAGACAACTATCACACCTAAAGTGGAATTTCTCCTACACCATGTGCTTAATAGATGTGCACACTCCTAGGTGTCTCAATCACAAATTACTATGCAATGCATTAACCTAAGTAAGATTAAGTAAAGTGTAATTAGGAATAATTAATTACACCAACAAAAATGAAGCATTTATGAGTACCATAAATGTTGAATTATATAATCAATTGTATTCTCATACAAAATTGATTGTGATAAACAACTAAATTTAGTAATGTTCCCATAATAACTGTCAATGTAATAATACTGAAGTTGTATGTATGGTGAACGCGACATCTTGTGATCTTAATATATTGATCAATGAAATAATATTCAAAATCTAATGAATATGGTGATCAATTCTATCAAACATAAAATTTCTCTTGATCCAACTAAATACATCAATAATGATAGTCAAATCTGAAGACATTTCCTCAAGTGTGAGTGATGAAATTTGTAATTTGTGTATCCATGATAGTGTTTTGATCAAACTATGATCCACATGGTATTTACTGTCATAGATCATTATCATTCATATGACAATAACTTTTAAGTTATTTTGGAATTAAGTATAATATGAAGAAGATCAAAATACTCCCTCTTTGTCCTTGGTGGAAAAACACTAATCCTCTCCCCCTATTTTCATCAAGGACGAGGAGAGGGGATGAAATAGAGCATCATGATAAACTAGATTAAAATATCAATATATGTATGTAGCCCATGAGAAGAGAAAATAACCTATACTATCATAGAAGCAATCTCCTTGTGGCATCATAAAACTGAAAGCATCAATAAAAGAATCAAATTATTGTAACTGAAACAAGAAATTTGCATATACCAATATACACAAAATGAAGAAGCTTTGTTGAAAAGTGATCAATAAGAAAGCATTAAAATCTAATTGGCATAGTGTTGAAAATAAGATAGTCCAAATAACCAACTAATCTAAAACTAGGCGTAATTATTAACTGTAAAATAGCATGCTTATAATCATAAAAAATATAAGTGAAAATTTTCAAATATGTTCAACCAGTAGATACTACCATTTTTATAAAGATTGAAGCACATGGACCAGCTAGCATTGGGAACATATCCTGATCCAACTAATTAATGTAAATTGAATACCATCAAGGTGTTGGAGATTTGCCAGCAGGCCAGTACTCACTATATGTTTGTCATTGATGACAACATATGGAAAGTAGCATGCGTGGAAGTCTTAAGTAGTAAGCTTTTAGTATATGTAGCATAGACATGATATCAGCATGATATCATGGGTGCAGAGGTTAACTGTTAGTACCGACAGTTATATAGCAGCTGGTGTCAGCAGTGTTCTTGACAGAGTAGCAGACAGTGTTATGTGTATGGTTGTCTATATAGTTATCATGGAGCCTTACGCGCTTGGATATATGTTGGAGACATGTTAGTGATGTTTTAATTATGGACGCATAGTCTATTGATGAGTAGAAGTGAAGTTATGCAGTCGCTATTCGCCAACAACAATTTCTTGTGTTTGTTCAGAAGAGCCGACAAAGATTTTATTGGTTCTTGAGTTGAACCTATCTTTAGGGTATGTGCCCTTTGAGTTAAGCTTAGAGAAGAGCTACTGATGTTTGGTTAAGAGTGCCTGAGTAATTCAGCTTATAGAGAAAGTTCCAATTGCTTTGGTAGAGTTGACAGTGTGTAGCGTGCGTCTACAATTATCTTGTTAGATAGGTCCCAAAATGAGTTGCATGCATAGTAGAGCCGATAAAATGTTTATTAGAGTTTTTTATGGTTTCTCTAATATGATTTCAAGGTGGTTCTAATAGGCTAACTTGATTATATCATTTTGAGGAAAGATATTTATAGGCAGTCATTTGTGATTGCTGGAGTGTGGTTCATGGTTGATTAAGTAGAGCAAAGTAGTGTGTGAAGTGTTGAGCCATCAGAAGGTCTATGTGACCAAGTAAAGTACTTGTGCTATTCATTGGAACTGATCCTAACAGTAGGTCAAAGCGCAGTTCACCAAGATCCAGATATAGTGTGTATCTATTATTCAGAAGGTTGTAGCCTTCGCCCATTTGAGCAGTGAGCTCTCGGATAGTGCATCCTCTCCCCTAACAGGGACAATTGTAAAAGACTCCTAACAGGGTCTAACCCTTGACTAGGTCTACTATACTTAATATATTGTAAAGCTACTCCTAATAGGGTAAAGGATCTTCTAATAAGGATCATTATACACTAGTACAAAATATTAGTGGGTGTCAAGTTCCACTGGGATTTTTACCTATTTGGGTTTCCCCGTAACCAAAATATTGGTGTAGTGTACATGTGTTCTTTCATTGTGTTTATGATTTATGTTTAAGTATACTTAATTTCATAAATAATTGAGTCTTGTAGATAACTGATTCACAACCCCCCCCTATTAGTTATCTCTTGGGAATATTCCTAACAATTGGTATTAGATCCAAGTTCCTCAGAGAGAAATTTTAATAGCTTGAGGTTGATCAGATGGCATACTTTAGGAAAGAGAGTCCTAAGTTTGATGGAGAGAATTATCTTGATTGGAAGAAAAAGATGGTGACTCATTTACAGTGCATTGCTTTTGAAGTTTTTAATGTAACTATCAAAGAAGCCAAGATTCCTACTTTAGAAGACGTTACAAAAGATGATGCTACTGACACAAAAAAGGAATTGTTTCATCAGAATGCTATTGCTAAAGAATCCCTTATCAACGCCCTATCTGATGGTGAATTTTTCAAAAGTAAAAAAGATAGATACAACCCATAAAATATGGAAGCACCTAGAAGACATATTTGAAGGACACAAACAAGAAAAGGATGCACGCAGAAAGACATGGAAGAAAAGATACAATGCTTTAGAGATGCTACCTAAAGAAAACATCAAAGCTTACAATCAAAGAATAAATGAAGCAGTTGTTGGAATGAGGAACAATGGTGGAGAGATTTCAAAGGAGGACATTATGGATAAGTTAATGACTACTCTTACTCCAAAATATGAAAGCAAGATCAACATCCTTGATGAGACCATGTATCTTACATCAAATTTCAAGAGAGAGACCTTGATCAACAAGATCTCAGGTTTTGAGATTTCAAGATTGAAGACAGAACCAAAGAGTGAGACAACTTTCAAAGCAACAGTTCATGGTAAGAAATCTGCAAACACTTCTGGTAATTTTCATGATGATGATTAAGAGAAAACATTAGATGATTTTATTGCTATGATTGCCGAAACTAAAAATAAAGGAAAAGGAAAATATGAAGGTCAATTACCATTTAAGTCATTTTCATGTAATAAGATCGGTCACTTTGCATCTAAGTGTCCCACTAGAGCTAGAAAGTTCAAGAAGGATTACAAGCCTAAGTATTCTAAGGAATGCTACTATGCTTGAGATGGAGTTTCAGATGAAGAATCTTGTGAAGAAGAAATTGGATTCATTTCTATTATAGACAAAATGAATAACTAGACAATTCATGAAGATAAGAAAGAGATTCAAGAGCTAGCATTGATTTCACAAGCTAACATAAGGACAGACTGGACTATAGATAGTGGTTTCTCACATCACATGATAGGTGATAAAGGTAGGTTTATTCATTTGGACAAATACAATGGCAGTGTGGTCAGATTTGGAGACAACACTCCTAAACCTATAGTTGGTAGAGGAGCCATCACTTTGGATGGAAAGAATAGTACTGATGATGTTCTTTATGTTGATGGTTTGAAACATAACCTTCTTAGTGTTGGACAATTACTTGGAAAAGGATATCAGTTGGAGTTCAAACATGACAAATGCATCATTAACAATAAAGATGGTGTTATGACTGCATCAGGCTCAAAGACAAGAGGTAATGTTTTTCAACTCAATTTAGAAGCAAGTTTTTTTGTTGCTAAAGTTGATGATGGTTATGGCATAAAAGACTATGTCATATCAATTTTGATAACATAGTAAAGATAAGCAATGTTAAGGCAGTAAGAGATCTACCTAGAATAGAAAATCTAGTTGATACTATATGCAGGGAATGTGTGATGAGGAAGCATGTGAGAAATTCATTCAGGAGCAAGCAGAATTCAGCAGAAAACAAGTTGGATCTGATTCATACAGACCTATGTTGTCCAACTCAAACAAGATCATACTATGGTGAAAGGTATTTCATTTTGTTTGTTGATGATTATACTAGGATGATGTGGGTTTCATTCTTGAAAGATAAGTCATAAGCATTTGATAAATTCAAAATATTCAAAGCTAAGGTTAAGAATCAATCTGGACTAAAGATAAAATGTTTGAGGTTGGATAGAGGAGGATAATTCACCTTTGACAGATTCTATGACTACTACGAAGAACATGGCATAAATAGATAGTTAAGTGCACCTAGAACCCCTTAGCATAATGGAATTGTAGAGAGAAGGAATAGGATCATTCTTGATACAGCGCGCACCATTATGATAGAAGGAAAAGTTACACATAGCTATTGGAGAGATGTGGTCAATACAATAGTCTATACCATCAATAGAATTAAATTAAGGCTAGGAACTGACAAAAAACCTCATGAGCTATGGTTTGGTAATGTTCCCATAGTAAAATACTTCAGAATCTTTGGAAGCAAGTGCTACGTCAAGAGGGATGAAGTAGTAGGAAAGTTTGATGCAAGAAGTGATGAAGGTATTTTTATTGGTTACTCTACTAAAAGTAAAGGTTATAGATGTTTTAATTTAAGATTGAAAAAGATCATTGAAAGTGCTCATGTAAAGATTGATGAAAATTTTATGATTGAAGAAAGATATCATGATTACTCACCCATGATTGAAGAAGAACCTAGACTCTCCACTAGTGAGATAGTTATTGAGGAAATGTTTGATAGTATTGATGTGTTATTCAATGACCCTAAGACAAGTAAAGAAAATACTCCTAAGGCTAATGAGTCAGAACCACCTAAAGTTCCAAAGTTTACACCAAGAAATCATTCCATGGCAGACATCATTGGAGATCAGAGCAACAAAGTCTTCACAAGATCACAAGCAAAGAACTAAGCTAGCAGTGAAGCGGTATGCTTACTATCTCAGATTGAACCTCTAAGTGTTGAAGATGCTTGTAATGATTCAGATTGGCATGATGCTATGAAAGAAGAACTTGATCAAATTATTAAGAATGACACTTGGGAACTGGCCCCAAGACCTAGTGATAAAAATGTGATTGGAACAAAGTGGATATTCATAAATAAGATGAATGAAGATGGTACAGTAGTAAGAAATAAAGAAAGATTAGTATGTAAGGGATATGCCCAAGAGAATGCATTGATTATTCAGACACATTTTCACCTGTGAGAAGATTAGAAGCTATTAAGTTGTTTTTAGCCTATGCTGTAGTAAAAAACTTCAATGTTTATCAAATGGATGTCAAGTCAGCATTACTGAATGGAGACTTGAAAGAAGAAGTATAGATTGAGTAGCCAGAAGGATTCACCTTATAAAACAAATGTGATATGGTATGGAGATTGAAGAAGGCTCTTTATGGATTTAAGCAAGCCCCTAGAGCATGGTATGAGAGACTAGATGGATACTTAACAAAGATTGGATTCAAGAAAGGAGTAGTAGATTGTAATCTATTCATTAGAGAGACATCTAAAGGTTTACTACCTGTAGCTATATTTTTTGATGACATTATCTTTGTAGGTAATGACAAGCTTAGTTCTGAATTTTCCAAAGAAATGCAGATTGAGTTTGAGATGAGTATGATTGGTCCTATCAAGTACTTTTTGGGACTAAATGTGCAACAGTCAGAAAAAGGGATTTTCATAAATCAATCAAAGTATGTGAAAGAGATATTGAAGAAATTCAAGATGGATGATTGCAAGCTAGTATGAACCCCTATGATCACTAGATGCAAGCTTACAAAAGAAGATGACTCACCAGCAGTAGATATAACATTGTATAAGTCTATGATTAGTAAAATCATATATCTTACTCAGACTAGACCTGATATTTCCAATGCAGTTGGCATAGTTGGAAGATTTGAAGAAGAGCCTAAATAAAGTCACCTCATGGTAGCAAAAATATTTAGATACTTGCAGGGCACTATAGATTATGGTCTATGGTATCCTAATTTAAAAAATGTTGAGCTTCATGTGTACATTGACGTAGATTGGGCAGGATGTGTTGATGACATAAAGAGTACTTCAGGTGGAGCAGTGTTTCTTGGTGATAGACATGTCACTTGGACATGCAAGAAACAAAATTTTATTTCTCAGTCAACAACAGAAGTGGAGTATGTTGCAGCAGCCTTGAATTGCTCTACAATTGTTTGGATCAAGTAGATGATAAAGGATTTTGGAATTCAAATTGATTATCCTATTTTTATTCACTATGATAACACTAGCACTATCAATATGTCAAAGAACCCTGTGTTGCATGCAAAGACAAAGCACATTGAGATCAAGTATCACTTCCTAAGAGAGAAAGTGGCAGAGAAAGAAGTCAAGTTGGACTATGTGAGTACTAAAGATCAATTGGAAGATATATTCACAAAGCCCTTGCCTAAGGATACTTTTGAGTATCTCAGGGAGAAGTTGGGAGTAATTCCCTTCCCTGATTCTGCTTAGAAGAAAGAAGGAAAGACATAAGTCCTCAGGGACTGGTGGAGGGTTGACTACTCTACCTCAGGAGTAGTACCACTGCTTAAAATGAATGGTGCCCTTTTCCATTAATGTTAAAGGGGGAGTATATATAGATTCATGAAAAATAGAAGCAAAAAGAGGAGTAATATACTAAGGGGGAGCGCCATTCAATTATGACAGCAGTACTATTGAAGAAATGGAGAATCTTAAGAAATATTGCAGCAGGTGGAGGATTCATCTTTGGGGGATTTTTGAAGAGGAAATGGAGAATGTTATAAAATAAATATTCATTTGGGTTGGTGGTGGTTTTTCATTCCACATGTTGCCATCAATGCCAAAGGGGGAGATTGTTGGAGATTTCCCAGCAAGCTAGTATTGACTGTATGTTTGTATTTGATGACAACATATGGAAAGTAGCATGTGTAGAAGTCTTAAGAAGAAAGATTTTAGTATATGTAGCATGGACATGATATTAGCATGATATCATGGGTGCAGAGGTTAACTATTAGTACAGACAGTTATATAGTAGCTAGTGTCAGCAATGTTCCTAACAAAGTAACAAACAGTGTTCTGTGTATGGTTGTCCATATAGTTATCATAGAGCCTTGTGCACTTGGATATATGTTGGAGACATGTTAGTGATGTTTTAGTTATGGATGCATAGTCTGTTGATGAGTGGAAGTTAAGTTATGCAGTCGCTATTCGCCAGGAGCAATTTCCTATGTTTGTTCAAAAGAGCCAACAAAGATTTTATTGGTTCTTGGGTTGCGCCTATCTTTAGGGTATGTTCCCTTTGAGTTAAGCTTAGAGAAGAGTTATTGATGTTCGGTTAAGAGCGCATGAGTTAATTCAACTTATAGAGAAAGTTCCAGTTGTTTTGGTAGAGCCAAGAGTGTGTAGCGTGCATCTACAATTATCTTGTTAGACAGGTCCCAAAATGAGTTGCGTGCATAATAGAGCTGACATAATGTTTATTGGAGTTTGTTATGGTTTCTCTAATATGATTTCAAGGTGGTTCTAACAGGCGAACTTGATTATATCATTTGGAGGAAAGATATTTATAGGTAAACATTTGTGATTGATGGAGTGTGGTTCATGTTTGATTAAGTAGAGCAGAGAAAAGTGTGTGAAATGTTGAGCCATCAGAAGAAGGTTTATGTGACCAAGTAAAGTACTTGTGCTATTCATTGGAACTGATCCAGACAGTAGGTCAAAGTGCAGTTCACCAAGATCCAAATATAGTGTGTATCTGTTATTCAGAAGGTTGCAGCCTTCGCCCATTTGAGCAATGAGCTCTCAAATAGTGCATCCTCTCCCCTAACAGAGACAATTGTAAAAGACTCCTAACAGGATCCAACCGTTGACTAGGTCTACTGTACTTAATATATTGTAAAGCTACTCTTAATAGGGTAAAGGATCTTCTAATAAGGATCATTATACACTAGTACAGAGTATTAGTGGGTATCAAATCCCACTAGGTTTTTTACCTATTTGGGTTTCCCCGTAACCAAAATACTGGTGTTGTGTTCATGTGTTATTTCATTGTGTTTATGCTTTATGTTTAAGTATACTTAATTGGATAAATAATTGAATCTTTTAGATAACTAATTCACCCCCCCCCCCCCCCCATCTCAATTATCTCTTGGGACTATTCCTAACATAAGGTAGAAGCATTGATAATTAAAACTCAACACTCAAGGACAACACTAGTCTTGAAAAAAAAACCTATATCTAATAATATTCTAATACACCTTGGTATAAAATTTTTTTCTATCAAGTATTCAATCATAAAAAATGGAAAATATTAAACTCATGGAAAGGTTGACTTTATGTTGAGTTTAAGAAATTACATCAAAATACTTTCCTTATATTTCTATGTCTGTCCATAGGCACCTGAAAAGTAGCTCATTGTAGTATTGCACTATAATGTCATATCAGTTATAAAAAATAGTCAATATACTTTTTCTATATCCGTAAAATCTAGTAGCATCACAAAACCAGAGTAAGATCAAAGTTAATGTGGTGAATAATGTCCTGAATGAATTCCTTCGGAGAGTTAATGAGAAGATCCAACAAGATGGAAAGTCATAAACGTAATTGAACATAAAACCATCACTTCTATATCACTACTACCAAATAAGAATTTCCATTTGTATAGCCTTATACCTTTATCAAGGCAAGTACTAATTGATCATATAGAGATATTGTCATTAACTTGTTTCAACAATCAAGCATGTTTAATACCCACTATAGTAGAAGACTGAAAACTATCAACCTTAAATGCTATTCCTTATGTGTAATTATGTTGTTAAACCTTACATCATATGTTATGTTACAACAAGTGTTATAAAAAATCCAAGTGAATCATCATCTTGTCATGGTACTTTATTATGAGAAATAATATCAATCTTGTTTGTATTAGAAGTTCAATGACTCATGTATTATGTGAATGATAAGGTTCTTAATGACATATCAATGAACCCATTGATAGGACTTTAAACACCTTATCATGAAATGATGCATTAGGCATTGAATCCTAATGAATCAAATATCAAAATTTATCTTTCAATATGATAAAAAAAATACAATCGAAATGAATAGAACTGAATACAAGATGAGTCATGTATTTGAATGCAATAATCATATGACCATCATTTTCCATCAATAATGCATTGTCATTTCACTGAAAACCAATTCAATCAAAGGACATTAGTATGCTAGCAATGAATACTAGTATCTCATGAAGAACTTTATACCTATCTTTTTCACAAAGAAGGTTTAGAAAGCATACTATATACCAAAGATGTCAAAGCCAAGTACCTCAAACCATATGAACCAAGTAACCATCTATCAAGATCAACACCTTGAAGCAACAAAAATAATCTTGATGTAATATTTTCTCTTAATGATCCTGATATCATATAAAAACACTTTTCATACAACAAGAATCTTTCTAAATACTCTCTAGGGTTGACATATAGAATATTTGAGAACTCTCCGAGCTTCATGTTCCATCTTATATAATAGATAACATATTTAGTGCAATATGCATATTTTATTTCTTCTCTTTCTCTTCAACTTTTTTCCTCCTCCAAACTTTTATAGGTTTCATTTTGTCATAGCTAGTTAAACTTGTATAATTTGTTCTACAAGAGTATGACGCATTACTAAACTTATTACATTTATAACAGATGGCACTGTAGTCTTGAATATATGTAATGTACCTTTTTCATGACAAGTTATAATTATTTATTTTTTGTTCCAATAAAGACTACACCCTTCAAAAGTTGTACTAATTCTTTTTACATGATGAGATGCCTGACATACTTCAATAATGCTTTTATTTAATGAATTTTTTAAATGATTTTCATAATTTATTACTCTATGACCATAAAAATGATCAGAATAATAGGGATTATGAGATTTAGTATAAGTTTACCTTACTTGTTTGATAGATGAATATTTCATGACTCTATTGTATCTTCCTTTTTTAATATCAACAACCTTTACTACTAATTATTTCTTATTTTCAACCTTAGAGGAAACAACAGTACTAATTTCTCCGTATACATGTATTGCCTTATTTGATTAACTAGTCATTTTCATTAAATTCTTTTATAATTATTGTTTTAGGGACACTATTTCAGCTTCTATCTTGTGATGGGATTCATCATTGGTTTTCAACATCAAATGTGTATCTTCTTCAACCTTTTTGAACTCTTCCAACTATACTTTCAAATTTTTAATAACTTGTTCTAATTCTTGATTTTATATTTATAATCAGCTTGTTTGATCCTTCAAGCCTCCGAACAAATACCTTATTTTCCTTTCTAATATTTCTAAGCATATCTAATACAACAACCAACTCTCCTTCAAGATTAATAAGTCCTTCAGGATAACAAACACAATCCTTTATATCTAATTCATTCAACTCTATAGTCTATTGATTCTGCTCCAGATTATTTGACAAAGACTTTTCTTGAGACATAACTTCACTAGACTTGACACCAGTGTTATTCTTTTGACCTCTATTTATTTTTATTTAGCCAGGATAGGTAATCCACTACCAGGAAATCCCTAGACTTATGTCCAAGAGTGTGTCTCCAACACCTATTATTGGAGTACAATATCACTAAGAGGGGGAGGTGGTTGGGGGTGAATCACTGGTATGACAATTTTACAATATCTTTAGATAATATTTCATAACATAAAAAATGTGAGGACTTTAAGAATCTATTTTTTTATAAAATCAACATGGTCATGTTATAATGAATAAAATAAAGTCAACTTGACGAATGAATGGTACATTATGAGCACATTAACATGAGAGACAAATACACTAAGAATAAATAAAAAAACATAACACAACATATGTCATGATTTGAAACCCTCCTAGCAAATAAAACCACTCGAAATGCCTCACTAGATCATCTGAAAAATGATTTTACAAGTGCCTTATTGGTAGTGTAGTCTCACTGAAAAAATGCCTCACTAGCTATTATTTGTGTTTCATTGATTGAAATGCCTCACTAGACTTACAATGCCTTATTTTACAATTAACTGATTCATACAGAGTCAGGATATCTAAACAAGAATAGTAATCATATTAAATATAACACATCAAAAGAAATGTGTAACATTTTTTTTATCAAAAGATGCATCATACTCAAATAGGATAACAATATTCTCAGTTAGATACCTCTAATTATGAAAACCTATGTGCACAATAGAATTTATGAATGTTTCATGAAGTATCTATATCCTCTCTCTATAGATATCTTCAACATTCTTCACTACCTTGTATGTATAAGATATTCTAAATCTTCTCAACTTCTCTATTCAAAAACTGATTTCAATAATTGAATCAAACTATCCCTAATATGTTGATGAAGAACCATTTATGAAAACATGTATGTTTCTATTTTATCTCATAATATTCATTTATTAATGTATATTTTTTTACATATTACCAAATTTTTATTATGATTATAAAAAATTTAATCTCTAGTCTTTACGAATCATTTTCATTGAACAAACTCAAATCCTTGAATATCTTTGATTATAAACAATATATAATATCTATAGCTCAAAAATAATCAAATATCTTAATCTTTATCAATAAATCTTTTATCCAACTTAAAGACTTCTTAATGAAGACTTTTCCAAAGAAAAGGTTTCTTAACCATGGCCAAAATGGACAAAAGCTTGACAAAATAAAAAGATTTAAACAAAACTTAAGACCTATGGCAACTAAGTATTTTAACAAGGGTATGTCTATGTAAGACTTTTTGCACGGCACAAGACAACCTTTACGCTCAATAATTGAAACTCACAAATTCTTGGAAAGACTTTGAACACAAATGCAATCAAGATACATATTCTAACCAAAGTCTGGACATGAACTAAGTACTTGCCAATATATAGCCATAGAAAAACCTTTTAATTATGATAAAAAAAATGTATACAAGAAACTTATTAAGAAATTTATTAAAAGAATGATATCAATGAACCCTTGACCTAACTTGAACTAGGGTTAGGCTTTGTACCAAATGAGATTAAAAACCATGGATATATTGAGATTAACACAAGTTTTTTAAGGAACTGATAAAGAATTATGTAATTCACTATATAGTTAAGCACAAATGTAAAGATAATGTAAAGATAATGTAAACAAAAAATGACACTATCATTCAACACATTCACTAAACTGAAAGAAGACTTCTTTTAAATAGGGACAAACTAAACATAACTTGCACAAAATAAAAACAGAGATGAAAGAGGATAACACCTATGAAAAAATCTAATGAATATCTACAAGAGAGCTTGCAAAATTGATCTTCTAAAAATGCCTTTGACTTCCTCAAAGATTTATATAACTATTAGGACTCCAAGCTATCTCATCATGTCATGATGTATCTCTTTCAAACTAGAGTTTCAAAAGAAACCCAAAAATCTTTACTGAAAGAATTTTATAAAAAAAAGGATGCAAATGAAGATTTTCCATTGCTTTTTGAATGTCATGAGTAAAGAAATGTCATTTCATTTTTATTTCTCATATAACTCTCCTTTCAAAATAACAAACAAAACCTTACTTGAAAGTGCTAAGTGTTGTGTTGTTTTAAAACACTTCGCAAACACTATAGCATAGCTGACCCAAATGAATGCTAAAACTTTTCAAACATAGTCACCTCATCAAATGCATAAGTTACCTTAGAGACTAGATCAATTACAATGGTGATACAAACCCATACACGATATTTAATAATGCCTCTAGATAATGATATACATTGTATATATATGTTTTGTAATGAACAATAAAACTGTCAAAGGAATGAATTTTGAAAACTGATAATGAAGTCCAATTACAGAAACTGAAGTGTGTATTGAGTCTTATAACTTGACATATCGTTGTGTTCTCCAAAACTAATTTTGAAGCCAAAATAAAACACTAAAGCATTTATAAGTACCATATATGCTGAAGATATAATGAACAATATGCTCATCCAAAACTGATTGTGATAAATAACTGAATGCAGTAATGTTCCCATAATAACCATCAATGTAATGATACCGAAGTTGTATGTATGTAGACTACACAATATTGTTATCTTAATATGTCGATCAATGAAATACTAATCAAAATACAATGAATATTATGATCAAGTCTATCAAATAGAAAAATTTTCATGATCAAACTGAATACATCAATGATGATAATCGAAATGAAATACGTTTGCTCAAGTGTAAATGATGTAATTTGCAATTTGTGTATTCATGATAGCATACTTATCAAATTATGATCCACATGGTATTGACTGTCACAGATCATGATCATTTATATGCAACAATATCCTTTTACTGCTTTTGGAATCAAGGAAAACATAGAGAGGAGCAACAAAATGACAACCCAAGATTTTCCCACATGGCTAACCTAGGAACCCAATCTATCAACTCAATTGAGTTGTCTATTGCATATCGTGGGATTGTTATTCCTTTTCAAAATGGTTTTCACAAAAAGATCATTGAACGAGATACAAAGAATGTATTCATGATTCTTAGTGGGAGAGTGACTCTCGGTTGGATAGTTAATGAAATTATCTCTAAAATTCGTAATATCTTGTACATTATGGCTCATGTTAAGATTTAAGACATCTTTAGGGTGATAGACAACTCAAAGGATATATTTTCCTAAATTCACCACTTGACCACCTCTATTCTTATGTGGACCTATTTTCAGAATATTTATAAGGAATCTCATGCCATTATCCTTAAAGATCAACCCACAAATGTTACCAAAAAAAGTTGAGGTTTTCCATTTTAATGATGGCCTATCAAATTTCACCCTATTAAAATTATGCATTTGAAATACCTATTTTCTTTGGTATGATATTCATATTTTTCCCTAGTTTGTAACATAGGAATACTCTAGCTTCTAGTCATGCTTATTATTTTATTATTAGCATTCCTATGTATTATTCCATTTGGAGTGCTCTGGTGAGATCTCATTCAAATTGAACTAGACAACAGTGATAATTTTAAAAGTGGCACCCTAGCCAATTTTACTTAAAGAACATATTGCTATATATGTTGATGGAATGTAGGGATTTGTCCTTGACTTATCCAAGAAGTTTGCAAAAGTTTAGGACAAGTGTTCCATCCTAATAGGTCGGGTTCCCTTTATAGTCTCAATGGAGATTATTGTAGTTGTTGTGAGGCTAATTCTAGAAGGTACAACCCTCCCAAAAAAATTGAAGGAACACTAAAAATCAGATTCCAAAAGCTTTCTACTTCCTAGAGAGAAGATTTCCCATATACTAAATAGATGTAAATGTACACACCTAAAAATCTTTTAGAAAATAAAGTATTTTTATTTTCTAAAAAACCCCTGATGACATCATCATTTATTAATTAATTAATTATTTAATTTATTTATTTATTTTTATGCCATTAAATCCCTTTATCTTAATTAAAAATATTTAATTAAGAAATCCCTCCCAAAAAAGTTTAAATCTTATTTAAACATTATCTCCTTATTTATTAATTATTTAATTAATAAATTGACCAAAAATCCCAAAATAAATTATTTATTTATTTTTTACTCAAAACTTGGCCAATTTCCTTAAGACCACTAACCTCTTCCAGAATCTTCTAATCCTTCTTTAATTTCGATTAAAGACTGTTTTACCCATTTCCTAAACCTAATCCCAACTCAAAATATTTAAATTTTAATATTAAATATTTAATCCTCATGTTTATTAAATTCATTTTAATAAATATTCTCAAACCTTAACCATGGAAATAAATAAATCTTTATCTATTTTCTAAAATCCATATTTATCCTAAGGAAGTTCTAGACTCTTCTAGAAAGTCTTTATTCTTGTCCCCCAAATCCTAATCCTAATCACCCCCCTAATCCTGTCACATTCCCTAACCAAGGTTAGCCAACTCCTAAGCTTAACCCAAAGTCAACAAAGTTCTAGAAACTTCTCTTACATGCATTAAATGCATTAAAAGTCTTCTTATCCCTCTTACATGCATTTATGATGCATTTAAGAAACCCCTCACCCCTTTCTTACACCCTTTGACCTTAGACACATTTCCCAAATTGTGCACATCCCTCCCATCTTTCAACCCAATGCCCTTGTGACACTTGTCACAAGGAGGTGGCCCTGAACTAGCACAATCCATGTGCTCCCCTTTGAATGAATCTTGGCCTCTCTTAAAGATTTTGATCCTGGCCACTCATTCCTTCTTCCCAAAGCCTATAAATACTCCTCATTTCCAAGAACAAAATAACTCATTCACCTTTTATTTCAAGCATTGTTATCATACTCATTTAGCTCTAGACTTAGCATAATCATCCTAATTTAGTTTACTTTCAAGCATTTTAGCTCATCCTAATATAGCAATAATGGATCAACATGGTTTATTTCATTGTTTCGCATAACATATCATCATCAAATCTCCATTAAAGCAATTTATTTGAGTTCTTGAAGCCTTAGCGGCAATTTTGGGTGTTCTACCCATTATTGTACAATTTTTGGGGTTTTCATGAGTCTCAAATCATCTTAGAAAGCATTAGAGTATGCTCCAAGTGCTTAGAGAGCACACAGTGCAAATCAAACAGTGCTTGGGTGCACTTGTTTAAGCTCAATCTGAGGTGGCTTAGCTTAGAGCTTCTTTATTTTGGATTGATTTCATGCTAGATTAAAATCTAAATCTTTGTTTGGTTTGAAGTTTTCAAAATAGAATCCTCAAAAGCCTTGTCCACATTCTGGCATGCCCGGTGGGACTCAAACCCACAAATCACTTGATTATATCATACTTTGTATTCTCGTATTTGTAGGAAACAGATGAAATACCGCCTACACACAGTTCAGTCACGCCTAAACACAGTTCAATCACACCTACAAAGAGTTTGATCATGCCTACAAGCTCTGTATCGATGCCTATTTTCTAAAGATTTCTGTGCTCGATAACTTCTATTTCTTCTCAAACTTCTTTTCTGTCGCCTACAACAAAACTACTCACGCCTATGAGATAAACATTCATGCCTATAATCATTTCATTATCGCCTGTAATATTTCATTTATCACCTATAATCATTTTACTATCGCTTATGCATATTACACTGCCACCTATGCACATTTAGCGGTCGCCTATGCACATTTCACTATCGCCTATGCACAAGTTCCTGTTGCCTGTAAACTTTTTCCTGTCACCTGTGCACAAGTTCATGTCACCTATGAACATTTTCCTGTCACTTGTGCACAAGCTCCTGTCACCTGTGAACTTTTTCCTGTTGCCTGTGCACAAGTTCCTGTTGCTCGTGAACTTTTTCCTATCGCCTATGCACAAGCTCCTGTCGCTTGTGAACTTTTTCCTGTCGCCTATGCACAAGTTCCTGTCACCTGTGAACTTTTTCTTGTCGCCTGTGTACAAGCTCCTGTCACCTGTGCACAAGTTCTTGTTGCCTGTGAAATTTTTCCTGTCGCCTGTGCACAAGCTCTTGTCACCTATAAACTTTTTCCTGTCGCCTGTGCACAAGCTCCTGTCACCTGTGAACTTTTTCCTATCAGCTAGGCACAAGTTCTTGTCACCTTTGAACTTTCAAGTTCCTGTCGCCTTTGCTCTTAGATTGATATTGGATTCATTTTTCTTAAGAAAAAGTCAAAAACAAATCTTGAATGAAATTAAGGAAAAATGAACTTAAGTCCTAAGAGTCATTATCATTTTAAAAATCAAACACAATCTTGAAATGATCTAAATTGGAAAGAACAAGCATCCCTATTCCTTCTTTGAATTTCAGCTCAAACAAACTCAATCTTGAATGATCTAAGGATAAAACAAAGCTCTTTTCAAAGTTCTAAAACAACACGCCAATCTCAATCTTGAATGATCAAAGAAAGAACTTGCAATCGCTCAAATTGTTTACCTTTTGGAGAAAGAACAAAACAAACCTTAAACACTTGTGTCTTCAATTTGAAAGTTTAAAAATACTTAATCAATTTGGAAAAAAGAACAACTTGCTTGATGTGCATCTAGGAGCTTTAAAATTTTGTAAATCCTTGTTAAAGTAAGCAACACAGAACATTTGGACTTGGACAAGTTCACTTGTTCTACTTTTAGCAAGGCCTGTCTAGGGAGAAAAGTGCTTCCTCCTCGGAGAATGACCTAAAACTAGTATCCCCCCCGACTGGTATATAAATAAAGTGAAGGCAAAAAGTACTCACTTATATCTCATAATCCACAGGCGTTTTGTGCCAAATGCAAATGTCTGGGGATGGTAAATATTCCTCCCCTAGCGTTGTTGGCTAGGCTCTTAAGTGAGTCATGGGTGGTCAGCATAACCGGGTATGGAGACTCCACGGAACTATTAAAAACTTGATAAAATAGAGGCTACCCTATCTACATCTAAAAGTATCAAAATCCTTGTGCAAGGACCGATTCCAAGGGGTTTACCAGATCACCTTAAGATTACTCACCATTTGTATCCCCTTTCAAGGGGTACCAAGCTGTGGGAAAGGATTTTGATACTCACCTTCCTTAGGTAGATCTGCTTGAATTGCTTGATAGTCAAAAGCTTCATGAAAACACTTGTTGGAACATACACTTTTCAAAGCTTTTTTCAGAATCAGAGTCAATTATCTTGTTTGTATCCCACAAGGTTCTTTTGTCCCTTGTGGAGATTTCTTTTCTGAAAATCTTTGTTGAAATCTATCCTTTTCCATTGAAAAAAACATTAAACTGATCTACAACTTGGTTCACGATACTTAGAATAGCCATGTCAGTCCAAATCCTCCCAAAATCCAAAAAATGTCCAAAGCTTTCAGAATCTCAAATCATGGTCTTCCGGTCATATTCAATCCAATCTTATCATCCTTTCCTCCTATCTTAGGTCAGCAAAGTCATCTTGGTCATCCCCCATCCCCTTATCTATCTTTCTCTGGAGTCAGTCTTCTTCCAATCTTGAGCCAAATCCAATCCTAGTCTGATCTTGTCAATCATCCCAATCTAAGTCTTAGTCTTCCAATCCATCTTTATCCTTCATTCCTATCCAACTCATCCACAAGTCAGCATGTCTCAAAACTATTATGATGAGTTTGGTTATTATGTCTCTCCCCTCAATCCATCCTATCCCGATGATGATGAAAGCCTTGTAGATCACGATGCATATTTTGAAAATCTTAGCAAGTTTGCTCCAAACATCCCCCAACATCCAATGATTCCTCCAAAATATCCTATCATGCCTTCATGCTTATCCACTAGCACTCCCTTTCATGTCCTTGGCAAGGCAAATCCATTATCTTATCCATCCACAACTTATCCCTATCTTAAACCTACACATCCTCCATATGCATCCTTCATACTTCCATCTCCTGCTATGGTCATATCCCAATCACCATCATCCCATAGAAACACTTCACACTACTTCCCTTATCTAAAATCTTCATCCACCCATCCTCCAAATTATTCCCAAATCCAAAATCCTAGTCTTCCCATCCTTTATCCAAATCCTCCATCTACTTATCCTCCAATCCCAATTCAAAATCAAAATCCTAGTCTTCCAATCCTTTTTCCCAATCCACCATCTTCTATTCCAAACCACATTTCCAAAAATCCCTTCCCACAAGTAGAATGCATCCTTCAATCTGCTTCATATCCCCTACCTCAATCCATCATTCCTACCTCACCAAATAGTCCATCAAGTTCACAAGCTTCCTCTAAACCTACTTATGTGAACTATCCAACCCCACCATCCTCCAGCTCCTCATTTGCACCATCATCCCCTCAAGTAGGTTCCCCTTCATCCATCCCATCTTCATATAAGGACTATCCTAGCTCTCCATCTCCTCCACATTCCAATCCTTCTTCACCACGAAAGTCTCCAAGGAGTTTCACAAGGAAGCCAATAACAAATCCCACTCCTAAAAATGAAGAGCCAAGCCATCTCAAAACTTCATGTGAAGCCATCAGTGATGAGGCCCATCCATCACTCCCATCTATCATCTATCTTCCATACATTGATCCTCTTAGATCTCCTAGCATCATTGAGTCCCTTCCATCTGAAGTCTCCATCCAATCCCCACCAACATCACGTCCTCCTAGCATCATCCAAAGCATATCTGATAAGCCTCATGAGTTCACCCTCTTCCTACCATCACAACTACAAAATCTTCCATCCTTTCATCCATACCATCTGAAGAGATCTTCCTTCTTCCAGACATCACAGCTACAGAATCTCCCATCCTTCCATCCACCCTCTCTAAAGAGTCCATCCATACATCCCTTGTCACTTTATCCACACAAAACCTACCATGTCAAGATCTTGTCCAAAAGCATGTTGAAATACTTGCAGAAGAAAATCAAGATCCAATCCCTTCACTTCCCCCATCACATGTTCTATTGCTTCCATCACCCCCAATCCAAAATCCTACAATTCCAATCCTTCCAATCTAAGATCCTATCATCCCAATTTCTCCAACTAAAGTCCATTACTATCCCCCAATCCCAGTCAAAATCCCACCATCCTATCCTCTCCTCTTGAGGATCTTCCAAACCAAACTATCCCACTGCCATCACTCTATCCACTTGGACCAATTACATTTGTCAGATGTAGCCCACTTGAAGTAGAAGCAATAAGTTCTATATCTTCCATCAGGGAACCAAAAACTAGATGTTTATCATATCCCCCAAGTCATAAATATCCTTGTTTGGATAAAATGCCCAAGAAATGGAATTATCAAGGCAAAGGCCAAGGCTCTCATGAACAAGGAAATTTGGAGCCTATCCAAGACAAGAAACATCCAAAGTTATGTAGAATTGGTCACACATTAGAAGAAGGCACTTCCTTCAGAAATGTTGGTACAACTAAAGCTAAATTCAAGCATCCTTCCAAACCCACCATCACATCTCCCAAAACATACAATGCTATTCCTCCTCCTCCATCATTATGGCCCAGGACAACCTATCACATTCCTCCTTCATCCTCTAAATCCATTTTGGGTCCCTATGTCCTGAAATCTTCTAGCACATATCCTCTACATACCCAATCCATTTTGGGACCCTACATCCCAAAATATCATCCCACATCTTATCCTACTCAGTCCTTCATCCAAAATCCAAACATCCCTAGTCGGGATCAACAAAGGCACATGCCCACATATCCTATCTACCAATCTCCTTCCATCTCTCCATCCATATTTCCTCCATCCCATGCATCTCCTCATATTCACTCTGATGCTCCCCGCAATTTGGATGCCATATCAAATATGCACAAAGGGAAATATCCAAAAAAATTCAAAGATTGCCATGTCCAGTCTAAATGACATGCTCAACCAAAGAAAAATCCAATCAAGAAATCCAATGCATCCCAATTGCCACAGAGGCCCAAAAAAGCACAAGCAAAATCCACTACATGGCCACAAAGGCCCACCAAAGCTAAAAAAAAAATGATGTGGATCCCAAAGAAAAAAGATGTAATGCATCTAAAAGAAACATCCACAATGGCATCCAAAGTTGCTAATCCCCCATCTACTCAATCTTCTCCTCCATCTCCTAAAGCTATTTTGGGTCCCAAAGATTCAAAATCTCCTAGTGTAAATCCTCCATCACATCCACCTCTATCTTCCACATCCTATCCACTTCATCCACCTTTCTCGCAACATGTGCCAATGTTGGTCCTGATAGCATCTCCCTATCATGATCACTTTTCATCTTTCCATCCAAATAATTTCTACCACCATATCTCCCATCTACCCCATCTTATCCATGCCTTTGCATAATCCCTCCATCCCAATAAAGTTGTACCAATATCCTGAGAAATTGAAAAGGCAGCAACAAATCAAAAAATGTCAACAAAAAATCAGAAGATCAGTGAAGAAAGATAGCAACACATCAAAAATATCAGAAGGTCAGCATCTAGTCAGCAAAAAATAAGACAAAATCCATAAAAATTGGAAAAAATCAAGAGAAAAGTATCAAAAAAGAAAAGAAAAAGGAAAGAGAAAAACATTCGTCCTATGGTGAAAACTTGGCAATTCAAGCGCCTTGGACAAGTACCATGGTGAAAACCTGGCAAACAAGCATCATGCGTAGCCTCCCCCCAATTTCTTTCTGCAGTTGGGGGCCATTCCCTTCTATCACCTCTTATCCAACATCTCCTCCATCCCATTTGTCTCTCACCTCCTTCATCCTCCTTTGGATCTTGATGACAAAACAAAGACTACCGGGTATACATTCTTTTGGGAACTTTCTTGGCATCCATCACACCTTTCAGGTACATGCCCTCTATCCAATCCATTCATCCTAGCCTCCATCTACCTTCCTCATCCTCTTGTCAGCATATCTACTGTCCAATCATACCCCATCCTAATGTCTCTGAAATACATGAACTATCCTAAGCAGGGGGCATCTTATTCCTTATTAACATATTCCTTGGAGACTATCTTTCATCCAAAATCTTCCATCTCCCAAATCCTCAAGCAAATCCACCATCTGATCTCCCAGTAGTTTCCTCCTTCCAAATCCAAATCTTCCTCCATCTAGATCCCCAAGCATTCCTCTACCAAGATCCCTCAATGGTTCCTCTAGCATTCCATCTTCCAATCCTCAAGAAAATCTACCATCCAAGTCTCCTAAGCGTTCTTCCATCCAAATACAAATCTTCCTCCATCTAAATCCCAAGCATTTTTCTCCAGCATTAATCCCTCAGCAATTCCTCCACATTTCCATCACCTGATGTCTTCCCTTGTCATTAGTATCTAGCTATAGGCTAACCTGATGCAATCCAATGCCATTCATCCATCTCCAAACATTGCAAGCCATCTTCCAATCCTATCCACATCCTCTAGCTATCCAACATCCAAGATCAAGCCAACCAATCCAAATCACATCCTTAGTCTTGTAGCAAGCCTTGCTCTCAATCCAATCATCATCGTTGGGATATGTCCTTCCCAAATCTGTGTCATTTTAGGACACATCCATCCATTAGTCCGTCTTGGCTTTCTAGCCCAACTAGGGCATCATCTTGCATATCTTTGGAGTTTTCAGCTTCATCCCTAGGTTCTTTGTACATCCTATCCTGAGTCTTGTACCATAGTGCCAGTTGTGTCTCCACCTAAGCTCATTTGTACATATGTCTTTAGGTCCCATCCTTTGTGTCAGTTAGCCCTTGTCGTTGTCTTGTTGTACATGGTCCTTGTCAGTCCTTCAGTAGCATTTGATCAATACTCTTGTCCTACCCAACCTCGCACTTCAGCAACATCAATTGTCGACATATCCTTGATCATCATGACTATCTTTGAACCACAACATTTTCCAATCAGCAACACAACATTCTCCCCATCAGCATAGGGTCCACATAGATGTATGCTTTTGTTTTGTCTGACCTAAGCCTAATCATGGGTCCCCTCAGTTGTATCCTTCCTATCCGACCCAATCTTCCACCAAGCACACTAGGTCCGTGTTGATGTATCCTTCCACACATTCAGACCAATCTTCCTGCCATCAATCAAATCAAATCTCTCTCCTTGGTAAAGGTTGTCTTTTGGAGTTATCATTTTGACCTTGGATTTTTGTCCTTTGGGTCTTGTTAATCTTTTACGGCTTCTCGTTGTTCTCTACTCAAAGTCGCCACGATCCTTTATATCATGGTGCATAGCAAATGAGGACACTCTAGGGCAAGGTCTTTTGATCTTTTACTTCTACCTATGAGTCAGTCATGTGTTTGTGGTTTCTTCAGCATCGTTTCCACCATGCCTCCTTTGGGTTTCATGTGTGATGCTGGGGAAACCCTGCGTGTCTTTTTAGCGTCAGTCCTATGCAATGCTAGTGACAAGGCCTCATGATCCCAATATCCTTGGCAGGTCTCTAGCATTGCTATATTAAATTAGGTTGTGCTCTCCACATTTGCACTTGGAGCTTCCCCAAATCCCCTACATCTTGCATCATATAGATTAATCTTGCATCTTGCATCTCTCATGTAGTTGCATCTTACATTTTGCATTTCATCTCATCTTGCATTCACCCATCTTTGCTCTTAGAAGCTTGGTTATTTATCTCCCCTACTTCCTCAATCCTTCCTTCTCTATTTCCTTTTGAGAAAATTCCACAACGTTTACTACTTGCATTATTTTCTCAAGGGGGCACAACCCATCATTCCTTTAAATTCTAGCCTGGGGCATCTTATTTTCTTGTCTTTGACGCCATGCCACTTGCAGCATCGCATCAAAGAGGGGCAAAATGTAGACACCTAAAAATCCTTTAGAGAATAAAATATTTTTATTTTCTAAAAAACCCCTGATGACATCATCATTAATTAATTAATTAATTATTTAATTAATTTATTTATTTTTATGCCATTAAATCCCTTTATCTTAATTAAAAATATGTAATTAAGAAATCCCTCCCAAAAATGTTTAAATCTTATTTAAACAGTATCTCCTTATTTATTAATTATTTAATTAATAAATTGACCAAAAATCCCAAAATAAATTATTTATTTATTTTTTGCCCAAAACTTGGCCAATTTCCTTAAGACCACTAACCTTTTCCAGAATCTTCTAATCCTTCTTTAATTTCGATTAAAGGTTGTTTTACCCATTTCCTAAACCTAATCCCAACTCAAAATATTTAATTAAGATTAAATATTTAATCCTCGTGTTTATTAAATTCATTTTAATAAATATTCTCAAACCTAAACCATGGAAATAAATAAATCTTTATCTATTTTCTAAAATCCATATTTATCCTAAGGAAGTTCTAGACTCTTCTAGAAAGTCTTTATTCTTGTCCCCCTAATCCTAATCCTAATCACCCCCCTAATCTTGTCACATTCCCTAACCAAGGTTAGCCAACTCCTAAGCTTAACCCAAAGTCAACAAACTTTTAGAAACTTCTCTTACATGCATTAAATGCATTAAAAGTCTCCTTATCCCTCTTACATGCATTTATGATGTATTTAAGAAGCCCCTCACCCCTTTCTTACACCCTTTGACCTTAGGCACATTTCTCAAATTGTGCACATCCCTTCCATCTTTCAACCCAATGCCCTTGTGACACTTGTCACAAGGAGGTGGCCCTGAACTAGCACAATCCATGTGCTCCCCTTTGAATGAATCTTGGCCTCTCTTAAGGATTTTGATCCTGGCCACTCATTCCTTCTTCCCAGAGCCTATAAATACTCCTCATTTCCAAGAGCAAAATAACCCATTCATCTTTTATTTCAAGCATTGTTATCATGCACATTTAGCTCTAGACTTAGCATAATCATCCTAATTTAGTTTACTTTCAAGCATTTTAGCTCATCCTAATATAGCAATAATGGATTAACATAGTTTATTTCATTGTTTTGCATAGCATATCATCATCAAATCTCCATTAAAGCAATTTATTTGAGTTCTTGAAGCCTTAGGGGCAATTTTGGGTGTTCTACCCATTATTGTGTCATTTTTGGGGTTTTCATGAGTCTCAAATCATCTTAGAAAGCATTAGAGTATGCTCCAAGTGCTTAGAGCGCACACCCACATCACCTTAAGCAAGAGCAAATCAAACAGTGCTTGGGTGCACCTGTTTAAGCTCAATCTGAGGTGGCTTAGCTTAGAGCTTCTTTTTTTTGGATTGATTTCATGCTAGATTAAAATCTAAATCTTTGTTTGGTTTGAAGCTTTCAAAACAGGATCCTCAAAAGCCTTGTCCACAGTAATAGATAAGAGTTTCGAAAGGAATGGAAGGATGTGGTGCCTATCCTCATGAAATACATTATGTCAAACAATAGGATTAAGCATTTCCATTAGATCCTCCTTTTCTTATATTAAATTAGTTTTGCCACAAGGTTAAGTTAAGTTTTTCCTTTTGAATGTTTTATGCTCTATCTTATTTGGTGGCCTCCACTAGTGTTAAGGGTGTGGTCCCACTTCATCAAGACCTAATATTTACATTGTATACTTTCTATTCAACTATCTCCCCTAATATAGGCCCTAACCCCTCTACCTCTAAAAATCCCAAACTTATTATTAAACTTTCTAATTTGGATGATTGAAAAGGGGTCTCCTTGTATGGTCTTTGCAAGCCTCATATTTGAGCTACTAGAGATAACTCCCAAAGAACAGTTAAAATGAGGAATAGGTATAATGAAAAGAATCTAGCTCAAGAGAATATCCTTGAGTTGTCTAATTTCTTTTTGTCCTCCTGGACTACTAGGTTAGATTGGACCCCTAATAATTCCCTCTCAAAGAACAAGAATTTGGGCACTTGGTAGTCCTTTCCTTACCTATTTTCTCCTTCACATTCCCTTGTTTTGTCTCCCAAGGAGGTTGATCTTCCTACTTTCCTAAAGGTGGTGGAAAAATTTAATAGTCTACACATGCTTTATGATGAAAAAAATGAAATCATGAAATGGTTTTTTTCCTAATTGCATATATCTATGAAGAATATTAATAAGTTTGCCCCATTGGTTGAAGTTGATGCATGAGAATGTGACAAGTCTGAAACCATCCACAATGAGAAAACCTAGGAAGTGAATGACAATTTATCCAATAGTTTCAATAGTTGGGTGAATATTGAGGAGAAAATGTGAGTGCTCCATGAATTGGTATCATCTTAGGAGGAGAAAAACAACTAGGAGGACCTCAAAACAAATTTGAAAGAGGTTGAGATTGCATTAAGTAAATGATGGCCAAGAACTCTAGCTCTCTTCATGTTCTCCATGAAGAACTTGAGCATAGGCGTGCAAAATAAAAAAAGGAGGAGATGATGACTAGCATGACAATGAAGGTTTGCCCGACCCCTGCCCATGCAGGAGCAAATCAGAGAAATGACTCATTTCTAAATCTGCTAAAGGAGCACAATCAAGATTAGAAGGAGGTTAAGCCTCCTTCACTTTAGTCTATAGTTTTAAGTGCTTATTTTTCTCAAGTTATGTTGGTTTTTACTCTTGTTTTGCTATTTCTTAGCTCTAATTAGTTCGATGGGGTTTTCGCTAAGTGGACTCACTCCATGAGTCCCCTTCCTTTTTTCCTTTTCGCTTTTTATAAGTGTTCAGACCCTCTCCTAATTTATCTAATCAAAAGTGATAAAGTAATTGTAAATATTTTTTTTACTTCAACTATGATGAATAGGCCATGTATTAATAAATAAGATTGTAGTAATAATTAATATGCTTGTGTGAACTTTTCTATTGTTGCATAAAATATATATTTATGTTAGGAAACATTAAATTTTTTTTAAAATAATAAATTAGTTAACAATGATATTTCACACTAAGTAGAGAAGAATGAGTTCAAATAGCATAGACAAGATATTAAAATCCAAATGCTTAGTGCCAAAGCAACGTACGAAAGAAAAATCTGCATTAGAATGGGATGCACTCATAATCAATAGACTAACACTAATGTCATTCATTCTCTCGTAAATTAACCTCACGACATAAATGTTTTGATAGATCAACATCGACATATAAAGGAAAGTAATATTTTTCATGGAATCCATCCCTGGAGAACGTACCTAAAACTTGTCGAAAACGTCGCGCGCTTATCGTTCGCTTAGATATAACATTTTCCTTCCCTAATGTGATGAGTTAATAAATATTTCTTTATTCCATCATATACATGTAAGTTTCACCAACGCGCAACAAAATGTTCTCCTAATTACTTGCAATGTTCGAGGAAAGAGATATTACCTTCAGTAAAGGAGAGAAAAATCGGTATATTGCCTTCAGTAAAGGAGAGAAAAATTGGAGTTTTTGACTTACTGAAAACCATTCTATATTAAATTTCACAAGAAATCTGAGCCCCGTGACCTGTTTTATATCTATTTTTCATCCAAAAGTTGTTGTTGAGTAATTGATATGCTTTCTTTTTGCTAAAGAATGATATCCATCGATAACAAATAAGTTAGTATTGTACAAGACGGTAAATATAAATTTTAAGCTTTAGAGATTGCACTCCAAATATCTTCAAACATATGCAAATTTGTGTTGCTTTAATAAATGAATACTAAGGATCTAAACAACAAAAGAAAGCATATGTTAGTAGGGTGGAATACAAATTTTTATATCTTGTTCATATGATTAGATTCTAAATTTCCAATGTACAAACATTATAAAACCATGGAATTAATATCTTCAAATTGAAGGATGCAAGGGATTAACAAAGTATCTAAGATACACAAAACAAAGTATAATAGAATAGAAAAGAGAATATAAACTGAACTAAATAGAACATGTGATTGCGTAGAACAAATAGATAATTGTCTACTGCAATGTATACAAATAATTACTATTGATTTAATCAGAAAATACAAATATGGAACTCTACAAATTTCACTATAAATTACAAATCTCTATTTTGAAAAACTTATAACAGAGTCGCACATGAAAATACATTTATAGCCAACAATTTCAATAGATGGTGGACATAGGCGGTTGTGTAGATTTGCAGTACACAATAAGTAAAGATCTTATTTAGTGCAGAAAAGATAAGTACAAATCAAATTTTAAAATCTAATCTTCACTGAGCACATGAAGATGAGAACAAATCAGATTTCCTACATACCAAGATAAATACAAATCTGATTTGCAAATTAGATTTTCTTCTAGCCACGTCAAATTGGATTTTATGCATTGACATTGGGAGATAGGAGTCAGCAGAGAGAGGAGAAATTAAAGTTAGTTTCAACACTCCCCCTTAATTTTAACCATATATTCTATAGTAGAATTTCTATTACAACATAAAAACTCCTGTATTTTCTCTGTGAATTTCAAACAGCTCCTTTTCCAAGGGCTTTGTAAATATATCTGCAAATTGATCTTTTGATCTGTAGAACTCCATACAATTTTTATTTTCATTTACCAATTCTTGAATGAAATGAAACCTTGTATCAATATGATTACTTTTATTATGAAAAACATGATTTTTCACTAATGCAATGGCATATTTGTTGTCATAATAAATTTGAGTCAGCTCTTCTCGTTCATGTAGTACCTCAACTTAGTCAAAATCCTTCTCATGCAAATAGTCTGACAAGCTCTTGTACATTGCAACATATTTTGCCTCAACTGATGATAAAGTGACAATGGGTTTCTTCTTTGATGCCCATACTACTGCACCCGATCCAAAACTGAACACATACCTAGATGTGTTTTGTTTGTCATCAACACTATTTTCAAAATCACTATCAGAATATTTGATCAATTTAAAATATGAAATTGATGTATACACAATGCCAAATTTTGTTGTGACATAAATATACCTTAAGATTCTTTTTCCATCTTTCCAATGCGTACTCATAGGAGACTACATAAACTTGGATATTAAACTTACATAAAACATTATATCATGTCTTGATGTTGTCAAATACATGAGACTTCCAACCAATCTCTTATATAAAGTCAAATCAACATTTGACCCCTAATCTTTCTTACTAATTTTTGTACCAGTTACCATTGGTGGTGTAGCTAGCTTACAATTCAACATCCTTTACCTTCACAAAAAATCTTCAACATACTTAGTTTGACATAAAAAAATACCATCTTCAGATTGAGTAACTTCAATACCAAGAAAATACTTCATCAATCAGATATTTGCCATCAGGCCAGTACTAACTTTATGTTTGTCATTGATGACAACATATGGAAAGTAGAATTCATGGAAGTCTTATGCAGTAAGATTTTAGTATATGTAGCATGGACATGATATCAGCATGATATCATGGGCACAGAGGTTAACTATTAGTATAGACAGTTATATAGTAGCTGGTGTCAGCAGTGTTCCTGATAGAGTAACAGACAGTGTTCTGTGTATGGTTGTTCGTAGAGCTATCATGGATCCTTGCACGCTTGGATATATGTTGAAGACATATTAGTGATGTTTTAGTTATGGATGCATAGTCTGATGATGAACACAAGTGAAGCTATGGAGTTGCTATTCACTAGGAGCAGTTTCTTGTGTTTGTTCTGAAGAGCCAACAGAGATTTTATTGGTTCTTTAGTTGCACCTATCTTGAGGGTATGCACCCTTGGAGTTAAGCTTGGAGAAGTGTTATTGATGTTTAGTTAAGAGTGCATAAGTTGATTTAGCTTATAGAGAAAGTTCCAGATTTTTTTGTAGAGCTGACAATGTGTAGCGTCCATCTACAATTATTTTATTAGATAGGTCCTAGAATAAGTTGGGTGCATAATAGAGCCGATAGACTATTTGTTGGAGTTCATTATGGTTTCTCTAATATGATTTCAAGGTGGTTCTAATAGGCTAACTTGATTATATCATTTGGAGGAAAGATATTTATAGGCAATCATTTGTGATTGCTTGAGTGTGGTTCATGGTTGATTAAGCAGAGCAGAGCAGAGTGTGTGAAGTGTTGAGCCATCAAAAGAAGACCTATGTGACCAAGTAAAGTACTTGTGTTATTCATTGGAACTGATCTAGACAGCAAGTCAAAGCACAGTTTACCAAGATCCAAATATAGTGTGTATCTGTTATTTAAAAGGTTGTAGCCTTCGCCCATTTGAGCAGTGAGCTCTTGGATAGTGCGTCCTCTCCCCTAATAGGGAAAATTGTATAAGACTCCTAACAGGGTCTGACCCTTGACTAGGTCTACTATACTTAATATATTGTAAAGCTACTCCTAATAGGGTAAAGGATCTTCTGACAATGATCATTATACACTAGTATAAAATATTAGTGGGTATCAAGTCCCACCGGGGTTTTAACCTATTTGGGTTTCCTCATAACCAAAATATTGGTGTTGTGTTCAAGTGTTCTTTCATTGTGTTTATGCTTTATGTTTAAGTATACTTGATTGGATAAAGAATTGAATCTTGTAGATAGCTTATTCACCCCCACCCCCCCCCCCCCTCTCAGTTATCAAAGTAGCCAAGATTCCTACTTTAGAAGACCTTGGAAAAGATGATGCTACTAACATACAAAAGGAATTTTTTCATCATAATTCTATTGCTAAAGAAGCCCTTATTAGAGCCCTATTTGATGGTGAATTTTTAGAAGTAAAAAAGGTAGATACAACCCACAAAATATGGAAGCACCTAGAAGACACATTTGAAGGAGACAAACAAGCAAAGGATGTGCGCAGAAAGACATGGAAGAAAAGATACAATGCATTAGAGATGCTTCTTAAAGAAAACATCAGAGCTTACAATCAGAGGATTAATGAAGCAGTTTCTGGAAATAGGAACAATGGTGGAGAGATATCAGAAGAAGACATCATGGATAAGTTGATGACTAATCTTACTCCTGAATATGAAAGAAAGATCAATGTCCTTGATGACACCATGCGGCTTACATCAAATTTCAAGAGAGAGACCTTGATCAGCAAGATCTCATCTTTTGAGATTTCAAGATTGAAGACAGAACCATAGAGTGAGATAGCTTTCAAAGAAATAGTTCATGGTAAGAAATCTACAAACACCTCTGGTAATTTTGATGATGATGATGAAGATAAAAAAAACTAGATTATTTTATTGCTATGGTTGCCAAAAGAGAAAAGAAAGGAAAAGGAAAATATGAAGGTCAATTACCATTTAAGTGCTTTTCATGTAATAAGATTGGTCACTTTGGATCTAAGTGTCCCACTAGAGCTAGAAAGTTCAAAAAGGATTACAAACCTAAGTATTCTAAGGAGTGCTACTATGCTAGAGATGGAGTTTCAGATGAAGAATCTAGTGAACAATAAATTGGATTCATTACTATTGTAGACAAAATGAATAAAAAAATAGTTCATGTAGATAAGAAAGAGAATCAAGAGCTAGCATTGATTTCACAAGATGACATAAGGACAGACTGGATTATAGACAGTGGTTGATCACATCACATGATAGGTGATAAAGGCAGGTTTGTTCATTTGGAAAAATACAATGGAGGTATGGTCAGATTTGGAGAAAACACTCGTAAACCTATAGTTGCTAGAGGAGCCATCACTTTGGATGGAAAGAACAGTACTGATGGTGTTCTTTATGTTGATGGTTTGAAACATAACCTTCTCAGTGTTGGACAATTACTTGGAAAAGGGTATCAGTTGGAGTTCACAGATGACAAATGCATCATTAACAACAAAGATGGTGTTATGATTGCATCAGGCACAAAGACAAGAGGTAATGTTTTTCAACTCAATTCAGAAGCAAGTTGTTTTGTTGCTAAAGTTGATGACAGTGGGTTTTGGCATAAAAGACTATGTCATATCAATTTTGATAACATAGTAAAGATAAGCAATGTAAAAGCAGTAAGAGATCTACCTAGCATAGAAAAACTATTTGATACTATATGCAGGAAATGTGTGATGGGGAAGCATGTGAGAAATTCATTCAGGAGCAAGCAGAATTCAACAGAGAACAAGTTGGATCTAATTCATATAGACCTATATGGTCCAACTCAAACAAGATCATACTATGGTGAAAGGTATTTCATTTTGTTTGTTGATGATTATACCAAGATGATGTGGGTTGCGTTCTTAAAAGAAAAGTTAGAAACTTTTGAGAACTTCAAAATATTCAAAGCTAAGGTCGAGAATGAATCTAGATTAAAGATAAAATGTTTTAGGTCTGATAGAGGAGGATAATTCACCTCTGATAGATTCTATGAATACTGTGAAGAACATGGTATAAAGAGATAGTTAAGTGCACCTAGAACCCCTCAGCATAATGGAATTGCAAAGAGAAGGAATAGGATCATTCTTGATATAGCGCACACCATTATAATAAAAGGAAAAGTTGCACATACCTATTGGAGAGATGTGGTCAATACAGCAGTCTATACCATCAATAAAATTCAACTAAGGCCTGGCACTAACAAAACACCTTATGAGCTATGGTTTTGTAATGTTCCCACAGTAAAATACTTTAGAATCTTTGGAAGCAAGTGCTACATCAAGAGGGATGAAGCAATAGGCAAGTTTGATGCAAGAAATGATGAAGGTATTTTTCTTGGTTACTCTACTAAAATTAAAGCTTATAGATGTTTCAATTTAAGATTGAAAAAGACCATTGAAAGTGCTCATGTAAAGATTGATGAAAATTTTATGATTGAAGAAATATATCATGAGTACTCACCCATGATTGAAGAAGAACCTAGACCCTCTAATAGTGAGACAGTTATTGAAGAAATGTTTGAGAGTATTGATGTGTTATTCAATGACCCTGAGACAAGTGAAGAAAATACTCCTAAGGCTGATGAATCAATATCACCTAAAGTTCCAAAGTTTACATCAAGGAGTCATTCCAAGGCAGACATCATTGGAGATCAGAGCGGCAAAGTCTTAACAAGATCACAAGCAAGGAACTTAGCTAGCAATGAAGCAGTATGTTTACTATCTCTGATTGAACCTTTAAGTGTTGAAGATGCATGTAATAATTTAGATTGACATGATGCTATGAAAGAAGAACTTGATTAGGTTGTTAAGAATGACACTTGGGAACTAGTCCCAAGACCTAGTGATAATAATGTGATTGGAAAAAAATAGATATTCAAAAACAAGATGAATGAAGATGTTACAGTAGTAAGAAACAAAGCAAGATTAGTATGCAAAGGATATGCGCATAGAGAAGGCATTGATTATTCAGTCACATTTTCACCTATGAGTAGTTTAGAAGCTATTAAGTTGTTTCTAGCTTATGCTACAGGTAAAAACTTCAAAGTTTATTAGATGGATGTCAAATCAGCATTCTTAAATGGAGACTTGGAAGAAGAGGTATACATTGAGCAGCCAGAAGGATTCACCTTATCAGATAGACCTGATATGGTATACAGATTGAAGAAGGCTCTCTATGGCCTTAAGAAAGCCCCTAGAGAATGGTATGAGAGACTAGATGGATACTTAACAAAGATTGGATTCAAGAAAGGAGTAATAGATTATAATATATTCATTAGAGAGACATTTGAAGGTTTACTTCTTATAGCTATGTTTTTTTATGACATTATCTTTAGAGGTAATGACAAACTCAATGCTGAATTTTCCAAAAAAATGCAGAATGAGTTTGAGATGAGTATGATTGGTCCTATCAAGTACTTTTGGGGACTAAATGTGCAGGTGACAGAAAAAAGAATTTTCATAAATCAATCAAAGTATGTGAAAGAGATACTGAAGAAATTCAAGCTAGATTATTGCAAGCTAGTAGGAACTCCTATGATCACTGGATGCAAGCTTACAAAAGAAGATGACTCACCAGTAGTAGATATAACATTGTATAATTATATGATTGGTAAACTCATATATCTTACTTAGACTAGACCTGATATTTCCAATGCAGTTGGTATAGTTGGAAGATTTGTAGCAGAACCTAAACAAAGTCACCTCATGGTAGTAAAGAGAATACTCAGATACTTGTAGGGCACTGTAGATTATGGTCTATGGTATCCTAATTCAAAAAATGTTGATCTTCATGTGTACACTGATGCAGATTGGGCAGGATGTGTTGATGACATAAAGAGTACTCCAGGTGGAGCAGTGTTTCTTGGTGATAGACTTGTCACTTGGACAAGCAAGAAACAAAATTGTATTTCTTAGTCAATAGAAAAAGCAGAGTATGTTGCAGCAACCTTGAATTGTTCTACAATTGTTTGGATCAAATAGATGATAAAGGATTTTGGAATTCAGATTGATTATCCTATTGTTATTCACTGTGATAACACTAGCACTATCAATATGTCTAAGAACCCTGTGATGCATGCAAAGACAAAGTACATTGAGATCAAGTATCACTTCCTAAGAGAGAAAGTGGCAGAGAAAGAAGTCAAGTTGGACTATGTGAGTACTAAAGATCATTTGGAAGATATATTCACAAAGCCCTTGCCTAAGGATACATTTGAGTATCTCAGGGAGAAGTTGGGAGTCATTCCCTTCCCTGTTTCTACTTAGAAGAAAGAAGGAAAGGCATCAGTCCTCTGGGACTGGTGGAAGGTTGACTACTCTACCTCAAGAGTAGTACCGGTGCTTAAAATGAATGGTGCCCTTTGCCATTGATGTCAAAGGGGGAGTAATATACAGAGTCATGAAAAATAGAAGCAAAAGAGGAGTAATATACTAAGGGGGAGCAGCATTCAGTTATGACAGCAGTACAGTTGAGGAAATGGAGAATATTAGAAAATATTGCAACAGATGGAGGATTCATCTTTGGGAGAGTTTTGAAGAGAAAATGGAGAATGTTATAAAAGAAATGTTCATTTGGGTTGGTGGTGCTTTTTAATTCCACATGTTGCCATCAATGCCAAAGGGGGAGATTGTTGGAGATTTGCCAGTAGGCCAATACTAACTGTATGTTTGTCATTGATGACAACAAATGGAAAGTAGCATGTGTGGAAGTCTTATTCAGTAAGCTTTTAGTATATGTAGCATGGACATGATATCAGCATGATATCATGGGTGCAGAGGTTAACTGTTAGTATAGACAATTATATAGCAGCTGGTGTCAGCAATTTAGAGTAATAGATAGTGTTCTGTGTATGGTTGTTTGTACAGTTATCATGGAGCCTTGCGCACTTGGATATATGTTGAAGACATGTTAGTGATGTTTCAATTATGGACGCATAGTCTGATGATCAACGCAAGTGAGGTTATGCAGTCGCTATTCTCTAGTAGCAATTTCTTGTGTTTGTTCAGAAGAACCGACAGAGATTTTATTGGTTCTTAAGTTGCACCTATCTTGAGGGTATGCACCCTTTTAGTTAATCTTGGAGAATTTTTTATAAGTAGTGGTTGTCGTTGAACCAAAAGATCGACCTGTTAATGCCTGATACAACCACTAGACTTATAAAAGACACATGAGGTAGTTAAGCTGTTTCATGAATCCCGAGGGGAGCACTAACCATTTTGCCAACAATCTCCCCCTCGGCATTACCTAAGGGGATTCAAACTTTTGACCAAGCTCTGATACCACTTGTTACAAGTAGTGGTTGTCGTTGCACCAAAAGATCAACCTGTTAATGCCTGATACAACCACTAGACTTATAGAAGACACAGGAGGTAGTTAAGCCATGTCACGAATCTCGAGGGGAGCACTGACCATTTTTCAATTAGAAGTTTTATTGATGTTTGGTTAAGAGTGAATAAGTTAATTCTGCTTACAGAGAAAGTTCCAGTTGTTTTGGTAGAGCTGGCAATGTGTAGCGTGCATCTACAATTATTTTATTAGACAGGTCCCAGAATAAGTTGTGTGCATAATAGAGCCAATAGAATGTTTGTTGGAGTTCATTATGGTTTCTCTAATATGATTTCAAGGTGGTTTTAACAGGTCAACTTGATTATATCATTTGGAGGAAAGATATTTATAGGCAATCATTTGTGATTGCTTGAGTGTTATTCATGGTTGATTAAGTAAAGCAGAGCAAAGTGTGCAAAGTGTTGATCCATCATAAGAAGGTCTATGTGACCAAGTAAAGTACTTGTGCTATTCATTGGAACTGATCTAGACAGCAGGTCAAAGAAAAGTTCACCAAGATCCAGATATAGTGTGTATCTATTATTCAGAAGGTTGTAGCCTTCGTCCATTTGAGCAATGAGCTCTCGGATAGTGCATCCTCTCCCCTAACAAGGACAATTGTAAAAGACTCCTAACAGGGTCCAACCCTTGACCATGTCTACTATACTTAATATATTGTAAAGCTACTCCTAACAGGGTAAAGGATATTCTAACAAGGATCATTATGCACTAGTACAGAATATTAGTGGGTATCAAGTCCCACTGGGGTTTTTACCTATTTGGGTTTCCCCGTAACCAAAATATTGGTGTTGTGTTCAACTGTTCTTTCATTGTGTTTATGCTTTATGTTTAAGTATACTTAATTGGATAAAGAATTGAATCTTGTAGATAACTGATTCACCCCCCCCCCCCCTCTCAGTTATCTCTTGGGACTATTCCTAACAAGTTTCACATATAAAATACCATCTTCAGATTGAGTAACTTTAATACCAAGAAAATACTTCATCAATTCTAAATCTATTGTATAAAACTTTGTTTTCATGGTAGTCTTAAAGTCATCTATAGAGAGATCTATGACAAAAATTAAATCATCAACATACAAGCAAACTATCAAAAAAAAATCTTTTTGATTTACCTTTGTATACAAGGTTGGTTCACTTGGACTCCTGTTGAATCCTCTTCTATTCAAGTATTCATCAATCCTAGTATACCATATTATGGGAGCTTGTTTTAATCCATATAAAGCTTTATTTAATTTGTAAAACTTATCTTCTTGTCCTTCAATCTCATATCCAATAGGTTGATTAATATAAAACTCTTCTTCCAAAAATCCATTTAAAAATACAAACTTTACATCAATTTGATGTATTTTCCATTTATTATGCGTTGCAATAGCCAACACCATTCTCACTATGTCAAGTCTAGATATAGATAAAAAGTTTCATTATAATCCATACTAGGATGCTGACTAAATCCTTGAGCTACAAGTCTTTCTTTGTGTTTTTCAACCTCACCTTCAACATTGAACTTAGTCTTCCAAATATGTTTAACACCTATACTATTTTTACCTTCAGGTAAATCTACAACATTTCATGTGTTATTTCTCTCTATGGAATCAATCTCTTCATTCATGGATTTTACCCAAAACCTCTTCTTTTACAGCTTCATCAAAGTTGACAACTTCTTCTTTTATAGCTCTCTTAAAATTCTAGTCTTCTAACCTTTGATTCTATTCCTTAATGAAGCTAATGTGGGATTTAATTCATTAACAACCTATGATTCTATTTTTTATTGTCCACGATGATTGGATGGATCGCCATGCTCTTGAGTTCTGGGTGTTCTAAAATACAATGGACCAGCACTTGGAGATTTTCTTTCTGGAGTACTTACTAGAGGTGTATGTGCTTGTGTAATCATTTTTCCATTTGGTATATCTTTCCAATTTGCATCATCATCTCCATGAGATAAAACATCTCCCTCTACTATAGATTTATCTATGCGTCCACCCCAAGACTCTTTTTCCATGAACTCAACATCTCTACTAATAATAGAAATCTTCATGATGGGATTATAGAGTCTATATGCCTTAGACTCCTTATTCTATCTAATAAAAATAAACTTCTCACTCTTGTTATCTAACTTCATTCTCATCTCTTTGGGTACATGCGCATAATCCACACACCCGAAACTCTTCAAATGAGATATGTTGCAATTCTTACCACTCCAAGCTTCTTGAGGAACATGTTGCTTCACACTCTTAGTCAAACTCCTATTTAGGATATAGAATGAAAAAATAGCTATTTCTCCCTAGTATTCATTTGATAGATGCTTCTCCTTCAACATACTTCAAGCCATGTTCATAGGGTATATGCACAAAGATGGGGGACCAAAAAGGTGCCACTTTTCTTTTTGGTCCCCCATCAACCATAGTGCATACGCATTAAAGTGTGTGCACCCTATAGGGCACATGCGCGATGGCTTGGGTTTCCCAAGCCTTAGGCTTGGGCAATCTAAACCATAGCATGTACGCCCTATAGGGCGCACACGCTTTGTAAAACACTAAAAAGTGT
This sequence comes from Chamaecyparis obtusa, assembly GCA_027943335.1. Taxonomy (NCBI): domain Eukaryota; kingdom Viridiplantae; phylum Streptophyta; class Pinopsida; order Cupressales; family Cupressaceae; genus Chamaecyparis; species Chamaecyparis obtusa. The sequence goes on along the minus strand of BSBK01000123.1, from coordinate 448,010 downwards.
TTTTACAAAGCGCGTGCACCCTATAGCACACACGTGCTTTGTAAAAACACTATTTAGTATTTTTTGTGGTTGGGAAAGCTCATTTTTCTTTCCACAAACCCGTGTTTGTAGCAGAGAAAGCCTTCCCAAGCCCGTACATAGTATTGTTTGGGCTTGTTGAATCCATATTTTGATTTATTCATCCATCAATTTGTATACAAAATGGCTCCACGATGTCATCAATCTTGATCCGGAAGATGAAGTAAGTGTTTTTACAGCCCATGCCTCTTATTTGTATTGAAATTTAAGTTTTGTTAAAATTTCTTTTCTTGAAATTTGTTTTTTTTACATTTGTTTTCTTAGATTTTATGCACGTAATTAAGATTTTAAAATCTAGTTTTTTTAATTGCCAAGAAGAAATAATCTCCCTCAACCAAACCCTCCATCTCATCGTGAAGAAATGAATGAAGAAACAAATAAAGAAACAAATGAAGAAAATAACCAAGAAAATGAACCTTAATTGCCTCCGCTAATCGAGAAACCTCCTCCTGGAACACAAGAAAATTTGATGAACCAAATTGAAAAAGGGAAAAAAGAATTAGAATCTTTAATTAAGAGGTTAAAAGATCCTATTGGTACAAATCTTGGAAGGGAAAGACTTGCGAACTCATTAGAAGCAATCTTGACCCATGTAAGCTTGATTAGTAGGCAAATTAATTTATGGCAAGATAAAAGAGAAGACCAAAAAAAAAATTATGCAAATAAACTATCTTATGCGGACATAAAAATGAAAAAAATCACAAAAGATGACATTTGCAAACTCTTTAAAAACTAGGGGACACATATACTCTTAGAACTACAACAAGGAGGTTCCCAATTCATTGGTACTTAAATGAAGACATTAAAAAAAGACTTTTGGGAGAGATGGTGGATGATCTTTGATTCACCTCCATGTAACAATCATGAGGTTCCTATATATTTCTTGAGGAAACTCTATTGCGATTTTTTACTCAAGGAGGTGCCAAATTATTTTGACTATCTAGATTCTCAGGGTAGAGGAGGGGGGTCATCATTTGATAGAGTGGGCACACATCATGACCCTAACGCACCTAGGGTTCCTATTGGCAAACCATAGGTGGATCATATTACTATTCCTTCCATTATGAAGGAACATGTAGAGGTGGACACACTAGGCATGATTAGTGCTCTGACAGAGACTCTCATTCAGTGTACCACTCCTTTAGTTGAGGGTGACCATGGTCAATCTTTGAGGGGCCATATTTTTCGATCATGTGGATCCTTGTGCACATTTGGTACTACCAAGAGAGAGGAAGAGGATTCTGGACTGATGACTTATGATTTTCTAAATATGACATTTGGCATTGACACACGGGTAAATATTTCCAAGTTCATTAAATTTCTTTGATCATATTTCATTTATAAAAGAATAACTAATTATTTTATTATCTATTGATTATGATCAAATTTCAGGGCAAGAGTGTTGGTGGTGGTGGCAATGGTAATGATCCTCCTGTGCCTTTCTATACATCATCATCAATTCCACAAGTATGTATTGAATAAAACATTTTATTTAATATATTTGATTATTATGTAATTATATGAATAATTGTATCATAACTTATTGTGCATGTGAATTAGACATTCACTGGTGGACAATCGACGTTCACAACAAACAATGAAGGGCATCGTGCCACTTTCCTTGAGGTATCTTTATTTACATGTTAATTTGATTTACTTGATTATATTTAATTAATAATTGAATGAATAACTAAATTACTAGACAAATTATGATCAAAATCCAGAGGCACGATGATCGTATTCTTTCACCTGGCTTTGTGATGTCATCATTGAGTCTACAGGTATATATGTAATAATGCATTAATATAATTAACATGTCAGTAGTACATTCTTATATGAATGGTTATCTTATAATTTTCCATGTACTTGTGCACCAGTTGAATGTTGGAGCTTCGACATTGACAATGCACACCAAAGGACGTAGTGGAACCTTCACAGAAGTATCATTTACTCATTAGTAGGGTTGTAAAAAATATATGTAATCTTGATAACTGCATAGTACTTTTTTTGTTTCATTTTCAGTTATTGACATGATAGACTCCTCCTTCTGTTCATGATACTTTGGATCATGGAGTAGCTATAGCAGTAGCTAGTTCTGGAGCACTGAGTGAGGTATGAAAGAGATCACTTAATTTTAATTGTTATTTTAATAGTTTGTATTTAATTTTATAATGATATTCATGTATGTATTTTAATTATTATTTTGATCATTTTTGTAGGGACTTATTACTCTAGATCATCAACATCCACCTTCAATGGATGTACATAGTGACTATTTGCTAGCGGTAAGCAAATATTCTATTTTATGTCATTCTATAATTCAATTTTGATATATATTAGTTATTGATGCTTAAATATTTTTTATCAGCTTGAGCTAACAAATAGTCTAGACAGGAGGACGAGTGAGCACACTCAGAAGACTATAGCATCCACTGCATCTCCATCGACATGATGATCGAAGACAGCTCAGGATTTGTTTTCTTCCCCTGGCGGGAAATGACTAGATTAGGGATATAGATTGTATGCCTATATGGCATTAGTGGACATTTTTTTGTATAATGTATAAGTGATACGCTGTACATCCATTTGACTTTGAGGAAGCCAGTTTAACTGTATTGAATATATTCAATGTATGACATTATTGGACATATATATTTGGCTTCATGCCCTATGAATATATATTTTTTATGTTTTAGGTATGCAATTCATGTGTTTGGTGTATTGATGTATACTAATTTATGTTTATGTGGATGTCTTATGCTTTGTAAAGTTCCCATGCCTTATAGTTATACTTGTATGTTTATCAATGTATATTGTTACTGTCACCCTAAGGAGACTAACTCGACAACATTCACTATCACCCTAAGGAGACTAACATTTTTTGTTACTGTAAACTTTGACAACATTCACTATCACCCTAAGGAGACTAACTCAACTCGAGGATTCTACAAACAACTTAGAATCCACTCAAGGAATTAACCTCACTCAAGGATCTAGCTAAGTTCTCTGACTTTTTAAGTCAATCCCACAAGCATACTACTCAAATTCACTTCCTTGTTTCCGTGTTCCAATGCCTTTTAGCATCAACTCTATCCTAGGCCACCTAGTGCACCTAGTGCCTCCACCGCACCAAAACTCAAAACAGACTTCACACCCTGATCCTAACACCTTAGATCATCTCAACATGCTATATTTTCCAAGTTACAACTTCCCATTCAATCCAATCAACTCATCTTTCACCCTTCCTCTTCTATAGCCCTTCTAGGCCTGCCTAGTAGCCCTTCCAACACTGAAATCAAAAATTTACTCTGAAACTCCCCAAACAACCTAGAAATGTTTTTACACTTTATAGTACCCTTTTTGGATTTACTAAATTTATATCAATCTCAGCATTTAAATCTTTGACTGGTGAAGACTTCGTTCACCCCCTAACCCTTCAACTAGGCCTAATTAGCCTCACCTAACAAAGCAACTCCTAGAACCACTCACTTCTAGGACTCCACAATCCCAAAAAATCTTTATAAAGGATAAAAGAAAACCAATTTTCAACTTAGTTTTCCCATACTCACCCATCTACACTCCCATTCAATAAACCCTCACTATTTGGGCTAGAAACCAAGGGTTTTGTATAAAATACCCTTCCCTATAACACCCAACCTCAACACCGGTCCCAACACCTTCTAATACATCCCAAAGGACCTTCCCATCCATCATCTACCCTCTCCAATTATCAGGTCACTTCCAGCCATGACTGGTGCTTACCATCAACTCCTTTCACTATGATTTCACCAGGTCCGTCTCTGTCTCTTCTCACCTTCTATTCAACTTCCCTGCATTCAAAGAAAGATCTAATACATACAATAAATCAATGGAAATCTCTCACCAAACCATAGTTAACACAGAGGTGGGAGTGCCTTACATATTATGGAGGATTCAAACCTTTAACTTGCTAACTGTGCTACAAATGCCAGATATTGTCCTCAATAACAGTCAATTCCTTTACTATAATAATAACAAAAGTAGTGAAATAAATGCAGAAATGTATAAATGTAATATAAGGAAATATTTCTAAGTCAACCTATCCAAGATCATGTGGAATCAAACATTTATATTTATTGGTGTGTTCCATGTTCCACGGGACAGTCACAATATAAAGACATGACCTCGAACACGTAAGGTAGCATATGGAAAGGTTGTCATCTATTGACCCCAATACCTGGCTGATTTTGATTTGTGGGTACCCTAATGTTGACAAGATTTCTTTTATTAATAAGATTACTAGGGCGGATGTGGATGTGTAACCTTATGCTTTTACTACTAAGTCTTTGTTTGTCAGGAAAACTGATTATAAGTACTTGAGGTATCGGGTTATTAATACCCCTAGTATTTTGGACCACCCCTTGGAGGATAGGAACACCATTGAGATGCTCAGTATTACTACCTTGGCTAATTTGAAGGTGGTTGGTTTGTTTTTCCTTATGTTTCGGGGTCATGTGGTTATAGTATTGTGGGGTCCCTTAGTTACTAACTGTACCCTATACCAGTCACTGTCAATACACTAGTTAAATCCTTGTTGTTGTCAGTGATGAAGGTAATGAAAAGATATAATAGCCAAGTCAAAACAAATGCAAATAAATGTTCCTACATCAAACTAAACAAGGATCACAATCAAATCAAGTACAACAGTTCACTATTGTTGACTGTACCCGTAGGCCAGTTGAATACCAATGTGTAGAGAAATTTTGATTTTATTGATTCAAGCTAATAAAAACTCAATCCATTTAAGATCAAAAACATTCTCACCCTTTCCACTCACGTGGATCCCTTCCAAATAGACTCTAATCTTCCAAAAGACCGACTAGAACCTACAAACTAACTTCTAACTGTCCCCTAATAGACTGATTGTTAATGACAAACACTAGAATTAGTTGTCAAGTTGACAACAAAAGTTGTCAACTCGACAACTCGGCACCATTTTCCCACTCTAACTACTTATAAAAAGTTTAGAGACAACCTTTACAAACCAAACTAACTTAGACTTTCTACTAACCCCTACTAACTCTAATTAAGCCCTATTTGGCTTATATTGCCAATATAGGCAATTTACAAGATTGTTCACATTTAGTGCTTTTAACACTATGTAAAGGCTCTAATGGCCTTAGTACATATTTATAGACCCTTATAGGTTATTTCCATCAACCCCTAACCTAGGATCAATACATAACCATTCCTAGTGACCCCTAGGTACCTTTTAGGCTTATCAGTGCCATTCAGGCTTACATTTAAGATTGGATTACAATATGATCAATACATAATCCAAATACATGATCAAATTTCAAAATGGATGACAAGCCCTTTTGCATCTAAATATATATTTGCACGCATCCTCCTGCTCACCCCAGAGTGGTCGGCGGTGTTTGAATGACTGTGTGTGCCAAACAAGGTTGTCAGTAGTATTTAGCCAGCCATTCAGAGTTGTTGGAACAGACGGTTCGATGCTACGACTGACGGTTCGAAAGATACACAATGTTGGTCATTTGAACTAAGGAACACTGTGAGTTTTGACATCAACCGAGAATGTATTGCCAAATTTAAACAAAATTGAATCTCTGAAAACTGAGATAGGCTATTGTAGGCCCCGAAAACATGGTCCTGTAGCATCTAACATCTCCATGCTACCTCGCATGAGCTCTAAGATATGACTTCATAAAGATTACTGATTTCATGCTAAAGGGAACTTGAGGGACACTTCGGCCTGGAGTCATCAACGGCCTTCAAACGATTGTGTGTGGCAAATGAGGTTGCCACTAGCATTTACCAAGACATTAGGAGTTGTTGGAATAGATGATTCGATGCTATGACCAATGGTTTGAAAGATCGCAATGCTGTCTGTTTGAACTGAGGAACATTGTGAGATTTGACATCGACTGAGAATATGTTGCCAAATTTAAATGAAATTTAATTTTTAAAAACTAATATAGGTTATTGTAGGCCATGACAACACGGTCTCTTGTCACCTAACGTCTCGATGCTACCTCACATGAGCTCAGAGATGTGACCCCGTAAAGATCGCTGATTTCATGCTAAAGGGACCTTGAAGGACACTTCAGCCCAGAGTCATCGACAGAGTTCAAACAACTATGTGTAGAAAATGAGGTTGCCCCTAGCGTTTACCTAGCCATTGGGAGTTTTTGGAATAGTCGGTTCAATTCTACAACTGACGGTTTGAAAGATACGCAATGTTGGCCATTTGAACTGAGGAACACTTTGAGTTTTGACGTCAACCGAGAATGTGTTGCCAAATTTAAATGAACTTGAATCTCTAAAAATTGAGATAGGTTATTGTAGGCCTCGGCAACATGATTTTGTAGCACCTAACGGCTCAATGCTACCTTGTACAAGCTCTGAGATATGACCCCATAAAGATCATTGATTTGATGCTACGATCGATGATTTGAAAGATATGCAATGATGGCCTTTTGAATTGAGAAACACTTTGAGTTTTGACATCGACTGAGAATGTGTTGCCAAATTTAAATGAGCTTGAATCTCTAAAAACTAAGACATGTTATTATAGGTCCCAACAACACGGTCCCGTATCACCTAACGGCTCGATGCTACCTTGCACAAGCTCTGAGATATGACCTCGTAAAGATTGCCGATTTCATGCTGAAAGGACCTTAAGGGACACTTTAGCCCAGAGTCATCAATGGCATTCGAACTACTGTGTGTGCCAAATGAGGTTTCCCTTGGTGTTTACCTGGCCATTCAGAGCTGTTGGAATAGTCGGTTCGATGCTACGATCGATGGTTTGAAAGATACGCAATGTTGGCGATTTGAACTAAAGAAAACTTTGAGTTTTGACATTGACCAAGAATGTGTTGCCAAATTTAAATGAACTTGAAGCTCTGAAACTGAGATAGGTTATTTTAGGACCCGAAAAAATGGTCTAGTAGCACCTAATGGCTTGATGCTACCTCACACAAGCTCTGAGATACGGCCCCATAAAGATCACCAATTTCATGCTAAATGGACCTTGAGGGACATTTTTTCCTAGAGTCATCAACGGCTTTCGAACGACTGTGTGTGGAAAACTAGGTTTCCCCTAGGGTTTACCTGGCCATTTGGAGCTGTTGGAATAGAATGTTCGATGCTACGACTGGTGGTTTGAAAGATACAAAATGTTGGCCATTTGAACTAAGGAACACTTTAAGTTTTGACATCGACCGAGAATGTATTCCCAAATTTGAACAAACTTGAATCTCTAAAAATTGACATAGGTTATTATAGGCCCTAGCAACACAACCCCGTAGCACCTGATGTCTCGATGCTACCTTACACGAGCTTCGAGATATGACCCCGTAAAGATCATCAATTTCATGCTAAAGGGACCTTGAGGGACACTTCAGCCCAGAGTTATTGGTAGCATTTGAATGACTATATGTGCCAAACAAGGTTGCCCCTAGTGTTTACCTGGCCATTCCAAGCTATTGGAATAGTCGGTTAATTGCTACGACTGATGGTTTGAAAGATATGAAATGTTGGCCATTTGAACTAAGAAACACTTTGAGTTTTGACATCAACAGAGAATGTCTTTCCAAATTTAAGCAAACTAGAATCTCTAAAAATTGAGATAGGTTATTGTAGGCCTCGGTAACATGGTCCCATAGCACCTGATAGCTTGATGCTACCTTGCACGAGCTCCGAGACATGACCCCATAAATATCATCAATTTAATGTTGGAGGGACCTTGAGGGATACTTCAGCCCAGAGTCGTCGTCGATCTTCAAATGACTGTGTGCCAAACGAGCTATCCCCTAGCATTTACCTGACCATTTGAAGTTGTTGGAATAGTCGGCTCGATGCTACGATCAACGGTTTGAAAGATACACAATGTTGGTCGTTTGAACAGAGGAACACTTTAAGTTCTGACATCGACCGAGAATGAGTTTCCAAATTTAAACATACTTGAATCTCTAAAAATCAAGATAGGTTATTGTAGGCCCCAACAACATGGTCTCGTAGCACCTGATAGCTTGATGCTACCTCACACGAGCTCTGAGATATGACCCCGTAAAGATCACCAATTTCACGCTCAAGGGACCTTGAGAGACACTTCGGCCCCTAGTTGGTGGCAGTGTTCGAACAACTGTGTGTGCCAAATGAGGTTTCCCTAGCGTTTAACCAGCCATTTGAAGCTATTGGAATAGTTAATTCAATGGTACAACTGATGGTTTGAAAGATATGCAATATTGGTTGTTTGAACTAAGGAACACTTTGAGTTCTGACATTAACCGAGAATGTGTTGCCAAATTTAAACCAACTCGAGTCTCTAAAAATTGAGATAGGTTATTATAGGTCTCAGTAACACAGTCTCGTAGCACCTAATAGCTTGATGCTACCTCACACGAGCTCTGATATAGGATCCCGTAACAATCACTGATTTTATGCTGAAGGGACCTTGAGGGGACACTTCGGCTTGGAGTCATCGGCGGCATACGAATGACTTTTTGTGGAAAATGAGGTTTCCCCTAGTGTTTACCTCTCCATTTGAAGCTATTGGAACATTTGGTTTGATGCTACGACCGACGGTTTGAAAGATATGCAATGTTGGCCATTTGAACTGAGGAACACTTTGAGTTCTGACATCGACCGAGAATCTATTGTCAAATTTAAATGAACTTGAATCTTTGAAAACTAAGACAGGTTATTGTAGGCCCCACCAACATAGTCCTGTAGCATCTAACAACTCGATGCTACCTTGCACGAGCTCTGAGATATGACCCCGTAAAGATCGTTGATTTTATGTTAAAGGGACCTTAAGGGACACTTTGGCCCAGAGTCGTTGGTGACATTCAAATGACTATGTATGGAAAACGAGATTGCCCCTAGTGTTTACTTGGCCATTCGGAGTTGTTTGAACACTCGGTTCAATGCTACGACGAAGGGTTTGAAAGATATGCAATGTTGGTCGTTTGAACTAAGGAACACTTTGAGTTTTGACATCGACCGAGAATGTGTTGCCAAATTTAAACAAACTTGAATCTCTGAAAAGAGAGATAGGTTATTATAGGCCTCGACAACATAGTCCCGTAGCACCTGACATCTTGATGCTACCTTGCACGAGCTCCAAGATATGAACCCATAAAAATCATTGATTTCATGCTAAAGGGACCTTGAGGGAGACTTCGGCCTGGAGTCTTTGGTAGCGTTCGAATGAGTATATGGGCCAAACAAGGTTTCCCCTAGTGTTTACCCAGCCATTCAGAGCTGTTGGAACAGTTCGCTCGATGCTATGACTGACAATTTGAAAGATACACAATGTTGGCCGTTTCAACTAAGGAACACTTTGCATTTTGACATCGACCGAGAATGTGTTGCCAAATTTAAACCCACTTGAATCTTTAAAAACTAAGATAGGTTATTGTAGGCCTTAACAACATGATCTCATAGCACTTGATGGCTTGATGCTACCACATATGAGCTCTAATATATGACCCCATAAATATCATTGATTTCATGCTGAAGGGACCCCGAGGGACACTTCAACCTGGAGTCGTCAGTGGTGTTCGAATGACTATGTGTGGTAAATGAGGTTTCCCTTCGCATTTACTCAGTCATTCAGAGATGTTGGAATAGTTGATTCGATGCTATGATTGAAGGTTTGAAAGATACACAATGTTGGCCATTTGAATTGATGAACACTTTACATTCTAACATCGACCGAGAATGTGTTGCCAAATTTAAATGAATTTGAATCTCTGAAAACCAAGATAGGTTATTGTAGGCCCCGATAACATGGTCCCATAGCACCTAACATCTTGATGCTACCTCACACAAGCTACGAGATATGACCCCATAAATATCATTGATTTCATGCTGAAGGGACCTTGAGGGACACTTCAGCTTGGAGTCATCGATGACATTCAAACAACTATGTGTGGCAAATGAGGTCACCCCTAGTGTTTACCCGACCATTAGGAGTTGTTGGAACAGTTGGTTCGATGCTACGATTGATGGTTTGAAAGATATGGAATGTTGGCCATTTGAACTGAGGAACACTTTGAGTTTTGACATCGACTGAGAATGTGTTGCCAAATTTAAAGGAACTTGAATCTCTAAAAATGGAGATAGGTTATTGTAGGCCCCAGCAACATGGTCTTGTAACACCTGGCATATCGATGCTACCTTGCACGAGCTCTAAGAAATGACCCCATAAATATTGTTGATTTCATGTTGAAGGGACCTTGAGGGACACTTTGGCCCAGAGTCATTAGTAGCATTTGAATGACTTCGTGTGCCAAATGAGGTTTCCCCTAGTGTTTACTTGTCCATTCGAAGATGTTGGAACAGTTAGTTTGATGCTACGACTAACGGTTTGAAAGATACGCTATGTTGGCCATTTGAACTGAGGAACATTGTGAGATTTGACATTGACCAAGAATGTGTTGCCAAATTTAAACCAACTTGACTCTCTGAAAATTGAGACAGGTTATTGTAGGCCCCGGCAACACAATCTCATAGCACATGATGGCTTGATGCTACCTCGCATGAGCTCCGATATATGACCCCGTAAAGGTCATTCATTTCATGTTGAAGAGTCCTTGAGGGACACTTCAGCCTGGAGTCGTCAATGGCATTTGAATGACTGTGTGTGGAAAACAAGGTTGCCCCTAGCGTTTACCTGGCCATTCGGAGCTGTTTGAATAGTCAGTTTGATGCTATGTCCGACGGTTTGAAAGATACGCAATGTTGGCCATTTTAACTGAGGAACACTTTGAGTTCTAACATCGACAGAGAATGTGTTGCCAAATTTAAACGAACTTGAATCTTTGAAAACTAAGAGAGGTTATTGTAGGCCCCGACAACACTGTCCCGTAGCACCTGTTGTCTTGATGCTACCTTGCACTAGAATTGAGTTTTTTGGCATGGCCTGAGAAATTTTTGTATATGAACATGCGATAGATTTTATGGATTTTCTAGTATTTAAATACATCTTTGGGATGTATTTCAGAGTTTGAATATATGGGAAGAATGGCTATGAAAAATATATTTCTATTTTTCATTCTGGGAAGATCAAGAGTGATTTTGAGTCACAGAGGAAATACCCCGATCATTACACAAGTGCTATTCTGATGAGTTATGATCACTTGACGAACATAAAATTATCTGTTGATTTAAAAAGAAAATCAACAGAAGATGTTGAAAATGAAGTGAAAAAAACTAAGGTTTCTTGTCAATGTAAGTAAAATATTTTCCCTCAATGAAAGATTGAAGTCTTTCCCAACTCATTTCTCCCAAATAATGGGAAACTTTGAACTTACCATTTGAATAACCACAAGTTTTTATTTGCATGTAGGCCATTCTTCTGAGAGCCATGAACATTTCCATCCATCTCTTACCAAAAAGGAATGTCACATGGTGAAATCTACGATAACAAAAACTGAAGAGATGAGAAGAGGGATGTGCAATCCTAATTTTTTTAGCAAACGTCCTTTTAACACAACAGAAAAGAAAATGGCCCTGGAGGCTGCTAAGTCTTTCGAATCAAAAAACCACTTTGGCTTATTAATTATGAGGCCATATAGTGTATACCGATATTTTAGGCTTGTAAGATTCCCTGGCCTCTCTCCATGCCTTCTTGTATTTAGAAATAATGTCTTCAGATCTTCGGTGATATTCAACAATCTCTATTCTATTATAGTCTCCTATACTCTGCAAGTCTATTTGACAAGGGTTCAAGAAGCCAATCTATTATTGTCTAAAGGATATTTTGGGTTTCTGTGTTTTGTTACGTATTTTTAGATGGTTTTTAAGGTAATGTTGCTTATTTTATGTGAAAATTTGTTCTGCGGACAACACCAAACACATTTGTAGATAAAATCAAATTACCAAGAGAAAGAACAATGGTGACTCTTATGGATCCTAATAGAATGGAATGGCCTGTACGATTCCTCGAAGATCTCCCTAAAGCTTCCTTGATTCATGGATGGAGATATTTTTCAATTGCCAATAATCTTGATGATGGAGATGCCTGCATTTTTTAGCGGGTAGATGATAGGAAAAACAAAATTAAACTTAATGTCCATATTTTCCTTGTTGTTAAAGAATGTAGTCCTTACAAGTATTTTAAAGGAGGATAAGTGCATAATAGCCTTCCATCACGTATGAATAAGAAAATACAAGTCTTATGCAATGATTTTGTCACCAATTTTCCAGCAAAGGCATCTGGACCTAAAAAGGGAAAATGTGTGAAACAAGGAATAGAACAGCTGGAAGGGAAGAAGGTAAAACTTAGTAATGGAAGAAAATGTATTAATCTGGATAAACCAAAATGTAAACCTTCTATTTTAGAGAGGGAGAAGTTGTAAAGGAAATGAGATAGTGCATCCTTGAATTGAGTTGGTTCCTTGAGGCTCTTCCATGGCCTTCCAAGTATTATGTGCCTGCAAGTCATTGTCATAACATCATAAAGTTTTTTTATTAATAATGAGAAATATTTTTACAACTCATCTCATTAGGAGTGCCTAGAGGAAAGAGCTGAGAAAAGAAAACCTCTGGTATTTCCCCCAAAAAATAAAAGAGAAACATTTTCATTAAATCTTACAAACTTCTCCTTATACATATAGGGTAATGCATGAGCAATTTACAGTCCACCCAATTTACAGTGCTATATAAATTTGACATTACAATATATTGTATCTCCATTTAGTCCAATGAACCAATTGGATCTTCCCTACACTTGATTGTCTCAAGTATTTCCTTGTGGTATGACTCACGAACCTTCCAAAGAGTTTTATTGTGTGGTCTTCCCCCATATCTAATCAAGTGGACATTTGATGCAATGAAGAGGTTTGAAAAATGAAGAATATTTATGTGTGTCTCCCAATCCTCGAACAACCATAACCTAGGGTTCTTCATAGCATACCGTCTAAGCCACGTACCAGTTACAACCACTTCTCCTATAGGGTATTCTAATTCTTCACCATCGATAACCGAGTGATCCAATTTCTTTTTTGCCTCAACACAATGACACAAATAATAATCTATCCCTTCTTCATTGTCTTCAGGTGCAATAACAACAAAAATATGGCTTGTAATGATATAAACATAATGATGACATTAGTTTACTGAATATTTATGATAAATTACTAAATTTGAGATTATTTGTATGTGGAAAATTTACTTGGTTGTACTAGATCAGATAAGCGATCAAAGTCAATGGATGATTCCATTTTTGTCAATTGTAGTGATTCATGGGGATGATAGGAGGAAAGTGGACTCAAAATACGTGTATACCATTCGTCAACCCATTCCTTTGACTCACACCCATCTCAATCTTCATCTACACATGATGAACAAAGGCATGCCATATGTCATGTGTGGATACTCCATGAACTAGCATTACAAATTCTAAAAGAGTGTAGCTCACTCGATCCTGTCAGTGTATAAAAATCCTCATATGGTGCAATGTTAGTTTCATCCATCAACCAAAAACATCTATGAACCATAGACTCACCTTCATTACCTAGACCCATTGTAGTATTACACCACTGGACAATACATCCTACATCTGACAATGTTTCTTTATCTTTGTAATTTAATTCTTCACGTGCTAAGGCTCTTTTAATACATGCACCTACAGCATCGTGCTCTCCCTTTCCATGACCGGCCTATGTGAAATTCTACATATATTGAATTTCAGTAATCTTATGCATCCTACATAGCCAATAAAACATCTGAGAATTCTTTAATTATGATGCACAATTATCTAACCATATGATATGTCGATGATATTTTATGCCCCTGTTTGCCAAATGGCCATAAAATAGTTAAAAGCAATCGTGTACAAACTCTATAGAATCTGAGTGATCATCACTGATATAAAAATGATACTCCCTTAATATCTTCATGTTCTCCTCTGTACTGTCCGGTGAATACATGAATGCTATATAAACAAATATAGCAACCTGTTGAGAGTTGTAATACTTTGTTTGCACCTCATTCTATGGTTGTAGTGTGTAGTTCTCTGCAAAGTCCACAATTGAAACAATGGTATCAAGTGGGAATGGGTCCTTGCACAACTTGAATTGCATATCCAACCATCACACTCTATGTGTATGCCTTTCATACTCATAATTAATTTTTTTATTAAAAATGTCCATGAACTGATACACTGGAATTTTTTCAATTACTAAATCACATCTTTTAGCCTCTTTTCCATCATTTAGATTGTATCATGGTCTTATATTTTTGAAATTTCACTATTTCATTACCGATTGCATGCGTGCTCTCCATATGTTGACAAATTGGCAAATGCCACAAACCTCCGCAATCTATGCATGTACCATTCAAGCATGAGAGCTTGTAAAATTGTTGACCATCCACTCTTTCATATAAAATGGTAGATATTAATTCCCTTGAAGATCTAGGTGGGACATTTATGTTACAATCCTGCAAAACATTGTTAGAGTGCAAATCTACACATATATTCCTATAAAATTCAAAATGGTTAGAAAATTCAATATGTACCCTACAACAACAAGTTGTGCGTGTGTGATTTATCTTCACATGAAAAGGCTTACACATTTTAAAATATCTCTGACTAATTTTAATTTGAGGATACATATGCATAAATTTTGCAAAGAATTGTGTCTGAGTTGAATCCAAAAATTGTTTTGGATGTGGAACACGAATTTGACTACCAATCCTCTTTCTTACAACATCTCTTTGATTAGGAGATACCTGTGTGTTATTTTTTCAAAATTATTCAATCAAGAATTTCAAAGCTTCAACGATTGCTTTATCTTTTCATGGTAGTCTACCGGAAAATGCCCATAACTCATTGCTATTTAGATCTTCCACTCTTTGACGTCATCCCAAGGCTCTCATTAGAGACTTTCTACTTATTTTCAATGTTTTTCTTGTCTTTCTAATGAGTCAAGATTTCTTCATTTGAGTGCTTACTACCATTGATGTAAGTACACGTCGTGTGACATTACTATCTTTCATGTATGATGTAGAACCCACACTCTCATATGCAGTCATTAGATTCTTTACAATAGATTTTTCACTTGACTCATCCATTGTTCTTAGCCCAAGAATGTTCATGATGGGCCTAAATTTTAGATTTCTCATCATTTCAACAAATAGTTGACATCTTCCTATCATGTTTAAATTCTCAAAAAATGATCTCCAAATACGATTAGCATTTCTTTGACAATTACGCTTGGGAATCTTGTCAGGCATTGCTTGCAAAATGTTAGTATCAATATCAATCAAATATTTTGGCTTTCTATAAATAATTTTAGGAGCATCAAAAACATTATGTGTGAATTACGTACCATCTTGAGTGCCTTCAACATGAGACGGTGTTGTGCCTACACCTTGGGATGTAGACAATGGTGTTCCTTCAATATGATACAAGGGGGTACGTACATCTTGGGATGTAGACAATGGTGTGCCTTCAACATGATACAAGGGTGTGCCCACACCTTCGGAAGTAGATAATGGTGTGCCTTCATCATGATACAATGGTGTGCCTCCAACATTGGATGATGATGTCTCTTCAACTTAGGAACTCATAGATGATGTGCCCAGATCTTCATAATTCAATTGTCTTGTTGCATATAAGTTTCTCATTCGTTGTCTTTTTGTTTCCAATTCCAATGCTCTCTTACTTTGTATTGATGTTTCATGTTCCTCCTCCAAAGAAAAATCTTCTTCTATGGTATCCAATTTTTGTGTTCATGAAGTTGTCTCATTATTTCCCTTTTCTTCTCTTTGTCTCTTTCATGCTCTTCTGGTATTAAAGTCTTTGCTCGTTTCCTTGGCATGATGATGATTTCTACATATGAATTGATTACAATTTTAAAAATATAATATAAATGTAAAATAATAAGACAAATTATAATATAAACCTCTTATAATATGATAAATTATAATATAAATTTATTACAATTATATCAAATTATGTATTGAACAAGTCTATATCATACCAATTATAAACCAAAACACTCTTTATTCACATTTGACATGTAAAAAAATAAAAAAATAACCTCAATCGATAAATTTCAGTGATAATGATTGACTTTCACAATTCGATGTTGATTTTAAAACAAAAAGATGGTCAAAATTAATAAAATATTCTTCTTTGTCACTATCAACACCATGAAAAGCAAATATTTGTTGGATAACATGTAGGACTCAAAAAACATATAGAAAAAGTGGGCCTCTTTCATGAGATCTTTGACAAAGAAGTATATTTATTTTAGCCTTCCATAGCGCGAGCGTGCTATAGCATGTGTGCCCTATGCAAAACTAAAAAGTGTTATGCATACTCTTGCATAGCACAAGCGAGCTATAGCGCGTGCACCCTATGTAAAACAAGAGAGAGAGAGAGAGCCTCTCACTCTAACTATTTCTCCTCACAATTGAAATCTGACTTAAATAGGGCGCATGCCCTATGGAAGTCATAGATTTCCATAGTGCACATGCCCTACAGCGCGCAGGCCCTATAGGGTGCAAATGCTTGGTAAGGCATTGTAATTTAGCAATCCTAAGGCTTGGATTTTCCTTGGAGATCCAACCCAAAGGCTTGGAGGATTCAAATATGCCTAACGTATTTTCCAGTAGACACACAAAAAAATGACAACTTTTTTTGTGTGCACTTCGTCAGGTTTACTCAGGGACGTTCAATAATGTAAAAATTAGACAACGTGATATTGTAGATCTATCTGTTAGCTATCTAAGCATATAATTTATTTTGAATTCTGATTATGTTAAATTTTTCATCTCTAATTTCTTTTGTGTGTATGTCCTTTTTTTGTAAAAAACCAACATGTAGTATTTTGGGCATAGATTTTGGCTTGTTCATCGAAGTTTGTCACAAGTTACATTTTTAGAAACTAGACTCCATTCTACACATTTTTTAAAAAAAAAGAAAATTTGATCTTCCATTAGTTTTAAATGATTTCTAGGTTGAGCACATAGAAATTTCATGTTTTCAGGATGTGTGCACTTTGTAAATTCATAAAAAATTATACATTCATCAAAAAATTAACCAAAAAATCTGGGATAAACTACGTGGTGTTAGATAACTTCTGACTGGAGTGATTAAAAAAATTCAAAAAAATTTCAACATTTTAGGGGGAGCACACCAGACACTATGTTATGTTTCTTCACAAAAAATAGGACCACTTTTTGAGGGCCTTAATCTACACCATTTTAAAAATAAATTAGTAGTTTATGAACTAGATTCGAAGTATTATAACTCTTGTTCTTTTCACATTTTAAAATTTTGAGTCTAACTATCTTCAATTTCTTGTTGAAATTCAGAGTTTGCTGATTTCAGGAAAAAAGTGGCATCTTATACCCCCTTTTTGGTCCCCCATCTTTGTGCACTTACCCCATAATGGTTTGATTCTTCCTTTCAGCTACTCCATTCTTTTGTGGAGTAAAACACGCAGTAAGTTGTCGCTTGATTCTATAATTCTGACAAAACTCAATGAAATCATTTAGCATATATTCACCTCCCCTATCTGATATTATAATTTTAATACATTTTCCGCTCTCCTTTTCAACCATAACTTTAAACCTTTTGAATACACCCAAAACTTCAAAATTTTTCTTTAAAAGATAAAAACCCCAGTCTTCCAACTATAATCATCTATAATGGTTAAATAATAACTCATACCAGTCAAATATGGTGTTTGCATCAGTCCACACAAATTTATGTGTGCAATCTCTAATGGAGATTTTGTTCTATATGATAACTCCGTAAACAAATTTCTATCTGTGATGTTTTGCAAGTATGCAACTTTCACATGAGTTTGTCAGTTGTTGAATACTAAGAAACCTTTTCACCATCTTCTTTTTTTGCAACATATCTAGACCACCAAAGTTTAAATGGCCATATCTTAAATGCCATAAGCATGATTCATCTAAACTCTTAACTTTATAAGCTTTCAAAGAGTTAGAAATTTCATTTCTTATAGTGAGTGGATACATTCTATTCTTAGTCATCTCTACTCTTTCTATCAGTTTCTTTCTTGGATACTTATTAATGATTGTACATACCTCATTTTTGAAGAACGCTATGTACATTTTCTCTATTAGTTGTCCAATACTCAATAAATTTCATTTTAAACTAGGTACATAATACACATCATCTATTGTTCTTGTTTCATCACTCTTGGTATACACATAAATCACTCCTTTACCATTAACACTCACCTTGTTATCATTTCCCAACTTTATCTCAGACTGAATACTAGTGTCTAGACTAGCAAACAACTCTTTATTTCCAGTCATATGATTTCTATAACCGTTGTTAAAAAACCAACGATCATTTGAACTTTCTTGGGTTACATTATAGGTTAAAAACATAGGTTTCTGATTATCTTCAAATTCCTCTATAATATGTGCAGACTTCTTACTGGCATCTTCTTGCTTCTTCCAACACTTATTAGAAAAATTATCATACCTTTTTCAATAACAACATTGTACTTTTGAATTTTCATACCCATGGTTTTCTTGTTACCAGTTTCTACGGTTGCTCCCCCTCAAGTTAGAAGGGCCCCTTTGAAATTTCTCTTTAGAATCTGAATAATTTCTATTGTCTCTTTGATTCGTAGTTTTTCCTCCTTTTCCATTTTTACTGAACCTTCCTCAGCCTCTGCCTCTACCTCTGGTAATTTTTAGTTGAGTTTTGAAATCATTCTCTAATACATTATCATCATACCTTGTCATCCTTGATTCATGTGGAATTGAAAAACCAACAAATTTATTGATATTCATTTTATGTATGTCCTTAAACTCTTCTATGGGCACAACTAGAGTTTCAAACTTCTTTGGTAAACATCTAAGAACTTTCTCAATCAATCTCTTAACTGAGAGGTAATCACCATATTTTCTTAATTGATTGATAATATTCATGACCGATGTCATGAAACCATCAAGAGTCTCATTGTCTTTCATTTTTAGGTTCTCAAAATCTCTCCTCAAGTTTTACAACTTAATATTCTTCACCTTGGATATACCTTGATAAAAAGTTTCAAGCATGTCCCAAGCTTTCTTCAAAGACTCTACACTAGACACCTTTGGGAATATGGTCTCATTTAAGCTTTGGTGAATAAGGCCAAGAGATTTATTATCCTTATTTCTATTATCCTTCAATAGATTTAGATCAGAATTTGATAGAGCCAACTCTGTTGCTTGATTATGAGGCTTTGGATATCCATCAGTCACGAATCCCCAAATACCACTAGCATGAAGCAATGTTCTCATTCTAATAGACCAATAATCGTAGTTTTTATCACTCAAAATAGGAACCTAAGACACGGGAAAACTATTTGAAGCCATCTTAGTTCATATTTGAAATGGCTATAATCTTCAGATGAAAAACATGAAGGATCTTTTCTCAGCAATCTTTAAACTTCACTATATTTGAATCACTTTCCTACTTGGTAGCATGTACAACTTCTTGAAGAAAAAAATTTCAACTCTGATAAACACCCTTCACCCTTAAAATCATCAACCTCAGCTCTGATACCAATTTGAAGGATGTGGGGGATTAACAAAATATATGAGATACAAAAAATAGAGTATAGTACAATAGAACAAAGAATATAAACTGAATGAAATAGAGCATGTGATTGCACAAAACAAATAGGTAATTGTATGATACAACATACAAATAATTACTATTGATTAAATCAGAAAATACAAGTATGGAATGCTATAGAGCTCACTTGAAATTACAAATCTTTGTTCTAAAAAACTTATTATAAAAAAGTCGCACATAAAAATACATTTATAGCCAACAATTATCAATATATAGTGGACATAGGTAGTTGTGTAGACTTGCATTACACAACAAGTAAAGATCTTATTTGATGCAGAAAAGATAAGTACACATCAGATTTTCAAATATGATCTTCACCGAGCACATGAAGATAAGAACAAATCAAATTTCCTACAGATCAAGATAAATACAAATCTGATTTGTACATCACATTTTCTCCCAATAATGTCAAATTGGATTTTATGCATTGACGATGGGAGATAGGAGTCAATAGAGAAGAGATCTAAATTAAAGTTAGTTTCAACACAAATGTGATATGTCTATGAAAATTTTTAATTTTTTTTTTTATCAATATGTTTATGATATTAATTATCAGTAAAATCTAGGATGTTGATTCTTACAAGACTACTACTTGAGGGCACACATACACAACACACTAAACACGCATAAACATCAAAAGAAACCTAGAACAAAACTAGAAGAGTAAAAAAATATAGGCTAAAGCTCCACAACCTATACCCATTGAAGTTAGCACCACAATACAGAGTAGTACTAATCATAATAATGTTAGAAATAGGAAATACTGAGAGAGGGGGGGGTGAATCAGTATTTCACAAAAATTTTCTTTTGCCCAAGTATGGATATATTTAATTAACTTGTAACTTCCATAATAAACTAAACCAAATAAAATGAATAGAAAAAACAACCATAAAACAAAAGAACTCATAACACTATGTTTATTCTCAATGAAACCTTGTCCAAGGGAAAACCCTAGTGGGGATTGTACCCACAAATGATCCACTAATCAAAAGTATCTTGTTAAACATATTGACCCTATTAGGAGTCTATTACATCCATATAGTGTCTCGGTCCTTGTTAGAGGACTTAGGATTTGTTAAAAGCCGCAACCCTGTTAGGAGTTTGTATTACAAATTATGAATGTATGCAAGATGAGCCCACTACCCAAACATGCAATATACAATTATAATCTTCAATACAAAAGAAGGAATACAAAAACCTTTTACTGCTACTGAATATCTTCAATATTCTAATCTAGCTTTTAGGCTCTTCACAAAACTTGCTATCAATTCGCATTGTTCTGATCATACATCATATTTCACATAATACACCATTATACATAAATATCATATCATTCTTACAACTTCCCATAAGTCTTGCAACTTCGCATTACAAAATACTTTCCTTTATAAAAGCTATAACAAACATAGCTTTCCAGTCGGCTTGCATGTTTCTAAAACATAATATTAATTATTGGTTCCTTAGGGTTAATATCTAGGATGTTGTCCCTAATTAATTAATTCATTATTTTGATAAAAGAATAATCACTTAACCCAAAAAATTCATTTAGTAGTCATTGCTCTATTATGGTCGACTCAACACTGTTTTTGTAAAACATTAATAACTTTGTCCGTACATGTTGTATAGTCTTACGCTCTTAGATGTAGCTTCAACATACGTCATATAATATGTGCTCAACTTCTCTTACACTAGAAATACTTATGTGAACTTCACTGATCAAAATAGTCTTTGTGTGGATAGATAAATAATATTATACTTAGACAATTTCCTTAAGTTCTCATCTAGAACTTTATCCTTGAATCATGCTAACTTAATACTGAATATATGTTTCCATAATGAAAACATCATGATGTCCTACTTAGGAAAATTTCCAGCAATCTCCCCCTTTGTCATTGATGGCAACATATGGGAAAATTGGCTAAGTCCCAAAACTTACAACATTCTATAACATTGTGTTACATGGCCATTACAAGATTTGTAAAAGTCTGTGGATCATACATAATTACTTATCTCATTCCATCATAGTGATGCTCCCCCTTCAACTAAACTATATCCTTTCCGCATATATCTATACCTTATATATACAAACAATTTTCTCATACTATTACTCCCCCTTTGACAACAATGACAAACGTGTGTATATATATGTGTGTGTGTGTGTGTGTGTGTGTGTGTGTGTGTATGTATGTATACACATATACATACATACATACATACATACATACATACATACATACATACATACATATATATATATATATATATATATATATATATATATATATATATATATATATATATATATATATATATATAGACACACACACACACACACATATATAAGATGCTATCTCAACTGCTCTTAGATTAGGATAAGAAAATTTACCATATGATGTCTTTGAGGAAAGACATTCTTCTAGTTGATTATGCACATTACTAATTTTCAATGTTAAATTCTCTCTAAGTAGTGTAAATATTTTCAACTTCCTTTATTTTTCATTTTCCTACAAGCTTATCTCATCATGTATCTTACTTATTTTCTTCTCAATATCAATGATATTCATGTTAGGATTATGTAAATAATTCACTGTGACTTGTAATTCTGCCTCTTTATTATTCAACTTCTCTGTAATAATGTTTGAGATGTGATTGTGTGAAAGGGCACACTGACCATACAATGCTCTTCCTCTTTCCAAACATTTTCTCAAGTCCTTAATACAAACATAAAGGTTGTCCAAATCATTCTTAATATTCTGACAAGTTGATTGAAATAACTGTGCATCATGAAGTGTTTGTGCTTTAACTGTTGCAATGTCTGATAATGTAGTAAATTCACTATCAAAATCTTTAATCACTTCCTTTTCCCTATCTTGTGCATAAACTTCACTAATTTGAGTAGATATAACATTTTGAAGTTTATTAGTTACCTCAAGGAGTGATCTCTCCAAGCTTTTACCTTCTTGTTCTTTCCAATGATTTTGTTCAAAGATGAGATCATCTCTATTTGATCATCATCATTAACTTCAATTCCCAAATTTTCTAGCACTAATCCAATAGTTGATTTTGATGTACTTGTTGGTGTGTCCTTTTGAGGTGTGTCCAACTGTATATGTTGTGGTACAATCTATGTAGGCTTCACTTCTTTTTATTTTCTATGTTCCTCTTGCACTACTTGTTCAGTTTTAACATGCTTCAACCTCGGCAAGGTTAAAGTGACTTCTTTCTCAACTAACTTCCATTTCTTTTGTAACTAAACATCAATTTATGTTGATGCCTCCTCCAATGCCTTTGATTCTTCTTCCTTATCTTCTTCCTCATTCACCATCTCTTCCAAATTTCCAATATCATCTCCTTAGATTTCAAAAGCATCTTATTCTCTATGAATGGTGATGCTTGTGCCTTCTACTTGCATGGTTTCATCATCAATCAATATTTTTGGTGGTGTAACTATAGTTTTTGATGTCTCCTTTGTCTTTGTAGCTATTTCTAAGACTAGGGTGTCCTATTCTGACTCACTTAAAGTTTCTGTAGGTACTAATGTCATTACTTTTACAACTACTTCCTTTGTTTCCCTATTAATTTCCTCATAATTTCCTCTCATGATTAGAATATTTATTCTTTTTATCCTTAGATGAGAACCAATATTTTTCATTATTTCTTTGAAATTCTCTTCATCCTAAACTTCACAATTTTTTCTTACAAATCTCTCTCTAATACTTTTATCTTCTTCAATTGTTCTCTTGTTCCTATTTATTAGTTTATCATATAGATCATTTGGTATTTTTCCTTTTATGGGTATGTACAGGATCATGGTATGCCAAAAAGTGGCGATGTGAAAAAGAAGTCCTAATTGATAGACTCTTTGAAAAACAACTATAAATTTCAAACAATATAACATTTTTGAAATCTGAAATATACATAACATTCTATGCTTCACCTACACAATAATAATAAACAATTCTTTCAATTTGATGAAGTTTAGACTAAGTTAAGGTGGTCAGACACGAGAGTTTTTATATTTAGGAAAATTTGTAGCAGAAACATCATAATTAATTATTTACTTAGAAAAAAAATACAAACAAATATACACCACATCCATACATGAGTCTACTACTTTTATCTAGAATATTATAAAAAAATATTATCATTTGATTTTGTTTAATGTGGTCAGACATACACCTACTTGTTATCTTTCTAGTCCTCATTGATAGACTTATTGAAAAATACCTATAACTTTCAAATTGTATAAAATTTTTGAAATCCAAAGCATGTGTCACATTCTATGCTTTTCCTACTACAAGAAAAATAAAAAAAGTTTTCAATTTGATAAACTTTAGACTAAGTTAACGTGGTCAGACACGAGAGTTTTTTTATTCTGGAAAATTTGTAGAAGAAAAATCATAATTAATTATTTACTTAAAAAAATTACAAAAAAATATGTGTCACATCTAGACATGAGTCTACTACTTATATCTAAAATCGTGTAAAAAAAATTTATCATTTAATTGTGTTTATGGTGGTCAGACATACACCTACTTCTTATTTGTTTCCTGAAATTTTCATACTACTACATTGAAATTTGAAATTTTTAACATATAGAATAATTGTTTTTCAAAAAAGGCCTAGTATCTTAGAATCTAAATTCAATTTTCTACAGATTCTCTTCTTTCATATTTTTGATATAATATTTATAACTTGTTCAATTTTTTATGTCAACTTTCCTAAACCTGATTTTTTGAGTTTTCATAGCCACTTAAGAGCCTAGTTTGGCATACCATGATCCTACACATACCCTTATGTTTTCAAATTTCTTGTTTGCAAGGATCATGTGCCTGACAACTATATCCTCAAGATTTATCTTCTCAAAGTTGTTATACATATGATAATACTTGTTTAACTTGGTGAAATATCCATCATTAATGATTAAAGGATTGACTTTTTCTATCTCAGGCTTCCATTGCTTCTTCTTACTACTTCTTGCCTCTTCTTCTCCTTGTGACTATATTTGTACTTGACCTCTCATTCTCTTGATAGCTATAGATTGTTCTTCTTATACGTTGTTTCTTTCCATAGGAGTAAAAATAGTTTTCTATCTTTTTCTCGGTCCACTAGCCATTCCTTTAACTCTCTTAGTCGGTGTAGTGGAAGTAGATCTTTTGGATTTTCTTGTGGTTGTTGTTGGTGGCTCAGCAAATGATATGGTCATTTCACTTGGTGTTGTGATATCCTCATCAATATTCTGAATATCTTGTACAAAGGTTTCTTTGGCTGCTAATGGTGGTACAATTAATACTTCCTTCTGACCAATATCTCTCATAGCTGATGTTGTTTATTTTGCAATATTAAACTCACCTTCTGTCATTCTTCTTTCCCTTAAAATTTTCTTAATAGTTGTGTCCACTCTTTTCTTTGCTGACTTTTGTAACTGAGTTTGATGTGTTGTGCTTGAATTTTCCTTAAATATTCCAAATCTAGGACTTTTGGAATCTAATATGCATTTAAGGATTCTTCTTGCATATCCTTCAATAGATTCTTTAGACACTTCATAATACAAAGGGTCTATGAATTTAACTCTAGGTTCTACCGCTTCAATGTAGGTGAAATCTGTATCAACCAAAAAACATAACTCATTCTTGTACTTCTCAACCATAGAGGGTGGATTTCTTGATCTTTTCTTCATTTCATTCTGAAAAGTCATGATAACTAGTGTTGCGCTCTCATTGACTTTATCAATAGGGTTTCTTAGAGACACTTTGTTAATTCTTCCCATTGTACATCTCTCATCATTCCAATCTTCTCCTATAGTATAAGGAAATCTTCTTAAAAGATGGAAAAACATATAGGTGATCAAAGATGAAAATATGAATTGTGAGTTCTAAGTTGTCTTCTTGATCTTCTCAAGGTTTTCAATAAGTTGTATCCTCAGAATTGCACTCATATCAACATCAAATTTATCAACACAAATAATATAGGTTTCTTGTACGATTTATGCTGCTATGTCATCTTCTCTATAACAAGCACATAACTTAGTAGCCATTATCTTGCAAACATATCTAACATCATTCTTCTCAATTTTTCTTATTACAATTCATCTTCCATTGTATGAAGACTTAGTGTTTTCTATGACTATTTTCTTAAAATTATTCTCATTTAGTGGAATTGCACCTTTTTTGGAAACACCCATTACTTCATCAATTAGATCTGTTGTGATTTCTATCACTCTATCATCCAACCAAAATTTCCCATCATGAATTCTTCTCAATATAATCTTGTTCAATTCACCATTCGAAAACTCATAACAAAACATATACTTTACAATATCTAGTTTACCTAAATGACTATAGCCTTCCTTGTAAGTCATGTCCTAGTTGTAGATTTTATCATATTCCTCAGTCATACTACTATCTCCTATAGTCTCAAATTTTCATTTCAAATACCCTTTTACATCTTCCAAATGTAAGACTCTGTCTGGTGTAGACAATAAAGCTAAACTAGGATCATCTTGAGTAGGTTCAACTGGTTCCCTTCTCACCTTAGGTCTAGGGGTGTCCTTGATGTTGTGAACTAGGGTTGCATCCATGATTATACTAAAAATAGTGTCTTTAACAGTAAGCTCTTAGTGAAATACCTTAATGTCATGATTTAGGGCTTCTACATAGATATGATAAAAATCTATCTCCAAATCCTTCATACTGCTTTCAATCTCCATTGGCTTGCTCTCAAAACTCTTGTAAACTCATGAATGATTGAATGTTATCCAATAATCCACTTTTAATCATTTAATCCTTCAAAATATTATCGTTGCATTAATTGCATAAGTGTGTTCATGCCAAAAAGTTATCCCTGACTGCTAGCAAACTTCTTTCACTTTGTGTGCTATCTTACATGCTTAGAATATTATGCACTCTTAACCATAGGTTCCTTACATCACTTACTATCACATATTAACTTTGCAAGGCTTGATCCAAATTCTTCTAAATTATATGTTGTTCTAATGCTTAATTAATGAAATTTGATGCTCAATCAGTTTGAGATGGGTTCATAATTGATTCCAACTTACTTTCAAATGCTTCACCTGACTGACTTCGTGATATTATAGATGCACTTTCTTTATATATAGCTTTGATAAATATGACTTCTTCAATGTTACTTCTATTTCCCTTTTGACTGTTGTTGTTATCCATATTTCTTCTAGGATTAGGATTCCTCATATTGTTCATTCTGCAATATCTTGCTATGTGACCCATGTTGTTACAAATCGGACAAACTATAACATTGTTTCCATATCTTGGTCCTGACTGACTGATCTGTGAACTGCAATATCTGGCAATATGTCCAAAATTGTTGCATCTATATCACATAACTCCATTCCTTATATTGAGTTGTTTCTCCAATAGGTCTTTTATCTATAGGGTTAGTACCTCTAGACAGTCTACTAATATCTTTATTATTAGATCTAGGTTTTTTACAATCAATAGTTGTATGACCAAAACCATGACAATTATAAAAATAACTAGAGACATATTTAAATTTCTTACCTGTACAATCCCTTTTCATGTGTCCAAATGATGTGCATGTATAACATCTACGTTTGAATTCATTTCACAATTCTTTAGGTGATTCATCTTGCTTAGGTTTCTTAGGTACATCATCAGATTAGTTAGACTCAACTTTGTTTTGTTTTTCTTGTTCTTTGTTCTCAAGTTGATGAATTACTGCATCTGGTTCTTTACATTCTTCAGTCTTCTTTGAAAATTTATCTTCAAGATATCCAAGACTATTTTTATCATAACTATGTCTCTGATAAGAAATTTGTTCATCAATCTTTTTACTGCTGGAATATAGTTTCTCAAGATGTTGCTTGGATTGAGTTAGTTCTCCTTTTAGAGTTGTATTATACTTCTCAAGTTCAGCATACTGTAACTTTGTAGTCTCAAGTTTGGATGTTACTTTGGTAAGATTAGACCTTAGATCTATATTTTCAGACTTTGGATCTGATTCAATTTTACTATTATCATGTTTCAAGCTTAACTTTTGATCTACAATCTTTAGTTCATGCTTTAGGATCTCATTCTTCTTTTTCAGTTTTGAAACTTCATCACTATCCTTGATCCGAATTAAAGGCGCTTTCTTTGATTTCAGATCTTCTATCTTGTCTTTTAATTTTTCAATGTAGTCTTTTCACTTTCATATTTATTCTTTAGAGTATCTCTTTCTTTAGTAAGAATATCAATCTTCTCAAGAGCTTCTTCTAGGTTTTTATGTAACTGATCCATATCGATAGAGATCTTACTCAAGTTGTTAGGCCTTCTCCGAGTAACTATGATCTAATACCAATTCTTAGACATACGAAATATTGAGGGGAGGCAGGGGGGGGGGGGGGTGAATTAGTATTTCACAAACTTTTTCTTTTTCCCAAGTATGGATATATTTAATTAACTTGTAACATGCATAAGAAACTAAATTGAATAGAAAACACAACCATAAAATCAAAGAACTCATAACACCATGTTTTTTTCTTGAGGAAACCCTATCCAAGGGAAAAGCCCAATGGGGATGGTACCCATAAATGACCCACGAATCAAAAGTATCTTGTTAGAGATATTGACCCTATTAGGATTCTATTACATCTATTTAGTGTCTTGGTCCTTTTAAGAGGGCTTACACTTTGTTAGAAGCCTCAACCATGTTAGGAGTTGGTATTACAAAATATGAATGTATGCAAGATGATCCCACTGCCCAAAAATGCAATATACAATTATAATATTCAATACAAAAGATAGAATACAAAAACCTTTTACTACAACTGAATATCTTCAATATTCTGATCTAGCTTTTAGGCTCTTCACAAAACTTGCTATTAATTCACATTGTTCTAATCATACATCAAATTTCACATAATACAACATTATACATCAATATCATATCATTCTTACAACTTTTCATAAGTCTTGCAACTTTGCATTACAAAATATTTTCCTTTATACAAGCTATAACAAACATAGCTTTCCAGTCGGCTTCCACATTTCCAAAACATAATATTAATTCTTGTTTCCTTAGGGTTAACATCTAGGATGTCATCCCTAACTATTTAAGTCATTATTTTGATAAACAAAATAATCCCTTAACCAAAAACATTCATTTACTAGTCACTTGTCTATTCTAGTCAGCTTAACATTGTTTTTGTAAAACATTAATAACTTTGTCTGTACATGTCGTAAAGTCTTGGGCTCTTAGATGTAGCTTCAACATACCTCATAGAGTATGTGCTCAAGTTCACTTTCACTGGAAATAATTTTGTGAACTTCAATAATCAAAATAGTCTTTGTGCGGACAGATAAACATTGTTATACTTAGACAATTTCCTTAAGCTCTCATCCATAACTTTATCCTTGAATCATGTTGTCTTAATACTGAATATATGTTCGTATAATGAAAACATCAATATGTTCTAATTATTCAAATTTCCAAAAAATAAAACAAACTAAATACCCATCCCAAATCCTACTAGTACATCCAAAGCTATACCGTAAACAACCGAAGTTTGAAAAGCCATGTTAGCTAAAAAAAGAAATATATAGGAAATCCCTAGAGTGGTAAGGGGTTAGATCCATGTTAAACCTTCTATGAAGATTTAATATCACAACCATATTGATGTAGTACAGGAGACCAATCATCAATGAGGAATTTGAAAAAATCTTTGTAATTTTCTTCTTGTTGTTCATCTTCCCCTAGAATTTTCCATTACATTAAGTAGATAGAGATTGTTAAGTTGTCTATCACATGAAGAATAAATTTTAAAATTCTTCAAATTGTATTTTTCCAATTCACTCTCTCTTTTTTCTACGTCACACTATAAGCATGCTAAATCTGAGGCTCAAGTTGTGTCAAAGCAAGACATAATAGGCCTCTCCTTAGCTAGTGACATGTTACTATCAAGATTGAAAAATTCATCCTTCAATTTATAAAAAGAATGTTTCAAGCTATTGGAGGTCAATTTCTTTGAGCTACCACTATCATCAGTCTCCAATTAATCATCCTCTATGTTCTTATTTTTTTCAGTCCCCTTACTAGTTGTCCGATTCCCCTATTTTCTATCTTCTTTAGAATCATAGTCAACAAGTGGCATTTATTTTTTATTTTTTAGTAGATATATTTTCTAGTCTATTGCATCATCAAGTGGCACTATTCTCCTTCTCCACCTCCTTATCATTATCAGGTTTAACCTCTTGAACAAAAAATTTAGATTTTCTATGGGGGTTATATTTTCTGCCTTTCCTCTTGGAGGTAGATAGTGAAGAGTCTTTTCCTTTTGTTCCATCCTTAGGAGAAACAATGTCAAAGTTCATAAAATTTTAGGTGCTTCGATAGGAAGCAAATTTTCTAGCCCACAAATTTTGAATACCTTTATTCTTGTTCTGGCCAGACATATCAACAGTGTTTGCTAGTGAGAAGGATTGTGACATAGGGACCTCATAGACAATAATAGGTTTAGGAGGGAAGAGTGCCAAATGAAATTTAGAAAGCCAAAAAATAAGGCCCTAGTGTAAACTAAAATGTATGTTTACCCTAATGGACACTATATTTGATATCAAACACAAAGATCTCAAGAAAATTCAATAGGAAAAATTGAAATGAGATGGTTTCATAGTTTTTAAAGTGATTAAGAAGTGGTATATTATAACAATAAGAATAAAGTGTAAAATTCCCTTCCAATGTAAAGATCCTCACTATCATAAAATAGACATTGTTTGAAGGAGGAAACTCAACCCTATCATATTCACCCTACTTCGTTATTGGAGGTGGATAAACAACTTGTTTAGAATATCATTATCTACTATTGAGCTTATCTTCTTCTATTTTCTACCCTAAGTAGAAAGTACAATTGCCTTAGTGATGACTAGCTCATTGATTTCAAAATAAATTATCCCAATTGAAACCCTCTTATTATCCCAAGAGTTCTAAAAATAGACAAAGATTCCCTCATCAAATCCCTTAATGGACTCAATAGAATTGGAAACCCCACCCTCCCTATAGACGTGTCTTACTGTGGGGTCATTCCTGAATTCATCTAGTTTCCTTGGCTTGATGCTATTGTGGTCAAACCCCATAATAGTAATAGAATACATAGGTAAGGGAAACTTTTCATTAACACCAAACAATTTAAGGGCAAGAAAAATGCATGTTTGTCCAATTGTGTGGAATCATTTAACCATTCTTCCCAAAATGTGAGCTATAGTTTCCCACAAGTGGGATTCTTTACAATACGACACATATAGGGTACCTTTCTTAATACAAAGAGTAATGATAAATGCAAATATCACCAATCATGTTAATCATGTAATGCCATCTCATCATTTTCAAGTACAGTTTGAGATTGATGTAATCAATATGATTATGTAGAGGCTGCTTAGGCAAATACCTACACCATAAATAATAATGAATTCATCTTTGAGGATTAAATCCATAATAAGTATCGCTAGCCTACCATGATATTAGTCTTGTATTCAAATTTAAAATATCTTAGTATTTTATTAGATTGATAAGTATTTTATTATTAGTATATTTTTTATGAGTATTTTATTATTAGTATGTTGTTTGATAGATAAATTGTATATAATTCAAGATCCCTAAGTATAATATTTTATAACCTAAAATATTTAAAAAAAGGCATATTCTAATTTTGTTGTAATTGCATGGTATTAATTTTTTTTCAAATAATATTTATATTTAGATATGTATGAATACACAATTAAAGAATTTACTCAAAATAACAAATTTTGTAGAAAAATATTTATAATATCATGCAAAGGTATCTAGATCAAAGGATCTAGTCTTGTGGATTTATTGCAACTTTGAAACACTAATTAAACACTAATTATAAATAATCACCATCTTCTACATCTATTGATTGTAGAGGCACCTTATCTAAGTCAAAGATAACATTGACTGTACTATTTAATCTATAATATTCAATTAGTTAATTTTTATATAATGTAACTTATATGAGTTCATAATTTTTTTTTTATTCTAATGTAATTAATTTAGAAGGTTGCAATAAGATGTAAAATTTAATCAATAAAAATATTGATAATTAATTTTGCATAATAAGATGATGGGAAAGGGCATTTTGTACCAAGTAAATGAGGATGAAATCCTAATACTAATAAGAATAAGAATTGAAATGAAATGCTTAGTTGAAAAATAATAGACCTATTTTGAAAGTGGATGATGCCCTAGTAATCAATAAAATAATACTAAGTTTAGTCATTTAATTATTAAATAGTGTCATTAGTTAAATCTTTAGATAGATCAACATCCAATAGTGTACATGTTAAGGTAGTATTACTCAAAGCTAAAGAAATAAAATTGAACATTAGGATCAAATTGGACTATTCCTAAGGAGCTCAAAGATTGATTTGAGGGTAGATAAGGAAATCCCAATCAAGCTACCATTTCATCCACATATTATTTTAGGTATCTAAAAGAAGGAGATTGTAAAAGTCTTAATATAGGGTGTGAATTGCACATCCAATGACCAAAACCTAACATAAAAAGATGTCATATAAAATTTTCTTTAAAAATGTTCAAATTCCTATCCTACCATAAATTTGTAGGGTTAAATTCATAATTACCTTCTCATGTTAAATTCCTATATAAAAAAGGGTTAAATTCTTAACCGTATTCTCATGTTAGGATGTTATACAAGAATCCTCTAAGTGCCACCTCAAATTGGATGTATCCTTATTCATTGGTTTAAGCTTTGTTGTTATTTAGTTGGTTACTCTATTTTCTTGGTTTTATGACTATTATTGTTCTACTTATTGTTTTTTGATGGTTTTTGTTTCTGATTTATAACGGGTTGGAGGCCCTTTACCTCTTATTTTAATTAGAAACATATATTATAGAAACATTACCTCTTAATTAATATCAAGAGGCACTTTGAAATGAGAATAAAGGGTGGAGTGCAATTGCATTGGTGTGTTTATATGATCATGTTAACAAAATCTCTTACCTTTTAGCTTAAATTTGACAATCATTCACATGTCAAAATATTAACATTAATTTTGAGTGTAATACTTTCAAAATAAACACCAAATAAAAATAAAGATATGATCTCATCATAATTATGAATTTAAGATAGATGTATAGATATAACATAAAAATGATGATATTTAAAATAGTAATCCACCAATATATTTTAAAGTTATTACCTAGACATTGAGAATAATTAAATTTACTTATTATTATATTTAATAATTTTTAAAAATAATCTTTAAAAAATTTAAATATAAATAACAAATTGATGTAAATAATAAAATTCTAGAAATTGGAAGAAAAACTATGTATTAGGGGATGAAAAAATGATTTAGATACAATAAGACCAAAATTCCTTTCTATGTAGTAATATGATTTAAAGTTGCATTGATATCAGCTATTAAAATTTGAGATCGTAGTTTTCATCCATGGGCCTAGGATCTAATTTATACATATCAATACCTCATAATATGATGCATTAGTTACGACCCATCGTGTATCTTGTATTGTTTTCATTTGTGTGCATTCTATCTAAGTTGCACTTAAGTAAGGGTGTTGGTTTCAAAGGGGTCTTTAACAAGCATGTTCATCACTAAGGTCCTAATCACACATGTTAGTTAATTTTACTTAGAATACACATAGGTTCTAAGACTGTTTCTATATTTACTAAGCTATCATTTTAGTAATATCATTTCATAAGATCTAGACACATGTCATAATCCAACACAATCCTATACTTTCACCATTTCTTATATAACTAAGGGCTCCCCTTTATAATATTATATCATGTAATTCATCATTTATGAATCTATCATTTACATCCTCTTATGAAAAAAAGTGTCATTTTTCCATTCTTGAAATCTCTTATTCTTTTATGAAATGTTTAGTTCTGAGATACATATAATCTTCAACAAAGCTTTAATTTTATAAATTATTCTCTACGAAATCTTAAAACTCTATTTGTGAGATATAATTTTTAAATTCATAACTAAGATGACCTCATAGATGAGACCAATACTTGCATTCACACAATATATTTATAGGGTATTTGCAGGATCATGGTATGCCAAAAAGTGGTGATGTGAAAAAGAAGTCATGATTGGAAAATAGCTATAAATTTCAAACAGTATAACATTTTTGAAATCCAAAATATGTGTCACATTCTATGCCTCTCTTACTAAGATAAGAGAAAACAAATTAAATTTGATGAAGTTTAGACCAAGTTAAGGTGATCAGACATGGGAGTGTTTTATATTTAGGAAAAGTCGTAGCACAAAAATCATAATCAATTATTTACTTAAAAAAAATTATAAAAAAATATGGGTCACATCTAGACATGAGTCTACTACTTATATCTAGAATCTTGTAAAAAAATACTATCATTTTATTGTGTTTAAGGTGGTCAAACGTACACCTACTTCTTATCTTTTCCTAAGATTTTTGTACTACTGTATTGAAATTAAAAATTTTCACCATATAGAATTTTTTTAAAAAGGAATAGTAGATTAAAAACTAAATTCAATTTTGTATATATTCTCTTATTACATATTTTTTATATAAGATTGATAACTTGTTCAATTTTTAACGTCAACTTGCTTAACCCTGATTTTCTGAATTTTCATTGGCACTTAAGAGCCTAGTTTGGTATACCATGATCCTCCACATACCCTACATAATGTTTGTACTATTCTTTTATCCCCAAGTTTCACTTAAAGGGAGGTTTTCATGTGAATATAGTATTTTACTTAACTAGTTCATGTAATAGGTCATATTCACATGTTAAGTTTACTTAGGCACTACAAATCATTTGAGGGATCTTAGTTGTAAATGAGAATTTATCATTTATTATCTCATTTGATTCTTATAAGTGTCTATGTTTTGACATTAAGTTATCTTATATTATATGATTTAAATATATGTCATGATCTTGTCTCTTCTATATCTATTATTATAAGATTAGTAGACCATATCATAGATATTAATATCAAGACATTTCAATTTTTTTTATAATCTCTTATGGAATGTTAACTTTTATTCCTTAGGAGATCCTAGGGTGAGAGTTCTATTAGGATTGTATACTAATTCTAACATTTCCTAGACTAATTATCTAGTTATCAAATTTGAAAGTACTAGCTAGATCTGAGAGATAAAATAAAGCACAAAATGAGAGCAATAGTCAACATTGAATAATGCATAGAAGAGGAGTACATATAGGTGAAAGTGTCTCCATAATATGTGGGATGGACTTCTTCAACCTAGAGTGGTGGAAAAACCACTGAAGGATCTAGGACAAGGTGTCAAAATAGAATCAAAACCTCTCTAATAGACTCCTAAATGATGATCAATTGCATCAACAAGTGTCAAACATGCATAGCCAACTAATTAAGCATACAAGCCTAAGTGTAAATTATTTAATTACACTAGCACCCCCTTAATCATAACTTAGGAGGAAAAGATAAAAAATGAGTCTTGTCTACTAGCTATGTTAGATATCCATGTACAATGCAATCTCTCATAATTTAAGGAGAAAGATAGAAAACCTAGTGAGAATAAAACTCTCCTTAAAAAAAGATATAAGAAGAGAAGAAGCTTATAAGGCCTCCCCAAAGAATGATGATGTTGCTAATGTAGACTGCACACCAAGAAGAGCATGTGGCCCTTCTTGAAAATTCCAATGAATATGAATGTCATATATTGAATCATCTGAAATATGAGGAATGGAATCCAGATCTGAATGAGAGCCCATATGGTGTGTAGCACTAGAATCTATAATCACTTGAGAAAATAAGACCCTCCATTTCAATTTCTCTGTGTCCTTAGTAATTTCTTGATTTAACGAAGATGTTTTGATAGAATCAATTACCTCAATAGTATTCTTTTTGAGTATAAAAGTGACGTACTCAATTTGTTTTCATGCATTAATGCTCTTCATAGCCAGTTTTGTTACAAAAAGAATAGTTAACTGTCTTAGTAATTGATTTACTTTGTTGAGATGAGTTATCTTTTTTTATTTTATCATTTTTTTCTTCTTTCTTATCCTCTTTTTCCTTTTTAGTGTTCTTTTTCTCTCCTGTAGCATTTTGATACTTTTCATTTTCTACAATTAGAGCTTGTGCCTTAGTAGATTATAAACTACCCATTTGAATTATCTTTTCTTGTTCCATTGTAAGATAAAAAATGAAGTCATCAAGTGAAGGCATAGACCATGAGGCATCAAGGGCTCTTTGAGTAGAAAAGAAAGTAGAGACAAACACATAAAATTTAGAACCTATTTTAGAAAGTTAAAAAAAAGATTAATTGGTCCTCTTTCTTGTCAATTCTGAAATATTTTAACAACAACTTCAGAGATTTAAATTTAGTGAAGAAGTCCTCTAAAGTTTAAAAACTAGAAGGACTAGGACCTAGGAGTTGATTTTCCAACTCATGATTGCTAAGTTCATCAATTGTCTCAAATAATTTTTTGAGAGGTTCCCAAACTTGGTTGGGTGTTTTCAAGTTCTAAACATTAAATACTAATTTAGGAGATAAATTTAAACATAGAAAGTCAAATGCTTAGTCACACTTATTGAAAAACTTTTTTTTATCCTTAGCTACACTAGGTTATTTTTATGTTCCCATTGTTACCCTATATAAGCCTTTAGTCTTTAGTACAAGAATGAATTTTAACTTTTAATCACGATAATTAAAAGGTGTTAGAGGTTCTATAGTCACATCAGGATCCATGTTGCTAGACTTAGATTGTTGCTTGTAGAATGTAGAAAAGAAGAGAACTTTGTAAGGAAGTGTGAAAAATAGAAAATATACAACAACCCTTTGATTATCTTTCCAACATTATTTTTGACACTTTATAGGAGTGCTTTCTAACCAAACCAAAAAATAACACTCAAAATAGCACTATATAATAATAGTGTGTAAGTGTGTCCATTAGATTTGTGACAAAAAGCCATGCACATTTAAAAAAAATATAACTCAATTTTGAGTTAAGGAGAAAAATTTATATGAGCAAATGAATTTTTGTCTCTTTAAAAAATTATCCACCTTCATTAAAAAAATAATGCAGAAATTTTTTTATCTCCGCCAAAAATAATTTCCCCTAAGTTTCTTATCTCATCATTTAAAAAGGTACTTTTTGAAATAAATAGTGACATAAATACTCAATGAAAATTGAGGATCATCACAACTTGACTTTTTTTGTAGAGGCTTCAAACTTTTTTTATTTGAAACTTATTTTAAGATTTTTCTAAGCCTCCAAGTTTGGCGATGGCTATCCAGCCATATCATTCCATATGGCTGGATGCCCATACCCATAGGTTGCCACCGTACCCCTGCAGCACTGACTGACTTGAAGCACTGACTGACTTAGATAATAATAGTACTGACGTAAGTAAAGGCATTTTTTTGTTAAGATTACTGACGCAGCAATTAAACTGTATAATGTATAATAAGATTTTGAAAAAAATACCAAAGTGTCCTTGGGAAGATATGCGTTTTACCTTACAGAAGTTTTAAGCACAAAAAACTTTTATTTTTTTTAAATTTTATTTGAACTTAAAATATTTTATTTTATTTTAAGTTTTTAATACTTACATTCTTAATTGCGAAGACAGTTTTAAAAAGGAATTATTTTTATTTTTAGATCAATAGAATTTAATTTTTTAATAGTATTTATAAATTATTTTTAATTATATTACTTAATAATTTTAATAAATATTATATAAAAAATTTAGTAATAATATTATTTAAATATATATAAAATGTTATTAAAGTTTATAAAATTTGTTTTAGAATAAATTGTACAAAATTTACAAAAATAATTTTTTTATTTAAAAACTTTACAACGTCTAATTCATCATTTTTATGCAGGAGACTTTATTTTTTAAGTTTTAAATAAGTTCTTTAATTTCATATTTATTAGATTATATAGTAAAATAATAAAAAGTAGTGGCAACTACTTGGTTAGACAATTTTCAATAATAATATGTTTTGCACTTAAACTTTATAAAATATCAAATTTATAACAAAATATTGCATTTAATAAATTATAATTGGTTCAAATAATTTTACTCAAATAAGTACTAAATAAGTATAATAAAATTCAATATATATTTACAATGTTAATAATACATTTTATATTAAATTTCTTTAAATAAATTAAATTTTAGTGTTATTATTTAATTTATATATATATATATATATATATATATATATATATATATATATATATATATATATATATATATATATATATATATATATATATATAGATTTTAATAGAAAGTTTTTAATAAAGATATTTTTAAAAAAAATTATGTATTTAATATTTTTTAATAATTAGATTCTTATATGTTGGATGCATCTTATACTATATTCCATTATGTACATATTAATGATGATTCCATTATGTACATATTAATCATCATATCATTATGTAAAAAAATTATAAAAAGAATAAAATAAGTTATTTATATAATAATTTGCCTTGCTCCATCAAATTCCATAAAAATAAATTACTTAAGTGTTAAAAGTTTGAAAATAAATTAGCTAAGTGTAAAAAGTTTGAATTTTTTATTAGGGCACATCATCAAGTCTCACTAGTAATATATTTTATAAATAATGAAATAATGAAATGAGTTGTTGTACTAGTAGACTTAATGATGGGCCCTAATAAAAAATTCAAACTTTTTACACTTAGCTAATTTATTTTCTAACTTTTACACTTAAGTAATTTATTTTTATGGAATTTGATGGAGCAAGATAAATTATTCTATTTATAATTTTTTTACTTGTTATATTTGTTGATTTAATTTAATATTTTGTTTACAATATTACACTAATAGCTATTAATTTATATATATTAATATATATTAATTTAAAAATATATATCATATGAAAAGTTTAATAATATTAATATTTGACCACCTTTTTAATAAATATGATTATTTTTAAAACAATATATTAAAATATGGATCAATAAATTTGACTCAAAAAATTACTATCACAATAATATATATATATATATATATATATATATATATATATATATATATATATATATATATATATATATATATATATATATATATATATATATATATATATATATATATATATATATATATATATATATATATATATATATATATATATATATATATATATATATAAGTGATTTTAAGATATACAATATGAAAGTATTTTAGATATTATTATTTGGCTTCTTAAAAATATATAATGATGATTGAGAAGGAGAAACTCAGGAAGTTCCTCAAAGATGGGCATGCCACATTCTTTTTCTATGAGCTCAAGTATGGTTACCAGTGGCGTAGAACTTTGGATGATCAGTGAATGTTTGAGAACACTTTGTGGAGACTGAACCAGGTGATTAGAAGGAACCAAAACTCTAGAAAGGAGGAGATCTTTATGCTGACCCAAATCCAGGAGAGGAAGAACATTGTCTGGATGGAAGGCCCTCTCAGTTGGACCGCGTGGGTTGATACGTTCTCTGATATTCTGCACTAGTGCCTTTG
The DNA here is from genome assembly GCA_027943335.1 of Chamaecyparis obtusa. NCBI lineage: Eukaryota > Viridiplantae > Streptophyta > Pinopsida > Cupressales > Cupressaceae > Chamaecyparis > Chamaecyparis obtusa. The sequence goes on along the minus strand of BSBK01000123.1, from coordinate 408,743 downwards.
TTGTTTTTTTGCTTTTTGGCCGTTCTCTTGTGTATCTGTACAGTTGATACTATAGCTCTGATGTGAGGCTCCTGTTACTTGGAGGCTCTCAGTGAACTGTATTATTTTTTTGGTACTCTCTATAGCTAATAGAAAAAAAAAATATAATAGATTTAATAATTACAATTAATTTTTAATTGTATATTTTAAATTTTTAAAAATATGTTATATGTGTATTTTAAAATTTTTATTTTATTATTTCAATCACTATAATATTATAACATAAGTAATATATATTAAATCAAAATTTTAATTATTTACATTTTAAAAACATATATAGATAAGTAATATAATTAATAAATATAAGTTTTAAAAATTATACATCAAAATTTTTAAGAATAAATTAGATTATATCATATTATATGAAAATTTTAATAATGTGATTATTTAAGTTTTAAAAATTATATATATAAATAATGTTATTAAGTTTTTTATATAAAGTCATTTAATTATACATTATATATTTATAAAATAATTATTATCAAAAAGATGGTCAAATATTAATATTATTAAACTTTTCATAAGATATATATCTTTAAATTAATTGACCATATATTATATATCTTATAATATAATTATTAAAATAAATAAAAAATTTAAATTTAAAAAATAAATTAATTTTTAAAATTAACATATAACTTAATATGAAAAAATTAAAATATATACTTAACTAATATTATATCATATTGATTAATTAACCAACATAACTTAAAAATATATTTTATAAAAATTTTTTAAAAAAAAAATTAAAAAAAATTAATTTTAAAGCTGCAATACTAAATCAACCACATATAAACTTAACAACAAAATAAAATATACATCTTACCGAATAAAACAATTCAATTTTTTTTCATACTCTTCTTTATACTCTTCTTTTATATTCTCTAAATCTAAAAAGAATTTTTAAATAGTTTATTCTTACTGTTTTATGTTTTTCCAACAATAGTACTATTTCCTATTGCCGCTGCAATAATACGGTTCTGCAGGATGTTAATGTGATTTGACTTTCTTTCACCAACAGGCAGGAGTACGGTAGTTGTCAGTGCATGAATGAAATGATACGCATCTAGGCTTCCAGCCATATCGAATGATATGGCTGGATAGCCGTCGCCGTGTGGGCCTCGTAGTTGCACGGGGTCAAAGAAAAGCCTGTAAACTCACGTGAAATGCCCAGATAGAGTCGTGCAAACAGCAATGCCACTGAACAGTCAGGGCCCAAAGAGATGTGACGTTTGTGGGACCTCATGCTCTATTTCAAACTGATCTGGGCGAAGAACAGTGTTAGATTATGCCATCTAAGAGAGATCGGACGCCAACTTGCGTACACAAAGAGCTACTTGCAGGGACATGTCAATGACGTTTGTCTCAGATCAAATCCACAATCAAGCCGTTGATGTATACAGATATGCCTGCCGAACCCTTCTCACACAGCACAACAACAACCTCTACATTATTGGCTTAAAACTATCTCAATCCACTCTAATATCATGAAAGAGCTAGCAGGATCTAAGACATACGATGAAGCACAAAATTAGAGCAATAGTGGATGTTGAATAATGCATAAAACAGCAGTGCATAAAGGTGAAAGTGTTTCTAGAGAATGTGGGTGGATTCGTTCAACGTAGAGCGATGGAAAAACTGTCCAAGAAACTAGGACGAGGTGTCAAAATAGAATCGACACCTTTCTAATAGACTCCTAAATAATGATCACTTGCATCAACAAGTGTCAAATGTGCATAGCCAACTAATTAATCTTAAAAGCCTAAGTGCAAATTACTTAATTACACTAACAAACTTTAACATCAATTTCAATGTCCCTTAACCCGCTTTATGATATACTTATTTAGAATAAATCATATTTTAGTTTATTCACTCCCAATTTTAAATAGTTACTTTTTTAGTGATAAAAAAATAAGTTTGGTTCCATCTTTCTCAAGCTCTCTTGTTCTCTAAGGTATGGTCTCATTTGTTTAACGCAAGTAGTTTCCCCTCTACTAGACTATAGTACAGTGCAACATCATAGTATAAAAATGTGGTCATGTCCTATTCATTTGATACAAAAGTATCTTACGTTTGACTTAATAATTTTTTCTTACTCCAGTATTAATAATGCCATACTTCATAAAAACTTAGTACATGAGGCACATCAAGTGATCTTCCCTGATTATGATCCTAAGTTAACTCAACAATAATGTATGGAAAATATGTAATAGGTGCAAATGTAGGTTGTCCTAGTAATTGAGTTCTATGATGTCTGTAGGAGATGGAAATTTTTTATGTCTAAAAATAGGGTATAGATATTTAGAGAGAGTTTATCGATGTAAGATGAATGCTAGATTTGTCTTTCTACTCCATCACTTTTAAAAGTGGTTTTAACTCTATCTAACTATAAGAAATGAATTCAAGTTTGGGATTATGAAAAGGTTAATGCGTGGTAGGAAATGTGACATTTGAGATTAGAGGACACTAGTACATATGGTCCTCACAAAGTTATGAACATATAATATGTAAGGCATCCTAGTTTAAAACAAGATAAAAATGATATGCAAAATATATGTTTGACTATCACAACAATTATATTTAGATGAGAAATAATTACTTTCCAATTACTTGCCTTCTAAATAAATTAAAATAATTAAAATTTTAATTATAGAAAATAAAGAATTAAAATTAAAAAAAAAATTTAAAATATATTTCAATCTTAAAAATAATTACAACTTTTTGACACTATAAACTAATTGATTTATTTTCTCTTCTTTCATTCCCTTTAAGTAATCCCTAATATTATATTTATGGAAAAAAAGTACACTTATTACCCACAATCCTAATTCATCTTTCTCCATTCTAGAAGTAAATTATAAAAGGCCATTTACAATGGTCAATACATAATCTTTGGAAAACGTTATATCTCATCACAATTTTTATAAGAACACTTTACTACTAATACCCTAAGCAATGCTGTAAAAATGGTTTTTCTTTTTCTAAATCTTAATCGTAGATTTCTGAATGGTATTAGGGAAAAAATTGCACGAAATAATAGTGGCATTTCCACCATAAATTACGAGTGGCTTTCCAACATAAATTACTACTCGTAGATTATTAAAATTTTATGTTTATAGAAGACAGGATTGTTTTCTTTTCCACTTTTCTTTTGTGAGGGACTGAATATCCAAGCCATAAATTTCTACTCATACAGTATTGAAATGTTATGTTGATAAAGAACAAGATTGTTTTCTTATGCACATATTTGTCATGTACTGAATGTCCAAATCATGAGGAGCTGTTTAGCAAACAAAAGCAATGATAAGTCGTAATGGGAATATTGTAAACTCAGCTTTTGTTGTACAGTTTGAATTGGTCTAGTGGTGGAGAATTTGTAGTCTTCAAAATGAGGTCACAAGTTCAAATCCCATAGAGAGTAGGGTATGTATAGGGTATGTACACCTTGTTTGTAGTGCAATTAGGTTCCTCGTGTAAGGAGTACAAGGTAGTCCCATATCACTTTCACCATATGTAGACCCAAAAACATATGGCTGGTGTTGTAGATAAAAATATCTTTCCTTTCCTTTTACTGCCAAGGTAGTCCCCATATCACTTTCACCATATGTAAACCCAAAAATATATGGCTGGTGTCGTGGACTATAAAAATATCTTTCTTTTCCTTTTACTGCTAATTTTTAGAGTCGACACAAAAATATGTGTCCCAACTACTTCTATCATGTTATTTCAATGCATTCTAAACGAAAATGTTTAAAATTGTTATTATGCAGTGATCGATCAATGAATGAGAAAATGCTAAAATAAAGTGTGTATTGATTTATGTTGATATATTTTGTTTAAATAATTTATAGATTAGGAAAAACATAATCTATAATAATAATTAACATTACAATTTTGAATTTAATTGAATATGAATAACTCAATTTAAAATGTTGATGTTATTTCCAGATAAACATATCACAAAATTGAATTCAAAAATACTTTTAGTGTTGTAATGAACTACAACTACTGAGTTGAAATAGACAAGCCACAAATGTGAATCTAAATATGGATTTATGTAGAAAAGCTGATCGAAATTTTCATTACTGCATGTTAGTACGTAACATGACAAGCTACGTCAGAAAATAAATCCTATGTTGAAAAATAGAAGATATTGTTGGATACTCATTACTGGGAACTGTTCAATCGACATAGACTTGTAATGCAGAATAATATTGACGGCCAGATTAAAACAAAAATAGCGAAAGTCCAAATACACTGCTTTGTCTATTTGAACGGCAGTTTAGTGAGGCAGCCATTAACTGCTCTATATACACGCATCTTGGAAACTATTTTTTCAAAATATGACAAATTTAAATTTGAACCATATGACCTATTGTGTATAATTTTTTCATTGAAAATTAGTGGTGAGTATTTGATTTCCTTTCTATTGTTGATAGAAGGGTATTTCTGTCTATATATATCTATCTATATATATATATAACAAGACATAACATGCATCATTGTAAAGCAGTTCAAATTCATTAGAATGAATGCCATCAATTATTTGTAAATATGAATTGCTTTAATAAATGAATACTTAAGATCTAAAGAAGGTACATAAAAGAGGTGGAATACAATATGTTTTTCTTATAATTGGATTTCAAAAAGACCAATGTACAAATATTGTAAAACCATACAAGTAATGTCTTCAAATGTTGTATATAAATGAAAAAATAAATAAAAAATATTAAATTATGTTGAACTTTCAAATAGTCAAAATCACCATCTACTAATATCTATTGATTATGTTATTCAATTTGTGATATTACATTAATTTATTTCTTTACTTGAAATTTAGATTACTGATTGATTTCCTTACTTGAAAGTTGAGTAATGTGATTTCATAATATTTATTTATTGTATTGAAAATTAATTAAATAACAAGAAGTTTGTAATAAGATGTCAAATTCAATTAGTATAAATATTAATAAATTGATCGTGCATGATGAGGCAAGGCATTTTGTACTAAATAGAGGACGACTAGTTGCAAATAGCATGGAGAAAATATTTAAAAATAATTCAAGTGGAAAAGAAACATCTAGATTGAAAGTGGATGCCCTCATAATCAATAGAATAACATCAAGGATAGTCATTCACTTTTAAATTAACCTCGCCAAATAAATCTTTAAATAGATGAACATCTAGTAATGTAGAAGTTAAGGAGGTGTTAATTAAATCTAAGAAAACAAATTCAACCTTGAGAAACTGAATTAGAGTATCCTTAATGACCTCAAAAATTTATTTGCATTGGAACTTTGGGTGATAGATAAGGAAATATCACCCAAGCAATTTTTATGTCCATACATTATTATAGAGAAGTAAAAGAGCGAGATCGTAAACCACTTAATAAAGTTGCTTGTTGTACCACAAACGAGTGGAGTCCAATTTTAAAAATCTAATGATGTAAATTTGGGAGATTTGGATACAAATTTATCAATCTACATCTAAAACCATTTTTATGTAGACAAATTCATTCTTGATCATTCAAACCTTAGAACAATCATAAAAGAATCCACATTATAGAGAATATTTATATTTTCTCTAAGGATAGAGAGAGACATTTTTTGAGGAGTTATATTGTGCATCACATCCATATAAGGTCCATGATAAGGAAATGATAAAAAAAATAAGATCAATAGCACCAAAAAGAAAATTTGACACAATGTGTATCCTTGGTATTGAAGGTATTTATCATTGATATGGATTTCTATTTTTATTAAGATATCAACATGGAAATATGTTGACATATTAATGGGGCCATATGTGGCCTCTTCATTTGAATTTTGTGTTCATTGAATTGTCTCTAAGTGGTGGTGTTGTATTTCATAATTCTCCCTACTGCATGGTTATCAATCTCTTTCTAGCAACTTTCTAAGCATATAACCTTTTTTTGATCATCTAGTATGTTATGGCTTGCTTGTTTGATCCTTTCTTATGCTTCCTAAAGTTTTGATGATCTATGGATAACCTAGCATAACTCAAATTTCTAGCTAGTGACATCCATATTACTCAAACTAGTCATCTAGCATTACACAACTTGCTATCTTGGTCTATTGTTGAACATGTTTATGGTCCTTGAGGATTTGAAGCAAAGATTGCTAGTATGGTAGTTTTTTATTCATTGGTGTAGAAAAGGGGTAAATAAATTTAAAACACTCACAAATAACCAACCCTTTAATCCTACAAATATCAAATAGTGGGTTTTCCTCTCAAGCCTTCAAACCTCTAAGTAGACCTTCAAGAAATGTTTTTCCACAATAATTTTTGATGCAGGTATGACATCAAAAATGTAAACATAGTTATAGATACTCATTTGGACTTTATTCAACATATATCATAATCAAGGTAGTGTATCTTGTACAGAATGCCTAAAAAATTGACCCTCCTACTACTAATTTGGTCCAGTTAGTGCACCAGGGCTTGATCATAATAAAAAAAGTTCCAGAGGTCTTCCAATCACTTATTTAATTTTATATTGTCCCCGCACATCTAATAGCATGCTTCACTCACCAACAATGCATTTTCCAACTCACTTTGTAAAAATGGTTACTCTTTTCATGGTTTCTTTCAAACCTAGGAAGAGTTGGAGTGAGTTTCAATAAATAAATGATGTCTCCTTCAACACTTCATGAAATTTAACCAAACAAAAAGAAAAAAAATAAGATATAAAAATCCTTCACATAATAAATCTTTCATTCATACCATACAAGGCAATGCAATTCTATATATACATGAAAAATATCTACAAAATGTAAGGAAACATAGAATTCTTACTCTGAAATGCCATAAGAAGTCATACATGTAACTTTCACACAACACTCAATGAGATCAATCACTATGGTCATATTGTAGATAGCATAGTTACACAAGTTTCCTCATATTTGTATTAAGATCTAATAGTGGAAATAAAAGTTATGCCATTTTTCCAAAACTGACAACCTAGGTATAATTTCAGGCAAGTTTTAGTAAATTTGCAATAACTTTCAAAAAACTCAATGAATGTTCACAAAAAAAATGCAAATGAAAGTTAGTTAATCCCTCTATCAAAAAAAGCCATTCTTAGGATTGTACCAGTTCATACCATGTGATGGAGAAACAATATTATAGAAAATAAACATAGAAATTGTATCCATATTGATTCAAATTCTATTCACATCTTTAACCAACCCATCTCCAACCTTAGGACTCATGTTTACAACATGTATTTCCATAAATTCTCTTTTTAATACTAATGACACTTTGACAAAACTTATTGCCTTTGACAACTTCCAACTTTTATAATTTTGACAATTTTTCATTATACTCTAAAATATTGTAAAATGACTAAAGTTAGTCTCAAATGACCTTATTAGACCAAAACTTCACTAAACTAATCAAATATCAAACTAAGACCTTATTATTTCATTAGAGGTCCAAATAGGTCTTTGGTGCTCCTACACCATACTCATGGGGAAGAAACAATTCAACCCTTGATTGGAGGGTAACACTAGGAAACCATATTTAAAATCTCTTGTCTAATGTTTTTTAAGTCTCTTCACATTTTCTTTTTTTTTAACAGTTCCATATTTTTTTCATCTTCACTTCAAATTTCTTGAACACTTAGCAAAGGCATTTGAGCTTATAAAATAAAATCCCATCCCCCATCTACACTGCTACCATGTAATTGATCACTCTTTCCTTGATGGATTTTATGTATGCCACTAGTACCTTTCTTTCCTTTAATGGCTTGTTTCATTTTCACCTTAGGTTTTTCATTTGTCAAGATTGCAATCTCAACAAGATAATTTAGGCTTCCATTTTTATCTCTAGCCATTAGGAACTCAAAAATTGGTTCTTGATCAATTTTACTACTCTCTAATAGAATAAATAAATAATATCTAACATCTAATAATTTACCCACTTGTCATTTATGATTGCAATGAATGAGCATATTCTTTGCCCATAAAATTAGAAAAGAAGACCATTACCTCTATTATTTTTGTAACATCTTCTTCACCATGTCGTGCTACATTTGTATAATCATCCCCATACACTATATGCACCTATCCTTTTTCTTTATACCCTTGTCCATCTTCACTTTCATCTACTACACCTATAAACACACACTAACAAATATTGTTAGAAATAAAATTTTGAGTCCCAATGGACTCATTGGACCTTTATCTTGTTCCTCATCCATAGAGGGATTAGGCTCTTACATCATCAAAAAATACTTTCCAATTTATTGTTGCACTATCCTCTCTTTCCTTCTCTTCTTCTTACTGATTTTCTTGATGAGACACTAAGTTGCCTTGTTTCTTATTAGCCAATTCCAACCATTTTCTTGGTTTTCTCTCTCAATTAAGTAACTATGAAATCTCAAGATTCATTCTTTCTTCCATTTTCTACAATTCCTTTCTCATCTCTTTTATCTCTTTTATCCATCTAGATCATTCATACTATACTTGAAGCAATGTAAGAGATAAAAGAGATAAAAGAGATGACCCTTTCCTCTCTTCTTTTCTCTTGTTTCTGGTGTGGTAACTCCTTACTCTATAAGTTTTCATGGACTATTATCTTCCACACATCCATTCTCCCTCTTCAAGAATATTTCACCTTAATTCTTCTTATCTTTTTGGTATCTCACTATAAATCTCTTTCGTTTCCCTTTTCCTAGACTTTTGGTATCCAGACTCTTCCATTCAACCTCTTAAAAAAAAATACAATGCAAAAATCCAAATATTCTTTGCCAATATCTTTGGGCTTTGATATCAATCTAATGCAAGGAAGGAGTAAAAAAAACTTCAAAACACTCACAATTAATCAATTCTTTGATCCTATAAACATCTAGTAGTGGGTTTTCCTCTCAATCCTTCAAACCTCCTAGTATTAAAAATGTAAATATAGTTCTAGATACCCAGTTGGAATTTATTAAACATATCTTAGAATCAAAGTAGGGTTCTTCTATGGAATGCCTCAAATATTAACTGTCCTTCTGCTAATTAGGTTTAAAAGGATAATCTGGGACTTAGTGCACTAGGGTTTGTTCACAAAAGGTTCAAAATGAATTTCAATCACTTCTTGACTCTGATTGGGTCCTCACACATATAATAACATTATTTACTCACCAAACATACATTTCCCAACTTATTTTGTACAAATGGCTACCCTTTATATGGTTTCTTTCAACTGTAGGAATTTAAGTTGGAGTGAGTTTCTATAAATCAATGATATCTCCTTCAATACTTCAGGAAATTTAATCAAACCAAAAGAACAAAAAAAATCTATAACTATCCTTCACATCATCCATCTAGATCATTCATACTATACTTGAAGCAATGTAAGTCTATGTACCTTCATGATAAAGATTTGCATATTGTAGGAAAATACAAAATTTTCATTGTGAAATGCGACAAATAGTCATACATAAATTTTACACAACACCAAATCAGATCAATTTCTCTAGGAATATTTTAGATAATATAGTTACAAAACTTTCCTCATAATTTTATAAAGATCTAAAAGCGTAGTTCAAGATTCAAAGTTCAATGGATGTTATCTTTTTGTAAATGCTTCCTTTATTTTATCTTTTCTTTCTTGTCACTTGTGTTTTGCTTTATTTTATTAATTGTGCTGAAGGGTAGTCCTTCTATCTTTGCATTGAACTTGAACTACGAACTCTTGTAGTTCAAGGATCAAGGTTCAATGCAGGTTCATAATTTGCAAAAGTGGAAAGTTGTGATTTGACATAAAGGATAGCTGGCAATTGATTATGATTTTCGTGCGTGGCGAGGATGTTGTAATTAATTGAAGTGACATTTTGATATTACTTCAATCTGGGAAAGTACAATAATCAATTCTTAAAGTGGTGCACGTTACTCGGTGATCATTAATTGAACCTCCTATGACATAACTTTTCCATTATTACAAATCTCTCGAGATTTTGTGAACTATTTTATGATAAATTGGTAAGCTTAGCCTATTCTATTCATAATGTTCAATACATCTCATGCAGCCAGTGTGGAAGAAGGTATCTTTTCCTCCCCATAGAGCTTAGTTCGTCACAAAAAAAAACCAGGTGAGTCTCTCTTTTCGGCCCCTTGTTTTAGTTACAGCTCGTTACTTTGTCAAAATTCAAATTCCTTTTAGGCTACCGTGTCTTCTTGTTCTTTCTTAGTTTGTGAGTCAAAATGAAGAATCCAGTCCCAAATTTCAGAAACACCTTCCCTTTGATTTTCTCCCTACCCGACTATGAAGACACCCTGATTAAAACCAAAGCCTTAGAAGAGATTATGAACCGAGCCAAAGAACCCATTCCAAGTTCCATGCTAGAAAAAGCCATTCAAAGTGGTTTGGCAGAGGTAGCCCCTTTCCCTCTAGTAGACCCTTGTCGAGAGGTGGTTGTTGAATGTGCAAAAAGATATAGTTTTTAGGAGAAGTGTATCAAGAAGGTTGACGGGAGTCCGCTAGTATACATAACTAGAGATGTCATCCAAAAAGCCATAGGAATTTCAAAAAGAGACCCATATGAAGGGTGGAATATCCCCTCATCTCAATTAGTCTTCACCACCAAGAGACAAGTCTACAAGAATGAAATAGCCCAATATTGGTTGCTCAAAGCCCAAAAAGGAGGGTCCAGGCTCCCAAAGCCACTCACTATAGATCATTTCAAGCCTGAGGTAGCTGATCTAGTTATACTACTCAATAGAATTAAAGGAAACCAACATGTATACTATTGGCATGACTGGATGTACTTCTATATCCAGGTCACTATCAAATGGGAAAAATATATCGACTGGGCTGAAACCGTTGCTGATGAACTCAATCATCAGTTAGCAAATTTTCCAATTGGCAGTAGCTTTCACATGTCCTCTTACTTGTTCTACATTTTAACTTGTACCAGAGAGTGGAAGGCCTTTTCCATGAATAGGCCCTCCCAAATATGAAAGTCTACAATTACTACCCTCACTTGCAAAAGGAATATCATGTTGATAATTTTCTAAAAGTCAATGGGGTTTTCTTTGGGAAGTTGACATATGAACTGCAAGGGAACACTGAGAAAAGAATGTTAGAAGAGGCAAAAACCTTTGTCAATACTTATGGAAGTTTCCTCATCCAATTCAGAAGGTTCACATATCTCATAGTGGGTGGTTTTGAAGGGGACCCATTCAAATTGCCTAGATATGCTTTTGACAATTTGATCATTGCAAAAGTGGCTCGTCAATTGGCATATGTTCACAAAGGAGTCAGGAAAGGAAGGGAAGAGAAAATTCTAGCTTCCTAGTTGAATTAGGGTATTATACTTGCAAAACTTCTTCAGATGCCCTAAATCTAGAGCATGAATTAAGGAAACTGAATTTGAAAACGTTTGCACTTAGAAAAGATTTTGATAGTAGAGGATACATTGCTCAACATTTCAACTTGCCCTCTGAATTCCAACACATTCCCCAAATAGAGGATTACTGGGAGGGTTGTGCTGATGATTTTGAAGTAAGGAGAAGGACCTAGTCTAGGTTTACCTTAGGACAAATTGTTACCCTAAATATCAGATTGACATCACAACAATAGATGAAGATGATGGTGCAGAGGTAATTGATGAGTAGTTCGAAACCAAAGTTAGGGGTACACCACTTCCTAAAATAGACTGGGGTATTGATGTGAGAGAGAGCATAATAATCAAGACTCTCAATGTGATTAAGAGAACCGAGAAATGGGTTAATAGTAAGAAGCCTCCTGTTTTAAGAAGACATAAAGAGCAGAAAATGGTGATTCTATTGTCAAACCTATTGATTCTACTGACAAAAATATTTCTCTTGTAGGTACCTCCAAAACTAGAAATAAAAAGAAGTCTTCAGCTGATCCTGTGAAACAAGCTTCTCCTTGCTCTTCACCAGTAAGAAGGACCTTAAGGGGCAAAGTTAGTAAAGAAAGTGATAAGCTGGTTGATGATAAAGAGGTCATTGATCTTGATCCCATGGATACTCATATGATAGAGAAAGTTGATCCAGATAGCCTGGGAGAAGATTCACTGACTCCAAAGAGCAGTCAGCTAGATTCTGGAAAACCCTCAGTAACCGTGGTGACTGATACTTTGTAGACTCCATCTCCCACTCTTAGTTGGCTGGGAAGTTCTTGTTAGGAATAGTCCCAAGAGATAACTGAGAAGGGGGGGTGAATCAGTTATCTACAAGTTTCAATTCTTTATCCAATTAAGCATACTTAAACATAAAGTATAAACACAATGAAAGAACACTTGAACTCAACACAATATTTTGGTTAGAGGGAAACCCAAATAGGTAAAAACTCTAGTGGGAATTGACACCCACTAATATTTTGCACTAGTGTATTATGATCCTTGTTAGAAGATCCGTAACCCTATTAGGAGTTGCTTTACAATATATTTAGTATAGTAGACCTAGTCAAGGGTTGGACCCTATTAGGATTCTTTTACAATAGTCCCTATTAGGGGAGAGGATGCACTATCTGAGAGCACAGTGCTCAAAGGGGTGAAGGCTACAACCTTCTATTTAACAGATACACACTATATTTGGATCTTAGTGAACTGCACTTTGACCTGTTGTCTGGATCAGTTCCAATGTATAGCACAAATACTTTACTTGTTCACATAGAGATTCTTCTGATAGCTCAACACTTCACACACTCTTCTCTACTTTTCTTAATCAACTCTGAACCACACTCAAGCAATCACAAATGACTTCCTATAAATATCTTTCCTGTAAATGATATAATCAAGTCAACCTGTTAGAACCATCTTGAAATCATAATATAGAAACCATAACAAACTTTGACAAAGAATCTATCGGCTCTACTATGCACACAACACATTCTGGGACTTGTCTAATAAGATAATTGTAGAAGCACGCTACACACTGTCAGCTCTACCAAAACAACTAGATCTTTCTCCTCAAGATGAATTACTTCATGTGCTATTAACTAAACATCAACAACTCTCCTCTAAGCTTAAATCCAAGGGTGCATACCCACATGATAGGCGCAACTCCAGAACCAATATAATCACTGTCGTCTCTTCTGAACAAACACAAGAAACTGCTATTGGTGAATAGCGACTGCATAAATTCACTTCTGATCATCATAAGACTATGTGTCCATGACTAAAACATCACTGAAATGTCTTCAAAATATATCCAAGCGTGTAAGGCTGCATGATAACTGTACGAACAACCATACACAAAACACTTTATGTTACTCTGTCAGGAACACTACTGACATAAGCTACTATATAACTGTCTGTACTAACAATTAACCTCCACGCCCATGATATCATGCTGATATCATGCCTATGCTACATATAATAAAAGCTTATTGGATAAGACTTCCACGCATGCTACTTTCCATATGTTGTCATCAATGACAAACATACAGTCAGTATTGGCCTACTGGCAAATCTTCAACAATCTCCCACTTTGGTATTGATGGAAACATGTGGAATGAAAAACCACCACCAACCCAAATGAACATTTCTTTTATAACATTCTTCATTTCCTCTTCAAAACTCCCCCAAAGATGAATCCTCTATCAGCTACAATATTTTCCAATATTCTGCATTTCCTCAACTAAACTATTGTTATAACTAAATGTTGCTCCCCCTTAGTCTATTACTCCTCCTTTTTACTTATGTTTATCATGACTCTGTATATTACTCCCCCTTTGACATCAATGGCAAAGGGAACCATTCATTTTAAGCACTGGTACTACTCCTGAGGTAGAGTAGTCAACCTTCCATCAGTGCCTAAGGACTGATGCCTTTCTTTCTTTCTTCTAAGTAGAATCAGGGAAGGGAATTACTCCCAACTTCTCCTTGAGATTCTCAAAAGTATCCTTAGGTAAGGGCTTTGTGAATATGTCTACCAACTGATCTTTAGTACTCACATAGTCCAACTTGACTTCTTTCTCTGCCACTTTCTCTCTTAGGAAGTGATACTTGATCTCACTGTGCTTTGTCTTTGCATGCATCACAGGGTTCTTAGACATATTGATAGTACTAGTGTTATCACAATGAATAATAATAGGATAATCAATCTGAATTCCAAAATCCTTTATCATATGCTTGATCCAAACAATTGTAGACCAATTCAAGGCTGATGCAACATACTTCACTTCTACTGTTGACTGAGAAATACAATTTTGTTTCTTGCTTGTCTAAGTGACAAGTCTATCACCAAGAAACATTGCTCCACCTGATGTACTATTTCTATCATCAACACATCCTACCGAATCTGCATCAATGTACACATGAAGCTCAACATTTTCTGAATTAGGATACCATAGACCATAATCTATAGTGCCCTACAAGTATCTAAATATTCTCTTTACTGCCATGAGGTGACTTTGCTTAGGTTCTACTGCAAATCTTCCAACTATGCCAACTGCATTGGAAATATCAGGTCTACTCTAAGTAAGATATATGAGTTTACCAATCATAGACTTATACAATGTTATATCTATTGTTGGTAAGTCATCTTCTTTTGTAAGTTTGCATCCAGTGATCATAGGGGTTCCTACTAGCTTGCAATCATCCATTTTGAATTTCTTCAGTATCTCTTTCACATACTTGGACTGATTAATAAAAATTCCCTTTTCTGTCTGCTGCACATTTAGTCCCAAAAAGTATTTGATAGGACCAATCATACTCATCTCAAACTCATTTTGCATTTCTTTGGCAAATTCTTTACTTAGTTGGTCATTATCTCCAAAGATAATGTCATCAACAAATATAGCTACAAGTAGTAGACCTTCAGATGTCTCTCTAATGAATAGATTACAATCTGCTGCTCCTTTCTTGAATCCAATCTTTGTTAGATATCCATCTAGTCTCTCATACCATGCTCTAGGGGCTTGCTTAAGTCCATAGAGGGCCTTCTTCAATCTGCATACCATATTAGGTCTGTCTGATAAGGTGAATCCTTATGGCTGCTCAATGTATACTTCTTCTTTCAAATCTCCATTCAGGAATGCTGACTTGACATCCATCAAATATACTATGAAGCTTTTGACTGTAGCATAAGCTAGAAACAACTTAATAGCTTCTAATCTTCTCACAGGTGCAAATGTGTCTGAATAATCAATTCCTTCTCTTTGTACATACCCTTTACATACTAACCTTGATTTGTTTCTTACTACTATACCATCTTCATTCATCTTGTTTTTGAATATCCACTTTGTTCCAATCACATTCTTATCACTAGGTCTTGGGACCAGTTCCCAAGTGTCATTTTTAACAATTTGATCAAGTTCTTCTTTCATAGCATCATGCCAATCTGAATCATTACATGCATCTTCAACACTTAAAGGTTCAATCTAAGATAGTAAACATACCGCTTCACTGCTAGCTGAGTTCTTTGCTTGTGATCTTGTTAAGACTTTTCCGCTCTGATCTCCAATGATGTCTTTCTTGGAATGATTTCTAGATGTAAACTTTGGAACTTTAGGTCATGCTAACTCATCAGCCTTAGGAGTTTCTTCTTCACTTATCTTAGGGTCATTGAATAACACGTCAATACTGTCAAACATTTCTTCAATAACTGTCTCACTAGTGGAGGGTCTGGGTTCTTCTTCAATCATGGGTTATTAATCATGATATCTTTCTTGAACCATAAAATTTTCATCAATCTTAACATGAGCACTTTCAATGATCTTTTTCAATCTTAAATTGAAACATCTATAAGCTTTACTTTTAGTAGAGTAACCAAGAAAATAACCTTATCACTTCTTGCATCAAACTTGCCTACTACTTCATCCCTCTTGATGTAGCACTTGCTTCCAAAGATTCTGAAGTATTTTACTATGGGAACATTACCAAACCATAGCTCATATGGTGTTTTGTCAGCACCTGGCCTCAATTCAATTCTATTGATGGTGTAGACTATAGTATTGACCGCATCTCTCCAATAGGTGTGTGCAACTTTTCCTTCAACCATGATGGTGTGCGGTATATCAAGGATGATGCTATTCCTTCTCTCTGCAATTCCATTCTACTAAGGGGTTCTAGGTGCACTTAACTGTCTCTTTTTTCCGTGTTCTTTGTAGTACTCATAAAATCTATCAGAGGTGAATTTTCCTCCTCTATCCGATCTCAAACATTTTATCTTTAGTCCAAATTCATTCTCAACCTTAGCTTTGAATATTTTGAACTTCTCAAATGCTTCTGACTTATCTTTCAAGAACGTAACCCACATCATCCTAGTATAATCATCAAAAAAAAAATGAAATACCTTTCACCATAGTATGATCTTCTTTGAGTTGGACCACATAGGTCTATATGAATCAGATCCAACTTGTTCTCTGTTGAATTGTGCTTGCTCCTAAATGAATTTCTCACAGGCTTTCCCATTACACATTCTCTGCATATAGTATCAACTGGCTTTGCTATGCTAGGTAGATCTCTTACTGCCTTTACATTGCTTATCTTTACTATGTTATCAAAATTGATATGACATAGTCTTTTATGCCACAACCAACTGTCATCAACTTTAGCAACAAAACAACTTGCTTCTAAATTGAGTTGGAAAACATTACCTCTTTTTCTTTAGCCTGATGCAATCATAACAACATCCTTGTTGTTAATGATGCATTTGTCATCTTTGAACTCAAACTGATAACCTTTGCCAAGTAATTGTCCAACACTAAGAAGGTTATGTTTCAAACCATCAACATAAAGAAAATCATCAGTACTATTCTTTCCATCCAATGTGATGGCTCCTCTACCAACTATTGGTTTAGGAGTGTTGTCTCCAAATCTAACCATACCACCATTGTATTTGTCCATGTCACCAAATCTATTTTTATTACCTATCATGTGATGTGAACAACCACTATCTATAATCCATTCTGTCCTTATATCAGCTTGTGAAATCAATCCTAGCTCTTGATTCTCTTTCTTATCTTCATGATCTATCTTATTATTCATTTTGTCTATAATAGAAATGAATCCAATTTCTTCTTCATGTGATTCATCATCTAAAACTCCATCTCCAACAAAGTAACATTCCTTAGAGTACTTAGGCTTGTAATCCTTTTTGAACTTTCTAGCTCTAGTAGGACACTTAGATGCAAAGTGACCGATCTTATTACATGAAAAGCACTTAAATGGTAACTGACCTTCATATTTTCATTTTCCTTTCTTTTCTCTTTTGGAAATCATAGCAATGAAATCATCTAGTGTTTTCTCCTCATCATCATCATCAAAATTACCATAAGTGTTTGCAGATTTCTTACCATGAATTGTTGCTTTGAAGGCTATCTCACTTTTAGGTTTTGTCTTCAATCTTGAAATCTCAAAGGCTGAGATTTTGTTGATCAAGGTTTCTCACTTGAAATTAGATGTAAGTTTCATGGTCTCATCAAGGATGTTGATCTTTCTTTCATATTTAGGAGTGATAGTAGTCATTAACTTGTCCATACTGTCCTCCTCTGAAATATCTCCACCATTGTTTATGATCCCAAAAACTGCTTCATTTATCCTTTGATTATAAGCTATGATGTTTTCTTCAGGAATCATCTCTAATGAATTGTATCTTTTCTTCCATGTCTTTCTGTGCACATCCTTTGCTTGTTTGTCTCCTTCAAATATGTCTTCTAGGTGCTTCCATATTTTGTGGGCTATATCTACCTTTTTTATTTCTAAAAAATCACCATCAGATAGAGCATTGATAAAAGCTTCTGTAGCTATAGCATTCTAATGAAATAATTCATTTTTCTTCTTAGTAGCATCATCCTTCACAAGGTCTTCCAAGAAAGGGATCTTGACTACTTTGATAGTTACATCAAAAACTTCAAAAGCAATGCACTGCAAATGGGTCACCATCTTGTTCTTCCAATCAAGATAATTCTCTCCATCAAACTTAGGACTTTCTTTCCTAAAGGATTCCATCTGATCAACCTCAAGCTATTAAACTTTCTCTCTAAGGCACTTGGCTCTGATACCAATTGTTAGGAATAGTCCTGAGAGATAACTGAGAGGGGGGGGTGGTGAATTAGTTATCTACAAGTTTCAATTCTTTATCCAATTAAGTATACTTAAACATAAAGCATAAACACAATGAAAGAAAACTTGAACTCAACACAATATTTTGGTTACAGGGAAACCCAAATAGGTAAAAACCCCAGTGGGAATTGACACCCACTAATATTCTGCACTAGTGTATTATGATCCTTGTTAGAAGATCCTTAACCATGTTAGGAGTTGCTTTACAATATATTTAGTATAGTAGACTTGGTCAAGGGTTGGACCCTGTTAGGAGTCTTTTACAATAGTCCCTATTAGGGTAGAGGATGCACTGTCTAATAGCACACTACTCAAAGGGGTGAAGGCTACAACCTTCTGTTTAATAGATACACACTATATCTGGATCTTGGTGAATTGCACTTTGACCTGTTGTCTAGATTAGTTCCAATGTATAGCACAAATACTTTACTTGGTCACATAGACCTTCTTCTAATGGCTCAACACTTTACACACTCTGCTCTTCTTTTCTTAATCAACTTTGAACCACACTCAAGCAATCACAAATGATTGCCTATAAATATCTTTCCTCTAAATGATATAATCAAGTCAGCCTATTATAACCATCTTGAAATCATAATAGAGAAACCATAACAAACTTTGACAAACAATCTGTCAGCTCTACTATGCATGCAACACATTCTGGGACCTATCCAATAAGATAATTGTAGACGCACACTACACACTATCGGCTCTACCAAAACAGTTGGATCTTTCTCCTCAAGCTAAATTACTTCATGTTCTCTTAACTAAACATCAAAAACTCTCCTCTAAGCTTAAATCCAAGGGTGCATACCCACACGATAGGCGCAACTCAAGAACCAATATAATCTCTATCGGCACTTCTGAACAAACATAGGAAACTACTACTAGTGAATAGCGACTGCATAACTTCACTTCTACTCATCATCAGACTATGTGTGCATGACTGAAACATCACTAACATGTCATCAACATATATCCAAGTGCTCAAGGCTCCATGATAACTGTACGGACAACCACACATAGAACACTATCTGTTACTCTGTCAAGAACACTGCTAACATAAGTTGCTATATAACTATCTGTACTAACAGTTAACCTGTGCACCCATGATATCATGTTGATATCATGTCTATGCTACATATACTGAAAGCTTACTACATAAGACTTCCACACATGCTACTTTTCATATGTTGTCATCAATGACAAATATACAATCAGTACAGGCCTGCTAGAAAATCTCCAACGATTATATCAGCAGGAAATGGAATGTCCTACTGATAACTCTTCTGGTAGAGCACATGGTACGTAAGTGCTTGGGAGCCACAGTGAAGCCCAAAATAATTAAGATGGACACAATGATAGAGGTAGATGAGAAAACTAGGAGGTAGACTATAGAATGAGCAATACTAAAGTTCAAAAAACATGTTTCTGAAGCATCTGTTGAGGACTTTACTATTGAGAAGATAGATTTGGGAGTAGTGAGCAGGGCAGTGGATGCTAAACACCTGAAGTCTTCTACATGAAAAATTCTTCACACTACTTTCAAAGATTAGAGGGACAAGGAGTTAAAGGATACCATACAGAGATTAGCGGAATTCATTCAGGCGGTCCAAGATCCTAGTCCACTTCCATTAGCTTAGGTGCCTCACACATTCGATCCTCGTTCACTAGAAGTCCGCAAGACCCTAGACCAAATTCAAAGAAAAAAATTGGTAGTAGATTTTTTTAACAAGTGGGTCACAGGGATGATTCAACAGGGGAGTGATTACATCACTCAATTAATTGAAACTCATGGAATGGTAACAAAAATCATCTCAGAACTGTTGGATGAACTGGCAGAATGGAGGAAGGAAAAGAAGAAATGGATTCATATAGCCGGTCAGCTGTCAAAGATTGATCACTATGGAATGACTAAAGTCCTTATGGAAAAGCTAGTTCATGGCTTGAATGAAGAGATCATGTATGTTTCTGTGAAGAGTATTGATTGGATAAATTCAATCATCAAGGATGGATGTGATGGAGCGACCCGCTTACTTAATGATCTTAAGGGCTTGATTGATACCATGCAAAATGATCTTAGGTGCCTAAATATTGTTATGATGGATGAGGGAACTTAGGATATAAAGAAAGTAGAGAAAATAACTCAGGAGTTGGAGGCAAGTATAACAGCTATCAGAGATAGAAAAGATCTTACAATAGAAGATCTCACTTCCATAGCGAACATTGAGGCTATGCTGGTCATCTATGTAGATCATCTTGAGTCTCATAGATCAAGGCTAGATCAGATATGAAAAGATAGGAAAGTTCTCAGGTAGATAATTTCTCTCATTAGCCTACCATATCACGCCACAGTTATCAGCGCATCATTGGCTCATGAGGAGTGGAAGCAGGCACGTGCGTCCAGGTCATCTCAAAATTGAATCAAAGATGTCCAGCTCAATCACAATTAGTGGTTATTTTCCATGCTTTTTGGGTCGTTGTTTTAGTTTCTAGTATTTTTTTTTGTTAGCATATTTTCAGTTATTTGAAGCAGTTCTAGACAGAAACTCTAGGAGTTTCATAGACTTAATTATTTTTTGAAATTTGTAACCGATGGCTATAAAAAGGTATGTTAGTTAGTTTTATTTTCTACATAGTAATAGAACAGTTTAAGCTTTTAGTAATTTCTGTAAGACTTGAATTAATTTTTTCTAGATCAATGAATGAAAAGAAACTTATCAATATAGCTCTGTTGGTTTATATTTTTGGGTGGATCTTTGTTGGGATATCCTACATTGAGCAGAATTTCTTGGTTGAATGTCTTTATCTTTCTTTGAATTCTAGTTTAAGTTGTGCCTTAGATTAGTATAATGTTTACTTATTGAAGTCTGTGAGCTTTAGATTTGTTAGTTGTTTCCAATTCACAGTAATTATGTCATATTGATGAAAGTTACTATCTATGCCTTATCCACTTTCTAGTCAAAAGTTTGATGTTTGCAGAAATGCATTACTCTTTTTCATAAAAATTCATTGAAAATATTTCTAGGAGCTGTACCATAATTCAGAGGTTTAAATATCTTATGTTTAATAAATTTGTTAGTAAGGAGTTGATGTTTCTTGGAGGGTTATAGAGTGAAGAAATAAATTTGAAAAAGAGACAAATTCATTTACTAACAATTTTTGGTGACTCTACTGGGGAACCAAACTAGTAAACCAGTGTCTTTACTTGTTTTAATGTGTAATCATGGTATTACCAGCTGATATAATACCTGGTCAAGCCGAGGTTCCCCCAGTCCTACAACCTGGTCTGGATTTTCATGATACTCAAGAGGATATTATTGCAGACCTAAATAATCTAGCTTCGAAAGTTAAAACAAGCAACAAACAATATTAGCAAGTTCAATTGGTGTTAGAAGAAGATGAAGAGATCGGTGAATGGTTGAGGGGTCTTCTCGTAGCTCAGGAAGCTACAGTAGTTGATAGATAAATTCAAAGACCATAGAACTATCAAGCTGGAGTCTAGACCTTACACCAGATCTCAACGAGAGGCGAGTATTTTTTACAGTATTTTTGAAGAATTGAAAAATCTAGAAACCGCAAGAGTCCACCCCTCTAAGAAAAAGGCTCAAAGTAGACCTCCTTCTCCTCCTAAAGAATCTTTTTGTTCATCTACTAAAACCTGTGATTGGAAAGCCTTAACTTTATCAAGGATTCAAGCCCCTCCTCTTCTGACTATTTTTCCAACAGTTATAATGGCTCAATCATGGGGTAATGCAGTAGGCCCTTTAGCTCTAGCCACTCACCATGATCTTCACAAAGGAGCCAAAGATGTTCTTCCAAGGTTCTCCGGTGATGGAAAAGTAGCTGTAGAAGAACATTTCAATTCTTTCAATGTAGCCACTGGCATTCTAGGGGTACAAACTGAATATGTAGTAGTTAGGCTCTTTGTTCAAACCCTCACAGAAGGAGCAGCAAAATGGTTTGGGCATCTTCCTGCAGGGTCCATAACTGATTGGAATTCCATGAACACCACATTTGAAGGCCATTTTAAAACTGCAGGTGATGAGCATTCTCTGTTAGCTCAACTGACACAGATGAAAAAGGAGATCCATGAGCCCATGAGAGATTATGTGGCTCGATATAACAAAGTCATTCATAAGATTCCTACTACAAAAAGGCCCACCCCTAAAAACCAATAGTGTTTCTTTGTAAATTTGATGCCCCTGGATATTGGTTTTCATCTTAGAAGGAATAGACCAATAGACTTGGCAACCGCTCAAACCATGCTACTGAGCTAGAAGATGATTTGATCACTGCAAGGAAGTGGATAAAGGATGTCCAAGTACCCAATGCACAAAATACATCCTCTTCTGATCCTATGCTGCAAAGATTAGTAAATGATGTGATTACCCTCAAGAGGAATCTTCCTAAAAGCAATACTAATCCTCCTCCTTTGTATTGAGATATTCTTAGAGGGATGCCTGAACAAGCTGGACCCAGTCACAGATCTCAAAATTATCCCCCTACTAATAAGAATTTACTGGAAGCTCCTCCTAGAAGAGCTAATATGTGTACCTTCCACCTTACAGATGATCATGATGGCACCTCTTGTCCAGAAATGATTTGATCAATGCAAATGCATGTGAACTAAGAATTGACAGAAGAGTCACCTGATGATGCAATGAGTCCTCCATTGCTTGGCAGCTCTAAAAATTATTACATAGAATACGAGTTTGACTCTGAGTGAGGAGGAAGAATTATGGCAACTTTACAGGACCCTACATGTACTGTGCTGACTAGAAGTTACCGCAATTCTCAAGCCAATGATACACCATCAACATCACAACGGTGGGACAAAGGTAAATAATTTTTGCAAAAATCATCAACTTTTAAAAGCTCCTTTTCTAAAGAAGATGAATCACTAAAGAAAAACAATTCTGGTACTTCTTTTGATATCGTTGATTTCTATGAAAGTTCTAAGATTCAAGTTTCCCCTGCTGAATATCTTAGAATGAACCCAAAGGAGTTGGAAAGACTTGTCAAACATGTTAAATCAGGTCAACCTCCCGCAGATGAAAATACTAATGAAACTACTAATGTTGCTTTCTCAAAACAAGCTACCATAGAAACTCAAGCTACCAAAGAAAAGAATCCTTCACAAGAAAAGAGTCCTCTTGTAGAATTAAAACCAGAGCCTTTTTATTTTTTCTTGTTTATTCATGGCTTTAAATTGAACAACTATGTTATAGATTCAGGAACTTCTGATAATATCATGCCTGCTTCAGTAGCCAAAGCTTTGGATCTTCCCCTCACCGAAACCTTTGGTCAATGCTATGCCCTAGATGCAAAACAAGTCCCCTTAGTTAGACAGATCAAATATGCCCATGTAGCCCTTGTAGCATACCCCAGTAAAAAGATTAAACTAACCATACTTGTAGCTGATATTCCAGCAAGCTATGGTATGCTTCTAAGTAGGACTTTCTATTGGGATCTTGGAGGAGAGATCAAACTTGACTGGTTGCAAGTGATTATTCTAGTGGGAGATAAAAGGGTTGTCCTACAACCAAAAGGAAAATAAAAATACATAGTATTCCCATCTAAAGATCCCAAGTCTCGGATACTCTAACAGGAATCTGAGTTTGGAAATTATATGATCTCATCCACACCAGACATGAATGAAGAAGTGACAACTAATAAGTCTGATGGTCTTTGGACTTTGGAGTTTGATGGCAATTGTGCTTCTGTTGGTTCTAGAGCAGGAGTTGTATTGATAGATCACCAGAAGGAGATCTTTTCCCATGGGCTTTTAAGCTGGATTTTGATAATACAAACAACACTGCCGAATATGAGTCTCTTTTTCTTGGTATTAAAGAGGCGAAGAAGATGGGTATCAAGGTACTCCGAGCCAAGGGGGATGCAAAACTTGTGGTGAGACAAGTAAGAGGAATGTATTCAGAAAAAAATGAAAGACTCAAACACTATAGAAATCATGTTTGGGATGAGATAGAAGAATTTGAAGCTTTCTCCATAGAAGCTATTCCCAGAGAATTGAACAATAGAGTTGATTCCCTAACAGTTTCTTCCTCCCTATGGTTGCCACATTTGAATTTTAAGCAAAGTTCCTATAAAATTGAAATGGTGTATAGATTGAAAGTTCTGAATAATGTTGATCATTGGTAGGTCTTTCAAGATGATAAACAAATTGATAAATTGTTTTAGCTGGTAGAAGTTTTTAGTACCACCTTATTTGAAGGATCTTCATCAACCCATGATGAGTTTTGCCCATATGGTGTAATAGATGAAGGGATTTTCCAATTAAAAGGGAATTATATTCCTAAAGGGCTTGTTTCTCTTGAAATCCAATTTGATAGATATGATGCTCTGAAATATCCTCCACCACCTCAAGAAGACACAAATCAAGGTGACTATGAGAAGATAAATATAGGGGAGGAAGAAGAACCTAGGTGTATAAACCTAGGCAAGTGTTGCACTTCAGATGAGAAACAAAGATTCGTCAATTTGCTGAAGGAATGTTGGGATACCTTTGCTTGGTCCTACCATGATTTAAAAAAAAATTCAAAGGAGGGAAATTCCAACACTAGATTCCTCTCAAGCCAGGCACTTCACCCTTTAGGCAGAAGTTAAGAAACTATAACCAAAAAGTTTCTGAGGCAATTCAGAAAGAGGTAGAAAAAATACTATAGGCCCATATCATTTATCTTATTCATCATTCTACCTGGATTGTGAATATTGCTCCTGTCAGGAAGAAAAATGGTGAGATAAGAATCTACGTAGATTTCAGGAACTTGAACCAATGTAGCCTAAAGGATAACTATGGACTCCCTGTTATGGACCATATTTTGCAAATTGTGGTAGGTTTAGAGATGATGTCAATGCTAAATGGTTTCTCTGGTTACAATCAAATCTAGGTAGCTGACCAGGATTAGCATAAAAAAACTTTTACTAACCCATGGGGTACATATGCTTATAAAAGAATGCCTTTTGGCTTGATAAATGTAGGTGCCACTTTCCAACGTGCAATGCATTCTTCTTTTAGTCATTTGCTTAATAAGGCAATAGTTGTTTATCTTGATGATCTGACTCTATTTTCAAAGAGGTGTAGGAACCATCTAAGGGATTTAAGATCAGTTCTACAGAGATGCAGGGAACATGGCATTTCATTAAATCCAAAGAAGTTTGTCTTCACAGTCACAGAAGGTAAATTGTTGGGCCACATTGTGTCAAAAGAAGGGATCAAGATTGATCCAGAAAGAGTTAAAGCAATCCAACATCTTGGTTTACCTTCGAATAGGACTGGTGTTAAGTCTTTCTTTGGTCAAACTAATTTCCTCAGAAGGTTTGTTCTAGATTTTGCAGAAACAACTAAGCATATGGTGAGCCTCTTGAGTGAGAAGAACTCATTTAAATGGAGCACAAAATCTGTCAAAGCATTTGATGATATCAAGAAAGCTATAGCAGATGCTCCCACTTTAATAAATCCAAATTACAAGAAAGACTTCATAATACATTGTTATGCCTTAGAACATATAGTGTTTGGAATTTTGTTGCAAAGGAATGATAAGGATGAAGAGGTGCCCATTTCTTTCATGAGCATACCTCTCAAAAAGCATGAGTTAAATTATCCACTGGTTGAGAAGCAAGCATATGCGGTGGTAAAAGCGGTGAAGGTTTTCAGGTTCTACATTCTACATTCTTACTCAATTATTTTTGTTCCTACCTCTGCTGTCAAAGATGTCCTAACTCAACAAGAGATAGGAATGAACAACCGAGCCATGTGGATTTCCAGGATTCAAGAATTTGACCTAGAAATTCATCCTACTAAGCTAGTTTGAGGTCAAGGATTATGTAAACTTATGTCTGAGCAGGACCCTGATAGTAGTACACCCTCAGTTCTTTTCGTCAGTCTTCGTGATTCCTAGTTCTCGGATGTAGCATTTTACCTTACTTATGGAGACTGTCACTCTCATATAAGCCCAAAAGAAAGAAGAAATCTCAGGTTAAAGGCCACAAAGTATGTTATTGTGGATGAAATACTATATAAAAAGGGTTTAGATGGAGCCTTCTTGAGGCGTGTTGGCAAAGAACAACAAGAAAGATTACTCAAGAAATTTCATAGTAAGGCATGTGGTGGTCATTTCTCTTCCACAGTAACCACTTTAAAAATTCTCAGGAATTATTATTACTACCTAGGAATGTTTGGCGATGCTTATAAGTGGGTTGCAAAGTGTGTTAAATGTAAATTGTTTGGTGGAAAACCATAGTTGGCAGCTCTCCCATTGTGGCCAGTGATCATAGAAGAACCTTTTGAATAGTGGGGGTTAGACTTCATCAGCCCAATCAATCCTCCTTCAAGTGCTAGACACACCCACATTCTCACTGCAACAAACCATTTCACGAAATGGGTAGAGGCAGTCCCTATTAAGAAGACCACATATGAGGTAGTGTGTGAGTTTGTAAAGAATTACATCTTGGTAAGGTTTGGCGTTTCAACCAAGTTAGTTACAGATAACGCTACAAATTTCTCTTCCCATGAGTTGAAATTATTTTTTTATGACCACGACATCTACCTGTCCCATGCATCTGACTATTATCCATAGGGAAATGGACAAGCGGAATCAAGTAATAAGAACTTGATCAGGATAATGAGGAAGCTAGTATGTGACAATGCTAAGGATTGGCATAAGAAACTATTTGAAGCTCTTTGGGCTGATTGAACTACTCCAAAAAGAGCAATTGGCATGTCACTCTTTGAATTGGTTTATGGTGTTGAAGCCTAGCTTTCACTACCACTAGAACTAGCTACCGTGAAACTCCAAAAAATAATTGAAGATCAGGTTTACCAAGATTCCCTTGAGAAACGGTTTTTGTATCTCAAAAAAATATAGGAGGAAAGGGAAGAAATGGTAAGTCAAATAGCCACACACTAGGCTCGAGTCAAGAAAATTTTTGATCGAAAGGCCAGACCCAAGAATTTTATGGAAGGTGATCAAGTGTTGTTATGGGACAAAATGCGGGAACCTAAGGGTGCACATGGAAAATTTGAATCACTTTGGAAGGGTCCGTTTATCATCAACAAAGCATTGGGAGGTAATTCCTTCAAACTGGAGTATTTGGATGGTACTATTCTACCCTTGACCTTTAATGGTCAAGATCTCAAGTTGTATAAACTTTGAACAGGTTTCCCCTGTTTTCTATAAATATCTTTTTGTTGTGCTATTTTCTATTTTGTCCTTTTTTTTTCTTTGTCCATCCTTTCTTTTCTAAGTTTTTACTGGTCTATGAAACCAAAGCTATAGGTTCATCCTTTGCCCTCAAGAGGTCTTGTCCCTAGCTAGAACCATTGTTATCAATAGATTTTTTGTAATTTTCTCAGGCTCTAATTTTCCCAAAATCACCCCACAATCTTTAAAGGTGTGTCTCACTCAAAATTTCATTTCCTTGTAGAAATACCTTGTTGGTTAAACTTGAACCTTGAACTCTCGTAGTTCAATGTTCAATGTTCAATAACACCCTTCAGCATGATTGTCTCTCTTCGTTCACAAGCTTAGCGGCATGTTGTTTTTGTAGAGCACACTCATCTAATGAACCATGAACCTTGAACTCTCGTAGATCAAGATTCAAAGTTCAATGGATGTTACCTTTCTACAAATGCTTCCTTTATTTTATCTTTTCTTTCTTTTCACTTGTGTTTTTCTTTATTTTATTAATCGTGCCAAAGGGTAGTCCTTCTATCTTCGCATTGAACTTGAACTATGAACTCTTGTAGTTCAAGGAGCAAGGTTCAACGTAGGTTCATAATTTGCAAAAGTGGAAAGTTGTGATTTGACATAAAGGACAGCTAGAAATTGATTATGATTTCCACGAGTGGTGAGGATGTTGTAATTAATTGAAGTGACATTTTGATGTTACTTCAATCTGGGAAAGTACAGTAATCAATGCTTGAAGTGGTGCAAGTTACTTGATGATCATTAATTGAACCTCATGTGACATAACTTTTCCATTATTATGAATCTCTCAAGATTTTGTGATCTCTTTTATGATAAATTGGTAAGCTTAGCCTATTCTGTTCATAATGTTTGAGATTTATCATGCAGCTAGGGCAAAAGAAGGTATATTTTCCTCCTCACAGAGCTTAGTTCATCGCAAAAAAAAACCAGGCAAGTCTCTCTTTTCAGCCCCTTGTTTTAGTTACAGCTCATTACTCTGTCAAAATTCAAATTCCTTTTAGGCTACCATGTCTTCTTGTTCTTTCTTAGTTTGTGAGTCAAAATGAAGAATCCAGTCCCGAATTTCAAAAACACCTCCCCTTTGATTTTCTCCCTACCCGACTGTGAAGACACCCTGATTAAAATTGGAGCCTTATAAGACATTATGAACCGAGTCAAAGAACCCATTCCAGGTTCCATGCTAGAAAAATCCATTCGGAGTGGTCTAGCTGATGCAGCCGCTTTCCCTATAGTAGCCCCTTGTCGAGAGCTAGTTGTCGAATGTGCAAAAAGATATAGTTTTGAGAAGTGTATCAAGAAGGTTGACCTGAGTTCGCTGGTATACATAAGCAGAGATGTCATCCAAAAGGCCATAGGAATTCTAGAAAGAGACCCATATGAAGGGTGGAATATCCCCTCATCTCAACCAATCTTCACCACCAAGAGACAAGTATACAGGAATGAAATAGCCCAATATTGGTTGCTCAAAGCCCAAAAAGGAGGGTCCAGGATCCCAAAGCCACTCACTGTAGATCATTTCAAGCCTGAGGTAGTTGATCTAGTTATACTTCTCAATAGAATTAAAGGAAACCAACATGCATACTATTGACATGACTGGATGTACTTCTATATCCAGGTCACTCTCAGAGGGGAAAAATATATCGACTAGGCTGAAACCATTACCAATGAACTCAATCATGAGTTGGCAAATTTTCAAACTGGTAGTAACTTTCACATGTCCTCTTACTTGTTCTAAATTTTAGCTTGTACCAGAGAGTGGAAAGGCCTTTTCCATGAAAAGCCCCTCCCAAATATGAAAGTCTACGATTACTACCCTCACCTACAAAAAGAATATCATGTTGATAGTTTTCTAAAAGTCAATGGGGTTTTCTTTGGGAAGTTTACATATGAACTGCAAGAGAACACTGAGCAAATAATGTCAGCAGAGGCAAAAACATTTTTTAATACTTATGGAAGTTTCTTCATCCAATTCAGAGGGTTCACATATCTCAGAGTGGGTGGTTTTGAAGGGGAGCCATTCAAATTGGCTAGATATGATTTTGACAATTTGATCATTGTAGAAGTGGCTCATTAATTGGCATATGTGCAGAAAGGAGTCAAGGAAAGGAAGGGCAGAGAAAAGTCTAGCTTCCTAGTTGAATTAGGGTATTATACTTGCAAAACTTCTTCAGATGCCCTAAATCTAGAGCATGAATTAAGGAAACTAAATTTGAAAAGGTTTGCACTTAGAAAAGATTTTGATAGTAGATGATACGCTACACAAAATTTCAACTTGCCCTCTGAATTCCAACACATTCCCCAAATAGAGGATTACTGGGAGGTCTGTGCTGATGATTTTGAAGTAAGAAGTACTTGGTCTAGGTTTACCTTAGGACAAATTGTTACCCTAAATATTCAGATTGACATCACAACAATAGATGAAGATGATGGTGCAGAGGTAATTGATGAGAAGTTTGAAACCAGGGTTAGGGGTACACCACTTCCTGAAATAGACTAGAGTATTAATGAGAGAGAGAGCATAATAATCAAGACTCTCAATGTGATTAAGAGAACCAAGAAATGGGTCAATAGTAAGAAGCCTCCTATTTTAAGAAGACATAACCCAAGAAGAGAAGCACATGGTAATTTTGTTGTCAAACCTATTGATTCTGCTGACAAAAATATTTCCCTTGCAGGTACCTCCAAAACTAGAAATAAAAAGAATTCTTCAGCTGATCCTGTGAAACAAGCTTCTCCTTTCTCTTCACCAGTAAGAAGGACCTTAAGGGGTAGATTTAGTAAAGAAAGTGATAAGCTAGTTGATGATAAAGAGGTCATTGATCTCGATCCCATGGATACTCATATGACAGAGAAAGTTGATCCAGATAGCCTAGGAGAAGATTCACTGACTCCATAGAGCAGTCAGCCAGATTTTGGAAAACCCTCAATAACCATGGTCAGTGATACTTTGCAGACTCCATCTCCCTGAAATGGAATGTCCTCCTGATAACTCTTCTAGTAGAGGACATGGTAAGTAAGTACTTAGGAGTCACAGTGAAGCCCACAAGAATTAAGATGGAGACAATGATAGAGGTAGATGAGAAAAATGGGAGGTGGACGGTAGAATGAGCAATACCAAAGTCTGACAAACATGTTTCTGGAGCATCTTTTGAGGACTTGAGTATTGAGAAGATAGATTTGGGAGTAGCAAGCAGGGCATCAGATGCTAAAAACCTAGAGTCTTCTACACAAAAATTTCTACACAGGAATTTCAAAGATGAGAGGGACAAGAAGGAGTTAAAGGCTACCATACAGAGATTGGCATAATTTATTCAGGTGGTCCAAGAGCCTAGCCCACTTCCATTAGCTCAGGTGCCTCACACATTCGATCCTTGTTCACCAGAAGTCTGCAAGACCCTAGACCAAATTCAAAGAAACAAACTGGTAGTAGATGTTTTTAACAAGTGGGTCGCAGGGATGATTCTATTACTGAGTTACAAACAGAACTCCTTCGCTACCTAAAATTTTTTGAAAAATGTATTGTCAAAGCAGAACAACTTGTTGCAACACCAGAGATTTTGGTATTGGAGAACATCTTTGACATGCATGCACAAGTCGGTCTTGAGCACATTACTCTCACCAACTTGAAAGAGGAATGGGAAAACCTCTTGGAGTCACTAAAGAAAACCCATCAACGCATTTTTGACAAGCTGTAAGTATACCATTTTTATATTTGGCATTAATATCAAAAAGGGGGAATTCAATGTATATGCCAAATATGAGTATTTTTTCCCAAGTATACTACACATTACCAGAGCATGCACCGAGGGGGAGTACTAAATTTTTTTTGATATGTTTATGTATATGGTGGAGATATAAGTTTTTTTTGAGACATAAGGTCTATATACATTCAAGTTTTGATACTAATGCCAAAGGGGGAGATTGTTATCTCTATTAAGCATTAAAGGTTGTCATTAGTATCAAAGGTTATCTACATTATCGGTCGGTTACATATATGAAGCTAGTCGATAACTATAAGAAAAACAAGACAGCCAGTTAAAGTGCATACACCCAGCATCAGTCTTTTTTACCAAGCATAAGCAGACATCGATACTGAGCAACAGTAAACACCAAGCATCAGAATGAACACTGAGCAATTTATACAGTGTTTATTGAGGATCATAGGAAACGGCATAGTAATCAAGAATGACACATTCTTCTATGAAAATGGTTACAATAGATCAGAAAATGTATTACCAAGATTGAGAACAATTTATTGTTAAGATACGATGAAGATTCTATTTAACAGCTTGATCTAGGTTATTTTTGTACACCGTAGATCTTAGGGTTTTGTCTGAGATTTGTAAACCTAATTTTGTATAAGCGGCATAATGTTGTATGCTATATATTTTGTATGTTACATCATTTTGATGTGGGCAAACTGATGTATGAGTGAAGAATCACTATCAGTTATAGCCAACCTTCAATATTATCAGTTAACATACAGAGCAGATTAGTATTTAGAAGTTTATCAGATTAAGAAGAATCAGAGCACGCTAACTGAGCAGTCTAGAGCAGAGATTCATCAAAGTAAAGGTGATATTTTGTCAGTACTTTATTGATCTATATTAGACAATCAAGTTGTCATTAGCAGATAGTTACCTATTTCTTTCTAACAATTGTAATAGAGTTTTGGTTATATCTTAACAGAGTAGACTTGACAGTCTTTTTGTAAATGTTTTAATTGAGTACACACTCAAGTAGTGTTGCTAAAATCCTATAACTAGGTAGATCTAGCTTATCTAATATGTTACTCCTAACAGGGTAAGATCACCAGAAGTGATCAAAACTTGTAGCCCTAATAGGAAAACCTTTTCTATTTGCAGTAGTGAAGAATTTGTGGGTGTCATCCCCACCGCAGTTTTTACCTTCTAACAAGGGTTTCTGTGTTACCAAAATACTTGTGTTATGTGACTGTTATATTGTTGATTTCATGTTATTTACCTTTACAAGTTGAATGGATGAATGATACATGTATTTGATACAAGTTATTTTGGAAGGTTATCACTATTTATTGTTGTAGATATGAAAGGTTAATGTGTTAAAGTTTTTGTGGGCACTAATTCACCCCTCCCCTCTTAGTACCCTATCTCTCCTAATTCCAAAAAAATAACCATCCAACATTAACAAACATAGGAGAACTCATAACACCATATTTTTTTTCCAGGAAACCCTCTTAAGGGAAAAACCCTGGTGGGGATAGTACCCATAAATGTCTACACTATAAGTATAATAATCATGTTAAGAGTTCTGACCCTATTAGGAGTCGAGTATTACAATAGGCAGGTCCTGAATAAAGGACATACCCTATTAAGAGCCTTTTTACAACATGATCCCAATTAAAGAATGGAATCTACTAGGAGTCCAACCCTATTAAAGGTAATTACCCTGGTAGGGGTGTACAATACATCAACCTGATCAAGATATTTGAGAGTTAAATCCAGCCTCAGGTTCTCCAAACCTTACAACATTAAGTCTAAGATAATTCTATTCTAAAACTACTTCTAGTCTTCAATTACTGCCAAGAAAAATCCATCTTGTGCCTAAGTGCACAACTATTGTTCTTCCATAGTATCAAATGTAGCCTTAAGCTCACATTCACCTTTGCATCTTGCATATGCAATTCCACTCCTATTTTCCAAGGATTTCAATCCTTAAATACAAGTTACAACAATCATATCCAATTCAACCTTCATAGGATAAATCCTATTTAAAAAATACAAAATGAACCCATGCAAACATGCACATGGAACCTCTTACAATGTTACAACATAGTAGTTACATAAATTAATCATTTAGATCCATTGATTAAGCTCTCATATCATATTACTTGAAACATGTTCCAAGTCAACCTCCAAATAGGTCTTCACCAATGCACAAACCATAGTTGATGTCACCTATATGATCATGACTCCATATGATCGCAATAATCTCTTGAAATAGTGTCCAAAATGAACCTATATTCTCACATCCTAACTCAAATAGCCAAGAGTGTTATCCACAAAGTTCTGCAATCAATTCTGTGAAAACATAGTTTCTATCTTCTAAAAAATAGTTGCGAGTAAACTTGTCATAACTCTATCTAATCAACTAATATGCATGTGCGATCAAGGATGGTGACCCAATACATAATTAGGAGTCTCCCTCTAGGTGATCATGTGTTGATTCATTGTACAATGTTCATACAATTCTGTGCAACCTATTCTATAGGCTTCCAAACAACCAGTCAATAGCATATGTTTCCATCAATGACAAACTCTATCATGAATGCAACACACAACTAATGTAGCATACCTCTATCATTACTAGGATTCTCCCCCATAGGAATTCCACCAAAATTCATGCTAAGAGTCTCCCCCTTTGATATTGATGTCAACATAGATGAAAAACACCTAAGTTCCATAAATACCAAAGCATGCTTATACTGTATCTGTATCAGCATCTTTTCAAATCCTCTTCATCAATCATCACATCTTTTCAGAGGATGATCCTTTCATACTATTTCCATACTATTTTTCATGTGTCAATCTCTCCCCCATTGACATCAATATCAAAGGTGTTATTGTGTTTCCAAGAGTTCTTAGTAACTCAGGTCAAATACATATAATCCCCCATAGGAGAAGTATCAAGCATGTACTCCGAAGAATGAAATAGCGCTATGATGTTTTTGGACTAATGCAATTCCTGCATCAATTATTCAAGAGTAGGTTGTGGCATGACCCATAACATACCTCTTAAATACTCAAATATATCCTTAGGCAGAGGTTTTGTGAAAATGTCTTCTATTTGGTTTTTTGTATTCACATATTCTAACTTTACTTTTTTCTCTTCTACTTTATCTCTCAAGAAGTGATACTTTATTGCTATATGTTTTGTTTTTGAATGCATAACAAGGTTCTTTGACATATTTACTGTGCTAGTTGTTGGGTATATTCTTAATTTTCTAAGGTTTTTGTCCAAATGTTGGTTTAGTCCTTTGGTTCGTGAAGTTTTCCTGGATCCAGGTGTCAGAATTTCTTCAAAATTGTCATAACCAAGTTCAAAAATCCTTACCCTAGGTCTTGCCCTTGAAGAATTTTGAATTCATGTCAAAACCCTAAAATGTCTGCCATTTTCAAATAAACCTTAAGTTTTTCTCTTCATTTCTTTTTGAGCATTACTTTTTAAGTCACTTAAGTTCATTGAAGAGCACATGCGTTTATTTTTTTCATGCGGGGGTTATATCTTTTTTCCCTAAGTCTAGAAACCCGGTGATATAAATAATATATCCTATGTCCTAATTACCTTATATTCTAATGTTTTGGTTTCATTCAACTGTGAATCTTTAAAGAAGATCTAACGGTGGTCGTGTGTTCACATGGAATCTTTCCAAGCCATGCGAACATGCGAAATAGCCATTGATTTTATAATGAAGCTTGATGCGGAAACAAAGTGGGACCACTGACAAGTATTTCACAAGTGGCGGCCTTTTATTTGTAAAGGACAGTGGGGCCGCTGGTAGAGGAATCTCCAGAGTTTGAAAAGTAATAAGGGGAAGATCGGACGACTGTCGTATAATCGCATGGGATCTTAGAGGCCTATGCGATCATGCGACAAGCCATCGATCTTGCATAAAGCCAAGTGCAATTCTCAGGTGGGACTTTTGATAGATGTACATGAATAGCATTTTCTCATTAGCTAATATTAGTAGGACCGGTGTCAGTTTTTGCATATGGTTTCTCCCTGATGGGTCGTTAATACTTGCTGATGTGGAGGATGTTAGCAGACACTAGTGCTCAGAAAGAAAGAAAGTACATGACAACTTGCCAGGTGTTGCAAGTGTGGATTTTCTTTATTGACAAAGGCCAAGTGGAACCAGCAACTTGAAGAAAGATAATGACGGTGATTGATGCTAACAGGTTTTTGCATGTTCACATAAGCTTCTTTCAAGCTATGAGATCATGCAAACAACATTTTGTCTTAACGGTGAAAGTTACAAGAGATTGCCATAAATAGAGAGATAAAGTGACGGCTAGTTGTATGTTTGCATGAGTAGTTTTCATGCTATGCGATCATGCGACAGGCCGTTAGATCATTTTCTAATGAAGATCGACGGTTCTAATTCAAACTGGAGATAAAGTGATGCAAATTTGAAGTTTCCCATTGAGAAGTGACAGTTCATTCTTTCAAAGGAGTAATTGTTGAATCGTGCTAAATAAATTGTTGAAATGACTGCTTTAATTGCTCATATATCAGAATTTCATGCACTCTCAAAAGCACAAAGAGATCAAAATTTTGCAGAGACTCAGGCGTGAAGAATTACAAGGACTGGCTACTATCTCCTGGTGGTTTCCCAGAAAAAGTTTGGTGAAATACTTGTGCGAATTGCTTCCCTACTAAAAGAATC
The DNA here is from genome assembly GCA_027943335.1 of Chamaecyparis obtusa. NCBI lineage: Eukaryota > Viridiplantae > Streptophyta > Pinopsida > Cupressales > Cupressaceae > Chamaecyparis > Chamaecyparis obtusa. Next base: position 373,003 of record BSBK01000123.1, on the reverse strand, counting down.
ACAGTTCTATAATTTATCTATCTTGCAAAGGTTTCTTTTAAAGATAAACCTTAAAATGGCACCAAGGAAAGAATTGTCTGGTAAAATTGAGTATAGTGAAAGAAGTTTGCATGAGGATTTGTTGCAATTACTTCTCGGCTCTACTACTAACCTAGTGAAAACCAAGAGTTTGATTCCCAAAGATCCTAGGGTAAAAGTAGCGGAGGGTTTATATGACACAGCAAATTTTATTAGAGAGGCCAAAATTGGTACAATCAATGCAAGTGGTGACTCTGATATCACTGGATTGGAGTTATTCAAAGTAGGTTTTAGTCGGAGAAATGCCCCTCACCCTGCAAGCAATATATGGCAGTCTAACCTAGGAAAACTTGTGGTACCCGGTATCTTTTTAGATGTGGATTTGATGATCCAGGTTGCAAAGAGTTATGATCCAATCACTAGAGAGGTTAGGGATGCAAAGGGAATACTATTGATTAAAATTTCTACTGAAGAGATTAGGAAGGTGTTCAGGTTAAGTGAACCCTCAGACAGTTTAGAGAATATTGATTTTGAAGAGCTAAGGCAAGTGTATGATGTACAAAGGAACTATTTCAGAGGCAAATTGTTGAAGGATTTCTGCACCAAAATTGGAAAAATGGTTATTATGGGATAGAACACTCAGGAGCCTTTTAAAATAGAATATTTTGATCCCAGAGCTAAGGGTGCATATTGGTCATTATGTCAGGTTTTTGGGGAGGATGTTAGTGAAAGGATGCTAATACACTTGATGTGCATGGTGATCCAAATTTTACATGCACACGTATCTATTACTTTTGGTTTTGCTCCTTTTATTGCTGAATTAATCCATAATGGATTAGTGAAGATTCAAAAGAATGAAGATGATAGGCCCTTTTGCAAGTACTCTTTCATAATGTACATGTTTTTGTTTAAAGGAGCAAGTTATTTTGAACAAGAAATGGAATTAGTGAGACAAAAGGATGGTGAAGATATGCCAGTCCAATTATGGAGCCTCACAATGACCTGGGACAAGAAGGACCATAGTTTCATTAATTTTGATAAATGTTTTGTAGCTAGACTCAGGAAGTTGTTTGTCTTAGACAACCCAAGAATCCCAATAGTATTGACACAGCTTATTAGGCCAAATCAGTTTGCTAAGAATTTGAATATTGTACACAATTGGGGAGATGTTATTTTCTACAATATATCAACTGTCATCAGGTTGTATGGTTTCAGAGGGACCCCTTTTATATTTCCCTATCAGGTACCCCTTAGGATTGGAATGGCAGAGTTCTTTAGGCAATTGGGAGATATTGAAGAGTGTGCCCTCACTGGAAAAGGCAAGGGAACTTTATTCCCAAATGTTAACATTGCCCATCAATTCATAATTACCAAGGGTGGATGGGTTTACATTGATAAAATCCTGGCTCCATATCATATGGCTACTACAATTGCCAGAACAGCAGATCTAGAAGGTTTCTATAATGAAATGTTTAAGAAGAGAGCCAAGTGTGCCATGATTAACCATATTTTTAATTTCCCTGAAGATATTATCAAGAATGTAGCAAAGTTGCAGGAACAAGAAGTTAGGAAAGAAAAATGGCTGGTATACAGGAAGACATTAGATTTTATCTGGCAATTTGATTCTGGATGGGATCCCCTGAAAAACATAACTCCAATGGGGAAGAAAATAGATACTCTTATGAATTGTTTTTAGGGTATTTTTCAGACCCTAAGTGAAAAGAAGGAAAAGGTTATGAAGGATGATCCAGAAAAGGCTAAACAATTGTTAAGCAAGCCTGTATTTGCAAAAGGGTTACCCCCAGGGAGGTACATGGTGCAAAAGAAGACTGGTTACAATGTTGTGATACCAGAGCAAAGCCAGCAAAAGAAAATAGATAAAAGGGATATCCCATCAACCTTACAACAGGTTGGAAAACAAAAGGAGATTGTAGAGGTCCCTGATTCTCCTCATCCTCAAACTTCTGAGGATGTAATTGATTCTCCACCCCCATCAAAGAAACAAAGAGTGGAAGAAAGACCTACTCATGTTGAAAAGGAGTACTCTCCATCACAGTCTCCTCTAAGAATTTTTGATGACCAAGAGATCGCAGAACAAGTACAGCAAGTAGATGCTCTAGGTCAAATCTTTATGACCTATGAAGAATTAAATGAGGGAGTGCCAGAGCCACTAAAAGAACCCAAGTTGGATTTAACAGCAGGGGAATTGGCAGGTACAAAATTGGACCCTATAATCAAGCAAGCTTGTGAAGAGTTTTTGGTTGATGATACTTTTGTTAAAACTAGGGCCTTTATGCAATTTCTTTGGATTTTAAACATCAAACAATTTCAAGAAATCTGTGAGAAGAGACATGAAGAGAATCTGGAGAAGGATTTACAAGTCATAGAGGAAGAAGTGAAAATAGAGATGACTGCAAAATTTAAACAAATCACTCCAGAATAGGGAAGAGATATGGTAAAGGTATCAGGAGTGCTAATCCTCCCAGAATGGGATATAGTTGATGTAGTAGTGTTTGATGCAGTCAGAAAACATACCACTCCTTTCCACAGAACTCCAGAGGAAGCAAAACAGGCTATTAAGGGAGTCACTTTCAGTGACAATCATCAAGCTTTGGTAATGTGGTCTTTAAGAAAGAATGAAAGTCACAAGGGAAAACAAATTGTCAAAGATGACCTTTCAGGGAGTCTAATTGTAAGGAGGGTTACTGATACTTCTTTGGTGGAAGCATCAAGTATGGTAATGGCCACAACACAATTAACAACAAAAGTGGTAGAAAAGGAAGCTAAAGAGAAGGAAGATCTCACTGCAAAATTGGAAACAATTTTGAAGGTTTATGGTGAGATGAAACAGGGGATTCTTGAGAGAGATATTCTGATTGCAGACTTAAAAAAGAGATTAGGAGGGCATGGCCCAATACAATTATCAGAGAAAATGCAGATAGCTTTCTCCCCTGCTGGGCCTTCCTCATCAAGCCCTATTGTTGAACTTCCTCCTTCCCCTTTTCCTCCTTCCATAGATGAGGAGGACATTGATCAGAAAGTAAAGGATAGGTTAGATAAGAAGATAAAAGACGTTGTTTCACATTTTTTTGCAAAGGTGAGGCCTAAAGAAATATAAAAATCTGCAAAACAATTGGCAGACGTCTTAGCATTTTGTCAGAAAGAGGTGGCTACTGTGGACAAGATATTGGAAAGATGGTCTGCAAGAAAAGATAGTCTAAGGTCATTTTTTGATCAAAATAAGGATAAATGTATTGTGAATATAGAGCTAACAAACACTTATAGGTTTGTTAAGGATCTTTTTGACTTTGAGGTAAATAGGGGGAGTATAAGAAGAAGGTTAGAAATCTTAAGGGTAAGATATTTCCAGGATGATTTCCAAATCTTTCCTGGTCTTATTAAGGCGGATGGGGTAATCAAAGATAAAGATCAATGGATGGAGCAAATAGATAGACACGTATTGTCTAAAGTGGATTCCATTTTATGTACAGATGATAATACCCCATTCATACAATTTGTTGAACTCCTTCAGGATGCTAGGATACACTTTACCAATGTAAGAATAGAGGTTCACTAGTTGGTTGCTGAGTGGGACAAATTATCACCAAAGAAAGATGAGGTCCTTGCCTTTCATTGGCCAAGTGAAGAAACCTACATGACTTGGGAATCAACATATCTTTCAGAAGGTTCAGAAGGAGAAGCATCAAATGAAGAAGCGGCAGGTGTTAGTGCTCCAAACCTTTGAAGATCAAAGTAAACAAGGACAAAGATGTCAAGCAGTTATCATAGGCATGGACATGACACCTGGCCAAAGTTGAACTACCCTTGGGAGCTATTACAAGATTTTGGTGCTTATCCTAAGAATCCATTTTGAGGATTTGTAACAAGAAAAGGAGGAAGAAGAATAGAATGCACTTGGCACCTGATCCAGAGTTCGAGGGAGAGCATGTCCAAACAAAAGATGATGTAGGTTAGCCTGTAATGGTGGTCATCATTCATGCAACAAATTTAGTAACTACTCTGAAATATCCTTTGACAAAGGTGCCACCTGCAAAATTGTTGAGAAATATATATTTGTAATCTGTTGTTGCAAACAAATTTTATCAGTTTGTAATCTTGTTTTTAGTGCAAGATCTTTTAAGAGCCATCTGAAGTTTGTTGCATCCTTCCGAGGATTCCAAGATGTCTGATTAGTATATATAGAAAGTTTTGCTCATTTGCAGGGGGAGGTTGAAAATACTCTGTAAGAAAGGTTCTGAATACAAAACCTTATTTTTCTAAAAGTGAGAGGATACTGTATCAATGCATTTTGACCATTAATACAAAATATTGGAGCTCTGTTACTACTATTTTGTTGTCTTTATGTATGGAATGTTTTAGTTTTCTTATGTATTTAAATTGCAAGGCTTCTTAAATGCATTATTCACAAGGTGAATATAGGGGTTGAGCTTAAGTTTCTTTCAAGAAAAGAGTAAAATCTTAGGGGAGATCTCTGGGAACAAATAATCCATGTATGAATTTGATGACAGTAGTAGGAATTAAAAGGATGGTATGTTAGGTATGTCATTTGAGTTTCAATGTACTTGTTTGATAGTTATATGCAGAGGTAGGGTTTGACTCTATTGCCCAAGTGGATAAGTCACTAATTTTTGGATCCATTTACACTGATTTTCCACCCAAAATATAAATAATTGTTTCATTTTACTTTACTTGTACAATCATAATCTGAATCATTCTATGACAAGTTCATAGATGTGTTTTGTAATGCTTTGTAGAAGCACTGAATGAGGTTAGCCTTCCTTGAGTTCAACTCTAAAAGAAGAAGGATGAATATCCTTAAACCATTGTTTCATGTTGCTGCTTTCATGATTTCTATCGTAATATTGTGTATCAGGATAATTTGGGTCATACTTAGAGTTCTCTCATCTTATTAAGTTGAGTTTGGAAGCAAGGACAGAACAGTGAAGGAGCTAGTTCGCAATTCAGAGCTCAATCAAACTGTGAATTGATATAGGTACACCCACCTAAGTATTCATACTCAAAGTGAAGAAGGTTTTCTGACTTTAATACCTTAGTGTTTGCATTTTGCTAGATTATGTCCATTGGGATTATATGAGTATTTGATAATCTACAGATTTGAGCACTAACAAAAATGGCGACTCTGCTGGGGACTTCTGAATAGCTTGCAATAGGTTAGTGCAAATCTTGTCTATTGTGTGTTTTTAGACCAGCAAAAAATAATTTGATTCCCACTTAATAGTGGGTGGTGACTCTGATAATCTGTGTTTACCAATTGCTGGTATCTCTACATTTCGATATATTTTGTATCACATACCATGAGTCGACCAAGGTACACTAGGTCTTACTACAAGGATCACCCAGAAGATAATGTAGGTGATGAGCTTCACACACCAAGTAGAAAGCAATGGTCTAGGAGAGGTCATAATAATGCTAGTTCCCAAGGCCCTTCTTGAGAAAGATCTCGTGTCCCACTTCCTCATGAAACTTCCTCCTCTTTTGATGACCCCGAACATATCAAGAAGGTCATGTCAAGTGTGCATATGCAGAAAGAAGTAATCATAGAGGTCACAGAAGCAGGTTATTTCCCTGCGAGCGAAACCCTAGAACAACCAAAAGTGTCATGCCTCTCTGACAACTCCTGGCTAAGTTTTTGACTTTGCAGCGTATTAAGGTTGAACTGATATTTTAGTTGGATTTTTATGTTTGGTTATGTCTTGTTGTGTACTGGATTTATGATAGTATTGTGAGTTAGATCTTTGATTTTGATCATGTCTTGTAGTTGTTGATCTTTGATGGAACTATTTCAGTTAATGTAGACAATTTCTAAATTTTGTCATTTCTATGTAATTGGTTTTACCTGTTACATATCTGTGCTTTTGGGAAAAGACTATTGTTATTCAGGAAATGATTATTCCTAGGTTTTAGATGAATTCACATTTCCTTCATAGCATTTAGATGTTGTGATGATCAAATTAAAAGAATGATATTGAATGAATTTAATTGGTGGTTTGACAGTCTAAATTAAAGTTGATTTAGAATTGGTTTTATTATCTTAGTAAGGTAAGTGAAATGTTTGAAAGGCATTAATATAAGTTATTAGTAATGGTTAGTATAAGTTAGTGGTTTTTCCTATCTTCTATGTCAGTAAATGCTAAGTTTTTATTTTTGCATTGAATGATTTTATATTGTTAGTAAGTTAGGAATAGGGAATTTCTATACCCTATATGAATTTATTTGAATTACCTAACCAAACATGGTTACTACTTTCTTATCTAGCACAACTTTAACATATGTATGGCAATATTTGTATTTCTTTAAGTTCTCAAACAGCCTAGACATAAGGTGATCCAACCCTTTGTACATGCATGTGGCTGGTACTTGTACCTTAGCCAACACTTGGACAACTTGGGAGTTTTGCGGCTGTAGTGGGATAAGGTTGGTCTAATTCTGCAAAGCATTCATTGTTTCGGTTGCCGCCACTCTGCTATTGAGGGTTTTGTGCTCTTTGAAGGCAACCTAGAATGGCTGCGAAAATGTGGTGGTTTAGCTCGGTTTGGAGGGAATATTGGTGGCATTATTGTGCAATAAAGATGGAAGTTCTACTGGTTGTCATCACGGTTTACCTCTTCTTTCTGAGTTTTCTGGTTTTGTTGCTGAGCAAGGGTTTGGAATTATGGATTGCTCACTTCCTGGATCGAGGAATTTGGGGCATTTCTTGAGTTGCAGAATACCCGCACACTGTAAATAGGCAGGGGCACTTTCTACCTTATTCCTCTCTATATTTCCGCTTGTTTATTATATGGACACTTTGTTTGGTAATATGTGGAATGTTATGGTAGTCGACCTTAGTATTTACAGAAGCTTAGCTTTTGCACAAACCAATCGAAAGAAGTTAACAATAGTTCTTATGATTGGTGTACTTGTTAACTAAGAATTATGTCATGTCGACTATAGTGAATACAGAAGGGTACCTCTATATTCACTACAACCAGCTATGATAGGGTTGGACCATTTCACGACTGCTAAATCTAAGTTTTTAGGGTCTCTGTTACGATGGCTATAGCAAATACAGAAAAGTACCTCTGTATTCACTACAGTTGATCATAACTGTAGACATAACCATATGAATAGCACTACATTTATTATTGTATTAAAACTTCACATAGGATACTATAGGATTTTCAACTGTTGACATTATGTCAAACAGTTATTTTGTTTCATAAATTAAGACGATAAACATCTATGTTAAGATCTCACAGTTTAATTGTAATTTGGTTCGGTTTAAGGGAGTATTGTAGCTGAGCCTAGCATATGAGTTATTGTTTAAGTATTTAAGTCTTTGTTGTTTCAAATGACAATTTGTGTCTTGGTTGGAGTTGGGATGTCATTGTTCGTAGGGTGTTTTGTATTGTCGATTCATTTTGAAATGGGTATCTTGGACAGAAGCTTTGTGTAAAAAAAATTACAAATTGGTTTGGGTTCTATATTGCGGATTACTGTGAATAGTAATTTACAGTGTTTTGGTTACAGTTATCGCAATTGGGCAGTGAGTACACTTAAGATGGGTTACATTACTGACTTGACGTTTCAGTCAATAACAATATTAGAAGATTGGGTGAATATTCTGTATGGAAACTTAGCTTGTTTATTTTCTATATATTTGGAATGGTCGATGAATATAGATTAGTCAGAGTTAAATTTTATTACTGTCATTGATTTCTTTAGATAATAATGACTTGGGTGGAACCGATAGGGGCATTTGAATGTTCTTTGGTGGATAGTTATATTTGATGGAAATTTAGTGATTATATTTTATGTTTGTGATAAAAACCATAGCAGATAATAATGTTTTTCTATGAGCTTTTACAGGCTTGGTCTGCCAAATTGTTAGTTGAATTGAAATGGGATTTGAAATATTAGTTTCACTCTGTTCAGTGACAAACAAGGACAATGTATGACTCGAACAAGAAAGTTGATTTTTGTAGTAAATAGTTTATATAGCTGTATTGCTTTAAATTTTGTAAATTTACTCATAGAGGTTAATAATTATGTGCCAGTGGGGATATATATATAGATATACGCCTATAGGCATATACTATATGGCTCTAGGAATAAGTTGATAGAATCTAAAACAAGTGCATTTATGTATGTACATATGCTTTGGTTAAATAAGAACATTGTGTGAGGTCACCAATGAACATTGCTATGATAGTTCAGTTTTTATACGAGTAACTCTGTTGGTATTAAGGTGACAGTTAATTATTTTGCAATAGATGAATGTGATAATTTGTAATAAGTTGAATATTTTAGTTGACAGATGTAATGTTGTGGTTAGAAATTTGGGTATTTTTATCTGAGCTTTATTGAAGGTTGCATTGAAAATTCTTGCTATAATTATTCTTCAGTTGATAAATGCTTAATATGGTTGTATTGGTAAGAAGATTTATGGAAGTATATGGTTATTTTAATTGCTGGTTCAATTTTACAACTGAAGCAATTTGAATTGACATTATTAGTCGAGTTTGATAATTCTAAGTATTGAGATTCAATTAATAATGTTGATATGATGTGTTTGAGATAATGCAAGTGTGATCCTTAGTATTGGTGGATAACTTTCATCTGGATCCATATGGTGAAAGAATATTTGTCAGTTACTTAACTAAGTGATAACTTTAAAATTCATGGGCTATGGGTTTCATTTAAAAAGATAAAATATGTTTCCCTAATTACTTACACTTGTTGGTGAAGTAAGGGTATGGATTTACCTTATTGCTTGTATAGAATAAGGTTGGCCTAATGAATTCTTTGAGTTCCCTGTATGGTAACTGATCGAAGGTTCTTATGTAGACACCCAAAGCTAATGGATCATCACCTTGTCATTGTCTTTGTGAGTTTATTTCCATTGAAAGAAAATATGTACTTGCTGAATCTGTAAAATTTAAATTACTTTATTTCTGAATTAGATTTTCTATCTAAATGCACGGTTATTATTTTATGTTCTAACCTATATGTTGCAGATTCTTGGAGGCTATTCTACTTCTAATCACTGTGATTAAGCCATGCTTGTTTGCATTTGCTTTTGTCTATGTTTTTAGGATTTTAGATGAGGAAATCTATTTATATGGGGGAATGGTCAGCTGTTGTAAAGATTTATGAAAAAAAGATTTTAACCTGGTTACTCATTATCAGAACTGTGCTTAGGATGTGTAGGGATAGTCAGGAATAAGTTTGTATGTTTGAAAACTATGTAAATAACAATGAGTATATTGTTATACTCTCATGTAAACAGTTGATTGTGATTAAGGAGCAAACTGATTAAATCAATTGAGTTGTTTTATATATTGATTTGTTTCTGGTAATATAAAAAAAAATTGTTGTGCTTTTATGGTCAATTTTCTTAGAATATGAATGGTTTATCTTTTGTGTTGGTTATTGTTTTGGGGGGTTGTTACAAGAAGAAACCTCTGCTACTGAAACTACTTCCTATGATTCTGAGAAGTTGAGAGAAGAGGTGATTGCTTTGAGAAAGAAAGAGCATGAACAACTTGCTACGATTGCCAATAGGGTGAAAGTGAGGGAACAACAAATCTATGATTTGCTTATAGAGAGGCAGGAACTTCTCAAGAGAACCAAGAAAAATGAGACCCAGGTTAGTGATCTAAACCAAGATGTTCAAATTTTAGATAAGGACTTGTTTGGTGATATGGAAGATTTGAGAAAGCAGGCTCGGGATACTAGACCTAAACAAGGTGAATATAGGGGTTAATCTTAAGTTTCTTTCAAGGAAAGAGTAAAATCTTAGGGGAAATCTTTGGGAATTAATAATCCATGTATGAATTTGATGACAGTTGTAGGAATTAAAAGGATGGTATGCTAGGCATGTCATTTGAGTTTCAGTGTACTTGTTTTAATAGATATATGTTTAGGTAGGGTTTGACTTTGACGCCCAAGTGGATAAGGCACTGGTTTTGGATCCATTTACATTTATTTCCCACCCAAGATATAAACAACTGATTGATTTTACTTTATCTGCACAAATCTTAATCTGAATTATTCTATGACAAGTTCATAGATGTATATTCTAATGCTTTGTAGAAGCACTGAATGAGGTTAACCTTCCTTGAGTTCAACTCTAAAAAGAAGAAGGATGAACATCCTTAAACCATTGTTTCATGTTGCTGCTTTCATGATTTCCATCGTAGTTTTGTGTATCAGGATAATTTGGGCCATACTCAAAGTTTTATCATCTTACTAAGTTGATGTTTGAAAGCAATGACAAAGCAGTGAAGGAGCTAGTTCACAATTCAAGGCTCAATCAAACAGTGAATTGATATAGGTATACCCACCTAAGGACCCATACTCGAAGTGAAGAAGGTTTTCAAACCTTAATACCTTAGTGTTTGCAATTTTGCTAGATGCATCTATTGGGACTATATGAGTTCATGAATTATTAATCATCTGCAGATTTGAGCACTAACACTAGTATAGTCATAATAGATAGCAACTGAATCTTTTAGATATAGTCCAATGTCCTTCAACATTTGCTTCATCCATATGATCTATGTGTAATTGATTGTTGTTGCAACATATTCTAATTTTGTTGTGGACTGAGGAATGCAGTCCTCCTTCTTGCTAAGCCAAGAAACCAATCTTTTACCATGGAAGAATGCTCCTCCACTAGTACTTTTTTTGTCATCTACATTCCCTGTCCAATCAGCATCAGTGAAAGTATTCAATGTAAAGTCCTATGATTTATCATACCATAGACCAAACTCGACTATGCCCTTTAGATATCTGAATATCCTTTTTACTTCCATAAGATGAGATTCTTTAGGATCTACTTGAAATCTTGAAAAAATTCCAAAAAAATTAGAAATATCAAGTCCAGTGTGTGTCAGATATTGAAGACCTCCAATCATTGATCTATCCCTTGTCTGAGGTGCATTCTTTGCTTCATCTTCCAAATATAACTTGGTTCCAGCTACCATAGGGGTTGCAATAGGTTTACTGTCATCCATGTAAAAAAAATTCAATAGTTCTTTAAGATATTTGGTCTGAGATATGAATATCCCTTCTTTACTTTGACTGATCTACAATGCAATGAGAAATTTCATCTCCCCAATCATAGACATTTCAAATTCACTTTTAATCTCATCTATAAACTTGTTGCTCATTTCACCATTTCCTCCAAGGATAATATCATCAACAAAGACTTCAACAATCAAGATACCTTCTTTAGTGATTCTTAGGTATAAATTGTTGTCAAGATTTCCTTTCTTGAATCCCAACTGTATTAGACACTTATCCAATCTTGCATACCAAGCTCTTGGTAGTTGTTTCAATCCATACAAATTCTTCTTCAATCTACAAACTAGATCTTCATTCCTTGATAAAGTAAATCCATCAAGTTTCTCAATGTATACTTCCTCTTCCAAGTCTCCATTAAGAAAAGCTAATTTCACATCCATCTGATATAATTTGAAATCCTTATGAGCGGCATAAGCTAGGAATAATCTTATTACCTCAATTCTAGCAAAAGGCGTGAAGGTTTCTTCAAAATCAATTCCTTCTTGCTATGAATGTCCTTTACATACCAATCTTGCTTTGTTTTGAACAATAATGCCTTCTTTCATTCATCTTATTTCTTTATACCCACTTTGTGTCAATTATATTTTTTTCTTTAGGCCTTGGAACCAATTCCCAAGTGTTGTTTTTTTTAATCAGCTCTAGTTCTTCCTTCATGGCTTTGATCCGTGATTCATCTCTGATCTCAATGTAAATGGTAATTAGTTCAACCACATTACTATCCTTATAGAAAATTTGGCACAAGTCAAAAAAATTTCCCATAAAGCTATAATAAACTAGTGTTGGCTCAAACTGGTACATCTTCTCATAGGCATCTCTACACCGGATGCAATCTTGTCCAAGATCCTATAACATATTATATAAGTTTTCTTCAAGTTTGCACAACTTGACTCATCCATATAGGGGCTCTGTATCTGACTAGTGTTAATTTTTCATGCTCCCCCCTAAGGCATACATTACCCATCAAAAATATGGTGAGGCAATGCACCCTAGTAATGATTCCACAAGAATCTTAGGACTCTTGTGAGTGCTTGCACTCTTCTCTTTATCTGTCTTAAATTCACATTCAACAAGTTCATTCTACTTGACCCTTTTCTCCTTGAATTATGTTTTTAGTTTTTCTAGATCTTTTTCTTCTTCATCCAAGTCCTTTTCATTTGTGAATGGTCTGAAGGACTTCTTTACTAGTCCTCTAATTTTGCAATACTTCACAATATTTCCATTATTGTTACATTTGAATCATATCACCTTCTTCTTAGGTTTCAATTGGTTGTAATCAATCTGTAATTTGCAATACTTGGCAATATGACCAAAGTTATTGTATTTGTATCATACAATCTTTCTAGGTCTGGTAAATGGTTTCTTAACCTCTTCCAATATCTCTTTAACCTTATATCCTTACTATAATTAGAAGCATTGTCTTGCATAATATCATTTGTTTTACATGTTTCCATATCCTCAGATTGTCTATGCTCTGCATTTTTACTACATTCACTTTTTTCAATATTTGCCTCATTCAAACTTTTCTCTTTCTGTTTCTTGATAAAATTATTCAAGTGATCATATGTGGGTCTTCTAGACCTCATATCAGGTTTTCTATATTCACTTATCTTGTGTTCATATAGAAAACAATTAAAGCAAAAATCAATAAATTTGGACTTTGGAATACCTTTTTCAGTTGGTTTCTTTGATTGATCTTTGTGACTATAGTCCTTGTCATTATCCTTGCAAGGAGGTATCTCAGGTTCTTTTATTACAACCTTAGAATCTAACTTCTTAGGTGAATCAAGATTCACCACAACTCTATCTTTCCTCTGATCAGGATTTTCATTGAATCCTACTCCTGTCATGTCTCCAACAAGTTTCTACATGTCAATTTCCTCATCCAATTTCTTTCTTCTCTCATGAAGTTTTTCTATGCAACCTTTGGTCTGATCAAGTTCACTAGTAATGGTGATACAATATCTTTCTACTTTTTCATAATTTTTTTAAGTGCACTCAGTTCATCCTCCAAATTTTGCAACCTATCCCTTGTATTTGATAGTTTGTTTTACAAATTTTCTTTTTCTTCTTTTTCAACATCAAGTTCCTTCATCAGGTTCAATTTTGTGACCTCAAATTCATCCTTCAAGGAGTCATTTTCATGTTTTAGCTTCTCAATCTAATCTTGATTTGATAGCTCCTCAATTTTTTCTTTCATTAGATCATCTCTCAATTTTATTTCATGTTCAAGATGCTGCTTCAACTTCTTGATAAAGTCATATGCCTTCCTTAGCTTGTTCTTTAGATCCACTCTATCTTCATTAGAAATGTCCACATCTTCTAATGTCATTTCATAATTCTTCTTCAATTTTTCCAAATCCATCTTGATCTCCCCAAATCTATTAAGCTTTTATTTCTGGGGCCTGAGGCTCTGATACCAATTGTTAGGATTTGGTAACACTGAGAAGGGGGGGTGTATCATTGTTACAGTACTTTATTGAATTCTTAAACTTCTTTCTCTTCTTCAAGAAACATATAAAGATATAGCATAAGATAAATAACCATGCAACATAAAAAAACATAGGAGAACTCATAACACCATATAGATGTTGTTGAGGAAACCCTTTTAAGGGAAAAACCCCAGTGGGAATGGTACCAACAAATGTCTGCACTATAAGTATAATAACCCTGTTAAGAGTTCTGACCCTGTTAGGAGCCAAGTATTACAATAGGAAGGTCCTAATTAAAGGAGATACCCTATTAGGAGCCTTTTTACAATGTGATCCCAATTAAGGAATCAACCCTGCTAGGATTCTAGCCTTGTTAAAGGAAATTACCCTATTATGGGTGTACAATACATTGACCTGATCAAGAGATTCAAGAGTTAATGCCACCCTTAGGTTCTCCAAACCTTACAACTTTAAGTCTGATATAATTCTATTTTAAAACTACTTCCAATCTTTAATTACTGCCAAGCAAGCTCCATCTTGTGCCTACGTGCACAGCTAATATTCTTCCAATAGTATCCAATGCAGCCTTAAGCTTGCATTCACCTCTTCATCTCACATATTCAGTGCCACTCCTATTTTCCAAGGATTTCAATCCTTAAATATAAGTTTCAACAATCCACAAAGTTCTGCAATCAACTCTTTGAAAATGTAGTTTCTATCTTCTGAAAAATAGTTGCTAGTAAACTTGTCATAACTCTATCCAATCAACTCATAAGCATGTGCGATCACAGATGGTGACCCAAGAAATCTCTAAGAGTCTCCCTCTATGTGTGTACATGTTGATTCATTATACAACATTTGTACAATTCTCTGCAACCTGTTCTGTAGGCTTCTAAACAACCAATCAATAGCATATATTACCATCAATGATAAACTCTGTCATAAATGCAACACACAACCAATGTAGCATGCCTCTATCATTACTAGGATACTCCCCCATAGGAATACAATCAACATTCATGCTAACCGACACATCTTTTTGTCCAATGGAAATTGTGCCTTCCATGGATCACTCAACATAATGTAACTTGGTGGACACTAGAATCTATGTCGTACACATGAATCACCAAAATTAATACAAAATTTTTGGCCAGTATAATTCATGGATTCTCTGTGGACCAATATTGTAACATAACTTTCTATTTTTTGAACTATTGACCTCCTTTTCTCATCTCAAATTAGTCTATTATCTTGCCCCTTTCTAGAAGTTAGCCTATGCTTTGGTATCAACAATTTATGAGAATGATGTTAGTGGTTGAGATAATTTTAACATTCAGATCTCTTTAACCAGTTGGGTTGGAGTTTTTATTTACATGTATTCTCTTTTGCCTTTTTTTTTTTTTTCTTGCTATATATTGTTTTATTCCACATTAAAAATATCATACTTTTGATGTTCTTATTTGATTTGATAAGATCCTAAGCTTAGGAGACTACTTCTATTTACTTAGTGACATCTTAGCACATTTATGTCTTTCTCTCATTTGATTTTATCTACTTTACCATTACTATGAGCATAAGTTCATGTACCCCTATTAAAATAAGGGATAAATCTAGTGTTATTATTTGTATACCTTTATAGTTTTATACTCTATATGGGCCCCTAGTTTAGTTTTATTTCTTGTAGATCATCTTGAGCATGTTTGGGCCTTATCCTACTATATAATTTAATTGTTAATCTTACAACTCAATTATCTTGATACACTAATTTTGAGAGTAGGTGTGAGATTATATTCTAGATACTAATGCTATGTCACCCATTTTTCTAGTTCATTTTTTAGTGGACTAGAGTGTTCAACATCCTATACCTTCTAACAATTATCCAAACTTAATTGCATGTGATTTTCACCTTCATCATTCTTGATACAATCTTTATATTTTCATTTCACCGCTAGTTATTAGATTAAATTAAAAAATACCACATGAACCCTTCATAAAGCACATCTTATATCTTTCAAAAGGTCCAAGAAGGAAATTTTAATGATCCCATATTGTCAAGAAAGTACTTTAAATATGATTAAATACATATTAACAAGAAAACTACAACAACCTCCATTCATGTATGATTTCATGTTAATTATGTTTTAGTATCATTAATTACATTAGTACCTAAAAAATATCTCTATATAATATCAAGCATCACCACTATTTTAATTCCTTATATATAGTCTTTTGAATTCAATATTTCCATTATTGTTATGTTACCTCTATACTATTGAATGTAATTTTAATTTTTCATCAATCATAGTCATTGTGGAGGTTTCAACACCTACACATGCCTTAACAAGGAAATCCCTTATATAGAAAAACTATTTTTCATGATTTCATATGTGCAAGTTCAAATCTGATTACAAAGATCACTTTAAGTATGCCGAGTACATAGTGAAAAATCATATTTTGAGCAAGTGAAAATAAATGGAGTGGGTGTACCATACAACCATGTACAACACCTTTTGGTCTAATTATGGATAGATAAATATATAAAACCTCAATATTATGGATAAGTAGGTTTTTATGTGCATAAAAAAGCTTAGAAAAGGGAACCTAGTAACCATGTCTAGCACTTCTAGGATTATTTTATGGTAACAAGTTCATTTCTACATTCTCTTTCTAGATGTCACCTCTTGTACTTATTTTTTGTTTTGTACTATTGCTAAAAGTCATAACTTTTTCTATCATTTAACTTAGTTCATTCACAAACTTCACAATATTGAATTCATTACAACTATGAAATATACTTCAGGTGGTCAACTCTCATATCAAGACTATAGCTAAACCTATTTGTGTTCCAATTCTTTTCTATGGAAATTTTAGATCTTATTTTGCATCCATATGTTGGAAATTTGCCAGCAAGCCAGTGTTGACTGTATGTTTGTCATTGGTGACAACATATGGTAAGTAGCATGCATGGAAGACTTATGTAGTAAGTTTTGAGTATATGTAGCATGGACATGTTATCAGCATGATATCATGGACACGTAGGTTAATTGTTATTACAGACAGTTATATAGCAGCTTGTGTCAGCAGTGTTCTCAACAGAGTTACAAACAATATTCTGTGTGTGATTGTTCGTACATTTATCATGAAGCCTTGCACCCTTGGATATGTGATGGAGACATGTTATTGATGTTCCATTCATGGACATAGAGTCTGATGTGTAGTAGAAATGAAGTTATGCATTCGCTATTCACTAGTTGTAGTTTCCTATGGTTATCCAAAAGAGTCAACAGAGATTATATTTGTATAGGAGTTGCACCTATCATTTTGGTATGCGCACTTGGATTAGTGATCAGAGAATAGTTAAGAATATTTGGCTAAGAGTGCATGATGTAATTCAGCTTGAGGATAAAGTTTTAGTTAATTTGGTAGAGTTGATAGTGTGTAGCATGCATCTACATTTATTAATATTGGATAGGTCCCAAATTGTGTTGTGTGCTTAGTAGAGCCGACAGAAATATTATTGGAGAGTGTTATTGTTCCTCTATTATTATTTCAAGGTGGTTGTAACATGCCAACTTGATTATATCATTTAGAGTGAATATACTTATAGGCACTCATTTGTGATTGCTAAGACATAGTTCAGAGTGGAATGTGAAGAGCACAACAGAGTGTGCAAAGTGTTGAGCCATTAGCATAAGGTATATGTGACCAAGTAAATAGTATATGCTATTCATTGGAACTAATCCAGATAGTAGGTCTAAGTGTAGTTCATCAAGATCCAGATATAGTGTGTATCTGTTATTTGGAAGGTTGCATCCTTCACCTCTTTGAGCAGTGAGCTCTCAGATAGTGCGTCCTCACCCCTAACAGGGTTAATTATAAAATACTCCTAACAAGGTTTGACTCTTAACCAAGTCACTGTACTAAATGCATTTTAAAGTCAACTCCTAACAGGAATGGAATATCTTCTAACAAGGATCATAAAACACCAGTGCAAATTATTAGTGGGTGTCAATTCCCACCAGGGTTTTTACCTATTTGGGTTACCCCATAACCAAAATATTGGTGTTGTGTTCAAGTGTTCTTTCATTGTGTTTATGCTTAATGTTTAAGTATACTTAATTGGATAAAGAATTGAAACTTGTAGATAACTGATCCACCCCCACCCCCTCTTAGTTATCTCTTGGGACTATTCCTAACAATTGGTATCAGAGCCAAGTGCCTCAGAGATAAATTTTAATAGCTTGAGGTTGATCCGATGGAATTCTTTAGAAAAGACAGTCCTAAGTTTGATGGAGAGAACTATCCTGATTGGAAGAACAAAATGGTGACTCATTTGCAGTGCATTGATTTTGAAGTTTTTGAAGTGGCTATCAAAGATATTAAGATACCCTCTCTAGAAGATCTTGCAAAGGATGATGCTACTAGAAAGTAGAAGGATTTGGTCCATCAGAATTCAATATCCAAAGAAGCCCTTATCAGCACCTTATCTAATAGTGAGTTTTCAGAGTTAAAGAAAGTACATAGCCTACAAGATATGGAAGCACCTATAAGACATGTTTGAAGGAGATACACAAGCAAAGAATTCACGCAGAAAGACATGGAAGAAAAGATACAATGCATTAGAGATGCTACCTGAAGAAAACATCAAAGCTTACAACCAAAGGATTAATGAAGCAGTTGCTAGAATGAGGAACAATGGTGGAGAGATCTCAGAGGAAGACATTATGGATAAGTTGATGACTACTTTTACAGAAGAGTATGAAAACAAGATCAACATCCTTGATGAGACCATGCAACTTACAACAAATTTCAAGAGAGAGACCTTGATTAGAAATTTTTTATCTTTTGAGATTTCAAGATTGAAGACGGAGCCTAAAAGTGAGACATCCTTCAAAGCATCAGTCCATGGTAAGAAATCTTCAAACACTTCTAGTAATTTTGATGATGAAGATGAAGACAAAGAGATAAATGATATTATTGCTATGATTGATAAGAAAGAAAGAAAAGGAAAAGGAAAGTATGAAGGTCAGTTACCTTTTAAATGTTTCTCATGTAATAAGATTGGTCACTTTGCATCCAAGTGTCCTACAAGAGTTAAGAAATTCAGAACTAACTACAAGCCTAAGTATACAAAAGAATGTTACTATGATGGTGATGGAGTTTCTGATGATGATTCATTTGAAGATGAAATTGGATTAATTTCTATTGTGGATCATGAAGATAAGAAAAAGAACAAGAGCTAGCATTGATTTCACAAGAAGACATAAGGATAGATTGGATTATAGATAGCAGTTGTTCACATGACATGACAGGTGATAAAGATAGATTTGTTCCTCGGGACAAATACAATGGTGGTATGGTTTGATTTGGAGACAACACTCCTAAACCTATCATTGGTAGAGGAGCTATTACATTGGATGGAAAATACAACACTGATGATGTTCTTTATGTAGATGGTTTGCAACATAACCTTCTTAGTGTTGGACAGTTTCTTGAAAAAGGTTATAGATTGGAGTTCAAAGACAAAAAATGCATCATTAACAACAAGGATGGTGTAATGATTACATCAGGTTCAAAAACTAAAGGTAATGTTTTTCATCTTAATTCAAAAGCAAGTTGTTTTATTGCTAAAGTAGATGATAGTTGGCTGTGGCATAAAATACTATGTCATATAAACTTTGATAACATAGTAAAGATAAGAAATGTAAAGGAAATAAGAGATCTACCTAGCATAGAAAAGCCAATTGATACTATTTGCAAGGAATATGTGATGGGAAAGCATGTGAGGAATTCATTTAGAAGCAAGAATAATTCAGCAGAGAACAAGTTGGATTTGATTCATACAGACCTATGTGGACCAACTCAAACAAGATCATACTATGGTGAAAGGTATTTCATTTTGTTTGTCAATGATTATTCTAGAATGACATGGGTTGCATTCTTGAAAGATAAGTCAGAAGCATTTGAGAAGTTCAAAATATTCAAAGCTAAAGTTGAGAATGAATCTGGACTAAAGATGAAGTGTCCAAGATCGGATAGAGGAGGAGAATTCACCTCTGACAGATTCTTTGAGTAATGCGAAGAACATGGCATAAAGAGACAATTGAGTGCACCTAGAACCCCTCAGCAGAATGGGATTGCAGAGAGAAGGAATAGGATCATCATTGATACAATGCACACCATCATGATTGAAGGAAATGTTGCACACACCTATTGGAGAGATGCGGTCAATACAATAGTCTATACCATCAATAGAATACAATTGAGGCCTAGTGTGGACAAGACACCTTATGAGCTATGGTTTGGTAATGTTCCCTTGATGAAGTACTTCAGAATCTTTGGAAGCAAGTGCTACATCAAGAGGGATGAAGAAATAGGCAAGTTTGATGCAAGAAGTGATGAAGGTATTTTTCTTGGTTACTCTACCAAAAGTAAAGCTTATAGATGTTTTAACTTGAGATTGAAGAAGATCATTGAAAGTTATCATGTTAATATTGATGAAAAGTTTATGGTTCAAGAAAGATATCATGATTATGCACCTATGATTGAAGAAGAACCCATTCCTTCCACTAGTAAGACAATTGTTGAAGAGATGTTTGACAGTATTAATGTAATGTTCAATGACCCTAAAACAAGTGAAGAAGAAACTCAGAAGGAAGATGAGTCAGTATCACCTAAAGTTCCAAAGTATACATCTAGATATCACTCTAAGGATGACATCATTGGAGATCAAAGCAGTAAAGTCACAACAAGATCAAAAGAAAAGAGTTCAACAAGCAATGAAGCGGCATGTTTACTATCTCAAATAGAACCTTTAAGTGTTGAAGATGCATGTAATGATTCAGATTGGCATAATGCTATGAAAGAAGAACTAGATTAGATAATCAAGAATGATACTTGGGAACTGGTCCCAAGACCTAGTGATAAGAATATGATTGGAACAAAGTGGATATTCATAAACAAGATGAATGAAGATGGTACAGTAGTAAGGAAGAAATCAAGGTTATTATGTAAGGGATATGCGCAAAGAGAAGGTATTGATTATTTAGACACTTTTACACTTGTGAGCATATTAGAAGCTATTAAGTTGTTTCTAGCTTATGCAACATTAAAAAACTTCAAAGTTTATCAAATGGATGTTAAGTCAACATTCTTGAATGGAGAGTTAAAAGAAGAACTATACATTGAGCAGCCAGAAGGATTCACCTTGTCAGACAGACTTGATATGGTATGAAAATTGAAGAAAGCCCTCTATGGACTTAAGCAAGCCCATAGAGCTTGGTATGAAAGACTTGATGGATATCTAACAAAAATTGGTTTCAAGAAAGGAGCAGCAGATTGTAATCTATTTATCAGAGAGACTTCTAAAGGTTTTCTAATTGTAGCTATATTTGTTGATGACATTATCTTTGGGGGTAATGACAGACTTAGTGCAGAATTCACTAAGGAGATGCAGAGTGAGTTTGAGATGAGCATGATTGGACCTATCAGATACTTTTTGGGATTAAATGTGCAACAGACAAAGAAAGGTATTTTAATTAATTAGTCTAAATATGTGAAAGAGATATTGAAGAAGTTCAAGATGGATGATTGTAAGCTAGTGGGTACACCTATGATAACAAGATGCAAGCTTACAAAATAAGATGACTCTCTAGCAGTAGATATAACATTGTATAAATTTATGATTGGTAAACTAATATATCTTACTCAAACTAGACCTAATATTTCTAATGTAGTTGGCATAGTTGGAAGATTTATAGTAGAGCCTAAACAAAGTTACCTCATGGAAGTAAAGAGAATATTCAGATATCTATAGGGAACTATAGATTATGGTCTATGGTATCATAAATCATAAAATGTTGAGCTTCATGTATATACAGATGCAGACTGGGCAGGATGCATTGATGATAGAAAGAGTACATTAGGAGGAGCAATATTTCTTGGCAATAGACTTATCACTTGGACAAGCAAGAAGTAGAATTGTATTTCTCAGTCAAAAACAAAAGAAGAGTATGTTGCAGCAGCCTTGAACTGTTCTAAAATTGTTTGGATCAAACAGATGATAAAGGATTTTGGAATTCAGATTGATTTTCCTATTGTTATTCATTGTGATAACACTAGCACTATCAACATGTCAAAGAATCATGTGATGCATGCAAAGAAAAAACACATAGAGATTAAGTATCACTTCCTAAGAGAGAAAGTGGAAGAGAAAGAAGTCAAATTTGATTATGTGAGCTCAAAGGATCAGATAGCAGATATATTCACAAAGCCCTTACCAAAGGATACTTTTGATTATCTCAGGGAGAAGCTGGGAGTCATTCCCTTCCTTGATTCTACCTATAAAAAATGGAAAGAGCATCAGTCCTCAGTGACTGGTGGATGGTTGACTACTCTACTTCAGGAGTAGTACCTGAGCTTAAATGTTTGGCACCCTTTGTTGTTGATGTCAAAGGGGGAGTAGTATTTAGTCATGAAAAACAACATTAAAGGGGGAGTATATACAAGGATGAGTAATATATAGTAGCAAGAGGGAGTAGTATTCAGTCATGGAAGAAGTTCAGTTGAGCAAATAGAGAATATTAAAGAATATTGCAGTAGATGGAGGATTCATCCTTGGGGGAGTTTTGATGAGGAAATGGAGAATGTTATAAAACAAAATTGGTCATTTGGATTGATGGTTTTTTTTATTCCATATGTTTCCATCAATGCCAAAGGGGGAGATTGTTGGAGATTTGCCAGCAAGCCAATGCTGACTGTATGTTTGTCATTGATGACAACATATGGTATGTAGCATGTGTGGAAGACTTATGTAGTAAGTTTTGATTATATGTAGCATGGACATGTTATCAACATGATATCATGGACGTAGAGATTAATTAATAGTACAGATAGTTATATAGCAGCTTGTGTCAGTAGTGTTCCTGACAGAGTTACAGACAGTATTTTGTGTGTGATTGTCCTTATAGTTATCATGAAGCCTTGTGACCTTGGATATGTGATGGAGACATTTTAGTGATGTTCCATTCATGGACGCAGAGTTTGATGTGCAATAGAAATAAATTTATGCAGTCGCTATTCACCAGTTGCAGTTTCCTGTGTTTATCGAGAAGAGCCGACAGAGATTATATTGGTATAGGAGTTGTGCCTATCATTTTGGTATGCGCACTTGGATTAGTGATCAGAGAAGAGTTAAGAATGTTTGGCTAAGAGCACATGATGTAATTCAGCTTGAGGAGAAAGTTTCAGTTAATTTGGTAGAGTCGATAGTGTGTAGCATGTGTCTAGATTTATTAATATTGGACAGGTCCCAGATTGTGTTGCGTGCTTAGTAGAGCTGATAGAAATATTATTGGAGAGTGTTATTGTTTTTCTATTATGATTTCAAGGTGGTTCTAATAGGCCGACTTGATTATATCATTTAGAGTGAAGATATTTATAGGCAGTCATTTGTGATTTCTAAGACATGGTTCAGAGTGGAATGTGAAGAGCAGAGCAGAGTGTGTGAAGTGTTGAGCCATCAAAAGAAGGTCTAT
Source organism: Chamaecyparis obtusa (assembly GCA_027943335.1). NCBI lineage: Eukaryota > Viridiplantae > Streptophyta > Pinopsida > Cupressales > Cupressaceae > Chamaecyparis > Chamaecyparis obtusa. The sequence continues at coordinate 349,911 of BSBK01000123.1, read as the reverse complement.
GTGACCAAGTAAAGAGTATATGATATTCATTAGAACTGATCCAAACAACAGGTTTACATGCAGTTCATCAAGATCTAGATATAGTGTGTATCTTTTATTCAAAAAGTTGCAACCTTCACCCCTTTGAGTAGTGAGCTCTCCAACAGTGTGTCCTCACCCCTAATAGGGTTAATTGTAAAAGACTTCTAACAGGGTCTGACCCTTGACCAGGTCACTATACTAAATGCATTGTAAAGTCAAGTCCTAACAGGGTTGAAGATCTTCTAATAAGGATCATAAAACACTAGTGTAGATTATTAGTGGGTGTCAATTCCCACTAAGATTTTTACCTATTTGGGTTTCCCCATAACCAAAATATTGGTGTTGTGTTCAAGTGTTCTTTCATTGTGTTTATGCTTAATGTTTAAGTATACTTAATTGGATAAAGAATTGAAACTTGTAGCTAACTGATTCACCGCCCCCCCCCCCCCCCCCCCCCACCCTCTCAGTTATCTCTTGGGACTATTCCTAACACCATAGTCTTATGATCTTATTTCCATATATATTAGTAACTAGCATGGCCTAATAGATAGGACATATATTTTGCATCTTTCAATATTTTTATTTGTGTACATTCTTTCTAAGTGGTAATTAAGATAGGTGTTGGTATAAAAGGATCATTTACCTAGCATGTTCATCACCTAGGTCCTAATTATACATATTAGTTAAGTTTATTTACGATACATGAGGACCTAAGAGCCTTTATAAAAGTTTGGTTTTCATGTGATCTTATATTATCAGGTTTATTTCTTGTGTCCAACTTTATCTTGTAAGGTATCTCAAGCCATAAGATTAAGACATGTATAATAATCTTATAAAATCCTATGTTTATCTCAAGGCCTATATCAATAGGAGGACCAATTTGTAATATTATATTATATAATTCATATCTTACTAATGCATAATTTTCATCCTTGAATAGAATAGTATTATTACTTGATTGTTGACATCTTTTTCTATTTCATGAAGTTCCTAATTCTTGGGTACATATAATGTTCAACCAATCACTCTTGGTATAACTTACTCAATAGAAACTTTTACAACTCCATTTGTGTGATATATTTTAGAAATGAGTACCTAAAATGAAGTCATAGTATAGAATCATCTTTGCATACTTGCATTAAATTTACATCACCTTTATTTTTTCTCCCTAAGTGGTATTTTACCTAACTGGTTCATGTAGTGGGTCATACACACATGTTAGGATTACTTAATTCCTACAAATAATTATAGAGGTCTTAGTTGTTAATGGAGTATTATCTTATCTCATTTAATTCTTGTGTCATAGGTATTTATATTAAGTTATCTCATATTAGGATTTAAACATATGGACCATGATTTGGTCTAACCATATCTCCCACATTACCTTTATAAGAAAGGCACTTGTACATCTTTTATAATAGTTTTTGTAAATCATATAATAAAATATTAATACTATGAGCAAGTCATTTCATGTCATAATCACTTATAAAAGGTTAGCAATTATTTTGTAGGTGATCTTATGGTGAGTGAGTGGTATTAGAATATTTTATACCAAATCTAAGACTGTTTGGACTTGTCATTTTGTTGTCATTTTTATCCTTTACTCCTTTAGCATAAATATATTTTACTTTATTCACTCTGAATTTTATTTAACTAGATTAATTGCACTTTATGATTTTTCACAATTTCAACTAATAGACATCAAAATTGATATAATTTAATGAGCTTTAACATCAAAATAATTTAATTTATATACGACATTCGTAAAATACAGAGAGTTGATTTCAAACTAGAAATAGAATATAAATGAGTAAAAAAATATGATGAATGGGGAGCATGATTTTCTCCAATTGAATGGAGGTGTTGGATGATTGCAATATGGAAATATTTCTAGAAGTAGGTTTACATTTTTTATTTTTCTATTTTTTTAGTAATAAAAAAAAAGTTCAGTTCCATCTCTTTCATGTGCTCATGTTCTCTAGGGTATAGTCTTATTTGTTTAGTCCAAGTAGTTTCCTCTCTAGTATAGTCAGGTAAAACATTGTAATATAGTAATGTGGTTGAATCCTATTCATTTTATCAAAAACTATCTATGCTTGATATACTAATTTTTCCTTACTCTTGTAACTTGATAATTCCTTAATATGAAAAACTTGGTACCTAATGCACATTTAGAAATTTGCCTCAATCAAGACCCTAGGTTGACTCAACCATAATGTATGGAAGCTATAATGTAGTTGCATATGTAGATTTTTATAGCAATTGACTTCTATGATGTGTATATAGTAGATGGCAATTTCAAATGTCTAAAAATATGTTATAGATATCTACGGAGAATGTTGTGGTGGAAGATGGATGCTAGCTTTCTTCTTCTTCATCATTCCCTTTCATAATTATTTGTTGATTCTATCTAACTATAAGAAGTGACTTAAGATTTTGGGTTTGGAAAAGATTTAGTGTTTATATATCTAAAACTAGGTTATAGATATCTAGGGAGAGTGTCTTGATGGAAGATGGATGCTAGATTTTCTCTTCTTAATTTTTAGTAGGAAATGTGTCATTTGATTTAAGGGGTTACTAGTATGTATGTTTCTTTCAAGAGGTTACAAGCATATTATGTTGACATCCAAGATTAAAACAAGATTAAAAAAAAGGATTCTATATAAATGTAACAAGAGTTATATTTAAATAAGAAATAATTTCCTTCAAATGATTAACATTCTAAAAAAATCAAGATAATTAAAATTTTACTTAGAAAATTGAATATTAAAATAAAAAGATAAAATTAAAAATATATATTTAATAAATAATTTTCAACCAAAAAAATTGCAAACTAATTGATTTGTTTTCTTATTATCCCCTTTCCTTCAAGTGATCCCCAGCTAAGAAAGAAAACATACTTTATTGCCGACAATCCTAATGCATATTAGTCAATATTACAAATGTCATTTCAATGGTTAATACATACTATTTTAAAAACATTTATTTTGAAAACATTATTTCTCGTCACGATTTCTAAAAGAACATTTTACTACTTATGTCGACAAAAATCGTGTTTGATTTTTTTGTAGGTCTTGAGGTTCCAAGGTCTCCGTACAGTGGATTCCTAGAATTAAGGGCAACTAGGGCTAATTGGGCTATTCAGGACCAGTCCAATGACTTATGCTTGAGAAAGTATCCATATGGATTGGGCAAGGCCTAATCTTGTTATGAGGTCTATGTATGACCCCAATGATTAAAAAACCACTCTTGGTTTCACTCTGTAGATCATACCCCTGCATTCAAACATAATTAGATCACTGACAAGCACTTAATCAAGTACCCTGGACGCGCCTATGGCTTGTCATTAAAAATAGCTAAACTTCTTCTCTAAGATCCTCCTTCTTATTTACACTATACAAGGGCTCCCCTATCATATTCCCTAAGGCATTGATCTACTAGTATAACAAGGGTTTCTAGTTTGATCATTTTTTTTGTTTCTTCTTATGAGCAGTTGATTACCTAGTATAATAAGGTTTTATACTATTATCATTTAACTACTATAATTGAATCATAAAACATAGCATATCTTGTTTTCCAATAGAATTTGTACCTTACATGGATCACCCAACATAGTGTAACTTGGTAGCCACTAGAAACCATGTTGTACACATGAATCACTTAAAATAACACAAACTTGTTGGCCAGTAAAATTCATGGCTTCTCCATGGACCACTCTTGTAACATAAATTTCTAGTTTATGAACTATTGATCTCCTTTTCTCATCTTGAATTAGTGTATTATCTTATCCATTTATAGAAGTTATCCTATTCTTTTGTATCAACAATTTATGATAAGGATGTTAGTGGTTGAGACAATTTTGACATTGATAACTCTTCAACTAGTTGACTTGAAGTTTTTCATTTTCATGTATTCTCTTTTGTCTTTATTTTATTTGTTTTCCTTGCTATATATTTATTTTTTTCCCCATTTAGAAAATCATACTTTTGATGTTCTTGTTTGATTTGATAAGCTCCTAAGCTTGGTAGACTACTTATGTTTACTTAGTGACATCTTATTACATGTATATCTTTCTCTCAGTTGATTTTATATACTTTACCATATGTATGAGCAGGAGTTCTTGTACCCCTAATAAAATTGGGGATAAATCTAATTTTATTTTTTTAATTTTTTTTTATCAATAAACGGCCGAAGCCTTGATTTTATCTATTTAAAATTTATCTTTTTACATTTTCCTCCGTTCGTGCGGGCACTGGTAGAAAAGAACGGGGAAGAAAACCTCCAGTCTGGCCCGGGACTTTTGTCCAAAAACAAATCAAGTTTAGAGTTCCTACAAGCATAGGATTACAAAGCTCCACTTGATGGAGTCGAAGAGGGCATTCCCTCTTTAGTACAGATTAATGGAGGCATACCTCCATGATAGTGAACACAAATATATTAATCTTTTATATAAAATGGTCTTTTAAGAAGAACTAATGAGCATTCCCATCCTGTGCCGTACATTTATTTAGATTGAGATTACATATACCTTGCTCTTATCTCTAGAACTAATGAGCCTTCCTTTAATTTTAACCGTGCTTTTGAAAAATTGTGTTATTTTCTCTCATCCTCGCTCTTCAAGTATTTGCCTTAGCTTTGATAAGTTCTTGAGCCTCTTTTTCTTTATTTCTGCCTTTTTGGTCTGTTATGCTTTCCCTTATACCTGTAAAATAGAAAGACACCATGCAACCTCTATTCTCCTAATTTACAGTTAATTAATCATTTTCATGATTCAATCCTCATAAAGCTAGTTCAGGTTAGGTATTGATGAAATTAAGGAATTTCAAATCTTAATCCATGAGTTAGTCTACTAAATAAAACATTACAATCTGAGTCCATTTCTATTGACAGTCATGCTATGAACATAAGAAATTTATGGGCACTTTGTGAATCTTTTAATTTGTCATAACATTTTCTGTTTTAAAGATTATCATTTTTGTGATCGATGAGACTTCATTGTAGGTTGGCATGCCCTTAATATATGATGATTGTTTTGACTAAATGAGATGTTAACTTCTTACATTCCCTATCTTGAAGTTTGCTATGTAAGAGGGTAGTATATATATGTGTGTGTGTGTTTGTGCATGTTTGTGTGTGTATTTTTGCATTTTTATACTATACTCGCAAATGTATCTATACTTGTTTACCTTTAAATTCATTTACATTTATTTACATCTAATCTTGATTTCCTATTTTGAAATCATTTTTCTTCACCTTCCGAGTTCTTCTTTCAAACTCTCATGAATTTCTTCAATTTCTTGCCCGTCAGCTCCTAGGTTAGCTAACTTATCTGCGTCTATATTGCCCTCCCTATAAATGTGATTCACAGTATAATCTCCTATAACTTCAAGAGATTCCAATATTTGTTCAATAGCACTATTTAGTTTCCAGTTCGGTGTTCTACCCTGTCTTATTGCATTTATAATAATAGCTGAGTCTCCTTCAATCACAATTCTTTTAAGCCTCCATTTTTTGCACCAAGCCAGAACTAATCTTATAGCTTCTATTTCAGCTTCATTATTTGTCTTAATTCCTATAGGTTTTTCTAACCTTCCTAATAACTTTCCTTCCCCATTATGTAAACATATCCCTATACCCGGCACCCCTGGGTTTCCCCTAGCTACCCCAGCAAAGTTCAACTTAATCCATCCTTGCTCCGGTGGTTTCCATTTACAGTTCACCCTTGATAAAGATTTATTGTCAATGCTAGATCCAATCCAAGGAGGAACTTTCAAGCCATACCACTTCTTTCTCTGGTTGTTGTCTTCTAGTGAGAATTCCATCATTGATTGTCCCAGCATATTTCTATTGTTTGTAATTTCTACTATATTTTCCTCTAATTTGTTCAAAAAACTCTCAATGTTCATCCTTTTATCTTGAAAAATCCTACGGTTCCTTTCCTTCCATAATTCCCAGATTAACAGAGATGGGATTATGTATCTCATTTTACTGTATAAATCCTCCTTACATGATCTTTGCCATGAAATAAAAACTTCTGTGATATCATTTTGAAGAGCAGTCTTCAGATCTAATTTCTCCAGAACCCAAAGCCAACATTTATTGGCATACTCACAATTTAACAAAATATGATTAATCGTCTCACTTTCTTTCTCACACAGGGCACACCTAGAAGGACCATGGTAACCTATTTTTTCAAACCATTCAGCGGTGAGAATCCTTTTCTGTAAAGCTGCCCATGAGAATAGACCTGCCTTAGGAAGAGAGTTTCTATTCCAACATAGATCAATGGGAAGACTGGTGGGTGGATTATCTATCCTAGAAATAACTTTGAAACCTTCTTTCGAGTTGTATACACCACTCTTTGAGGCAGCCCATATAATTGTGTCCTCCCCAGAGCGTGGATAGAAGTTTCATTCTTGTAGAGCCTTGTTAAGTTTATTCTAGAAATCAAGGGGAAGTCTGAGTTCCTCTAGAGATTTCCATGCCCAGCTGCTACCCTCATTATTATTGATTTGTGAAAAATAGTCTTTAACCCGCTCTCCCTTACTTTGTTTGATTAGTTCAATTAGCTGATTGTTCCCAAGAATTACACGTAGGGCCAGTTTTCCACCCCATGAGTCATCCCAGAAAAGAGCCTTATCCCTGCTTTTCACGTCCCAAGAAAGGGACTCTAATACTATATCTTTACATTCTTTTATGAAGTTCCATATGTGTGAGCCCGTCGGATAATTATCAGAGTGACAAACACTTTCCTCCTCTTCTCCTAGTAAGTATTTATATCTTAGTATTTTAACCCATTTTGCCTTTGGGTTTTTAATCATTCTCCATACTAATTTCGCCCCCAAGGCCTTGTTTTGAAGTGTAAGGTCTTTTATTCCCAAACCTCCTTCTTTTGGCTTACAAATCTTATTCCAAGCAATTAAAGCTAGTTTAGATTTCTCCTCTGACCCTTGCCAGAAAAATCTCCTTAACTTTCGAGAAATCTCCTTATTAATACCTATCGGGATTCTCATGCTCATCATCTGATAAATAGGAACTGCAGAGAGGATTGACCTGATCATAACAGCCCTTCCCGCATTTGATAACCATTTACCTTTCCATTGATCTAGTTTCTTGGAGATATTTTGAATTGTGCTTTCCCATAAGTGATTTGATTTGACCCCCTTATCCAGAGGTAAACCTAAATATCTACATGGGAAGAAACCTTCTTTGAAGTCTAGAATACGTTTAATCTCATTCTTTCGTCTCTCTTCAGTATTGATAAAAAAAAATTATGATTTTTCCTCATTTATACATTGTCCAGAAGCGTTAGCATAAGTTTTTAAAATTTCTTTGAAAGCTTGAGCTTCTTCTAAAAGCGCTTTTCCAAAAAGGAGATTATCATCGACATATTGTTGATGAGTAGTAGCCTCGACTCCCGAAGTAATCTTGATTCCTTTAACCTTATCCTCTTCCTGAAGTTTCTTGATACCTCTCCCTAAAGCTTCTGCCATAATAATGTACAAAAAAGGAGATAACGGATCTCCTTGCCTCAAACCTTGAGAATAGCTGAAAAAGCCTTCAGGAGACCCATTCACCATAATTGAGAAGTGAGGGGTGGAGATGCATTCAAAAATCATATTGATCCATTGTTTTGAGAATCCAAAAGCTTCCATACATTTACACAAAAATCTCCAGTCCACTTTATCATACGCCTTACTAATGTCTAACTTAATCAACATACTCGGATCCTTATTATTTGTTACTGAATGTATAGCCTCATGAGCAATAATCACTCCATCCAAAATTGACCTATTAGGGACAAATCTTGTTTGTTCTTCAGATATAATCAATGGAAGAAGTTGTTTCATTCTACCTGCCAAAGCTTTTGAGAAGATTTTATACAAAGTGTTGCACAGGGAGATAGGTCTAAACTCATTAAATTTCTCTGCATTGACCTGTTTGGGAATAAGAGCAATGAATGTGTTATTTAGCTCTTTAAGAATATGTCCTGAGTTTCTCATTCCCTCTAAAGCATCAGTAATTTCCTTGTCCATAAATGACCAACACTTTTGAAAGAAAAAAGTTGGGAATCCATCAAGACCAGGGGATTTATCCAGGTTCATTTCCTTTCAAACCTTGAGTATTTCATCTTCTGTAAATGCAGCATTTAGGAGGTTATTTTGATGCGAAGTTATTATATGAGGGATGTTTCTTAATAGCTTGGTCTGGTCCAACAAATCCACACTCCCTAAGTTATTTAGAGATTTTTCAAAGAAAGAGACTGCTAAATCTGCAATTTCTTCGGGATCCTCTATTGTATTACAATCGCTATCTTTGATTTTGGAAATCTTATTTATATTCCTTCTAGCTTTGACGCTATTGTGACAAAATTTGGTGTTTCGGTCCCCTTCCCTGAGCCATGTTTCTCTCGCTCTTTGCCCCCAGAAGGCGCTAATTTGTGAAAGAGAATCATAGTATTTACATAATAGTTCTTGCTCTTTGTTATCATCTGAAGTCTGTTTACCTTCTTCAGTAATCTCCTTATTCACATTTTCCAGCTCTTTTTCTATAAGATCTCTTTTCACAAATATATCCCCAATAGTGTTCTTACTCCATTGAGACAGATTTGTTTTTATTAATTTTAGTTTCCTTATGACTTTATATATCTTGGAGCCTTCGAATCTTGTCTCTGTCCACCATTTTTTAATTAGATCCAAACATTCCTCATTAAGTAACCGCATTTTTTCAAATCTAAATGGGATCTTTTTATTTTTGATTTGTTCCAAAATTACTAGTTCTATAGGAAAGTAGTCGGAACCAACAATAGGTAGTACCTCATTAGTAATATCAAAGTCAAAATTTCTCAATTCCCCAATAAAGAAGAACCTATCCAATTTTTCTACTATTAACTCTGTGTCTTTTCATTTGTTAGTTCAGGTGTATTTCCCTCTGTCTGATTCAATTTCCAAAGCCCCTGTATTATTTATCCATTCCTGAAATTCTAAAGTAGTTTTTGATATGTGTTTTGTCCCACCCAGTTTATCTCCCAAGGATAGGATAGCATTAAAATCTCCTCCTAGTATAAATGTATCGTTCGGGAAGCTTTCAATATAATCCTTAACCTCCTGCCATACAATTCTCTTTTCATGTAAGAATTTTGGAGCATACATGTTTATTAGATTAAATTTTAAATCTGATTTTAAACTTTTGATTTGACCTCCCATCCAATTTTTATGTTTTTCATGAATATTGAAAACTATTTCTCTTGGATCCCAAATAAAAGCAATCCCACCCGAAGCACCTTCTGCCTCGCAACCTATTAATTCTCTAATCCCTATACTCTTTTTTAAATTCTCATATCCTTCATTAGAAAGTTTAGTTTCTTGTATCATAGCCATATTTGGTTTAATTTTCGCTAATTGCCTTATTACAAGGCTTCGTTTGTTAGGGGCATTTAAACCCCTAACATTCCAACTAATGATCTTCATGAGGACTCGAGAAGGATCTTCCCCTTCCCAGAGTATAGAATATCGGTAATTTTAACCTGACCTGGCGCCATTCCTTCCTTAGCTCTAGTTCAGCAAGAGATTTTCTACCTCTTGGTTTGACTAGTTTCCCCGTATCAGCTTCTAACTTGCCCTTAATAGATTTTCCTAAACCTAAAGTTTCTATATTGTTCCTAATGATGTTCTCTTTGTTTTTCTCACAAAGTTCCTCTTTCGATAGTGAGCCTAATACTCCTGTTATTATATCATTACTCCTAGAATCTTCCAGAATAGAGGCAGGGTCTAATCCTAAAAAGCCTAGCAGTGATCCTTGGTCAATGGTCTCCACTAAGGGGGACTTTTCCATTTCTTCTTTTTGCATTTCTTTTAACTAATGGAAAGATTCGGAATGGATGAGTTCTGAGTTTTTATCAATATTAGGAATATCTGCAATCTCTATTTGGGTTCCTGCATTAACATTTATAGTTCTTAACTCCACTTCGGATTTCCTCCCCCTCTTCTTTTTAATTCTATTGATATTAGGGGTGCTTAGAATTCCTCTTTTCATTTCTGTTCCTAACTGCCTATCTTGGTTGGTGATGCCAAAGAGGCCTTCTATGGAGTCTTTAACCAATGAGAGATATACCTAGGTGGTCAACTCTCATATCAAGACTATACCTAAACCTATTGGCATTCCAATTATTTTCTATGGAAATTTTAGATCTTATTTTACATCCATAGTCCTATGATCTTATTTCCGTATATATCAATAGCTAGCATGGCCTAATAGCTAGGACATATCTTGCATCTCTCAATATTTGTATTTGTGTGCATTCTTTCCAAGTGGTACTTAAGATGGGTTTTGGTATTTTAATAGGATCTTTTACCTATAATGTTCATCACCTAGGTCCTAATTATACATCTTAGTTTAAGTTTAATTAGGATACATTGGGACCTAAGAGCCTAAGTTATAAAAGTTTATTTTTCATGTGATCTTATATTATCATTTTATTTTGAATGTCTAATTTTACCATGTAAGGTATCTCAAGCCATATGATTAAGGTACATACAATAATCTTACGAAATCCTATGTTTACCTCAAAGGCTATATAAATAGGGGACCACTTTGTGTTAGGAATGAATGCTAAATGTTTGGCAGCCATTCTGTAGCAGTTGTTGTTGCATTCATGACTATGATTTTCATTGATGTCAACACAGTGATCTTCTGGAGACTTGCAGAGAAGCAAACAAAGTTTGAATTAGCACACATGGGTTATTGTAGTTGGAGCTATGTGATGTTGAGGATATACTCTTTGATATTTTATATGTCTATGGTTAAGAGCGTAGACAATAATTCTTTTATTCATGGAAGTTATGAGCATTTTGGTGGAAGCAGTATTTAGGCAATGTTCTTGAGTAGCGGTTTGTGGAAATTGGATGATATCTCCTAATCAGGATGGAATCTAGTGAAGATGAAGACACATTGATAGTGATGTGGATGATAGCAAAAACTTCAAGGTCACATGAATGAAGATTTATTGTATTTGGAAACCAACAGTTTTGTGTAATTTTGATGTAGCATGTGGAAACTTTTATTTTGTAATTGTATGCCAACTCATTTGTAATTATTTGAGTGTGGTATAAAGGAAAGAATGTGTTTCAATTTTTTTTATGTAGAAGAGGATAGTAGTGTATGAATATGAAGTGAAGAAAAGAGCTAAATGTGAAAGTGAATTGTGAATGATTTGGAAAAGATATTCTGGAGAGAAGCAGTGTACACAATGAATAGAGTATAAATCAGAGTAGACACAGACAAGACACCTTATAAATTATGGTTTGGACATGCACCCTCAGTTAAGTATTGTAGAATTTTTTGGAAGCAAATGTTATATAAAGAGAGATGATGATATTGGAAAGTTTGATCCTATAAGTGATGAAGGTATATTTCTTGGATATTCTTTAAAAAACAAAGCCTATAGATGTTACAATAAAAGAACTAAGACTATTGTTGAAAGCACAAATGTTAAAGTTGATGAAAAGTTCAAAATTCAGGAAAGAATGCTTGATTATGAATTAAATGAAGAAGCTCATCCTAAACCTAACACTGGATCTACTGAATTATTTTATGAGACTGACAGTGATTTGTTGAATGAAAGCCACAGTGAAGTCATTGAAGATCCTACACCTAAAGTGAGATTTGAGACAGTGATACCTAGAAGGAGTTTGTTAAGAAATCATCCTATTGGAAAAATTATTAGAAGCATCAAAAGAGGAGTTCTAACTCGGAATAAGGTACAAGAACAGTTATGTTTGATTTCTCAAATTGAACCTAAAACTACTAGTGAAGCTTGTGAAGATGAAAGTTGGACTAATGCTATGAAAGAAGAACTAGATCAGATTGAAAAGAACAAGATATGGGAATTGATCCCTAGACCTAAAGACACGAATGTTATTGGAACTAAATGGGTATTCAAAAACAAGATGAATGAACAAGGATAAGTAGTGAGAAATAAAGCAAGATTAGTATGTAAGGGATACTCACAACAAGAAGGAATTGACTATGAAGAAACCTTTGCACCTGTTGCAAGAATTGAAGTAATAAGAATGTTTTTGGCTTATGCAGCTTACAAGAAATTCAAAGTATATCAGATAGATGTGAAGTCAACATTTCTGAATGGAGAATTGGAAGAAGAAGTCTACATTGAGCAGTCTGAAGGTTTTCCTTTGACTCAAGAAGGAGACATGGTATGTAAACTAAAGAAAGCTTTATATGGACTAAAACAAGCACCTAGAACTTGGTATGCAAGATTGGACAACTATTTGCTAAAGTTGGGATTTACAAAAGGAACAACTAATAGCAATATGTACACAAAAGAAATTGAAAACGGTTTGTTGGTTATAGTTATTTTTGTTGATGACATTATTTTTGGAGGAGAAGATGAAGCTAGTGACAAATTTGCTGATGAAATAAAGACTGAATTTGAAATAAGTATGATTGTTGAAATGAAATACTTTTTGGGATTACAGATAACACAGAACAATGATCGTATCTTTGTAAGTCAGACAAATTACTTGAATGACTTGTTGAAAAGATTTGGAATGGAGAATTGTAAACCAGTTGGAACACCTATGGTAACTGGACATAAGTTATCTAGCACAGATGAGACTCCTGTAGTGGAACAGACTTGAATTATAGATCCATGATTGGAGGACTACAGTATTTGACACATACAAGACCTGATATAGCACATTCAGTTGGAATTGTAGCAAGATTTCAAGCTGAAGCTAGAGAATCACATTATGCAGCAGTAAAGAGGATACTGAGATATTTAAGAGGCACAATAGACTGTGGATTGTGGTATGAAAAATCTGACGATTTTACCCTATGTGCATATACAGATGCTGATTGGGGAGGCAGTGTTGATGATAAGAAAAGCACCAGTGGTGGAGCCTTTTTCCTTGGAGGAAGATTGGTTTCTTGGTTAAGCAAGAAGAAGAATTGTATCTCACAGAGCACAGCAGAAGCAAAATATGTAGCAGTAACAAATAATTGTAACCAGATAATTTGGATGAAGAAAATGTTGAAGGCTATTGGAATAAAGTTTGTTGAACCTATTGTCATACATTGTGACAACACCAACATAGTTAGTATGTCTAAGAATCCTATATTACATTCTAAGACAAAGCATATAGAGATCAAGTATCATGTTGTAAGAGAGAAAGTTGTTGAGAAAGAAGTCAGACTTGTGTACATAAGTACAAAGGAGCAAATAGCAGATATATTTACAAAGCCTTTTCCTAAGGATACATTTGAGTATCTGAGAGTTATGCTTGGGGTTATGCCCTAGCCTACTTTTGAAAAGTGATGCAATTGGTTGCATCCATCCAATGGTATATGAGCCTTATCTTTCTTCTAGACTAGATGTTGGTACTTCCTCTATGGGGGAGTATGTGTATCTGAGCTGAGTCATGAGGACTCTAGTGAATGTACTTTCTGAATAGTGTCTTTTGACATTGGAGTTGTTGTTGACATAGTGATGAAATTTCTATCATTGATGTCAATGGGGGAGAAGTGTACATGAAAAAATCTATTTGTATTATCTGAATAGGAAAATGAAGCAAGATTTGATTGATGAAGAGGATTTAAAGCAGCAGTGTTGTAGTATTGGATTTTTGGAACATTGGATGTTTTTCATATATGTTGCCATCAATGCCAATGGGGGAGATTTTTAAGAATGAATGCTAAATGTTTGGAAGCCATTTTGTAGCAGTTTTTTTTGCATTCATGACTATGATTGTCATTGATGTCAACACAGTGATCTTCTAGAGACTTGCAGAGAAGCAGATAGAGTTTTAATTAGTGCACGTGGGTTATTGCAGTTGGAGCTATGCGATATTGAGGATATACTCTTTGATATGTTATATGTCTATGGTTAAGAGCATAGACAATAATTCTTTTATTCATGGAAGTTATGAGCATTTTGGTGGAAGCAGTATTCAGGCAGTGTTCCTGAGTAGCGGTTTGTGGAAATCAGATGATATCTCCTAATTGGGATGGAATCTGGTTTTGCGTAGTTAAAGAGAAGATGAAGACACATTGATAGTGACATGGATGACAATGCAAACTTTGAAGTCACACGAATGAAGATTTATTGTATTTGGAAGCTGACAGTTTTGTGTAATTTTGATGTAGCGTGTGGAAACTTTTATTTCGTAATGGTATGCCAACTCATTTGTAATTATTTGAGTGTGGTATAAAGGAAGAAATGTGTTTCCTTGTTGTTATGTAGAAGAGGATAGTAGTGTATGAATATGAAGTGAAGAAAAGAGCTAAATGTGAAAGTGAATTTTGAAGGAAGACATGCGAAGTACAAAGATTTGAAATTGAGATCTGGTGTAATAGTGAGTGCAGTTTGGCACAGTCAGAGAAGAGGTAACCTATTATTCTGTTGAGTAATACAAAGATTATTTGGATAGTGTGTTCAGTGATCTTACCCTGAAGCTGTTTGGGCAGTGGGTCCTTCTGTCTTCTATAACTCTTAACAGGGTTAGAATCTTTTAACAGGGATTCAAAATCTCCTAATAGGGATTCATATGTACTAAATGTATTTCATAAGACTCCTAACAGAGTCCATCCTTTCACAAGGAATATTCATATTAGTGCATCTTTTGTGGGCATCATTCCCACCGGGGTTTACTCTTTGATCAAGAGGTTCCCTGGTCAACATATCTTGTGTCATTATGTCATTGTGTATGAATATCTTTCTATGGTTGGTAATTATATTTCTTACATGGTTTAATGCTATTGAAGTTGATAAAAGTTATAATTATCTGATAACTGATTCACCCCCCCTCTCAGTTATCTTGGTGAACTTTACTTTCTAACACTTTGTAATATTATATTATGTAATATATGTCTTACTAATGCACAATCTGCATTCTTCAACAGAATCTAGTATTATTACTTGATTATTGACATCATTTTCTATTTCACGAAGTTCCTAATTCTTGGGTACATATAATGTTCAACCAATCACTCCTAGTATAACTTGTAACTTAATAACAAATATTATAACTCCATCTGTGAGATATATTTTAGAAATGAGTAACTAGAATGAAGTCATAGTATAGACTCATCTTTGCATTCTTGCATTAATTTTGTACATCATCTGCATCCCTAAGTGGTATTTTACCTAACTAGTTCATGTTGTAGGTCAAACTCACATGTTAGGATTACTTAATTCCTACAAATAATTATAGAGATCTTAGTTGTTGATGAAATAGTATCTTATCTTATTTAATTCTTTTTCCATAGGTATTTATATTAAGTTATCTCATATTAGGATTTAAATAAATGGACAATGA
The DNA here is from genome assembly GCA_027943335.1 of Chamaecyparis obtusa. Taxonomy (NCBI): domain Eukaryota; kingdom Viridiplantae; phylum Streptophyta; class Pinopsida; order Cupressales; family Cupressaceae; genus Chamaecyparis; species Chamaecyparis obtusa. Next base: position 334,558 of record BSBK01000123.1, on the reverse strand, counting down.
TTTGGTCTAACCATATCTCCCACTTTACATTTATAAGAAAGGCTCTTGTACATCATTTATAATAGTATTTGTAAATCATATGATAAAATATTAATATAGGCCAAGCTCATTTCATGTCATAATATCTTATAGAAGGTTATCATTTATTTTGTAGCTGTTATTATGGTGAGTGAGTGGTATTAGAATATTTTATACCAAATCTAACACTATTTGGACTAGTCATTTAGTTGTCAACATTTTTATTAATTCCTATTTTCCTTCACCTCTTTTATCCTTTACTCCTTTAGCATAAATATATTTTACTACTTTACCATAAATATATTTTACTTTACTCACTCCCAATTTTACTTAACTAGATTAATCAAACTTTATAATTTTTTAGTATTTTAACTAATAGACATCAAAATTAATTTAATTTATTGAAATTTAACATCAAAATAATTTAATTTATATACTACATTCATAAAATATATAGAGCTGATTTCAAACTATAAATAGAATATAAATGTGCAAAAAAATATAATGAATGGGGAGCATGATTTTCTCTAATTGAATCAAGGTGTTGGAAGATTGCAATATGGAAATACTTCTAGGACTAGGTTTACATTTTTTATGTTTCTAATTTTTAGTGATAAAAAAAAGTTTAGTTCCATCTCTCTCATGTGCACATGTTCTCTAGGGTATGGTCTTATTTGTTAAGGCCAAGTAGTTTCCTCTCTAGTATAGATAGGTACAACATCATAGTATAGTAATGTGGTTGAGTCCTATTCATTTTATCAAAAACTATCTATGGTTGATATACTAATTTTTCCTTACTCATGTAGTGATAATCCCTTTCTCATCATAAGTCCTATAAGAAAATTTTTCATTTAACTATCAACACTTTTATCAATTTGGATGTAACTTAACCTCCTTTATGCTTTACTCCTTTAGCATAAATTGATTTTACTTTATTTACTCCCAATTTTACATAACTAGATTAATCAAATTTATCATTTTTTACTAATTTAACTAATATACATCAAAATTGATTTAATTGAATGAAATTCAATATTAAATAATTTAATATATATACTACATTCATAAAATACATAGGGTTGATTTCAAACTAGAAATAGAATATAAATGTGTAAAAAAATATGATGGTTGCATTTGATGGAAATATTTCTAGGAGTAGATTTACATTTTTTTATTTTGCTACCTTTTTAGCGATAAAAATAAGTTCACTTCCATCTCTCTCATATGCTCATGTTCTCTAGGGTATGGTCTTATTTGTTTAGGCCAAGTAGTTTCCTCTCTAGTATAGTTAGGTACAACATCATAGTATTGTAATGTGGTTCAATCCTATTCATTTTATCAAAAACTATCTATGCTTGATATAGTAATTCTTCCTTACTCTTGTAGTGACAATGCCTTAATATGAAAAAATCAGTACCTAATACACATTTAGCAATTTGCCTCAATCAAAACCCTAGGTTGACTCAACCATAATGTATGGAAGCTATAATATAGGTGCATATGTAGATTTTAATAGCAATTGAGTTCTATGACGTGAAAAGTAGATGAAAATTTTAGATGTCTAAAAATATGTTATAGATATCTAGGGAGAATGTCATGATGGAAGATGCATGCTAGCTTTCTTCTTCTTGACCAATCTCTTATTTAAGTATTTGTTTATTCTATCTAACTATAAGAAGTGAATTAAGGTTTCGGATTTGGAAAAGATAAAGTGTCCAGATATCTAAAACAAGGTTATATCTATATCTAGGGAGAGTGTCTTGATGGAAGATGGATGCTAGATTTTCTCTCGTTGATCCATCAGTATACCAAGTATTTTTGACTATATCCAACTATTAGAAGTGAATTAAGGTTTTGGATTTGGAAAAGACATTTTTTAGTAGGAAATGTGTCATTTGAATTTAAGGGTTACTAGTACGTATGATCCTTTCAAGAGATTACAAGCATAATATGTTGACATCCAAGATTAAGACAAGAATTTTATTTTTTTAAAAGATCTCTATAAATATAACAAGAGTTATATTTAAATAAGAAATAAATGCCTTCAAACGATTAATATTCTAAAAAATTAAAATAATTAAAATTTTACTTCAAAAATTGAATATTAAAATAAAAAGATAAAATCAAAAGAAAATATGTTTAATAAATAATTTTCAACCAAATTTTTTTTTAAAAAAATTACAAACTAATTGATTTGTTTTCTTGTTATCCCCTTTCCTTCAAATGATCCCCAACTAAGAAAGAAAACATACTTTATTACCGACAATCCTAATGCATCTTAGTCAATATTACAAATGCCATTTCAATGGTTAATACATACTATTTAAAAAAATAAAATTTGAAAACATTCTTTCTCGTCACGATTTCTAAAAGAACTTTTTACTACTTATGTCGACAAAAAGAATGATTGATTGCTTTTGCAATTTTTCGTCGGGGACTGAATATCAAAACCATGAAAACGGCGAAAAGTGACCACGGAAAAAGGTTGAATTTGTCATCATAACGCAGTCGTGGCCTTCGTTACATGTCGGCACAACAAAATGTCGGCAATAAATAATTTGAAATACTACTGCTAATTACTTAGAGTCGGCACACCGTTGTAGGAGAAGTCGGCGAATTAAATGAAAGAGCCAAGTCAAATTTCACTGCTTTGTCGTTTTGGACAGGAGTTAATCTATATAAACGCATCTTCAAAGGAGAATTATAGACGTTCCTTACATCCTCTTGTTAAGCAACGTAATTTCATGGGCTTACGTCTTTTGTTTATGCTCATATTCTGAGATGCATGGAGCCTAGCTTCATGAAATCATTCCAGAGCATTAAGAACATTCTTCGTAGGAAAAAAATTGTGTTTTGGTTACCCATTTTTCTCCAGATAATTCAGACATGTTTGTAATGGTGGAGAGTGTTTGGAACCAGCCATATTGGTTAACTGCTTTTAAGTAATTTGTATGTATGTCTCATTTTATTTCTGGATTTTTGTTATATATGAGGCTAGGTTAGGGAAGGTATGCATGTTTATGAGAGGAAGTTAGCTAAAGCAGTTTAGAAAAATGGCTGGTTCCATACACTGTTTGCCGGTTTGCGAACTTGTTTGGATCGTCTCGAGGAGCATGGGAAGCCAAACCACAGTTCATATGTCTTGCCTCGTCTAAGATTCAATATATGCTAGAACTTATAAACAAGTAGTATACATTTCTTTTCTATAATTTCATGTTTCCAATAATGTTTTGTCAACTAGATCATGCACACTATTTGTATATGGTGTACTTTTATGTATTATTTAACATTTATAATTCTATGTACCAATTTATTTTGGTTTCATTGTTTCTTAATCTCATATTCATTGCTCAATAGTTTGAGAATAACTAGACAAGTGTTGACATATTGCATGTATGTGATAAGTATATAGTTATAGTTCTCTTGGGCTCATATTATTTTATCTAGTCAACAATAATATCTTTTCCATTTGAACGTTATCAATGTATTTAGGCATTAAACCGAATGGCTATTACTTGGAATGATCTTAAAATGATTTTGGTTATGATATTATCTTTTCAATATAAGTTATCATTCAGCTTAAACTTGACTTGTAATTATTAAGGGAAGAGTTTTTAATCGTTGATGATTTGTAATTTCAGATAACATTGATTAAACGTAACATCATTTACATGCATGTGCACCATAGTAGAAGAAGTCGGCAGCTTAAGGTAATAGACAATGAAACCGAAAGGGACGGCTTGTTCTTTTAAACACGTATTTAGCTGAGGCACTGAGTAAGATATCTTTATTAGCTCATTCTTCATTTGGAAATTTAGTGTCTCTTGTTGGACTTGATGAACAAGGTAATTGTATAGGCTTAGTGTTTTGTTTATTTTCAATCCTCTAGGACAAGCAAAGATAATGGAGCACTTCGGCCTAAATTTTGTATGAAAAAAGATTAGCTTTATGAAATTATGACAGAGAAAGATGCCATTTCGCATTGAGAGCATTCTTTGTAGGGCAAAAAATGTGTCGTTCGGTTACCATTTTCTTCTAGATAATCTAGACAAGTTTGCAAAAGAATGCTAGATACAAAGAAATTTCAACTTGTGATACAATGGAAAGAACTCCTGGATAATTCATGGTTATAATAAACAACTTGTTAATCGAATTTCATGGAAATGTTTTTTTATTATTGATGTATCATGATAATCACTCTTCTCATAGAGAAAGATCAACGGGAAATTGTGAAAATAATTTATGAAAGATTAATGCATCATTCTTTTATTCTCCTCACTGATTATTTTAATTCTATAACACTTAGATTTCGGTACATGACAATTGATGAGATTCCATGTAATTCTTTTTTATATGTTATTGAGGTTAGATTCTGGTATGTTTTTTCAAAGCTTGAGTCAATTATTGAGGAGAAATTAGTTTAGCAATTGAAAATCCTTTTGTTAATATTGTCTCTGAGTGTTATAGATGTAAGAGATTTGCACATGTACATATGCATGTGTCTGCATGTACACATACACATATATGTAGATTTGTACATGGATATATAAATGTACATGTGTACACATACATGCATATACACACATAAGTTTCAACACATGCACATAATAGAAAAATATTTTTAGTTTGATATGTAGAAAACATAAACAATTTAATGGAATTAGATTTCCACAATCCATTAGAATTTCAAATAATAGTTTATAGCTTCAATTGTATATTATTTTTAGTATAGATCATATCCATCAAAATAACTATACAATCAAAACTAGAAGTTGTTATTTGAAACATAAATTGTAATACCCTCCCAAGTGACACTTATGTTTATCTAGCGTAATTGTGTTCTAGGTGGTTTGCAAGTGTGTCGGTAACTATGGTAATTTGATTCTTACTATTTTGGTTATTAACTGCTTACATATGATGAATAGTTATTATAACTAATGATAACTCAATATGTATTAGAACCAGGATTTTATGGGGTGGGAAGTTATTTACGATAGAGATAACGTAATATATTCTCATTATGGAGATACCCAAATATCATTGTTATTACTATTATGAAGCTAGGTTATTGTTAGTTTAACTTATGCTATGAAAGTATTAATAACAAAAAATTAATTAGTTTTGGATGTCATTGACTAATATCGTTTAATAACAATATATGTGATGTGATATTAAAACGTTTAATTTATATTGATTTATAAATTTTACAAATCATATATATATATATATGAGAGAGAGAGTGAGTGGGAGAATGAATGATTAAATGACTTTGGAAGGATTTAGGAAAGTTAATAAATAAATGAAATATTTATAATATGTATTTATAATTGAAATATTTTCTATTTTGTCCAAGAGCTATCGATGCTCATGTAATGCCAACTTCTAATTCGATCTTTACTTCTAATTTATTTAGCCGATAGGCTATTTGTGGGAGCTTTGCTCTCTGAAAATATTTGTTTGATGGAAAATTGTTAGCCTCTTTGCCATAGTTTTAGTTTTCCAGCTTTGAAAATCACTTCGGATTTCTTTTCTATTGTTTTGGCAAGTTACCTTTTTTTTCCATTCTTATCCCTATTTTTTCTTGGAAACCACAAGTTTTTTAAGTATCTTCTATCATAGTGTTTTCTCATTCTTGGAAATAGCTTTATCTTATGACTTAACTGTATCAAAGCATGGACATGATATTTTTAGAATAATTACTTTTTGAATTTTTGACACTAACAAATGGATTTTTAGCAACTTTGAGAAGATTTTTTTAATCGTATAACATTGGATTTTGAGTTGTTATTTTGTTTTGCAAGGTAGAAATTTTGATGTGATTGGTTCTTCTAAATTTGGTTGTTCATGGTTGATTTATTTGTCACCCATTGTCAATATTTTAGCTCTAAATTATTTTAGGAAGCAAAAGTTTTCTATTTAACTCTAAATTGTGTTATTTTTTATTTATTTAAAATAAAGAAGCACAAATATATTTTCTGGCACAAGATTTTTTCTTTGTGGGTCTTCTCTACAAAATTTATTGTGTTATATCTTTGAAGTGTTAAGATTATTTGAAAATCCAGTAGTTGTAAAATCTGATCAGAAGTTGAAAAGAGGCATTTTGTTTCTTTTATATAGTGAAAAATTTTGGATATTTTTTTTTATGTTGTTCTAACCTTGTTTTCTGGGGTTGAAAGGTATGCTTAAAATCTTATATGTTTTCCTGTTCAAATCAGATTAGGTAAATACCATAAATTTATAAGGACAAGGAATGTTGATTACAGAAATGAGTTGGAGATGATTGATGGAATTATTGCTTGTTGTATGTTTTTGCAGTGTTTGAGCTGTGGAAGTATCCAAAGTCTGAGAGAAAGGTAAATTTTAAGAATAAATTCATATTACGAGTGATTTGATCCTTTTGGAGATGATGACAAAGAATGCAGAAAGATGTGCATGCATGCTAACATATATCAAAAGGCCAATGTGGTTGCTCCAGAAGAAGTTCTATTGATGCACGATTATGCAAGGCGAAAATTTTGGCCTGGAATGCATTATTATTGCAAATGGATTATTGACTAGAGCTACAATCTATCAAGAGACGGTTGAGATCTTTGGATTGTATATTACTTCATTTAGGGTTTTCACTTATATTCTTTCATGAATTGTAAGAGTCCTATCGACTAACTGTTGCATGTACAAAAGCATGTGACTGCTAGTTTTATTTGGTGCCAGGGATGCTATAGTTTCTATTTTGGAAAGACATTTGAGTTGCTTGTGAGGAGCAAGAGGATTATGGTTTCTCTTATAACGAAAATAGTGGGATGGTCATGCACATTAGTGTGGGGGTCATCAGACCTATGCATGGGTCTGACAGCGAATGTGGCCTGGTTTTTATGCTGTTATGCGATATGGAGAAAACAGGGGGGAAAACGTGGGCTGAGTGGGAGGTCACCTTCTTCCTGGTTGAATGTCGGTATGAGGAGGAGAGATAGGGCAGAGACGATCTGCGACTCAATTGATGATGTATTTTTTCGTAAAACCTTGTCATTTCATATAGGAACTTCGTTGGAGGTATGGATTTCTCGATATTCAGTATGAATGAATCCACGATAGGATTGTTCATCTCTGTCATTTATGATCATCTTTTGTATTCATTACTGTGATGCCATTTCTTTTCCTCTCTTCTTGGCTCATCTATTGCATGTTACTGATGTGTCTGGATCCCTGCTGTTTGGAACATTTTCTATAATGGATGGTTCTACCATAATCACGTTGAGGTTCCATTATTAATGGGAGTTCTTGATGATGCTTTCCCATTTCATTCAGTGATTGAGGTAGGATTGACATTAATGCATACTATTAAACTTCTCTATTTAAGATCTACGTTCCTTAACAGGGATTCATGTTTAAAACATGTATTTATGGTATTTCAATCATATTTAAACTTCTCAATTGATCATAACTTCTTTTGTTTATACTAATGACACTTTGACAAAATTTACATTGAATTTGACAACTTGCAACTTTTGCAATTTTGACAATTTTGCATTATGAATCCAAAACATTCTAAAATGACCCAAATAGGTCTTAAATGAACTTATTAGACCAAAGCCACACTAAACTAATCAATTCTCAAACTAAGACATCATTATTGCATTGGAGGTCCTGATAGGTCTTGGGTTCTCCTACACGATATGACTGGGGAAGAAAAGATTCAATTTCCCCTTCATTGGAGGGTAGAAATAGGAAACCATATTTGAAATCTCTTGCCTGATGTTTTTCAATCTCTCTACATTGTCTTTTTTTGGAACAGTTCTAGGCTTCGTTCATTTCACTTTAGGTTTCTTGAACACTTGGCAAAGGCAGTTAAACTTGTCAATATAAGCCTACCCCCATCTACACTACTATCTTTTAATTGATCACTCTTTCCTTTATGTATTTCTTGTATACCAATAACTTACCTTTATCTTCTTCAATGGCTTGCTTCATTTTCACCTTAGGTTTCTCAATCATCAAGCCTGAAATCTCAACAAGAGCATTTAGGATTCCACTTTTATCTCTAACCATTAGTACCTCAAACATAGGTTCTTGATCAATTTTAATTCTCTCTACCACAATAAATAAATCATATCTAACCTCCAATACCTCCTTGATAAATGTCTACAATTAATGAGCATATTCTTCACCTGAAAAATAGAAAAGGAAATCATTACCTCTATTGTTTTTGTAACATCATTTTCACAGCTACGTTTGTATAATCATCTCCATATCCTATATGCACCTCTCATTTTTCATTATACCCTTGTACATCTTAACTTTCATCTACTCCACTTGTAAATGCACACTTGCACATATTGTTAAAAAAAAATTGAGTCTCAATGGACACAATTTCATTAATTTGTTCCTCATCCTTGCATGGCTTAGACTCTTCCATAATCAATAATTACTTTCTAATTTGTTGTTCCTCTATACTCTCTTGCCCTCTTCTCTTCAGAATGATCTTCTTGATGGGCATATTTACCTTTTTTCTTATTGGCCAATGCAAACCATTTTCTTAGATTTCTCTCTCAATTAAGTAATTATTACTTCTCAAGATTCATTCTTTCTTCCATTTCCTCCAAGGCTTCTCTCATCTCTTTTATCTCTTGTTCTATATTCATTTGTTCTTTCTACTCCTTTTTCTTTTGCATCTCCCTTTCCTCTCTTCTTTTCTCTTATTTCTTATGTGCTAACTTCGTACTCTACAAGTCTCCATGGACTATTCTCTTCCACACATCCATTCTCCCTTTAGAAGCATATTTCACCTCACTTCTTATTATCTTTGTGATACCTCACCTTAAGCATCCTTATTTTACCTTAGCCTATTCTTTTGGTATCCAAGCTCTTCCCTTCAACTTGTTAGAAGCAAAGACAACACAAAATTCCACACCTTCTTTGCCTAAATATTTAGGCTCTAACACCAATCTGATGAAAAGAAGGGATAGAAACATTCCAAAAACTCACCAAAAACCAATCCTTCAATCCTACAAACATCCAATAGTGTTTCTTTCTCTCAAGCCTTCAAACCTCATAATATCCCTTCAAAGAGTGTTTTTCCACCATAACTTTTGAGGTAGACATGGTAGAAAAAATGTACAAATATTGTTCCAAATAACCTATTGGACTTTACTCAGCCTATCTTAGAATCAAAGTAGGGTAATTTGAATCAAAAATTGAATTTCCTTCTTTCAATTAGGCCTAAAAGGCTAATTTGGGACTTAGTACACTAGGACTTGATAACAAAAAGAGGGATCCAAGGATTTCTAATCATTTCTTGACCCCGATAGGGTGCTCACACGTCTAATAACATGATTCACTCACCAACCATGCATTTCTCAACTTATTTTGTAAAAATGGCCATAGTTTTCATGGTTTGTTTTAACCCTAGGCAAAATTGGCTCAAGTTTCAATAAATCAAAGATATCACCTTTAATACATCATGAAATTTAACCAAACAAGAAGTGAAAATATATAGAACAATCATTAAAATCATATATCTATCATTAATACCATACAAAGAAATGTAAGTCTATACATGCATCATACAAAGATCTACAAAATGTAGGAAGACGCAAAATTTTCATTATGAAATGAAACAAACAATCATACATAACTTTCACACAACACCAAATCAGATTAATTTCTTTGAGTAGATTGTAGATAATATAGCTACAAAATTCTCCTCATATTTTATAAATATCTAATGTTGGAAACAAAATTTATGCCTTTTTTCCTAAAACTAGTAACCTAGGTACAAATTGAGGCAAGTTTCAGTAAATTTACAATAACTTTCAAAATAATCAATTAATGGACACAAAACCAAATTATAATGAGATTTAGTTCATCCCTCTATCAAAAAAAACTAATCTCAAGACTATACTTGTCTATACCAATTTTATACCATGTGATGGAGCAGAAATATTACAGGAGAGAAATATCGAAATGGTATCCATATTGATTCATATTTCATTCACCTCTTTAACCATCCCAACTCCAACATAGAGATTATTATTTAGAGCTTTTATTTTTGCTATTATAATCACATTCCAATTTCCCAACTAACCATAACTTCTTTTTTAAAACTAATGGCACTTTGACAAAATTTATTGCATTTGAAAACTTACAACTTTTACAATTTTGACAATTTTGCATTGGGACTCCATTTTTTTTAAATGACTCAAATTAACCTTAAATAACCTTGTTAGACCAAAACTGCACTAAACTAATCAAATCCCAAACTAAGACCTCATTATTACATTGGAGGTCCTAACAGGTCTTGGGTGCTCCTCCAGCATTCATGCCCCAGGGAATTGATCAACTGGTATAGCCAGGCTTGCTAGTTTGATCATTGTTTTTGTTTTTTGTCATGAAAAATTGATTACTTAGTATAATAATATTTTCTAGTATAATCATTTTTTCTTCTATAAATTAATCAAACAATAGAACACATCTTGTTGTCCAATAGAATATGTACCTTTCATGGATCACTCATTATAATACAACTTCGTAGCCACTAGAACCCATGTTGTACACGTGAATCACCCAACATACCGAAATCTTGTTGGTTAGTAAAATTCATGCTTCTCCATTGACCCCTATCATAACATAACTAGCTGATATTTCAACTATTGACCTCCTTTTCTCGTCTCAAATTAGTGTATTATCTTGTCCCTTTCTAGAAGTTGGCTTATACTTTTTTATCCACAATTTGTGAGAATGATGTCAGTGATGGAAATAATTTTGATATTGAGATGTCTTCAACTAGTTGGATTGTAGTTTTTTATATTCATAAATTATCTTTTAAGTTTATTTTATTTATTTTCCTTTATATATATTGCTTTGTTTTTTTGGGGGTTTTTCCTTATTTAGTATATCTTACTTTGGATATTCTTATTTTATTTGATAAGATACTAAGCTTGAGAGAGTACTTCTCTTGACTTAGTGACATGTTATCATAAGTATGTCTTTCTCTTAGTTTCTTTTATATACTTTACCATGAGTATGAGCATAAGTTCATGTACCTTTACTAAAATGGGGGATAAATCTAATGTTGTTATTTGTATACATTTATAGGTTTACACTCTATTTGGGCCCCTCATTTAGTGTTATTTCTCCTAGATCATTTTTAGCATGTTTAGGCCTTATCCTATTGTATAATTTAATTATTAATCCCACAACTCAATTATCTTGATATATTAATTTTGATACTATGTGAGAGATTATATTCTAGATACTCATAACTTTGTCACCCTTTTTTCTAGTCAATGTTTTGTGGACTAGAGTGTTCAACATCCTAGACATTATAAAATTGATCCAAGATCAATTTTGTGTGACTTTTCAACTTCATCATTCATGATACAATATTTATCTTTTCTTTTGACCACTAGTTGCTAGATTACATTCAAACATAGCTCATGAACCCTTCATAAAGCACATCTTCTATCTTTCAAAAGGTCTAAGAAGGCAATTTTAATGATCCCATATTATCAAGAAAGTATTTCAAATATGATTAAATATATATTAAGAAGTAAAGTACCAACAATATAAATTCATGTATGATTTCATGTTGATTATGTTTTATTTTCATTTATTACATTAGCAAATAAAAAACATGTCTATATAACATCGGTCATTGCCAATATTTTAATTCCTCATATATAGTTATTTTAATTCAATATTTCGATTATTATTTTGCCTCTATACTATTAAATATAAGCTCTATTTTTCATCAATCATAGTCAATGTCAAGGTTTCAACACCCACACAGACCTTAACAGGGAAATCCATTATATAGCACAACCATTTTTCATGCTTTCATAGGTGTAAGTTCAAATATGACTGCAAAGATCACTATAGGTATGCATAGTAGATAGTGAATAATCATATTTTGAGCAAGTCAAAATACATGGATTGGGTGTAACATCCAACAATGTACAACACTTTTCGGTTTTATTATGGATAGATGAATCCAAAAATCCTCTTTATTATGGATATGTAACTTTCTTTGTGCAAAAACAACCTTAAAATAGGGCACCTAGTAACCATGTTTGGAACTTCTAGGCTCAATTTATGGTAACAAGTTTCTTTATACATTCTTTTTCTAGATCTCACCTAATGTTATTATTTTTTGTTTTTTACTATTGCTAAAAGTCATATTTTTTCTATCATTTTTCCTAGTTAATTCACACAAACTTCACAATATCAAATTCTTTATAACTAAGGAACATACTTCAAGTGGTCAACTCTTATATCAAGTCTATAGATAGCCTATTTGTGTTCCAGTTCTTTTCTATGAAAATTTGAGATCATATTTTGCATCCATAGTCATATGATATTATTTCCATATATATCAATACCTAGATGGCCCAATAGCTAGGGCATATCTTACATCTTTCTTTACTTTTATTTGTGTGCATTCTTCCTATGTGGTACTTAAAATGGGTGTTTGTGTAAAAGGGATCTTTTACGTAGCACATTCATCACCTAGGTCCTAATTATACATCTTAGTTAAGTTTAAATAGGACACACTAGGACCTAATATCCTTTATAGAAGTTTAGTTTTTACGTGATCTTATATTATCACTTGTATTTCTTGTGTCCAAGGTTATCATGTAAGGTATCTCAAGTAATAAGATTAAGGCAATATAATAATCTTATCGAATCTTATGTTTAGCTCAAGGCCTACATAACTCTAGGGGGGCCACTTTGTAATATTATATTATATAATTAATGTCTTACTAATAAGAAATTTACATCCTTCAACATAATAGTATTATTACTTCATTGTTGACATCTTTTTGTCTTTCATGAGGTGCTTAATTCCAACCAATCTTTCGTAGCATAATTTATTGTATACCAACTTTTGAAACTTCATTTGTGAGATATCCTTTATAAATGAGTGCCTAAAATGAAGTCATAGTATAGACTCATCTTTGCATACTTTCATTAAATTTACATCATCTGCATTCTTTTCTCCCTAAGTGGTATTTTACCTAACTAGATTATGTTGTATGTCATACTCATATGTTAGGATTAGTGAATTCCTACTAAAATTATTATAGAGGTCTTAGTTGTCAATGAAATATTATCTCATCTTATTTAATTCTCATGTCAAATGTATTTATATTAGGTTATCTCATATTAGGATTTAAACATATGGACCATGATTTGGTCTAACCATATGTCTCACTTTACCTTTATAAGAAAGACTCTTGTACATCTTTTATAATAATATTTGTAAATCATATGATAAAATATTAATTTTAACCAAGCTCATTTTATGTCATTATGTCTTATAGAAGGTTATCATTTATTTTGTAGGTGAGCCTATGGGAAGTGTGTGGTAGAATATTTGATACCAAATCTAACGTTATTTGGACTATTCATTAAGTATTCAATATTTTTATTAATTCTTATGTCCATTAACCTCCTTTATGCATTACTCCTTTAGCATAAATATATTTTATTCTATTCGAGTGCTCCCAGTTTTACGTAACTAGATTAATCCAAATTAAATATATTTTACTAATTGAACTAATACACATCAAAATTGATGTACTTGAATGAACTCTAACATCAAAATAATTTAATTTTTATACTACATTCATAAAAGACATAGAGTTGATTTCAAACTAGAAATATGATATAAATGTGTAAAAATATATGATGAATGGAGACCATGATTTTATTTTATTTAGTGAAGGTGTTGGATGATTGCAAGATGGAAATACTTCTAGGACTAGGTTTACATTATCTTAAATTATGCTACTTTTTGAAGCGATAAAAATAAGTTGAGTTCCATCTCTCTCACATGTGCTCATGTTCTCCAAGGTATGGTCTTATTTGTTTAAGCCAAGTAGTTTCCTCTCTAGTATAGTCAAATACAACATCATAACACATTTAGTAATGTGGTTGAGTCCTATTCATTTATGAAAAAATATCTCATGCTTGATATAGTAAGCTTTGCTTACTCTTGTAGTGATAATGCCTTAATATGAAAAACTTGGTACTTGATGCACATTTAGCAATCTTCCTCAATCAATACCCTAAGTTGACTCAACAATAATGTATGGAAACTATAATGTGGGGGCATATGTAGATTGTTATAGCAATTGAGTTCTATGATGTGAAAAGTAGATGGAAATTTTAGATATCTAAAAATAGGTTATAGATATCTAGGGAGAATGTCTTAGTGGAAGATGGATGCTAGCTTTCTTCTTGTTGATCAATCCCTTTCATAAACTGTATTTGTTGACTCTATCTAACTATAAGAAGTGAATTAAGGATTTGGATTTGTAAAAGACAAAGTTTTGAGATGTCTAAAAGTAGGTTATATATAGCTAGGGAGAGTGTCCTGATGGAAGATGGATGCTAGCATTTTTCTTGTTGATCCATCCCTTTCACAAACATTGTTTGGTTCTATCTAACTATTAGAAGTGAATTAAGGTTTTGGATTTGGTAGAGACAAGTTTTTTAGTAGGAAATGTGTCATTTGAATTTAGGGGACACTAGTACATATGGTCCTTTCAAGAGGTTACAAGCATAATATGTTGACATCCAAGATTAAGACAACATAAAAAGTGTTTGTATAAGTGTAACAAGAATTATAAATAAATAAGAAATAATTGCATTCAAATGATTAACATTCTAAAAGAATCAAAATAATTAATTTTTTTTTTTTAAATAAATAATAAAATTAAAAAGATAAAATTAAAAAATTATATATTTAATAAATACTTTTCAACCAAAAATAATAATAACTTTTTTTAATTGCAGACTAATTGATTTATTTTCTTGTTATTTCCTACCCTTCAAACTGTCCTTAAGAAAGAAAGAAAACACACTTATTACCCACAATCCTTATGCATCTTTGTCAATATTAGAATACCATTTCAATGGTTAATACGTACTATTTTAAAATCATTTATTTTTAATATATCATTTCAATGCTTAAATCATACTATTTTGAAAACATTCTGTCTCGTCACAATTTCTATAAGAACATTTTACTACTAATACCCAAAGCTATGCTGGTAAAATAAAAGTTTTTTCTCTCGCAAAATTCCTAATTATAGTTTTTTCTTCTTGATTTACTTACATTTTTGCCAAAATGTGCCTTTGTTTTGCCTGTGGCATCTGTTAGAAAGAAGATTTCATCTTTGGCGGTCAGTTCCTAGGCTCAGTAGTCGCTGCATCATATGCTCTGCTTTGTCGGCATCTTCTTTCTTGTGGCTTTATCAAGGTCTGATGTCATTGCGGGTTCTTTGTCAGCAAGGTAGGTGTTAGGGAGTTTTTCTGGTGGACAGCAGTTTCTTGTAGATGCCTAGGCCATTGTGGGGGCTACGGGTGCTAGTTTTAGTTTTTCCTGGCTGACCTCTTGGTCTTGCCTCCTGTATTTGTGATTATTTGCAGCTGCGAAGGGGGGTTTTCTTCCTACTTCTTTCCCCTTGAAACATTGTCGAAGCAGGTTTTATAAATAAAAATATAATAGCAATGCTATTTTTATCAAAAAAAAAAAAAAAAAAACATTCATATTCCCACGTTTTTTTTCACAAAATATAAGTGATTTTTCCAAAATAAATTCCTACTCGGAGTTTTTAAACTTATGTCGACAAAAAGCATGATTGATTGCTTTTCCAATTTTTCGTCGAGGATTGAATATCCAAATCATCATACAGTTGATACACGAAGGGGGCGAAAAGTGGCCACGGAAAAAAGTTGAATTTGTCATCATAACGCATTCATGGCCTTCGTTACATGTCGGCACAACAAAATGTCGGTAATAAATAATTTGAAACACTACTGCTAATTATTTAGAGTCGGCACAGTGTAGTAGGAGAAATCGGCGAATTAAAGAAAGAGCCAAGTCAAATTTCACTGCTTTGTCGTTTTGGACGGCAGTTAATCTATATAAACACATCTTCGGAGGAGAATAATAGACGTTTCTGAGTTCCTCTTGTTAAGCAACGTAATTTCATGGGCTTACGTCTTTTGTTTATGCTCATCTTCTGAGATGAGTAGAACCAAATGGCTATTTCTTGGAATAAGTTTAAAATGATTCTGGTTATGATATTATATTTTCAATATAATTTATCATTCTGTTTAAATTTGACTTGTAATTATTAAGGAAAGAGTTTTTAATCGTTGATGACTTATAATTTCAGATAACATTGATTAAAAGTAATATCATTTACATGCATGTGCATCATAATGGAAGAAGTCGGCAACTTAAAGTAATAAACGACGAAACCAAAAGGGACGAATTGTTCTTTTAAAGACATTTTTTTGTCGGTGCTGGCTATCCTCCTTACAAAAATGTATGGAGACAATTTTTTTTTTTCCAGATTTACGAAAATACAGTTATTTGTTTTTAAAATTTTTTAGTTGTTTTTGATTCAGAATGAACAGATCATGAAAAACAGATCCTGAAATTTTCGTAAAAATCCATGGTATTTTCAGATTTTTCAAATGTATACATCGATACATTCCTTCGAAAGAATAGCCGCATCCTTTTTAGTCGAAACATTTTTAGCCCGCGTACAACCATCACGGTTTTTTCTCACGCTCGGTTTTGTCTCACTGCGTAAACTGGTTTTCAGAGCAGTTTCTTTCCAACCCAAATCAGCGTTTAGTTTTCAAGATGTTTCGTACCATGGAAATCTTTGGTGTGTTAATCCTCGAGTCCAGATTTACAATTCCGCAGCGCAGTACAATTTCGAAAAAGTTAAAGGAGTAAATGCACTGCTCAAATCTCCCCATCATACCGACAACCAAGGACATATTAAATCTGAAACCATCGATTAAATCTGAAATAGTTTTGTATCTTTTAGACCAATTCTTTCAATGCAGCTTTAGACCGAAATAAAATTTATTAATTTATGTCTTTAATACCACCTCCTTGGTGTAGCAAATCAATTACCTTTCAGCCAATATGAATTAATTAACAAACCATTTCTAAAAATCATTTTCTCTTAATTAAAAATTGTATTTTCTTAATACTATTTTCCATAGGTCAAAAAAATTGTATTGAAACTTCATTTTGCTAAAATATAATTTGGTTTGTATAAACAAGACTAAGAAAGAGTTTTTAATATATGAGATGATTAAGAATAGTTATTAGATTTTTAAACTATCTTAGTAAAGGTAATTATAATTTTCAAATCGTGAATCATATCCAATCTCCATTTGCTATATCACATTTACACACGTTATTTCTCTGCATTGCACATATGTTTTTCTGGGGCACGGCTCAAAATGGTATCTGTCACATGCAATTGATGGCCTTGACGCCTTCTCTAAGGGTCCGTTTGGAACACGGCATACAAAATGCTGGATATAGTCACTTTTGGAATATGTTGCAATTCTGGAATATACATATCCTCAAAATGATATCCGGAATATGTGTTCGACCTGTTTGGTTCACTTGGAAGATGATTGAGAAGATATATTTTCCGCGTTTGGGTGCCGCATTTTGGAATTGGAATATGCACTGAATGAGAATTTGTTTTATTAATTTCTTTATAACAATTTGTGATTTTTTCAAATGTTATGATGTTTTTCACATTTTGTTCATGTTTTTGAATATTTATTTTATTTTTGTAATAAAATAATATTATAATATTTTATTTTATTTTTGAATACTTATTTTATTTTATTTTATTTCATTTGTATGCGATTTTGAATATTTATAATATTTTGAAATAAAATTATGTTTATAAGTTTTTAAAAATTTTAACATTTTGTATAACTTTAAAAAAAAATAAAAAATTCTTATACAAATTTATAAAGTATGTAGACCCAAAATACACAAGTCATCATTATAAACAAGTAATTTATTTTATTATTTATTTTTTACAAAATGTTGCCAACCCAGCTCAATAGGAGCACCAGTAGGAAAGAGTCGGGTGGAGAAAATCTCCGGTCTAGCCCCACAAAGTCATGAGCTGATATAAAATTACAACTTGAATGAGGCATTCCTCATTACATAATGCAGATATGAATTACATGTTGAATGAGGCATTCCTCATTTTACATAATGCAGATACAGTGTTACAACTTGAATGAGGCATTCCTCATTTTACATAATGTAGATACAGTGTTACAACTTGAATGAGACATTCCTCGTTTTACATAATGCAGATACAATGTTATAATTTAGTCTGATGAGTCTTTGACGCTCTGTCATGCCCGAACTCTTGTTTTTGTTTCTAGACACTGCATACATAGAACATACAACTACTTTGTGCTTTTGTTAGTACACCAATGAATTACATTCAGTTGCTAACTTTTGTATGAGTTTTAAAAAAAAAAATTATTAATTATTATTACCTTCTATGACCTCCTTTGATTCTTACCTGAATGATCCACGCTTGTCAAGATCAAAACACGACCAATTAAATGAGTTTATACATGATATATCTCTGTTAACCTCAAAATTCCTCTACAAACCTAAGTTAGAATTCTACAAAGCAATAACCATGAAAACAACGTTAAATCATGTGACTGATAGCAGATTGGGGCTCACCTAAGCCATAAACATGAAAATTTATTGTGAAAAAATATGTGGACCATATATATGTGCACTTGGGGCAAAGAGGAGTTACGCCATATCCATATTAAAATATTTAGTTACAATATCAAAATACAAAACTGACTAATTCCTGAGCTCATCTCCGCATATTACAATATCAAAATACAAAACTGACTAATTCTTGAGCTCATCTCCACATATGGTCGCAAAATAGATATGCGATTACAATATAGAGAAGGCATCGTAAAAATATAATTTCAGCATTTGCCCTAGCTTGACAACTTTTGCACTCAGATCTTAGATTGTGGATGAGTGGAAATGGGTGGATATCTGGATCATGGATGACTGGAGATGAGCGGATAGATGTAGATGGGTTGTCATCGACCCACCTAAAGTATCCACAATCGTTATGGCCCTATGATGCCCAATCTACATTAGTTTTTATAATATAATGAATAGTATTTACATTACAAACATTAAATATAATGAATAGTATTTACATTACAAACATTAAATATATACACATTAGCAACCTTTTTTCTGTTTGGACAACACCAAAATTGTCATCCAGGGTTGATCACTGTCCGTGAAATCTTCAACTGGCACTGCCCACCACCACATGGACAGCTTGGCACATTGAGAAGAGTCATCAAGCCGATATCAATAATTCACCTATATCAACAATCCCAAAATTAAACAAAATTCATTGAGAAAAACAAAAAGTTGCAAGGTTGAATCAACCATAATGAGTTATGACATATTGTAGTGTTGTCGTGTTATATTTAATGTTGTCATGTTATATGTAATATTGTCATGTCAACAATGCGTTATGACAAAAGAAGTGGGCAACATGGATCCTCCCAATAAAATGTATAATCAAAACTATTTAGTTTCTGTTTGAAAGTTAGTGGAACAATCAACAGTTTAAGAGCCTAATAATATTAGTTTTCAAGTGTATTTTAATGCTTGCAATACCTGACTATATCAACTTCTCTAGCA
The DNA here is from genome assembly GCA_027943335.1 of Chamaecyparis obtusa. Lineage (NCBI taxonomy): Eukaryota > Viridiplantae > Streptophyta > Pinopsida > Cupressales > Cupressaceae > Chamaecyparis > Chamaecyparis obtusa. The sequence goes on along the minus strand of BSBK01000123.1, from coordinate 314,994 downwards.
ATCCTAACTGATTGATTGGCAATAATGTAAAGTGTTGCAATCCTTCAAGTCTCGCAAAGGGAGATGCTTCATGATTTTTTGTAGTTTGTTACAAGATGTAGCTATAATCAATATAACAATAGACCTGCTAGTTGCTTTTGAGAAGTCTTAATACCAATAGACTGTCATACCATTTGGATTTTTTAAACCAAAGTGATTGCCAATTTTTCAAGAGTCGTGTGGAGTTTGGACTGTAGGAGGACGTGGAAGTGTGGGAAAAGGCATAATGGAGAGAGTTTAAATAAATTTGGACTCCTTACCAACTACATTAGCAAGAGAAGAAATGGACCTCCGTAACAATGAAGAATATTCTAAAATTTAATATGGAACTAGCTGCTAGCTGTCAAGGAGATTGTGGAATCTATTGTATGCAGTCTTGAAGTTGTACAAGTCAGCAAGGGAAAAGGATTCAATAGCTTAATGTGAATAAGTATGCAAATAGAAAGGTATTACACAGTATAAATCATTTGAACAGACTGATCTCTACTTAAAAAGCTTGCAATCATATTTGTAATATCTTTTCAAGTATTTGAAGGTCGGCAATATCTATTATTATTCCCATTATATTCAATTTTGTGAATGGCCCAACTGCAAATATTATTGCAAAATAACTTGAATGGAATTTCTTGTCTATCAGAGCATGTTGTATCTGCTCTAAGTTTTGCAATGAATGGTTGTAATCTCTACCATACTTGCTTTATCTGCATTCTCAAAAAAAGCATCTGCAAACATTATTGCAAACTTGAAAACAGAAACAGAAACACATATTCTATTATGCATGCAAAGCATTTGACATAATAGCTCCGTTACAAGAAGTGGAAAAAAAAAGAAAATGGTTAGCAACCAGGGGTAGCTCTCTACAAAGGCTTTAACAGCATAGTAGGAAGAAAAAAGGACTAAAAACTTATCATGAGGCACTTATCTCCAGAAGTTTCTCATAAGTTCAATATCAAGGACAGAGAATACAAATTATTTATAACCTAATGTGTAAATGATCCTGAAACAGTTAACAATCAGTAATTACATACAAAAATAATAAAGGCACTTCAAGCATTGCCCGAAAAAGTGAAATGGTATAAAAAGCTTGAAATCCAAATGAAATCAAGACCCACCCCACCCCATTTACCTCCCAGCTCATATAACCGAGACCAACCAACCCAGATACACTGGCTGGTTCCATACACTGTTTGCCGGTTTGCGAACTTGTTTGGATCGTCTGGAGGAGCATGGGAAGCCAAACCGCAGTTCATATGTCTTGCCTCGTCTAAGATTCAATATATGCTAGAACTTATAAACAAGTAGTATACATTTCTTTTCTATAATTTCATGTTTCCAATAATGTTTTGTCAACTAGATCATGCACACTATTTGTATATGGTGTACTTTTATGTATTATTTAACATTTATAATTCTATGTACCAATTTATTTTGGTTGCATTGTTTCTTAATCTCATATTCATTGCTCAATAGTTTGAGAATAACTAGACAAGTGTTGACATATTGCATGTATGTGATAAGTATATAGTTATAGTTCTCTTGGGCTCATATTATTTTATCTAGTCAACAATAATATCTTTTCCATTTGAACGTTATCAATGTATTTAGGCATTAAACCAAATGGCTATTACTTGGAATGATCTTAAAATGATTTTGGTTATGATATTATCTTTTCAATATAAGTTATCATTCAGCTTAAACTTGACTTGTAATTATTAAGGGAAGAGTTTTTAATCGTTAATGATTTGTAATTTCAGATAACATTGATTAAACGTAACATCATTTACATGCATGTGCACCATAGTAGAAGAAGTCGGCAGCTTAAGGTAATAGACAATGAACCGAAAGGGACGACTTGTTCTTTTAAACACGTATTTAGCTGAGGCACTGAGTAAGATATCTTTATTAGTTCATTCTTCATTTGGAAATTTAGTGTCCCTTGTTGGACTTGATGAACAAGGTAATTAGATAGGCTTATTGTTTTGTTTATTTTCAATCCTCTAGGACTGGCAAAGATAATGGAGCACTTCAGCCTAAATTTTGTATGAAAAAAGACTAGCTTCATGAAATTATGACAGGGGAAGATGGCATTTCGCATTGAGAGCATTCTTTGTAGGGCAAAAAATGTGTCATTTGGTTACCATTTTCTTCTAGATAATCTAGACAAGTTTGCAAAAGAATGCTAGAAATTTCAACTTGTGATACAATGGAAAGAACTCTTGGATAATTGATGGTTATAATAAACAACTTGTTAATCGAATTTCATGGAAATGTTTTTTATTATTGATGTATCATGATAATCACTTTTCTCATAGAGAAAGATCAACGGGAAATTGTGAAAATAATTTATGAAAGATTAATGCATCATTCTTTTATTCTCCTCACTGATTATTTTAATTCTATAACACTTAGATTTTGGTACATGACAGTTGATGAGATTCTATGTAATTCTTTTTTATATGTTATTGAGGTTAGATTTTGGTATGTTTTTTCTAAAGCTTGAGTCAATTATTGAGGAGAAATTAGTTTAGCAATTGAAAATCCTTTTGTTAATATTGTCTCTGAGTGTTATAGATGTAAGAGATTTGCACATGCACATATGTGTGTGTCTGCATGTACACATACACATATATGTAGATTTGTACATGGACATATAAATGTACATGTGTACACAGATATGCATATACACACATAAGTTTCAACACATGCACATAATAGAAAAAATATTTTTATTTTGATATGTAAAAAACATAAATAATTTAATGGAATTAAATTTCCACAATCCATTAGAATTTCAAATAATAGTTTATAGTTTCAATTGTATAGTTATTTTTAGTATAGATCATATCCATCAAAATAACTGTACAATCAAAACTAGAAGTTGTTATTTGAAACATAAATTGTAATACCCTCCCAAGTGACACTTGTGTTTATCTAGCGTAATTGTGTTCTAGGTGGTTTGCAAGTGTTCTAAGTAACTATGGTAATTTGATTCTTACTATTTTGGTTATTAACCGCTTACATATGATGAATAGTTATTATAACTAATGATAACTCAATATGTATTAGAACCGGGATTTTATGGGGTGGGATATTATTTATGACAAAGATAAGTAATATATTCTCATTATGGAGATACCCAAATATCATTGTTATTACTATTATGAAGCTAGGTTATTGTTAGTTTAAATTATGCTATGAAAATATTAACAATAAAAAATTAATTAGTTTTGGATGTCATTGACTAATATCGTTTAATAACAATATATGTGATGTGATATTAAAATGTTTAATTTATATTGATTTATAAATTTTACAAATCATGTGTGTGTGTGTGTGTGTGTGTGTGTGTGTGTGTGTGTGTGTGTGTGTGTGTGAGAGAGAGAGAGAGAGAGAGAGAGAGATTAAATGACTTTGGAAGGATTTAGGAAAGTTAATAAATAAATGAAATATTTATAATATGTATTTATAATTGGAATATTTCCTATTTTGTCCAAGAGCTATTGATGCTCATGTAATGCCAACTTCTAATTCAATCTTTTACTTCTAATTTTTTAGCCAATAGGCTATTTGTGAGAGCTTTGCTCCCTAAAAATATTTGTTTGATGGAAAATTGTCAGCCTCTTTGCCATAGTTTTAGTTTTCTAGCTGTGAAAATCACTTCGGATTTCTTTTCTATTGTTTTGGCAAGTTACCTTTTTTTTTCCATTCTTATCCCTATTTTTTCTTGGAAACCATAAGTTTTTTTAGTATCTTCTATCATAGTGTTTTCTCATTCTTGGAAATAGCTTTATCTTATGACTTAACCCTATCAAAGCATGGACATGATATTTTTAGAATAATTACTTTTTGAATTTTTTACACTAACAAAAGGAATTTTAGCAACTTTGAGAAGATTTTTTTAACCGTATAACATTGGATTTTGAGTTTTTATTTTGTTTTGCAAGGTAGAAATTTCGATGTGATTGGTTCTTCTAAATTTGGTTGTTAATGGTTGATTTATTTGTTACCCATTGTCAATACTTTAGCAAGTTCATATTATTTTAGGAAGCAAAAGTTTTCTATTTAACTCTAAATTGTGTTATTTTTTATTTATTTAAAATAAAGAAACACAAATATATTTTCTAGCACAAGATTTTTTCTTTGTGGGTCTTCTCTAAAAAATGTATTGTGTTATATCTTTGAAGTGTTAAGATTATCTGAAAATCCAGTAGTTGTAAAATCTGATCAAAAGTTGAAAAGAGGCATTTTGTTTCTTTTATATAGTGAAAAATTTTGGATATTTTTTTTATGTTGTTCTAAACTTGTTTTCTAGGGTTGAAAGGTATGCTTAAAATCTTATATGTTTTCCTGTTCAAATCAGATTAGGTAAATACCATAAATTTATAATGACAAGGAATGTTGATTACAGAAATGAGTTGGAGATGATTGATGGAATTATTGCTTGTTGTATGTTTTTGTAGTGTTTGAGCCGTGGAAGTATCTAGAGTCTGAGAGAAAGGTAAATTTTAAGAATAAATTCATATTACAGGTGATTTGATCCTTCTGGAGAGGATGACAGAATGCAGAAAGATGTGCATGCATGCTGACATATATCAAAAGGCCAATGTGGTTACTCCAGAAGAAGTTCTATTGATGCATGACTATGCAAGGCGAAAATTTTTGCCTAGAATGCATTATTACTGCAAATGGATTGACTAGAGCTACAATCTATCAGGAGGCGGTTCAGATCTTTGGATTGTATATTACTTCATTTAGGATTTTCACTTATTCTTTCATGAATTGTAAGAGTTCTATCGACTAACTGTTGCATGTACAAAAGCATGTGACTGCTAGTTTTATTTGATGCAAGGGATGCTATAGTTTCTATTTTGAAAAGACGTTTCAATTGCTTGTGAGGAGCAAGAGGATTCTAGTTTCTCTTATAACAAAAATAGTGGGATGGTCATGCACATTAGTGTGGGGGCCATCAGACCTATGCATGGGTCTGACAGCGAATGTGGCGTGGTTTTTATGCTGTTATGCGATATGGAGAAAACGAGGGGGAAAACGTGGGCTGAGTGGGAGGTCGCCTTCTTCCTGGTTGAATGTTGGTATGAGGGGGAGAGATAGGGCGGAGATGATCTATGACTCAATTGATGATGTATTTTTTCGTAAAACCTTGTCATTTCATATAGGAACTTCGTTGGAGATATGGATTTCTCGATATTCAGTATGAATGAATCCGCGATAGGATTGTTTATCTCTGCCATTTATTTTCATCTTTTGTATTCACTACTGTGATGCCATTTCTTTTCCTCTCTTCTTGGCTCATCTATTGCATGTTAATGATGTGTCTGGATCCCTACTGTTTGGAACATTTTCTATAATGGATGGTTCTACCATAATCACATTGAGGTCCCTTATCCATGGGAGTTCTTGATGATGCTTTCCCATTTCATTCAGTGATTGAGTTAGGATTGACATTAATACATACTATTAAACTTCTCTATTTAAGATCTATGTTCCTTAACAGGGATTCATGTTTAAAACCTCTATTTATGGTATTTCAATCATATCTAAACTTCCCAACCGATCAGAACTTCTTTCTTTTGTTAATACTAATGACACTTTGACAAAATTTACATTGTATTTGACAACTTGCAACTTTTGCAATTTTGACAATTTTGCATTATGAATCCAAAACATTCTAAAATGACTCAAATAGGTCTCAAATGACCTTATCAGACCAAAACCATACTAAACTGATCAAATCTCAAAATAAGACATCATTATTGTATTGGAGGTTCTGATAGGTCTTGGGTTCTCCTGCACGATATGATTGGGGAAGAAAAGATTCAAGTTCCCCTTCATTGGAGGGTAGAAATAGGAAACCATATTTGAAATCTCTTGCCCGATGTTTTTCAATCTCTCTACATTGTCTTTCTTTGGAACAGTTCTAGGCTTCATTCATTTCACTTTAGGTTTCTTGAACACTTGGCAAAGGTAGTTAAACTTGTCAATATAAGCCTACCCCCATCTACACTACTATCTTTTAATTGATCACTCTTTCCTTTATGTATTTCTTGTATACCAATAACTTACCTTTATCTTCTTCAATGGTTTGCTTCATTTTCACCTTAGGTTTCTCACTCATCAAGCCTGAAATCTCAACAAGAGCATTTAGGATTCCACTTTTATCTCTAATCATTAGTACCTCAAACATAGGTTCTTTATCAATTTTAATTCTCTCTACTACAAGAAATAAATCATATCTAACCTCCAATACCTCCTTGATAAATGTCTACAATTAATGAGCATATTCTTCACCTAAAAAATAGAAAATGAAATCATTACCTCTATTGTTTTTGTAACATCATTTTCACAATAGTGTGCTACATTTGTATAATCATCTCCATACACTATATGCACCTCTCATTTTCATTATACCCTTGTACATCTTAACTTTCATCTACTACAATTGTAAATGCACACTCCACATATTGTTAAAAATAAAATTTTGAGTCTCAATGGACACAATTTCATTAATTTGTTCCTCATCCTTGCATGGCTTAGGCTCTTCCATAATCAATAAATACTTTCTAATTTGTTGTTCCTCTATACTCTCTTGCCTTCTTCTCTTCAGAATGATCTTCTTGATGGGCATATTTACCTTATTTCTTATTGGCCAATGCAAACCATTTCTTAGATTTCTCTCTCAATTAAGTAATTATTACTTCTCAAGATTCATTCTTTCTTCCATTTCCTCCAAGGCTTCTCTCATCTCTTTTATCTCTTGTTCTATATTCATTTGTTCTTTCTACTCCTTTTTCTTTCACGTCTCCCTTTCCTCTCTTCTTTTCTCTTATTTCTTATGTGCTAACTTTGTACTCTACAAGTCTCCATGGACTATTCTCTTCCACACATCCATTCTCCCTTTAGAAGCATATTTCACCTCACTTCCTATTATCTTTGTGATACCTCACCTTAAGCATCCTTATTTTACCTTAGCCTAGTCTTTTGGTATCCAAGCTCTTCCCTTCAACCTGTTAAAAGAAAAGACAACACAAAATTCCACACCTTCTTTGCTTAAATATTTAGGCTCTAACACCAATTTGATGAAAAGAAGGGATAGAAAGATTCCAAAAACTCACCAAAAACCAATTCTTCAAAACTAAAAACATCCAATAGTGTTTCTTCCTCTCAAGCCTTCAAACTTCATAATAGCCCTTCAAAGTGTGTTTTTCCACCATAACTTTTGAGGTAGACATGGTAGAAAAAATGTACAAATATTGCTCCAAATAACCTATTGGACTTTACTCAACCTATCTTAGAATCGAAGTAGGGTAATTTGAATGCAATGCCTCAAAAATTGAATGTCCTTTCAATTAGGCCTAAAAGGCTAATTTGGGACTTAGTACACTAGGACTTGATCACAAAAAGAGGGATCCAAGGATTTCCAATCACTTCTTGACCCCGATAGGGTCCTCACACGTCTAATAACATGATTCACTCACCAACCATGCATTTCTCAACTCATTTTGTAAAAATGGCCAATGTTTTCATGGATTTTTTCAACCCTAGGCAAAATTGGCTCAAGTTTCAATAAATCAAAGATATCTCCTTTAATACTTCATGAAATTTAACCAAACAAGAAGTGAAAATATATAGAACAATCATTAACATCATATATCTATCATTAATACCATACAAAGAAATGTAAGTCTATACATCCATCATACAAAGATCTGCAAAATGTAGGAAGACATGAAATTTTCATTATGAAATGAAACAAACAATCATACATAACTTTCACACAACACAAGTGTAAAAGTCCGCTTTGCAACTTCCCGCCCAAGCTCATTTTTCAAACTACAGGCTCCCATGCATGCCTCCCCTGGGGGAGAATCTGCCCCCCTAGCTAACCCCCCTCTTGGTCCTGATGGACCCCAGGCTATTCCTGTGATTTCCTCTGTCGCGGTCCCAGTGATTGAGTCAACGGGGGAATCTCAAAAAGTGTCCTCTTCTGCCAATACCCCTTTGTCCCCTCCAAAACCCAAATGGAAAAGGGGCCCGTATTGGAGAAGCTCTTCAATCTTTGGAGGCTATTCTGGTGGACTTTGTTCAGACTGAGGAAGGTGTTGAACTGTCGCTCCCAGAGTCAATGGTGAATAGAACGATGGCAGATTTCCAGCTAGCCCAAGTTGGTTTATTCTTTAACTTTTGACGTACCATCAAAATGGTTAGGAAATGGGTGTCTAACCAGTGGAAGATCAAGGGTTCTATCCTAGTTTCTGCTATGCCGGGTAGGCTTTTTCTGTTTAAGTTTACCACTTTGGAGGACTTGTCCTGTGTTCTGTTGGGATCGTGGGTCTATGGAAAGCACTTCTTGGCCCTCACAAAATGGAAACCTGGATTCAATCCAGCGATGGAACTAACAAGAGTGGCCCTGGTTTGGGTCCGTCTCCTTGGCCTCCCACTGGAATATTGGGATGAGCTAGTTTTATAATGGATAGGTGACTCCTTCAACTCATTCATCACAACAGACTAGGTGACCCACTCTAAATCCAGGTTGGTTTTTGCTAGGTTCTGTGTGAATGTTACTCTAAATAAAACCCTACCCAACTTTGTATCTTGAAGTCTAAACTGGGTAGATGGACCCAAGTGCTAGTGTATGAGAATACCTTGTTCTACCAGAACTGTGATAAAAGAGGGCACTCTAGTGATTCTTGCATGACCTCCAAGTTGGGAACTAAAAAAGGGAACAAGGACAAAGGATTGGCTGAGGGTCCACCCCCCATAGATGAAGTGGGAATGGAGGAGTCTAGGCCACCCTTGGTGACTAACGAAAAAAAAACCCTAGCAAAGGATGATTTATCTCTGGAGGAAGGTGAGATCGTCCCCCCTTGGGAGATGGATGTGGGGAACCCTGCTCTCGGCTCTCCTGAACTCCTGCCTACAGAGGAACCAATTCTCCAACCGATGGTGGATCTGGTAAAGAACCCCCTGACGCCCCCCAGAGAGGAGGTTGATTAACCTTATTAAGATAGAACAGCCTACCATTATGGTTTCTCTGGAGCTAAATTCCCCAAAGTTGGATGCTAAACCGCCCCCCCCCCAAAGCTTGAGAAGAAGAACTCATCCAACTCCCTTGATGGTTTGGAGGATGATGATGGGGAATGGAAAATGCAGAAAAAGAAAACCAAACCTAAGAAGGCTGATGTGGGAATGGAAACACCCAGGGGTAGGCCTTCAGACCATGCAAGGAGATCGAGAGGGACCACAAGGGATGTTGTAGGTAAGCAACAAACCCTAGAATCTAGTTTTAAAAGTAAGAAATGATTTGCCTTTCTTGGAATGCAAGGGGCTTGAATAGCTCCCTTAAACAAAATGTTGTTAAACACTACATTTTTTATCATAAGCTTGATGTTCTGCTCATACAAGAAGTTAAGATGTCTGCTAGAAATTTTTCTATCCTTGTACCCAATCTTTGGTCGGGTGTTGCATTACTTTACTCTAAAGTTGTGGGTGCATCTGGGGGCATTGCTACACTCTGGAACCCCAATAGGATAACTAGTCAGCTAGCTACTTCTTCCTCGAATTTCCTAGTTGTCACCTTCAGGAAGAATGGAATTGAATGGATCACTTTTAATATTTATGCTCCTAATACCCAGTCTAGTAGGGCTTCCCTATGGGTTGATCTTGGCCTTCAGCTGGATCAGGACATTTCTGCAAACTTCTTGCTAGCCAGTGACTTTAACACCCCCCTTTATCCCTCGAAAAAGTGTGGGGGACTAATGGACTACTCTGATAGCATGGGGGAGCTGGAAGATTTTATTTCTTCAACAAGTCTTCTTGACATCACTCTGAAAGGGAACCCATTCACTTGGACCAATAATAGGAAGGGACCCCATCTCATCTAGGTGAGGCTAGACCGGGTCATTGCCACCTCTTCATGGGACCTTTGTATGAACTCTACTTTATCTTCCCTCCCTAGAACTATGTCGGATCATAACCCCCTTCTTCTCTATTGGCATGACACCCCTAAGGTCAGCCCGCCCCCCTTCAAATTTGAAATCATGTGGTGTTCTCACCCATCCTTTAGGGATCAAGTGAAATTCTGGTGGGTGACTAATATCAAGGGTACTACCATGTTTAGAATCACCCAAAATCTTGAAGTTATCAGAAGAGAGGTTAAAGGTTGGAGCAAGCATAACTTTGGAGACCTCCGTAAAGAGAAAAAAGAACTGTCTAAAACCTTAGAGTCCCTCTAGGCCCAACTAGCTTCTGGAAGCTACCCGCCCCAGATTCAGGTGGAGGAGGAGTTGACTAGACATAAGTGGCAGGAAATCCTGAAAAAAGAAGAAATCTATTGGAAGAAGAGATCCCAAATCTAGTGGCTTGCTGAAGGGGATAGGAACACAACCTTCTTCCATAGGTCTGCCAGCAACCATAAAAGAATAAATACCATCACTGCTATTAAGGATGAGGGAGGGAATGAAATCAAGGAGAAGGATAAAATCAATCAGGTTGTGGTTAACTACTTTAAGGGGCTATACTCTAATGAGGGTCCTATTTTCCCTAACAACATCCAAAACCAACTCCTGGACCACATCCAAAGTGCTATCACTCTTAGGGATAATGACCAGGTCACAAAATGTGTTTCTGATGAGGAGGTCAAGAATACGGTCTTCGCTATGGGAGCTTACAAAGCCCTAGGGCCGGACAAATTTCCTCCAACATTTTTTCAGGAATATTGGGACATTGTGGGGACTGATGTTACCCATGCTGTCAGAGACTTCTTTAGGATAGGGCACCTCCTCAGATAGCATAATAAAACCTACATTGTTCTTGTTCCAAAACATGACAATCCTACCTCTATGTTGGATTTCAGGTCCATCAGCCTCTATAATACCTTCTACAAGATCCTTAACAAGATCTTGGTTGGTAGAATCAAGCCTCTTCTAGATAAGATTATCAGCCCTACTTAGAAAGGTTTTGTTCCGGGAAGACAGATCCTTGATGCGGCCATAGCCCTCCACGAAATCATCCACTCTATGGACAGGAACAAGGTCACAGGTATGGCCTTTAAATTGGATATCTCTAAAGCTTATGACAAAGTTAATTGGTCATTCCTACTTAAAATTCTAGCTAAAATGGGCTTTAATGATAAGGTTATTCAGATTATACAAGAATGTACCCAAACTGTTAGCTTTTCTGTGCTTGTCAATGGCACTCCTGGTGGCTTCTTCAAACCTAAAAAGGGTCTCAGACAGGGAGACCCTCTCTCCCCCTACCTCTTTATTATGGTGGCTGATGTTCTTAGCAGGAATCTGAGTATGTTGTCCTCTACAAGAAGAATAAAAGGCATCAAACCTGCTTCTACCCTTCATCAGGTTGTGTTGGAACAGTTTGTGGATGACACCTTCCTTTTTGGGTATTCTTTAGTGATTGAGGCCAAACAGTTGAAAAAAATCCTTGAAAGTTATGCCTGGGCTTCTGGATAGTGTATTAACTATCCAAAGAGCCAGTTGTTCTTCTTCAATACCCACATGGAGTTACAAAATAGGGTGCTTCAAATCTTGGGTTGTCTGTCAGCTTTGCTCCCTTCTACCTACCTTGGCCTCCCCTTTATGGTTAAAGAGGTGTCCCAAGACTTCTGGAATTCCATCTTTGAGAGAACCCAAAGGAAACTCCCTAGTTGGAAGGGGAAGATTTTAAGCAATGCTGGTAAACTTCAGCTCGTGGCTTCCACTCTCCAAGGGATCCATGTTTACTTCCTATCCCTCTTTAAGATCAGAAGCAACATGGAAGACAAACTTGAAAGAATTCAGAGAACCTTTCTATGGGCGGGGTCTGAAGAAAAGAAGAGGATGTCTCTGGTTAATTAGGACACTATCTACCTCCCGAAAAGACTGGGTGGGCTGGGACTAAGAAGAATTGGTTTGATGAATAAAGCCCTTACCACGAAAGTGTCTTGGAAACTCATAGAAGGAAAAGCGGACTGGTGTAGTATAATGGAAGCTAAGTACCTCCAAGGACATCCCTATGGGAGGATGTATCACGACAGTGACCTCTAAAGTGGATCCAAACTCTGGATGAACATCTATAAATGCAAGACCCTTTTGTCTAAAGGAGATTTTTGGAAAATTGGAAATGGGAGATCTATCAAATTCTGGAATGACCACTAGATCCTGAATCAACCTAACCTGGGCTACAGATTCAAACCTCTTATGGACTACCTCAGACCTATCCTTGGTAATAGAGCCTCCAACTACATCACTGGAAGGATATACCTAATCGGATAAGAGACAGACCAGACATTCAACATTTGGCCAAGGAACTCATGGAAAACCTGACCAATATCAGAATATCAAGGCTTGATGACTCCATTATATGGGCCCCCCACCCAGGCTGGTACCTTCTTTGTAAAATCTACTTACAATCTGCTTCTGAAGGAGGAGAGTAACCTGGGGGACTAGAAGAAGGTGTGGATCCCTCAGCTCACGCAAAAAATCATTTTTTTCTGGTGGACTCTCATGCATGGTAAGGTCCTAACCTAGGATAATATTATGAAGAGGGGCTTCTCCATGGCAAACAGATGTGTCCTATGTAAGGAGGAAATGGTGAATCACCTATTCATCCACTATGATTATGCCACCAGCATCTGGCAAGAGGTTATTGGAAAATTAGGTATCTTGTGGGCCCTGGGCAAAGATGTGCATCAATTTAATAATTGGAGATCTCCCTCCAATCACCCCCTCCTCCAACTCCTTTGGCGTATGCTACCCCCTCACATATGCTGGACCATTTGGAAGGAAAGGAACAACAAGATCTTTATGGAGGCTAGCAACTAGTCTGAGACTTGTCTCCATATTGGAACTAAGTTCCTATGTGAAAATGCCAGGGTGGCTAAGTGGAAGCTTCCCTCCTTTCCTCCTGCTACCTGGGAGGTTAGAATTGCTAACAATTGGAATCTCCTAGCTGGTTTTTCCAGGGTTGAAAATGCTAAATGGATAGCTAGAAAAGCTACCAGATGGACCACCCCTCTTAGAGGATGGACCAAATTAAACTTTGATGGGGCTGTAAATAATCTTGGCCAGGGTGGGGGTGGTGTCCTGAGAGATCATAAAGGCACTTGCCTATTGGTGTATGCTGGGTTGCTCAATAATTGCACGGTCACCCAAGCAGAGGGAATGGCCCTTCTTTGGGGGATTAAATTTGCAACCCAAATGAACATCAGGATGCTGGAAATCGAGGGGGATTCCAAAGTGGTTATTGAGGCTATCAAAAGTGGATCTAATGCGGGGTGGCAGGTCAGATCTATTATGCTGGAGATCCATGAGCTGCTCAACAGCTTCCAGTGCATGACTACTAGACACACGTACAGAGAGGGGAATTCGGTTGCTGACTCGATGGTAGCCATAGGCCTAAAGAAAATTAAACTTAATAGTTGGAGGGTAGTCAGCGATTTACCTATGATGACTTGGCAAATCATCAGAGGAGAAATGAATATTACAATTTAAAATGAGTCAAGATGTCATATTCATTACGAATCCTTCCTGGATCACGTGTTGGTGTGCTCTTGTGATTTTTGTGATTATGAAAAGGAGAACCCAAAACCCCATAAAGAATCATCATTACTTTTCTAACGTGTGGAGAGAGAGTTGTTCGAATTAAAGGGATGACTTGGCTAATAAGGAGAGCAAGTGCATCCCTGACATTATTCCTATTAATGGCACCTAAAGATCTGTTAGATCTAGTTGTACGAAGCCCATCTCCCAATATTTCACCCAAGGCCAGCATTTTAAGTATAATCTTTCCTCGAAATGGCCACGCAAAAATAGGTGGTTTTTTAAGATCTATAAGGAAGCTTGACTCTTAGATTTTTAGGATATTCTGGTGCAGGAGGGGCAGAGCTTTGAAATGGGAGGCAACACTCTTCGCATAGAACCTGACAAGATCGATAAGGCTTTCACCTCTGATACCTTGGTGACCCACTACTGCAAAGAAAGTGGCATATGGGGTTTTACAGAGCGAATGAAAGGTGGGCATTATGAGCGAATTTCCAAACAATTCATCTCATCCTGGAACAACAGGAGTGTCTTGGCTGGTGGCATCCACTTCTAGATTAATGAAGAGGTCATTGCAAAGGTGATGAGCCTCTCTATGGAGGGGAGGAAATACAAAAAGACCAGTTAGACTCCCGACCCTACTAGCCTCAACCAATTTTTCAAGGAAGGTGAGAATCTGGTGAAGAAGCAAGGGGGTTTTAACAGGGAAGAGCTGTCGGACTTCTGGCCAATGATCTATCCCATTGTGATGAAGTATTTTATGCTGGAAGGTAAGTTCACTATGTTCTACTACTACCACTTACCGTTCCTAAATCATATTAGAAATAAGGATTTAATTTCCATACCCTTCTATCTTTTGCATTCCATAGAGAGCAATATCATTGATATTAGGGACAAGCCTGATAAATCTATCCCTATCCTCCATCAGGGCCTCCTTCTTTGCATTTACCACTTCCACAAAGCTATCTGCCAGGCGCCCCAACCCCCCCCCAATTATCCAAGAGATGACCCAAGAGGAGTCCCTAGCCAAAACTGAAAATCCCACTCATTCCACCTCCCAGTCCATCCATGTTATCCAGGAGTTTGAGCTGGGTGCTAAAGAGGGTAGAACCCGCAAAAAATGTGTTAAAAACCCTTTTAATAGGAAGGAGGGTTAGGAGGAGTCTCATGTCTCTAAATCTGTGGAGAACAAAGATCGGAAGGAGTCTGACAGTACTCCTGAGACCAAATGAAGGCCCAAAAAATGGAGAATGATGGAGAACCAGGTTAATCTGAAGGTGGACTTAAGTGGCTCGGGTCACCGAAGGTCTAATAGAATTGCCAAAGAGCAGTGTAAAACCAGGATGATGGAAGTGGCCTCTAGAGAGTAGTCCCTATCTGAAAATGACTCTCACACCACTGAGTCCATGAAAGGTTCCTCAGATGATCATATGAGTCCTATTAGGACTGGTAACACTGCCTCGCCCAACCTCCAACAAACCATGGAAATCCCCCGTAACCCTACCCCACCCCTGAGTCCTTTTCATGATCCCCGGGATAAGCTCCCCACCTCTGAGCACAATACCGGGGCCCTGGCTGACAAAAATGAATTTAAAGGCACTCTCAAGATGAGGTTCTCTGATATGGACAAGGAGATTGCGGACATCAAAAAGAATATGCAGGAACTGAAGCATCACTGCATGATGACTAACAAATTTTCCCTGAAGGTCATGCATGCTTCGGTTATGACGCTCTATAATGTGCAGGAAAAGCTGGCGGGCGGCAGTCTGGAAGCAGACGAGGATAACAAGGATCTTTTCCTGTTCATGTATGAGGAGTGGGCTAGGACCCTGATGTCTAAGCATCTGGGTGGGAAGAACTAACTGTTGGTGGTCATGAGTTGGTTAATTTTGACTGGGCATGGCCCTCGGATCCCTTGTTTTGTGTTTGAGGTTAAAGTTATTTTATCTAGCTTTTATTTCAGCCCTGCGTGGCTTGTGACTATTATTTTAACTACTACTCTTTGTTTTAAGTACTCTGGTTTAATCTTTTTTATTAGTACTATGATTTATGTTTTTGATAGGGGCAGATTAGACTTGGTGATTCTGTTGTTAAACTATTTTTATCTTCTTGACTGGTGCCATTAATGTGCTATTAATGTGCTTCTAGTCCCTTTGTTTCATGGGCCAGCACCCTTTTGCTTCTTTTTCTATCAAAAACTTTCACACAACACCAAATCAGATTAATTTCTTTGAGTAGATTGTAGATAATATAGCTACAAAATTTTCCTCGTATTTTATAAATATTTAATGTTGGAAACAAAATTAATGCCTTTTTTCCTAAAACTAGTAACCTAGGTACAAATTCAAGCAAGTTTTAGTAAATTTACAATAACTTTCAAAATAATCAATTAATGGACACAAAACTAAATTATAATGATATTTAGTTCATCCCTCTATTAAAAAAAACTAATCTCAAGACTATACTTGTCGATACCAATTTTGTACCATGTGATGGAGCAGAAATATTACATGAGAGAAATATCAAAATGGTATCCATATTGATTCATATTTCATTCACCTCTTTAACCATCCCAACTCCAACATAGATATTTTTATTTAGAACTTTTATTTTTGCTATTATAATCACATTCCAATTTCCCAACTGACCATAACTTCTTTTTTAATACTAATGGCACTTTGACAAAATTTATTGCATTTGAAAACTTACAACTTTTACAATTTTGACAATTTTGCATTAGGACTCCATTTTTTTTTAAT
This sequence comes from Chamaecyparis obtusa, assembly GCA_027943335.1. NCBI lineage: Eukaryota > Viridiplantae > Streptophyta > Pinopsida > Cupressales > Cupressaceae > Chamaecyparis > Chamaecyparis obtusa. The sequence goes on along the minus strand of BSBK01000123.1, from coordinate 298,646 downwards.
GACTCAAATTAATCTTAAATAACCTTGTTATACCAAAACCGCACTGAACTAATCAAATCCCAAACTAAGACCTCATTATTACATTGGAGGTCCTAACAGGTCTTGGGTGCTCTTGCAGCATTCATGCCCCAGGGAATTGATCAACTGGTATAGCCAGGCTTGCTAGTTTGATCATTGTTTTTGTTTATTGTCATGAACAATTGATTACTTAATATAATAATATTTTCTACTACAATCATTTTTTCTTCTATAAATGAATCAAACAATATAACACATCTTGTTTTCCAATAGAATGTGTACCTTTCATGGATCACTCAATATAATACAACTTCATAGCCACTAGAACCCATGTCGTACACGTGAATCACCCAACATACCGAAACCTTGTTGGTCAGTAAAATTCATGGCTTCTCCATTGACCACTATCATAACATAAATAGCTAATATTTCAACTATTGACCTCCTTTTCTCATCTCAAATTAGTGTATTATCTTGTCCCTTTCTAGAAGTTGGCTTATACTTTTTTATCCACAATTTGTGAGAATGATGTCAGTGACAGAAACAATTCTGACATTGAGATGTCTTCAACTAGTTGGATTGTAGTTTTTAATATTCATAAATTATCTTTTAAGTTTATTTTATTTATTTTCCTTTATATATATTGCTTTGTTTTTTTTTGGTTTTTCCTTATTTAGTATATCATTCTTTGGATATTCTTATTTTATTTGATAAGATACTAAGCTTGAGAGAGTAATTCTCTTGACTTAGTGACATGTTATCATAAGTATGTCTTTCTCTTAGATTCTTTTATATACTTTACCATGAGCATGAGCATAAGTTCATGTACCTTTACTAAAATGGGGGAGAAATCTAATGTTGTTATTTGTATACATTTATAGGTTTACACTCTATTTGGGCCCCTCATTTAGTGTTATTTCTCCTAGATCATTTTTAGCATGTTTAGGCCTTATCCTATTGTATAATTTAATTACTAATCCCACAACTCAATTATCTTGATACACTAATTTTGATACTATGTGAGAGATTATATTCTAGATACTCATAACTTTGTCACCCTTTTTTCTAGTCAACTTTTTGTGGACTAGAGTGTTCAACATCCTGGACCTTATAAAATTAATCCAAGATCAATTTTGTGTGACTTTTCAACTTCATCATTCATGATACAATATTTATCTTTTCTTTTGACCACTAGTTGCTAGATTACATTCAAACATAGCTCATGAACCCTTCATAAAGCACATCTTCTATCTTTCAAAAGGTCTAAGGAGGAAATTTATTTCCCTTTCTTCTTGGCTCATCTATTGCATGTTAATGATGTGTGTGGATCCCTGCTGTTTGGAACATTTTCTGTAATGGGATGGTTCTACCATAATCACGTTGACGTCCCTTATCCATGGGAGTTCTTGATGACGCTTTCCCATTTCATTCAGTGATTGAGGTGGTTTTTGCCTCCCTCTGTTATTGGGGCCTCTCATGTCAATCCTATATATAGAGTTTGCATGCCTTGTCTGTGCTTCCAAATTTTGCATACATACCTTCCAGCGTAATGCCAACTGTCATACACCCCAAAACTGCACCTTCATTATGATTTGATGGATGTCCTTACGCTGTTCCAAAGCTCCCATTTTGTCACGGCAAGGTGGATGTTGGCAAAGGTTGTTGGATTTGGCGTTAAATAAGTCTGTTTTGGCAGACCGCTCTATGCATTTGCATTCGTATAGCTTGCTATGTAGGGACATGATCGTACGTGGCATAAACCACATACGATCATGTCTCTACGTAGACATGACCTTAATTCATCACAATACATATAAATCAAACATCGTATGCTTGTTGTGGAAACATATCAATAATAGTGGAAATATAATTACTGCAGCAAGCATACAATACTATTAAACTCTGCAATATTATTATTTGTTGATCTCAGTAATGTTATGGTAATTTTTGTCTGACATAAATTTTGGGAACAACATTAATACATACTATTAAATTTCTCTATTTAAGATTTACGTTTCTTAACAGGGATTCATGTTTAAAACCTGTATTTATGGTATTTGAATCATATTTAAACTTTCCAACCGATCATAACTTCTTCTGTTAATACTAATGACACTTTGACAAAATTTACATCGCATTTGACAACTTGCAACTTTTGCAATTTTGACAATTTTGCATTATGAATCCAAAACATTCTAAAATGACTCAAATTGGTCTCAAATGACCTTATTAGACCAAAACCACACTAAACGAATCAAATCTCAAGCTAAGACCTCATTATTGAACTGGAGATCCCAAGCTAAGACCTCATTATTGTACTGGAGATCCTGATAGGTCTTGGGTGCTCCTGCATGATACGACTGGGGAAGAAAAGATTCAAGTTCCCCTTCATTGGCGGGTAGAAAAAGGAAACCATATTTGAAATCTCTTGCCTGATATTTTTCAATCTCTCTACATTGTCTCTTTTTGGAATAGTTCTAGGCTTGCTTCATTTCATTTTAGGTTTCTTGAACACTTGGCAAAGGCAGTTGAACTTGTCAATATAAGCCTACCCCCATCTACACTACTATCTTGTAATTGATCACTCTTTCCCTGATGTATTTCTTGTATACCAATAGTACCTTTATCTTCTTCAATGGCTTGTTTCATTTTCACCTTAGGTTTCTCACTCATCAAGCTTGAAATCTCAACAAGAGCATTTGGGATTCCCCTTTTATCTCTAACCATTAGTACCTCAAACATAGGTTCTTTATCAATTTTAATTCTCTCTACTAAAGAAATAAATCATATCTAACCTCCAATACCTCCTTGATAAATGTTTACAATTAATGAGCGTATTCTTCACTTGAAAAACAAAAAGGAAATCATTACGTCTATTGTTTTTGTAACATTGTTCTCACAATAGTGTGCTACATTTGTATAATCATCTCCATACACTATATGTACCTCTCCTTTATAATTATACCCTTGTACATCTTCACTTTCATCGACTACACTTGTAAATGCACACTCACATATATTGTTAAAAATAAAAATTTGAGTCTCAATGGACACATTTTCATTAATTCGTTCCTCATCCTTGCATGGCTTAGACTCTTCCATAATCAATAAATACTTTCTAATTTATGGTTCCTCTATACTCTCTTGCCTTCTTCTCTTCAGAATGATCTTCTTGATGAGCATATTTACCTTGTTTCTTATTGGCCAATGCAAACCATTTTCTTAGTTTTCTCTCTCAATTAAGTAATTATTACTTCTGAAGATTTATTCTTTCTTCCATTTCCTCCAAGGCTTATCTCATCTCTATTATCTCTTGTTCTATATTCATTTGTTCTTTCTACTCATTTTTCTTTTGCATCTCCCTTTCCTCTCTTCTTTTCTCTTATTTCTTATGTCCTAACTTCGTACTCTACAAGTCTCCATGGACTATTCTTTTCCACACATCCATTCTCCCTTTAGAAGCATATTTCACCTCACTTCTTATTATCTTTGTGATACCTCACCTTAAGCATCCTTATTTTACCTTAGCCAAGTATTTTGGTATCCAAGCTCTTCCCTTCAACTTGTTAAAAGAAAAGACAACACAAAATTCAACACCTTCTTTACCCAAATATTTAGGCTCTAACACCAATCTGATGCAAAGAAGGGATAGACAGATTCAAAAAACTCACAAAAAACTAATCCTTCAATCCTACAAACATCCAATAGTATTTCTTCCTATCAAGCCTTCAAACCGCGTAATAGCCCTTCAAAGAGTGTGTTTCCACTACAACTTTTGAGGTTGACATGGTAGAAAAAATGTAAATATTGTTCCAAATAACCTGTTGGACTTTACTCAACCTATCTTAGAATCAAAGTAGGGTAATTTTTATGAAATGCCTCAAAAATTGAATGTCCTTTCAATTAGGCCTAAGAGGCTAATTTGGGACTTAGTACACTAGGGCTTGAACACAAAAAGATAGATCCAAGGACTTCCAATCACGTTTTGACCCTGATAAGGTCCTCACACATCTAATAACATGATTCACTCACCTACCATGCATTTCTCAACTCATTTTACAGTACAAATGGCCACTATTTTCATGGTTTCTTTCAATCCTAGGCAAAGTTGGCTTGAGTTTCAATAAATCAAAGATATCTCCTTTAATACTTCATGAATTTTAACCAAACAAAGACTGCTAGACCAGCATTCACCACCAATTCAACGTGAACATTCAAATTCCAAAATAAACAATGCATTCATAAAAAAAAATTATTCAAGAAAAATCAGAATAAATTAAGCAAAAGGAACCAAACATATAGGAGACTGTCCCATATGCAATGTCATGGTGGTACGACTAAGCTCTAACAAAAATGCACCCAAATTCTACATGATGATTCCATTTCACATAGTAAAAGAATGGACCTCAACACTTACCATTGGATCAATTACACTCTATTCTCCTTCAAGTATCCTGATTCTGTGAAGTCTCTGGAGAGACAGAATTGCAAGACAATTAAGTATCCTAATTCTGTGAAGTCTCTGGAGAGGCAAAATTGTAAAAATCTATCAAAATAATCATACGTAAAGAATTCAATATGTTATTGATGATCTAATACATAACAGTTGAAAGATATCATTTCTACCGTTTATTGAGAGATATAGAACCAAGTTTATACAACAATACAAATAAAGGTATAATTGGAAACCCAAATAGAGACTAATGGATGATTTGGAAGCTGGCAATCAATAGCAATAATTAATGTTATTGAGGAAAAATAATCAGTCTACCAAGTCAGCAACTATGATCGATAATCATTTCTCAAGTAGTGAGAAGATGACAGCTTGAGAAGATATGCTTAGATAAAAAATCAGTCACTCAATACTGATCAAGATAAGTCAAAGTTGACTATCGACAGTGGGGAGTCTTGCGGACGGTGACTCTAATTAATGACTCTCTTAATAACAATTAATGAATAACAATTACATCGTAGATGAACAAGGAATCCTTAATTACAGAAGGGATCCACTAATGACATTCAAAACAATCATAAGAACTTATAAATATCAATGAGGTCTGATCAGCTGAGATATCACAGGTACAGATTGGGATCATTTGCAAAAAATGGTCATTCAAACCTGTTGCAGTGATTCATCCACAACCAATAAGAGTAAATAAATATTGGAGAGTTGGCAAATTAAACAATATCGACAATTAGAGGCACTAATTACATACTAAAAGGAAGCAATTCTAATCAAATGATGTCTTAATGAAGAGTTGATTACATATGAGGAAGATGCAATAAAAAGTATACAAAGATATATGTGGTAGTCTATATGAAGGCAACGACTAAGAAACTAAGTCATTCTTCCTTGGAGGTGACAAAAGTTAAACAAATTATAGTTAAAGACAATGTTGTTATTTGATGCAATGATCTTAGACAATTCACGAACCTTTTGTAAAAGGATATTCCAAGAGTTGTGACCCGTCGAACATGAACAGTATAAGAAGGGATTCCTAATCATTCATATGGGAAAAGGAGAATGATTAATTATAATTGGTGACCATCAATGAATAAGATATTATAAATATATTTTATACTCTTCACAAGGAAGAGATGAAACATGAAATGAATCATTTACATTGCTGGCAAGCATTGTGTAACAAATTATGTCTTTTAAAACATACCTTCTATTTGCACTAGCCCCATTCATTTTGGGTTACATCAAAAGTCTGTACCATAAAGTTATCAATTCCAGTTTGATCTACTGGATCCTGAGAGAAAAACAATTGATAAGCATAAAAATACAGAGTGAAACATTTTGTCTTTTAGTTTTAGAAATGTTGCAAAAATGTATCATTGCCATTATGAAAATAGTTATTTGTTCGTGATTTCATTGTTTTGCAATCCAATCAATGAGAATCTTGATGAAGGACCGTGAAGATGGACCTGAAACTATTATGTAATTAAAAACACTGACACTTTTTTATGCATAATTTTTTTTACAGTTCAAACAACTATGTAGAAGAAATGAAATATACAAATACTTAAAATTTGATAGACACTAATGAGACCAGGACCAGCTAAATCAATACTCATTGTCAGAACATATAATAGAATATCAGTAAATAACTTAGAACAAATGCCTATGAATATATTTGCAAGAAATCCAAACTCCCAGTATCATCTCATTGCACCACTTACTATGAACGGAAAATACTAGGAAATTATGATCCCTGATATCTTATTATCGCTAATATCAGAAATAATATACCATGGGACTACATTGCCCCTTTCTTTTTGATCAGGTCCAATATCTTTTCTTGCCCCAAGTCTGAGTAGTATAAAGGTTAACGAACTCCCAAGTTTTAATCATAATAGGGACCCATCTACAACCCAACCATACTCTACACTACTATTGCATTGATAGCCAAATGAATAACACTTGTAATATGGACTGCAATTGTTTCAAGATATATTACACAAAATATACCATGGGACTACATTGCCCCTTTCTTTTTTATCAGGTCCAATATCTTTTCTTGCCCCAAGTCTGAGTAGTATAAAGGTTAACGAACTCCCAAGTTTTAATCATAATAGGGACCCATCTACAACCCAACCATACTCTACACTACTATTGCATTGATAGCCAAATGAATAACACTTGTAATATGGACTGCAATTGTTTCAAGATTAACACAAAATTTATAATTATTTAGAATCTAAAAGTTAGAAGGAAAAGCTTCAAAAAACCACATTTACAGATTACAGTTGAGAAGAAGAGAGAAAAAGAATGATATGTTGTACAATGTGGTTAATTATCCATTTGTTGGGAACTCCAATGATTAGGAGTACAGTAATTCCAGAGACCAATGCTTCTATCTTCCAGTATTTTGTGCAATGGGAAATGTTAGCAAAGTACGACTTTCTCTGTGGACTACCTTGAAATGGTTACTGATTTTGTGTATCACATGAAAACTAATTTGTCAAAAACATAATACTTACAAATTGGAAAAATACCTCGTACTTTTGATCCTATAATTTATCTCCTTGGAATCCAAGAGAAGCATAGCTTTCCGATACAGAATGAGTAAGAATAATTGAACCCTTCCCATTTGAATGAGGAAGTATTATTATTTTGACTGTAAATGAATGTGAACACACTCACCATTACATTCTACACATTGCTATCATTAGATTAACTCTTTACATCAATTAATATTAAAATCCAAATCATAACACTTAGTGCTGGATCTAATTTTATTGTTTTCTTAACATAAGATACATGATCTTATTCTTATTTCTAACTTCAGTCTCTTTATGATTCCAATTCCAAATTCGCTAAAAGATGAAGTGAACTGGTAATGAACATTGAAACATTATTGGTACATTACTAAACAGGTTGAGACTGAATATGAATGACTAGATAGAATGAATACCTCAACATAAAGGAGAAGATCTTAGAAGTCAACTTCTATTTTAGTTAGAAAGCCAAGGTAATTTAAATCTAAGCCAATATATCCCTCATCTCCTGCAAAAAAAAAGATGGGAAAATTTCGGGAACCACCCAAGCAGATATTTCTGCTAAAATGTCTGATCATAGATTTGTGGTAAAGTGGGTCTCATAGTCTTGGATGATATCAAAATCTGAATTTCTCTGGATTGTAGCAATGCCATTCTTTCTACACCTTACAAGGGATCTTGCAGAGAAAGAGCCTTGTAACAGTGGACGACTACAACTTGCATGGTTGTAGCAATCTGAAAATAATATAAGAAACATGACAATAATGCTGCAAAGCATTATGGAAACAAGAAATTTGGAGCCTAATTGCCATGTTGTTGGGAGGCTCATTTATAAGATGGTTAATAAATTGACTGTTGAAGTCTGATTAGCTATCTGGATAGCTAGTGGAATTCAGGAATGTCTTATTGAGCATAAATTAAATAGTCCTGTCATCAAGGATAATACAGAAGGGAACATGAATACTAAGAGATGTAGTTTTATTGTTATACCATTAGGAAGCAGTGAGTAAGTGTATCCATGTCCGTCCACCGCAATCAAAGTAAGAAAGCAGAAGTCTATGAAGATCTACAAGTGAAAAATGAGGATATTGTTGTTTCATAAAGTGAAGGAAGTGTAGATTCAAATACTATCCCTAAATTCAAATAGTCATGACACCATAGACACACAAAACATCTCCAGCTCTTATCCTAGCAATTAACATCAACAATATTCAGTAGAACTAAAAAAACCATACATTGAAATTAGAGGTATAGTATCCCTATTTCTAAACTGTATTCAACATATAGATTGTTATTGCTTATTGAAGACAAATAATACTGAAACTGAATATATAAAGTTTACAGCCTTACAAAACAAACTAAGACTAAAAGAAAAAAATAGTCTAAAGACTCTAAACTAAACTACAAATCTCAAAATTTAACAAGCATATAAATTTAGCATGGAAGCCATATATTATTCAGTGAAATAAAACTGGAGATAAACAACATGCTGATAGCGGTCAAAACTAACTGTTAGACTGCTACACTAAAAATAGGCATTTATTCACACAACTACTAATAGTTTAAAGGATTCGAGAAGATCTAAAAATCTAAAAATAGCTCTGATAGTTATTGACGGTGAAGGGTAGCTGCATGATCTTCTCAAATGAATTGAACTGCAACATCAATTATCAACATGAAGGACCTATAGAAAGAAAGAATATCGTAGGAGGTTGATTGAAATAACTATTCAGAAAAAAAGGGGGTCCAAACCAAGGAGATTGGGCCAATGAGAAAGGAGGCCTATAGATCTATTTCAGGGTTTTGTAGATTGTTGTTTTAGTAGATTTGGTTGTCACAATATAATATAAAGTGAGATCTAGTGTCATTAGTCTTCAATAATTTACAAAGCTGCTCCAGATGATTAGGCCATTCAATGAGTCACAATCAAAGCTAAATTCATCTCAGATATGTTATTATTAGTATGAACTGAAAGGTTATGAGCATTTGTAGTTATTTTAAGTAAAAATTGTTGCCACTAGTACACAGGAGAATAAATAAGGTGATAAGAGATGTGTGGAATGTCAAGAATAATCCTTGTAGGAATCAACCTAGTTTATCAGCAATCCAGAGCACCTTTCACGATACTCTTGAAGATATTAATGCATTATCCTGTGATGAGGAAAGAAATAAAATTTATACAAATAATACAAGAGGGTTTGTACATGTAAGGTCAAACTAAAGGTTGATGAGAAAGTGATGATTATTTTGATTGGGCTCTCTCTTGTTTAGAAGGACTTGTGGTTATAATATAATTTATTTTTTTGAAAATGATGATTACATACATACGTCCTTGTCCAGATGACTTTCATGACAGTCTATGAAATAAAGTAGTAACCAAAAAAAATCTGAATATTTGTATTAATTAATCTCAAATGTAAGAATCATTAATTAATCATTAATTAGCCTATTGACATTAGCCATCATTCTATAAAAGCTTAAGTTTTATTTTGTTAGGATTTTAAAAAGTTAAAATCTTCACTGTTAGCTTTATAAATTGAAATATAAAATTTTAATGATAGATGTGGAAGGTATGATTCCACCATGGAGTGCTATCAGCTAGCCTCCAATAGTTAGCGTTCTGTACAAAATATTTAAAGGAATGTTGAACGTAATTTGGACAGAAATGTTTGGACTCAATCACACCACATTGAGACCAATGAATTTTCAGTATTTAATAAAAATATGCTTTAATGGATGTCCATACCCTGTTCCAAAGATCCCGTCTTGACAATGGCAGAGAAGATACTCCAAAAAGGTTGTCAAGTCTAAATTTACACCTGCTAAGTACGTTTGGTTGAATGTTTGTTAAGATTTCTCAACAAATTCATTTTGTACATATCTTGTAAATTATCTATAACTATCGCATCGAATGAAACCTCTATATCCTTTATGATTTAATGAATGTCCATTTCCTATTGTATAGCTTCCGTTTTGGTAAAAGCAGGGAGGATGTTGGTAAAGGTTAAGGAATTTATCTTTATATGGATGAATCGATTCATTTTTAAAACATCCATTTTGTGCATATCCTGCAATCACTGCAGTGTACAAGGACACGTCTTTGAGGCATTATGCGGTCAAACACTTTACATGCCTTGTTTGACATTTTCTATACATGTCTACCTGGGGACTTAACCAGGAGATTGGAAGAAACTTGGGTGGATAAAATCCCATTCAGGATCGAAAACAAAGGTTTGGTTTGCATCAACTTCAAAGGCATCAACACAAAGAAGTTGGGAACCAAAAACACCTAATCTGAGCCAAAACTTACAAATAGAAAAGGAAAAGGATTCTGATAATAAGGAGATTGGATGCATCTAGGGTGAAATGCATGGATAGACATTGCTACTAGGGTGAATAAACTCCTACTCAGATTGAAGATGGATTTAATTCATGAAAGGAACAGTGTGATAGAATTTTGAGGCATCGAGATTGTAGAAAAAGGGAGAGATTTTTTTACTATTATTTTTCTTTTAATTTGGGAGAACAATAAAGAAATAAGAGATCTGTGGAATTTACCACTGAGGAAATTGCCTCTTGTTTGAAGGAATTACAAGCATAAGAAGAATACACCATTTGTATTTTTTGAAGGACATAACCAAGAAGGCAATTGGTGCTCGTGAAAGGGAAAAAAAGGAGATCAAGGTAGAAGACGTTGCATTAATTACCCAAGTCTGACCCATATACGCCAAACCTCAAATTCAACAATATCCATCATAATTACCCTTGATTTTGACAGATTGAAGAAAATTATCCCCTTAACTCATAATCCAATCATTGCAAATAAAACCCCACTTTGTTGCGAAAAAAATAGACTCCAGTAAATTTAGAGATAATAAGGTTTAAAAAATGCACCTGTTGGATAGTGTTCTCCATATATCACATAACTCAGCAAAAAATCACCACCAAACCATTGTGCAGTGATCCCCCTCCCTCATTATTCTTGTTTTCAACTTGCTGAAATTCAAGGATAGTTTCCTGCTGAGGTTTAGGAATGACAGTTGAATCATTGTGTGCAACAAACAATTCATCATGTTCCTCTAGCTCGTCTTCATGCTCACTTCCTGATGAGTTTCATTGTTGGGCTTCCTGTACACAACATAATATAACTTGAAATTATGTGTATGTGATGCATTGTTTCTCATTTCACCCATTAATTGAGTTATCTTTAGTGTTAATTCTGTACATCTTCTTCTCTTTGCTTTGGAAATTGAGTTTCTGAGCATAACCATTTTTGTTGATGATTGTTTTCTAACAATGAGTGAGCCAATGGGGTAATGTCCCAACCTAATTTTTTTTTAAATATATGATTTTTTTGTATATTTCCAGTATTTTGAAATAAGGTAAAAGAGAAAAGTAAACTAGAAATGAAAACAAGTAATCTAAAGCCCTCATCAACTTCTCAAACCTCTTCCTCGATTAAATCTAAATTGAATTACATCATTTAACAAGGCTTCAATCACAATTGTAGTTTCTAAAAATACAAATCTCATAATTAAATATGTCAAATAGAAAATTCGCTAAATATTATACTATGTAGATATAATGTAAGAGTTTATCAGTTGTTAGTGGATGCTGAGATAAGTGATCAAACCCCCTAATATGATGAGTAGCAAATGAGTAGTGATCAGTTTCAACTGCAGTCAAGACGGGCTCCTTAGTATAGATGTTTACCTCCAATTTATGGTGCTGACAGGTCTGTGACCAGCCTCAAATATTCACAAAATTTCTGATTATGCATACCTTGCAATTAGATTTTGAAGAGCAGCAACCACAAACTCAGTTGTTTGTCGTGACCAGTCTTCATCATTTCTTGCAGTCTTCCCCTTGTTAACCAGTGATAGCTATTCGATCTCACTATGTGTTATGGTGCTGATTATATCAATAAATGCAGGTTATTTAGATACTCGTACTGTTACTGGATGATGATGCAAGGTGGTGACACACAGTTAAAGATTTGCAACGTGCAGTTTAGTATGGTGACAACATATAACAATTCCCCGAGCCTTCTGTAATAGTTGTGTTCACTCAAAAACATAATCACCTTCCTTGGAAATCATTGGAGGCTGCAATAACCCCTTGTAGTGTGTAGGAATATTATGGCATGATGCAAGTCCCAAAAAATAATGATATGAAAGGCTATTTTAGGGTGGTGACATCTCCTTCAATGTGGCATTCAAACTTACAGTGAAAATGATTATGCCCAACAACTTTGGAAAATAGCATTGGAAACCCTCCACGTGACGGACAACAAATTTGCTTGAAAATCAAATTGCCCAATCTAGACTCTAGACATAACTCTCCAAAAAACACCTCCAATGCAACCCCTATGTGAGGATGCTCTAGATGGAGAAGAAGGTTTTCATCCCCAATTCCAAAAAATAAAGTCCAATAGGATTTTCATCTTCCATGTCTTTTGAATAGCTAAGGGTTTTTTCTTGATTGTAAAGTTGAACACGGATTCTCCTAAGTCAAAATGCCAAATGAATCCAAGTGCCACCTTTATAAATCTTTCCACAATGGGACCTTGAGTTAAAAATTTCCTCCAAAGACTATGTGACAGGTAATCACTTGACCTCTAAATATGGTTTGGAATTAGATTATATCACAGGCTAGCCATGGTAAGAAAACTAGACCATTGTTAATCTTGAGTTTGGAAATTGCTAAGAACTTTATGTTCTATGAAAGTGGCATCTCTGAGATCTAGTTGACTATATCTCATTGTATTTATTTTTTTCATTTATCAATTCCTTAATCCTCTTAGTGGCACTCCTTAGTCTCATTATACATCTATTGTCTAAAATGGTTGAATTCTAGAGAGCTAGATCTACAATGAAGGTGTAGAGATGGTCAATGAAACATTTGTTGAAGGTTTTTTGGAGATCCCTTGTGTACTACCTAAAGAGAACAAGATGATAGGCAAAGAGTCTCAAGACATTCAAGTTATAGATGAAGAAATCACAGGTGGCTATTTGTACACATCAGCCTTCTAATTTGAAGGCTGAAAATGTTTATAAAAAAATATGCTTTGAAGCTTAATCTGCAAAAAAAACATTTAATATCACATTCTACTTTCAAGTAGTTTGTAAAGGCCAGGGTAAAGGTTGTAGAGCTAACATTAGAATACAACCTTGCTAAAACTTCTTAGAAAAAGTTATTACCCATTTTTCCAAAATCTGAAATTGATTTATACTAGGAGCTATAAAGAAGTTAAGTTTGAACATTTTAGTGCTATTTTAGTCTATATATTAGTCCAAGTGTGTCTAAGAATATCAAACTTATCATCAATTGTTATGAAACACCTGAGCTAAACAATTAAATAAAGAATTAGGTTGGATGGAAGGTACAATATCACCCTGATATTTGTATGCTAGGAATGGTAGGAAAATATGAAAATCCTTGTACACGTATGTGAGTATGCAATCTTCTAAATTTTGGATATTTGTATGTTAGGAATGGTAGGAAAATATAAAAATCCTTGTACACGTATGTGAGTATGCAATCTTCCAAATTTTGGAGGAAACTAGTTGCATTTAGCATTGTATTTGAGCACCATGTAACATACGAACTAGAATCTGGAAAATAAAAGTTACATATTTCTACAGAACTGGAATAGGATTGGTTGTCTAAGAAACTCAAATGCGAATGAACCTTCACTATGAATGATATTGCAGCATTAATTTTAAAACTAAAAGATTGATTACAAATAGCTATGAAAGAAGAGAGAAACCATATATATATGAAAAATACACATAGCAAGGATAAGAACAAAGTATTCGCTTTCGTAAATGATATGTCATAGAGATAGTAAAAGTGATAGAGATATTTAATGACAATGGTATGAACAGGGCACAAATTAGCGATAAAAAGGGTGAAGATGTTAAAACGATAGCAAGATGTGTCCTAAAACAGAGTGTCACAATGATATGAATATGAAGATCTTATTTGCCATCCTACTTGGAGAGAGATCCAATATGAAGGGGAAAACATGTACATTCAATGTGAAAAAGACAGTGAGAAATGATGCCAAATGAATAGTTATTCTAAGTGTAAAAAGGGGAAAAGAGACAATGGAGCACAATGTTGTTGTGTGTTTTGACAATGACCATAAAATGCTGGTAATAGTCATGGTGCATGGAATATCAATGATAAAAGTAGTAATGACTGCAATGTCAAAAGCAATAATATAATAGCAGATTTCATTTGAGTTACAGTTTTTTTGCAGATCAAGGCAACCATCAAGAAAGGGCAAATGATCAACAAACAAGTAAGAGATAGAGAGAAACAATGTTTTTCTCAGTGACCAACAGATATAAAGACACTGGCCCAAGAATATTTTAAATAATGACAAGCAATGTTAATAGATGTAGAGCATGCTTCAAAAGATTGATAATGATAATGGAGGTCACTGTAAAACAATGATATAACAATAGTCAAAGAAAGGATTCATGCAAAGAGTGATATGAAATGTTAATGTAGAGTAATGCACGGTTTGACAGTAATAAAAGATCATGACTATCCAAAATAGATTCAAATGAGGCTGTGGGGATTAATAACCTAAGGGAGCTCATCAGAACCAAAAAAGAGAAAAAAACCCATTACTCTGGGGTTTTGAAAATACATTATCTCTTCCCCTTTAGCAAAAATCCTATGCTAGATGTAGCCAAAAGAGTCGGGCCCAAAAATACCAGAATCATGTTTAGTTTGTAAAGAATGACCTCTCATTTTCATGACACCCAAAGGCCAGGGCTTTGAGATTTCTGCAAGTGCATCCTCCACTAATGTCATCGACCATGCTCTCTTCTCCGGACCTTCAAAAAGAAAGTTCATCTTGCATTAGTTTAGCAGTGACAAAATACTCACAATACATAAATGAACTTCATGGTCTGTTAAAACAAAGGAGGAAACAGAGCACAACCTAATGGATGCTGGGGAGGTAGAGCATTCAAACTTACCCAAAGACATAAGAGCAACCCAAATAACCTATCCAGCAAAAGATCCATGAAGAAAAGATTAAGGCATATGAAATATTCATGAAGCAAAGAATAAAGAAAATGAAGGGAAAAAATTCATCCGGGTCGACATGAATTACAGGACAAGATGATGAAACATTAATGAAGCAAAGATTACAGCATATTAAAAACTCACTTGGGTTGAGATATATTAGCATTGCAACACCCCTAAAATCACAGAATTGGGGAGCTTCCATGGTTGCTTGATAATAGGCATTGAAAGCGTAGGAGATGTGGGCAAAGAGCGTATTGGGAGCATAACAAAATCCACCAGGCTATATACCACAATCACCAGCTCTACAATAATATTTTCATTTTCATACCTGGCCCACACAAATTTTCTATAGCAGTAAGCAAATTTTAGATTGTCAACGATCTCTTCACTTGCATTATTCACTACAATAAACTCCCAAATCTCTGTAAAAAGAATCTACAGGGCTCCCAACTCTAAATCTAGTTGCCCCTTTTCTACCATTAACAATGGCCGACAAATCTGAAAAAATCTTAAATGATTTCTCATGGAATGCCCAGAACGGCCTTTTGTCCCACCAATCCTTCCCTAAAATAGTTTCTCAATCCATAATTAACACTGATCTCGCCGGCAACATGTTCCTTATCCCGTTCAAATCATAGCTCATGATATTCGCCCACTCCAAATTTTTCCCCATTTGGGCAACTGGTATGTGATGAAATTTAAATTTGTAGCAGATCTGATCGAATTGATGGAAAATGCAGCGGTGATCAACAGAAGAGGCAAAGATTTTTCCATTGCCTCTATCTCCACTACGCTCCGCTTTCCAAGACCAAAATCCCCAAATTTTCCTAGGCCCCATTTGTTTGTCAGAAGATGACAGGAATATGAGGATGATAACCCAATTTTGACCCATATCCACTGTTTGGAACTCTTAAAGTCAAAATCGGGTTATCATCTCAAAACCTGAATATAGGCCGAAAATGAGAATATGTATCTTCTAGCGAAAGAGGTGGAATTTATTTTGATAACCCGATTTTAGCCGATTATACACCTAATTTGATACTCGGTCAAGTCCGCAATCTTCCCGTTATTTGTTTTTGTGCATACGATATTTCTTCCCATTTATTATTTCATGGATACGTTTTTAGTTTCGTGGATACGATAGTGGGTAGGGTTTATGGAGCTTTCATGGGTCTGTGGATGCAGAGCTTTCATGGGTCTATGAGCTAGGGTTTTTGGAGCTTTCGCGGGTCTGTGGATGCAGCGTATGCTTGACTTGTGAAGGGTTTGCAGGTTTGTCTGAAACTCAATGCAATGTAAATGTGATTGTTTTTATATTCATGAATAGCATTTTTCAGTATCATATTCAGTATCGACTAGGGCATTTTTTAGCGTTTTTCAGTATCATATTCAGCTTCTCTGCATTTTGATATGTACTGGCAATAGAGGCATTATATTCTCTGTAGTATTTACCCTTTCGGTGCCTTGCTAGGGCACAGTTTTATATATTCACTATTTTATACATCGGTTGAACCCTATACATATTCACTGTTTTATACAACAAACAACATCGGTTGAATATATATTCACGGTTTTATATATTCACTATTTTATACATCACTTGGGTCGTTGATGATCAGAGACCCAACAATGGGTCTCTCACTGAATCTTCTATTGGAGTTAAGAAACAAAACCAAACCAAAAAGGTAGATTTTTAACCTTGTAAAAGCTCAGCCACATATCACCAAGACAGCCTTAAAGTCCCAGACCACTGTATTTTGCACTTATCAACCGTTTGGAAGCTTCAATAGCATGTGACAAAAAACTGATAAGAACTTTGAGGGAAGTGCAAGAGAACTCTAACACGACATAGCTTAGACAATAAGTCAATGTTTGTACCGTTTATACAAGCAAAATTAAGAGTTAATTATTTATGCATTTTTTTGGGGCTTCTGTCATCTGAGGATTTTTTCTCTGCATTTTTATCTTTTAGTCTAATATTACAAACATTAAATTACAATGACGCCATAAGAAGAAACACTTTTTGAAGGCCACTTAGACCTTAATGCTAATTCAAATAACAGACGTGTCAATGTGGCATTAATAATTATCCATGGAAGATTACAAGAAAAAATGAAGTTAAAAGCTTAACCAATAAAAGATGTGCAGTTATGGGTACCTTCCATAAAGTAAAAATGAAACATGCTCTTAAAATTAAATGATTTGAATGCAAGCCAGTGGTTGTAAAAGGATAATTATTGATCTGTTAAGGACTGATGCAAAATCCTATGGCAAAACAAGAAAAGCACAACTCGTTCTATAAAGAGATAATCATTTTTAATTGAGGGTCTAAAATTTACATATTATAACTTATTCAGAGACAAACATAGCAAGATGATGTCAAAGGCTTACACTTTTCCACCTGAAGAATAAGAAAAATGCTAACAACGCCAACAATGATGTAATTATTTAATCTAAAGAGAATCCATATTATTCTGCACTCACACAACCATTAAGTATTCTATAGTAGACATATAACTGCTAACCTTGGAAAATACCCCCATTCTAAAAATTTAAAAGACTTGCCTTCAGCTGAAAACAACCCACTTGTAATGGGTTGTCCACATATAATCTTCACCTAATCAACTTTTGAGAGAAGATGGAAACCTCTGTATTTCTATTCCACTCTGTAGGTAAACTAAAATTTACCTTCTCACATCTCTTCCTCTTCCCTTGACTATTGGCATATAATGCAATGTCCTTGATTCTCAAGACACCAACAATCTAAGTATCTTCGGTATTGTCTTCAATGAAATATATCTTGAACCTCTAAACCAATAATTCCACAGATGCATCCTTCAAGATTTGCAACACACTGTATATGGAAAAAGTTCACATCAAGATTTTTTAGATGTTTAAATTATGATTCTTTTAATATAAATTTTGAGTCCATTCCTTCCCTCCATCATATCAAACCAAGACAGCACAAATACAACTGCTATGCTTTCACAGATGAAAAATGACAGAGGTTTTTACTTGACTATCCAGCCAAACATCAGCTGTCTTCAACAGCTTTGAATCTTTGTCTTAAAATGTATTACTATTGTTAGATAGTCTTTTTCAACCGTATTGAAATAACTCATCATTTTTACATGTTGGTTGTGTTGTCTATCAAGAGTTTTTATGTTTTGATTGTCTGTATTTATAATTACTTTGTCTATGATTTAGTACTTAAAAATTAACACTAAATATCATTCACTGTCTACCAGATTTTCATTTAATGGTAATCGGTTCTCATAGCAAGATGTAAGTGCACTTAAGAAATATGGGGTGATGCAAGGAATGCATTGTAAATGTAGTTATGGAATGATTGAAAATTGAGTGTAATTATGAAATGCAAATGGATAAGCATGGAATATGATGGTATGTACTGATAGACATATGATATAATGTATTGTAATGTATGTCAATGCAATGGACGGCTACAATTTACCGAAATACAAACATGAAAGGTGGTTACATGATGTGGTGGACTCAGTCGACCATCATGTCACCAGTCCTACATGTAATCAATATGACAAGGTTCCATTCATAAGTGAACATATAGATCACTCATAGATTGCATCAACTTGTAGTAGCAATCCCCACTATCTCCACCTTTTCCTCTCCAGTTTTAGTTAGTTGAGGACCTCATTTCATTAATTTTGATCCCTCTTGCATCTTTAAATGACCCTTAATTCTAGATGAAATGATTATGCCTCATTTAAAATAAAATAAAAATATCATAATGTATTGTCTCCTCACTTTCCTTCTATTATTTTCATAGTGGCATAGAATTACATATTAACTGATCCTTCTTATACATGTTTTGTGCTTTGATATTGAATTATATATTTGAGAATGTCATTCCAAGATTCTATATAATGTCACATCCTTTCATGCTTTTATTGTTATTATACACCATCTATTTGATAACAAAAAAACTCACCCCTAAACTGTAACATTGTTCAATGCCTTTAATCTATATTTGATCATACATTTATTGTATTGACTTCAATATACCTTGCGATGTGTGAGCTACACTTTTCAATTGTGTATGTATTTCTCATTGTTGTTCTTGTATTAGATTTCATACCACCATACTTCTTGCTGTCCAAACAAACTATTCCAAGAGCGATTTCATTGTATCATTACATTCCTTTGCTATCATCAGTCTTATTGGCTTTGTCTCTGTCTCTAAGTTTGAACACCCACTCAACTGTGTAGTTTTTTGAGTCAAACTCATTGACCCATGATTCATGAGTAGTGGTGATGCTCATAGAGGTGAAGCACCAGGACTTCCTGGTAGGTCCCGGTGCTTCACCTCTGTGAGCATCACCTAGATTCATTCATTCTCATGAGAGATGGGTTCGTGTTGAACCAATACTCATGAATCATGGGTCAATGAGTTTGACTCAAAAAACTACACAGTTGAATCCTGATAGCAATATCACATACTCATCCACAGTCGTATCCACGAAACAATATAACAGGAAGATTGTGGACCTGACCGAGAATCAAATTGGGTATATAATCGGCCAAAATTGGGTTATCAAAACATATTCCACCTCTTTGGCTGGAAGATACATATTCTCATTTTAGGCCCATATTCAGGTTTTGAGATGATAATATTCAGCAATCATATTCATGAACAGCAGTACCATATCCAGTATCATACAACAGTATCATATTCAGTATCATATTCAATATCATACAGCAATATCATATTCATTATCATATTCAATATCATAAGCATGTTCATATTCAGTATCATATTCATGAACAACAGTATCATATTCAGTATCATACAACAGTATCATATTCAATATCATATTCAGTATCATAAGCATGTTCATATTCAGTATCATATTCATGAACAACAGTATCATATTCAGTATCATAAGCATGTTCATATTCAGTATCATATTCATGAACAACAGTATCATATTCATTATCATATTAGTTGGTTGTTGGGTTTGATAATGTCATTTTGATTCAAGTTTTGGTATATCTCTTGATCTTGCTATGATATCTTAAGAAAAGAATGAGGCTTTTCTATGTATGTGGGTATGTTTCTATGTATCTATGTATCTATTTATCTATCTAATTGTTTATATGTATGAACTATCTAACCCTATATATCTATGTATGTAGGTATGTATCTATGTATCTATGTAACTATTTATCTATCTAATTGTATATATATGTACCTATGTACCTTCCATAATGTTTTCTTCAAGCATTATGTCAAGCAATTGTCATGCATTATACATGATTCCATATTTTGCATCTATACTTATGATCAATTCTCCGAAGCATTTTATTAAACATCTCAAATGCCTTTGACTGTGATTTTGCAGGAACCCCCATTAAATATGCATACAAAGAACGTTGTGTAGTCATCTAATTACAATATTCTCATCAAATGGAATTATATCTATCTCTGTCGTTAGTTCTCACAGAAATACTAGTAATCCATTAACAATGAAAATGATAAGTCTAGTTTAGTCTTTGTCATTTCCATCTTCTGTAAACATATTTCATCCCTAGCCTGTGCCTATTGGGTGTTCATCACATTCTATGAGTTTTTTCTAAGTCAAACAGTACATTTGTCATGTTTGCTCTTTTTAATTTGCATATATAATCAACAAACTGGTCCTCTATAAATATCATAATCAATGTATGTGTTCGAGCCGTCATTATTTGAAGGAATATTGAACATTGAAGTTCATGCCGATCTACCATGTCTTGGCAACAGGTTCCTCATCTTTCATCGATTAGAGATCTCCATATTGGACAAACATTTTAATTGTCTAGCCAATGACACATTGAATACTCCTCCATTCTCATACTTATTTGTGCAAACATTTTTATTAAATTATCTTGAACTGGTCTAAGTGATTAGGATTTTTCATTATTTGTGAAATAATGTATGGCCTCATCTACTAAGATAGAATAAAATTATATTTCCACTTTCTACATCATTATTTAAATTAAACAATTTAGATAATATAAATTGTAATATTGGCTTTAAATATGGTCTGGAAAAGTACATTTTCATGTTTTATAGTCATACCGATCAAAAAAGTGCCTCGATGCTCAAGTGCCATGTCAAAGCATAATGGCTTCTATTATTATCTCAGTTTCCGTTCACATCAAGGTTGGTTAGTCATATAAGCTTACCATTTGAAATTCCGGTTGTGTCTTGGATGCCACATTTCTAGCATCAAATTCAATAAAATGATAAGCTGTAGCCAAAAATGTTTTTAAGAGATACATGCAACCAGAGTCCTATTTTGCCTCAAATATGATATGGTCTAAAAACTGAAATCTTTACCTCAAATGTCATAGTCCTATTTTGGTACAGTAAAACTTAAATTCATAGTTTTGGTTCTTGAGTTTATTCTAGGTGTTTGCATAATAGTTTCCATGATAATGACTTGAAGAGCCTATTTGAGTCCTACATTATAATGATCTAGTGAGTCATTATAATGATCTACATTATAATTGTCCTATAGAGCCTATTTGAGTCCTACATTTTAAATATCTCTTTGTCCACTAGTGAGTCCTACATAAAAGTCTACCTGATTTGAGGAAATAACATCTTCTTTCAAATGGTGATCCAAATTGGTATATTTATATGCCTATACCTGCTAGATGTAAATAACTATCTTCTTATTTCAAAATATGTGATGATTTAATAAACATAGGTCTTAACACATATAACAAAAAATAATGATAAGTATGTTTCAATTTAGCATGAGAAGATGAACTCAAACTCAAAAGAAGAAGAATCGTATACAATTGGAGTATAATCTTGAATATTCCTTGTATCTCTATGAAGAATAAAGTTCAAAACTGTTCCACCTTCCTTCTAACTATCATTCCCAATGTCAGTTCATCATCTCTATCGTCCATTCTAGTTTTCTTCCTTAATCTCCTCTCAATTTGATGTGTAATTAGAACATCTCTAGACCACAAAACTTTTTCTTCTTTTAGTATAGTATGTAAAAATTATAATAGTAGAAAAATAGCTATTGAACCAAAACATAAGGCCACATGGTTCTTCTTAGTTTTGATTTCCTTCATATTTTCAATAAACTAATCTTTAATTAGAGTGCACACATCATAATCGTTACCTTTCACCATTTGATATGCCATGAAAAATGTTGTTGCCAAGACTAAATTGTATCGGTTTGTGTATTGGACCTTGTTTCCAACAACTTGAGCTACATATCTAGTCATTGGGTCCTTAAAAGGAATTAATTTCAATGACCTACCATCAAAGATAACACTTGTCAGAGCTATGGCATCGTCAATCTTGACAGACTTAGTCTTTGGTAGCTCACCAATGTCACCCAGTCTAGTAACCCTCTTCATAACTTCCTTGGTCAACAAGTGACAATCGTCTAGCCAAATATAGGTGTCATGAAAGTGACTTATCACCATTCTTACATAATTATCATCTCCACATAAATTTTGAAAATGATTGAACACATCTAGCTTCTTGTCCACCAAAACCTGAAATTCAGGTTTCACATTTCCATCATCAAAGAAATCATTCAAGTTGCAA
This sequence comes from Chamaecyparis obtusa, assembly GCA_027943335.1. NCBI lineage: Eukaryota > Viridiplantae > Streptophyta > Pinopsida > Cupressales > Cupressaceae > Chamaecyparis > Chamaecyparis obtusa. The sequence continues at coordinate 275,986 of BSBK01000123.1, read as the reverse complement.
CAGAAAAATGGGAAGAGGCCATAGAATGGGAATAGAAATAACTTAATTGCTCTCTAAGTTTGAACACCCACTCAACTGTGTAGTTTTTTGAGTCAAACTCATTGACCCATGATTCATGAGTAGTGGTGATGCTCACAGAGGTGAAGCACTGGGACTTCTCGGTAGGTCCCAGTGCTTCACCTCTATGAGCATCACCTAGATTCATTCATTCTCATGGCATATGGGTTCATGTTGAACCAGTACTCATGAATCATGGGTCAATGAGTTTGACTCAAAAAACTACACAGTTGAATCGTGATAGCAATATCACATACTCATCCATAGTCGTATCCATGAAACAAGAAATCGTATCCACGAAACAATATAATGGGAAGATTGCGAACCCGTTCGAGAAGATTGCAGACCCGACCGAGAATCAAATTGGGTATATAATCGGCCAAAATCAGGTTATCAAAACATATTCCACCTCTTTGGCTGGAAGATACATATTCTCATTTTAGGCCCATATTCAGGTTTTGAGATGATAATATTCAGCAATCATATTCATGAACAACAGTACCATATGCAGTATCATACAACAATATCATATTCAGTATCATATTCAATATCATACAGCAATATCATATTCATTATCATATTTAGTATCATAAGCATGTTCATATTCAGTATCGTATTCATGAACAACAGTATCATATTCAGTATCATACAACAGTATCATATTCAATATCATATTTAGTATCATAAGCATGTTCATATTTAGTATCATATTCATGAACAACAGTATCATATGCAGTATCATACAATAGTATCATATTCAGTATCATATTCAATATCATACAGCAATATCATATTCATTATCATATTCAGTATCATAAGCATGTTCATATTCAGTATCGTATTCATGAACAACAGTATCATATTCAGTATCATACAACAGTATCATATTCAATATCATATTCAGTATCATAAGCATGTTCATATTCAGTATCATATTCATGAACACCAGTATCATATTCAGTATCATAAGCATGTTCATATTCAGTATCATATTCATGAACAACAGTATCATATTCAATATCATATTCATGAACAGCAGTATCATATTCATTATCATATTAGTTGGTTGTTGTGTGATAGAAAATGGTCACACTTCTGTGAATCCTTGCATTCAAGAAGACTCAATAATGAGTTCTCAAATATCGATTCACAGCTCTCTATTCGTGGAGTGCAGGGGTTGTATTATGAGGCCCTCAGATTAACCTTGTTAAACCCATGCAAGTACACCAAGAAACGAGAGATTCAAGGATGAGAAGCAAGAGTGCTAATCTCCATTGATCTTCAAGTTATTGCATGTAAATGAAACTAATCTAGATGATTGACATGCAAGAAATAAACTACTCTATTGAGATGAAAGTATTACAAGTTCTTGCTAATTATGCTATGTGGATTAAGCTAGAACAATGAAAGGAAACATAAATTTAAACTATTATGTGAATGCAATATTAATCTAAACTATGGATTGCCATGAGGCATGAGAGAAGAAGACAAGAAGAAAGAAGTCTCAAATATCCAAGCTCCAAATGTGCTCAAAAGCTTCTTCCAAAATTGCTCTCCAAACCTGCAGCATAACAATAACATGAAAATTCTAGGATGCTAATTGAGAAGGAGAGGGCTCCTTATATGAGAATTTGAGGAATTGAATGCAAATCCAAGAGCAATGTGGGATAAATCCAAAAAGAGGAAATAAAGCTCAGTTTTTAGAAAGTGTGGAGAGAAAAGGGATTTTCTTTATTTTATTTATTTTTATTTCCCTTTTTCATCACAAAAGAGCTTTAAGAGGATTTTTTATTTATCTAAAAGAATGATTCTCTATTAATTAAATAAGATAACATTATTTAATTAAAAGAGAGATATTATTCTAAATAAGATAAAATCATTTAATTAAAAAAGATTTTATTTCATTTAAAGATATCTCTTTCAATTAAATAAGGTTATTTTATTTATTTAAGAGAGAATATTTCTTTTAATTAAATAAAATTTATTGAAAGAATCAAGAAAAGGATTTTTGTTTTATTTTTATTTGATTTATTTCCTTTTCCATCACAAAAGATCTTTTGAGAAGATATTTTATTTATTTAAAAAGAATATCTCTTTTAATAAAATAAAATAAGATTATATAATTTAAAGATGAATATTAATTAAATTAAATAAAATCATTTAATTAAAAATGGATTTTAATTAAATAACATCATTTCATTTAAGGAATATTAATTTCAATTAAATAACATTATTTTATTTATTTAAAAGGGATTTATTTCTTTTAATTAAATAAAATTATTGATGACATGATTAAACCTTAGGAGATTATTGAAATGATTGAAATAGTTATGATTTGATCAAGAAAATTGATTTGAATATTGCAAAACATTGATTCAGAAAATTGATATTTGACAAATTGAATAAATGGGGCCCAAAGTCTAGGCGACTATTTTAGGGTGCATACATTTGCCCCTCTTTGAATAATGTGAGGTCGACTCGGGATCACATGCAGTCAAAGAATGGAATTGAAGTGTGAGATCGATTTGGGATCACAAAACAACCTAGATGTGTGTTCGACAGATGGGAACACATCAGGACATAGATAAACAGATTGAAAAAGATAAGGCCAACACCTGTGAATAGGTAATTGTCAAGTCTCAAATAAGAGATAAGAATCTCAAGCAAGGTTGCCCCAAGAGAAGCAATCGATAAATTTGATAAAGCTGAATCAAGCATTGAAGTTTGCTAGGTATTGCCCCCTCGTGATCAAAATCGAAATGAGACAGAGGAGAAACAGTAAATTGATAAATTGGATCAAATCGAACTAAAGATAAGGTTCTTGATGTAAAATGAAAAATATAAGAATCATAGAACCAAGGTAGATCAGCAAGAAAATTATGCCCGTAGGTTGAATTAGAAGACAAGAAGTGGGGTGAAGGCGAATGGAAGATAGAAGTTTGGAAGAAATGGAAAGAAATGGAGAAAAGAAAGAGAAATTGCCTTGAGAAAGAGGATGCATCAAAATCAATCAACTGTTTAAGATTGGGAATTTCGATTGAGATCATGAAAGAAGATAAGGAAATGAAGAATGTGATCATAGTTGACTGAAAGTCCACAAGAAAGATGAAGGAAACCCTCTCAAACTCATAATGCAGCCTAAAATTGCAAATTTAACATGAAGCCTAAATAATGCAAGCTATATGAAAATGCAAAGGTGTACTTGCAATAGGGTAACATAGGTTTGGTTGTGTTCATCATTCATTAGAGAATGTAAAAGAACTTATTTTCATCATAGGGCCATTATTACCGGACATCGGACGATCACACAATCAACACTAGTCACAAACGCAACTATGAAGATATGAATGTGATTTATATCAGGAATGTGGAAAGATTCTAACATGAGCATCAAAGACATAAAGGTCAAGATGACTGCAATGTTAGCTTACCCAATTTAATGTAGCAAAACCATGCTCGCATGAAGGCATAAATGTCGGGATGACCATGAGAACGGTTGTGCAAAAACAGTCAAGGATGATGTCTTAAATCTCCGAAGTGTGTCAAGGAGACAACAAGAGACACTCAAGATAGTCAAGAACACACCCACAAGCAGAAAGGAAATAAAAATGTGCCCCATGCCCCAAGTCCTCTAGCTATGCATCATGGAGAGACTTATTAGACAAAGGCACTCAACGAAAATCAATAACAGTCAGCACCCAAAGAAAATTTCATGACATATCTCAAGCATTAAGTGTTGCATTTAAAAATTTAAGTGTGTAAACTGATACTGAGTTCCGAGGATAAGGATCGAATGCTTGCTAGCTGGTAAGATCACATGACGAAACTGGATAAGACCAAACTGATAAGTGTTGAAAAACACTCGATGTCAGGAGTTGTGTTGAAAAACACAGTTGGGGTGGTGTTGAAAAACACCCTTTGCGAGGTGTCCTAAAGACAAGCATATCCAAGAGACCAAAGATAACACAGTGATGCCCCCTAGACAAAGACAAAGACCAATTCCAAATCAAGGCAACAAGGACGAGGCATGATGGAGAAAGGCTAAGTGTCAAGGACGCATGTTAAGAAATAGGGGTGCGAAGGCCTCAAGTAGTGTCTGTTTCCAGGTTTTCACCACTTGGAAGAATTTTATTTTATTTTTATTTTTTTCAAGACTGTTTATAATTTTTTTGTATTTTTGCTACCAAGGTGCCTGTTTCCAGGTTTTCACCAAAGCACTTTTTGTAATTTTTTTGTATTTTTGAATTTTTGAAATTTTATTTTATTTTATTTTATTTTATTTTATTTTTTATTTTTTTTTGGAATATATAATTTTTTTGAGATACATCAAAGCGCCTATTGGTAGGTTTTCACTAAGATGATAATTTTTTCAGGACATTTTATGATTTTTAGAATTTTTTCAACATCATATATGAATTTTTTTGGAATTTTTTCAGGATCAATAAGTATGTACAAAGGATGTCCCCAAATAGAACGGGCATCAAGGATAAAACTTCTTCAGGTGCAAAACATTGATAGGCTCAGGGAGCTGCTCCCCCTGTTCAGTAGATAGTAGATAAGCACCTGTACCAAAAGCTGCTGTGATAATGTAGGGTCAAGGCCAATTAGGCTCAAATTTGCCCTTCTATTCTCTATTTTGTTGGTTCTTAGGATTCTCTCGCAGGACAAGATCGCCTACTTGGAATGCTCTAGGGCGAACCTTTTTGTTGAATGCCTTGGACATCCGCTTTTGGTAGACCCTCATATGGTCAAATGATGCTTTGCGCTTTTCATCCAGAAGTTCCAATTCTTGTAATCTCATGGCACGATAGTCTTCATCTGTAACGAGACCTTTGAGAGAGACTCTAAGTGACGGAATCTCAACCTCTAAAGGTAACACTGCTTCAGCGCCATATGTGAGGGCAAAAGGAGTAGCCCCAGTTGGAGTACGAATACTCGTTCTATAGGCCCACAAGGCTGGGTTTATCTGTAGGTGCCAATCTCTACCATTCTTATGAACTGTTCTGTGTAAAATCTTGAGAATGGTTTTATTTGAAGCCTCTGCCTGACCATTTCCTTGCGGGAAGTAAATGGAGGACCAATGTTGCTTTATCTTAAATCTTTGGCAGAGTTGTGTAAGGTCCTTGTTTTTGAACTGACCTCCATTGTCAGTGATGATCTCAAATGGCACTCCATATCGACAGATGATATGGGTTAAAATGAATAAAGACACTGTCTTGCCTGAGGCAATAGAAAGTGGGACAGCCTCTACCCATTTTGTGAAGTAGTCAGTAGCAGTGATAATGAACTTATGTCCACCTGATGAGTTGGGATGAATCTGCCCAACAAGGTCAAAGGCCCATCGCTGAAATGGCCAGTGAGATATAGAGGGAATTAGCTCCCTACCTAGAGCATGTATCAGGTGTCCATGTTTCTGACATTTTTCACAAGACTTGGAAAAAGCTACCGCATCTATCTGCATCGTAGGCCAATAGTACCCCGCCCTAAGCAACCTTCGAGCCATGGAAAGACCATTAGAATGTCCCCCACATATGCCCTCATGGATGTCAACTAGCGCTTGATCAGATTCCTCCTTTTCTAAGCACCTAAGAAGTGTCCCATCTAGACCCCTCCTATACAAATCACCAGAGATGAGGGAATGGCGAGAGGCATTACGGACAAGGTTTCTTCTTTCAGATCGGTTAAATGTGTCAAGGATGATGCCATCACGGAGATATGAGTAAATAGCACCATAGCGGGAGGATTCATGATTGACAAGGGTGCAAACGACATGGTTTTCAGGTGAGTCAAATATGGGATGACGTAGCTCTTCCACCAGGAATTCATATCTGGACTCATGTTCCTCCAACTGAAGAAGTGAAGCAAGGGTGGCCATAGTGTCAGCTGCTTTATTCACAGCCCTAGGGATTTGCTGAAAAGTGACAAAAGTAAAATACCGTCTTAATGAATCAACCATTTTTTTGTAAGGTATCAACTTGTCATCTTTTGTTTGATATTGCTCATTGACTTGATTAATGATCAACTGAGAATCCCCGTAGATATGTAGTTCTGTGATATTCCACTCTATAGCCATTTTTAGTCCATTTGTTAAAGCCTCATACTCGGCTATGTTGTTTGTGCATGGGAAGAGTAACTTGTAAGATTTGGGAATAGTGTACCCATGTGGAGAGACAAACAACACACCAGCTCCAGAACTGTTTTGCATGTAGGAACCATCAAAGAACAGTTTCCAGGATCTCGCAGTCAGGTACATAATATGTTCATCTGGGAAATTGACTTGAATGGGCGTATTATCTTGAATTGGGAAATTAGCCAGTTGATCTGCAATAGCCTGGCCTTTGATTGCCTTGCGCTCAATATACTCTATGTCAAATTCAAAAAGAATCATCATCCATTTAGCAAGTCTACCCATGAGAGCAGCTTTACCGAGCAAGTATTTGAGAGGATCAATGTTTGCTATGAGGTGTATGGTGTGCGCAAGCATATAGTGTCGCAATTTTTGAGAAGCAAATACTACTGCAAGGCAAGCTTTTTCAATACTAGTATAATTGGCCTCATAAGCAACAAGAGTGCGGCTAATATAATATATGGCCCTTTCTTTCCCTTGTTCATCTAATTGAGCCAACAATGCCCCCAGTGAAGACTCAGTAGCTGATACATACAAAATAAGAGGTTTTCCTGGAATGGGAGGCATTAAAATGGGAGGACTTGCCAAGTATTCCTTAATTTGATCCATGTTTTTCTGGCAATCCTCATTCCAGACACATTGAACACCTTTATGCAAGTTTTTGTTAAAGGGTTGTGCTCTATCTGCCAATTGTGAAATAAACCTCCTTATGGATTGAAGGCGTCCTTGAAGACTCCTCATTAGACTGATATTTTTGGGAGGTGGCATGTCTATAATGGCTTGGACCTTTTCGGGGTCCACTTCTATCCCTTTGGCTGAAATGATGAATCCCAATAATTTTCCAGAAGTAACACCGAATGCACACTTTTTTGGGTTTAATCTTAGTTGAAATTGTTCCATGCGATCTAGAATTACTTCTAAATCAGCCAAATGTGTTCCTCTTTTCTTAGACTTAGCGAGGGTGTCATCCACATAATCTTCCATATTCTTATGCATCATGTCATGGAAGATGGTTGTCATAGCTCTTTGGTAAGTAGCTCCTGCATTTTTCAATCCAAAGGGCATGACATTCCAACAATAAGTACCCCAGGCGCATGTGAATGCAGTCTTTTCTTGATCCTCAGGAGCAATCTTGATTTGATTATACCCAGAAAAACCATCCATCAAGGAATAGATCTCATAGTGTGCCGTCATGTCCACTATCATGTCTATATTAGGAAGTGGAAAATCATCCTTTGGGCATGCTCTGTTAAGATCTCTAAAATTTGTGCAGATTCGAATGGATTTATCATGTTTGGAAATAGGTACAGAAATCCAGTCAGCATAGTCGATGGCTCTAATGAATCCTGCACCAAGGAGCTTTTCTAATTCAGCTTTCACTAAAAGAGCTATATGAGGGTGCATTTTTCGCAACTTTTTTTTGATAGGTTTCACACCTGGAGCTATGGACAAATGATGCATAATGAGATTAGTGTCCAACCCTGGCATGTCTAAATATGTCCATGCAAAATTAATTTTCTTCTTTTGGAGGAACTCAGTGTAGGCTTTCTTTTCTTGAGGGGATAAAGATTTAGCCAAGTGTACAATTTTTGGAGCCGCTTCTGTACCCAAATTAACAGCTTCTGTAGGTTCAACCAATACTGATGATCTGTCCTAAAAATAGCTTGGGAGACTATCAAGTACCTCATTCGTAGGTGCCTCAGAGAGGTTTTCACCTTTGGATACGTCTTTTTTTGTTACTTTTTTTGGTTCTGACACCGCCACACAGTGGTTTTCGCCATCAAAACTCTTATTTGTTTTATTTTTATTTTTAATCTTGTGACTAAGGTACTTGATGTCAGGTTCTGTCATACTGGTAGCTGATTCACTGGTGGAAGAGACTACAGGTTCAATGGCATTTAGATAGCAGGTGATCTCATAGTCATTGTGAAATGTCAAGAGTTGAGGCTCTTGATAACGTTGAGACCAATCAATAAGGTTGGGGTCAATAAGGGGTAGGTTAATGACTGGTTCAATATTAAGGATATAGGTGGTGTCATCTCTGGTGACCACAGAATTGGAGTCTGTCAAGTATCCCTCTAAGGTGTCTAAATTAGAATTTACCCGATCGAGCGAAGAATCGTCTACTAATAAGACACGTGGGTTCCAATCTTCTAATCTAACACATGACTCATCAGCTACGTCAGGTTGAGAACTATAGGCATGGACAACATCCATATCCAAGTCAACGGTTGCGTCTGAGAGTGAATCCCATTCAAACTCATGAGAGTCTGTTTCTGAATTATTGTTAGGGCCACGTGATGTAGAAGCCTCAAGATTTGGAAGAGTTTCCTCTCCTCTAGCAATTTTCTCAATCACAAAATTATTTGAATTATCACCATCTGTTGCAGCTGGGATGGAGACATTATCCATAGTCAATCTCGCATTCATATAGTCACTATCTATCACAGCTATGATAGGAGGACTGTCAATTGTGAAAGCTCTGGAATCTCCCCAAAGGAGATTTGTTGAAGGTACCCAATCATCTGTCATGTCTTGTTGATTTGTCAAATCTGGTACATATGTTGTGTCATCTTCACTATCCTGCCTATCAGGAAAGGGGATAGTGCACTTGTTATTCTTCATAAAGCCGAGGCCAACTGGTTTCTTAGACTTGCATCCAAAAAGATCATGATTAAGTGGTTCGGCTCTAGCATCTAGCCTGTGACTAAGAGGGCCATATCCTGGATAACCCATCTTCTGGACAAAAGTATATCCTCTCCCATAGGACTTAGGAGAGGGGGAGAAATTTTCATTGTGCTGGTACTTCTCCTCTTTGTATATCCAATCTTGAATAGCTACTTCCTCTTTTTCATCTTGTATTGGTATTGAGGATTCCACAAACTTGTCAAATAGTGTCATTGCCGAAGAAGACGGTTTCATCTCCTGTGAAGGTTTTCCATAGGACCTAGGGGAAACAGGCATCTGTGCAAAAGAGTCAAGTTGATACCCCCCCATGCCAAGGTCTACTGATTTAAACTTGTCTTGACAGTCTGCTAAAGTTGCTTGATAATCCTCTGCTTCATGATTAAGAGGGACATGAACATTGGCTGAGATTGAATTGACTGATAAGGTGCTATCCCCTGGTATGCAAATTTCTACTCCATTGTAGGGGAACTTAACACACTGGTGGTAGGTGGATGGCACCGCTTGCATGGCATGAATCCATGGTCTACCCAGTAAAATGTTGTATGCAAGGGGTCCAGTATCAACAATTTGAAACAAGATATCTTTTTCAACTGGGCCAATCCTGACAGGAAGGACAGCCAACCCCTTAGAACTTCGTTCTGCCTCATCATAGGCCTTTATAGTGATCTTCTTTTTAGTGTCGATCACTTCCTCTGAATAGCCCAAAGTTTTTAACAAACTTAAAGTACAAATATTGAGCCCAGCACCCCCATCTATCAACACACGCCTAACACGGGTTTTATGAATCATTACTTCAATGTGAAGGGCAAGATTGTGTGGATGGCTTAGGGATTTGTCATCATCTTCTGAGAAAGAGAGGTAATGTGGGCTAGTAATGTGATTCACCATGCCTTGAAATTGGTCTATATCTATGTTGTTGGGAACATTTTCTATGCGCAAAGCATCCTCAAGGATCTGTTTATGTCTAGGGGACAACTCTAGGAGCTCCAAGATTGAGATCTGAGCTGGAGTTTTCTGTAACTGATCTACAAGATTGTAGTTTGGTTTAGGAGTAGTGGCAGACTTGGTGACATTCTTAGATGCCACTTGCTTGGATTTATTGGATGGACCTGAACTAGGACCTCTAAGAACAATAGGGTCTTGACTCCTAGTAACAGCATTAAGGGCATGAGAAGATAACCTAGAATGAGGACCTCTCAGCACCACAACAGGTTCTTTGTCAAAGATAGGGGGAGAGTCATAACCAGGTGGGTCCTTACTCCTCATCATATTCACACTTGGCTCCACAACTTCAAGCATGTTTACCACATTTTCTGCTACTGTGTAAGTGTAGTTGATTGCAGCCTTGCCATCTTTTGGTTTAGAGGTTTCCCCCTTGTCATACTTAGGCAACGGCTCTTTAAATGCTTTGTGATCAGCATTGGTATTCAGTCCATCCACCTTAAGCTTTCCATTCTCAATGAGATCTTGGATAATGTGCTTGAGTTTCCAACAATTCTCAATGGTATGCCCAATGCCATTATGAAACGTGCAGAAAGCCTTCTCATCCCACCAATGTGGCTTAATGTCCGGGATGTAATGTTTTGCAGAATCTTGAGGTTGTGCCAAGTTGTTAGCGATGAGAGTTTTGAGAACATCCTCATATGAGTCACCCAATTTGGTAAATTGCCGCTTCTCCTTTCTGGGCCTCTCCTAATATCTTGGTTTACTTTCTTGCGGAGGAGGTGCATTGAGCTTCATAGCTTGAACTGCACTAGACAAGTGAAGGACACCTTGATCTTTAGGTTGGGGAGAGTCTACAACTCCATCATTGACAACTTGTTTGTTCTTGTTCCAATTGTTGTTCTTCCCTTTATCCTTGTTGTTGTGTTGACCATTGTTGCCATTGTTGCTATGTTTAGTCAAAATGCCTTGTTCTTTGAGAACATCCTCAATGCGGCATGCAGTTTCAATCATGGTATCAAAGGAATTGAAGACTATCTTTTTGATCTCATATCTCATTTCAGGCACCAAGTTACTGACAAGTATGTCAATCTTTTCATCCTCATGGATTGTCCTAGGATACCGAGAGCACTGTCGTCTCCACCTCTGTAAGAAGGTAACAAAGGGTTCCCCTTGATTTTGTTTCAAGTTGCATAGGTCCAACATAGTAACAGATCTTGATAGATTATATGTGAAGTGTTGAACGAATCTATGAACAAGTTCTCTAAATGTTTTGACAGGGGGAGTGATATTGGTAAACCATTCCATTGCTTGTCCTTTAAGACTTCTAGGGAATAACCTCAGCAAATAGGAGTCATCCTGATGGAATTCAAAGCTCATAGTATAGAACTGGCGCACATGGTCATGTGGATCACCACTGCCATCATATTTATCATATTGAGGGAATTCCACCCTCTTTGGAAAATCCTTCATACTCACACTCTTTTCGAATGGATTAGGACAAATCGAGTCTAGTGAGAATGAGCTCTGAGGTTGCATTATTTTCTCCATCATTTTCTTCATTTGGCGGATTTCTTCCGCTTGAGAGGGATTTTGCTTTTGTATTTTGTTGTCCACATCAAAATTATAAGGGACTCGGGCGCCCTTGTTGATTAGACTTTCCAAGAACTTATCTTTGTTTTGTTCCAAATACCTATCTACATACTGTTGGAAAATAGGCTCTTGTTGCATTCGCATAAAGTCTTGAGTATCAAGGTCATAATGTGAGCTACCACCTCCATGTTGGGAACCATGATGTGCATGTTGGGAGTGTGGTCTTGAGGTTCTAGGAGGGGTTTTCCTCCTATAGTGAGCATACTGAGAGGCCCTTCTTCCTCTAGGACTAGGAGATCTAGAAGGGGTTCGTGACTGCCTTCTACTTCATGGTGTTCTGGAAGGGGTGGAGGGAGGAGAATTATTTCCACTATTAGCACCCCTGTTGTTGAATTGAGTGTTTAATTGTTGAGCTAACAGCCTATCTTGCTCCTCTTGGAATGCTTTTCTCTCTATGTCCAACAAGGCTCGTTGTTCCTCTTCGAGAAGCCTAAGTTTTTCTTCTTTTGCAGCTCGTTCATTTTGTGCAACTTGTTTTTCCTTCTCAATTCTTTTTAGCCTCTCACTTGTATGCCTTGAGGCTGTTCAGAGTGGAGAGTTTGGTCTGGAATTTTTGTACAAATCATTGGTATACGTTGCATTGACATGAGCATCACCAGGTTCATTGTCTTGGTCTTCGTGTTGTGACCATTGGTCTGGGTGAGCTCGTCTCTCATTTCTGTCAGCTCGTTGATGTGCATCTAGGTACCTAGTGCTGATGGGGGGGGAACTAGGTTGAGCATCATGAGAGGAATTACCAAACAAAATCTTGTCTTTGTGTCTTTCATAGATATCATCAAGGGTTTGATCCATAGCTTCCCTCTCCCGCCGAGTCATGGTATAACTCATATCAAACCAAGTTTCAGACTTACTCCTAGGTGACTGGTCAAATATTGGTTCCTTTTCCGTTCTCTTTTGACGAGTCTGAACTAGGGGTAGTTGGTTGAAGACTATCTGAGGTCGCTTTTCGTGGCTCACTTGATATCTTGTTGTTACTGACATGAAAAGGATAGTTCAGGCAAACAAACAATTCTAGGAAACATCAATACCAGACTAGGATAGTAAAAGTTTTCTCTTGTCCAAGAGAAATGGTGAAATAGAACTGTTGCAAAGAGGTGTAAACCAACACTGCCACAAAGGTGCTCAATTCTTGGGTGAATACCCTAGCACATATGGATCAGGAGGAAGACTTACACAAAGTACTGAATTTGAATGTATGAAAATGGGTGGACAATGAGATTACTAGCACTCTCCAAGTGTGTTATCAAAGAGTCTGAAAATTTATCTATTTGACAGGAACAATTCCTAATTTGTCAATATCAAGCAAAATTTCTTATGGGATCAAGGATCACTAACTCAAAAGGTCAAGGGCACAAGAACCCTAAATACAGAACAGGTCTCTAGAACTGGGACAAGTAATTGAATCGAAGAACTCAGTATTTTAGTTTGTTGTTGATGTTCAAAGATCAAGCAAGTATATCAACGGATTTGTATCAAGCACATAAGACAGCAATCAGGGAGTTCAAGCAAGCAAGTGTCTTCAAACAATGAGCAAGGGGCAAAGCAACCTTGCACATGAACAAGAATAGTGACTTAGTATGCTACTCCTTAAAGATGCTACTTGTGTATGTTCTTGAGAATGTTTTAGTAGGCACTCAAAACACAACAACATCCTAGCAAGCTGTCTAGAGGGATATACATGGCTTTTCTAAAGGGCATCCTCGATATACGCAAGGTACGTGAGGCCCAAATCCGTAGATGAGAAGAATCAAAAATTACACAGCCGGGGGGAGACGGTAACCCAAATCTCCTCCTTCACTTCTCAAAGGTATAAAGTTCTTTGAGGCTTAGCCAAGAGTGAAATCTAACTCATTCCCAAGAGAGGTGTCTTTGGATTCACCTCCCGATATTTATACTCCGCCGGAACACGGGAGTTAAGGTCGTCCCTTGAGGTGATGAAATCCCCAAGCAGGCCTTCTAAAAATGAAAAAGTGAGTAATTCTCTATCAAAAAGTATTGAAAAGCACTAAAGGTGGAACACTTAACGCTTAGAGCAAAGATGAGGTGAGTCCACAAGGTGGAACACTTAACACCTCACACAAGCTACAAACGAGTCCACAACCTAGAAAACAAGTGAGTTCCAGAAAGCACAGAAGGGTTGCCTAGTGGAGCAATTAACACTTATTTCCTATAGACACCTCCCCTTTAATGTGGCGCTGAGATTGCAACCACAGGGCGGAAATGAGGGGCCGGCGGATTAGCGAGTCCAATAACCCAAAATAGCAATCTAGATCAATCACAAGTAATCTAAGACTGCTAATCAATAAGACTGTTTTGATATTTGAAACCAAGAATTACTTAATGTTTAAAAGACACGAATGCACTTAAACACAAACTTCTATGAAAGCAAATCTATGTTTGTTTATTTTCCATTAAGAGCATAAAAGAAAATGTGTTCTATGAAAGCGTGTAACACTCAAGCCAAACACATGAGAGGTTCATTTTTAATCCCAAACCAAGTGTTATAGAGATTGTAGTAACTCACCTTAGGTCCAAAGATATACAATCCATAATTTAGCACACATCCGAAAAAAAATCCTAAGATGGTTAGATATGAAAATCAATTGTTAGGAGTTTGATTTAACATTGTTGTCTTCAAGACAGTCTTTAAAGATTGATTTATTTGACCCATAAAATCACAATATTAAAATTTCTGGAAAGAATGAAGTTTTTATCCAACATCAAGAACTACCATTTCCAAAAATTACAAGGTCTTATGATTCCATTTGGTTCCTCAACCAATAATCTTTTCAGACTGCAATTTTTCTGTCATAAATCAGATTTAAAACACCAAACCCTGCCTAGGGAATCACATATCTTTCTCAAAAAGAATCTAAATGAAACCAAACCAGTTTCATAGAAACTATTAATGAATCTAGTTTCCAAATATGTAAGCCATTTATTTTTCCCATTCATAAATCATTTTCTAAGAATAAATCATTACCTGCAACTCCAATAAAGATTGTTAAAAACTAGTTTTCACTCAAATGCCCATAACTTTCACAAATATAAATAAAAATAACTCAAACCAAAAGGAAATGAAAGATAAGTCATTTATCTTTCTAAAAAATATTTTTAGAGTTCTTGATTCTTTATAATTTTTCCATACCAGATGTTTCAATCTGACTGTATTCAGAGAATCTCAAATCTGCAAATACCCACTTTCACCAAAATGATCATAATTTATTCATTTATTTATAAAAATGAACCAAACAAAAAATATGAGAAAGAAGATTCATCACACTATCCATCCATTATTATATTATAGGGTTTCAAAGCTGTAAATGACTGTACAAGACCTGGAACCAATGCTAAAATTGAAAAATAATCAAGAATGAGGCCAGAAATTGATCTTTTCTGCCCCACGGTGGGCGCCAAAAATGTGTGATAGAAAATGGTCACACTTCTGTGAATCCTTGCATTCAAGAAGACTCAATAATGAGTTCTCAAATATCGATTCACAGCTCTCTATTCGTGGAGTGCAGGGGTTGTATTATGAGGCCCTCAGATTAACCTTGTTAAACCCATGCAAGTACACCAAGAAACGAGAGATTCAAGGATGAGAAGCAAGAGTGCTAATCTCCATTGATCTTCAAGTTATTGCATGTAAATGAAACTAATCTAGATGATTGACATGCAATAAATAAACTACTCTATTGAGATGAAAGTATTACAAGTTCTTGCTAATTATGCTATGTGGATTAAGCTAGAACAATGAAAGGAAACATAAATTTAAACTATTATGTGAATGCAATATTAATCTAAACTATGGATTGCCATGAGGCATGAGAGAAGAAGACAAGAAGAAAGAAGTCTCAAATATCCAAGCTCCAAATGTGCTCAAAAGCTTCTTCCAAAATTGCTCTCCAAACCTGCAGCATAACAATAACATGAAAATTCTAGGATGCTAATTGAGAAGGAGAGGGCTCCTTATATGAGAATTTGAGGAATTGAATGCAAATCCAAGAGCAATGTGGGATAAATCCAAAAAGAGGAAATAAAGCTCATTTTTTAGAAAGTGTGGAGAGAAAAGGGATTTTCTTTATTTTATTTATTTTTATTTCCCTTTTTCATCACAAAAGAGCTTTAAGAGGATTTTTTATTTATCTAAAAGAATGATTCTCTATTAATTAAATAAGATAACATTATTTAATTAAAAGAGAGATATTATTCTAAATAAGATAAAATCATTTAATTAAAAAAGATTTTATTTCATTTAAAAGATATCTCTTTCAATTAAATAAGGTTATTTTATTTATTTAAGAGAGAATATTTCTTTTAATTAAATAAAATTTATTGAAAGAATCAAGAAAAGGATTTTTGTTTTATTTTTATTTGATTTATTTCCTTTTCCATCACAAAAGATCTTTTGAGAAGATATTTTATTTATTTAAAAAGAATATCTCTTTTAATAAAATAAAATAAGATTATATAATTTAAAGATGAATATTAATTAAATTAAATAAAATCATTTAATTAAAAATGGATTTTAATTAAATAACATCATTTCATTTAAGGAATATTAATTTCAATTAAATAACATTATTTTATTTATTTAAAAGGGATTTATTTCTTTTAATTAAATAAAATTATTGATGACATGATTAAACCTTAGGAGATTATTGAAATGATTGAAATAGTTATGATTTGATCAAGAAAATTGATTTGAATATTGCAAAACATTGATTCAGAAAATTGATATTTGACAAATTGAATAAATGGGGCCCAAAGTCTAGGCGACCATTTTAGGGTGCATACAGTTGTTAGGTTCAATAATGTCATTTTGATTCAAGTTTTGGTATATCTCTTGATCTTGCTATGATATCTTAAGAAAAGAATGAGGTTTTTCTATGTATGTGGGTATGTTTCTATGTATCTATGTATCTATTTATCTATCTAATTGTTTATATGTATGAACTATCTAACCCTATATATCTATGTATGTAGGTATGTATCTATGTATCTATGTAACTATTTATCTATCTAATTGTTTATATATGTACCTATGTTTTTAGGCCATTGATGGATCCTATTAAGAATATTGACATTCTAGAATGGGTAGTTGTGGGGACCACATATTCTGAACTTCTCACAGCTCTGATTGCTTGTGTTGTCATAGCCACAACAGTGGTGGCCCTAGAATCTAATGCAGATAGGGGTCAACGAGAAAGGAAAGGAAATAATTTCTATAGAATGGTTATTCATTCCAATGACGTGGATTGTCGTGATCAGATTCGCATGAGTAGGGGAGCCTTCTTTCATCTAGCTACTATCCTAAGGCTGAATGGATCGTTGAAAGATACGATACACTTGACATTAGAAGAACAACTTATGATGTTCCTCCACACCGTTGGCCACAATTTGAGGAACCGTAAGATTGCCCACAACTTTGGCCACTCAGGAGAGACAATTAGTTGATACTTCCACAATGTGTTGAGGGCTATCTTAGGACTCCACAAGGATTGCTTTCTACCACCTAGTCCAAACACTCCTCCTGAAATTAGTGGGAATGAACGCTTTGATCCATTCTTCAAGGTAATTGTTGTGTTGTTACATTTTTCTTGTACAGATTTTTATCATTGACGATTGGTTGATATTGCAATTGATGATTGTATCATATCATATAGGATTGTGTTGGAGCTATTGATGGAACCCATATACCAGTCACCGTCGATGTCGACATGCAGGGTAAATATCATGATAGAAAAGGCAACCTGTCGCAAAATGTTATGGGTGTGTGTTCCTTCGATCATAAGTTTTAGTACTGCCTTGCTGGTTGGGAAGGGTCTGCCGCAGATAGTCATGTTCTAGCTTCAGCTCTGTCAAGAGCAGATCCTCTTGTTGTTCCCCCCGGTAAGCCAAATCATAGTTTAATAATATGCTTTATTTATGTAGGAAAATATTTTCATGTTTCACATATTAATAATATACTTTATTTATGTAGGAAAATATTTTCACGTTTCACATATTAATAATATACTTTATTTATGTAGGAAAATATTTTCTAGTGGATGCTGGATATCCCAATGCACCTGGATTTCTTGCTCCTTATCGGTGTACACGCTACCACCTGAAAGAGTTTTCAAGAGAAAATCCAATAAACTCAAAAGAAGAGTTGTTCAACCATCGACACTCCTCTCTTAGAAACTCAATAGAGCGTACATTTGGTATTCTCAAGTAGCGTTTTCCAATCCTGAGGCATGCCACGTCTTATCCTATCATGACACAAGCCCATATTGTATTAGCATGTTGCATACTACACAACTACATTACGGTAGAGGATGACATTCCACCAGAAATTGACATTGAAGAGGAAGATGATCGTGATGGGGTAGATGTACCAGTGCTAGAGACATATGGGTTCTCTCAGAATGATAGAGACCGGTGGGCACAGTTCCGAAATGATATAGCAAGTAGAATGTGGGAAGAGTATAGATCCCGACAATAGTTGTATTGGTTTCCTTTTTCTTGTCTTTTTATCTGCAAGTATTGGACTTGTAATGGTCAATGTGTTTTATTTGAGTAAACTGATGTATGAAGCTACTTTGATATACATGATGGTTTCCTTTTTCTTGTATTTTTATCTACAAGTATTGGACTTGTAATGGTCAATGTGTTTTATTTGAGTAAACTGATGTATGAAGCTACTTTGATATACATGATGGTTTCCTTTTTCTTGTATTTTTATCTGCAAGTATTGGACTTGTAATGGTCAATGTGTTTTATTTGAGTAAACTGATGTATGAAGCTACTTTGATTAACAACAATTTGTATACACAACATGGCTTACACAGAATCATTGATGAACATGAATGAGATTGCTAACACGAGCCAAATATCTTCTTTGTCAAAGAAGATTATGTGGTCAAAGGACATGGAACGAAAGCTTATAGACTTGCTCCTTGAGCAAGTACAACTAGGAAGAAAATGTGATGGAGGCTTCAAAAAAGAAGCCTGGACCGCAATTGAGAGGCGGTTCAATGCTGATTTGAACCTCAGTCTATCCAAGGACAACTTCAAAAACAAGTTGAAAACTTGGAAGCTTGCATATAGAGTCATGAAGGAGCTTTAGAATACAAGCGGTTTAGCTTGGAACGAGGCTACTCAGTCCATGGATGCTGAGGACAGTGTGTGGGATGAGCTTCTCAAGGTAGGGTAATCTCTCTACTATTTTGATGGAAATAATATTGTCTTCTTTTTAAGTTAATAATGAAAGACAAAGAACCTAATCCATTTATTTATGCCAACATGCAGCGAAGAGAGTTCAAAAATGCAAGAATGTATAAAAAGCAGCCCTTTCAGTACTTCACTGAATTCGGTGTAATTGTCGGTAATGACATGGCTAAAGGAAATGCAGCTACCACGGCCCTTGAGTTTGAAGAAGGGAACCCTTTGGAAGAGTCATTCGATGTGAATGATGAAGAGGACATTGTACATCTTGATAGTGGTGTTGATTGGGATGACGAGCCTTATAATTCCACTTAGTCCACTGCAACAACAAGTACTAGAGGGACTCCTAGTTCATCAGGCAGAAAGGTGGGAAAGAGGAAGAAGGCAAGTCTAGCTGCTTCGTTGGATTCCATGTCTGAAACAATGAAAAAAATAAAAGAGGGCATGAACAATATTCACCTTGTTAAAATTGATGAATCTAGTCATGAGAATGCTTTGACGAATGCCTATAATGCTCTCAAATCCATGCCCGGATTGAGTAGAGGTGTATTCCTCAAGGTATACAAAACCTTCTTGGGTCAACGTGAAAGAGCCAAATGGTTCTTATTGATGACGGAGGAGGAGAGAAGCGACTGGATTGTAGCCACATATGGTGGTTTATAGTTAATTTAAAGGACATCATTTTGTGATTTTAAATGAGTTGGAAGCCTATAAAAGGCTAAAAAACTGACATGATACTGCTGTTCATTTTGAATATGACATGAAATCTGAATATATGTGTATGCCAACTTTAATTCAATTTTTGCTGAACATGATAGTGAATATGATAGTGTTGTCCATGATCATGATTGCTGAATATGATACTGAATATGATAGTGTTGTTCATGAATATGATTGTTGAATATGATACTGAATATGATATTGTTGTTCATGAATATGATTGCTGAATATGATACTGAATATTCAGTATCATAAGCTGAATATAATACTGTTGTTCATGAATATGATTGCTTAATATGATACTGAATATGATACTATTGTTCATGAATATGATTGCTGAATATGATACTGAATATTTAGTATCATAAGCAGTATCATATTCAGTATCATATTTAGTATCATGACATACCATCATATTCCATGCTTATCCATTTGCATTTCATAATTACATTTTCAATCATTCCATAACTACATTTACAATGCTTGTGATTACCATTTTGATCATACTTGTGATTACCATTTTGATCATATATACATGATGATCTTGTTGTGATGTGGCATGATACTTTATGATGATATCTAGTGTATTTTGTGTTCAAGAACATTGATTTTTTTATCATGTTGTTACTGATTTTCAGTGGATTTGTACTTTATCATGTGGATAGATATATATTTAGATTTTTTACTATTATATGCTCATATTGTCACAAAATGATTATTTGAATATTTTAATTTAATGCAATTGATGAATATGATACTGTTGTTCATGAATATGATTGTTGAATATGATACTGTTGTTCATGAATATGATTGTTGAATATGATACTGAATATGATACTGTTGTTCATGAATATGATTGCCGAATATGATACTGAATATTAAGTATCATATTCAATATCATAAGCAGTATCATCAGTATCAGGACATACCATCATATTCCATGCTTATCCATTTGCATTTCATAATTACGCTCAATTTTTAATTTTCAATATGACATGAAATCTGAATATATGTGTATTCATGAATATGATTGCCGAATATGATACTAAATATTCAGTATCATATTTAGTATCATAAGCAGTATCATATTCAGTATCAGGACATACCATCATATTCCATGCTTATCCATTTGCATTTCATAATTATGCTCAATTTTCAATTTTCAATATGACATGAAATCTAAATATATGTGTATGCCAACTTTAATTCAATTTTTGTTGAACATGATAGTGAATATGATAGTGTTGTCCATGATCATGATTGCTGAATATGATACTGTTGTTCATGAATATGATTGCTGAATATGATACATATATTTAGATTTCATGTCATATTGAAAATTGAAAATTGAGCGTAATTATGAAATGCAAATGGATAAGCATGGAATATGATGGTATGTCCTGATACTGAATATGATACTGCTTATGATACTGAATATGATACTGAATATTCAGTATCATATTCAGTATCAGGACATACTGAATATGATACTGCTTATGATATTGAATACTGAATATGATACTGCTTATGATACTGAATATTCAGTATCATATTCAGTATCATAAGCAGTATCATATTTAATATCAGGACATACCATCATATTCCATGCTTATCCATTTGCATTTCATAATTACGCTCAATTTTCAATTTTCAATATGACATGAAATCTAAATATATGTGTATTCATGAATATGATTGCCGAATATGATACTGAATATTCAGTATCATATTCAGTATCATAAGCAGTATCATATTCAGTATCAGGACATACCATCATATTCCATGCTTATCCATTTGCATTTCATAATTATGCTCAATTTTCAATTTTCAATATGACATGAAATCTGAATATATGTGTATGCCAACTTTAATTCAATTTTTGCTGAACATGATAGTGAATATGTTAGTGCTGTCCATGATCATGATTGCTGAATATGATACTGTTGCTCATGAATATGATACTAAATATGATACTATTGTTCATGAATATGATTGCTGAATATGATACATATATTCAGATTTCATGTCATATTGAAAATTGAAAATTGAGCGTAATTATGAAATGCAAATGGATAAGCATGGAATATGATGGTATGTCCTGATACTAAATATGATACTGCTTATGATACTGAATATTCAGTATCATATTCAGCAATCATATTCATGAACAACAGTATCATATTCAACAATCATATTCATGAACAACAGTATCATATTCAACAATCATGATCATGGACAACACTATCATATTCACTATCATGTTCAGCAAAAATTGAATTAAAGTTGGCATACACATAAATTCGGATTTCATGTCATATTGAAAATTAAAAATTGAGCGTAATTATGAAATGCAAATGGATAAGCATGGAATATGATGGTATGTCCTGATACTGAATATGATACTGCTTATGATACTGAATAGGATACTGTTGTTCATGAATATGATTGCTGAATATGATACTGAATATTCAGTATCATATTTGGTATCATAAGCAGTATCATATTCAGTATCATAAGCTGAATATGATACTGAATATGATATTGTTGTTCATGAATATGATTGCTGAATATGATACTGACTATTTAGTATCATAAGCTGATTATGATACTGAATATGATACTGCTGTTCATGAATATGATTGCTGAATATGATACTGAATATTCAGTATCATATTCAGTATCATAAGCAGTATCATATTTAGTATCATAAGCTGAATATGATACTAAATATGATATTGTTGTTCATCTCCATTACAAAATATAGTTTTATGAGAAATGGAGGCATTGGATATTTATGTTGGAGCCACTGGTAAGTACCCGCCGGTATTTTTATTGAGTTAATTTCTTGGATCCATGCCAAGATTATTTTGTGTTGCTAGTGATTATGTTGGCTTTCACAGAGTGTGCTTGTCATTTTATACTTCATTTTATATAGTGCTCGTCTTCCTCTCCATTATTTTGTGTTGCTAGTGATTATGTTGGCTTTCACAGAGTGTGCTTGTCATTTTATACTTCATTTTATATAGTGTTTGTCTTTCTCTCCATTTTTTTGTTTTTCTCTCCAGTTTTAGGAAGCCTTGTTTCTCTCGTCTTTTGAATTTAGAGTGCTTTCAGACATATTAGCTTGCATTTGTTAGTGTTGTTGCTTTTTTTAAGTGGAATACACGAAGGAGTACCACATGATGAATGCTTCATTTAATGTATTGTTAAGGTGTAGTCTCTTAACTATCCATTTCTAGTTCTTCAGACATGATTTTATAAATGTGTTTTGGTAGACGACTGTATTGTTCATGATTTTGTATGTATTAACCATCTTGTTATTATTGTTGCGTTATGAAATTAAGTTTAATAATTCTACTTTGTTTAATGCTCTATTTCATCTTCAATTTCTTTTCATTTTTCATTCATTTTAAAAAAACACGTGATAGGTACAGAAATAGAAATGGATAGTTTTGAGACTACACGTATGATAAAGTGAGACTACACATATGTTGGCATTAAATATGTTTGAAATAGCTTCTGGATTTGATTTTGTAGATATTTTATGGTCACACTCTATGATCCTTCATCGGGATGGAAGAGATAAAAATGACTGAAAAAAAATTCCATCATTTTGGTCTATTGCAATCATTTTGGTCTCAAACTATCTATTGCAATCCCGATGATGAATCACAGAGTGTGATCCAAAACTATCTACACAATCGAATCAAGAAGGTATTTCAAACATCGATGCAAAAAATATCCACCTATGCTGATAAAAAAATGAGCTATCTGATGATTGTTTACTGTTCATGTTTGTAAACAGTCAAAATTTCTGATGGTACTCCTTGGTGTATTCCATTTAAAAATGAACAAGTTTTAGTTTTTTTATAATGTTTACTTTGTAGATGCAGGATTGATCATCGAATGTGGGGCATAAGGGCATAGACCGTGGATCTACTTGCATTTTCTTATTTAACGGTGTGTTTTCACACCACCAACCAGTTCATGGATATTGTTATATCTAATGCTATAGTTGTGTCATTATATTTTTTGTATAACTTTTTCAATTTGTACTCATAAAATATAGTCATGTTGTTATAGCGAACAAAATTAGTATGAATGAACAAATTTTTGCTTGATATAGTGCTGATGGCTACAAGGAATGCTCCTATGTGTGACTGCGGTGATGGATTGCGTTGTGTGTTGAAGAAGTCACAGGCAGAGGACAATCCAGGCCGTAAATTTTGGGGTTGTAAAAACTTCTATAAGGTTGTTAATTGCACAATATTTAAATATTTACAAATAATAAATATTAGTCATTATAGCGAGACTAACGTAGATTTGTATTGTAGGATGGAGGTGGATGTGGTTACTTCTGATGGGTCAATGACACCCTGTCATTGTCTACATCATCAGTACGTTCTACACACAGACCTGTTGTAGATGACGAGTGCAAGAATTGCAAAAGACTCGAGAAAACTATGGCAAAAGCGAAGGCTACATCTAAAGCCAAAATCTTGTTTTTACGGAATCTTCTTTGTGCAACAATCATACTATTTAGTTTGATCATCGTACTACTTAGTTTGATCATTTTTTGGAGATAGATATATATGTGGACTAGATGACTTATTTGTATTTTGATGTGATATGAGCAATGTTATAATTATTTTTTTTGTTATAATATTGTTTATGATAATGTATAAAATTATTAAAAAAAGCTAAGTTTACTGTTCAATATTGTTTTTGTTAATGTATAATATTATTTATTTTTTTTGTTAATGTATTGAAAAAAATATATTAAATTTTGTTAAAGTTAAGTTTATTGTTTTTGTTAATGTATAATATTGTTTATTTTTGTTGTTATGATATTGAAAAAAATATATTAAATTTTGTTTATGATTTACTACATAAAAATATAAATTAATATAAAAAAACTATACATAAAGAATGGACCAAAATAATAAATGTATAAAATTATTTAAGTTTTCTATTCACAGAATTGGAAAAAATATATTAAATTTTATTTATGATTTAGTACATAAAAATATAAATTAATAGAAAAAAACTATACATAAAAAATGGACTAAAATAATAAAATATCAAATTAAAAATTAAATTCTAATTCCAATTTAAAATGTAGAACCAAACAGAAAAGATGAATTTCTATCTTCCAATTCCAATTTGAAATTGCAAACCAAACACATAAAGAGGAATTTCTATCTTCCAATTCCAATTTTGAAAATGGCAACCAAACGCAGAAGATGGATTGTCTCATCCATCTTCCGGGTCAAGCAAACGGTCCAAAACATATTCCGAATATACAAAATCAGAATATCAAAACCTTATTATAAGATAATCAGGTTTTGGGCCAAATTCCAATTCCACAAACAAACGGGGCCCTAGTGAGCGGTATAGATATTCCCAATCTTTTATTTCCTTTCGCAAATTATTTTGAAGCGGGAAAACGCGTTTTCCACTTTTTTTTCATTTGTCTCAATTTTTTTATTTAAGACACTTCAAATAGTTTTAGTTTTTTATTTAAAATAATTAAAATGGTAATTAAACTATTTGAGACGAAGAATTAATTTCATCTTTAAAAAATGTCTTAAGTTGCCCTCTTGGGTAGTAGTGAAATAAGAAGTGAAAAAAATATAGAACAATCCTTCACGTCATATATCTATCATTAATACCGTACAAAGCAATATAAGAATATACATGCATGACAAAGATCTACAAAATCTAGGAAGACAAAAAAATTTCATTATGAAATGAAACAAATAATCATACATAACTTTCACACAACACCAAATCAGATTAATTTCTTTGGGTAGATTGTAGATAATATAGCTACAAAATTTTCCTCTTATTTTATAAATATCTAATGGCCGAAACAAAAGTTATGCCTTTTTTACTAAAACTAGTAACTTAGGTACAAATTCAAGTGAGTTTTAACAAATTTGCAATAACTTTCAAATAATTAATTAATGGACACAAAACCAAATTATAATGAGATTTAGTTAATCCCTCTATCAAACAAAACCAATCCCAAGACTATATTTGTCTATACCAATCTGTACCGTGTGATGGAGCAGAAATATTACAAGAAAGAAACATTGAAATGGTATCCATATTGATTCATATTTCATTCACCTCTTTAACCATCCCAACTCCAACATAGAGATTTTTATCTATAACTTTTATTTATGCTATTATAATCACATTTCAACTTCCCAACTTACCATAACTTCTTTTTTTAATACTAATGGCACTTTTACAAAATTTGTTGCATTTGAAAACTTGCAACTTTTACAATTTTGACAATTTTGCATTGGGACTCTAATTTTTTTTTAAATGACTCAAATTAATCTTAAATGACCTTGTTAGACCAAAACCACACTGAACTAATCAAATCCCAAACTAAGACCTCATTATTACATTGGAGGTCCTAACAGGTCTTGGGTGCTCCTGCACCATTCATGCCCCATGGAATTGATCAACTGGTATAGCTAGGCTTGCTAGTTTGATCATTTTTTTGTTTATTCTCATGAACAATTGATTACTTAGTATAATAATATTTTCTTCTATAATCATTTTTCTTCCATAAATGAATCAAACAATATAACACATCTTGTTGTCCAATGAAATGTGCGCCTTTCATGGATCACTCAATATAATACAACTTGGTAGCCACTATAACCCATATCGTACACATGAATCACCCAACATACCGAAACCTCATTGGTTATTAAAATTCATGGCTTCTCCATGGACCACTAGATCACAACATCACTAGCAAATGTTTCAGCTATTGACCTCCTTTTCTCATCTCAAATTAGTGTATTATCTTGTCCCTTTCTAGAAGTTGGCTTATACTTTTTTATCCACAATTTATGAGAATGACGTTAGTGACAGAAACAATTTTGACATTGAGATGTCTTCAACTAGTTGGCTTGTAGTTTTTTGTATTCATAAATTATCTTTTAAGTTTATTTTCCTTTATATATATTGCTTTGTTTTTTTTGTTTTTTCCTCATTTAGTATATCATACTTTGGATATCCTTGTTTTATTTGATAAGATACTAAGCTTGGGCAAGTACTTCTCTTGACTTAGTGACATGTTATCATAAGTATGTCTTTCTCTCAATTTCTTTTATATACTTTACCATGAGTATGAGCATAAGTTTATGTACCTTTACTAAAATGGGAGATAAATCTAATGTTGTTATATTTATACATTTATCGGTTTACACTCTATTTGGGCCCCTAATTTAGTGTTATTTCTCCTAGATCATTTTAAGTGTGTTTGAGCCTTATCCTATTGTATAATTTAATTATTAATCCCACAACTCAATTATCTTGATACACTAATTTTGCTACTAGGTGAAAGATTATATTCTAGATACTAATACTTTGTCACCCTTTTTTCTAGTCAACTTTTTGAGGACTCGAGTGTTCAACATCCTAGACCTTATAAAATTGATCCAAGATCAATTTTGTGTGACTTTTCAACTTCATCATTCATGATACAATCTTGATCTTTTATTTTGACTACTAGTTGCTAGATTACATTCAAACATACCTCATGAACCCTTCATAAAGCACATCTTCTATCTGTCAAAAGGTCTAAGAAGGAAATTTTAATGATCTCATATTATCAAGAAAGTATTTCAAATATGATTAAATACATATTAAGAAGTAAAGTAAAACAATCTAAATTCATGTATGATTTCATGTTGATTATGTTTTATTTTCATTTATTACATTAGCAAACAAAA
The DNA here is from genome assembly GCA_027943335.1 of Chamaecyparis obtusa. NCBI lineage: Eukaryota > Viridiplantae > Streptophyta > Pinopsida > Cupressales > Cupressaceae > Chamaecyparis > Chamaecyparis obtusa. Next base: position 248,833 of record BSBK01000123.1, on the reverse strand, counting down.
AACATGTCTATATAACATCAGTCATCACCACTACTTTAATTCCTCATATATAGTCATTTTAATTCAATATTTTAATTATTATTTTGCCTCTATACTATTTAATATAAGCTCCCTTTTTCATCAATCATAGTCAATGTGAAGGTTTCAACGCCCACATTAACCTTAACAAGGAAATCCAATATATATAACACAACCATTTTTCATGCTTTCATAGGTATAAGCTCAATTATGATTGTAAAGATCACTGTAGGTATGCATAGTAGATAGTGAAAAATCATATTTTGTGCAAGTGAAAATACATGGATTGCGTGTAACATCCAACCATGTACAACACTTTTTGGTCTTATTATGGATAGATGAATCTACAAAACCTCTTTATTATGGATATGCAACTTTCTTTGTGCAGAGACAACCTTAAAATAGGGCACCTAGTAACCATGTCTGGAACTTCTAGGCTCAATTTATGGTAACAAGTTTCTTTATACATTGTCTTTCTAGATCTCACCTAATGTTATTATTTTTTGTTTTGTACTATTGCTAAAAGTCATATTTTTTCTATCATTTATCCTTGTTCACTCACACAAACTTCACAATCTCAAATTCATTACAACTAAGGAACATACTTCAAGTGGTCAACTCTTATATCAAGTCTATATTTAAACCTATTTGTGTTCCAATTATTTTCTATGGAAATTTGAGATCATATTTTGCATCCATAGTCATACGATATTATTTCCATATATATCAGTACCTAACATGGCCCAATAGCTAGGGCATATCTTGCATCTTTCTTTATTTTTATTTCTATGCTTTCTTCCTATGTGGTATTTGTGTAAAAGGGATCTTTTACCTAGCACATTCATCACCCAGGTCCTAATTATACATCTTAGTTAAGTTTAAATAGGATACACTACGACCTAATATGCTTTATAGAAGTTTAGTTTTACGTGATCTTATATTATCACTTTTATTTCTTGTGACCAAGGTTATCATGTAAGGTATCTCAAGTAATAAGATTAAGGCAATATAATAATATTATGGAATCTTACATTTAGCTCAAGGCCTTTATAACTAGGGGGACCACTTTGTATTATTAAATTATATAATTCACGTCTTACTAATAAGAAATTTACATCCTCCAATATAATAGTATTATTACTTCATTGTTGACATCTTTTTTGTCTTTCATGAAGTGCTTAGTTCTTGGGTGAATATAATTTTCAACCAATCTTTTCTAGTATAATTTATTCTATACCAGCTTTTGCAACTCCATTTGTGGGATATCCTTTATAAATGAGTACCTAAAATGAAGTCATAGTATAGACTCATCTTTGCATACTTTCATTAAATTTACATCATCTGCATTATTTTCTCACTAAGTTATATTTTACCTAACTAGATCATGTTGTATGTCATACTCACATATTAGGATTAGTGAATTCCTACTAAAATAATTATAGAGGTCTTAGTTGTTAATGAAATATTATCTCATTTTATTTAATTCTTGTGTCAAATATATTTATATTACGTTATCTCATATTAGGATTTACACATATGGACCATGATTTGGTCTAACCATATGTCTCACTTTACCTTTATAAGAAAGACTCTTGTACATATTTTATAATAATATTTGTAAATCATATGATCAAATATTAATTTTAACCAAACTCATTTTATGTAATAATCTATTATAGAAGGTTAGCATTTATTTTGTAGGTAAGCCTATGGAAAGTGTGTTGTAGAATATTTGATACCAAATCTAACATTATTTGGACTATTCATTTAGTTTTCAACATTTTTATTAATTCCTATGTCCATTAACATCCTTTATGCATTACTCCTTTAGCATAAATATATTTTATTCTATCCGTGCTCCCAATTTTACTTAACTAGATTAATCCAACTTTATAATATTTTACTAATTGAAGTAATACACATCAAAATTGATGTACGTGAATGAACTTTAACATCAAAATAATTTAATTTATATACTACATTCATAAAAGACATAGAGTTGATTTCAAACTAGAAATGGGATATAAATGTGTAAAAATATATGATGAATGGAGACCATGATTTTCTTTATTTGAATGGAGGTGTTGGATGATTGCAAGATAAAAATACTTCTAGGACTAGGTTTACATTATCTTAAATTATGCTACTTTTTTAAGCGATAAAAATAAGATGGGTTCCATCTCTCTCACATGTGCTCATGTTCTCCAACGTATGGTCTTATTTGTTTAAGCCAAGTAGTTTCCTCTCTAGTATAGTCAGATATAACATCATAATACATGTAGTAATGTGGTTGAGTCCTATTCATTTATGAAAAAATATCTCATGCTTGATATAGTTTAAGCTTTTCTTACTCTTGTAGTGATAATGCCTTAATATGAAAAACTTGGTACTTGATGCACATTTAGCAATTTCCTCAATCAATACCCTAAGTTGACTCAAAAATGATGTATGGAAACTATAATGTGGGTGCATATGTAGATTGTTATGGCAATTGAGTTCTATGATGTGCAAAGTAGATGAAACTTTTAGATATCTAAAAATAGGTTATAGATATCTAGGGAGAATGTCTTAGTGGAAGATGGATGCTAGCTTTCTTCTTGTTGATCAATCCCTTTCATAAGTATTTGTTGACTCTATCTAACTATAAGAAGTGAATTAACAATTTGGATTTGTAAACGACAAAGTTTTTAGATGTCTAAAAGTAGGTTGTAAATAGCTAGGGTGAGTGTCTCAATGGAAGATGGATGCTAGCATTTTTCTTGTTCATCCATCTCTTTCACAAATATTGTTTGACTCTATCTAACTATTAGAAGTGAATTAAGGCTTTGGATTTGATAGAGTCAAGTTTTTTAGTAGGAAATGTGTCATTTGAATTTAGGGGACACTAGTACATATGGTCCTTTCAAGAGGTTACAAGCATAATATGTTGACATCCAAAATTAAGACAACATAAAAATGGTTTGTATAAATGTAACAAGAATTATATATAAATAAGAAATAATTACTTTTAAATAATTAACATTCTAAAAGAATCAAAATAATTAAAAAATTTCTTCAAAATGAATATTTTTTAAAATTTTTTTATCAATAAACGGCTGAAGCCTTGATTTTATCTATTTAAAATTTATCTTTTTACATTTTCCTCCATTTGTGCGGGCACTGGTAGGAAAGAACGGGGAAGAAAACCTCCAGTCTAGCCCGGGACTTTTGTCCAGAAATAAATCAAGTTTAGAGTTCCTACAGGCGTAGGATTACAAAGCTCCACTTGATGGAGTCGAAGAGGGCATTCCCTCTTTAGTATAGATTAATGGAGGCATACCTCCATGATAGTGAACACAAATATATTAATCTTTTATATACAATGGTCTTTTAAGAAGAACTGATGAGCATTCCCATCCTGTGCCGTACATTTATTTAGATTGAGATTACATATACCTTGCTCTTATCTTTAGAGCTAATGAGCCTTCCTTTAATTTTAACTTTGCTTTTGAAAAATCATGTTATTTTCTCTCATCCTCGCTCTTCGAGTATTTGCCTTAGCTTTGATAAGTTCTTGAGCCTCTTTTTCTTTATTTCTTCTTTTTTGGTCTGTTATGCTTTCCTTGTATACCTGCAAAATAGAAAGACACCATGCAACCTCTATTCTCCTAATTTATAGTTAATTAATCATTTTCATGATTCAATCCTCATAAAGCTAGTTCAGGTTAGGTATTGATGAAATTAAGGAATTTCAAATCTTAATCCATGAGTTAGTCTACTAAATAAAACATTACAATCTAAGTCCATTTCTATTGACAGTCATGCTATGAACATAAGAAATTTATGGGCACTTTACGAATCTTTTAATTTCTCATAACATTTTCTGTTTTAAAGATTATCATTTTTGTGATTGATGAGACTTCATTGTAGGTTGGCATGCCCTTAATATATGATGATTGTTTTGACTAAATGAGATGTTAACTTCTTACATTCCCTATCTTGAAGTCTGCTATGTAAGAGGGCAGTATATATATGTGTGTGTGTTTGTGCATGTTTGTGTGTGTATTTTTGCATTTTTATACTATACTCGCAAATGTATCTATACTTGTTTACCTTTAAATTCATTTACATTTATTTACATCTAATCTTGATTTCTTATTTTGAAATCATTTTTCTTCACCTTCCGAGTTCTTCTTTCAAACTCTCATGAATTTCTTCAATTTCTTGCCCGTCAGCTCCTAGGTTAGCTAACTTATCTACGTCTATATTGCCCTCCCTGTAAATGTGATTCATTGTATAATCTCCTATAACTTCAAGAGATTCCAATATTTGTTCAATAGCACTATTTAGTTTCCAGTTCGGCGTTCTACCCTGTCTTATTGCATTTATAATAATAGCTAAGTCTCCTTCAATCGCAATTCTTTTAAGCCTCCATTTTTTGCACCAAGCCAGACCTAATCTTATAGCTTCTATTTTAGCTTCGTTATTTGTCTTAATTCCTATAGGTTTTGCTAACCTTCCTAATAACTTTCCTTCCGCATTATGTAAACATATCCCTATACCTGCCACCCCTGGGTTTCCCCTAGCTGCCCCATCAAAGTTCAACTTAATCCATCCTTGCTCCAGTGGTTTCCATTTACAGTTCGCCATTGATAAGGATTTATTGTCAATGCTAGATCCAATCCAGGGAGGAACTTTCAAGCCATACCACTTCTTTCTCTGGTTGTTGTCTTCTAGTGAGAATTCCATCATTGATTGTCCCAACATATTTCTATTGTTTGTAATTTCTACTATATTTGCCTCTAATTTGTTCAAAAAACTCTCAATGTTCATCCTTTTATCTTGAAAAATCCTACGGTTCCTTTCCTTCCATAATTCCTAGATTAACAGAGATGGGATTATGTATCTCATTTTACTGTATAAATCCTCCGTACATGATCTTTGCCATGAAATAAAAACTTCTGTGATATCATTTTGAAGAGCAGTCTTCAGATCTAATTTCTCCAGAACCCAAAGCCAGCATTTATTGGCATACTCACAATTTAACAAAATATGGTTAATCATCTCACTTTCTTTCTCACACAAGGCACACCTAGAAGGACCATGGTACCCTATTTTTTCAAACCATTCAGTGGTGAGAATCCTTTTTTGTAAAGCTGCCCATGAGAATAGACCTGCCTTAGGAAGACAGTTTCTATTCCAACATAGATCAATGGGAAGACTGGTGGGTGGATTATCTATCCCAGAAATAACTTTGAAACCTTCTTTCGAGTTGTATACACCACTCTTTGAGGCAGCCCATATAATTGTGTCCTCCCCAGAGCATGGATAGAAGTTTCATTCTTGTAGAGCCTTGTTAAGTTTATTTTGGAAATCAAGGGGAAGTCTGAGTTCCTCTAGAGATTTCCATGCCCAGCTGCTACCCTCACTATTATTGATTTGTGAAAAATAGTCTTTAACCCACTCTCCCTTACTTTGTTTGATTAGTTCAATTAGCTGATCGTTCCCAAGAATTTCACGTAGGGCCGATTTTCCACCCCATGAGTCATCCCAAAAAAGAGCCTTATCCCCACTTTTCACGTCCCAAGAAAGGGACTCTAATACTATATCTTTACATTCTTTTATGAAGTTCCATATGCGTGAGCCCGTCGGATAATTATCAGAATGACAAACACTTTCCTCCTCTTCTCCTAGTAAGTATTTATATCTTAGTATTTTAACCCATTTTGCCTTTGGGTTTTTAATCATTCTCCATACTAATTTCGCCCCCAAGGCCCTGTTTTGAAGCGTAAGGTCTTTTATTCCCAAACCTCCTTCTTCTTTTGGCTTACAAATCTTATTCCAAGCAATTAAAGCTAGTTTAGATTTCTCCTCCGACCCTTGCCAGAAAAATCTCCTTAACTTTCGAGCAATCTCCTTATTAATACCTGCCGAGATTCTCATGCTCATCATCTGATAAATAGGAACTGCAGAGAGGACTAACCTGATCATAACAGCCCTTCCCGCATTTGATAACCATTTACCTTTCCATTGATCTAGTTTCTTGGAGATATTTTGAATTGTGCTTTCCCATAAGTGATTTGATTTGACCCCCTTATCCAGAGGTAAACCTAAATATTTACATGGGAAGAAACCTTCTTTGAAGTCTAGAATACGTTTAATCTCATTCTTTCATCTCTCTTCAGTATTGATAAAAAAAAATTCTGATTTTTCCTCATTTATACATTGTCCAGAAGCGTTAGCATAAGTTTTTAAAATTTCTTTGAAAGCTTGAGCTTCTTCTAAAAGCGCTTTTCCAAAAAGGAGATTATCATCGACATATTGTTGATGAGTAGTAGCCTCGACTCCTGAAGTAATCTTGATTCCTTTAACCTTATCCTCTTCCTGAAGTTTCTTGATACCTCTCCCTAAAGCTTCTGCCATAATAATGTACAAAAAAGGAGATAACGGATCTCCCTGCCTCAAACCTTGAGAACAGCTGAAAAAGCCTTCAGGAGACCCATTCACCATAATTGAGAAGTAAGGGGTGGAGATGCATTCAAAAATCATATTGATCCATTGTTTTGAGAATCCAAAAGCTTCCATACATTTACACAAAAATATCCAGTCCACTTTATCATACGCCTTACTAATGTCTAACTTAATCAACATACTCGGATCCTTATTATTTGTTACTGAATGTATAGCCTCATGAGCAATAATCACTCCATCCAAAATTGACCTATTAGGGACAAATCTTGTTTGTTCTTCGGATATAATCAATGGAAGAAGTTGTTTCATTCTGCCTGCCAGAGCTTTTGAGAAGATTTTATACAAAGTGTTGCACAGGGAGATAGGTCTGAACTCGTTAAATTTCTCTGCATTGACCTTTTTGGGAATAAGAGCAATGAATGTGTTATTTAGCTCTTTAAGAATATGTCCTGAGTTTCTCATTCCCTCTAGAGCATCAGTAATTTCCTTGCCCATAAATGACCAACACTTTTGAAAGAAAAAAGTTGGGAATCCATCAGGACCAGGGGATTTATCTGGATTCATTTCCTTTAAAACCTTGAGTATTTCATCTTCTGTAAATGCAGCATTTAGGAGGATATTTTGATGTGAAGTTATTATACGAGGGATGTTTCTTAATAGCTCGGTCTGGTCCAACAAATCCACACTCCCTAAGTTATTCAGAGATTTTTCAAAGAAAGAGACTGCTAAATCTGCAATTTCTTCGGGATCCTCTATTGTATTACCATTGCTATCTTTGATTTTGGAAATCTTATTTATATTCCTTCTAGCTTTGACACTATTGTGACAAAATTTGGTGTTTCGATCCCCTTCCCTGAGCCATGTTTCTCTCACTCTTTGCCCCCAAAAGGCGCTAATTTATGAAAGAGAATCGTAGTATTTACATAATAGTTCTTGCTCTTTGTTATCATCTGAAGTCTGTTTACCTTCTTCAGTAATCTCCTTATTCACATTTTCCAGCTCTTTTTCTATAAGATCTCTTTTCACAAATATATCCCCAATAGTGTTCTTACTCCATTGAGACAGATTTCTTTTTATTAATTTTAGTTTCCTTATGACTTTATATATCTTGGAGCCTTCAAATCTTGTCTCTGTCCACCATTTTTTAATTAGATCCAAACATTCCTCATTAAGTAACCACATTTTTTCAAATCTAAATGGGATCTTTTTATTTTTGATTGGTTCTGAAATTACTAGTTCTATAGGAAAGTGGTCGGAACCGGCAATAGGTAGTACCTCATTAGTAAGATCAAAGTCAAAATTTCTCAATTCCCCAATAAAGAAGAACCTGTCCAATTTTTCTACTATTAACTCTATGTCTTTTCGTTTGTTAGTCCAGGTGTATTTCCCTCTGTCTAATTCAATTTCCGAAGCCCCTATACTATTTATCCATTCCTGAAATTCTAAAGTAGTTTTTGATATGTGTTTTGTCCCACCCAGTTTATCTCCCAAGGATAGGATAGCATTAAAATCTCCTCCTAGTATAAATGTATCGTTTGGAAAGCTTTCAATATAATCCTTAACCTCCTGCCATACAATTCTCTTTTCATGTAAGAATTTTGGAGTGTACATGTTTATTAGATTAAATTTTAAATCTGATTTTAAACTTTTGATTTAACCTCCCATCCAATTTTTATGTTTTTCATGAATATTGAAAACTATTTCTCTTGGATCCCAAATAAAAGCAATCCCACCCAAAGCGCCTTCTACCTCGCAACCTATAAATTCTCTAATCCCTATACTCTTTTTTAAATTCTCATATCCTTCATTAGAAAGTTTAGTTTCTTGTATCATAGCCATATTTGGTTTAATTTTCGCTAATTGCCTTATTACAAGGCTTCATTTGTTAGGGGCATTTAAACCCCTAACATTCCAACTAATGATCTTCATGAGGACTCGGGAAGGATCTTCCCCTTCCCAGAGTATAGAATATTGGTAATTTTAACCTGACCTGGTGCCATTCCTTCCTTAGCTCTTAGTTCAGCAAGAGATTTTCTACCTCTTGGTTTGACTAGTTTCCCCGTATCAGCTTCTAACTTTCCCTTAATAGATTTTCCTAAACCTAAAGTTTTTGTATTGTTCCTAATGATGTTCTCTTTGTTTTCCTCACAGAGTTCCTCTTTCGATAGCGAGCCTAATACTCCTATTATTATATCATTACTCCTAGAATCTTCTAGAATAGAGGTAGGGTCTAATCCTAAAAAGTCTAGCAGTGATCCTTAGTCAATGGTCTCCACTAAGGGGGACTTTTCCATTTCTTCTTTTTGCATTTCTTTTAACTGATGGAAAGATTCAGAATGGATGAGTTCTGAGTTTTTATCAATATTAGGAATATTTGCAATCTCTATTTGGGTTCCTGCATTAACATTTATAGTTCTTAACTCCACTTCGGATTTCCTCCCCCTCTTCTTTTTAATTCTATTGATATTAGGGGTGCTCAGAATTCCTCTTTTCATTGTTGTTCCTAACTGCCCATCTTGGTTGGTGATGCCAAAGAGGCCTTCTATGGAGTCTTTAACCAATGAGAGATTGCCATTGGGTTTGATTCCATCAATGGTTGTTGCCATTCCTAATTGTCTATCTTCATTGTTGATACCTTCTAGGCAAATTCTGATCTCTTCCTCGTTCTGATTCCTTGTATTATTATTTATTTCTTCTTTCCTACCATACGAGGGATCTTCTCTTTCATTAATATCCCTTTCCATGTCTCCTATCTCATCTAAATTTGGAAAGTGTTCCGTTTCCATGTCTTCTTCTCCATTTTCTTGAGTATTATCTGATGCCGACATCTCTATAATGCTTTTAATTAGCAAACTTTTTTGGTGCTCAAGTTCCTCTTTGTCACATATTTCATCTATAAGGGTGTCCATTAACTCATTGGTGATCTCAACTATTTCTTTTTCTATTTTTTGGTTCTCCTTAAGAAGTGATCTTTCTTTATCTTCTGGACTGTTGGAGATTCTATTCGTGCTGTAAGAGGTAATTTTAGTGTTAATTTCTTGCTTGAAACTCTGAGTACTAAGGTTATTCTCATGTTCTATGGATAAAGGTAGGGGAGATTTGACCTCAACATTTAAGGTCTTATTTATTGATATTTCCTTTTCTAGAGCAAAAGGGGGTTGACACTCAGAGTCTGAAGGTTGTGTGGAGATGCTGATCGGATTAGTTTTCTTAGGAGAAGTCATAGTGAAGCCTCCTTTTTCTGGGTTAAAGCTCTCCTTCAATTCCGATGTCTTCTGAATATGAGTGTCCATTTGTCCTAAATTATTGGTTTCTAGATCATTTGTTTGTCTTTCTACAAAATCTTCTAGAATAATGGGGTTAATAATAATAGAGTTAGAATTAAAGCATACTCTAATGGGATGTATCCATTTTTGATGATAGTTGATCTTTACTCTAATGATTTTTTCATACTGGTTATTATCATTATCAATAATGCTTAGAAAGTCACCAATTTGTTTTCCTATTAATTTGACAGTTTCTACATCAGATAATTCTATAGGCAGATTTTTAAGAACTATAGCTTTTTCTACAAGAAAGTCCTTAAGTTTTATTGGGTTGAACAGGGGAACCCAGTCAAAAATATAAAAATCAGAGTCTTTATACCTAGCTAACCCTTCATTTCTAATTTTATTTTTAATATTTCCATCTTTACAATTAATGAAAATAAAATTTTCTAATAAGATAGATATACTTACCTCATTCGAGAGTTGAGATTTCAACCAGGCTATCAGATCTGTGGTAGAAGTTCCTACTCCAAACCATCGGCAAATCAGCCTTGTATCTGCAAAAGAATTTTGTCTCTGTTCTATGCATTTTCCATCTAGATCTATTCTAATCATGTTAGGATTTTGAAAGAAATTACCTATTCTTTTATCATTGTTACTCTCCATAGTTTTATTACACTTATGAGGGGGCGTGCATACCTGTTTGTTTTGTTCCTGAAACTTCCTTAATACATTGTTACTTGTTAAACCTTTTAGATTCTTTCTGTGTGTTTGATCCTTCTGTGGGTAGATCTCTGAGACATTGGTATGGAACTTATTCTGTCCTGCCTTATGGCCTTTTTGGGGGGGTGAATATCTCCCATTATCTTCCTCTTTAAGCAAATCAAATGGGTTATTCAGAGATAGATTAAAAGGACTATGAGATAGCTGATACTTGTTAACCTTTTTCCTATTTTTAACCGTCTGCCAAGTGGATTCGTTCTTCATCATGCAAACGGGAGGTGCTTGAGTAGGTAAGATCCTGTCTTCCCCCTTAGCAGATAGGGGTTCATTGGTTCTACAATTTAAATTGTACTCAGGTCTTCCCACCTTAGCAGCCCCGATGCTTATGCCCGATTTTGCATATTTAGTCTTGGAATAGATATTTATTTGTCTGTCCAATGCCTTGACTGAGAAGACTCTTAGCTTACCATTCCCTGTTTGCTTAGGGATTAAATTGTTTATTCTAAGTGCATAACCAGGATTCTCCTCCCTAGCAATTTCCTTAAGTTTTTCTTTCTGGGAATCCTTCTCTTGCTTATCTGGTAGTGAAGATTCAGAGGAACCCTTAATCGGAGCAGAGACATCGATGAAAGGATAAGGTTTTTCTTGAGTGAAGACTGCGTGCAATTCCAAATCTGTATTTTCTTCAGCTAATTTCTTTTGTTTTGCTATGAAATCTTTCAAATGCTCATATGAAGGGTGATGCTGTACTGGTTTACGACAATCTTTTTTCTTGTGGCCATAGAGCCAACAATTAAAACAGTAACTTGAAAAAACCTCTTCTTTGTTTTGCTTCTTTGCAGCACCTGTAGCCATATTGGGCCTTTCTGCTCTAGGGTTATCCTTACTGTATACGGCTAAATCTTTCTTTGCATCTCAATTCGCATGGAAAAGACCAACATTTATCTGACGTCTTTGTAAGGCGGATTTCCTTTTTGAATGAAAAGTTCGCATTTCGCTGATTGTGTAATGTCCCGTGCTAGAATAGGATGAATTTATCTCTGTTTGTTAACTGGGAATTTTGTCAAATAGTTGTCCTGGAATGAACAACTATTGATGCCTCTTTCACTGGTCTGAATTGCTACCTTTGGATTGCTAGCTGAAACTGAAAGAAAGGGCCTGGCTCCTCCTATTCAAACTGATGAATTTTGCCAATATGTCCTCTTTGTATCGGCAGGCCTGGGATCAAATTTGAAGCTTCTCTTCTTTGTCAAACTGAGATCTCTTGTTAAAATTCATGGCTTTTTTTTTATATCAAATGGCAGCCTCCTCTCTGTCAAAATCTGTGTCTTCCTTCCACAATTCGTAGCCCTCTAGTTGAAATTTTGCACCCTTCTTTATAGTAGATCCCTGCTCCTTAATATCAGATTCGGATATCTTCCGAACAATTTTCGGTGCTCCTTAAAATCGTGGGCCTGCTGTTCCAAATTCGGATCTCTGCTGATGCCCTGGATGTCGTGACTGCTCCTTTGCTAGTCTTAATTGCTGCCTCCAAACAACAGTTCGCTGCCCTAGCAGATCTCTCTAAAATAATGTCGCAGGCCCAGTTCAAACTCGCTGCTTATCTTTGAACTCGGACTGCTCCTTATATTTATTTCGCTGCTTATGCAATGCTCTATCTGTCTCCACAAACTTGGATCTGCTCCTTTACTAACTCGCTGCCCTGCTCTGCAAAAAACTATATATTTTCTTCAAAATGAATATTAAAATAAAAAGATAAAATTAAAAAATATATATTTAATAATACTTTTCAACGAAAAATAATAATAACTTTTTTTAATTGCAAACCAATTCATTTATTTTCTTATTATTTCCTTCCCTTCAAATTGTCCTCAAGAAAGAAAGAAAACACACTTGTTACCCACAATCGTAATGCATCTTTGTCAATATTAGAATATCATTTCAATAGTTAATACGTACTATTTTAAAATCATTTATTTCTAGAATGTCATTTCAATGCTTAAATCATACTATTTTGAAAACATTCTGTCTCGTCACAATTTCTATAAGAACATTTTACTACTAATTACCCTAAGCTATGCTGGTAAAATAAAAGTTTTTTCTTTTGCAAAATTCCTAATTATAGCTTCCTGAATGGTATTAGTCAATCAAATTGCACGAAATAACAGTGGGATTGAATATCCAAACCATGAAGAGCTGTTAGACACACCAAAGCGGCGAAAAGTGACCACGGAAAAAGGTTGAATTTGTCATCATAACGCACAGCAAAATGTCGGCACAGCAAAATGTCGGCAATAAATAATTTGAGTCGGTACAGCGTAGTTGGAGAAGTCGGCGAATTAAAAGAAAGAGCCAAGTCAAATTTCACTGCGTCGTCGTTTTGGACGACAGTTAATCTATATAAACACATCTTCGGAGGAGAATAATAGACGTTTCTGAGTTCCTCTTGTTAAGCAACGTAATTTCATGGGCTTACGTCTTTTGTTTATGCTCATATTCTGAGATGCATGGAGCCTAGCTTAATGAAATCATGCCAGAGCATTAAGAGCACTGTTCGTAGGAGAAAAATTATGTGTTTTGGTTACCCATTTTTCTCCAGATAATTCAGACATGTTTGTAATGGTGGAGAGTGTTTGGAACCAGTCATATTGCTAAACTGCTTTTAAGTAATTTGTATGTACGTCTCATTTTATTTCCGGATTTTTGTTATATATGAGGCTAGGTTAGGGAAGGTATGCATGTTTATGAGAGGAAGTTAGCTAAAGCAGTTTAGAAAAATGGCTGGTTCCATACACTGTTTGCCTGTTTGCGGACTTGTTTGGATCGTCTGGAGGAGCATGGGAAGCCAAACCACAGTTCACATGTCTTGCCTATATTATCACATCTTAAGGATTTCACATGCCTCATCTAAGATTCAATATATCCTAGAACTTATAAACATGTAGTATACATTTCTTTTCTCTAATTTCATGTTTCCAATAATGTTTTGTCAACTACATCATGCTCACTATTTGTATACGGTGTACTTTTATGTATTATTTAACATTTATAATTCTATGTACCGATTTATTTTGGTTGCATTGTTTCTTAATCTCATATTCATTGCTCAATAGTTTGAGAATAGCTAGAGAAGTGTTGACATATTGCGTGTATGTGATAAGAATATAGTTATTGTTTTCTTATGTTCGTACTATTTTATTTAGTCAACAATTGATTTATCAATTGTAATATCTTTTTCATTTGAACGTTATCATTGTATTTGGTCATAGAATTAAATGGCTATTTCTTGGAATAAATTTAAAATGATTAAATGTAACATTGTTTACATAAATGCGCACCATAGTCAAAGAAGTTGGCAGCTTAAAGTAATAAACAACGAAACCAAAAGGGACGATTTGTTCTTTTCAAAATGTTTTTAGCTGAGGCGCTGAGTGAGATATCTTTATAAGTTCATTCTTCATTTGGAAATTTAGTGTCCCTTGTTGGGCTTGATGAACAAGATAATTATATAGGATTAGTGTTTTGTTTATTTTCAATCCCCTAGGACAAGCAAAGATAATGGAGCACTTTGCCCTAAATTTTGTATGAGAAAAGATTAGCTTCATGAAATTATTGTATAGAGAAAGATGGTATTTCACATTGAGAGCATTCTTTGTACGGGTGAAACCAAAAGGGACGACTTGTTCTTTTCAAAATGTTTTTAACTGAGGCACTGAGTGAGATATCTTTATAAGTTCATTCTTCATTTGGAAATTCAGTGTCCCTTGTTGGGCTTGATGAACAAGATAATTATATAGGATTAGTGTTTTGTTTATTTTCAATCCCCTAGGACAAGCAAAGATAATGGAGCACTTTGCCCTAAATTTTGTATGAGAAAAGATTAGCTTCATGAAATTATTGTATAGAGAAAGATGGTATTTCACATTGAGAGCATTCTTTGTACGGGCGAAACCAAAAGGGACGACTTGTTCTTTTGAAAATGTTTTTAGCTGAGGCATTGAATGAGATATCTTTATAAGTTCATTCTTCATTTGGAAATTTAGCGTCCCTTATTGGGCTTGATGAACAAGGTAATTATATAGGATTAGTGTTTTGTTTATTTTCAATCCCCTAGGACAAGAAAAGATAATGGAGCACTTTGGCCTAAATTTTGTATGAGAAAATATTAGCTTCATGAAATTATTGTATAGAGAAAGATGGTATTTCACATTGAGAGCATTCTTTGTAGGGGTAAAAATGTGTCATTCGGTTACCATTTTCATCTAGATAATCTAGACAAGTTTGCAAAAGGCTGCTAGATACAAACAAAGTTCAACCTGTGACACAATGGAAAAAATGGCTGGATAATTAATGGTTATAAATAACAACTTGTATTTAGGTATAATTGAATTTGATGGAATTTTTTTCTGGTTACTGATGTATCATGATAATCACTCTTCTCGTAGAAAAGGATCAATGGGAAATTGTGAAAATAATTTATCAAAGATTAATGCAGCATTCTTTTGTTCTCCTCACTGAATTTTTTTATTCTATAAAACTTAGATTTTGGTACATGACATCTGATGAGATTCCATGTAATTATTTTATATATGTTATTGAGGTTAGATTGTGGTATATTTTTTCTGAAGCTTGAGTCAATTATTGAGGAGAAATTAGTTTAGCAACTATAAATCCCATTGTTAATATTGCTCCTGAGTGTTATAGATGTAAGAGATTTGAACATGCACATGTGCATGTGTGTGTGCGTACACATACACATACATGTAGATTTGTAAATGGACAAATAAATGTACATGTATACACACATATGCATATACACACGCAAGTTTCAACACATGCAAAAACATTTTTATTTTGACATGTAAAAATTATAAATCATTTAATGTAATCAGATTTTCACAATCCATTAGAATTTCAAATAATAGTTTGTAGTTTTGATTGTGTATTTATTTTTAGCATTAATCATATCCGTAAAAATAATTGTACAATCGAAAATAGAAGTTATTATTTCAAACATAAATCATATCAACCCAAATTAATATATAATATAGATTATAATTTGATAGAAAAGATGATTAATATTGATCACATAAATGAGTTACGGTGGCACCTACGAATATGGTGAAGATGGAAGTAATCATTAGTATGCTTTGTATTGTAATTCTCTAAACAATTCTTATTAACTAAATTCTAATATTCTATGATTCTTCGTTGTAAACGGTGAGATGAGATCTGCATATATTATGTAAGCTCTCCTCTATCTTATCCATTAATTACCAATTTGGCTATTAGGTATATGTGGAATTTAAGATTTACGCTTTATTGTCAAATCTATTGAGGACTCACTCACAATTCTCATAAAATATTCTTGAACAGTAAAATTAATATAATAACTAACTTTTAAGAATAGAATATTTTTTTATTAAACTAAAAAAATACTGTGTTTTTATACTAACTTTATAATTTACCTTTTCATAGACAATAAAAAATTGAGCTTTTATGTCTCTCTATATTCTCCTTTTAAAGCTAAAAATGGTCAAGATTGAGTAGAGGGGACCAAGTGTAATAGTTGGCCACTTTTATTTTTATGAAAAGAGTAGACATGTAAGGAGTGATTATTTTAATCTTTTTATGTAGAAGGAAGAAGAGATGGGAAGAGTGTGAGACTTGAGAAGACAAAGAAGTCTCGAGAAGGTTTCAATCACCTTAAGGAGAGGTTGATGTTAATGCCTTCTTAAAAGTACCAGGCTCAAAAGGTAATTTTGAAGTGGTCATCGATGCCTCAACGGAAGATTAAGTTGGGTGTTCGTGAAAGAAGGGTGTGTGATTGTATATGAATCCAAAAAATTAAATTTATATAAGATAAAGTATTCTTATGATGTCAAGTGCCTCTCTTGTTTACATTTTCCATGACATCTTGATGGATGTGCCTTTGCCTATGTAAGGTTTGTACTTTCGAGGTGATCTGATTTATGCCCTTATTCAAGTGGTTGTGAGAACCATTTTGTCATGGCTAGTTGTATACCTGATTTGTGATGATAGACCTTCTAAGGCCTTTATTCTGAGTTTAACGACCTTAATGTGCTCTTGGTTCTTTGATCTAAGCTTTAATAATTTATATGATTTGGTGACTATTCTCATGCTATGATTTTATACTAGCATTGGGAGATTCACCCAGTTCAATTTATTCTTATGTTTATTATGAGATTACTGTTGTGGTCATTATGGTATTTGGCTGATGAGACATGATTGATTATGTGGCTTATAATGTAAATGATGGTTCTATTGTTGTATGTTCTAGTGGCTATTGGATTATGATTGTATCATGTTGAGGTTATTCAAGGAATATCCATGCGATGTGATCAAGTAGTTGCACTCTCTGATGCATTTGATTTCTAGTATCATTTCTTATTTTAATTTTAGAATATGATGTTATTAATAATTTGATCATATCCTCATGATGAAACTTCATAGTAATATTTGGCGCATTTTTTATTTGAGAAAATAATATGTTGTGATGATTATCATGGATTGTTGTTATATTGTGTCTTATATGTTGTAGGGTATTCTTATACAAAGTTGCAATGATATATGCTCATATTGCTAGAAATAATTATTTAATATTTTTATATTTAAATAAAATGTTTAGTGTAAATGCAATGTTAATTTAAATGATATTATGTTCACTTCTATGCTCATATAATTCTTATGGATTGTGCCTAATGTGATTGAATGAAGTGAGACGAAGTCATAGTTACTCATTTGTTAGGTCCAAACAATGGTATCATTCTCCTTCTTAGTTTCCTATCATGTATGTTCATGTTCTTTGGCTATTTATACTATGAGAAGTTACACTTGAGGTTTGTGTATTTGAGTGAATGGGTACCAAATACATTCTTGTTGAGTTGCAAGATTGAGTGTGTCTATATCATCGATAATGGCATAGGAGATAGTTTCACTATCATTTCATATTTGAGAAAATATCATCCCTGTATGGATGATGTATCCATAATTGATATGTTATTCCCTCTGGTACTTGTTGGTAAATCTAGATTTCAAAATGCATTTTGTGATAGACTAGTTGTGTGTTGGTGCATTAGATTTCTCGTAGTTGTCAAAGAAGATGTTTAATTTTAATGTTGATTTTATTGTGTTTAGGTAATTTAATACTTTATTTACCAACAAATTAGTTGCAACCAAAATTCATTTTATTGGAATCAATTTATTTTATCTTTGGGAAAAGTATATAGCTCACTTAAATTACTTAAGTGATATAATTTTAAAGTCCTTTCGGAAAAGTGACATGATATTTGGATCAAAACAGTTTATTCCTCACAATTTTCATTTTGGAGAGAAAAATTTCTCAAACCCTCGTGGGAGTATTTTATAGATTTTATTGTTGTGCTTGATCAATTTTCTGGATCCATGTGGGTAGTAGCTCATTAGATTTGTGCTACAATTTCTCATTTTCTTGTAGAGTTGTTTCCATGGAGTATTCAATTTCTTGCAACCATTTTGGTGTTGTCTACTTTGTGTGAGGTAGGGCTCTTCACATCTTTTGATTCACTTCATCTTTTCAGGTGAAGTAAGTTATAGATTTGTGGGTTGAGAATTAGCATTCTCCCTCCATTTCATTGCATTATATTGAGCTTAAGTTTGAGTTTCCATGAGCATTTCATGTTTTGGAGTTTTAGAAATGTTATACTACACAAAATTTCATGTGTTCCCAGAAAAGAGATTCTATCAAGTAGATTTTTTTTGTTAGGTGGATTTCAAATAATAGATTTTAATTTCATAACTTTATTTGAAGTTTGAATTTTGGGTGATTTGGTAACTGTGTCATTTTTCATAACACCCAGATTTTTAGGACTGCACCATTAGAATGGATAGAAGATGTTTTGGCTATTTTTTATGGTAATCTATACTTGGCCCTTTGATGTTAAAATGCTAATTTTTACACTTTGTTAGATTTTGCCATAATTTGAGTGTTTTGTTACTTTTGGGCATTTTAAGTCTTCTTTGTGTTCTAACGCGATGATTGATGGATTCTATGGGAATTTTCACTCTTGGAAAAATAGCCAAATGATCAAATTGATGTTTGACTTGGTTTTTTCCTTGAATCATCTTCTTACCTTATGTATTTCAGGAGTTGAGATATCCTCCTATTATTGCTTCAATTGAAACTATGTAACCTAAGTATTGACACCTTCCATGCTTGAGGTTGAGCTTTCATGTGATATGTGGATGTAGAGTGTTGAGACTATATCTAGGCATGTAGTTAAGCTATGCTCATATGCCAAGGTCCAAGTAACCTATGCTCTTGGTATTGAAACCAACAATGCTTACCATGTTCTTTATGGGATTATGAATTTGAGAGTCTTGCATTATGTTATAATTATTTTTCTTTGTGCTTTGTGCTTTGTCCCTTGTAGTAATTAGTTGAGAATGTTTGGTGTTTTGGTAGTGGAGTGGAGGGGCACCTTATGTAGATACCAACATGTGAGTGGTTGGTATAGGAAACCTAAAGGAGTTATTAATAAAGTGATAGCTTAAAAATTAACTTGGGTATAAACACATTAACATAAGTAATTGAATATGTGGCCACCTATGGGTGTTGATTGAATGTATGTCAATGCTTGGTCATTCGAGGGTGTTGATAGAATGCACCGTATCTGGATACTTGAGTGTGTTCATTGAAGATACATAACAATCATGGCCATCTATGGATGTTGATAGAAGACTCGGTGCTACTTGAGCTATAGAGAGAAAAGTAATGATACTCCTCTTTGAGTCCATGTATTGTAGTCTTGATAGCTCTAATTAGTACCCTAGGTATACTAAGATGATGATGTTTCTTGGTTGTATTTGGATATTATTCCACATGTTGAGTGTTCTCCATGTTCTATTGTAATCTACATCCATGTGTGTTGCATTGGATCTTTGTACCTTTTATGAGATTAAGTATTTACTTGGCATGTGTGTTAGTTAGTCCTTGCTTGCATGGATTCCTTATGTTTATGGTCATACTACTATCTCTGTGACCTGAGTGGGGTGGGATTGACGGTTCCACATGGTAGGGTGGTGTTGCACTTTACTAATTTTGGGGATTGGTGTATAGGTTACAAACTTCTTCCAACTATAGGGATGTGGAATATTGAGTGCTCATTGTACTTCTCTAATTCCTTGTACCATTGATGTATGCACAAGTATCTATAGTAATGTGATGATATTAGCTTATTTTTCTTTATTATATTGATGATGTATTTATCGATGCAATCGAATCATCATGGCCCTAGTCTATGCTATCCAGTAATCCTAGGTGTAAAGCTTCATGTTTACCTGTCATACATTAGTCTCATCTTAGGTTTTGACCTTCGTGCCTTTTAATTTTTAGCTAAAATTCATGAATTATTGTCTATGTATGGATGCACATCTCCACATCTTTATTTAACATCTTTGACTCACTATTCTAAAAAATATTATCTTAGAATTCTACTACCATGAATCAGTGTGTGCACCTAGAATCAATGTCTTTGGATGCTTTTAACTTATGCACCCAATTTGGTTTTACTTTTAGTTCTTGAGGACTAGTGCAATACATAAAATGTAATATTTTAGTATAGGTTAAGTAACATTAATTATGTAATACTTTCATGATGTTTGAGAGTGGTTTTAGCTTCATAGGACTTGAAATAAAGATTCTATATTTTGAGATTTTTTAGGATATTTCAGACTGAGTAAATTTCAGGAATCAACATGTTTTCTTCAGAATGGTTCTTATGTGGCAACTTGGTTGTGCCTTTCCTTTTTGGCTAAGTCTTCCACTTCTGCACATGATCATTTGAATATTATTTCTTGTCTTATTGTGTATGCTTATGGGGCTAGTGGGTAATTAGCTTGTATGTTTAACCATATTAGTAACATTTTCTTTGGGATTAAAAGGAATGTCAGTGAGGTAGATTTTGTGGATGGTTAAGTCTCCTAATTGTATAGTTGTGGGTTCTTCGTGCCCTAGCCTCTTATGATTCCTGAATGTTGTTCAAATCCTTGTAGAGAAGTCCTATCAATGTGCGTTCTCTATTTCAGGTACATGATTGAGTTATCTTGGAACCTTTGGAAGTGATTGTTAGTCTTCTTCATGTGCATGATCATGTGATGATATGTGGTGTATTCTCTTGCATGTTTCATCTTGCAGATGTCTAAGGTTATGTGATGCACATTTCTACATGATGTTTATTCCATGTTTCAAAAAAAATGTTAAGGTCATATTTGACCCTTTTTTTCTAAGGATTTCTTGGTGGGGCATTACATCTTCTAGCATATGGTGAAAGAAGAGTATATCCTAGATCTTTGCACCTATCTAGGATGGATGATACCCCTATTTGAGAAACTCTTTAGAGAAATATAGATGATAAGGTTGGTGTATTTCTCTTGGTTTCTAATTTTTTGGTTACCCTTGCATGGTCTTCACATGTGAATGCCCTGGAAACTTGAGTTGCATTTACATTCATCGTAGCATGATAGTTGATATGTATATACTAATTCTTGATTTTTTCAAGTTCTGAGTTTCCCTATAGTGGCTTGTTTTCTTGTGTGACCCTCCTTGGCTAGTGTTATTGATTGGTGTCTATGCATGGACTTGAGTGCCTATTATTTGACTCCCTTTAGAAGGCGGTGCATTATATTTTGTGATTATTACATTACCATGAGGGTAAATGGAATGATTATTTTTTTATATACATTGGTATCTTATTTCTTGAATTAAAATGCTTTCATCTTGTAGAGTGATAGTTATGCAACATGGTGATTAGGAAAAGAGACATTCAAATTGGCATGATAAATGTAAGTATTGTTGGAATTAGTAGAGATAGGTACTGAGAGGGGAGGAGTGAATTAGTGCCTTCAAAACTTCACTTGTAAAACTTTTCAGATCTATAACTAAATACTGTGATAACCAATCAAAATAACTTGAATCTAATTGCATAAATCAATCATCTAGTTAACTTGAGAAAGCAAACAACATGAAATCAATATGAAAATCACATAACACAAGTATTTTGGTAATGTAAAAACCCTTGTAAGAAGGTAAAAATTGGAGTGGGGATGACACCCACAAATTCTTCACTACTGCAGATAGAAAAGGTTTGCCTGTTAAGGCTACAAGTTTTGATCACTTCTGGTGATCTTACCCTGTTAGGAGTAACATATTAGATCAGCTAGATCTACCTAATTATAGGATTTAGACAACACTAATGAAGTGTGTACTTAGTTAAGAGATTTACATAAGACTGTTAAGTCTACTTTGTTAAGAGATTTTATCAAAAACTCTACTACAATTGTCAGAAAGTAATAGGCAATTATCTGCTAGTTGACAACTCAATTGTCTGAAATAGATCAATAAATGCTCATAAAAAGATCACCTTGACTATGATGATTCACTACTCTATTCTGCTTGGTAGCCTTCTCTGATTCTTCTCAATCTAATATCCTCTATACTCCGTTCTACTCTGTAAACTGATTGACTTGAAGTTAGGCAATGGCTTCAAGTGCTCCATGATTCATATATATCAGTTCTCTAAAATGATGCAAACATACAAAATATATAGTGTTCTATTTTTGCCGCCTTAGCAAAAATTAGGTTACAAAAATAATCATAAACCTAAGATCTACGGTGCAAAATTAACCTAGATCAACTATTACAATAAGATAAACATTACAATTAATGAGTATCTTTTACAATAAATGTTCCTCGATCTTGGTAAACTATTTTATGATCTATTGTAAGCATTTTCATAGAATAATGTGCCATTTCAGATTACTATGTCATTTTCTGTGATCATCAGTAAACACTATATAATCTGCTCGGTGTATACTATGATGCTCGGTGTAAAGGCTTTACTGACTACTCTGTCTTACTTCTGGTTACCGACCAACTCAATATAAGTGACCGATCGACCTATTTAATATCCTTTGATACTAATGACAACCTTAAATGCTCAATAGAGATTAACAATCTCCCCTTTGGCATTCATATCAAAACTTCGAATGTATATAGACAAAATGTTTCTATATATTCCATATGTCTCCGCCATATACATATCCATAACAAAAAAATTTCTAAGTACAAAGTACTCCCCCTCGGTGCATGCTCCCGGTAATATATACATATCAAAGGATACTTATTTGGCATATACATGTTTTCCTCCTTTTTGATAATAATGCCAAATACAAAAAATAGAATGTATACTTACATCTTACCAAAAATGTTTGGATGGGTTTTCTTTATAGACTCCAAGAGGTTGTCCCACTCCTCTTTCAAGTTGGTAAGAGCAATATACTCAAGACAGAATTGTGCATGCATGTCAAAGATATTATCTAACACCAAAATCTCTGGTGTTGCTACAAGTTGTTCAGCTTTGACAATATGATTTTCAAAAAATTTCAGGTAAGGAGTGAGTCCTATTTGTAACTCTGTGACCTGATCAATGATTTGCTCTTCTTGTTTTCTTAGGTCTGCTATCAACCGTCGGAGTTCCTGAACTTGGTGAATATGCTTTAAGAAGGCATTCGACTCAGTTATAGCTGCTTGCGTACTCAACTTTATTTCTGCTTCTAAACCTTTTATCTTTTCATGAACTTCTATAGTGAAGGTGTTTGAAGTACAAAGCTTAATAAAAAATTGACAGATTATCTGGGTGATAGATTTTACCTCGATAATGACCTCAAATAATTTTACCTTATTCAGTGCCACTTCTGTGCTAATCCTTTCTACCAATTTGTTCTGAATCTTGGATTCTACCCTTTCTTCTATTCTTTTATCTACATCTATATCAGGGGCATTGATTTTGTCAACGAGTGTGGCAAGTTGATCTATAATGGGAGTATTCTCATCAATATTTGTCTCCGATACTATCTGTTGCAAAATATCCCTCACATAATGTAACACTTCTGTGTGTTTGTGTTCTTGCCTTAACTTTTCTTATGCCGCTTTCCTTGAACATAGCTCCCCATATCTACTTATTTCCTCGGGGCTTAGGGTTCTCGGGTCACATTATAGTATAATTATAACTTCATCAATGGTGACCGGCCCTTTTGCTTTCTTCTTCTTCTTCTTCTATGCAAGAGGTGACTTCTTCTCACTAATAACAATAGCTTTTTCTACACTCTTTGGAGTATCCTTCCCAATTGACTCTGTATCTTCCTTCTTTTGCTCCTTAATAGATGGTATGGGAGTCTTAGTTGTAGTGTCAAGTGGGTTCACCTCGGTCGACTTTGTTTCTTCTGGTTCCTTTGTTTCTATAGATTGTGCCTCTGTTTTGGTAGGCTCATTTGTATCTACAAGTTGCTCAGGTGCTTGTATCCCTATTGTATCTTTATTTTCCTCGGGATGAGAAACATCAGATTGTACTTGTGAAAGTATTTCAACTACCTCTACAAGTACAGGAAGTTCACCCGGTAGAGATGTGAACACACTATCAGTGTCTAGTGCTTCATCTTTGTTTGGTGCAATAGTCACATCTTCATCATCCTTATCATCAAGATCACCATTAGTGATGTCCTTAATGAGTGCATCTTCATCAGTTTTCTTCTACAAGTGGATCTTTACTTGATCCCATGCATCCTGTGAAATTCTTATTTCTTCCTTTTGTTTGGTGATATCAATTACCTTGGTAATTGATATACTGGTGTCCTTTATTTTCTTTCCCTTGTCATCATCAATGTATATACCTTTACCTTTTGAACTGTGTCTCTTCTTAGATAGTTTCAGGAATGCTTCCTGTTCAGCTCTCTCTTCTGCTTTCAAAATTGATGTCCATAGAGAATCACATGTGACATCCATATCAGTCACATTCTCATCCATTATCTGCATAGCTCTATTCTTGACTAGAAATCTTGCTTGGTACTTTGTCATGTATTCACTTGCTACATCATAGCTGAAGTGTGAGACTGGATGAACTAATGATTGTTCTCTTTTCCTTTTCTTAGTATCAAGTGCAATAGCCCATCTCTCATTTATTTTTTCATCTAGTTCCTTTGGTAATTGACATGCAAATTCCATTAGTACTTTCTTGAATTTAATCATCATCTGGATGATAGCATGTTCTAGCTTTGTCCTGTCCTTAATTGACATTTTGTTGAATTTTCCTATGCCTGGATCTACAAGATTTCCATTTTCAATGATATCTTCAATTATTTCTTCTATTGTACTCTCCCTGTTACAAACTCGCTTGAATTGATTAGGATCATTTTCAATTTCTGTATCCTCTAGATCTTCCTTATTTCTTATGTATTTCCTCTTTTTCTTTGGTGGCTCAGCTACATTCTTGTTCTTTTTCTTTATGTATTTCTTCATCGGTGTAGCTGCCCTTCTTTTTGCTACTTTTATTGTTTCTTCTTTCTCGGTAGGTTGTGCTACAGTTGACGAACGTGTTTTTATTCCTTCAGGTTCTGGTAACTGCATTTCTTGTTCAACATTGGTGGGAGGAAGCGGTGTGTGATCCTTTTCTTTTTCTAACTCGGTTTCATCGCTATCATAGGGCTTGTCAACCAACTATAACTGACCTTTGGTTGTTTCTTTAACCGGTGACTCCATAGATGAGGCATATGCATTTCCATATTTTGTTGTGAGATCTTTTCTCATTTTCTTTGCCCTTCTAGACATTTTTATGATCTCTATGTTTGTAGAGATTCGTGACTTAGCTTCCTCATATACGCCAAACCTACTGGCAGTGATGTCTATCGATAATGCCAGCAATGCATTAATAGATTTCAAAGTGAAATCGTAGTTCATTTTGTATCCCATTGGTGCCAGCCATTTTGTTCTCGGTTCTACTACCTTTATCATTGAGTGGTCTGTGTTGACTACAAAACATATGTCATCTTCAAGTTTACTCACTAATTCCCTTGGAATTGTACTCCTTTGATGCATTTTTTTCTGAAATTCTTTGAAATATACATTAAATTCCTTATTCAGATTATTTCCTAGACTTTTCATCATTTCACCAATTTGTGCAGTTATCAGTTTATCTGATTACTAGTTTACTTTACTGATACCAAGTACATATTTTTACAGATAGAAAAATGTATAGACAAGCAGTGATCTGTACTTACATGTGTTGGACTTCTTTGATCTTATTTTCTTCATATTCTCTTGCAGTTGGTGTAGTAGTAGTTCGACAAGATCTACCTGGTGATCTTTCTTCACAATTTTATATGCCATGTCCACGGTGCTGCAGGATAAACTGTTTAGTCTGCTAGATTGAAATATCTTGTACCTGATGACTTGGGTTGTGAACTTTACCACTAGGTCTTTGATGGTTAAGATTTTCAGTGCCCTACCATCCCATTTAGCTCCAGTGTTCTTTTCAACGTCAGGACAAGATGAACTTCAAAAGGCTTTTTCTTTGTCGGTTGTAGGGTACCCAGTAACCCTACTAATGATCTTCTTTGTGACCTCAACAAGTTTATCTAACCAAAATTTTCTATCATGAAATCTTCTTAGCATAATTCTTATCCAAGCAGTGCTGAATGTTTGTGGGAAGTATGCAAAATGTAATAACCCTGACTCCTCGATCTTCTTATAATCATATTTTAACTTTCCATCCAGTCCACAAACTTGTTGATAAGTAGAAATGGTCTCAAAATCACCCACTTCTCTGATTTTGTAGTGAATATATGCCCTAACATCTTCTGTTAACAAAACCCTATCTGGAAGACTTGAAAATGCACCCATATCGTCTGTTTGTGCTGCAACCTTGGGATGTGGTTTGAATTTGGCCTCGGAAAAATTAGCCCTAACAATTATTTCTACTTCCTCCTCAATGTTTTTTGATTTGCTTGCAGTCGATGTTGATGCCATAAATTGTTTCTTAGGGTTTCGGCAAGCAATAGATAACCAATGTTCGGTAGTAAATAAACTTACTCGATATCATCAAAGAATTGTCGTCGGTTCGATCTACAGTAGCTTTGAATCTTTTCTGGAAAATCTTTAGCTCGAACTCTTCTCTGTAAAATCTCCATTCTTCAAAATCGCAATGTAACAATGAACTTTGTTTCCGTGTATTTATAGACTTTTCGATATTCCTGCTCAAACTTTGGTGCATTAAATGTGTGACCTAACTTTTGATACGAAATAGTTGTCAGCTCAGTAATGTCTACTATTTCCTTTGCTCAGTTAACATAGAATTTCTTCATCGGTTTGCACTATTGTCAGTTGACCTTATATAGTGATTACCGACGGGTAATCAACTCTCATTTCTTCTTTTACCGACTATGTGACATTTGCAAACTCACAACACATAAACCATAGTGTATCTTTATTCATGTAGATTTGATATTTGTACATCATATATAAGGAACTATATGTAAAATGTGATCATTTAAAAATGTCAGTTCCATACATACCTTTGTCATCTTAAGTGGAGGTACCGATGTCACCCAATCCAGTGGATGAGGTTTCACCGATAGTGTTACTTGACTCAGCATTCTCATTGGATGCCTTCTTCCACATTGTGTTCCTTAACTTCATAATTTATGCAATGTTATATCCACTCTCAAATATATGATTTTCATTTGGTGCTCGGTCTTTGCAGTTCTTGCTTAAATGACCAACCTTGTGATAGTGCATACATGTCATTCCTACATTTGTCTAGTTACTTGATTGTCCAATCCAACTCTTTCTGTAATAGTTTGCTGCAATATGTCCATACTAACCACATACAGCACAAATAGTCCATGTATTATAATCCCAAACATATGAGTTACCTTGTCTCTTCAGTTGATATGGCTTTTGTTGTAGTTTCTCTTTAGGTGTCCAGACTTGTTTCATTTTTGTCTTGCAGTCCCTTGCAGTGTGTCCATGCTTATTACAAGTATAGCATATTTTCTCCTCAGTAGTATTATTAGCAATGTCATTTTTCTTAGCTTTGCATTCATAAGCTGGATGTCCAAACTTACCACACTAATAACAATATCCATTGAATTTAGGAATGACAAGAGGTTTACCTTGTGCTTTGCTTTTGCACACATTAGATGTATGTCCTAGTTTTCCATAGTGATAACATGTCAACACTTTAGGTTTTTGACTTTGATTGTTGTTGACTTTTTCAGCTTGTTATGATGATTCTCCTTCACTGGTGTGGCCTATATCGGCTCTGCTTCTGAATCTTCTCTAATTAGTCAGGAAATCATCAATCTTTTTAGAACTGTCCTTAGCTATCTTCATCATTTCATTGTGTTTCTTTTGTATCTTTATTTCATTTCTCATTTTTTCATTATCTTCTTTGAGTATTGCAACATCTTCAAGTCTTCTTGATAATTATCCATTTACTCAGTTCATTTCTTGATTAACTGTCATCGTCTGATTTGATACTTGAAAGTGATGATCAGTGAGTCTTTGAATTTCACTTTCTTTTCCTTGAAGTTTTTCAGTCATCAGTCTTCAGTCTTCAATAGCCAAATTCTGATCTTGTTCAGCTTGTCTAGCATTGTTCATGATTTCCACCATTCTCACCATTTGAGATTCATGACCAATTTGAAGTTCTTTCACTTGCTCAGATAGATGTTGATTCTTTTTAGATAAATCAGAGATTATGCTTTCAGATCCATCAGAAATGCTTCTAGAGCTTTATCCAATATGATCAAATATTTCATCAATAGGCTCTTCATGATAACCAATTTCATTCTACAGAATTGTAAGATTCTTCCTTTCAACCAGTAATTTCTTTAGTTCTTCCTTGGCTTGTTTATACTGTTCCACAAACATCTGTATTTTTATCTTTTGATTCTCAATAGTCTTGTCAAGTTTTTATCTCTCCATGACTTAGATCTTTACCCTTCAGTGGTTAGATTGTTCAACAAGAGAACTAAGCTCTGATACCAATTATTGGAATTAGGAGAGATAGGTACTGAGAGGGGAGGGGTGAATCAGTGCCTTCAAAACTTCACTTGTAAAACCTTTTAGATCTATAACTAAATACTGTGATAAACGATCAAAATAACTTGAATCTAATTGCATAAATCAATCATCTAGTTAACTTGAGAAAGTAAACAACATGAAATCAATATGAAAATCACATAACACAAGTATTTTGGTAACACAAAAACCCTTGTAAGAAGGTAAAAACTGCAGTGGGGATGACACCCACAAATTCTTCACTACTGCAGATAGAAAAGGTTTACTTGTTAAGGCTACAAGTTTTGATCACTTCTGGTGATCTTACCTTGTTAGGAGTAACATATTAGATCAGTTAGATCTACCTAGTTATAGGATTTAGACAACACTAATGAAGTGTGTACTTGGTTAAGAGATTTACATAAGACTGTTAAGTCTACTCTGTTAAGAGATTTTATCAAAAACTCTACTACAATTGTCAGAAAGTAATAGGCAATTATCTGCTAGTTGACAACTCAATTGTCTGAAACAGATCAATAAATTCTCATAAAAAGATCACCTTGACTTTGATGATTCACTAATCTATTCTACTTGGTAGCCTTCTCTGATTCTGCTCAATCTGATATCCTTTGTACTACTGTTGTGCTTTGGTAAACTAATTGACTTGAAGTTAGGGAATGGCTTCAAGTGCTCATGATTCATTAATATCAGTTCTCTAAAATGATGCAAACATACAAAATATATAGTGTTCTATTTTTGCCACCTTAGCAAAAATTAGGTTACAAAAATAATCATAACCCTAAGATCTACAGTGCAAAATTAACCTAGATCAACTATTACAATAAGATAAACATTACAATTAATGAGTATTTTTACAATAAATGTTCCTCGATCTTGTTAAACCATTTTACGATCTGTTGTAAGCGTTTGCATAGAATAATGTTCCATTTTAGATTACTATGCCATTTTCTGTGATCATCGGTAAATACTATATAATATGCTCGGTGTATACTATGATGCTTGGTGTTTACTGTCCATCGGTGTCAGTGTTGCTGGTGCTCGGTACACTGTGTGATGCTCGGTGTAAAGGCTTTATCGACTACTCTGTCTTACTTCTGGTTACCAACCAACTCAATATAAGTGACCGACTGACCTGTTTAATATCCTTTGATACTAATGACAACCTTAAATTCTCAATAGAGATAAACAAGTATATATTGTAATAGATCATTTGGGTTAATGACTTGTGTCCCCAAACTGCATGGTTTCTTAATCTTTTGAGAAAATTAGGTGTTTTGGTTGTGATATATCTTGATAAATTTCTACATTCAATGGAATCATGAGAATTTAGAATTTTCTCTTTGTGACATTGCATGTACCATGCATTGAGTGAAATTAGGCCATAGTGACCATAGACATTAATTCTCACTTGAGTGGTTTTGAGACTATTACCATAACCTTGTGAGGTGGGTTGTGATATATTATTATAGCCAAGTTCGATGACTTGAGGTGTGGGTTATGTATATCCTTGATGAGGGAAGAATCTTCATGGTTGTTGTTCAAACCATTTCCTTATCCATCATTGTGTAACCCCTCTTGTGTGAGCTATTTGAGAACCTCTTCAAGAGAATAAGCCTCATGGTTCAACATTGTGCATTGGCAACTTGTGGTTGTAATTACCTTCTTCATGTTATGTTCCTGGTGAACTTAAATCAAGAGTAATCAATATATGTTTGAGGATGTGCTAAGACATCCTTCTGATTGAGACTTTTCATGGTGAAATTATTACATTACATGGAAAAGAATAAAGGGTCAAATTGTATAGGGAAATAATATTGTTGCATTGGTTAAAATTATAGTAATGGATATGATTCAGATCTTAGATAGTCCACTATTTGGTGTGTATGGGTATGCTCTCTAACACTATTGAGATGTTGTGTTCTTTAGTATCGTGCACTAGTTACTCCCCTTTTATGTGAGTGATATTGGTCATAATGTTTCATGAATGTATTTTATCATTGGTGATTTATTTTACTTTCTTGATGGATTATTCCACATTTTGTCTAGGCTAGCATTGAATTTTTGGTATTTCTTATACTAGGACTAGTCATAGAAACTTCTTTATCTATCTATTTCTAACATTCATCATATTTTAGTTATGGTTGAAATGAGCTCATTTTTTAGGTGTACTATTGGAATCAATCATTCCCCCATTTGGGTTTTCCCTTTTAGTTCTTGGTGACTATTCCAAATATTTGGTAGTGTATGCACCCTACAATGGTTGCCTAGACTTTGGGGCCCCCATTCAGAAATTTATCAAATTCCTAAATGAATATTTTCAAAAATCAGCATTTTATCAATTATATCAATTTCCTTGATCAAATCATAATCAATTCAATAATTCCTAAGGTTTGAGCTTATTTAATTTAAAAGAGAAAAAATAAAAATCTTATTAATTAAGAGAACATGCTCCTTTTAATTAATTAAAAATCTCTTTGATTAATAATAAAATCACTTTATCCTAAGCCTTTATTTAATTAAAAGGAATTTCCTCCCTTTTATTTAAATAAAAAAAATTTCACTTTTCTTTTTATCCTATGTTGCACAAATAAAACATTATCTTATTTTATAAAAAGAGAAAAAGTACTTTTTGTCTCATATGGACACTAAAGTCAACTCCTATTTTCCTATTGGAGGATATTTGTGCACAAGGATCAAGCTTCTTTTTTTTTCACCGTTGATTAAGTCGTTTGCCTCTTAATCTCAATGGTCCATTGTCATCCCATTTCTTATAAAAAGAGAGCTCTCTTCCTCATTTGCATATTAGGTTTTCATGCTAATATTATGCTGCAGGTTTTCTAGGTCATTTGGAGCTCTCCTTGAAGACACTCTTGCAATCCAAGCTTTGAAGACTTTGTTGCATCTCATTTCATATTTTCTTTCATAGTTGCATGATAATGACATTCTTAGTGTAGATTTCCTT